>QLOH01000001.1:0-1457759 GCA_026901365.1 Sesbania bispinosa
TAAATTATATAGAATAAAGGTGATGAGTGATAGGTGATGTCTTGCAGGCCGCAAATGTGTAGCAGAAGGGACAAAAATACGAAGGGGGAAGGAAAAAAAGTGGAGAAAAAAGGGTAAGGAAGAAAAATTAAAAAAAATGAGGGTGGTATGAATAGCAGAAAGGATGGTGTGAATAACTTAAAATATGTGATCGATCGGTGATAATTAAAGAGAAATGATTATTTATGTCAGTAGAGTTTGTCTCACGTACGACAGAGGGAATGATGTTAGGCTGTTGAATGACAAAGGAAAATAAAAAGGTAGTAAGAAAGAAAGAAAGAGAAGTAAATAGTATTCGAGGTTTCTGCATAAAAGAATATGCGTGACTTACATTAAATTCCAAACTCTTGATACAATTCGCCATCAACAACTAGTCCATAAAGCAAGCAAGCAAGCATCCCAACCTGACCTCCACCACAATCGCCATTTTTCCAACTACCCCCATTACCTTGAATTTCAATATGAAAAATGGCATTTAGATTTTGGTAAATTCTTTGTTTTATACGATTCATAAATTCTCTTTACCGTATTAGATGTACTAACTAAAAGTACAAATTAAACATATTAGAGTTATTTAAATTGTGAGAAATATTAATATAATAATTAATCACATTAATCGTAAAAGAAATTGTATAATTTCTCACGTGTATGTATATATAATAAATAACTGCATATATAATTAAGCATTTGATGTTATGTCAAGATTATGTATAAGGGTGGGGCTGCTACTAATAGGGAATGAAAGAGAAAAAGGATCAGAGATGAGATGTATGTGAGCTGGATAAGTCAGGCGGTGCAGGAGATTTGTTGCTTTGTTTGAGCATTTCTGTCATCATCCATGCATGGTCCCTTCTTCTTCCTCTTCATGTCATCCTCATGCCATGTCATGGGAGCCACCATGCATAACCCATGTGACTCCAGCGCCTACAGTTTATTTATTATCCCTTTACAGTTCAACGTTTCATTTACACGTGGCGTCTCCATAGCGCGCTTTAATTGGATGACCACCATATCCTTCTTTCAATTTCCAAGGATGCATGCAGCAGGCGAGTATCAGCATGTATACATATGTACATACACCTGCCTCTGCCTTGATCAACTTCTTATTGTTTCTTTTCGAAATAAAACAAAATCACCCATGTGTTCTTTCTTAAAAATAAAAGTATCATTATTCATATACCAAAAAAAGATAATCACATCTGTAATTTCTTTTTTTCTTTTTCTAGATGCATAAATTTCATCACTCTCTCCTAACTATATATTCACATCTGTAATTGAATTAATCGATCGATGTTTCAATCATCACATTTTTTTACCTTTTGTTCATCATTAATCTAATTTGTCATCATAATCATAAACCATATATTTTAGTAAAAACACTCGCTTGAACTCTATCCAAATATAGGTGACACATATATATGTATTATTTAAATTAAAAATCTGTATAGTTTATAATATATACTAAAGCTGCATCGATCATCTAAATTCTTCCTTGTTGATATATATAATAATTAGGTTCTTGAACTTTCAGTTTTGTTGTTCTGACAGTTTAGAAGTAGGTGGCACAATAAAGAAAGTAGTAGTAGTATTTGTGAATCCAGAATCTTCTTTAGACACGAGAAAGATCCTATCGTATGGCATGTCACTAGACTCATCCCAAGAGAAGAGAGAGACAGCGAAAGCAAAAGAAAAACCAGGACGAAGAAACGGTGTGAGGTCAAGTCCAAAAAGAAGCAAAAGAGAGATTATATTATGCGTGTGACACATATTACAATATTGCATACTATGCTTGCTAACCACCATTCTTGTCCTGGGTTAATTGACGTGGAAATTCGTGGTTAAATAAAAGAAAAAGAACTCAACACAACACAACACAACACAGCACATCACGTGTCCTTTTTATATAAACACACTCACTCCATTCCCTCAACTCGTTATCCTCAAAACACCACACTCTCTGTTCTTACCTCTTAGAGCTTCCATGGCAAAAGACATTGAAACTGCTGCACAAGGTGGGTTACCACACAAGGACTACCACGACCCACCGCCAGCACCACTCTTCGACTCCACCGAACTCGGCAAGTGGTCCTTCTACAGAGCCCTCATCGCCGAGTTCGTCGCCACTCTGCTCTTCCTCTACATCACCGTCTTAACCGTCATTGGCTACAAAAGCCAAACGGATCCCACCTCTCCCGGTTACGGCGGCGACGCTTGCAGCGGCGTTGGCATCCTCGGCATCGCTTGGGCCTTCGGCGGCATGATTTTCATCCTCGTCTACTGCACCGCCGGAATCTCTGGTAATTAATAACAAATTTCTCACTCTCTTATCTCAAATTAAGCAACTAACTAAATTAATTAATGTGATGTTCATACTAGGGGGTCACATAAACCCTGCGGTGACGTTTGGGTTGTTCCTGGCTCGTAAGGTGTCGTTGATTAGAGCTATAATGTATATGGTGGCTCAGTGTTTGGGTGCTATATGTGGTGTTGGGCTTGTGAAGGCTTTTCAGAGTAGCTATTACAATAGGTACAAAGGTGGTGCTAACATGCTTGCGGATGGCTATAACAAAGGCACTGGTTTAGGTGCTGAGATTATTGGAACCTTTGTTCTTGTCTACACCGTCTTCTCTGCTACCGATCCCAAGAGAAACGCCAGAGATTCTCATGTTCCCGTACGTTAACCACACTTTTTTGTACTTACTAGCTTCTTTTTGAATCTCAAAAGGCAAGAGAAGAGTACTACTTCAATGAATCTACCTGCTCTTTTTTGTTTTTGTTTTCTTATACACACAGGTTTTGGCACCACTTCCAATTGGGTTTGCAGTGTTCATGGTTCACCTTGCCACCATCCCTATCACCGGAACCGGTATCAACCCTGCTAGGAGTCTCGGTGCTGCTGTGATTTTCAATGACGAGAAAGCATGGGATGACCAGGTCTTTCTCTCTCTCTGCAGTTTCTATAGAAATTAATTAATTAATTGGATTCTAAAAAGTTCATGTTTTGGATTGGTTTAGTGGATTTTCTGGGTTGGACCTTTCATTGGTGCTGCTATTGCTGCAATTTATCACCAGTATGTGTTGAGAGCTCAAGCGGCGAAGGCTTTGGGTTCTTTCAGGAGCTCCTCAAACCTGTAATTCCCCTGCAAGCTACAGAGGAGGAGGCTGAGCCTTATGTAAGGTTATGATTAATTACATGGTGGATTGGAATTTGTATATCCTCATCACTATGTATTTACTATTTCCAGTCATGTTCATGTTAATTAATTTTATGTGTTTACATTGTTATTATTATTATTCTATTTTTAATGAATATTCTGTGGTTTTGTACTTTCTTTTTCATTTTTTGGGAATTACTATTTGAAATGATTATATGGTGTATGGATGTTGGGATCACGTGTAGTGTGTGTGAGCAAGAGCAAGATCATGACCATTGTGTTGTGTTGTGTCTATCTAATGGTGTCGCATTGAATGGATGTATATCTATTGGTGGTCACTGCACTGCGAGGTGGTCCATCAGTAATTGTTTAATTTTCTGTTGTGAATTGAAGGTGGTCCTGTGCTGTGGTGATGATATTAATAGGCCTCAGCCCTCAAAGTGTGTTCTTGAGGATGATGTCTTTCCTTGCCTTGCGTGCATTTATGAATGAATATCGGGGACCAGAATATAATCCATATCAGAATGTGTGTGTTTATTTATCGGGAATGGGGTATATACTGTGAAGGAGTTTAATTTGAAACCCAATGTCCAGAAAAAGTACCTAACTTAATGCAACTCAATGCACAATGAAACCGAAAAGATCAAATAACTTATCTTGATCGAAAATTGATTGAAGGAAAGGGGGGAAATTAAAGGACACATCGTCCTGCCCCACAAAAGCTTCTTCTTATTGCGGTCCTTTCTGTGCCATTATTGAAGATAGGGGTATATTGGAAGAGACAAATTTAGCTTGGTTGATTAGGTTTAGCCTTCGATAAAACAAAACGTTTCAATCAGGTGAGTTTTGGTGGCTACAATGGCGAGTTTCATGCGATTGCGACAATTTGTTGGAATTATACTATGAAGGATCCGGGGCGGGCCGATAGTATTTTTTGTTTTTTCAATGGAGCTCAACGATTTTGGTCACAAAGACAATAATTGATAAGACAGCTTGACTTATATGTTTTTACCCAATTTTGTTGGCTCCACCGCTCCAGTGATGAAAGGTGAAAATTAATGTCAGTTACTAAACACCGTTCATAGAGGGCTGTTTGCTTGAGTCTTGAAAACTGATCTAAACTCCTCTCTTAGCATTATTATCTATAGCGTTTTGAAAAACATGATTTTATCATCTTAAGCTAAACCAATCATAGATGTTTTTAGGATGTACCTTGTTTGCGTTGCGATTGTTCCAACCCACGTTCAAATACTTCAAATTAAATGAGATTTTTCCAAGCTGTATGATGTGGGTTGAATTTTATCAGAATGAAGTTTGTTTCTTCATACTTGATGAAGTGACAAAATAATTTTTTATTAGGATTAAATATGTTTTTTTTAAATATAGTTGGAGATTTATTTTTAGTAATTTGAAATGCATTTGTATAATTTTTTTGCAAATTTTACTAAGGACTATTTTGTAAATTTTATTGATAGACTAAAAATAGGTCTTTTCATTTTTTTATTAAAATTCACAGTAAAATTTATAGAAAAAATTATACAATAATGATTAAATTGATGTATTTTTATTTTTGAAAAAGACCAAAAGTAAATCTCAACTATATTACATGGAACAAAAACATACTTCCTCCGTCTTTTATTATAAGACTCTCTCAACCGTTTCCCACAGTTTAAGAAAAGTTAGTTAATGTATTGGTCTTTTAAAAAAAAATAGCATTTTAAATATATCCCTATTTAAAAGTCACTATATTTTAGAAACATTAATGGTGACATGGTGGAAGAGTCCAAAATTCACTTTCAAATGTGGTAATTGAGCATATGGGTAAAACTTTATTAATTATTCACACTCATCAATATATGGAGAAGAAAAAGAGTTGAATATTAATGAAGGGCAAATATGAAAAAAAAATTAATTTACCTAAAAATCTGCAAAAAGGTCTTATTATATTAAGGGACATCTAATTCTTGTAGAAGGGGTCTTATAAATAGAGACGGAGAGAGTATTTAAATTTTTTATTACTATAGAATAAAAAATTATGCAAACTTTTAGTGTAAACTTGTTTTTAAGCTATATTACCGAGTTTTACAAGATTGGAGAGGTATTCAAGCTAGTTGTCCTCAAAGCATTTTGCCACCTACAAATCATACTTGGAGGCACCAGATCAAGGAATTTTGAAGATGAATGTTGACTCCGGCTAGTCAGTGGGACATGTTTTGGACTAATAGTGGGAGATACATATGGTGATTTCTTAATAGTAGTCACTAAATATGTTCCTACTAGACTGGATCCTCTCATAGTAGAAGCTTTAGCACTAAAATGGGTAATTCAGAGTGCACTTGAATGGGATCTTCAACAACTAATAATTAGCACGGATTGCATTAAAGTTGTTAAAGTTTTGAGCCAACCTTCTTCTTACCCTTTAATTAAGAACATAGTTTCTGATCGTTTATCAATGTTATAGCTCATAACTTAGTTGCTTTAGTAAATGTTTGGTTAAATTTTGTCCGCTAGACTGAAGCCTCATCATGCTTTCAATCTCTTGTGATTTTAGATGCATCTAAGTTACGAAATTCTACACATACTTCAAAAAAAAAAAAACTAAACAAATGATTTCATTTCAAATTTAGTTTTAACTGAAATCAATTATAAAAAAAATTAATATCTTATAAATGAGTAAGTTAGCACTTTCGTCCCTAACTTATACAGTTTCTTGCACTTTAGTCCCCGAGATTACAAAATCCCTCCGTTAGTCATTGTTACGCTTCGTCTATCACTTAGGCTGAAACCCTTTTAAGTCAGGGTCGAAACTGCTAGTTTACTTTTTTATAAATGTTCAATACATTTTAATTAAAATTTTCATTTATTCTTTGTTGACAATTATTTTTCCCCTTGAAATTTGGATTCTAGTTGAATCACTTTGGGATTTAATTGAAAGGTCATTGAGAAATCAATACATTTTAACTTTGTAAACTGAAAGCAAAACATAAAGATTGCCTACTACTAGAAAAATGAGAAAGAAAACTAGCAAATATTTTGGAGGTAAAACTAGTTCTTGTTGAGGCAAACTCTTTGTTTAATGGTGATGGCAGACTAGTTGTGGATCTAGAATTGAGCAAGAGTACCGGTTAGAAGCAATTAAAATGCAAATTCCAGCAGCTGTAAGCAATGAAAAATGCACAGAAAAATAGGGGAATGGAAAGGGAGGAGGTATAAAAAAAATCCGTAGCTGTGAATATACCCTTAATGGGTACCCGCATATTTATATAATGGGTGGGGACGAATATTATATAATGGGTGGGGACGAATATTATACTACCCACCCCACGGGTACCCTCGTACTCATTAAAACGTATTTTTCTATTAAATATATTTAAATATTAGGATTTTTTATTATTTTATGATAAGATATAATTTTTTTTATATTATTTTATGATGATACTTTTAATATATTAACACGTAATGATATTATATAATGATTATTTATATATATAGTATGATATTATAATATATTATATAACATTTCCTCTCTCTTTTTTTATAAAATTTAAATTTTTAAGCATGAATGGATACCCATGAATACCCGCGGATACCCATTACTCACATGGGTACCCGTTAATTTTAACGGGTATCTATACGGGTAGGCACTACCTGCCCCCGCCCCGCCCCGTTGACATCCCTGGGTGAGTTTAGGCGCCACTAATGAAGGCAACCCCTTCAACAGATAAGCACGAGTGTACACCCGCCACCAGCTCGTGGAGCAGGATAAGAATCATTATGGTTTGAGCAAGAACTATCAAACCTCTCAACTCATAAGAGAGAATTTTAGCAAAAATTTTCTATTAAGAATGAGGATTAAGATTACAGGAATGAGGAGCCTCCTTTTATAGAGAAGGGGGTGGCCAAGTGAGGTGGGGGAAAAAGTAAAAGACAAAAAATCTATTCCTAATAGGATTTGAACCCATGACTCATGCCTATTAGCTAAGCAACCTCTTAGCCACTAAACCCAAGTAATGTAGCGCCCAAACGGAGGAAAAATAGAAGAAAATTACAATTAAAATAAAATACACAAGAAATCCTACTCTAGGATAGAGCATATGACCATGCGTCTTATTGGAGGGTTACTAGTGTCCTCCTAAAGGGTAGGGCCCTTAAAATTGTAAAGTAGTATCCTTAAGATTGTAGGACACAAATTTCCTATTTCTTCTTTAATTTCCTTAGCTTGCACCCATGATCTCTATAGCTTGTCCATGCCTTCTAGGCAAATGCCATCAAATGGTTTTGACGTTTTTCTTTTATCAGCAATCCCCTACAAATATAGTTGTGGGTTTAACCCCTGGGCTGAAGATGGTAGTTAAGTAAAACCCTCCCAAGAGTGGCGACTCCAAGATCGATTCGAACCTCTGACCTTGCAGATGAAGTACGCATCGAGTCACAGTCCACTTCCACGACCAATCACTGTTTGATTTTGTATAATGGTTTTAATGATTACAATTTTTTTCTAAACTTAAAATTTTCTACATTAATGTGTGGATAGTGACTTGAAGGTTGAAGTGTTTCTAAGGTTCCATTTGTGTTTCTAATTAAGTACCCACGTAAAGTTCTTCCGTGTCATGAGAATCTAGTAACACACAAAGCATCTATTTATTTGATCGTTACAACAGTGCAAAACCATGATTTCACATAATTGATTTTAAGTGTTCGTTTGGTTTACAGTTGAGTAGAATTTATTCTAGAAATGAATGGTTGAGATGAGTGATGCACGTTTTGCGAAGCACGCTAGACGGAAGTGATTTAAAATCAATTTTGCACTGTTGTAACGGTAAAACAAACAGAGGCGATACCACTTCCGTCCAATGCGCTTTGTAAAACGTACATCACGCACCCCAACCATTTATTTTTAAAATCCATTCTTGTCTACTATAAATCAAATAGATACTAATACCCCTGGAGTAACCCCATTATAACATACATGGCACTATTTTTTTTTTGTCAATGACATGACACTAGTAAAAGAGGATAAAATAAGAGTAATGATTAAGATATACTCAATTTCTCTTCTATCTCTTTCTCCACCCCATTTTCTTTCTTTTTTTATCACATTTCTTATTTTCTCTCATTTCTTTCTTTTATTAAGGTATATATCCACCCCCAAATGTATATCAATAATTACTCTTAAAATAACCGTGTAGGAAAGAAAAGGTTGTGATGCAAGAAAGAAAAGGAATACTCAAGGCAGCCTCTCCAACCCGTTCTTTATTTAATTATTTTGTATAAACGACTGTCAAGGGCCCAAAAGAGAAAAGGACGGAGGGAGGAAAAACCCGAGCATATGCAAGGGAAATTGCTTTTCCTACACCCCATTTTTTTATTTTTCCACCACCTTTTCATATTTGATTATTTCTCTGACCACCTACAAATAAGCTCTTAAAATAACTTATTTTACAAATAACTCAAAAGCCCTTTTCATTTTATACTTTTTAGGAAGGTTGCATTAATAAGTACTTAGAGAGAAATAATTGAAATAAAATTGCAAAATCACAATATATAGCTATGTTAAGTAAAAGTAGCTTACAAGTAATTAGCCGAAAGTTGGAACATTATTTTTTAACTGAAAACTGATGGGTTAACTTATTGAATTAGAATTGTTTGATAAAATTAGTTGTTAAAATAGATAGAAAATTTAAAATGATATAAATAGAGATATTTTTTTATATAAATTCTTATTTTATTTAATAGATAAAGATATGTTTTTGAATAATTATAATTTTAGATTTTTTAAAGATAAATTATTTTAATCATACCATTTTTTAATTTTGTAGACTAACATAATTTAAGGCTATGTTTTCATTTCAATTATTTAATTTTTTTATAGAGTACGCTTAAACTAGAAAGAGTTTAGGAGAGCTTTTAAACATTAAGAACAATAAAAATGGGATTGAAATACTAAGGGTAAAAACAGAAAAAGAAGTAATAAGTTATAAATTTAAACACTACTTGAGGTGACGTATGGAAATTGGCACACACTACTGAAATAAACACTTTTACCAAACATACAAAATTTGGTTAGATAAGTTTATAAATAGTCTAATAAGGTATAAATTAGTGTATTTATATCTTGACCCGAAACTTGTGTTTGGATAAATTAAGTAATCATGAATTACTAGAATGCATGTGTTAAAATAGTAAAAAAAAAAGAGTTTCAAATGATAAATAAAAGAGATTTTTATAATAAATAGAAAGAGTTTCAAATGACATATATTTAAAGAGAATTTTAATTTTTCTATATTATGTATAACGTTTTATATTATCAATATCTCATTTTTAACTTTGTTTAATTACTCATTATTGATTTCACAACTTTCAAAATTCTAAAAGGTGGTTATTACGCTGATCTTTAGGGTATGTTTGCGAGTTGAGTTTGGAGGGGAAGGGAGAGAAGGGAATGACTTATTGAAAGTCCATCTCTCCTTTGTGTTTGAGAGTTCAAGTATTTTACAAAGTCTTTTCCTTCCCTTCTCTCCCTCCTTTTCCCCTCCAACTTTTTCTTTTCTTTCCCTTCTAAACTCACAAACACACCCTTAGTGAGAGAAGACATTAATTTATACCCTATATTGACTGAACATTGATGGATGAATGGTTTAATTTGTGAAGCACTAATAGAATTAATTACCTCAAATTGTTAATATATATTATTGAATATCCTAAGTTTTTCTCATCTCACAAATGAATTGAATTTGGATGTACAAAAATATACTGTGCACATTTTTTTTTAATTTTACGCCCGTTTGTTTTTTAATTTGTACTTTGTATATACAATGTCTGTTAATTTTATTGCCTTCCTCCTGCAAGTATATACGAAGCCTTTTAATTCATTCGTGGACTGTTTTTTTGTTTCTAGAAGTGCTGAACAAAGCAGTATACGGAGAAATTAACCTTCTACTTATGTTTGGACGGAGAAATTTAAGTGAGAAATGTATTTTAAGATAGAATTTAAAATGATTAGTATTAAAATTACTTGTTTGGACAATAAATGTAAATAATTTTAAAATTCCGAGAATTTTAATAGAGTATTTTGTCAGCTTAAAATAGGGAATTTCAAAAACCACCGAAAAGAAAGGAATTCATGTTTCTCTCTCGACCTCGGTCGCTCTCGCACAGGCTCATGCGTGCTTCTCTCAATCTCTCTCGTTCTCTATCAATCTCGTTCTTGAGCTCGCACAAGCTCGTACTTCCCTCTCGAGCTTTTCTCCGTGGCTCCAATTTGTGATACGGTAAATTTTCATTCTGATTTGTGATTTGTGATTCTCACTTATCTCCAATCTCTCCTACTTATGGCTCCGATTTGTGATTCTCATTTGTGCCTTAGATTTTACTGCAGTTATAGCCACAGCCATTGATGGTGGCAAGTGTCTAAGAGCTCTTCCATTATATGGGAAGAAGGATTTTCTCTTGGGTTTCATGTCTTGAGGCCAAGTTAGAGGTAACTTTTGTTATTAATTTTCTGCAAATGGGTTAATTTCAATGCGTTTGTGTGTGTGTGTGTGATAATTTTCTATTTACATGTGTTAAATTTTTATATGAACATGAATTCTGTGTTAAATATGAAATTGGTACATTTTCAGTATCACCAACTTCGTATAAAAATGAATTATATTTGGCTAGTGTGTGTCATTCTATGCAGTAGTTGGATTCCACTTGATTTCATGCTAGAGAGGTTTATGAGTGAAAGAGAACCAATTAGATGTGATTGTGAGGGGACAAAATTAGTTAAAAAGCTTTATTAGATGCAAAATTAGATGCAATAGTTGGTTAAAAAGCTTTATTAGATGCAAAATTAGATTTGAGGGGACATAATTAGTTAATAAATGAGTATATAATCTAGATTGCAGAACTAGTTTTGAGATTGAGGTCTTATATATAGAGTGAAAGGCATTGATTGAGTCACATCAATGAACAAGCTTGGAATCTCCTTTGTGAATTCTTGGAACAAGACAAGCTGAGATTACAACCTATTTGTATGTAATCATGTTTTCACATTGACTGCACAGACACATGGTTGTTGTCTAATTAACCCGCCCTATTCCTTGCTGTTGTTGGAAGAAAGGTAATGTTGCATTGCATGTTGGAAGATACAATTATTATTTCTGAAAAAGCCAACTATGTTGCTCGATTGAATTTCTGAGTTGTTGTTTTCTTCCTATAGCTATTATATTGATAGTTCAAAGTGGGGATAGAAAGGAAACAACTCTCATTATGAATACAAGTTATAATAATTCCTTTCTGTTTAAAGCTAGAAACACATGTGTTTTAAATCATAGACTAGTGTTTGCACATTTGGAGGACTTTATTTCCTTACCACTATAATATTATTTTATTTTTGTTTAAGGGAAAGGATGTTTTGGTGTTGCAACTTGCAGGTGGGGAAGGAGTTTAGTTTCTAGTGGCAAACTGGACCTATGGGCTTTTAATTTATTTGTGAAGCTAGCACTCCACTCAACAATGTGTGTCCCTGCAACTCATATGATATGCAAATGTATGTATATAGCAGGCAGAGTATAGTCTCTGCAGGTGACCCCCCCCACCAAATATGTTGGCATCATTTCATTCTTGCTAGTTTCCTACTCATGGACAAGTTTTCTCTTTCCGTGTCATGAGAGGAAAAGATCATTTTATTTTACAGTACTCTTTCAGACTTGAAAGGATTTGGTTTGATTTGGTTCTTTAAACTTATGTTTAGGGTGTAACCAATTTCTAACTTTAAACAGAAAGGAATTATTATTATAACTTACATGAATTTGTGTGTCAAACTCTACTGCTACAAATGAATGTTTAGTTGAGTTTGATTCTTGGTTACCATCCACCAGACCAAGACCACCTCCTTTTTGTATTTTCCTTAAATATGGCAGCTCTGGATCTGCAAGGAAAAATGCCAAACCATCTCCAAAACTAGTCTGATTTGAGAAAATTTCAAAGGAAAATTGGGTAGAGAAGTCAGTGAGTTTTTTTCTTGAGCCCATTTCCCATTCCCATATGTGCAATGGCTCAAGACCTTGGACTCACCCAACACTATAAGCATTGCATTAGTACCTTGAGGTCATAGTGAGTTGGATTACTGAACACCACAGAGAAGCATCTCCTTCTAGTATGGCATCATCATTCTGAAAGTCTTGGTAATGAAATGAGAGTGTATTTACTAAAGTAATCAGGGATAATTATTATGTCACATACTCATTTAATTTTTTTTTTTGTTTCTTCAATCATGAATTATGTGCATTATAAGATAATAAGTTTGTTGTGGCAGTTTTTGTACATGATTAATAAAACTAGCTCTGCTTAATTGAGTTAAGTAAATTAGAGCTTATTCAAACACACTTTATGTTTTAAGTTTAGAATTATAAAGCTTGTTCAAACACACTTTATGCTTTGAGTTAAGTAAATTAGAGCTTCGTTGATAATTATTAGTTTTGAACTGGACGCATCAGGGATGATCATGATCATTTTCAATATTGGTGGCAATTGGATTTTAGGCTATTACATTTAGCTTCAACATACTGTGGTTACATTTCCTGTATGTGGTTTCATGTATTTGGTTAAGGCTTGTATTGCTATTGGTCTTGGAGGAATTTTCATCATGGGTTTGTATTTTTTGGGTTATGTTATTTTATATTATTAAGTTGTTGGCATTTAACTACGAATTGACTAGAAAAATGATAATTAATCGACATATAATCATGAATATGTGTTATTAAATTTATCATCATTGTTTGAGGAATTTTATTACTTTATTTAAATAATATAATGATTTTTCATTTACTTATATATATATATATCCAAAAAAACATGATTTTTTTTCAAAATAATAATAAAAATTAGTTCTTATAAAAATAATAGATTTTAGATTCTATTATAAATTTTTTTATTCAAATTATATTATTCTATTATTTATTTAAAAATATAGAATTTAATTTAATTTAAAATAAATAAAGAATTTTAAAAATGGAGGAATTTGATTTATTCATCCAAACAAAGAATTTTAAAAATGAAGAAATTTAATTTTTTCATCCAAACAATAAATTTTAAAAATCAAGGAATTTCAATTGAAGCAATTGAAATTCCTAGAAATTTAAATTCTCTGAAATTCTCAATCGCTTCGCTTTATCCAAACGCAAGTTTATAATGAATGAGAAATAGCTTGAAAGGATGCTAGACTCTAAGCATGCACGATCGTATTTATTGTGCAAAGCTATTTTGCAAGTGTATTGATCCTCTGCTTACCGAAAAAAAAAAGTGTATGGGTCTTTCTTGCGGTCTGTGCAGGTTAGCTACGGATTAGCTAGGAAACAGCTACGAATTAACTACGAAACGATTTCCATAGCTATACGGTAGCTATCCTTGCTAGAGACAGCTACTTGCATGGAGAACATCCAGATCCATTTTGCAAGCTAAGTTTAGTTCTTCATTTTCCTATTCCTTTTCAAAAGACGGCGGGTTATTGGTATACAAAAAATGGAGAGGAAGATCTTCTCTATGTTGCAAGCTTTAGAGTCCGTTTGGTTTACAGTTAGCAGGAGTTGATTTGGGTAGAATTGATTTTAAGAGAATTAATTTTTGTTTGGATACATAATTTTAAAAGTGGGTTGACATAAATTGATTTTATTTGGATGAGATAAAGAGAAATCACTTTTAGACATGAAATTACTAAAATGAATTTATTAATTATTTTATTAGATAAAAGAAAAAGGATAAATTTATTGTTATCTAGCCATGATATAGGGGTAAGCTGGTAAATGGATGCAAACACAGTTTGGAGAATTGATCTCTCTTTAAATTCTTGTTAACCATATTTTCTGCCACCCAGAATTCATTCATTGTGCATCTTATTTTTACCCAAACAAAACTATTTTCCTTAACAATTGATTTTGACCAATCAGAAATGCGTTTTGTTTTGTCCTCTCCAACGGTATGGCAAACGGGCCATTAATTTTTTCCTATTTCAAACTAGCTAAGCTACTTCAAAATCTATTTTCCTATTCAAGAGCTAAGTAAGCAGTATATCTCCATTTTACAAGCTATTTATTGTACTTCATTTTCCTTTTTACAAGTCATACAAAGAAGCCATGAGAAATAAGAAAAGAAATTAACAAGAAAAGAAAGACGAGAGAAGAGGAAGACGACGGGAATATGACATGCATGCTTAGGTGGTGTTTCTTGGAATGAGAAAAAAGGGAAATGTAGGGAAATTTTACAAATTGGAAAAATAATTAATAATAATTAAGGTAATGGTATGCATGTGCCACAATATTATTGATGCACATCATAATTGGGTTAATTAATTCTACGAAATTGCCATTAAATTCAATTGCTTAATAGCTAAATGATCTAGCTAACATCCATATTGATTAATCAAGACTAATATTAAATGGTAATGTGAAAATTAATTAAACATGCCAATGATTTAACAAAGTTAATTAACATTAGAGACTACAATTAAAATATTTTAAAAGTATAAGGATATAAAACAAAAGTTTTAAAAGTCGGGGATGAATTGAGACCAAAGTTGACCAGCACTTCAAGGACGAAAAACATATTTTACGCCACTTTTTTTCTCTTTATATATTTCCATTATATCACTCATCACATCCCACGTTTCTCTCATTTCTTTCTCTTTTCTATACTTATATCTATGTTATATTGTTGTATAAATAACACTACTCTAAATTTAAAATGGGATCAGAACAATCGCCATTTTAGAATGGAGAGAAAGTACTACCTCGGGCCCTAATTATGATAACCTTTTAACCACTTCACAAGTACTCCCTCTAGACTTGAATATAAGAAAAAAAAACTCACATTTGGTGGACTAAAATATAAGCAAATCTTAACTAATTTTACCCTATTTAATGAGATAAACCCAAAATGTCCTTTATTTGATTCAAATTTTACTTTCCAACCACTCTAACTAATGAATCATGTGCCAATAGAAAGAGAGTATGTCCACTTGAAATAATTTTTAATAAAATTGAATGTAGGGTAATTTAGGCAATGAATTTAACCAACTTTCTTAATACGTGTGAATTTAGTTATTTTTGCTTATATTCAAGTCCGGAGTGGTATTAAGAAAGTTGGTTAATTTAGTTGATCACAATAAATTTATCATGAATACGTATCATCTTTACATAATTACCCTTGAATTTAATGAGACTTATTATCTTTATTTCTCTATTTAATTACTTCGTTGTGTCATTTTCTCTCTATTCATTAATTACTCCGGTATCTTTATTAATGGGGTAGTTTTATAAAAAAATAATTAATATAAGGGATAATCTGAAAAGGTTCTTGTAAGAACCAACAACTACTCTCTAAAAAGTTCTTAGGAAAGTAATATAATTTTGCGTCTCCTTTAGACAAACAAACAAATTTAGGTGGCAGAAAATTAAATATGAGAAGAGAGAATTCAATGCAATAAATTCAAGTTTAGCGATAGCATAAATGGACTCGTTTGCAATCAATTAATAACCGTGTGGACTCGTTTGCAATCGAAGACGAAGACTATATGTATGGTTAGTTTACATTGAGATGAAATTAAGTTTAAAATTTATAGTATTTAAAATGAATTATGTTATGGTTCAGAAGCTATATATTGTCTAAAAAAATATCTCAAAGACTATTGACCATCCTAAATTCCCTTTTTTAATAACTATTTCAAATGTAATTGGTATTTTTTATTTAAATTTAAAAAAAAAATTAAAATGAAAAATAATCTATCCATACAAATTAGGTGTAATCAATTAATAACTGTGGGGACTTTTGCTCAACACAATCTTTACACTTCATTAAGCCTTTGTTTGGTAGCAAATAAGTAGGGGAAATAGGGATGTGGGAGAGAAGTTGACAACTTCTCTTGTTTGGTGGAGGAGAAAAGTAGGAGAGAAATGCCAAAAAGCCATGGGTTCCACCAACATTTTATTTCTCTCCAAATTTGAAGAGAGATAGGAGAGAAATGCATTACTTGAAGAATTTCACATATTTCTCTTCTATTTCACACTCATTTCTCTCACATCAAACAACTTAAAATTATATTTCTCTTCCATTTCACACCTATTTATCCCACACCAAACAACCTAAAATTCTCCTCTATCTCTTCCCTATTTCTCTCTTCTCTATTTCCCTAATACTACCAAATAAAGCATAAAAATGTATAAGTGACCTCCATGGCTGGCCTATGCATAAGGCTGGTAAAGTCATTGCTTTAGGCCCCAAAAAATATTTTGTTATTTTAGCCCCCAATTTTTTTTAGTTATAAATATTTTTAAACTAAATTAAAAGAAACTATAGTATTAGGAGTAAAACATTTTCTTCAAAAATAGGGTCCTCATCTTATCACTCGCTCTTGATTATTAAATAGTACTTTATTAATTTTATTATTTAATTTGTTACTTTTTTTAATCCTAATTAAAATTTATATTACATCTACTATGTATATATTAAATTTGAATCTAATGAAACTTCCACGGTTACCCTCACAATACAAGACTTCACAACTATGTGTTAATCAACGTGACTTTTTAATTTAATTTTAATAAAATTTATAAAATTTGAAAAAGTTTTTTATAATTATCAAAATTTAAATTTCTCTTTATTCAATATTATTCAAGTGACTTTATATATTAAATTTGAATCTAATGAAACTCCCACAGTCACCCGCACAACACAAGACTTCACAACTATGTGTTAATCAACGTGACTTTTTAATTTAATTTTAATAAAATTTATAATATTTGAAAAAGTTTTTTATAATTATCAAAATTTAAATTCTCTTTATTCAATATTATTCAAGTGACTTTCCTATTTTATTTTAAATTATAATAAAATAATCAATTAAAATATTAAATTTTTTTATTGCAAAAATTATAAATATTCTTCGTCTAGATTTTGTTTTTAAATTTTAAAATATTTAATTAAAAAATACATTGCATGAGTGGCTAAAATATTTTTTGACGAAGGCTAAAATATTCTTATAGATTAAGTGAATTTATTTTATTATTAAATGAAAAAATATTAAATAAAAATTATTAAGATAATCTAATAGCTAATTTATATTTCAATAAGACTAAAAATTATAATATTTTTAATAAATTATTTTAAGTTAAAAGGCATTATTTTATAACTCACTTTAGGCTTAAATAACGTTGGGTCGGCCCTAATGACCTCGAAGACCATATTGTCAAAGAAAAAAAAATACCTTGAAGATTATGGCTATCCTCTCCTCCATAATATTCCCAACTTTTAATAACTACGATCCAAATGTGATTAGTATTTTTTATTTTAATTAAATAAAAAAATTAAAATGAAAAAAATATCCATACAAGATTGTGTTAATATTATAAAAAAAATAATATATGTATATATATATATATATGAGTATAAAGAAATTATCACCTTTCCTATATAACATTTAACATTTTTTATATCAATTTTTTTAATGTAATTTTAAATTTTTATCATTATCATTTAATAATATATATTTCTTAATTAACCCGCTATGATCGATCTAGTGATGAGATTTTTGGTTAATTTAGTATGAGATATTAGGTTCAAACAATATTATCTTCCTTATACACCAAAGAAATATTTCTTAATTAATAATTATAGTATCAACTTATCAAATTTTAAAATTTAAATAATATAATAATTAATTAGTATATCAAAATTTAAAGTATATAAAAGAATATAATATTTATAAAATTATATAAAACATTATCGGTTAAATAATATGATTTAAATAATTTTTTTTATAAAATAGTAATTTAAATTTAAAATAATTGTCTTTTAATATAAAAAGCCATATTTAATCCTTATTATAAATTAATTATATTTTAATATTTATATATTAAATTTACATTATTTATTTTAAATTTAATTTTTATTTCATATTTTAATATATTAATCATCCCCTGCATTCCTAATTATAAAAAATTTTAGAGATTTGATATTGATCGTTTTTATAGGAATATTTTCAATTTATTTGCTGCATTATATAATCATTTTTTGGATAAAAATATCCTCATTAGTGAAGATATGTGTAATTAATCACTCCCTCCATTTCTTTTTAATAGTCGTTTTAGAGTATAAATTTTGTTTTTAAATAAGTGTCGTTTTCACATACCAATATAACAATAAATGCCAATTTTCCAACTTTACCCCCTCCAAATTTATTAAATGATAGAGTATTTATTGCATATGACTAGAAATGGTGGAGAACTTTAAATGCTTTAATGAGAGAGAAAGATATATTTATAAACAATGGAGTTAAAATGATACACTTATTGCATTCTTTAATCTATGTGAAAAAACTTAAACGACAGATAAAAAAAACGGAGGGAGTAGTAAACAGAGAATGAAATAACATAGTAGTTGGATGGAAAGAGAAAAATAATGAGTCTCAATTAATGTAAGAATATTTATGAAACTTGACATACATTCATGTCAAATTTATTGTTATTAATTAAATTATCTTACTTATAGGTGTTGTAAGTATATTAATTAAAAAAATTTATGTATAGAATATTTTTATTAAAAATCACGATATTAAATATATTTAAATATGAAGTGCTACCCAAACTCAAACAAATTTCCTAATATTGACTCTTGATCGGGACCTTTAGACCACTTATGTGCATTTTTCATAATTAAATTAATCAATTTAATTTGTTAATTCAAGATAATCGGAATTAGGAATGAGAATATAAAAAATGATGTTGTATTTTCTATGAATGATGCAGAATAAAATACTAATTTACATCTTCTGTTCTTGACCAATAAGTGACGTCATTCAATTTAGAAATTTGTCACAAAAATAGTACTAATTCTTTTGAGCACATGGCCCGCAGTGTGCACTGCCATTGCCAATTTGCCAACTTGTCTTCCCCCAATCTACGGGCACGCACGCTGTTTGAAAATGTCTATCTTACACGCAGAGGGAATAACAATGATGATTGTAAACAAACACCACCAATATTTGATTAATCCCACTTGATGCCATGACCAATGAAATGTGGCATGATCCTAATAATTGTAAAACTAACGGGCAAGATTAGCCGAACTCCACATGGAGCTTGCATAGGTTGCTCCACTAAAACTTGATTCTTCTAATGAATGCGTTTGCTTCTCGTCTCTTCTCAGTCTCCTCAAATCACTGATAAATCCTGGTTTTGAAATAGGAACCTCTTCCATCTCAATCTTGTTGGTCAACATCTCCACAACCTCTGACATACGTGGCCTATGCTTGGCGGTTTCTTGCACGCAACGCAACCCCACCGTTAGGAACCGTTTCGCTTCTTCCACGGGAAAGTTCTGATTCAGCACCTTATCCACCATTCTCAAAACATCATTAGCTTCATACGCTGCCCAAGCCTGAAAACACATTCACACAAACAAATCATTAACGGTGTGGTGTGTTTGGTTTAGTATTGAAACTCAATACAACTATTTTTAGTGTTTCAGTGTTAGAAACGCCGAATTTACACCTTTCAATGCTCTAATTTACACATAATTTAACCCCATTTTCTTGTATACAGTCTCTCTTACCTTTTCTACTATGAAACGTTGTTCCATAGGTTGATGAGAATCTACCACTGCTTCGCCATTCACAATTTCTAAGAGTAATACTCCAAAGCTATAAACATCTGATTTTCGTGACACCTGTCCAGAACTGGCATACTCTGGAGCAAGATAACCACTGCAACCAAAAAATTGAAAGGAACCCCAATTAGTCAAAGATTAAAAAGCATTCATTTTTATTTACTCAACATTGTTTTGTTCTTGTTAGCTAGTGGTTTCACTCACAATGTCCCTGCAACTCGAGTGGTGATGTGGGATTTTTCATCTCTTAGTAGCTTTGCCAAACCAAAGTCTGAAACTTTTGGTGTCAAATTTCGATCAAGAAGGATATTGCTGGCTTTGATATCCCTATGCACAATATGAGGTTTAAGTTCCTCATGGAGAAAGGCAAGCACCCTCGCCACACCTATGCACACGTCCCTCCGTATTTCCCAGCTGAATCTCATCCTGTTTTGCTCTGAACCTATCAACCAAAGTCCATAAAATAGAATCATTTCTGGAACTGCTTCTTTATATCCTCTGATTCAAATCAACACATGCTTGGAAATTAATTAAAAGAAAATCACATAAGAAAGTGTGACGAAGGCTGTTATTCTCCATGTAATCATAGACTAAATATCTCTTAGCTCCTTCTACACAACAGCCTCGAAGAATGACTAGATTTTGGTGCTTGATACTTGCTAGTGTAGTCAATTCTGCCACAAATTCTCTCTCTCCTCGCAAGGATTCAAGCTCAATTGAAAGCACTTTCACAGCCACCAGAGTTCCATCAAAAAGCCTCCCCTTTACAACAGAATCAGTCTTTAATTAATTGTGTGTTATCTTCAATGCAGTAACAATCACATGAATAAAAAAAAAATGAGAATAGACAACCTTGTAGACAGAACCAAAGCCTCCTTCTCCAATTTTTTCCGAGTGATGAAAACCACGGGTGGCAGATTTCAATTCGTTATAAGTGAATATGCGAAAGCTTCCATCATGATCTTCCTCTGGCTTGTCTGTTGGGCAACCACAGATCCAAATAAATGAGGAAATGTTAAAAGAGTCAAAGACAATAACATAACATGGTTTATATATACCGTGCTTGGTTTGTTCTTCAACCGAGCCTGAGAAACAACTAGAAAAAGAACAGAGGATCTTCATGTCTCGAGAAAAGCGTAAAAGTTCCTAGGATCTGGGATTTCGGCGTGTGATTCGTGAAGGTGAAGGTCTTTTGAAGAGAACAAGATAGAAAGAACATATTGAGGGAGCAAAGAAGACGACTCCGCACACCTATGTCTCTACTTGTTCAGCCTTTAACACTTTCTTGACTTTTCCATTTTGATTTTTTTATTCCTCCTGGGTATTGGACCTTTTCATTTAGGTACAAGAGGATTCTCATCATCACACTTTTAACATATTTTTTTTAACACATTTCATGTGATGAGTTAAAATTCATATATGTCTCATTAAATTATGTGGGTTCCACTTTCAATATGGTGGGACCCATATGGCTTTCAACCAATTACAATGATTATGTTGAAAAAAGTGTTTGAAATAATGTGTTGCTAGCACTATTTTAGGGAGAAATACCTAAAATTGAGAATTATAATGTTTCACTTATCCCAAAATTGACCCAAGAAAAAAGAAAGAAAGAAAAGGGTCAGGTTTGAATGGGGAATTGAGAAGTCTCAAAGTTAGTGAAAACTAAGAACACCAACATCTTGAGATAGAAGAATAGACAAAATTATTTTCCCTCATACACAATGTAGTTTTCATAAAATGGCAACTACAAATCCGTTCACTATTGGATTGAGCTGAAATTTTATCATCAGGTTTGGGACATCTGATTCTTCATCTTGAACTCTTGGTCATTGATATTGTAAGATATTCCATTTGTATAGTAATTGTAACATCCTAAATTCTAGTTATTTTCATAAATCAAATTAATAAGGGAAAAGGCTTTTATAAAAGAAATTTGGGGAAAAGGTAACTAAGAGTGAAAAATGGGAGTTCAAGGTTTTGATACTCTCGCTCAAGCGTGAAGGTCTTGCTTGAGCAAGCATATCAGTAAAAAGGGGGAAGTTTGTGTTTTGTCATCCTCCCTCAAGCGAGCCTTGTTTTGGGGGGCTCTCTGTGATGGAATTACGCTCAAACGCAATTAGGCTCGCTCAAGCGCAATTCCATCCAGAATCAGGGGTTACTCTCTGAATTGATCTTGCTCAAGCGAGAAGGCTCTCGCTTGAGCGAGAATGAGCATCTGGAGAGAATATTCCTCCTCGCTCAAGCGAGAAAATCCTCGCTTGAATGAGAGTGCGCGAACAACTTTAAATGTTGTTTATACTAGGGCATTAATCACTTAGTGATTTTGTCCTTTTAGAGAGAGAAAGAGAAAGAGAAGGAGAAAGAAGAGCTAGTTGGAGGTCCCCCACACCATTCAAGGAGCTTGGAATCATCATCCCCATCCCTTCATTCTTCCTATTTCCTTACTTGAGGTGAGTGTGGTTCACCCACTCACTCCATTCTTGTGTGTGTTCTCCTTAAATTTTCTCTCCTCTATCTTCCTCTTCTTTATTGCCTGTATTTGCATTGAATGAAATGTGTATTGATTGAATGGTTGAATAGATTGGACATTTAGGGTTTGAAAATAGCTAGCGTTTGAGAAAAAGAAATAGAAATTTGTATGCCCTTGCCTATTCCCCTTCCCTATATGTTAGAGCCTTGAGGAATGTATTTGACTGTGATTACTCTTGCCTTATGAACTAAATATGTATAACTGTATAAGAGGAAAACTTATGGGTCTCCAGACCAAGAGGAAAATTGAATGGGGGCTTCGGTCCAAAGAGGAAAATGGGTCTTAATTTGACCTAAGAAGAATATAAAGGTATAAGGTGAAATATGATTGTTAAATTAAAACAGAAAGTTAAAAGGCCACAAGGGAGACGTTCCTTGTATGGATACTGAGCTTAGTCCAGGTCAGAGAATTAAGTGCTAAGACCTCACTGGTGTTGGGTAATACAACAAGAGGTTGAAGGTAAATATGATTGTTTAACTGTTCAGGACTTGATTATATGAACTTTCCGCTGTGCATTATCATTTGTTTGAACTACCTACATTGTTCGCATGACCACACTCACTGGGACTTTAGTCTCACCACACGTTTTGTGGATTCTTTAGATGTGTAGGGTTCTCAGCCTGGAGCTTGACTAGAGTATGCAGGACTTCGGTTGGGTCATGATTACCTTTTTTGTCTAATGCATTTAGATTTCTTTTGTATAGGCATTACCCTGTATTCTTTTGACGGGATATCCTAGTACATGTGATGTCCGGGGGAATGTTCTTTAGTTATTCCAGGACACGTGTGCGAGTATCCCATCATGCCTATAGAAACTGATTATGTTGTATTAAGTCATCATTGGCACACTTATTGACTGGATAAATGTATTTATGTTAAGCTTAAGTAATGGTTGGACTACCTAAGCTATTATGTGTTGATTATCGATAATCATAATGCGCGAAATAATTTCTGAAATTCAGGAATAAGCTCCCAACATGCATTATCCATGGATTTAGGAATTATGACGTTACAGTAGCTCTGTATTTGGAGGGTTTCATCTTCTTGGTTCTATTTGTAAGCTTTATAACTTTGTTGTTTGGCTTGCTGTTAGTATGCTTTTGTGCACTTGATTGAGACTCTTTTGTTCCCTTATTTGATTATAGTGGACTTATTTCGTTGATATGGACAACCTGTGATTTTTTATCTTTAATTCGAGGGTTTCCACATATTCTTGCATGTTTGGGATTTATTTCCGTTGTAATTTGTGTGTTTGGTGTTCTTTATTGTTATTATGTTGTTCTCCCATATCATTTGTTTCCACTTGTTTTATTTTTTTATAGCAAAAAGTGATATTCAACCTCCAACTATTACATTAACTATAGCCGGTAATTCAGGTTACTTGGTTTGGTCCGGTCCGATGCGGATAGCAAACTTTATCAGGATGTGCTAAAAAGACCTGAAGTTATTCAGACTTCTAAAATAAGTGTTCGAGCCCTATATTTTTGCAGGTATTTTGCAAGTGGACCGGTTTTTTGCGGGCTATTCGGCATTTTGCGGGTAGCGGACTTTATCGAACTGAGTTAAAAAACTCAGGAGTTATTATTACTTTTAAAATAATTAAGTGTATGGACCCTACATTTTTGTGAGTAGACCTGATCGGGCTAGCCCATTTTTAGGGTTCTTACACTAACTCGAGTTAAGCTAATGGACTCACTTATGGAGTAAGGTTTTCTCCACGTGTTTTTTTCCCTCTAAACTTGAATACAATGACAAAACAAAAACTTGAATACAAGATCATGAGTACACGAAATCAAAAAACTTTAATATGGTGGTTGTCACGATTTATTACTTATTAAAAAAAACTAATTTCATGTCAAAATAATTTATCATACTTGGTTAGATAGGCTCGAAGAGTTTTATCCCCTAAATGAGTACATCCAACCTAACTCAAATTGATTGGGATCTTATGTAATTCCAAATACTAAGGGCTCCAAATAAAAAAAACAACTTTATGGTGATTGCGCCTTACTTGTTTGGAATATAAAAAATAGAAAATGCATATCAAGAAAAATATATTTTTTCATATATAGGAATAAGGTAAGAAATAATGTAAGAAAATTAATATATGTAAATATATAATCATATTTTATAAAAATGAATTCATCTTTTAAGTGAGTAAATGAAAATGTATCAATAATTAATTTAATTTAAAAATTATGAAGGATAAATATTACAAATTTTTTTATTCATAACTAGTAGCTTAAAAAAGAAAAATAGTCTTATTATTGAAAATTTTATTTTTTTTAACTTTATATAAAACATACAAATTTTTTATTGAAAATGGTTAAACCAAACATATTTTCATTTTCTAAAAATAGAAAATAGCTAGAAATAAAAACAAACATGTTTTATGTTTTATGAAAATAATTTTATAAAATGAAAATTTGAAATGAAGACAAAAAATGTTTCTTTAAACCAAATAAGCCCTTACATAAGCACACATATTGGTTTATCCAAGATATGGATTTTATGAAGTATATATAAGTTGTGGTCTTCTTGTTCTTCTTCTTCTTCTTCTTTTCTCTTCGATTACATCTCAACTCAACTTTGAATTCGTCTCCTGTCTTTTTTATTAAGACTCATTTCGAATAATTTGACCATTTTATTAGAAATGTTATTGGAAATATTTTTCGGTTAGAAGAATATTTTTCTGTTAGTTTTTCTAATTCTGTTATAGTTTGTTTGGGTTGCTTTGTGTGTTTAGTGGCTGAATAGTTTAGCCTATAAATAGGGACTGCTTGGGACTGCTTGTATCATTTCAATCATCTTTTAATCAAACAATATATGAGTTTTCTCAATCCTCTTGCTGGTAACTTTTGGGATGATCCATGGAGAACCCATGATACTCCTCTACTGCTCTCTACTATCCCACTGTGGTTCCTGCTCCTCCATCTTATTTTACTAAGATGGTATCAGAGCTTCATCCATAGAGCTCACCTCGCTTCAAGAAAATCCGGCGTCCACCCAACAAGAATTTGCTCAATGTTCTGAATATGGAGGTTCTTGCAAAGGTATCATCATCCTCACCATCTTCCATGAATTATCCTGTATCTGCGCACTCTATTCCTATTTCCTTTGTTTCATTTTCGACCAACACATATTCTCCTCTCACTATGGAAAATGGTTCTCCCTCTGTTCTGATTTTGGGGCATGAAATTGGTGAAGATTCCACCACAAAATTGGAGTGGAAACCATCACATAATCCCTTTCTTTTTGGAAGCTTCGATTCACTAAATTGTTTAGAGGAGGAGAAAATTTCTCTGGATCGAAAACTGAAGATCCAGGAAATCTTTGGTGACGATGAAGCTTTTAAGATGCGTGATGTCCCTGATTTGAACAAGCTCACAAATGTCGGCTCTAACAGAGACCAATCAGATGCACTCGCTCCGGAGGAAGTCATGGTTGTCTCCAAACCTCAACCTCACAACAACAAACCCATGACGGAGGCGCTTCCCGTTGTCAATAGGTTTCAGCTCACTGAAGACTCTCACTCTCCATTTCCGGAAGGGGTTTCTTGGGTCCGTTATCATGGGACATACAAAGATCTCAATGCAAACTTGATTTGGCCTGGAAAGGATCCAGGTTTGGGGGTTGACAGTGTGGGCACGATATCATCTGCTCTTGTAACATATGCTGCTATTCAAGCGTTACAACCAGACTTAATCATAAATGTTGGTACTGCTAGTGCCTTGTCCCTTTTATTTGTCTATTCCCTTGATCATGCTCAGTTAGTGTTTGATAAAATGTCTGGGATTTCACTCTGTTTCAATGGTTATGATGATTTCACCGGCAGTTGTCCTGTTAGTGAGTGTCAACATGTTGTTTATGTTCTTGATTTTGTCACTAAAGAGAATTGCCAGAAAAGCAGAATTTTATTAATTACTTGGAATGGATCTGGGGATCCTAGTGCAATTTTTAATGGTGATGCTTTCAAGAAGGTGCTTAGCGTGTTTATAACAGCAACTACATTAAAGCTTGGACAAGCTATTCTTGATGTGATTCTCAGTTGGAAAGAACAACGGAGTATGTCAATACATGTTGAATTAAAATACATTCTGAAAGTTGTTTCAGCAGCAGCATGGATGATTGTTCTATCCGTTACCTATGCTTATACTTGGGACAACCCTCCTGGCTTTGCTCAAACCATCCAAAATTGGTTTGGAAACAATTAATGTTCAACTTCAATGTTCATTATGACTGTTGTGGCGTATCTGACACCAAATAATATTCCTCCAGCTGCAAAGCCATTGAATGGGGTTAAAATGGACTTGGTGGATGTTGTTTTCCCCTTTCTGAAAGGTGTTGTTACAACTGATATAGTTGAGACATGCACGGGGGTCAATATTGCAATGATGATTGGTGGATTCCCAAGAAAAGAAGAAATGAAGAAGGTTGCTCTTGAAAGGTACAAAACAATGAGAGGTAATGCCCCTGAAAGATTGGTCTCAGGATCTGATGATTTCACCATGTTCCTTTGGGAACCCTTCATCAACAAACACCCCAAAACTCACATGACAGGTCATCAACAGCTTGTGAACCATGTCTATTTTTCCCTTGATGGGCAATGGGTAGCAAATGCATCATTTGATAAATCTGTGAAGTTATGGAATGGCACTACAGGGAAGTTTTCTGAACAGGGACAATTTGAAGAGGCTCTTGCCAACCTTTATGAAGATCACTTTTATTTTGTTGAGCTTCTCTCTTGTTTTAAAGTTGGTATTGGTTGATACCAATTACCAACTTGCGGGAGGGTATTAGAAATGTTATTAGGAATATTTTTCTGTTAGAAGAATATTTTTCTGTTAGTTTTTCTAATTCTGTTATGGTTTGTTTGGGTTGCTTTGTATTTTTAGTTGCTGAATAGTTTTGCCTATAAATAGGGACTGCCTGTATCATTTCAATCATCTTTTAATCAAACAATATATGAGTTTTCTCAATCCTCTTGCTGGTAACTTTTGGGATGATCCATAGAGAAACCTATGGTACTCCTCTACTGCTCTCTACTATCTCATTGTGGTTCCAGATCCTCTATCTTATTTTACTAAGACTTTTAGCTAGGCCATCATTTCAGTTTAAATTTTGTTGTGGAAAATAATCATTTGTATTTGATGAAGAAGTTAAAATATTGCCTTTTTCCTTGTTTATATTCATTTGCTTTTCACAAATATTATCTACGTACTTGCTTGTTCAAGTCATTAGCAACTTTATTACAAATGAAAATGCTTTCAAACAATCAACCACTTTAGTTGACAACTTTATTAACCCTGGACAATGTTAATTGTATATTGTATTGAGAGCTATCCAAGTTGACAATCTTGATCCATCGACCTAGGTGACATGTTAAATCAATTAGTCGCTATAGACTCAAATATGGAAGAAAAAAAATGTATGGTAGTTTAAAATATAATAAAATCTTAACTATTTTTTTTTAGTAAATCTTAATTAATTTCATTCTATTTAATCATATCAACTTTAAAATACCAACGAATTGTGGCTCAGTTGGCAATGCAGGTTGAGATTGTGGAAAGAGCTCACGGGTTCGATCTCTACTAAACACATTCTTCGGGAGGGGTGAGGAGCCTTAACTGTGACTAAGCTTCGAACAGTATTGCTCGTGATAATAAGGGATACCTATGATTAATACAAAAAAAAATCAACTTTGTCATTTATTTAATTCATATTTTACTTTTCAATAAGCCTCTTTATTCTTGTAATATGAATTACGTACCTTTCAAAATAGAAGTATTATCGTTTGAAATAAGTTTCAATAAGTTTAAATATTTAATAAAAAAGAAATAAAATGTCATGAATGATAATTTGTGGGATATAATTCATTTTTTAAATGACATTAAGAAAATAAACAAGGTTAACCAACACTTTTAATTAGCATGAGTTAGTTTTTATTTATTTATTTATATTCAAGTACAGAGGGAGGGAGTATGCTTAAGAATTGATTGCAATCTGGTTTGATTGGTTGATTTTTCACAAAGAAACGCCAACTCAAAATGACTTGACTCATCCAAAAAATCGAGTTGTCTTAATTAAGTCATGTATTTATAAAAAAATAATTTTATCTATAATATAATGGAAATATTTCAAAATTTAAAGGGCAAAATACAAGTAAAATAATTACAATGGTGAAAAAAAGACAATTTTCAATTTTATTTGTTGAAAAAACGGATCAAAATTTGACACAAATTTATAGTTATAATTAGGCCAGCCTAACCCTAAGGCTGATAAACCCCCCACTTTAGACCCCAAAAATGACAATTATTTAATTCATATTTTACTTTTCAATAACTCTCTTTATTCTTGTAATATAACTACTTACCTTTCAAAATATAAGTATTATCGTTTGAAATAAGTTTCAATAAAATTTAAATCTTTCATGGAAAAGAAATAAAATATCATGAATGATAATTTAAGGGATGTAATTCATTTTTTAAATTAATGGCATTAAGAAAATAAATGAGGTTAAACAACACTTTTAATTAGTATGAGTTAGTTTTTTATTTATATTCAAGTACAGAGGAAGGGAGTATGTTTAAGAATCAACTACAACCTGGTTTGATTGGTTGATTTTTCACAAAAATTCACATTGACTCATCCAAAAAATCGAGTTGTCTTAATTAAGTTATATATTTATAAAAAAATTATTTTACCTATAATAAAATGAAAATATTTCAAAATTTAAAAGGTAAAAGATAAGTAAAATAATTACAATGGTAAAAAGAAGACAATTTTCAATTTCATTTGATGAAGAAACACATTTGACACAATTTTATAGTTATAATTAGGCCAGCCTAACCCTAAGGTTGGTAAACCTCCGCTTTAGGCCCCCAAAAAAATACTCTTCTTTTAAATCTCGAAAACATAATTTATTTATAATGACATTTTTAAAAAAATATATACAATAATTATTTAGTAAATAATATTAAATTATTAAAAGTAATTAAGTTTTTTTTTCTTTTAAAAAACTCATTTTATCAAAACTTTCTCTATTCTCATAAATAATAATTAATAATTGATTCTATCCATTTTTTATATTTTTTTTGGGTGTAAAACTTTTAAAATATGTGGGGGATTGTTGAATATTTTGTTTCTATCTCAAAAGTTCTAAAGAGACAAGTCCCACATTGCCTAGGTGAGGAAATATAATAAACTGATTTTATTTTAAATTAAAAAATTAATATTAGTTTTATTATTATTTTTAATGGAATAAACTTTAACTTGGTCAAATCACTATTTTTCTGTCACAACCTTATTCATTATAAAAATTTCTTTTACCTTATTGGCCTAGTTGAGGTAGCCTTCACACTCATCCCCTTCTCCATCTCTGGGTTAAACAATATTAATTTTCCGGTTATTCTGAATCCTTACCTATTGGTTGGAAGAGTCTGTTTTCGTGTCCACACGAATAAACTCTTTAGGACAATGTGGAGCCGGGTAGGACCTCCTATGAGGAGCAAAGTTCTCCCTCCGAGTATTGACACAACTGCATACCCAGGGCTCGAACTTAAGACCACTGGTTAAGTTGGAACAGTCCCTTACCAACTAATCCACGTACTCAGTGGTTATCCATTTTCAATATTAATTTGTCTTATCACTTACTTTTTTTGTACTTTTCTTCTTAAAGTCGCGTTATATTGATATTACTTATTCTCTATTACTTTCTCAATCTCTTTTTTGTATTTGGTTAATTATAAAGATTTGACCTTTAGTGAATATATATAAATAAACATGTCACTTACTCTATTAGACTCTATTGTGTCAGTGTAAGTGAAATTATTAATTTAAACAAATATATAAATAATTATATATTTTTAAAGATTTTTTTTAAAATAATCCTAACAAACATGCACTAATATATTGAAGGATAAAAAAATTGTCATCATAAAATTTGCATTAATCCTAGAAAAACATTTGGCCGGTCTGGTTATAATTGGGATCTAAGTATGGTAGATTATACGGTTCCGTTTTAAATTTATGGGTACCGGTCCGGTCATGACGTGTAAATGCCATTGAGACAAGTGTTAAGTCTTTTTACTCAGAAGCAGTAATAATTGATATTACACTTTAACCCACAAATTTTTTATGTTTTGCAATTATACACTCAATTTTTTTTTCAACCTCAATTAAATTCCCGCAGGACCATAATTGGAATTTGGAGATGTGAACTTCATCCGCCTCCCTGCCAGGTTGCTTCTGTACCTTCACGAACACTGTCTTGGGGCCTTCTATTTTTAGTTGTTTTATCTTTTTTTTTTGTTCGTTTTCTTTTTAACATTTTTATATATAAAAAAATTTCACAATAATAGTATAGTGGACCACACATAAATAATCAAAAGCAAACCCCCCTCCCCAACAGTACAGTGGTCATGCTGGAGATTTTCCACCGCCATCACTATCACATCCAACTAGCTATTAATACCAAAATGTGTGAAAGTTGGAAATTTTTAACAATATAAATGCAAAAATAAATAAAGAAAAAATACCTGGAAATAAAGAAAAAGAATTGAATGATAAAGGTCAAAGGTGGGATTGAAGCTATCTACGGATGACATATAGATGTATGTGCTTGTTTTGGTAAGGTGCAAAACTTGAGATGCTAAATGAGGAGAAAGAGAAAGTGGAATGGGGACAGAAGTCCCAGTGATGGAATGAACGTTCGGAATTAAAGCAGAGGAAGTAATTGAGGAAGAGGATGGAACCAGGACAAGACTTGGACTGGGTAAAGGAACTTAGAAAAGAAATGGAGTGGAAGACGATAAGCATGACGAGGGAAGAAATGGGAAAAGAAAAAGGTGTAGGGCAACTTCACAATTTATAAAAATAGTTAATGCTAAACTTATGTAATACAATGATGGCTAATTGAATTCTTGGGGTCAATATTATTGATACACATTATGACTGAACGGGTACCCATAAATTTAAAATAGGACCGGAACAATCACCTCTAAATATTTTCTTTTAAAAATAAGTCTTTTATCCTACTATGGACCTCTCTCCTTATAAAATATAAATGCATACGCTTCAAATAAATTACAATAATTTTAATATACTTTTTTATTAATTTTAAAAGTCCTTTTTTTTATTAAAATTGATTTCATTTTAAAAATCACTTATGTCTCTCTATATGGATGGGCCCTCTCTAGTACTAAATAGTTCCAGTATAGGTGTAACTTTTTCTTTTATATTTTTTCTTTCAATTAAAGGATCATTTGGAGACTTGGAGAGATTAATAATTTAGTGCTTGTTTGGTTAGCGGTTAGGTACAGTGTAAAATCAATTCTACAGAATTAATTTTAAACTACTTCCATTCAACATATTTCGTAAAATGTGTTAAAAGAATCATAGAAAAATAAGTCTCGAGTGAAAGACTAAATTTATTTACTTATGCATTTTTTTTTTTGTGCAAGACCACATGTATCCTCAACGGGAGGCAATCATGTTCGAGCCTGGTAGGACATATATGGGTGTCAAGCTCTTCCTCCGAGTATTTAACACAGTTGTATACCTAGGGCTCGAACTCGCGAGACCACTGCTTAAGCTGGAATAACCCTTACCAGCTGATTTACGTGCTCGGTGTTATGTGCTTCAACCTTTGGCCCTGTTGTGTGTGTGTGTGTATGTATATATATATATATAACCATTTATGTATTTAATTACTGTTCTTTCTGATTCTTTGTTTGGTGATGTTAGGGAAATAAGAAAGAGAGAAATAGAAAAAAGAGAAATAAGGAAGGGGTAGAGATGATTTATAGGTTGTTTGGTGTGAGAGAAATAGAAAAGAGATAAAAGAGAAATGTGAAGTTGAGTTGTTTGGTTGGATGGAAAAGATATGAGAAAAATAATAAAATATTAAAAACTGGTTATTATTTTGCCGCTATCAATAAGTGTAATCGATTTTTTGTTAAAAGAAATCGATTATCTGCTTATTATAAGTAATCAACACCGCCATTTTCTTCCAGTGAGGACTCTCCCTCAAAATCTCATACACTTCCTCCATAAACCTATGCTCCACCGCCATGTCGTGCGAAGGGTGATAATTATTCGTTAGAGAAATCTCAACATCAAAGTAACGTTTGCTTCACCACCACGTAATTGGGAAGCTTTCCCCTTCCTTGTGTTGCTCTTGATCTTCAAACCATAATTGTGAAACTTCACAGAAGTAATGGTGTCGTCCAACAAAATCCCAAATATGCATTAGTTGCAGTCTTCCGGTCGTGGGGCGTCACTGGCAGCCACCAAAAGAATATTTTGTTCACCCCTTGTCTGAATAACCGCCGCGGCGTCACCCGCCGCCGTCCTCGCGTTGCCATCGTTAAGCACTCGCCCTTGATCTGACCACAAGTCAGGAAGACAGCTTCAACTTGAGATGCACGATGCTATGAAGAAGAGAGTTGGGCGCAGATGAGTGAGTAACGGTCAATGGAGCTGCTCCCCTGATTTCGTCTCTACCTCTCGCCTATCCTGAAGAGAAATATGAATAGCGTGGGTCCCACAACCTTTTACTATTTCTCACTGATTTCTTGCTTTTACCAAACTGGAGAAATACGGTATCTCACTCGCATTTCTATCATGTCGTGTTATTTCTCCGGTACTTCTTGCTAAACAAACAGAGGCTGAGAGGCTCAGGCAGAAGACAAAATAATCGACACCATTTTAAATTTTTAATTAGAGAGATAGAGACAATTCCTTATCACATTTTCCATTAATTAAATGTTACACAATTTGATTAATATAAAAAAAAAATTCGTCAAGGTCAACTATCAGCTTGTTTAAAGGCAAGGTCACTGGGTCAGTCATTCTTTCAACCGTGCACTTGAAGTCGTCGTTCTCTTTATTGTGACGCTAACACCAGCTAGTGGCCATCGATCATCCTCTTCAAGCTGTCCACTGATACGACGACGTTCCCATTGTTTCTATGGCGATGCTGAACACAAATCTGCCCCCATATTTTGCACTGATATAATATAATTCTTGTGTATTTGCACTTTCTTCCCTAGAATCAAACCAAATTAACCTCGGTGTTTACAATTATGGATTGGTGGCATCAGTGGGACTCCTTGTAGCAATTTTAGATTATAATTTGTAAATTATGATTTAAATTAATACAAATAACTTTTTTGATAACTTTTTTGATATATAACTAATAAAAGTAACTAAGCAGTGGGATTGTTGGCGGGATGACCCAAGATATAAAGCTTTTATTACTAAGCAGTGGGGGGAAATTGTTGTAGATGGGCGTGCGACTTTTGTTATAAAGGAAAAGTTGAAGGAGCTAAAGCAACGTTTAAGAAGGTGGAATAAAGATATTTTTGGTGATTTGGAAAGAAAAATTACTGAGGCCCGGGAAAGTGTTCATAGTTTGGATCTTAAAGCTGAAGAATGTAATCTATGTGTAGAGGAGATTTAGCAAAGGAAGGAATGTAGTGCACAGTTATGTTCTTATTTGACAAGGAAGGATAATTTACTTAAGCAAAAGTCTCGTGTATCATGGTTAGAGGCAGGGGATGCGAATAAAAAATTCTTTCATGGTTGTATTAATAAGAGGAGGTTGGGGAATGTCATCAGGAGTTTGAAGGTGGACAATGAAAGATTTTCTGAGCCAGCAACTAAAAGCTTTTTTGAGAATCACTTTCGTGAGTCCTATTCTGACAGGCCTTTTATGCATGATTGTGTTATTCAAACCTTGCCAAATGTCGATGCTTTATTCTTGATTCAACCTTTTTCTGAGGAAGAAGTCAAGGCTGCAGTGTGGGATTGTGAAGGTTCCAAAAGCCCAGGCCCATATGGTTTTAACTTCACTTTTATTAAGGATTTCTGGGATATTTTGAAACCTGATTTCTTTGCTTTTTTTACTGAGTTTCATTCTCATGGAAAGCTGGTTAAAGGTTCTAATAGCTCCTTCATTGTACTTGTGCCAAAGATTGATAATCCTCAGAGAGTGGAGGAGTTCATGCTTATTTTGCTTATAGGTTGTGTGTACAAGGTGTTGGCAAAGTTGTTGGCGAATAGATTGCGACAGATGATTGGTAAGGTGATTTCTATCTGTCAATCTGCTTTTGTGAAAGGCATATCTATTTTTTATAGTGTTGTTATTGCTAATGAGGTCATTGAGGAGGCAAAACGGGAGAAGAAGCAATGTTTGTTTTTCAAGGTTGATTTTGAAAAAGCGTATGATTCAGTTAATTAGAATTTTCTTCAGTTTGTGATGGAGAGAATGAGGTTTCCTTTGATTTGGAGGAAATGGATAGCAGAATGCCTAAGCACTGCCAGAATCTCAGTCCATGTTAATGGGAGCCCAACTGGTGAATTTGGGGTTCGTAGAGGATTAAGACAAGAAGATCCCTTGGCTCCTTTTCTTTTCTTAATTGTTACTGTGGGGTTGAATTCTTTGATGAGTAAGGCGGTGCATTTACATGTTTTCACTGGTTATTCTGTTGGGTTGGAGAGGTTTCAACTTTCACACTTTCAGTATGCAGGTGATACTATAATTTTGGGAGATGCTTCAATTTCTAATGTTTGGGCAATAAAAGCAATCATTCAGTTGTTTGAGCTGGTGGCTGGCCTCAAAGTCAATTTTCATAAAAGTAAACTTATGGTGATTAATGTTAATGCGACTTGGTTAGATCTCATGGCCCAGTTCTTAAATTGTAAAGTTGGCAGTTTCCCATGTTACTATTTGGGATTACCTATTGGGGCTAATCCAGGGAGTTTGAAGACTTGGAATCCAGTTATTCGAAAGGTGAAGGAAAGATTGTCAAAATGGAAGAGGAAGACTTTATCTTTTGGTGGAAGACTTGTCCTCTTGAAATCCGTTCTTCATTCAATCCCGGTCTATTTTCTTTCTTTTTTCAAGGCTCCAAAAGATATCATTTCTCAACTTGACTCTTTATTTCTTAATTTTTTGTGGGGTGGGTGTGAGGGTCAAAGGAAAATTTCGTGGGTGGCTTGGGATATTGTTTGTAGGGATAAGAAGCATGGTGGCTTATGTATTAGAGATTTGAGGGCTTTTAATTTAGCTCTTCTCGGGAAATGGAGGTGGAAACTACTATCTGAAAGGGGTAGCCTATGGTATAGAGTAATTTCATCCATTTATGGTGAGTCTTGTGTCAGTAGGGGGTGTGAGGGGAAAAGGGTCTAGATGGTGGTTAGACTTGCATGTGGTCCGTTGAGAACTGTGATAATATTGCTTTATATTGGTTTTCTAGTAGTTGCGGTGGAGTGGTGGGGGATGGGAGGGATACCTCTTTTTGGAGAGATTGTTGGTGTGGTACAACTCCTCCCTGTGAGCGGTATAATAGATTATTCTCTATTGCTTTAAATAAGGAAGCTACTATTGCTGATATGGTTGTGCAAACAGATGGAATTCTTGATTGGAATTGGGGGTGGAGAAGGAATTTATTCCAGTGGGAGTTAAATTTGTTGTCTTCGCTGTTAACAGAATTAAGTGTTTCCAATGTCTGACAGAGGTGCTGATTCTTGGCGGTGGATTCCTGATTCTGATGGTCAATATTCAGTTAAATCGGCTTATCATGTTATAGTTAATGATGTTATCTTTATAGAGTTTCCACTTCATAATTTTCTCTGGTGTAAATTTGCTCCTTCAAAGGTGTCTTGCTTTGCTTGGAGGGTTGTCCTAGACATAATTCCATCAAAGCATAATTTGGTAAAGAGGAACATCATTTTACATTCGGATGTGTTATGTGTTTGGTGTGGTCAATGTATGGAAACTACTGCTCATATCTTTTTTGAGTGTTTCTTTGCGCACCAGACTTGGATGTTGTGTTTGGACTGACTTGGTTATTCCTCTGTGCAACACCATAATTGTTTGATCATTTTGCGCAATTTTTTATTAGTCTTCCAAATTGTAATTCAAAGTTGTGCCAGAGTTGGGCTTTAATTTGGTTAACTACTATTTAGAGCTTGTGGCTGGCCAGGAATAACGCAGTTTTCACAAACAATGTGGTCTCTCCTGCGAATTTGGTGGAATTGATTCAAATCTGATCTTGGCAATGGCTATCTACAAAAAATAATTTCTGCTACTCGTTCCACTCTTAGATGTCTCAACTTGCAGTTTGTTTAAATCTGGTCCGTGATGAGTAAATAATCTCAGGACGCTTCATCTGTTTTTGTTGATTTATGAGGATACTTTTGTCTTACTGAGTTGCCTACACTGTTTTTGTTGTTATCTGAGGTTCCTTCTGTTATATTGAGTTGTTGTTTTTTCTACTGTCACCGTGGTTCTGGGCATTGTTCAGGTGCTTCTTGGTCATATTTAGAGGTTGCCTTTGCTTGCAGATATTTCAATGTTTAGAGTCGGTCCTGGGTTTTGGTTAGGTGCTATTTCATCTTGTATTTTTGTCTGCTGTATTGGTTCTTATATGTTGTCATGTTAGGCTTTTACATGCATTTGATTGGTTTTAGTGATTTGGGTATTGTAGTTTTATTTATTTATTACTCTTTGTATTGGGTTTGAGCACCCCTAGTGCTCAATTCAATAATATTTGGCTTATAAAAAAAATTAATAAAAGTAACTTTTTAGTTTTAATTGAATCATAGATCGTGATAATATATTTTTTTTACGGCATGGATTGTGATAACATATGTGGATGTGTTATGTGTATACATATAATAATTTATAAAATTATTTAAAATTTCTTTATTAATTATCTTCAACAAATGATTATAATTCCACTCTTTCTTTTTTAAAGTGCATTCTTCATTTTAAAATAATTAAATTTAAGAAATTAAAATCACGTTAAAACACAATTCAGTCATAATTTTGTTAAATATACCGTTTATAGATAAAATTAAGTTTACACTTTCCCAACTAAAATTTAACGGGTACAAACTATAATCTAAATATGATTTAAGTTCATCTTTCTTCCTCCAAATAACCCAGCCACAGAAAGAATATCTAAATAGTTTTTTTTTCTTTTTTTTTTAAGATTTACTCCATCAATGAATATGTCATGACATTATTTCCTGGAGAAGAAATGATGTACTTGAGTTCTGATACTATATGGAAGGTGGATCAGGAAGTCGGTATTAAAGCTGATTGGTTGACAACTGAATTATTAAATGATATTAGGTGCTCTGGGCTTCATGGTCATCATGTGTTAAAGATTGAAGTGATTGTTATGCTAATGACGAAGGATATATCCGCTGGACTTTGCAATGAAACTAGATTAATAGTTGATTAGTTAGGTTCTAATGTCATTGGAGAAACCGTTATTACGGGAACACATTTGGGAACAAAGGTATTCATTCATCGAATGAATTTAATTCCATCTGAAAATCCCACCCCATTAAAGTTTCAATGAAGACAGTTTCCATTTTTTTTTTTTGCTTTGCTATGACCATTAATAAAAGTGTTGGTGTGTATTTATCAATGTCTGTTTCCTCTCATGGTCAATTATATGTTGTTGTATCTAGGGTAAGGATGGGAATAGGCCGAGCCGAGTTAGGCTTTCAAAGGCCTGAGCCTGGCCTGCACCTTAAATCCATGGCCTGTGACATAGGCTTTATTTTATGGTCTGAGACTGACCTATTTAAAGCCTGAAAGCCTGTTTTATAGTAAGGTACTTGAATATATTATAAGCATATGTATGAATAGACTTATAGGCTCAAATTTTTAACATACTTAAACATTTATACAAGCAAATAAGTATATAATTATAAAGAAAAGTAATAAAAAAATCTTTATAATAATAATAATAACAATATAAAAAATAATAGTATTTTATTTATATTTAGTTAAATAGACCGGCCTGATAGGCTCAAAAGGTTTTTTCGATGGCCTGAAGCCTGACCTATTTTGCTATATAGGCTTTTGAAAAAGTCTTGGCCTGATCTATTTAATAAATTAGTCTAACCTGACCTGGGCCTGATGTACATTGGGTAGTAGGCCCCTGAGGAGCGGCCTAGCCTGTTCCCACCCCTAATCTAGGGTTAAGTCTCAACAAAGACTTAGGATTCTTATATGTGATGACAACTTTAAGTGTTGTTATGTTACAAAAAAATATTTTCTACAACAAAGTGTTTCAAAAAATTTAAATGAAGCAATATTGATGATAGTGTTCCTTGGTAATTATTAGATGTGACTCTTTAATGTTTCCAAATCTATTTTACTTTATTAGTTTGTTATATTCTTAATCTACTTACAAGTATAAAATTAAATATTAAAAATTAATTAGTCTTATGATTTAATATTTACATGTATTAAATAGGTTAAATATATTATTAAAATTCAAAGTTAAATATTGAATAATAAATCCGTGCATCGCACGAGTTGGATACTGGTGTGTGTGTCTATATATATATATGTGTATGTATGTTATTAAACGTAATAAATACTGTGATAACATATTATTATAATGCTAATTGGCACAAAACGTGCGCCATGAAATCATCTTAAATACTCTCTCCGAACTTGAATTTAAGCAAAAAAACACTCACCATAGGTGGATTAAAATATAAGTAAATCTCAACTAATTTTATCCTATTTAATGAGATAAACTCAAAATGCCCACTATTTAATTCAGATTTTACTTTCCAACCACTCTATTTAATGAATCATGTGCCAATAGAAAGAGAGTATGTTCACTTAAACCAATTTTCAATAAAATTGAATGTTGGGTAATTTAGGCGATGCAAGTACTTTTTACATGGTAGTATTAAGAAAATTTAATGAGTTTAACTAATTTTCTTAATATGTGAATTTAATTACTTTTGCTTATATTCAAGTCCGGAGTAGTACTTAATATAATTACTTTATTAATTTAAAATAAAAATATAATAGCATAAGGAAAGATCATAAGATCTAATGGTAGTTATTATTTCGTATGCTTTTCATATAAAAAACCTTTGAGCCATTATTCATTTCTGTTTTTTTATATATTATTGACAATATACATGTAACTATTAAATCCTAGGCCTGTATATATTGAAACAATGTTTTAATTTTTAAAAACAAAGTTTAAAGGCGGCCAAGAATGACAAAGGTTTTGGATAGTTAATATCATATTATAAATTACCAAATGGTTATGACTCAGTTGATAACGTAGATTGAAATTGTGAAAAGAGTTTTTGAGTTCGATTCCTACTAATTACACTGTCAAAGAGGGGTGATCCAACCCCCAACATAAATGTTTTTAGTAATAGGATACATGTGGTTAATAAAAAAAATTATAAATTTAAATCTCTTTTATTATCATTGGCTGTTTTGTAAATTTTAAATTTTTAAAAAATTTAAATCAAGATTTTATAACTAAAAATTAATTTAAAAAAAACTGACGTTTATAAAAGAACAACTTTTTTAATTTTCAATTGTATAAACTTGATTTATAATTTAAAAAATGAGCCCTAGCTTTCGATTTTTTTTTCTTTCAGTCGAATGTTCATTTGGAGAGGCTAAAAATCTTTTTTTTTAAAGTAGATTAAATTAAAGCACAAAAGGCAGTCTAACGACACTTATATGAAAACAACAAATCCATAAGAGTGATTCTATAATGCTTCAACTAATAAAATAAAACATAACATGCTCACTCAACATACATAAAGCAAATCAAACAAAACATAGTAACAAACAAAACAACTAAACACCCTATTCTATACTATGGTCAACTTCATCACCAAAACTAAAATGTTCATATCCAAACGAATATTATATATATATATATTTTTTTTCGCTTCTTTTTTTTTTAAGGCTAGCCAGCTTGCTAGCAATGAGCTTCCCCATGGACATCTATGAGTGTGTTTGGCAAAGCCAATAAGCTAGCTACTAGCTTATTTGACTAGCTTATAAGCTAGTTTGACCAACACAAAAGTGTTTGATAAGGTACATCAAAGTAGCTTATTTTAGGAGCTTCTAGCTTATAAACTACAAGTGTAACATCCTAAATTTTATTAAGTAAAATATTAATGAAATTAAATAAATAAGTAGAGGAAATAATTAATTAAATAGATGAAAAAATAATAGGATTAATATTATTATTAATTTTATCCATAAAGCTACTTCATTTTAAAAAGAAGATAAGGGGTTGAGAGTGGGCCCAAGCCAAACTAGGCGTTCTAGTAAGGAAGGGTTAACAACTCACCCTAATCCTTATTCGTATAATCATTAGAGAGCGAAACGCTAAGGAGGGGAGAAAACGAGTCTCAAGAGAGGATTCATGCAGAGTAAGCATCAAGAACCAAGAAAGGGACTTCCTTGCTGAAATCGATCTTCGCTTAAGGTACGGTGGGGGAGAGGGTGCTGCTTGTATATGAATGTAGGGGTGCTTCGGTAGTGAGGACAACCATAAGACCCTCTAAGACTCTAAATTCGAAATTGATATATATATATATATTGAGTATTGTATGATGAAAACATGTTGGTTGATGATTAATTCTGTGAATCTTTGTGAATCTTGATTGGGTTGAATGAGAATAAAGAGAATAGTGAAATGAGGTTAATTAAGGGTTTGATGATTTGGGGTTTGATGGGAAAACCATGTAAAACTGTTAAAGATTGATGATTTTGATGAATATTAAATATTATGAATGGTGTTTGATCGAAAAGGATTGGATAGAGGTTGAATAGAGTGATGTAGAAGTGTTAGAAATCGTGAAATCTGCGATCTGCGTCGCGGGTAATCGATTACCAGGAGTAGTAATCGATTACCAATGTGTTCTGGGTAGTCCAGAAGTGTTGTTTGTTCGCTGGTAATCGATTACAGGATTGTGATAATCGATTACCAGAGAGATTGCTTGCAGGTAATTGATTACCAGAGAGATTGCTTGCAGGTAATCGATTACAGGGATGTTGTAATCGATTACCAGAGTGTCTGGTTGCAGGTAATCGATTACGAGGTGGTTGTAATTGATTACCGGAGACCTTGTTTGCAGCTAATCGATTACTAGAGGTTGGTAATCGATTACCAAAGTGGGTTTTGAGATCCTGATTGTTTAATGAATATTGATGGTGTTTTGGTGTGCATAATATGCAATGAGATTGATTGTGATCATGAATATTGAGGATGTTTTGGTGTGCATAATATGCAATGTAATTATTGATGATGATGTAATGATGATAAGTGTATATCACTTTATGATGATGATGTTTTATGATGAGCATGATAATACATAATGATGATGATGATGGTGTGTATCACCTTTGGATGATGATGTTACCTAAGTTGTGCGGGCCCATAGAGGGGGTACAACTTAGGAGAGATGCCTTGAGCATATGTGATGAGACCTGAATTGTGCGGGCCCATAGAGGGGGTACAACTCAGGGGATCAAGATGGGGCGTTCGGTGAACGGGCCCATAGAGGGGGTGCAACCTAGGGGTGATTTGTACTGGCTCATAGAGGGGGTGCAACCTAGGGTCGAATGTCGTTGTGCGGGCCCATAGAGGGGGTACAACCTATCGGATTGTGTATGGTGACACCGGTAGACTATCTTGGTATTAACTAGAGTGATTGACGAGATGCACCCATTGTGCGGAGTTCCAAGTCATGATCTTTGGGTAGGTGAGGTGATAAGTTTTGGTGCATATGATAATGTGTTATACTCGATGATGGTATTGAGTTATATAATGTTGGTGATAAGCTTTGGTGCTTATGATAATGTGTTATACTCGATGATGGTATTGAGTTATATAATGTTGGTGATAAGTTTTGGTGCATATGATAATGTGTCATACTCGATGATGGTATTGAGTTATATAATGTTGTTGATGAGTTTTGGTGCATGAGATGATGATTTATACTTAATGATGAATTGAGTTATAATATGATGATGATGAGTTTTGATGTATGCATGATGGATGTATATATGTGATATATTTGATGATGAAACTGAGTAAATAATGATGTTATGAGTATTAATGATGATTGAGTAGTATGTGTGAAAATAGAGTATGTGATTCCATTGGAGAATGATGGTATGAGACTTATATGATGATATAGATGAATAGTTATATGCTGATTTCTAGATGATTATTATCTAATGGATTATTTGATGTTTGGGTATGTGGTATGATTGATGATGATGTTGTTTATATGTGGGTGAGGATATGGTAGCCTCCTATGTGTATGTATGAGTGGTATTCTTTTCCTCACTGTTATACTGTGGATATTTTTACAGGTATTGATGATGACACGACTGGTGTCGAGTTTTGATTAAAGGGAGTGTGCTCTGGTATATGTGACATCAGGGCATAATTTTGGGGGTTCTTTCTTTATGCTTCTAGTTAGGAAGGTTTTTGTAAACTGTTTTGGATTCCTTGCACAACAGGTAGGATGTTTAGTTACTTTTATATTTTTGGAGATTCCGCTGCATGAGTGTTTGAATACATTTGAGTTCGTTTTATTTTAATTAAGTTATTTTCGAACTAATGAGGTTTTTAATAAGAGAGTTATGTGAACCTTTTACCCACTGTGGGACGTTACCTTTTCTACACTTCAATTTATTAAACGTATAAGAGTTTGGGGTAGAAGGGTGTCACATTAGTTGGTATCAGAGCAGGTCGGTTCACCGGCCTTGAGTTATGAGTTTACTATGCTTCTGAGGTGTTAACCTGATTGATTGGTTGATTGTTTGAGTGAATTGTGTTGCTTGAATTGGATTGTTTGTCTTGTTTCTTTACTTTTCTGCTTTACTTAGTATGTTTGCTTACGCTTTCTTTAATAAGAAAGAGTAATGGCTGGGGGAAGGAACGATCGAGCGATGGTCGATGCCTTGATGGCTATGGCACAGGCTGTTGGCAACCTTAACCAACATCACGAGACGGATTGGCTTGCACGGTTCCAGAGGAACCATCCACCTACGTTCCGTGGGGGTTATGACCCTGATGGGGCTGCCGATTGGATCTACGAAATCGAGAAGATCTTCAGAGTGATGGACTGCCCTATTCTACAGAAGATGACCTTAGCAGCGTTCATGTTATCGGGAGACGCCGGCTTCTGGTGGCAGAACACCTGCCAGAGGATGATTGATGAGGGCACAACGTTGAGCTGGGATAACTTCAAGAGGTTGTTCCTGGAGAAGTACTTCCCACATGATGTGCGCAACAAGAAACAAATAGAGTTCCTGGATTTAAAGCAAGGGGATGACACCGTGGCAGACTGCGCATCAAAGTTTGAAGCACTAGATGGATTCTGCCCGACATATGAAGTAGCTGCTAATGAAGAATCAAAGTGCGTCAAGTTTCTCAGCGGCCTTCATCCCGAGATTAAACAAGTATTCAACTATCAAGGGATAACGCATTTTCACGAGTTGGTGAACAAGTGCAGAATTTATGATGAAGACAATCGGGCAAAGGCGGCGCATTACAAGAGTGGAGGGCCTTTGAGGAATCAGAACAAGTTCCAAGCGACTAACAAGGGTAAGCCATATTCTCTTGCAACGGGAAATCCCAAGATTGGAGGTGGCAATGAAGGTACAATGCAAAAGAAGAATTATGCTCCAGCTGCTGGTCAAGCGTCAAAAGGAGGGAGTGTTGGTTCTACCACTTCTATTACTTGCTTCAAATGCGGAAAGGAAGGTCATCGAGCAAACCAATGTGGAGATAGAGAGGTCACCTGTTACGTCTGTCAGGAGAAAGGGCATATTGCTCGTGACTGTCCTCAAAGACACAAGGAACGGTAGCGGCAAGTGGAGATGCCAGTGGAAGCGCCAGTAAACCTAAGGCTACTGGGAGAGTATTTGCCTTGAGTGGTACTGAAGTTGCTCAATCCGAGGACTTGATCCAAGGTACTGGTTACATTGCGGGTAATCCTTTAGTTGTTTTATTTGATTCTGGTGCGACTCATTCTTTCATATCACATTCTTGTGTGTCTAAGCTAAAATTGTCTGTTTCTTCTTTGCCTTTTGTATTGAGTGTGGAAACGCCAGCTAGTGGGTCTGTTTCTACTTCTAATGTGTGCTTAAACTGTCCTGTTTCTGTTAATGATAGAAATTTCCTAGTTGATTTGATTTGCTTACCTCTAAGTCAACTAGACATTATTCTGGGAATGGACTGGTTATCTTCCAATCATGTCCTATTAAACCATGCTGATAAAACTATCATGTTTGGTCACCCTGTTGAGAGTAAGAATAAGGACTTTATGACTGCCAATTAGGTAAAGGCGTCTCTAAGGGAAGATGCCTAGGTTTACATGCTTTTAGCTTCTTTGAAATCTGATAGTAGCGCTGTTGTGAGTGAGATACCTGTAGTGTGTGAGTACCCTGAAGTGTTTGCAGATAATGTGTCTAGTCTACCACCTGAGAGGGAGATAGAGTTTTCTATAGATTTAGCACCGGGGACGGGACCAATTTCAGCTACACCTTATAGGATGTCACCCATAGAGCTAGCAGAACTTAAGAAGCAATTAGAAGACTTGTTAGAGAAGGTGTTTATAAGGCCTAGTGTGTCACCCTGGGGAGCACCTGTCTTGTTTGTCAAGAAGAAGGATGGTAGCATGAGGTTATGTACAGATTACCGCCAGTTGAATAAGGTAACCATTAAGAATAGATATCCTTTACCTATAATAGATGATTTGATGGATCAACTAGTGGGTAGGTGAGGTGATAAGTTTTGGTGCATATGATAATGTGTTATACTCGATGATGGTATTGAGTTATATAATGTTGGTGATAAACTTTGGTGCTTATGATAATGTGTTATACTCGATGATGGTATTGAGTTATATAATGTTGGTGATAAGTTTTGGTGCATATGATAATGTGTTATACTCGATGATGGTATTGAGTTATATAATGTTGTTGATGAGTTTTAGTGCATGAGATGATGATTTATACTTAATGATGAATTGAGGTATAATATGATGATGATGAGTTTTCATGTATGCATGATGAATGTATATATGTGATATATTTGATGATGAAACTGAGTAAATAATGATGTTATGAGTATTAATGATGATTGAGTAGTATGTGTGAAAATAGAGTATGTGATTCCATTGGAGAATGATGGTATGAGACTTATATGATGATATAGATGAATAGTTATATGCTGATTTCTAGATGATTATTATCTGATGGATTATTTAATGTTTGGGTATGTGGTATGATTGATGATGATGTTGTTTATATGTGGGTGAGGATAGGGTAGCCTCCTATGTGTATGTATGAGTGATATTCTTTTCCTCACCGTTATATTGTGGATATTTTTACAGGTATTGATGATGACACGACTGATGTCGAGTTTTGATTAAAGGGAGTGTGCTCTGGTATATGTGACATCAGGGCATAATTTTGGGGGTTCTTTCTTTATGTTTCTAGTTAGGAAGGTTTTTGTAAACTGTTTTGGATTTCTTGCACAGCAGGTAGGATGTTTAGTTACTTTTATATTTTTGAAGATTCCGCTACATGAGTGTTTGAATACATTGGAGTTCATTTTATTTTAATTAAGTTATTTTCGAACTAATGAGGTTTTTAATAAAAGAATTATGTGAACCTTTTACTCACTGTGGGACGTTACCTTTTCTACACTCCAATTTATTAAACGTATAAAAGTTTGGGGTAGAAGGGTGTCACAACAAGCTAGTTCACCTAGCTTGTAGCTTATTTAATTTTCTTCCATCACCACCCCTTATATTTTAATACATTTCCCTTGTTATTCTTAATTTCTTTTTACTTATTATTATATATTTTTAATTTTAGTGACAAAAACCTTCCAATTTCTTTTTACCTATTATTACATATATAATAAGTAATTTAAAAAATTACGAATTAATTAAATTGTTATTTTCTTTTCACTATTTTATGAAATTATTTTATATTATACTATTTATTTTATAAATTTCATTATCTATTTTAATTTTTAATTAAATATTTTATTACTAAAATTTTTAATAAGAATTTAATTATTCTTTAAAAAATATAAAATTATAATTGCATAATAATATATATGTTTTTTCTAAAAAAACACAAATAGAATTCATATAATAAAATTTATGTAGTTAATTATGTCCTTTTATGTCATTTTACATTTACTAATTAGCTTATCAGCTAGTTTTACAAAACACTTCTAATTCAATAAGCTAGTTTTATCAGCTCGGAGCTTATAAGTTAGGAGCTTATAAGCTACCAGCTAGCTTATCAGCTAGTTTTGCCAAACACACTCTAAGATGGGTGACATCAACCCCAGTAAATGTAGCAAGATAAATGGTGATAACCATCCACAAGAAAAAAGAGGGGAAATTAGAAACAAAAGAATGATAAATAGAAAATATTGAAAAGGTAGAAGAAATGAGAAGGTGGATGTGGTGTCTAAAAAGAATGAGAAGTCTTAGAAATGAGGGGAAAAGGTGGTAATGGAAATGGAGAAAAGAGAAGAAGAAAAAATGTGAAATATGAGGGAAGCAAAATATAACACCCTTGAGCTGAGAAGTAGGAACAAAAGTTTTTATTAAATATTTTTAGTTTAGTTGCACTTTTGATCCCCCTATTATAGTTTATCCGTGATTTTGGTCCCCTTAAAATTGTTTTTTGAGATTTAGGTCTCTCGAAATTTTTGTACTCTTTCGTCTTCAAAACTATTTGAGTATTGAGATCTTCGATTTCTTTATAAACAAGTCATACCGTGAGCATAACACACCGCTTTCAAAGAGATGAAATATCTCATGGCTTAATTGGCTTCAAAATCGAAAGAGTACAACAAATCTCCAGAAACTAAAATTGTAAAAAAAAAAAACATTAGAGGGATCAAAATCGCAGAAAAAAATTTAGGAGAATCGAAATTATTGATAAACTATAATAGGGGATCAAAAGTGTAATTAATTAAACCTATTATTTTTTATTGAAACTATGTTATTATATTAATTTCAATCGGTTGTTAGAAAGAGTAATAGAAATGAAGTTTCTGGTGAAAATATAATAATAAAATTAAATTTATGCATGTAATTAATGTTCTTTCTTCATTGAAATCAGCCAGAAGACATGTAATCAGCTTTTTTTAAAAAAAAATAATCAACGACACAATTCCCTGATCACATTTTCCATTAATTAAATTGTACACAAATAGATTATATTAATATAAAATTTTATTTTTACACCAAAGTCAATTATATCACCTTATTTCACTGTCACTCATTCTTTCAGCTCCCCATACGCATTATAAAAAAACATGACTAATGAGCTAGCTCGGGGATCCATTGATTAATTAAAATAAAATATCATGGTTGATGGGATCAATAACCTTGTACTACTTCTCCGGTATATAATGAGAATTGGGAAGCGTTTCTAAATTAATAATAAATTTGCTTCTTGTAATAAAAGAAAAAAATTTGTATTTATCTTAAAAAAAATGTTAACGAGTGCCTTAGGACACTTGTTAAAGAATCAAAAGTAGAAAATTTTTATTAGAGTGTGATATATAATGTTAAAGATGCAATAAATACTGTGATTTTCAATAAAAACTTTTCCCTTGTAGAGCACTCATTAACAGGACCCTAAAAAAAGTTCCTATTGTGTTTTTTATCACGTCATTCTCTCCAATCTCCATTCCTGCAAATTGTTGCAATAATTACATGGTCAAATTTTTTTTAAGAGTGATTTAATTTACAAATAACACATTGAAAAAGTTAAAAGAATAATATTTTTTTCATATCCCTCTGAGTATACTATATACATTCCTGAGCTAATAGGATAGTAAGACAAAATAGAAATATATAAATATGATGAGTTATAGTTTAAATATAATATTATAAAAATTTAAAAAAGAGATAAAAAGAAATATAAAATAGATATAGAAAATTAACTGTCAAAAAATCATGTTGTAATAAAAATAATAGGGTAAGGCATCCAGCAATTTTTTAGTTAGTATACTAAAGACCGCGGGTAAAGTGGCGCCTTGTCGGAAAATAACTGTAAAACACTCAGCAACATAATTAATTCCACTTAGCAGCAGAAGCGAATATTAATTTAATTAATTAAATTAAACTAAACAATCGAATGAGATTTAAAAAGAAAAGCTTTAAATTAAGAAATAAAAAGAAAAGAAAAGAAAAAAAGCGTTCATCAATGGTGTTCCACTGTTCCTCCTCCTCGGTGGAGATTTACGCAATCCCATTATGCTCGCCATCTAATCTAATCTAACCCTTCTCTCTCTCTCTCTGTATTTATTTATTTATTGATTTCTCTTATTCCTTTTCTCTTTAATGCTCTACGCATTCATTCATTCCTAGTTCTGATAACACCCTTTCTTTCACCTCTTAACTTTTCTGCTCCAAATCTTTGATTCATTCCCTTTCACCTCTGATTATTCCACAACACAATAAAAACGGTGCAAACCAAAATTGCCAACGGTGCGGGGAGATTCAATTCCCCGAAAACCACCATAATTAGGGCTTCACCGTTGGTTCCATCATGGGCAACATTTCAAGCAACGGCGGCGGTAATAACCGTCGCCGACACAGTCACGGTTCAAGACGGAGTCACCCGCCGCCGCCACCTCCGGTGACGCCACAGCCAGAAATCGCGGGTAATCCATTTGTGTACCCTGGTGCTGCACCGTACCCGAACCCTCCCCTGCATTACCCTCAGTACCATTACCCTGGTTACTATCCACCCGTTCCTAATCCTATGCCTCATCATCATCACCATCACCACCACCATCATCATCCACACATGGAGCCAGATTGGGTTCCTCGGTTCTACCCTTGTGGACCTGTTATGCCTCAACCTGCACCTTTCGTTGAGCATCAGAAAGCCGTTACCATAAGGAACGATGTCAATATCAAGAAGGAGACTCTTATGATTGAACCCGATGAGGCTAACCCTGGCTTCTTCCTTGTCTCTTTTACATTTGATGCCACCGTTTCTGGGAGGTCAGTTTTCTTCTAAATCTATAAATACAATTGCATCGTGTGAATTGTCCTGTTATTTTGTATTGTTATATTAATCGTTTAAGCTATCATGCTAACTTGACTATTTTGACTGTTATGGTGGTAACTTTTGTCTCTGTTTCCTTGCCAATATGTGATTGTTTGGTTACTAGTCAGCATAATATGTGTTGCTCCAGTTAGCATTGTGAGATGTAAAACAGACGAATGGCATATAGGTATGAAATTAGCATTGTCTAAGCAAAGAAAAAATGGGAGACATAAAGGTAACTGGATTGCATTAAATAAGTTGATGCTCTTTTTCTTTAGCAGAGTAGATATAGTTTTTGTTGAATGGGTATCTTGTTTTGCAGGAAGTTGTGATTTGCTAGTTAAGCAAGCCTTCGTGTTTTTATTTTCTAATGTTCAATTACCTTTGACAATCTGGGGGGCAATTTGAACATCGAAATCATTTACTGCTATAGATTGCTAGAGTGATAATATATATCTTCGTTTGATTACAAATAGCGTGTTTGGATTAGCGTTGGCCCAAATCCATGTTTGAAATTGGGGTAACCCGAACAGTTTGTGTGTGTCATTGCCAGTTTGCCACACAATCCAATGCACTCCAACATGAAAGGAAATATTGACGCCAACGTGGGTTGGGGATGTGAATTCAAACACACCAGAATGTAGTTAATAAAACTATTTGTTTGTTACCTTTCAAAATGTATGTATTACTCAGTGGCTTTTTTATCTTTTTTTTTTTTGTGGTGGGAGGGGGTGGATTGGTTTTTTAATTCATTTTTGTAATCCTTTGAATGTTGTGTTATCTTTTAAGGATGATTAAAAGAGGTTGGGAAATAATTGCCAATTCAGAAAAATAGTTGCCTATAATGGTTTGATCAGTTTGAAAGCCAAGGTTCTTTTTGTCTGAACACTGGCTCAAAAACTGTGGTTTGCTTCTATATTTTTAGGTAACATTTGGTAGATAAGTAGAACGGGACGGAAGATAACATACATGTTCTGTTCTATGTTCAGTCCATTTTAAAATATAATAGAACAGGATATAAGGTTGAAAAAGTGATACATTTTGGTTACACTAAAATGTTAAACCAAAGAAAATAGAATTGTTCTTTTCCGTACCAACATTGCATAAGACTCTCCTATATTTAGGAGCATTATGTAAGCAGGAAGCAGCTTAATGCATGTCACAGTTTAGTTACATGTTTGATATTTTAGTGCTTTTGAATGCTAATTTCCATTTGTGTGGAGGGTTTTGTCATCCAATCATAATGATGATTATGACTATGGATGTGGACATTTTGTACTATAGTTCTTCATTTACTGGTTCTGAAGGTTTTATTTCCTTTTTTCCTTTTAACAGCATCACCATACTTTTCTTTGCAAAAGAAGGTGAAGGCTGCATCCTTACTCCAATGAAGGAAAACCCTGTTGCACCAGTGACTATACAATTCGAGCAAGGTCTTGGCCAGAAGTTTAGACAACCACCTGGAACTGGTATTGATTTTTCAATGTTTGAGGAGTCAGAGTTATTGAAAGTGGGTGACATAGATGTCTACCCTCTAGCAGTGAAGGCAGATGCTTCCCCTTGTAATCATGATGGACCAGGTGAAACTCCAACATCTGGTAACACAAACTCTCAGATAACTCAAGCGGTTTTTGAGAAGGAGAAAGGAGAATTCCGGGTGAAAGTTATTAAACAGATCTTATGGGTGAATGGAATGAGGTATGAGCTGCAGGAGATATATGGTATTGGAAATTCAGTGGAGAGTGACTTGGAGGAGAATGACCAAGGAAAAGAGTGTGTCATCTGCTTGTTAGAGCCTAGTGACACAATTGTCCATCCCTGCCGACATATGGTATTTGCAGCATCCCTTTTTTGAATGAATTTTTCTTTGATTAGTTGATTGAACAATGCTGATAGTAGTCATCAATATTATGACCAATGTCAGCATTTTTTTAATCTTTCCAATCTTTTTCAACACATGATTTATTAGTTGATCACCGTTCAGTCATAGGATCTTGGCAAACCCATGACCATTTAGCTGAATTTAACTGTGGAAAACTATTTAATTTATTTAGTCCTTGATATATTTTGGCTGGATTTCTTTTCTTTTTTGCAGTGCATGTGCAGTGGATGCGCAAAGGTTCTGAGGTTCCAGACAAATAAATGTCCAATTTGCAGACAACCAATTGAGAGGCTTTTGGAGATAAAGGTAGGGCCTGAGGAGTGAAGATTGAAAATGATACATTGTTAATTCACCAAGCTACCTGTACAGCCCAACTGTAATACTTTAAAACTTATCCCTTTTTTCTTCTTTTTTAATGGTTTCTCCCTCACTTTTCTGGTTTTTCCAATAACAAACAAAAAGAAGGAAATTGGAATTTATATATGAAGTGCGGTTTAAAATTTAACAACAGGCTGGCATTGCACGAGTTGTAAAAGTCAGTGCCTCCAACGAGCTTGTTTGTCTTTGCTTGTAAAAATGGCTTCCCTTCCACATATAATTAAATATGTCTCTCTTTGATATATAATTTTTCATTAACTTTTAAAGGAGGATTGGTATCGTGACCAATATTGTCATGACTGCAATTTGGAAAAGTCTCTAGTCCTATCCTATCCTATATATAGTACAGATGAAGTGGGTATATTAGGTATCCCATGGTTAACGGAAATACAATGGTAATAAAGGAAAAGAGAACAAGGGGCGGAAAGGGAATTGGGCTATAAGAATCATGCTTGTGCTTGGCATTAGGGTGTGGGAAGGAAAGGGAAAAATGTTAGGAGCGTGATGAAAGGGAGGGAAGGATCCCAATGGAAGGGATAGTTTAGTTCTGCAGAGACTAGAAATTCTGCAGAATGTATCTTTCTTTTTTCCATTTGAATGTATCTTTCTTTTTTCCATTTGAATGTGAGTGCTGTTTCTGTGGTTCTGATCTCTATACTTCGAAATTTTTCATATTTTCTGTAATCAAATACATATGGTTTCCTAATTCCTATCAGAGGACACCTATTACTTTTAGAAAAGTAAGCCATTTTCAAATCATGGATTAGTAGCATGCTGAATTGTTACGGTAGATTTAAATTTTTTTGATGTCGATGAGAACGAGGAACCTTTAGGCTTAGGTTGCTTCCAAAGATGTATTTTGCCTTTGCCAGAAGGTTGCCCATTCTCAGATAACTGGTTTTTTGGTCTCCATGTTGCCACAATATGGAAACTTTTTTTTTTTTTTTGGTCGAATGACTTTGTTGGAAACTTTGATTTCCCCTTTGTATCCAGTTTCTTACTTCCGGTGGGCTTTTCACATTTGTGGCTTGTGTTGTTCTTATGGATGATGATGTCGATGTTTGCAGAGTTTATTTTTGTGATGTCCTTTGTAGTGTCTTGCAAGTGCATGCCCCAAAAGCCATGTTGGAACTTGGAAGTGGCAATGGCTACTTTCTTAACCGCGCGAAAATTTAGTTTGGCCCAACATATTATTGCAAAAACATTTTTAACTGCCACCTATTTTTTTTGCTTGTACTTAGGGGACAAGGGGTGGGTTGTGGACTTGTGGGTAGGTTGACATTAACAGCTTCATCGTGCACTCGCCAATGACTTTGTTGTATAATACTCCCTATTTATAAGAATCTTTTACCTACTACCTACTTTAGATTAAGGAAGTTGGTTAATTTAGTTTATTATAATAAATTTGTCATGAATGTGTATCATATTTTAAAACTACCATTGAATTTATTGAAACTCATAATCTTTCTCTTTTTATTTAACTACTCAATTGTGGCATATTCTCTCTACTAATTAATTACTTACTCACCTTCACTAATGTGGTATTTTTGTTAAAGAATAATTAATGTGAGACAATCTGAAAATGTTCTTATAAATAGGACTGGAGGGAATAAGTACTACGATCTCTGTTCCAATTTAATTGTACACTAAGACAAAAGATACAAATTAAGTTACTCTTGTTTTTATGAATATGTTTTATTTTTTTTTATTTTGCCCTTTATCTCTTCTAGTACTATAGGGCGAGGTTTTATTAATTTTTAATAGTGAATCATTTATTAACATTATAATAGTTAGGAGAAAAATGTAATTAATACTACATTGGGTTTATAAATACATAATTAAATAAAAATATTATTAAAAAATGGACAGATAAATAGAAATAAATTTAATAATAATTATAATAACTAGGAAAATGAGAAAGCAAATATTGATATTTCTATCTACCAAAAAAATATTGATATTTCTAAATACAGAAGTAACATTATTTTTAACAATTTTAAATATTTTTTTTATTGGATTATGTTTTATAATTGTTCAATTGTTTTTTTTTATTTTAAAGTGACTCAATAGTATAAAATGCGTTAAAAAAAATTCAAAAACTTCTTTTCCTAATCATCCATTTGGATAAAAACTACACATATTAAAGAATATAGCTATTACTCTTATTTTTATGAAAATAAATTTTAAACTTTCTATTTCACCCTTTATTTCTTAGTATTATTGGGTCTCATTAAATTTCAATAGTGAGTCATTTATTAATCTAAGAATAAAATAAAGAAAGATGTAATTATTGCATTGAGTTTATAAATGAACAATTAAATAGTAAATTTTTTCTCTTAAAATAGACAGTTAAAATAAAAATAAAAATATAGGTAGTATCAAATCTTTGATACACAGGATGATATATACCAATATTTCTCTGAATTTATTAGAATAGGAGATTGAACAACAGTCAGATCATATGTGGATAATAGTAATTTGGCATTCAATGAATGCTGTGTTAATAGAAAAGTGAATTTAAGAAATGAGAATTGTTTGTACAACATAATGAGAAAAAGATAGAAAAGAGAGAAAAAAAAATGCGCTGTCTATTTTTGTATGAATTCAATATCTTTAAAGAAATTAATAAGAATGTAGTAACGTAATCTTTAACACTTTTCTTTCAATTTTTTATTATTAGACAATTTTAATAAAATTTCACCAAAATAACCAGTCTAACTCTATTAGTTGATGAATTCCTCAATAAACTAGTTGCATGGTAGCACATGTAATGGCAGACTTCCTACAGGCTAGGGCATTTCATTTTTTATTAATTTGATTTAATAATTAATATATTATCAAAAGGATGGGCTTTTATATTTGACACTCTGATTTTATAATTGACCGTCTAGTCTTGTTTATGACGCTGACGTATAGAGGATGCTATTGACTTATAATAATAGCTTTCGTCGGTGGATGATGTAGCATTCAGATCGATATTCAAAATTTACAAAATTAATTGCAAATTGAGTGAGGTACTATAGAGCACACAGCCGAACAGAGACATACTGAAAATCAAGAACTTTCACACCACTATTTTTTTTTTTTTCCAATGCTTCAAGAATCATGAACAAGATACAATGAATTAAAGAACTATTTATTTTACCTTAAAAACAGAACTACTAGTATTTTGTTAGTACTTGATCCACAATCTATTGATTTGGACCCCCCCCCCCCCAAAACAATTTGGTTCGTTCTTTTTGGAATTTGTTATTGCTTTTTGTTTTGTCTGTCATGATCCAGCCAATTTCTACTTGTCATCACAACACCTGAACTTAATGAAAAAGAACACAAATTTCACTAGCAAACCAGAATGACAATGGTTATTTATTTAGTATTAAGCGCCCAACCATAAAGCACTCGGATGTTGATAGCATCCTACATACTCTAGACAGACAACAAACACAAACACACCAGCTAGTTGGACTATAGTCCAAATACATCAAACACTGAGAAGTTCTTGTACAGACACATAATTATTCTAACACCATAATCATACTACTACCTATGGTAGTTGTTGCAATTTAGTCTCCCCACCATTGATGGACATAGACTCCATTGCTTCTAAGACCCTTGTATATATCCATGCAGCTTTCCTTGCTGGTCACAGTTTTATCATCATATCCCCTCTCAGGACATCTGAGAAATAACTCATCAACAAAGCATATAGCTCCACTGTCAAATATTTCCGAGAGGAACTTGAGTTCAACCTTTCCTGCATTCATCTTCAGGACAACATAATCTGCATATTGCACAGTTTCTTTGAACCAGGCAAGGAAATCAAACTCTTCCTCCGCAAGGAAAGGGTCCAGGTCTCCATCTGTACCAACCTCAGCAGTGACCTTACCAGCCAATCCAGGGTGATAAACAAAGGTGATACCAGGTCGCTTCACATAGGACAACAAGATTGAGGTGTTGTAATGAACAAAATAGACACTGAAATCTTTCTGATCAATGGGGTATGATGGCAGGAACCAATCACTGGCATTTGCATTCAGGAGCTCCCCTACCCCAACATCAATATACACCATCCTCTTCCTAGCTGAAACATCCACAAACTTAGGCAAATAGGTGATCTTTCTCTCTAACTCAGGAGGTGGTTTTTCACTCACAAGAGGTTCCATCAGCTCAATGAGAGGTTTGGTAAAGGCCAGACTTGGACAATCCGCTGGGAAAGGATACTGATAAAAGGAAGTGGCATTTTCAGATCTTTTCTTGAAAACCACAAGGTTAAGTTCATTGATAGCACCCACATGCACAACACTGGAAGATCTCAACAATGAGGACACTGGGGTAGCTGCCCTTATCAACTCATTTGGGTGGGAACCAGAGGCACTCACAAGCAGGGCACCAATTCCACCTGGCTTAAGGACACGCTCAACCTCAAGCACAAGCAAAGCAGGGACTGAAACCTTGTCCAAGTCCCTAGACAACACGAAATCGAATGAAGAGTCCTTGTGATCTAGCTCATACACGAACCTCTTCTGCTTGAGGGAGAAAAAGCGGTGTGTGTGGACACCACTGACACTGGAGAATCCCAACTGTTTCATTGCCATGACGGCCATTGAGGACCCTTCTCCAATGCAAAGGCTCTTGGCTCCGCAGTCCAAAAGCTGTTTACCCATTAGCTCATTGACCACATTCAGGGTCAAGTTAACGTCTTTCTCGCAATTCATGGCACCCCAGAAGTGGGTCTGAAACAAGAAGTAACCGGGACTCGAGGTGACGTTTTCGAAACGCGAATCTAAATCCGCAACGCAGTTAATATATGTGGTCACCGGAGCTAGGGTTCCCAAATCAATGACCGACAGAGTGCGGAGCAGAGAAACCATGGAAATGGCAGAGGCAAGTAGGATTGAGCGAAGGAACACGCGCCTCGCAATGGACCCATTAAGGATCTGGAATTTCAGGAACTTTGTGTCCATGAAATTCTTCACAAGTTCAAGTGAGATAGAACACTTGATTAAAGGGTTTTTGTCAAAAAGACAGGAACTTTGATGAAGAAAGATTGTGAGAGTGAGAATAACAAATTGAAAGCCGGAAAGGGAGAGAAGGAGAGGAATTATCGAGTGCAAAACCTGGAAGAAGTATGATTTCCACCCACGAGGAGACCCATTGATTTTTGGAAAATTAACCAGACCCTCCTTGGAATCCTCTTCTTCGGTGTCGGTTCGTACCAGCCCCCACCCATGTTGAAACCCCTCATTGCTCCCACAATTACCTCATCCTCCAAAGTTGTGACTACGATATGGGATCAATTTGGGAACTTTTTGGTGCGCAAACCCTAGCTAGATCTGGAGCAGAATTTGGGTATGGAGGAGAAGGAGAAGAAGCAAGTGGTTTGGGGAGTGAGAATGAGAATGCAGGTTTGGGAAACAGAAGATATAGGACACCACACTCACTGATTAGTGATTACTGACGCTGTTGGTTAGCCAGCGAAGCTAAGTTGAGATCTGTCCCCACCACAATTACGTGGCATCTCATAGAAGCTTCGTGTCTCTTTCACCTTCAGAATCACGATTATTTGTTGAAAAAGAAAACAACACGCGTCATTTTATTTTCTAAGGTTATTTTTCACTTTTTATGTACACTTTGATTCCAAAAAGAAAATAAAAACTGAAAGGGTTTATACCATTGCCTCCTTTATTAGCTTCTCATTTGTTATCATCAAAGCAACGGAGTAATTTAGTATTTTTCAAAGCTTCTAAAAGAAGTGTTCAATTAACATTTTAATTTTTTTTAATGTTGGTCCACCAACTTTGTTTGAAGTTCATTTTCAACTACAATCTATAATGTAATTCTCTTCTTCTTCTTCTTCTTTTTTTTTTTTTTACTCTCTTACCTTTTTTTAGTAAAAGGAAATAAATAGGAAAGAGAAGAGAGAAATAGGAAAAAAAAATAATGATGAAATAAATATGATTTATAGGCTATTTAATGTGAGAAAAATAGATAAAATAGAAAAAAAATAAAAAATTTAATTATTTGATTTGATAAAAGTTGAAAAAAAAATTACTTTTTTATTAATTTATGAACTACTCCTATTATACAAATTGATAATAATCGTTTTCATTTTCAAAAATCGATTTTCATGAGTATAGCTTTGGAGATGCAGTTGTTTTAAAATTGATTTTAACATTGTAAAATCGATTTTCAGGTCACTATAACAAAAAAATACCAACATAGTGAAAATCAGTCACATTTTCGAGGAGTTTTTATCAAGGCAACATTTCTTTCTTATCTCTTGTCAATTTCCTAGGGAAAACCTTTTAGCATGGGCACACTCACTTTTTTAGCTTTTGATTGGTTTGGTGTTTGGACTATGCATGGTTTTGCGAAATTTATTTTCAATCATTTTCTTACAAAGTGCTTCCTAAAATGTGCATCACTCATCTCAACCATTGATTTTTAGAATCAATTTTATTCAACTATAAACCAAACAAACATTTAGGGTCCGTTTGGTTTACAGTTGAGTAAAATTGATTCTAGAAATGAATGGTTGAGATAGATGATGCACGCTTTACGAAGTACGTTGGACGAAAGTGATTTAAAATCGATCAATTTTCAAAACTATAGTTTTGTTCAACTAGAATTTAAAACAAACAGGCTTTAATCTCTTCACTATTTTTCTGTTCTTCCAAATAAGGGAAGTTTCTTATCTCTTTTCTATCTTCCTCATCTATATCTTATTTATCTATTGTTCATATATAGCCAAACAGGGTATAAGGTTCATTTGACTCAATTTTTTTTGACTTGTAATTAAGTTACTTTAAAATAAAAGCAAAAAATAAGAAATTCTTAAAATAAATTAAAAGTTTTTTTGATGATTTTAATTTATTTTTAATTTAAAAGCTAATTTTAAGCTAAAAGTCATTTTAATTTCTTCTTTTTAGTCTCAAATTTATTGTCAATTTAGTGGACATTAGTTAATTAGGATTTCATTTTTTGGATTTAGGGAGAATATATATGTTATTGAAGATAAATATAGTAGAATGGATGAAAATAAAATTACTGACATTAATAAGGAATTAAAATGAATTATTTTATTGACACACCATCTTATACGGTGACATTTAACGTGTCGTATCTGTATTTCTGTTAAAATTAACTGTCAAATTCTATCAGAAAGACTAAACTAAAAGATGAAGAACACGTTTAAAAACTAATTTAATAATTTCTTTTTGATAAAATTGAAAATCCTAATTTTTAAGACCAAATTCACAGTTTATAGAACTCATCGTATTCTCAGTCTACGAAGGCATAGAAGTATAGAACCATGGTCAGTTTGCTGAATGCCAATTACTAAAATGCAGCCAAAATAGCAATGCTGGGGGTTTCAACTTTCAAGATATGGATGTCAGAATCTGCGTCGTTGTAAGCTTCTAATATAAAGTTTTTTCATGCATTTTTGTGGCATGACAGCTTCATATGCAAGCTACTCCATCTGTTCAGCTAGCTATATTTTGTGGGTTCGGAAGTGTGACATGTGGACTTTCTATTCTTATTAGACATTTTGAGTGTCGGGGAGACGATAGCTTGGTCAGTTGAGTCATCACAATGTGTTTTGGATACCAAATTAATACACATTTCAACATTCCAAATGTAATTTGGGTTAAGGAAAATACTTTTGAATTTTGATTCAAGCTATACCTTTATATTAACTCAACTGATTTTCAAACAAATTGAGAATGCATGACTCTCGAGGGCCAAAAGAACCTTATCAATCATCTGCACCCTCATGAAGCTTAGATTATTGCTCCTCAACATAATAATGAAACTAAAATGGAGCTAATAATTGCACAAACAACAATTCATTATAATAATTTTTATTTGCATTAAATATGTTTTTACTTTCTGAAATTTAATTAAAATTTAATTTTAATTCTTAAATTTTAAAATTGTTGCTTGGAGTTTTTCATATCTAAATGTATAAAATAAAGTATTATTCAATTGTCACGTTATGTTCATTATAACATAAAAATTCATTTGCCACTAATATATCAAAATTAAATGTGTTAATGGAGAGAGTAAAAACATTACTAACCCTTTTTTTTTTCTTTAGTAAGACCCCACTTTTATCTTTCAGTGCTCATTAATGTCAATCAATAATTCAATATTGTTCATCACATTTGCGACAAGAAAAGAAGCTGCGGTCGTATCACTTTAAATAGGAGTTTCTTCTAGGTGGCAATGCAATTTTCAATCTAATGGTTTGGTTAAAAATATATAGAAATTTTTTATTAAAAATCGTGACAATATTCATTATATCTATAATATTAAATATTATAAATTTTAATAATTTTTTATTTTGATATCTCTAAAAAATATTAATTAACATTCCCTCAATTTAATAATTGAAGGATGATTAGGAGAATTAGTTATGAACTTTTAAAATTATTTATTTAAATAGAGTGCTTGAATTAATCTTTTAAATAAATTTTTAACGTTCAAAAAAATAGTAAAATAAAAATAAATATATTTAATGTATTAAAAAATAAAAATCATTTAATATTTTTATTTAATAATTAAAAATTAAAAAGATATATTAACTAAGAAAAGTATAAACATTTAAACATAGTATTGTAAACAATTATTTAGCCTCACCATGATATGGATGTTACCGGCTCGAACAAGATTGCCTCCCATAAAAAATACATGTGGTCAAGAAAAAAATAGTTAACAAATACCAGCACAGTAATTATAATACCAGTCGTTATAATTTGCTTTAGAATGTTAGAAAGCTTGGCCTTTGACAACATCAATAGCCGAAAAGAGTTCAGCATTCACAATATCCTTGTGAGTCTGAGTCACAGGCCTGGATTCAATTCATGTAATGTTGAAGTTGAAGTAATGGAAGGAAAAATCAAAATAAAATGCGAAACGAATAAACAATGCCTTTTACGCTATTTTACCGATCTCCAAAGACCAATTTTATTTTTTTTACTTTATCTACGAAGAGAGTTGGAATGGAACTTTCAATAATAATAGCATCATATTTTTTAATATAAAAATTATCATTAGTGATTTCATAGGACCCTTCGTAAGTTTGGAAAATTAAAATCGAAAATAAATGCAAAGGAATTAAAAAAATGTCTACTTTACAATAATGAGAGATAAAAAATTAAATAAAAAATAAATATAGATATATTTACATAGATAAAAAAAACATATTTAAGTTTAATTAATTTTATACTTTGAGACAAATGAGATTGATAATGTAGTATTTCATATGTATTTAACAAAAGTTATTTAATAACAAACAATAAGGGATTAAAATCAAAACAAGAATCAAAGAGGAACTAAAATAAAAAATAATACATTTAAAGAAATTTAAAACATATTTAAATTTAAGATAAATCACTAAAATTGGATTAATGAGAAAAAAATTTAGATAATTTATATAAAGGCATCGCTAAAACCTCATTACTGTAAATTACTTTTTTGGTTTAAATCATATTATCCTCGATGTCAAAAGATAATTTTGTTCGCGTAAAAAATATTCATATTATGGTGAGTTAGTTCTTTAACGGATTCTTTTCATATGATTCAGTTTAAACCTGAAACCTTATTTAAGGAGAATCAAACATATACTCGTTAAATCAATCATTACTTAATTTTAAAAAACTTGATGATAACTTTGATACAAGTTTATATTATCTGCTTGAAATGCAGCAAGACAAAAAAAAAAAAAAAAGTTTAGTTAGTAGTAGTACCACTTTAAACTTTTGACCTTTTAGCCACCAACTTTACCTTTCCTTACGTAAAACTGAGAGACAGAGAAAAGTTAAAAGATGTCTCATGTCTGGTTGAAGCTTTGGTGCCACTTGTCTTGTCTTGTATTCTAAATTCCCTTTCCTTTCTTTCCAGTTCCGATGATCGCTACAAAATTTTGCCTTTCTTTACCGCAAAATACAATCAGCTCAAACTTGTTTTCCTTTTTGTTTTTGTGGGTCTAAGTCTAACACTCACATCACACCCTTCTTCATATATGCCATGGCAACTGAAGCACAAGCCTTTCCCAACAACAACAACAATAATAATGACCAAGGCACTCATAACTCAATTCAAGAGGTACATACAATACAACTTTACTCCTTCTACTTGATTTGCCTTTTTTTTCTTTTGTTTTCCTCCTTTTCTTACTCTAAGCTAACACTATGTTCTTTCAAGCTTTTAGAACTAAAATTGGTTTCTTAGCTCATGCCTTTATACACTGATCAGCACCTCCTCTGTTTCTGACTAATGGGTTTCATTTTTCTTTCTTTATTTTTGCTGTCTTCTATATATTTAGTTTTAGCTGTAGGATAGCATACCACATTTGGCCAAGCAGATATTGGTTCTTAAAAGTTTTCCATTGAATTTATGGAAGTGATAGGAATTTCAATTCTAGATCAGGTTGGGAGTTTGTTCAATCAAAGCATCCAATTGCTCATCAGAAAATCATACACAATATCTTCTAAAGATTTTCATGATTATAGTGCCTGTGACTTGGCTGATTAGTGATAGTTCCCTAAACTAGATTAGTAAAAGCTCATGTAGTTTTATTAAATGGCAGTTTAATAGTTCTATATATGATTTTTTTTTTATTCTGCTTCTTCATGCATAGGATGTAGAGTCATCTGAAATAACTGAAGTCCCTAGTAGACAACATGGGAGAAGGAAAAACCTTATCTTGGAGATACCCTCAAGAACACTGGATGAAGCAAGAGAGGATTTTTTGGGAACAAACAAGCCTCCAACTCCACCTCCCAGAAGACTGAATTTTTACCCCTCTACAAGCCCTCATTTATCCGGAATCAATGAGTTCCATGGTTCTTCATCTACAAAAAATAAATCAACTATTAAAACACCTACTCCCAAACCCAATTTTAAATTCCACAACATGAGTTCAGATATTGAAACTTCCACCCTAGCACTTGAAGGTTCACCCCCAGAGCCACCAAAAAAGTCTATGATTTCAAGAACATTATCTTTTACAAAGGTGATCACACCTAGAGGGAAGATTACATCATCCTTACCTATAACCCCAAATGCTCAGTCAAATCTGGAGTCTCAACATGGAGGGAACACTGCCTATCTAGCAACACCTGTTGTGAGTAGCTTTGCAACTTTTACAATGTCCTGCATTGTGTTGATCATATTTAATTATTTAACATAAATTGACATTGACGATATAGTGGAAAATTCATTTGTGAAAGAAAGCCTTTCTTACTTCTAACCATGCTGTATATGGATGTAACCAGGTTTCTCTGAACTCTGATGAAATTGTATGGAATGCATGTATTTTTCACAATAAATAAATCTAAAGACTTCGGCTTTCTATATTTTAGCTTTATTAGAAAGATGGGTTGTTCTCTCAAACTTTTTTTTCTTTTTTGCTGACATGCATCTTACTTCTATTCCGAAATATTTGTCTATGTGAAAGCCAATAAACTACCCAAACTTGAATCAGTCAAACGGATGTAGCTAGGATTTGCCTCCTCTAAAGTGAGGAAGTTACTTTAGAGGGTAAAGTAAGCAATTATAACAATTTATTTGAAAAACAATGGTTGATATCGTAATAATATACATGCACATGTATGTGTTTAAGTCTCAGCTTTTGAGTTTCAAATCAATGGTTACTTACTTTACACTCTAAAATAACTCTCTTACTTTAGACGAGCCAAATTTGATGTAGCTGTATCATCATTAATATTATAGATATGGTTCTTTCAGATTTGATTTTCCTCTACATTATCAATTTCTAAAGTCTGCTGAACTGTCCCTACTATTTCAGAATTCATGCAACATGCATTGCATCCTGAAATGCCTTAAGTTCAAATCTGTCAGGTAAGTCCGAAAATAATTCATAATTGAAACCAATTTTAATACTTCACAGATCAGACTCAGCATTAATATCACCATACCTTTTTTTGGGCAGTAACATCAGCATACCTTTTAAAATATCACTTTCAACAATAATTTTATTTTTCTTGTGGTAAAGTTGAGTCAGCCAATTCATGTGCTTCTGTTAATCATCTAGTGCAAGAAGCTTGGAATCAAGTTCTTTTATATAACAGTATAATAACCTGAGTTTCATATATATAAATTGTATACTTCAGTGTTGAAATGTTCAATTTTGACCTACTGTCAATACAAAACTTTTTACTTTACAGTTTGTACTATCATCCTATATCCTATAATATGCTGACATATTATTGAAAAGTTTGACTATGATTACAACTACCTGAGAGGTCAAAATATTTTAATGATGTGGCGATACTTGATTGGATGTTAGTGAAAAAAGGTGGCAATGGATCAAAATATAGTTCCAACTTAAAAATGATTCCAATGCATTAAAATACTCGCTTCATGAAATGCATCTTCCAATCCCTGGTCATTAAAATACTGACATCTGTAATACTTCAGTTTGCTATACTAAACTAATTTGGTATCCACTTTCACCGTATTCATTCTTTCCTCATTTTTGCAGAAAAAAGGACAGCAATTACCAATACATCGTTCTCATTCAGTTCCTGTGTTTACCAAATATGACAACACATCTGCAGGTGGCATGTTTCGTGTTGTTCCTACCACACCACGGTTGGCTGGGAGTATTGCCACAGCATCTGCGAAATCTCCACCTGACGATACTGGTAGCTTTCTTTTTCGTGTTTGTATAAGTTCTATTAATGATACTAGTAACTTTTTCATGTGCTAACTTTAGAACTTTCAGCAATGTCTTTTTTGTCTTGACTAAAACTATACGCAACTTGGAGATGGGATGAATTTTGTTGGTTATAGACCCATTATAATCATTATAACTATCAGCTGTTTATGCTGGTGATCATTGAGCTCTAAGTTCAAGCTATTCAAAGTTTCTTATATAATATGTTTTCTGTATTTGGAGTTAGTTTTTTATTTTCCATTATTCTACAAAATTGATTCCTAAACTGAAGTTATATTTTGACTAGACACAACCATTTGGAACTTTACATGTTTCTTTGCCTGAAATTTAAGTGCCAAGCTTAATTCATTCCTGTCAAGCATCTCCTCATCTTTCCCTATCATTTCCTTTTTAAATAACTTCTATTACTATTGCCCTTTCTGATCCAACTCAATATCCTACTTGGGCTGCCTTTCTCTTTCTAGCTGATTTGTTTCATGTGTGACTAAAATGTTAAATTTATTTTGTGCTCTCTTGTTTAAGTTGAAGCATTCTCTCTTTGGTTTAGTTTACACAAACCTCCTTTTCAGAATTAACCAGTGGCTTTGTTAACATTGATAATTTCCAAATTTGAAGTTCTTTCAATAACCATCTCAGGCATCTGAATATTCTGTTTCAGTTGAAAGTGAGGATGGAGAAGATATCCCTGAAGAAGAAGCTGTCTGCAGAATTTGTTTGATTGAATTAGGAGAAGGTTCTGATACCCTTAAAATGGAGTGCAGCTGCAAAGGTGAACTTGCACTGGCACACCAAGAGTGTGCAGTTAAATGGTTTAGCATTAAAGGCAATAGAACATGTGATGTGTGCAAGCAGGAAGTTCAGAACCTACCTGTCACTCTTTTGCGAGTTCCAGGTGACTTCATAAGGAGCAGAGTTCATCAATACAGGCAAGGGCAAATCACTGCTTTTCTTGAGTATTTGTTATGCTGAAAATATTCCTAGATTATTTAGTGATGATTTTATGGTCCATCACTTTATGCCTTGTTCCTTGTGATCTACTGGAATCTGGATAGGGATTGTAAACACAAACAAAACACTAAGAAAATATCTGATGAATTTGATTTTGCTAAAGGTCTATCTACTATCTAGTTTGTCATGACTTGCAACTTGCAAGAACCACCTATAAATAACTTCATGTCAATATTAGTGGCGCCTTAATTCTTTTAGCATTAAAAGGAAGTCGAAATTTTCTGAAACCTTCATTAGTATCTATCAGTATTTTTTTCCAATGTGGTACAAAAGAACTTATAGGCAGGAACTTCCACAGGTCCTGGCACAATGTTCCCATTCTGGTTATTGTCAACATGCTGGCTTACTTTTGCTTTCTTGAGCAACTTCTTGTAAGTTTAAAAACTCTTGGTTTTGGATAACGTTCCCTTCAGAGTCTATGAATTCCTAATGATATTAATACAGGTTTCAAGCATGGGATCTGGCGCCATTGCTATATCTCTCCCATTTTCTTGTATGCTGGGTCTTCTTGCAAGCATGACAACCACAACAATGGGTAGGGCTTTTTATACATTTAGATAACACTATATACTTCAATTCTGCCTTTGGTGTTACACTCCACCAAATCTGTTCTTAGTGAGGAGAACACATGTCTGGATTTATGCAACTTCCCAGTTTGTTATGGTGATTCTCGCTGGACGTCTTTTCTACTCACTGGTAACTGGATCTTGTAAAATCTTCTTGCCTATGTGAAGCTTCTTACATTCAAATAAATCATAAAGAAAAATGATTATATGCAAAATTTTGTTGTGAAGGCATAGAGCCATGGCCAGTAAACTGAATGCTAATTAGTTAAATGTGATTAAAAATAGCATTGCTTCAGGTTTCTTCAATTCACTGGTTTCATAGTTGTTTGTAACACTCTAAATATCATTATTTTCTTACCTTTGTGATGTGACAGCTTCATATGCAAGCTGTTCTATCTATCCTACTTGCTACATTCACTGGGTTTGGATCTGTAATGTGTGGAGCTTTTATTCTTAGTGAGTTTTTGAATTGGAGGAGACGAAGGCTTGGTCAGTTAAATCAACAGCATGGTTCCCAAGAGGTGGATCAATCATATTCATCTTCAACCACTCATCATGCTCTGACTGATACTCAACATCATGAAAATAGTATGACAGGCTCTGCTGCAGCGCGTGTGGCCTGACATAGAATATACTTTCATGTTACATTGGCATCATAATGGTGTTTGCCTGTACAAAGAATATGTTGTATAGACTAGTTTGAGCATGTCACACTCTTTCTCCTTTTTTTACGCCATGGTACTTAAAGGAATCCAGAAGTGTTGAATTCCTTTTCACTGCTGACTCATTAGAAACACAAGTCCTAGTTTCCATATTGATCAATTATAAGGAGCTGGTATACATATGTCTCTTAGGCCTGATCACTTATGAGGAAAATTTGGTTTTGGAGTGTTGAACTAAATGCAAATATTCAGTTCTATGAATATATTTAGTGAACAGAAGTTCTTAGTTTACAATAGAAATGATCACAACATGTATATTATACAAGTATGATGAGAAATAAAACTTCACAGCATCACTTAATTACAATATAGTCTATACTATATAGAAACACAAACACATATTTATACTTGTACAATGTATCAAGCATCTGACCATGTAATGTCCAGGCCACCCCATTGATCTTGAGGTACACCCAATGCTTTCCACACAGCCTTAGAAGCATCAACAATGTTGTTGGAACATGGAGGTTGGTAATCATGGTCTTCATCACATCCCATGGTAGAGTCACACTCATCAACCACCATGGCTACCACACTTCTACCATTGGCACTGATGGTAATGTTGTTGAGGCACCTACTCTTGTTGTTGAACCATCCAGTGGAAAGTGCAACCACTGGTGTGTCATCAGAATGGTACTGATTGTCACATTCTGAAGGGCCACCTCCATCTCCACCCTTTTGGAAACTATTAAGTGTGAGATGTGCCTTAGTTTGAGTAGACACTGGTGGTGAACATTCATAAGTTGTGTACATTTTGCCTTGCACACAACAATCAGAATCATTTTCTTGGTTGCATTGTCCTGGAGGAGCTTTCTTTCCTCTGATTCTGCCACTTGGGCGACACTTCTGAGCTTCTGAATACACACAACTTGTTAAAATGAGAGTAACCAATAAAAGAAAAGAGGCTTTGGAGTAAAATCTCTTCATTCTGTTTATGCAACTCTTTGTTTCTCCTCTTTGTTGTTTTTTTCTCAGTGCTTGATGCATATGTGGAGATTATAATGTGTATATATAGTAGAAGTCTACTGGTGAAGTATTTGGTTTAGGTTTGAATATAGGTCTGTTTTTTGGGTCAAGCAATATGCTCTACACTAGCGTGTTTAACCGGAATGACAACCACAGCATCTTCTTGTTATTGAAGAAAGTGGATAATTTAAAACAGCTTTCGGTAGAAATTGACAACTAAACGACACACAAAAGATTGTGAGCTAATTGTCCATGTCCTTACAACGTTGAGAACTCAAGTTGCTAATCCTATCATGCAAATATTATATGTTGGATTTTGAACACAAACTTGTGCTTTCTGTACTAATTAACAAGTCAAGCACAAACACTATGATTTGTTTTTGTAAGAAAATTGCCTTAATAAAAATACATTATGATTGTTTTTGTAAGAAAATTTATTTAAACACTATATAAGAATGAATGAAATAGTTATAAAGGATATTAACTCATACGGATAAATGTATTTTTATATAATTAAAATTAAATGTATGATAAATTAATATATTTTAAATAAAAAATTAAAATTAAAATCATAATAATAAGAGTAAAATTTTATAATAAAAATAAGGATTTATTACCCATACACCAAAAAATATGTTAAAAATAAATATTAGAATAGAAAATGATAGAATAAAATTTTGAATCTTAATAATAGAAAGAGAGAATATTAATATCAATGAGAAAATGCTATAAATCATTGAGAGATAGAGTAGGATTAGTGAATGTCTCATTCTACAAGATGGGGTCTCCAAATTATAACATAAAAATGGATTATTTAAATAATTGAGGTGTCTACACTGCTGAACGCTTTAGATTTAATATAATAGATTCTAAGTGAAAACATTCTTTGCATAGTATTGTTGCAATTGTTGAGCTCACAATTGGTGCTTATTAAGGCTAAGCAACCAGAAAAGTTATTAATAATAATTAAACAGAAGAAGTTAGTACTTTATAATGATTCTTTAATTAAATTGAACGTGTAAGGCAAAAAGCATTACACAAGCAGCAATTTTGTTTGGTCGGTTAACAGCGCATTTTTGAAAAATCTGTTAAGTGCTGTCATAATTCACCCCTGGCTCCACCACTGATCAGTCATTATAGTACTTGGAACTCTTTGCAAGTTTCTAAATGTGAATTCTCTAGAGCAAGGGGATGCATTTAAAAAGCAAAACAATCGTAACCACTGACAAAAATACTCTTGAAATGTATGAAATTCTAGGTAGTTTTTTTGTCATTCTCCATTAACAATTCTGTACTCTCTAAAGCATCCCCAAACGCAAATCATAAACGTATGCTTATAATACTTTCATTTTTAGTTACCATTAGTACCAAAGAATATAGTTACCCTATTTTGGGACATGTTTCTTAATGCAGGTTAAACTACAAAGGAAGATCAATATAAATATTAGCTTAGCCTTAATAACGACATCATAACACTAACAGCTCTCTCCCCAGCTTTATGCAATTCACGATGTTAGTGAACTACAAAATTAAATGGCAACACAATAAAATATAAATAATGGCTTGTTTGTAGATGCACTTCAAAAGTACCGATCTAGAAGGACCAATTTCACATTATTCCTGTAATCACTATCAGACAACCTAATAAACAGCCGTTTTGTAATTACAGGAGGCGGCTGGAGAGAACTCTCCCTCACATCCTCAGTTCCATCAATGGCATGCTCATCCGTGAATAACTGAATATACAATAGACCAGCTGGTTCATCTTTCCTTGAATCGAGATGTTAAAACTAGGAAACCAACCGGATTAAAAGATACACAAACCATATAAAAAAATTGATTAAAATTCCCTTTAGATTAAGATTTAGTCATTGTTTGTAGCTGGAATTGCTGATCTTGCTTGAAAGTGAAGGCTTATCCTTGAGACTGGTAGCTAACAAGGTTTCAGAGTTGGTTGATTGGCTCTCCGGAACCCCAGGTCTCATCCAGACTTTTATGTGCCCCTCACGGCAGGCAGTTAGTACAGATTCCTGAGTAAATATCAAGCCAGAGAGTGGTTCGGTATGCACACGGTGAGCAACCAGTGGAGAGATTTTTGGAACATCCCGCATACTTGGAGCAGGTTGCAAGGTACCCAATGGGACAACATTGTCCCAGTGGGATGACTGGCTTCCAGTACTGAAAGTCGGAGATCCACCGGGTGGACATCGCCTCAAGGGCACTACAATCTCGTCCATTTCAAGGTCCCATAGAAGCAATTGTGTATCCTGACCATGAAAATGTATTAGTTCCAAAATTTGTGCAAACATAAGAGCTTGGGTACGGCAATGCACATTTCCTTAAATAAAAAGTTGGGGGAAAAATCCATTTTCAAAATTTGAAATGATTCAACATATATCTCCCCACACAGTAGCAGTCACAGGCAACTGATTATAAGCCTGATATTCTAAATGAAGCCACAGACAGTTGAGCCTTTTCCCTCTCCATCTTGGTTGGGGATGAGTAGAATTGATTGTCTTACCTACATCAGTTTCATAAATAATACTACCAAAGTTTTGAGATCAAATTAAATAGAACTATCTTCTTACCAAGCATTCTGCAACATAGTTTTACATTAACTAGTTTTGATTTTGGCATACATACTCTGGGGAATTAGAATTGCCCAACATAATAATATAAAACCTGAAAGCTGCTAAACCTTTGTACACAATCACTACGTAAAATATTAACATATAGCCTCAATTAAATATTTATTACTACTTCTACTTCCACAGTAGCTTTAAGCCTTTAACTAAGCATGCAGTTGATATGCCAGTATCTACTTAGTGCCCGTTTGGTTTAACTTTTGAGCTATTCAGAATCAATTCTGCAGAATTGATTTTAAATCACTTCCGTCCAACGTACTTCGTAAAGCGTGCATCATCCATCTCAACCATTCATTTTTAGAATCAATTCTACTCAACTGTAAACCAAACGGACACTTAATTCTTAGAAAGCAGGTACAGATCCAATATTTGAAAACCATGATGGAATCTGAATGTTTCCCCCAGTGACCAAATCATCTACGAATTATAGTGTGTTTGGTTTACACTGGATCCACGTTTCAAACATGGATCCGGACAGAAGCTACTCTCTGTAGCGTTTGCCCTGATCCACATTTGAAACATGATTTTGAGGTAAACCAAACACACATTTAGCCAATTTCTAAGGGCCTGTTTGGTTTGCATTTCCATTTCCTGTTTCTTGTTTTCTGGAATTTTACAAAGGAAAAACTGGAAATGCTGGAAATAGAAAATTTTGTTTCCAGCATTTCTAGTTTTTACTTTGTAAAATTTCAAAAAAACAGGAAACAAAATGAAAACAGGAAATGGAAACTCAAACCAAACAGGCCCAGCAAGCAGATACAGCAATCTCATTTTCAAAACGGTCAATCATAACATGGGCCAACAGGAAAAATCACGTGGAAAATTTTAAACAGAGAGCAAAAGCTACTTGAAGACACAGCCACAGGTAAATCATAATGAAAACATTTTTTTATGAGTACCTGACCAACAGAACCAAACCGATACATTATGGTCTCTCCATTGTCATCTGAATTTGGTGATGACCAATATGAGTCAAAAGCCACTCCACTGACCTGATCCCAGCATTTGATGCAAACTATATCAGCACTATGTTAGGAAAATTCGCAAACTCAAAATTACCACCCAACTTACCCATGAGTTATGTCCCTCACCCCATGCCACAACTTTGCGATCTTCCATACTCCAAACTTGAACTAAATCATCTTCTCCTCCCGTCAAAATGTATTTTCCATCCATGCTGGTAAAGCAGAGTTTTCAATATGGTATTGTTTTCTCAAAGTACAAATTAAATTTTAAAAAAATGAAAAAAGAGGACTAAGGCTTGAGCAAGATAAATATGTTATTTTACAAGCTCTAGAGTTAAGGGTGAACTCCAGAAATGGAACACAATTCAAACATGCCAATTTCACAAATTAATTGACTAAAACCAAACATATCTCACCTCCAAGCACAGCATAACAAAGCACCATAATAACTTTTCCCACCACATATAAGTTGTTCTTTTAAGTAATCGAACACTCGCAAGTACCCTGGATGGAGTAAGTAAAATAAATCCAAGATGTTATTTTTGAAAGGAAAATAATTAAGAAGTCGAAATAACACAGTGAGGATGGGATTGTATAAAAAATATACCATCTCGACCAACAGTTGCTAAGTATGCCCCATCGGTTGAGAAAGAAATACTGTTAATAGAACCCTGGCATATGTGCCATCTGGCTATTGGATTACTCTGCAGAGGTAAGTTTTTTAAAACAAAGTGATAGATGTAATACAACAACCAAAGCCTAGAGTTCATCATTTCATCCAAACAAATTGTGTCTTAAAGGTGTTAATTGTGCAATCAATCAAATGTTCAGTGACAAAGCTGCAACAGTCTAGAAGAACTAAGCAATCATTACTAATAAAAACTGAATTATACTGTAGTAAAATTAAAAATAGATAGGCCAAACCATATTTTGTCAAGAAAACAAAAGGACATCAAACTTAATACCTTACTATAACGTGCATGGGCAACAGAAAACTGGGTTTGATCTTTGATAACTGGGAATGAAGAATCACCAGCGCCATCTTTGTTCTGAAATAGGATAAAAAAAAGGTAAATATTGTTCAATCCACCATAAGAGATATCATAAAAAGTGAACCATAAAATTAGCTTCTCTCTTGATAATTGAGCCTTGCCTTTTCATATACGAACAAATTCCCATCAGCATGAGCCACAACAAAAGTACCATCACCTCCAGGCACCCAAGAAACACAAGTACAACGACTGTTCAAACGAAAATGGACCAATAGATAGTTTCCAATTAGTGTCTATGATATAACATTCCAATACATTAAAGTTCCAGAAGGTAACCTGGACAATTTTAATAACAATTAACAATTTAGAAAAATAGCCTCTAATTTCTCTACCACTCAATGCCAAAAATTATAACCACCAAAGCCAACCACATATCAGCGTTCACAGACTTTACCTGGTAAGAGTAATACATTTAAGAAACGAGCGGTATTCTTGAATACAACTAAACTAATTTTTCCATAGATTGGAAATGCCAAGTGTTCATGTTTTGGCTTGATACTGTGCTTTTATCGAGCCTACCAAGCTACTGATTTTATTGGCACCCTTATCCATTGGAAATCAGTAATCACGTGATTTAAAAAGAATAGATCCTCAGCAAGCATAGGTTTTTTCATCAAATTGCTGATACACAATCAATAATATATAAATTTCTTTCTATAGGAAATCTACAAATCAAATGGATAACAGGATTAGATATCAAAATTCCTACATTGTAAAATGGGCACCACAAACAAAGAAGATTCTGAAGGTTGCTCAACCACTATGGATTTCAATTTATACATCACGGAATGGTATGCATAGATCTACAAGGCCAACATTTGACAACATACTTCCATTCCATCTACATTAAATGACATGGATAAGCAACATGGTCATACTCAAACCTTCATATAACAGACTGATCACCATGTCAAGGCAAGTATCACCAAGACATTCAAAGTAAAAATTTATTCACATGTCAACAAATTTTCACAAACTGAAACAATGTCTTTCTTAGTTTTCAGGATACTGTCCTCAAAGAACCCTTAGGAAACAGAAAAGGTTCAGAAAAATTTTATACGAGAAAACATTCCATCTACCATCATAACCAACTATCTACACTTGACATGTGCTCAACTTTGAAGCACTAGCATAGATAACTTATGATGAGCACATGCACAGTTTAAACCTGAACAGGAAACTGTATTATTAACCGCCACAATGACAAGAATCAATAAATAACCTATTCATTTTTATTTCAGAGTGATGGTCAATGGACATAAATTATCAAAGTCTGGTCATTCATCGTCTGAGCTTAATATTGGTGGCCTATTTGTTCCTTATAATCTATTCCCAAAAACTGACACTATCCACCCAATCAACAACTTCTGAAGAAAAAATGTTTGTTGCCAATAAGGTTGTGTTACTTAAATGAACATTTGAGAATGAACCCCCCACCCTTTCGCTCTATGTGCGTGTGTGTATCAGCACTCATAGCAATCACTACTCCTTGCACAAAGAAAAAGAACTCTAGCAACTTAAGTCACTCATGCAACAATTTTGAGAGAACCTAAAACCCGTAGTTAAAACATCACAAGGGATCAGATCATTGAATCTTACCTGTTATTGACGGAACCATCTTTGTTGTAATGCTGGGCCCCAACAAGCTTTTTACCAACATCCTGTAATTGCTGTCTCAGTGACACTGAGTAGACTACAATAATACACACAGGAACAATGAATTCATAAAGCTTAAATTTTCCTTACAAAATGGAACTTTAAATTATAGTGAAACTTCTTTACCATCACCAGAGTTCAAGCCAATGAGCAAATCATGCCCATCCTTAGCTTCCTGATCAAACGCGTGGCATACAGGATTTGAATTACTGAAGTGAATAGACTTTATGGGGTCCTACATGCAACAAGAAACTTCTCATGAAGCAAACCCAAAACACTTAGGGTGTGTTTGTGAGTTTAAAGGGAAGGAAAAGAAGATGGAAAGACTTTGTAAAATACTCAAATTTACAAATACAAAGAGGGGAAGGGCTTCCAATAAACCCTTCCCTTCCCTCTCTTCCCCTCCAAAATTAAACTCATAAACATACCCTTACATTCTATCAAAACCAAACCAGTATACCTTGTCTTGAGAATTCAAATCACTTATGAAAATAGCATCCCCAACATTGAAGATCAAGTAAGTTCCTTTCCCATCAAAATTTGGATTCGCCATTGAATTACTTGAACTTGAGGCACCAAGTGAGCCAATCCTACTGTTTCCTCCATTACTTTTGCTGCTACCATTACCTCCAACAAAACTCAGTGCTCGACTTCCATTGCTCCCTCCCAACAATCTAGCTGCCGCTGACCGTACCCCACTACTGGCACTAAAACTTGAAGACGACGCGGTCGGGGTTGAAGGCGCTGGCTTGTCCTTGAGATGTGCCAGGGTTACCTGGTCATTCAATCAAATCAACAATGTGCTCATTCACTAATATAAGTTCCATTTAGACTCAACAAACAGTAATGAGGAAAAAAAATAAAACATTAGAAAGTTCATCCTGGAAAACAAGTGTAAGACAAGCCTTCCCTGAAATTGATTCTATAGGACAGAAGAAAATAAAATCACAGATTGAACTGAATGCTGAGAGTCATCGTTACAATAGTTGAATTTAGAAGAGAAACTAAAAAACTAAAACAAGTCAAAATCACAAATGATTGCAATGAATCGAAAGGGAAACCCTAGGAATGAATCCAAACAATCAATAAAGACGAAGCAAAAGGATAGATTGCACATAAGTATTGGAAGGTAAAATAAGAAGAGATTGGAAAGGAAAGGGAACAAAAAGAAGAATAAGAAATAGAAAAGAGAGAGACCTGAGTGACAGTTTTGCCATGAGCGTAATGAAGAAGACCAGAAGGATGAGTTTTCTCGTATTGAAGCTTATATCGACCTTCGGGGGTTTTGAAATAGGTCTTCAAACCAGGTGACTGTGCGGTCGCACCTGATGAAGACGACGGGGACATCATGCCGTTCGTGTTCATCATCGCTATGCACCGATCATCATCTCATAACGAATTCAATTAACTATCTCTCACTATGTTATGATGCTAGCTAGGGTTTCAGACCTCTAACAATGGCTTCGCTTCTTTTCTTTTCGACTGCAGATCAAAGCAAAGAAAAAAAAAAACAAAAAAAAGAAAAAAACATGAAAAGAGGGGTTTGCGGCTATTTGATGTATACGCTGGCATTGGCAATTCCAATTGCGTTTTTTTTGTTATTATTCGAAAAAACGGCACCTTGGTCAACGAAATGGACGGCCACGATCGCAGTTTGTGAATTGATCGCTTTTTTCTCTTCTTATCGTCTTATCTCATCATCATTAGTTTTTAAACGCAACACAAGCAGATAGGCTCAGGCTCAATGCGCCAACTACTACTGCAAAGCAAACGCACATAACCCAGAGATGTAGCACGCCACTACCATAAGTCCATAACCATAACCATCTAGTGTTTTGCGCTTTCGCTTTCAGTGCTGTGTGGTGGTGTGTGTGCCCTTCCCTTGGGTTTTGGGCTGCTGCATTGGGAGGCCAGATCCATAAACAAGACTGGACACCGAAGGCCCAGATAAACCGCTAAATGGACTTGGGTGAGCCTGCTACACACTGCATTGCATTCGTATTAGTATCTGGGCCTTTTTTACACATATCCTATTTACAAATTTAATATTTAAAAAAGTATTTTGGAAAAAAAATAGAATGTGTAGAATTTACTGGATTTGGGTTTGGATTGGTATTAGTAATCTACTCTTGTCTTTATCTACATCTAGAAAAATTCTTTTAACACCTTTTTTTTTCTCCCACGTCACCCCCCTTTTTTACACTATGTTTGATTAAGGGAAAGAAATAGATAAGAGAAAAATAGGAAAAAGATAAATATAAAAGAGAGAATTAAAAATAAAATAGAGATGATTTGTGGATTATTTGGTATAAAAGAAGTATGGGTGAAATAAAATATAAATAGTAGTGAGTAGTTGTTTGATTAGATAGAAAGTAATAAAAGAGAAATCCTAATTTTTTCCAATATCTGAAGAAAAAATCGATTTTCAAAACAGTAAAATCAGTTATCATTTATTCAGTCAAATTTCCTCTCTATCTCTCACCAATTTGCCCGATAAATATAAATCGGTGGGACCTATGCCTCTTACTGAAAGAATTTAGCCCATATCAATTTCAAATAGATACAGCAAACAAGCATGTCCATAGAATACAATACCATAATAATAATTGGAATTGTGTACCTGGAATGAGAGAATCATTCGGTTATGGTTGCAAGTGAGAGTAATTGCTCTCTTCCTGGTAGGATGCCAAAAGACAGAAAGCAATCCTGAGTACGGAGGGAAGGGTCTGTCATATAAACTGACTGATGGGTCACCAGTTCTATTCCTCACCAGTAGAGACCAAGGACCTTTCAACGGACTACTGAACTGAACAACCTAACCCATCACGGGCTATTCACAATAAAAGCCCAATATATATAATCCATCTTTACATTATGTGCTATAATTAAATAATTAATCTATAATTGATATTAATAATTCAATAAATATAATTCTAAATAATTGATTAATGTTAATCCATAAAATACAGATTGGGAATAATCTAACATTCTCCCACTTGGATAACATTAGTCAATTATCAGAACTACTAGGAATTATTAAAACCAAAGTATCAATTATAGCTAATGCACATAACTTTAATAATTTCAAGAAATAAGAGCATTAACAATATAGAAGATAGCATCCGATAGGGATACATACCATGTGCTTATATTTCATAAAATGATGGATAATGGAAAGCATAATTCAATGAAACAATATGCTATCCAAAAATGGTCCCAGCATCTTAGATGCTATAAGAGATATGATAATAAAAGTATAAGAGATATGATAATAAAAGTAAACTAACACATATCTCATAATATTGAGCAAATACAAAACAAACTCCCACTAACCCAAAATACCAAAAGACTTATACAAATATACATGAGTTATGAAAAACTCCAATAATCAAGTCTTTGGTTAGTGGATTTACTAAAATGCTCAACACACGTGATAGTTGTTGTTAATGTCTTTTCGACACTAGTTCAAAACAGCTCCTTTCACCATCACAATAGGCCACAAACCCGACACTATCCACATGAGTATAAGTGCATACAATAGCCCAATATCAAGAGTAATTACATAAGGGGAAGACCCAATAACAAAAGTAATTACACTTGGGCTAAATCAAGAATGCTCGAGAACAGTTGACATTTAATTAATTTGAGTTTTACTATATAAGTGACTATGCATGTTCAAATAGAATAAATAAATTTAAACAAATCTCCCACTTGAACAACATAGACACTTAATTTAAACAAAATAAAACTCAAGATTAATATAGACAAAAAATGTTAACAATGAGCAAGCACTTATAGCAATTGGTTCAAACAAAAGAATACAAGTACCTCAACAATGCAGAAAATCATACTCGATAGGAGTATTGATATCATACATGCAAGATACTCATACATCTTAACTTTATGAAAAACGTGGAATATCGGTTTAAGAAAATTACAACAAAGTTGCATACTAAAATAATCAAAGTGTCCTTCGTAATACAATGGCCAAAATAATAATAATAACATAGTCCACATAAACTCAAGTGCCTATAATAGCCCAATAACAAATAACTAAAGTAATTACATATGGGCATAACCCAATAACCAAAGTAATTACAAAATGGGCATACAAAATGGCATCAATGAGTAAGCACTTTACTGGTCCAAATAATAAGATTTACAAGTACCTTATTGATCCAAGAAATCATACTCGATAGGAGTATTGATTTCATATAAGATACTCGCAAATCTGTGACCTTATAAAATGTGGAACGTTGGTCAAGAGAGAAGCACAATAAAATTGCAAGTCAAATGTGCAATACCAACAAAATAACCTTAGCGTACACTTAGTGTGCTTTACTGAGATTCAATAAAATTGCACATAAAAATATATATACCAACAATTTGTGCACAAGAATACATCTCAGTAATACGAAATGAGATTTCTTCCCAAAATCTCTAAGAGCATGTCATATGATTAAACACGCATAATAACGTACATATGACAACCAAAAAAAAAACTCAATAATATTATTTTAATACAAAAGTGCACACAAAGATATATAGCAATGCTATTATCTCATGACAACCAATTGTGTGTACTCCCACTAATCCATAATAATATAATATTACTAGGATTTTCATTAGAGTCAAATAATATTAAAATACTCTAATGTTATAATAACTAATAGTGGGATTATAATTTTTGCTAAGGTACTCATTATGAGTCTAAAACCCACAATTTTTCTCTCTTCAAAATTTGATATTAGAGAGAAACATACTGAAGCAAAGTCAACAGAAATGGTTACATAACAGAATATGAAACTCAACATAAAACCATAATAATGGTTTTGCAAAGGAGTTTCATAGTTAACCATATACTTTGCTTACAAAATGTCCACTTGACATTACAAAATAGAAAATCTCCTTAAAAAATTATTGTAACACGCAATTTTATAAAATATGATGGCTATTTAAAAAAAAAATTGCCAACATATGAGTGAGATTATAATCTCCAACATATTTCAAAATGAGATCATAGAAAAATTCAACAACTCACTCCCATGACTCAAGTGTTACAATTTAAATAATAATAGCAAAGCACTCTTTAGCGGAAGCGGAAACAAAAGTGCACAAAACCCTTGACTATTATTGAGGATACAATAAGATTTAAGAAATCTCTAACTCCCACTGTTCTTATAATTACAAAATTACAAGATAACAATATTGTATTATATACAAAATTCATCCATATATCCCAAAATTTTAAGAATGATACTTGTTATTTCAAAATAGCTTTAATAAGTCTATAGTTTGACATACCATCGATTATAAGAAAGATTAATGGTATGCAATAGAGAAATTAATCTCTTCAAACAATAACAAGTTAATTTGGGACATCAACATATACCCATAATATAAGACAATAACATGGAGTTTAACTATAATGTTCTCAAAGAGACTTAACAAACAATATCCTCAATATAAAATCTTGACAATAAAGGGTAACATGTAAAAAATTTTTAAAGAGAGAAGAAATACTACAATTTTGCTTGAGAAAATCATAACTTAATATATAGATTTCTCCCACTTGATAGAGAAAAGTAATTAACAAAAAATCATATAATATGAAAATCATATATAAAAAAAATATTTAAAATTATTTTCTCTATCACACAATGATCACGACAAACAATGTCATACCGATAGGGTATGTCCATCACCTACACAATTCAATTCAACTTATCTCAATAAAATAATTTTCTAAAAATTAGGTCGTATTCAAAATATTAATAGAAATGGACATAGAGGCTAACACCAAAATATAACAAAGAAACATTTAATATGCATAATATTTTATGCTAACACAAAATTAAATGAATCTGTGTGTCTAGCCAAAATAATAAGATGCCCCATTAACCAAAATTTCTTATTTACAATGATCCCGCCTAAGAGTCCCGAATCATAATAAATAAGAAATAAAAAATTGATACAATATATAATTTTCATGTCCCAAAACAAAATTCTAATACCGATAGGGTATTAAAATGAAAAAAAAAATGACATGAGTTAAACACCAATATATATTGCATAAAACCAAATCACATTAATAACAATACACCGATAGGGTATAATTATTATTAATGTAATATAAATATAATTCAAATAATTAATTTCCATAAAATTTTACATAATTGTACCCACGATAGGTGAGTTCACAATTATACAAAATATAAAAGTCATGCCAAACATATTGTTAATTGAATAAATAAATTGCATGATTAACAAACTATATGTATTATAAATACATAATATATGATTTCAAAGTGGCCCAAAAATTATTTCATAACACTTGGCTCACTACCAGAGAGAGTGAAATATTCCAAAAACTCTCTAATAACATATGAAATATACACAAAAAATTTCAGGCCAAAATTCTGAGAGTAGCATTTTCAAAATTATAAATTACTCTCAAAATAATTAAAATAAATACCTCCAGGTATCCAAAATACGCAAAAAATATACCAAAAATTCAGAAAATTAATAAATTAATTTTTGGTATAAAAAATAAAATTTTTCGGGCCAAATTAGGGGTTGCACGCGCTCCCACGCGCATGGCTTCGCGAGTGGGTGTGCGCAACCCACTGGATCATCTTCTTCACCCGTTCAACCAGAAAACGGGTCGCTCGACCCGTGAGAAGGACCCGCCTGAAAGACACCGTTAAAGGCGACGGTTGGCCTCGATTTTCCGGTCACAGAGGCGCGGAGAAACGGCGGTGTGAAGCCCTCAATCAATTGCGGGAATCATCGGTTCCATTGAGAGAAATCACAGATCAAAAAATTGGGTTTTTAGGTGTTCGAACTCGCGAAGAAAAGAAGGAAAATTCTCCATAGTTTTCCAACGGTTCGTTCTCAAAATGTGCAGATTTGTATTAAATATAGAGACAAACAAAACCCCCAAAGTAATTTCGAAAAAGAATGGCTCAATTGTGGGATCAAAAACTGGTTTAAAGGTTCTAACCCGAGAAGAAAACTGACAAATTCTCACAAAATATACAACGAAATCGCACCAAAATTTGACTTATCATTCGAAATTGTATGGGTAATAAAACCCCTAAATCAATTTTATGTTTCGAAAACAAAAAAAAAAAAACGAGAATCAAAATTTCGAGCGTTTCGCGAGACAGAGAAGAAAAACGATTCAGTTATTCACAACATACCACAGAGTATGTACACAGTATGATAATCCAGAATAATTTTGTAATTTTAGGTTATTGATTCTATAATCAAGAACACCCATAATCTGTATCTTATAACGCTCTGATACCAATTGAAAGAATTTAGCCCAGATCAATTTCAAATAGATACAGCAAACAAGCATGTCCATAGAATACAATACCATAATAATAATTGGAATTGTGTACCTGGAATGAGAGAATCATTCGGTTATGGTTGCAAGTGAGAGTAATTGCTCTCTTCCTGGTAGGATGCCAAAAGACAGAAAGCAATCCTGAGTACGGAGGGAAGGGTCTGTCATATAAACTGACTGATGGGTCACCAGTTCTATTCCTTACCAGTAGAGACCAAGGACCTCTCAACGGGCTACTGAACTGAACAGCCTAACCCATCACGGGCTATTCACAATAAAAGCCCAATATATATAATCCATCTTTACATTATGTGCTATAATTAAATAATTAATCTATAATTGATATTAATAATTCAATAAATATAATTCTAAATAATTGATTAATGTTAATCCATAAAATACAAATTGGGAATAATCTAACACTTACAACATCTCTCTTATTTCTTCACGGCACCAAACAGCATAAATGATATTTCTCTTCCATTTCTTCACCCCAACTTCATTTTTAGGTCATTTCTTGCACAATAAACAAAGGCTTAATTCTCAAAATACTCCCATTCTAGGTATATTTTGTTTTCACTGCATTTCAAGCTTTCGTTCGGTATATATATTTTAGTTGCAGAAATTAGTTTCCAAAAGTTATCAAATAAAGATATTGAAGTAAAATGATTTAACAAAACGGAGGAAGGGCAGTGTGAAAAGTTTTTGCTTTTATTAGTAATAATAAGCTGAATTAGCGAGTGTTTTATTTGTAAGAGTGAGAATTCTTGTTTAATATAAAAATTTAATAAGTATACACTGTTAGTGTAAAAGAATTTTACACAGATATTTAATAATGTGTTGACACATTATTTAATGAATTTAATAATATACGAGATATCATATTCAATAAATAAGATGACATTACACGATTGGATATATGTGTAAAACTCTTTTACACCGATAGTGCATAAAATTACTTGTTCTATTTTCCTAATTTTGTGCTGATATACATGGACACATATATAACATTATAAAATTTGCATATCATACTTGATTATCAACGAAAAACGATCCCCACATTATAGTAATCGCCATCAGTGTTTTGGTTATAATTGTCTCTAACTACCAATAAAGATAATTAACTTAAAGTTGAAGCAAAACTAATAACATTAAAATTAAAAAACCCTAACAACAATATATAAATGTAATATGAAAAATCAGTGTTGCTATTCTCCTCCACTTCGTCCCCCGGTTAAACATTTATTTATTAATCGTTGTTATTCCACTATAAATTTTTCCAGTTCACTAAATAGTTTTCATTAACCAATAAAACTAAATATTTAACAGGCAATAAAGGCACCACTAACAGTAACATAAAATGAGCCCCGTGTTTAAAAAGAGTTTGTTCATTGGATAAGCAAAAAATAACACACATCATTCCAACATGGATCATGCACGTTAATTTCAAGAGTTCAATTTTGATATGATATTTTATCATAATAAATTTTACACTGAGTAATATTTAACACATTATTATATAATGTAACTCAAATTGCAAACAAATTAAACTCTAATTTCAATCTGACATCAATATGGTGCTGTTGTTTCTGCCTCCCAAAGCAATTCTCCCTCACTGGAAATGTCTAGCCTTTAGAAAGAAAATTGATTGTTTGAGGGCCTCTTACCACCTCATACTAATTGCTACCTGTCACCAAACTTTTACCAATCAATTTCCATTCCCTTCACTCACCCTCTCCAAAAGCAGGATCATATAATAACAATAACATATATAAATACCCCATCCCCTCCCTCCACTTCTAACAAATCATCATAAAGCTTCCTCACTCACACCAATGGCAAAGCTAATCCATTTCCTCCCTCCCCTCTTCCTCATTTTCCAAACAATTTCAGCTCAAACACCATCAGTGGCTCCAGCACCAACAGGACCCACCAACATCACCAAAGTCCTAGAAAAAGCAGGGCAATTCACAACTTTCATTAAGCTACTCAAAGCTACCCAGGTAGCTGATCGCATCAATTCTCAGCTCAACAACTCAAACCAAGGCCTAACCATCTTTGCACCCACAGATAATGCATTCTCAAGTCTAAAAGCAGGGACCTTGAACTCTATCAGCTCACAAGACCAATTGCAGCTGTTACAGTTCCATATCCTCCCTACTCTTTACACCATGTCACAGTTTCAAACTGCAAGTAACCCCTTACACACGCAAGCTGGAAACAGTGACGATGGTGAATACCCTTTGAATGTTACAACCTCAGGAAATCAAGTGAATGTAACAACAGGGGTGGTTGATACAACTGTGTCCAACACTATTTACACTGATAACCAGCTTGCGGTGTATCAGGTGGATAAGGTGCTGCTTCCTATGGCACTTTTTGGTCAACCGCCGACCGCCGCTCCGGCAGAGGCTCCGGCGCCGACCAAGCCGGAGAAAAATGTCCGGGCATCTGACTCTCCTTCAGGGTCGACGTCGGATACTTCGGTTAATGCTTCGAGTGCAGTGGGTCTGAATAGCCAAAAAGTTAAAGGTGTTACCTTTATTGTTGCATTTGTTGCTAACATTGTTGTTTCTTGTTTGTGGTTGTAACTTGTAAGTTTTGGGATGGTTCATTTTTTTCTATTTTCATTCTTTTTTTAACTGATTTTTTCCCTCCTGCAGCGAGTTTGAGTTGATTGATGATTGGCTCATTCTTTTTTTAATTTGTTTGTGTTTGTATTTTTGGTTGCTACAGAATCAACAAAATTTTGGGTTCAATATAAATGATTTTTTTTTCCAGTATTGATATAAGTCAAGCTATTTTTTTATTTGTGCTTCTGCAAGAAATAAATCGAAGATGAGCTTTATAGCTTTCAATCGTAGCACTTGTGTAAGTGTTAGCACTTGATCGAATTTCGTAAATTCAAGTTACAGCCATGGTGCCTTACGTAGGGGTTGGAGTAGAAAAGTGCCTTGCGCATTGTCACAGTCCCCTTTTTTTTGGTCAAGGCACTTTTTTGTTTTGGTAAAAGGTCAAGGCATTGTCACAGTAAAAAATTTAGTTGTTTTCTATATGGGCCTTCCTCGGGCCCACAACCGCAAGCCATAACATAGCCCACTAAGCTAAAGCATTTGATAAGATTTGAATCTGAGTTCTTGAACAAAAAAAATAACCGAGTTAAGACTTAAGACCCAAAATTCAACACTCAGTTAAGACCCAAACGACCCAATCTCATATTCTAGCTTGTTCAACCTCTCTTCAAATATTTAACATAATTATATGGCTAAAATATATTTTTAATCCCTGGAAATATACCTCTCTACGATTTTAGTCCTTGAAAATTTTTTTTAAGCAAATTAGTCCCTACTGTTAACTTGCTCTGTTAAGTGATGACTTGTCACTCATTATCACCAACTGTTACTGACACGTGTCTTCTCAGAAATCCCTGTGCGTCTCACGTGACTGAGATAAAAACCTTTCTCATCTTCTTCTCCAAAATCTAAATCAACCTCCATAGTCACAACTTTTCCAAAGCTAGGATTTCAGTCATATGTAATACGAGCAGAGACGCTTATCTCACCTAATCGAAGATGCAAAATATAAAATTATAAATCACAAGTAAATTACTTCAGTATGTAATTCATAATATTGGGTACTATTTTTCCGTAAATGCTTCTTTCTTTTTTATAAGAAAAATAAGGTTTTAGAATCAAATAATCATGATGTCAAAGTGATATAATCAAATACTACAATCAGGGAATTTGGAAATATAATTCAGAGATGAAGAGAATAACCAATGAACAGCATGTCAATTCAAAACGTACATCTTCAATATAAAACAAGTCTCATTCAAAGTCTTTAATCAGCAGCAACAAGGAGGAGGGGAGAGTGGTAGACTTACCTCACAGAAGCAGAGAGAACTCAGAACTGAGAAGTAGAACTGATTGTTATTTGGTGCTGAAAGAGGGAAGACTTTGAGGTAGTTAATGATTGTGACTATGGAGGACGATTTAGATTTTGGAGAAGAAGATGAAAAAGGTTTTTATCTCAGTCACGTGAGACACACAGGGAATTTTTAAGAAGACACGTGTCACTAATAGTTAGTGGTAATGGGTGACAAGTCATCACTTAACCGAGCAAGTTAACAGTAGGGACTAAAATGATAACGGCAGGTATTTCCAGGGACTAATTTGCTTAAAAAAAAATTCAGGAACTAAAATTGTAGTGAGGTATATTTTCAGGGACTAAAAACATATTTTAGCCTAATTATATTTTAGGCTCAAACTCAGATCATTTGTCAAGTTGAAATAGCTCCGTGTCAGTGGATTCATGTGTTCAGTGGTATTGTTTATTATTCTTTAATCCTTATCTTGAATCACGTCCTTATCTCTCATTATATTCTTTTTTTTAATAATTTCTATGTTTCAATTTAATTTGTATCTGTACTATTTTTATTAATAGGTGAATTGATTTTCTAATTTGTCATAAAACGAGACAAACTACGTTACCAACCCAATTTTTAAATTAAATCAACCCACTTTACCCCATTATCTGTACTATTGTATCTCTATATAATAAAATTTTAAAAAATATATTGATTTAACTTTAACTCAAAGTATGCCTTTTGTTATGAGAATAAAATAATTTTATGGAAATGTTTTTGATGCAATGACAATAAACAAATGTAAAGAGAAATCGTGAAATTATGATTTGGTAAAACTTATATTTTATCGTGAAAAATTATATATTATAATATCAAGAATAGCATCATCAAGAATAGCATCATCGTAAGGATTGTAAACTTTTATTACCATGAAAGATAATAAGTATGTGTATATTACTCTAAATGTGTAGTCTATCATGAAGTTACACAAAAATAATATAGTATACATAAATTGTTTAATGAACTATTTTTGTATAATTACATTTTAAAATATTCCATAACCTCATTAAAGAGGTTGGTAATTCTTATTTCTAAATATGATAAGAAATATTTTGATTACATGAAAATATTCTCTAAAATGAATTATTTAACGAAATCTATCACTATAATAGTATAATTACTTTTAATTGTTTTATATATTCTATAATTAATATAATTTTATTTTTTAATGCTATTTTTTATATATTTAAGTTACAATGGCTTTCACATATGTTTTTAAAGATTACTTTTATAAAATACTATGAATATAAAATATAAATTAGGTCATGCAAGACACAAGTATTATCTCTAATAAATTTAAAGTTCACGCGTGACCATTACAATTAAAAACTTCCTTTATTTTAAAATAATTAACATTTAAGGTTTGGTATAATGATTGAAAATTCATTAAGTATTCTCAATTTTAAGGAAATATAAGTCCACTTGACTCTATTACCCTCTCATCCTATCCATGCTTCATCATTACTAGAGTAGGTAAAACCCTCTCATCCTATCCATGCTTCATCATTACTAGAGTAGGTAAAATGGATTAGCTCGACCGGACGAGCCCGCAACAACCCATAAATGTAAGGCTCATGCACTTATTTAAAAAACTCAAATATCTCTCGGGATTTTTAGCATGGCCTGATACACGCAAAAGACCGAATAGCTTGTAAAAATCCATGAAAAATCGAGTTTACCGCAAAAAGTAGGACTGAGACACTTATTTTAGAATCCCGAATAACTTTTGGGTTTTTTAGTTGAACAAGATAAAGACCATTACCCACATCAGGCCGAGTCGGATATCCTAAATTGTCAGTTCTAATCATTATACACGGTGGAAATACAAAAAATAATTGATAAAATTGAAAAATGGTAATTGATGTTTTTTTAAATGAATATATTGATAATTTAAAACAATGTATTTTTTGAAAAATATTTTTCATTTTCATTTTTTAATCTATACCTTTATCACTAATTAACATTTGCTTTTTTAAAAGGTTATGATTTTCTTATTATTGTATTGGTATGGTTTTGATCCTCATATTTTTAAATGTGTCATCTTGATCCCTAAAATTTCTAAGATTTTACAATCAAGTCCCTTTGTTGATCTTCCATTCATTTTTTTTAAAATAAATTTTGAGTATTTTTGGTTTAGAGTTGTGAATGTGATTTTCGAAGTTATAAATAATTTCTCAACATAAATTTGATTATTTGTCAATGTTAAACCATACACATATTAATGAAGTCCATAATAAGATCGAATTATATAGTTATCATTATCATTTCAATAAATTTTATCTATTGTTAATTTTTTTTATCGGTACGTAGTAGTGTACTTAAACAGTTCAAGTTAACCACAAAAATTAATTTTATTATATGAACTTTATTAGTATATGCATATATATATATATATATTACATCATCAGTAAATTTTGTTATAAAATAGATAGAAGATTAATTTAAGGGTTTGATTTTATTGTTCTGTCTTTTTCTTCTCTTCCGGTCCCCTATTTAGCCTATTTCTTTAATGACTTTTACAACTGATATTAATATTTCAGTTACTTTGTTAGTGGTCATGATTGATATTTATTGGTTTTATGAATGAATTGATTGGGATATTAAAATTAATCGCTACCTTCATAAGTAGGTTTACATGTAATCGCTACCTTCAAGGGACTAGGCTTCAATAGGATAACAAATCTTCTCATATTAAACTTGCAGGTGACAGGTTCATCCAAATACTTTGCTCTCTCCATGAACATTAACAGATTTTGATTTAGACTAATTTAATGTTTATAAAAATAAATACAAAATTGTAATGAAAAATTCTAATAGGAGAACATCTATCTGTAAATCAAAATTCGTGGCAATTAAATTGACTTAAGGTCATTCTTACGTAGTGACAACCACCACATAAAACGAAAAGGAGCTACATCAAAATGCGCCCCCTTAACTAACACCCACCCTCCAATCACTTCTCCACAAAGCAAAAATTTCTGTAAAGCACATTTCTTACATTACAAGCATCTCACCTCTGCCAATGGCTTACGTAGTTACCCTCAACAACCGTTAGCAAGCGACGAGTCAAAATTATTGTCGTGGACCCTTCAAGAAATCATATCAACAAACTCTTAACTTTTCCTAAGAAAAATGATCAAGAATACGCCTTTTCCGATCTTCACCAATTAAAAATGAAACCCATACCCGCCAGGGAAATAGTTCTCCCTCGCTGTAATGTCCTGCTTTTCGAAAGAAAATTGATTGTCTGAGGGCCTCTTCCCACCTTATATTAATTGTAACCCTTCACCTAACTTTTTAGTTTCTACCGATCTAATTTCCATTATCCATCCTCTCCTTAACAATATAGCCGTGAAAATGGTTTAACTCTGATCAGACCGACCCATAAAAGTCTATAAAAATGTAGAGTCTGATACTTATGTTAGAAATCCGAATAATTTTGGGTCTTTTAGCTCAACCTAATAAAATTCATTACCCAAAAAAATCATAAAAAACCAGATAACCCATAAAATTTCACAAAAATTCAAGTTATCTACAAAAAAAATCACAAAAAGATAAAGTTGGGATACCTATTTTATAGGCTAGAATAAATTCATGACTTTCTAACTCAATCCAATAAAACTCGCTGCCCTCAGATGGCGAGATGACGTGAATTGACAGCACTACTTAACAATATATAATACTAGAACAAATATATATACCATATCCCCTGCTTTCACTTCTAACAAATCATCATAAGCTTTCTCATAGTCACACCAATGGCAAAGCTATTCCATTTCCTCCCTCTTTTCTTCCTCATCTTCCAAACAATTTCTGCTCAAACACCAGCAGTGGCTCCAGCACCAGCAGGACCCACCAACATCACCAAAGTCCTAGAAAAAGCAGGGCAATTCACAACTTTCATTAAGCTACTCAAAGCTACCCAGGTAGCTGATCGCATCAATTCCCAACTCAACAACTCAAATCAAGGCCTAACCATCTTTGCACCCACTGATAATGCATTCTCAAGTCTAAGAGCAGGGACTTTGAATTCCATCAGCTCACAAGACCAATTGCAGCTGTTACAGTTCCATATCCTCCCTACTCTTTACACCATGTCACAGTTTCAAACTGCCAGTAACCCCTTACACACGCAAGCTGGAAACAGTGACGATGGTGAATACCCTTTGAATGTTACAACCTCAGGAAATCAAGTGAATGTAACAACAGGGGTGGTTGATACAACTGTGTCCAACACTATTTACACTGATAACCAGCTTGCGGTGTATCAGGTCGATAAGGTACTGCTTCCTATGGCACTTTTTGGTCAACCGCCGACCGCCGCTCCGGCAGAGGCTCCGGCGCCGACCAAGCCGGAGAAGAATGTCCGGGCATCGGATTCTCCATCAGGGTCGTCGGATACTTCGGTTGATAGTTCGAGTGCAGTGGGTCTGAATAGCCAGACAGTTAAAGGTGTTATCTTGATTGTTGCCATCATTGTTTCTTGCTTGTGAATGTAAGTCTTAGGATGGCACATTTTTTCCTGTTTTCTTTTATTTTTCTTGTTTGTCCCTGCTCCAACGAGTTTGGATTGATTGATTATGGAGATCTCGTGTATTTCTGTTGCTCTACAAAGTTAAACAAATTTTGGGTTGAAGTTCAATGTAAACGATTTTGTTTCTAAATCTGTTATTCACAAGTCATTTATTTATTTTTTAAGGATGTGTTTTCTGATATCGGTGTACATAAAATTTAAACACATGCATGCACACACTCCCACACAACGGAAGCAAAGTAGATGAAAGGAGGAAGATTTTCATTCATTTAATTCAATCAAATCTTAAGAAAATAATACATACAAGGTATGTCATGTACCTATATATTTATTACATAAATTAATAAACTAACATGACATGTTTTTATCTTAGAGGAAAAATACAAAGCTAAACAATTCAAATAACATGCAAGCTATACTATTCATTAACATGCTTTCAACCACTTAATTAATTCAAGATTTACAACAAAATTTTTTGACATTGCGGCTGATTTGTTCACATTGTATGCCTTGACTTGATTTATTATGCCGACATTTTCTTATTATACACTTTTGTTAGATGATCCTATATTTGGTTTACCCGAAGTCACGCTACAAACAAGAATCAAATGCTAAAAATCAAATATAAGGTGGATTAAATTACTAGTGATGAGGGGTTAGATAATTTATATGAGGTGATATATTTAAATTTATTATTACCATTGGACATTATTAAAAAAAATCAAACATGAGTTTTAAAGCTTTTAATACAGATTGCATGGTGAAACTTTTGCCTATCCCGTTCTTATTTGTGTTGGAACTTAAATCTTGCAAAGGAGAATGGTTGTATACCTTTATCAAGTGAATATACTTCATTGGAGATATGAAAAATAAAAGGTGATAAGAGCAATGTAATATAGAAAAAAAATGTGAAAACAAGAGATAAAAAAAATAATGTGTAGAATGAGGTGTAAGAAATATATGTGCATAAACATTATTATTGTTTCGCAAATCCAAGTCAGAGATCTTTTCCATAGTATTTTCATGGTAAAATAAGAATTTGAAAAAAAAATTATTTTGTGTTCAAATCATCTTGTTAAAATAATTATGTTTTACTTGAAAATTGATCAAAACTAAACATGTAATGTGTAAACAGAAACGATGTTTATTGATTGAAAATTGATCAAAACTAAACATGTAATATGCATAAACGATGTTTATTGTCACTTAGGCCGGAGGACAAAGGTTGATATTTTAAGAGCTCAGTTTGTTAAACGTGCATTTATTTTTTCACAATCTCAAAAGTTAATTCTTCAATCAATGGTTATCCTTAATTACACTTTATCATTTTAAATGTACCTCTCGTTTAAGAGAGTTAAATTCAAAATTGAGAGAATAAGTGATAGAGATGTGTAAACAGAAACGATGTTTATTGATTGATCCAAATGACCTTAAGGTCATAACTTCAAGTCTTGGAAAACAATGTCTATTGATGCAAGTGACCTTAAGATTTTAAATTCAAGTCTTGTAATAAAATAGATGTTAGAAGAGCTTTAATAGAATTTGAATTCATCTAAGAATTCATACGTAGAATATTTTTTAGTCCATAAAATGACTCGAATTCAATATAATTTTCAAACACCATAAATGACAACCAAAGGGATGTGGCTCAATTGGCAACGCAGGCTGAGACCGTGGGAAGAGCTCACGGGTTCGATCTCCACTAAACACATTACTAAACACATTCTTCGAGAGGGGTGAGGAGCCTTAACTGTGACTAAGCCCCGAATAGGATTGCCCCAGGGGATATCTATGGTTTACACAAAAAAAAAACACCAGAAATGATAGTTTAAAAAAAAAAAACAAAGATGCATACATAGAATGAAACAAGTAGCAAACATCTATTTCGTAGGGAGAGAGCTAGATAATGTAAATTGTATAGCAAACAAGCTTAAAATTTCACGCGGCAGTGGCATCTAAATAGCAGTAACTCAAATTTCCATGGTGTTACTGTTAACTGTGAAGCAATTCAATTGACTTAAATATGTAAACAAAAAGTATAATAATGGTTGTCCCAAATTTAAAGTCATCGTTACATAGTGACAACCACCACATAAAACCAAAGGGGACTACATCAAAATGCGCCCCCCTTAACTAACACCCAACCCCCAAGAGAGTAAAAACTTGTCTAAAGAACCATTCTTAATCTTTTCTTGCAAGCATCTGGGGATGGCCTAAGTATTAACCTCATCAACCGTTAGCATGTGATTAGTCAATATCATTGCTGTGGTCCCTCAACAAAATTACCACTAAGAATTAAGAAAAATATCAGCATGAATGAAGGCTTTTTCGGTTTTTCCAATCAAAAATGAAATTCATGGCCACCGGGAAAGCCCCCTCCAAATCCACCAGGAAAGCCTCCATCAAAAGTAAAGGTAAACTGCTGCCCCCCACCACCAAAGGGGTTGAAACCTCCACCACCACCACCACCCATTCCCATGTCTTCAAGGTCCTCCCCTCTGTCATATCTTGTGCGCTTGTCTTCATCACTTAGGACCTAAAACACAATGCAAAATATGAGTTATTCCACAAAATATTCACATCCCAGATTTCTTTTATGTAGTGGAAAATATCTGTAACTCAAGCAAAAAAAGATTGTGTGAGCATGATAAATATATCCAACAATCACACAATTATGTCCCCTGATTAAGGACTGAAGTAAAAGGGCACATTTATTTGTAAACAAGACCTCATATGCAGCAGCAATTTCTCGGAATTGAGCCTCTGCTTCTTCCCTCTTGTCAACATTCTTATCTGGGTGCCATTGTAAGGCAAGTTTCTTGTAGGCACGTTTTATCTCAGCGGCAGAAGCAGTTTTTGAAATTCCCAAAATCTTGTAGAAATCCTTGCGTTTGCTCATCTTTAAAGCTTTTTCAGCCCTCATCAACGTTTCACGGATATTCATATCCTGCAGTTATAGACAAACTACAGATCAAACACAGAAAAAATGGCTACAAAGGTATATTAGAGTATTAGTGAATCATATGATGCCACATCTTCAAAAAACTGTTAAAAAGCTTTTACTGCAAGCCCAAAATCTTAGCCACTTTGTTAAAGAGGCACCTATTCACTAATACAATGATCAAATTTAAACTCCTAAGAATAAGAGCTAGGAGCATGAATCAGGGAAGGAAGGTAAAGTTTTAAAGGGAAAAGTATTTTTCACTAATAATAGAGTACAGACAATTCTGAATTCTCCAAACCATTCAAAATATAACAAACAAACCTGAGGAGATTGTTGAGCAGCTGATTTCAGATCCTCCACAGCTCCCTCCCAATCCTCTGTCAAGAGTTTGGCTTCTCCCCTCTGCAACAAAGAACATTAAGAAAAGTAACTAAGTGCAGCCTACAGAATATATGTTATTGCAATAACATATTACGCCCCTTCTGACTCAACAAGGCATCAATAAATGAAGAGACAATTTAGCAACAGACAGTGTTGTTTAAGATTATAGTGAACCTGAACAAGAGCTTCAACTAGCTCCTCATTGATCTTAAGAGCTTCACTACAACTGTTCAAGGCATCTTTTCCTCTGCCTAGCCTGACTTGCACTTTACATAAGCCAAGATAAAGATGTACATTATGTGCAAGATGATTGGGGTCAACAGCAAGTGCACTTTTGAAGTCCTCCACCGCCACCCTTAGCTTACCCTTATCCGCATTATCTTCAGCCTTTATGAAACACATAGAAGTACAAACTCAGCAATTTTTCAACACCCAAAAGAAAGAATAAAGGAAAATAGACTTGAGATGGAATGCAAAAATAAAATAAAATATAAAAAAGATCAGGGCTTACAGCTTTACTCTTTTTTAGTAGATTTTTCAATCCAAAATATGTTTTTTTTAGTTCACTGTGTTCTGGATCTAGGCGAAGACCTTTTTGGAAATGCCTGAATATATGTCCACATATAAGATGGATAATATTAAGAAATTATAAGAATGCTACAAGAATCCAACATCATTCTCCACAAGACAAACCTTGTTGCAACATCATGATCAGCTAAATAGTAATATGCACGACCACGTAACAGTAATGCCTCTAAATTATTTTCATCTTCCTTGAGAATATACCCAGACTCTGCAATGGCGCCCTCATACTCTTTGTCAGCTATCAACAACTTTACTTTAAGAAGCTTAGCCTGTAGAAAATAATGCATTAGAGTTAGCATGCAGGTACCACTTCCCAGCCCAGACCCAATTCTTGGGCTTTCACTTTCAGACTCCATAGTGCAACCACTGAGATATGAAACTAAAATGATAGTTTTGGAACTGGAATGGCATTAAAAAGTTACCTTAGTGCAAGCTGGAGAAAAAACAAGCACAACTTTGTCAATATATTCCAAGGATTTTGTGAAGTTGCCCAAATCATAGAGGGACTGAGCTGTTTCTAGGGAACTTCGAGCCTGCAACAGTTGAGAGAGCTCCTTTTCTGCAGCTGAATCTCCAGGTTTTAACTCCAGAAACTTTTGTAGCTCCTCTCAGATAGCTCATATCTACATTAGCCAAAAAGCACCTGAATGATATAACTTTCTAATTAGGAGTTTGAGAGACTTGGGAGGAGATACGAGATAGGTGGCGAGGACGGAGAAGAGTGGCATGATGGCCACTTTCTGAACTAATATAATCTTAAAATTCTGGCGATCTGGGTCCCTGTTATTTCTTCGCTAACTCTATGAAGGACTGTTTGGGGGGGGGGGGGGATGGTGCTTCTGTTTTCACAATGCTCAATTGGTAATAAGAAGGTTTGGGGTATATCCCCCCTCCTCCGCAAAAACCAAAAAAAGGTAAAAATCCAAAATATGAATAATTTTGAACTAGTCAGCATTAAATCAAAAACAGCATAGTCTAAAAGCGATTTGAACGTACATAAAGAGATGCTCAAGAGGAAATACACTTTAATATGCAACATGTTAAATTATTTTGTACAATATCTCCAGTCCTTATGATTTATGAAACAGAATATGGGAACCAAAATAACATGTGCTTTGTTTATATTATTTATTAAAACCTTCAAAAGCCTAACCCAGTATTTAACAAGGAATGTTCTCTAAGATTAAAAACAAAGGGGAGGGGCAATCCTTGAAAATGAACCACACCTGCATAACTGACGAAGAACTGAGGCACGGAAAAGGTATGCTTCGGAAAGGGTTGGATCTGCTTCTATAGCAGCATTTAGATCATCGAGTGCCTCAGTATAATGTTTCACTTTTATACTTTGTGATGCCCTCTCAAACAAATCAGCAGCATTTCCAGATTTTCCACCTGATCACATCCAAAAACACAGCAAAGACTGTTCAGGCAACAGCTAGCACTTGGACATTGAACCATTACAGAACTTCTAGAGGAGTAATAAAAGTAGGGATAACATTTTCCAGTGGGATTGTGCACATAAATTTTATTTAACCAGCCCTAATGAATTACCATGGTGTCCTCCTCAAAATTTAAAATAAAAATGGTGAGCCAAACTATAACATAACAATGTATGACAACCAAAATATCACTTTACAGTGCTACTATTTTAGTTTCTCACTTTCTCACTATGGTCCAATAATAGATATATGGCAAAAGATTTAGTTCAAACTTCCATCCTCTTTTTGATGAACATGTACTATAATTAATACCTATCAACTAAATACAATGTTTTGATCAGTACACCATTATGCAATGCCAATTACCCTTTTTCTTTTGTTGATAAATGAAACAAATATAGGCTCAGTTTGGATTAGCTTCTAGCTTATAGGAGTTTTTCAAAAGAAATAAGTACTTGAATCTGAACTTATAAGAGAAGTTAGATGAGAGAGTTTCTAAAATAGTTCAGGTGCAAAGACTAACAAGTTAAATTCATTTTACTTTCTTGATTCATTTTATTTTCTTCTCCTATAAGTGCTTGTTGAGAAGTTTATCCAAATTGGCTCATATTAAAGATCAACTAATGAAGAAAGACCAAGAATAAAACTATGGAATAAAAGTGGATACTGGAAAACATTACAACTATCCAGAAGATAAAAAAACTATATGAAAAACAGATTGAATTAGCCAATGCACAGTGCATGGCCTTCAGTAGGGTGGTTCGAAAAACATCAAATTGGGGGATAGACAAGGGATTCATGGTTGAATCATTCAGGATTGGGCGTGTGCAACAATTTTTTTATGGGAGCCGGGACATAATAAGAAAAGAAATTAGAGTAGTTACAAAATTAGGTGATGAGGAGTATTACAGAATTGGTTAAATGGTTAGTTAAAATAATAAGACGGGGTGGAAATTAAAGGATTCGTTCTAAATTGTCAATATTGGACAGTAGAGCACCAGCTCATTTGTAAAAAAGGAAACCGTTGGAAGGAAACTTCTCTACTTCTCTCTGTTCATTGTTCAGTCTACCATCAAGGAAGCGTTCTTTAACCTTCTCAGTTCTCTTTTTTCTCAGCTCCCTCTCTCACTGTGAAATCTCAGAATTTATTTCTGGGTCCATAACACTTTTATATCATTGATATTTAAATCCAATGACATAGCAACATCCGAGACAGGCCTTGTTGATTCTTCTTTAGTTTTTAATGTGTAGACTACAGTGAAAGTCCCCATGAAATTAACGCTCTAAAATCCTGAATAATTCACAGTAGATTAATCATGCATTCTTGCATAGTCCAACTCCAACCTCTATAGATGGCATTTATATGTGTATACTGTTTAGCAAAAATGTGTAATTAGGTTTATAGCATTCTACTATATCAAATGCATTCCTGATCTTCTAAAAAGACAAAATCCACATTGACACTATACAAAAATGCAGTGACTATTCCACTGCTAAACACAGGATTTTGTGTCATTGCTAAATAAGTTCTTTACAAGATCCCCGTATATAAAACCCAAAATTTAAACTCTGGCTAATAAAAACCTGATGGTAATAAGGGGGAAAAGGCAATAACCCACGAAACAAAGCTCGATGCAAGCATTGAAGTTATGAAATTTAATTGGGGGAAAAAACAAAAAGGAACATCAAATTACAAAGGGGGAGAGAAACAGCAAAAACAATCAAATGGTTGAAACAGATAAGGGAGTACCTGAAGCAGAAACGAGAGGTTGAAGGAGAATGAGTTGGCAGACCAAAACAAAATTGAGTATGAAGAATGTGTAGAGAAACCCCCTGTACGCCACAGAGTCCATATTCAACAACGAGAAACCGACGAGATTAAGCATTGGGATCTTCTTCCTCTATGCCTATGGTTTCAAATTCTTTTTCGTTATCTTCACATTCGCAGAGGAAGGGAAGGAAGAGAGGGCACTGTTCGCCAGAATCACCTTACACAGATGCAGAATATTTGAATTTTTTTTTATTTTTATAAATAATATGATAAACAGGAAGAGGTGAGACGTGAAATGAAACCTTGTAGGTTACAACGTTCTACATGTCACCCCACGTAGTTTTCACCAATGACTGGCCTACACGTGGACTGTAGGCTAACTCTTTCTCCTTTCGCAGCCAGCTGTGCAGAATACAGTCTAATAGTAATCTGCCACGTGGTCTGGTTTTTCTCTCAAAATGTCATGTCCAAGTCCAACACCAAAATATAATTCCGGTTAATTAGTGCCCGTGTATGGATGCCCTCTTCCGGTTCTGTCTCTCAAACAGGTTTAGCTACGGAATAGCTAGGAAACAGCTACGAATTAACTACGGGATATTTTACATAGCTATTCCTGGCTATTCGGTAGCTATACTTACTGGAGACATCTGGACTACTAGAGAGGATCTGACCCATTAGTGTCCTCCGTAAATTAGTTAAACAATTTATATATGTTTTTATTAAAAATTATGGTATTGGTACAGAATAATACTTATGCACAATAATTAAGAAAATTACTGGTATTTTAATTATCAATAAAATTTATTATTTACTTTTTTGTTATATCCCTTATTTTCTCTTTTTGTTAATTATTCAACACATATATATATTTTAACTATAAAAGATAAAAATGAAAAAAAAACATTAATTATTCATTGATTTAATAAAAGGTGACTTAGACAAATTAACTGTTACACAAGTGGTTTTTACCCACTATAACAGGTTTACCGGTTGCGAGTCCTTTTTTTTTTAAAGTATGTTTATTTGAGAAATACCAGAAAAGTCTCCCTTATTGAAAGAATACCCAAATACATCAGGGCACCTGTTGATAGTTGAAACCCTTGGAACCAGATATGTGAACTTCTTTCTCTTCTAAAATGAGTGCGCATGGACCTTTCCACAACCAATCGTGCAGAACACGATGGCCACCGATAGGAGTGAGATCGAACGGCTTTTTTTGTTGGTGATATCCTCCTTCCCGGGCGTAGGCGTTGAGAGGAAGAAGTGTTTGGCATAAAAAAAATGGCGTAGAATACGATGGCCTGGTCTACAAGAGCGGTGCTCTCTGCGGCGGTCGTTCACCATTTCTGGAAGCTTCAACACAAACATCTTAACTGCTATTCCACTCCCCACTACGACTGCAACCATCCTTCTACTACAACTTTTGCTTATTTCATGTATACTATGCAGTCATGTGGGTTTTAATTCAAAACCCTTCACTTCAACTCTCACTGAACAACCAACAACACCATTAACGATATTCTTTCCATCTCCCCCTCTTTGCTTAACACTCCAAATCAATCAATTAACTAAGCTTGCAAACTTAATTTATCTTACTATAAAACACACCCATTGATTTCAACTAATGTCTGTACATGAACAATCTGCAGATTACTGGGTTGTTACCCACAATAATTTCACAAATAATTTTATAATAAATTAGTGCCTTTAGGGGATAAAATAATTAACACTAAGTCTGTACACTGTTGGAGTCAAAAAACTTAAACTTGTTGGCTTCAGTTGCAAATGCACCAAACTTTCTAAAAGGCAACATGCAACCTGCAATCAATATGACATCACATCCACTCAATTCTTTAATATTATATCGAACGGTAGACTTAAATTTGAGTACCGATACACAAGTTTTAAACTTGTGTATCTTAGACGTTACCTTTAATAAAAATAACAATAAAAAATAACTAAACAAAACCTCTAAAATGGATAACTATAATATTGGAATAGAATTTTATCCAAAGTATTCAATTGTTGATGCTAGCAACTATCATTATATGAGAGAATTATCTTTGTTGAAAGGATATGATGGAACTCTTCATCAAGTCTATTAGTTGGAACTATGGGAGATTATTAAGAAAACAAACTGTGTTCCAAAGGAATCAGGGGAAGATATTCCTAAAGCAAGATGGATCCAAGATTACAGAAACAAAGTTCAATAGAATGTCAATAAGAAAAAGTCTATAGGCGTGTCATTTCAAGGAGATTTGAGATATTTTTGCAATAACTCATGAATAGGGATGACAATTAGACTCAATACCCAGTGAGTACCTGCAAAAATTATCCACAATGGGTAGGGTAATTACCCATCAAATGGGTTTGGGTCTGGATATGAGTAATTACCCGCACTTTTAAATGGGTACAGGTACGGGTACTATGATACCCTACCCTACCATACTCATACTCGCACTTATATAATATATATAATTAATATAATTTATATACATATGATTAATTTAATATATATATATATGTTTATATTATTAATTACTATTTTTTCCAAAAAAAATAATGTTAATATATATTATAGTCACAAAAAAAACATTAATATATATTATTAATTTAATTAAATTAAATGTTATAATTTTGTCCTAAATAATAAAATAGCAAAACATGAACTAATTTCCATTTCACCTCCCATTGTTTTAATCTCTCATCTACTTCCACGTACCATAGTTGTCTTATAGGTTAAACTTGGATGGTCTACAAATTATTTTTATTTATTTTTTAATTAATTTTTATTTTGTAATCAATTTATTTTTTTTATAATTGACAAAAGTGCGGGTAATGGGTACGGGTATGGGTACTTGAGTACCCAGCGGGTAAGGGTACGGACATTATAATCACTACCCACGCGGGTATAGGTCCGGGTACGGGCATTTTTTTAAAACGCGGGTATGGGGACGAGTACTATAGTACCCTACCCAGACCCTACCCATTGCCATCCTTACTTATGAAGGGACAGATCGTATGAAAGTATTAAAGATGAGTATGCTTGTTCATCAATGTGAACTCTTCAACATGCATGACATGGAGACTACAAATCAAGTGTTTGGAAGATTCTAAACTATCACAAATAGTATCTCTTATGAAGATCGAATTAAAAATAACTTAACACAATTATTTATGGTATGTTGTGCTTGGTTTTTGTCAATGATGACAATACATGTATTACTTTTATCCTTGTGTGAATTTTTCTCATCTCATGCATCATTGCATTATATCATTATATTTGTTGTTATTCTTTTTTGTTGATAACAAAAGGGTGAGTATTGGTTAATTTTTTTATAATTATCTTAAGACTATGAGAAGAACAAAAAGAATTTCTCTAACATACGATTTGGTTGAAGGAATTTAGAGTGAAAAGTAGGATTTTAAATGTGTTTTTATATTTGGTACAATTTTTAGGAGGGGAAGGGACGGGGCCAAAATCCCTCCCGGTGTTATTTTTGCTCCCCTCCAATAATACGAGATTTAGAGGGGAGAGGAGACGAGTTTAAATTAAATAATCAAAATGGTTTAAATACCCCTACACTCATATTAATAAAACTAAGTGTTATAAGAGTAAAGAGGTATATAAGTGAATTAGTTTTATGGGTGCTTCAAGGGTGAAACACCTCACGGGTGTGTCACCCGTGAAACACCATTTTTAAATGATGTTGACCTGTTATCGTGGGTTACATGACCGGGTGAAGTAGGAATCTTAAATTTTGTGATTCATCCTTCATAACAGGGCAATTGCTATATGAGGCCTATAGGAAAAGATAAAACAAAATCCAGTGAAAATTCTTTGTCACTCTTAGCTTTTGGGGTTGAGTTAGGCCCAGGTCCAAAATCTAAGATGGTACCAGAGCTCTCTGGTCCAGGGAACTGTTTTTTGTTTCAGTCGCCCACTTGGGTAATCTTTTTTGTCAGCAGCCGCCTGCGTCGGTGCCACTAGGTTGTTCAGAAGTCGCCGATCTGCCACGCCGCCGCGCGCCGTCTCCGTCGCCTTCGTCACTCACTCTCACGCGTCGTCTTTCTCTGAGTAGCTCGCTGGCGCGTGGGGTCCACGCGCCACCCTCTCGGCCTCCGTTCGTGACACGGTTTGCTCTGTTGGACTCGTCGGCTCTTCCTCTTCCCGTTTTGACCCCTTTCAGGTTGTGGGTCACACTTTAAGTGGTCTATTTGGTTGTTCTTGTTGTTGCCTGTTGGTTTTGGTGGTCTGTTTTGTTGTTTGGTTGCTGTCTCGGATTTTTTTTTTTTGCGCAGCTCTTGTTTGGAGGTGTTTTTTGTTTAAATACAGTTGTTGTTTTGCCTTTCTCTTCATGGTAGAAATTCTCAAGGTTGAATCTGAGGGTAATCGTCCAATCTTATTATCTGCTGATGATTATAAAGAGTACTTTCAATTGAAGGCAGCTCAACAGGCCTCTTCCTCAGTCACTACTGCTCACACCGGTAATACTACAGTCCGTCTCTCTCATTCTACGCCTATTGGATCTTGGGTTTTGGATTCCGGTGCTTCTGATCACCTAACTGGTAATGTCTCATTTTTCCCTAACTTATCATCACCTAAAACTCCACATCATATCACCCTTGCATATGGGTCAAATGTCCAAGCCACTGGTATTGGGCAAGTATAACCTCCTCCCCCACTTCCATTAAAATCAGTTTTACTAGTTTCTGGTTGTCCATTCAATTTAATTTCTATAAGCAAGTTGACTCGATCACTAAACTGTGCCATAACCTTCACTTCTGATTCTTTCGTGATACAGGACCGGAGTACGGGACGGACGATTGGAACCGAATCTGAATCACAAAGGTCTCTACTACCTTCAGCCTTCTACTTCTACCATATGTGCATCTATTGAGTCTCCTGGTTTAATCCATCGTCGTATGGGTCATCCAAGCCTGAATAAATTAAAGAAAATGGTGCGTCATCTCTCAAAATTGGAGTCCTTAGAGTGTGATTCGTGTCAACTAGGGAAGCATGTTAGAGCCTCTTTTCCTAGTAGTATTAATAGTCGAGTTGTCTCTCCTTTTGATGTCATTCATTCCGATGTTTGGGGTCCTAGTCGTGTTCCTTCAATTTTAGGGCACCGGTATTATGTCACCTTTATTGATGATTTTTCTAGAAGCACTTGGATATTTTTAATGAAAAATCGTTCTGAGTTATTCACTATTTTCCAAACTTTCTATTCAGAAATAAAAACTCAGTTTGGCAAAGGAATTCGTATTCTACGAAGTGACAATGCTAAAGAATACTTCTCTGATTGCTTCAATTCATTTGTGACTTCCCATGGCATTAAACATCAATCTAGTTGTCCTCATACACCTCAACAAAATGGTGTAGCCGAGCGAAAACATAGACATATTGTGGACACTGCTCGTACTCTTTTATTGAATGCCAATGCACCTCCAATGTTGTGGGGCCATGCTGTTCTTACTGCAGGATATTTAATAAACTGGATGTCATCCTCTGTTTTGAATGACCAGGTTCCTTATTCCCTATTATACCCGTTGGATCCTCTTTACTTTATTTCCCCTCATGTCTTTGGTTGTACTTGTTTTGTCCATGATCTTTCCCCAAGTCGTGACAAGTTGTCTGCCCGTGCTATCAAATGTGTGTTCTTAGGATACTCTCGTGTCCAAAAGGGGTACCATTGTTACTCTCCCACTACACATTGGTTGTACACCAGTGCAGATGTCACTTTCTTTGAAGACACTCCATATTTCATTCCCTCAGATGTCTCTCCAGTTGACTTTGATCTCTATTCTCAGGTATTGCCTATTCCTCACTTTGATTATGTTGTGTCTAGACCTGATACTTTTGAGACACATGAGCCTCCACAGCCTCCACCAGAGATTCCTCCACAGTCGTGTGATTCAGCCCCTGCTCCAGCCTCTTCACCTACTCCGGCTCCACCTGCCTCAGTTGACTTGCCCATTGCTCTTCGTAAAGGTAGACGTTCTACTTGTAATCCTCATCCTATTTATAACTTTCTCTCATATCATCGTTTGTCTCCTACCTATTATGCTTTTGTCTCTACTATTTCCTCTATTACCATTCCTAAGACAGTACAGGAGGCCCTAACCCATCCAGGATGGCGACAAGCTATGATTGATGAGATGACAACTTTAGAATCTAACCATACTTGGGCACTTGTCCCACCTCCGTCTGAAAAATCTGTTGTTGGATGTCGGTGGGTCTTTAATGTCAAGTGGGCCCTGATGGACAGGTGGATCGATTGAAAGCCCGTCTTGTGGCTAAGGGATACACACAGGTATATGGTTTGGATTACAGTGACACTTTCTCTCCCGTTGCGAAGATGGCCTCAGTTCGCCTTTTCTTGGCCATGGTTGTTGTGCTACATTGGCCCTTATTCAGTTGGATATCAAAATGCCTTCTTACATGGTGACTTAGAGGGGAGATCTATATGGAGCAACCCCCAGGGTTTGTTGCTCAGGGGGAGTCTAGTCTTGTGTGTAAATTACGGAAGTCCTTGTATGGCCTTAAACAATCACCTCGAGCTTGGTTTGGTCGTTTTAGCAAAGTCATACATGAGTTTGGAATGATCCGCTGCGAGGCAGACCACTTTGTTTTCTTTAAATACAACACACATATATATACAAGCTATGACAGAATCAAATCCCTAGAGTTTCGGGATTAGGATCAACCTAAATAAGGAAACTATGCACTAAATCAGGATCAACCTAAATAAGGAAACTATACACTAAATCAGGATCAACCTAAATAAGGAAACTATACACTAAATCAAAGGAGAATAACTATCATATCTTTACAGAATATACAGGATATCTCAACACATATATCAACAGTCACGTGAACTATTTGGAGGACCCACATAGGTAGAAAAAACCACGTGAGAGTCAGGCGCCGTCTACGGTACATAAACGGATGGGTCTAGTACCGGTACCAAACCCTATTGTGATTGTCAGATTTAAGCATTTTTTGATGAATGGCTGAGATTGTTTGCCTGGAAACCGGTTTCTTGTAGTAAGCTTTATTTAAAAATTAGAATTATGAATGTGGGATTGAATATGGTTATATTTATGTAATAGCCCCAACTAAGTGGACCTTGGGACGCGCAAGATTTTAGGCACCCATTAGTGTTGTGTTGGGCTTTGACACATGAGAGGTTTTTTTTTCTAGAATGTTGGACACTTAATGAGCGTTGGTTTTTTTTTGTTTAAGAAGCCCTGCAATTTTTTTCACGAGTAGGATAATTAAAATAATGTTTTATTTATGGAAGTAATTAGATTAATAATAATCTGAATATTTATTTATGGAAGTAAATAGAAATAATAATTGCAATCCCGAATTAAGATGGATATGTTGGTTAACAATGTAGAGAAAATTTTCTGATCAATAATGTTTATATGTTAAAAAATTGAAATTATAATTTGAGCACAGATTGAATACATGTATATAGTAAGCATCATGAAGAACAATAATAATGCTAGTGTAAAGTTTGTTTTCTTCCTTTCAATCTGAAGTCTGTTGTGCAGACTATCTATTCTCAGGTTCCATGTTTGCGCACCATGTTTGAGCAAAGGGTACAAGGTGGAAGTAGGAATGGCAATTGGACCCAGTCCCAATGGGTACCCACAAAATTACCCACAATGGGTAGGGTAATTACCCACCAAATGGGTTTGGGTCCGATCTGGGTAATTACCCGCACTTTTTAATTGGTGCGGGTGCGGGTACGGGTACTATGGTACCCTACCCTGTCCATACCCGCACTTATATAATATATATATATATATAATGCAATTTATATACATATGATCAATTTAATATATATAGTATTAATTAATATTTTTCCCAAAAAATTAATTAATGTTAATATATATTATAGTCACCAAAAAATATTAATAAAAATATTAATATATACTACTAATTAATTAATTTAAATGTTTTGAAATTTTATAATTTTGTATTCATAAACACTAAAATAGCAAAATTTGAACTAATTTCCATTCCCCTCCCATTGTTTTCATCTCCCATCCATTTTACCAAGGTTGTTTTGTAGTTAAACTTGGTGATCTATGAATTATTTTTCATTTGTGCTAGAGTGATTTTTTAATTAATTTTCATTTTCTAATGAATTTATTATTTTTATAATTAACAAAAGTGCGGGGTAATGGGTACGGGTACTTAAGTACCCAGCAGGTAAGGTACGAGTATCAGAATCATTACCCACGCGGGTATGGGTCCGGGTCCGGGTACTTTTTCCAAAACGCGGGTATGAGGACGTGTACTATAGTACCCTACCAAAACCCTACCCATTGCCATCCCTAGTGGGAAGGAAGCATGTGAGATATTCGTTTGTTCGTCAGCCCATTTGAAGTAGTTGCAGGTATCATTTTTTTGCATGTAAAAAGCCTTGTGAGTACATTAAGAAGTTGAAGAAATGCGTGGAATTGATACCTGAGAAATATTTGACCTTCTAGTTTGCACAACGCCAGAATTTTCTTCCAAGATTTTTTGAGCTAGCTGAAGTTAAGAGGATCAAGTTTTCTCCACATGCACAAACTCTGAAGCGGGAGGTTGTGGTGGAAGTGGAAGATACCTTGCTACCAGCCATGGTAAGAGTAAGTCTTGGAAATGGAATATAGTTGTTTGGTTGTGAAGCCCTTATATAGAGTGAGTATGGTTGGGATGAATTTGCACTACAGGGTTTTAATGACCGTTACAACTTACTAATCGTTTGTTAACGTTTGTAGGTAAAAATTCAAATATAGTTTATGTTCTTGTGAGCGTTAGAATGAGTAATTTTATTTGCAATGTGGTAGATAAGGTCTAAAGCTGACATCTATGATGGTGCTTAAGCGTGTGGCAGTGAAAAATGCAGGCTAATTTTGATTTATTTGAGAGAGTGAAGGAAGGGTAAATCAGTTATGCAGTTTGCAGCAGTTTTGGTTAGTCATATGTTATTATTTTTTTGGTCGATAGTTCCCATCTCGAAATGGTGGATGTGATTGCATGTGTATTAGAGGTAAGGCCCAATGTGAACGGTACGGCTAGAGCAGCACACCCTATTTTAACAGTGGCAGACGGCCCAGAATGAGTGGACAAAATTAGAAGGTAAATCGTGGACAATTAAAAATAAATATCATAAAATTTAATAAAATGTATTGAACGAATTTTTTCTAAAATAAGAGTGGAAGGAAAACAAATGAGGTGAATGCGAGATCATAAACAAAAAACAACAGAATAGCCTAATTTGATTAGCATAGTAAGCAGTAGAAGTTCATTACAGAAACCCAAAAAAGGTCAGTGTTCTAAAGTAAAGGATTAACAACAACAACACTTAGAAACAAATTAACCAGTAAAAGCATAAGGTAAGACGTTTGTAAATAGAGGTATATTTGGAATGCTATTAATTTTTTTCAAACGATCAATACACTAACTGTTTTTTCTTAAACTGTGTGAAATAGTTGAAAGGGTCATATAATAAGAGACGGAAGAGAGTATAATTAGCAGACAATTTTATGGAATAAAAGAATTTAAAAACTAAAAAATGAGTCTCATTTTTTTTTTGTTTAACCATAGGTATCCTCCACGGGAGGCAATCATGTCCGAGTCGGAAACATCCACATCATGGTGAGGATAGCTCAAAATATGAGTCTCATTTAATCCATGTGCATGTTGATTACATTTTTTACTTTTACCCTTAATAAGAAAAATAACAAATGAAAAAAGTTAATAAATAAAATTAAGAGATAAACAATATATTAAGAAAAAACATAATAAATTTAATGTAATTTAACACATTTATTCTATTTCTTACTTTATATATTTTCACATAATGAGACAAATAAATAAGAATAGATATTTTTTGGTTAAATATGTTTTTAATACCCTGATATAGTCGAGATTTGATTTTAATCCCTCTAATTTAAACCGATTGTTTTGGTTCTCCAAAAATTAAAAATACATTAATTTAGTCCTTATCGATAAAAACTCATAGCTAATCTGTAGCAAAGTTATGTACTCCCTCCGTCCCTATTTATAAGACCCCTTCTAGAAGAATTGAGCGTCCCTTAATATAGACCATTTGCATATTTTTAGGCAGATCAATTTTTTTTTCATATTTGCCTTTCATTAGTATTCAACTCTTTTTTCCCCATATATTGATGAGTGTGAATAATTAATGAAGTTTTACCCATATGCTCAACTACACCATTAGAAAGTGACTTTTGGAGTCTTTCACCATGTCACAGCTAATGTCTCTAAAATATAGTGACTTTTAAATATGAGTATATTTGGAATGCTATTAATTTTTTTAAACGATCAATACACTAACCGGTTTTTCTTAAACTGTGTGAAATGGTTGAAAGGGTCTTATAATAAGGGACTGATGGGAATAATAATTAGCAGACATTTTTTATGGAATAAAAGAAATTTAAAAACTAAAAATGAGTCTCATTTAATCCATGTGCATGTGATTACATTTTTTACTTTTACCCTTAATAGAAAATAACAAATGAAAAAAGTTAATAAATAAAATTAAGAGATAAAGAATATATTAAGAAAAAACATAATAAATTTAATGTAATTCAACACATTTATTCTATTTCTTACTTTATATATTTTCACATAATGGGATGAATAAATAAGAATAGATGTAGTATATTTTTGGTTAAATATGTTTTTAATACCCGGAATATAGTCGAGATTTGGTTTTAATCCCTCTAATTTAAAACCGGTTGTTTTGGTTCTCCAAAAATTAAAAATACACTAATTTAATCCTTATCGATAAAACTCATAGCTAATATGTAGCAAAGCTGTGTACTCCCTCCGTCTCTATTTATAAGACCCCTTCTAGAAGAATTAAACGTCCCTTAATATAAGACCCTTTGCAAATTTTTAGGCAGATCAATTATTTTTTTTTACCATATTTGTCCTTCATTAGTATTCAACTATTTTTATTTCCCCATATATTGATGAGTGTGAATAATTAACGAAGTTTTACCCACATGCTCAACTACACCATTGGAAAGTGACTTTTGGAGTCTTTCACCATGTCACAGTTAATGTCTCTAAATATAGTAACTTTTAAATATGGGTATATTTGGAATGCCTATTAATTTTTTTTAAAAGATCAATACATTAACCACTTTTTTCTTAAACTGTGTGAAACAATTGAAATGATCTTATAATAAGAGACGAAGGGAGTAATAATTAGTAGATAATTTTATGAATAAAAAAAATTTAAAACTAAAAAATATAACAATCCACATACAATGTGTGATTGGCAGCAAATACAGAACCAAAACTTTTCAAACAATAAAAACGTTAAAAAATTAATAAAACCGTCTTAAAAACAAAAGTACAAAACTTGGGATGAATAGTGTTATTTAAATAATAAAAACCTATAGCTTTGTTTTTTTATTTTTGTCGAAACCTATAGTTTTATATAATTATAGATGTTAAACATATTGGCCCAGTACATTTGCAAAGGAGTAAAGTGTACTTGGTAGATTCACTTTCTTGACGCATATGGAGCATATAGGATTGCGGGATAATTTCCTTTTGTATGGGTTCTCATTTACGGGTAAAATGTTCAAACAAGCATTCCAAAGAAAATCTTTAGTTTTGTGGAATTTTGAGGATTCCACACTAGGTTCCGAAGCTTTCGAAAAAAAAAAAAAAAAAACACTAGGTTCCGAAGCTCTATAGTATCTGATGAGATGATGATAGTCTAGCTCCTTCTTCATAATATAATTAAACATGACTCCCATAGCTCTATAATACAGTTATGACCAAAATATATTCTTGCTCCCTATAAAATGCTTTCGATACTCTCGATTTGATTTTTGTCCCTTAAAAATTTGGTTTTGATCGTCACTAAATAAAATTTGTTAATGTTGTCCTCAACATTCTTAACACTCATAAAATTACTGAGATTCACCTATTTTGTGAGAATTAAAATAAAAATAAAATATCTACAATGACTAAAATCAAAGAGTATTATTTTACAGTGACCAACTATTAATTACAAGAATAAAAATATCACAATTTATTATTTGTAAGGTTCAAAACCATTTTTTTTCAGGGACAAAAATCAAAATGAATATATTTTATATGGACAAAAAATCATATTTTACCCTATAATTAAAATACTAGTTAACCATGATTCCCGGAATGAATAATTCTATATCCTACTACTTCATCGTTATACAAATCCTCTTAATATTATGTAAAGTATTAAATGTTTTCTCTTTTTTAAGATATTAAATGTATTTATTTTTTTTAATATTTATTTTATATAGTATTATGAGGATTTGTAGGAGGATGTAACAATTCTCGGAGAATTGGCTCTTGAACTAGGAAAGGAGTTTGGACCTGTGTTCCTGTTCAGCCCATTTCTTATCGCTGCAGCGGTGACTAGTTCAATGTCGGTGAAGTTGTTTTTTTCTTTGGGTCTAAATGGGTATTGGGCCTCACTAATGCAAGCACAAGTGACCAAAGAAGCTTGAGTTGGGAACATTAATAATATTTAAATATATATTTGTAGCCACATATGTCGCCGGTTTCCCGAGTGGTTTGTTGGTTGAAGTATGTGCTTCAAGCACTAAGTACTCGGTTCGAAGCCAGCACAGAGAGAGAGAAGAAGAGGGATAGATGAGAAAATGAGGTATTCTAAAATACCTCTCTTTTTGGTAAAAAAAAATGTAGAGAAATAGGCCACAGCAAAATTACGGAATAGTAGTAATTTTTGGGTTTTGGTTCTTATTTAAGCTTTTAAGAGAAAAAAAACAACTTTAGATAATCTGGCAGTGCAAAGTTATTTAGAATAGTAATGTAATATGCCTAGACATTGCAAGTAATATTTTTAAAAAAAATTGTTTTTGAAATAATGAAGTGTTTATGTTTTATTAATCCAATCGTGATTGAATTAATAATATAATCAACAATATTATTTTGACATGATATGATATATTACGGAAAAAATTATATTGTATGTATAAGATAATAATTATCCATATGTACATCGTATATATTGTTTGGAAAATATTTTTTTAAAAAAACAATCAATTCAAATAAGTTTTGCATCATTAGTTGGTTTTTTTTATCGGTTTAGATAAATTTAGCCGGTTTATATTTTTTTATTGTCTAACTTTATAAATTGTCTGTATCATCAGGATTTAGGACATTCAAACTGTTTTTTTATTAATGTTGTAAAGAAAACTATTAGAATCAGGGGTGTTTCAAGACCCGGTCTGTCCTTTTGACCGGCCCCAACCCGTCCTATTCGGGTCGGGTCTGTTCCTGTCCTACGAAAAAAATAGAATCATATCGGGTCTCATTTTTTTACCCAACATTGGGTTTGAGTACGGGTTCGGGTTAACCTTCGGGTTACCCGACCCGTCCTTTATATATAAATATAATATTTATTACTTATGATTTTCTATTATGTAAAGTCCTAACCTTATTTTTTTCATTTAGATGGGGTTTTTGAGTCTAAGTTTCCTCTATTTACCTTTAAAAATACATTCTATACATAAAATTATATAGTGAATATAATGTTCTTCTTGGTTTAGTAATATTCAAAACTTTAAAAAAGTAAAATATATTGCATACATTAAGAGATATTTTATTGTATGCAATATATTTATTAATAGTATGAACTATTTTCTTTTAAACATTATTATATGACCATTTAATGATTATATTTAGCTTATATATCGGGTCAACTCAGTCCTGTCATACTCAGACCCGGTCTTACATAGACTCGCACATCATCGGGTCTCTTCGGGTTATGACGGGTTTAGGTCCATAGAATTGGCCCGATAAAAAATTATGACCGGATTAGTGACAAATGAAACCCGTCCCGTCCCATGAATCCCTAATTAGAATAAACAGTAGACAACTTGTTTTTTTAGGTCAAAACAGTAGACAACTATTGTGATGAAAGGAGTTCAAACTCCCAAGAAATTGCTAGGCCCAATTCAGGTCTCAAAAAGCTGGTGGTGACAAGTACCAATAAAAAGTTGTAATCTCATTAGGCAATTAAAATTGCTTAGGCTTTTGTTCGGGGCAGGCAAGGGCCTCTCTCTCCCTTCAAGGCAGCTGCTGAGATCTAGCTTAGCTAGAGAGGTGAGAATTCTACACTATCTATGCATAATAGAATAGTAATACCACAAATTGGCCATTGAGCATATAAAAGCTCACCTAAGTCATACTCTAACTATTTGTTTCATTTTCAATGCATAAAGTCCTCTTTACTTTATCCTATAATAAACATTGGAAAAAGTCAAAACAGTTTTGTGATCATCATCACTAAACACCTGTGCCGTATAGCCGTTATGGGACAAGGCCCCCTATGATATACTAGTTGTTGGGAATATAATACTCCCTCCGGACTCATTTATAAGCAAAAATAACAGTATTCACATCTATTAAGAAAGTTTATAGTTAGACTTATTTAATTTTTTTGATATCATTTAAAAAGTAATGGTATACCTAAATTACCCTACATTTAATTTTATTGAAACTTGTTTCAAGTGGACATACTCTCTTCCGATTGGCACTTGATTCATTAAATAGAGTGTTGAAAAATAAAATATGAATTAAATAAATGGTAATTTCGGATAATATCATTTAATAGGTGAAAGTAGTTAAACTTTTGTTTATATTTTAGTCCATCATATATAGGTATTTTTTTGCTTATAATTAAGTCAGAGAGAGTATATATATAATGAGCAATGCCTATATTTCACGAAAAATTTTACATAATGTTTGATTGGAGGAGAAAATAGAGTAGGGGAAAATAAGAACGAAAGAATTAGGAAAGAGAGAGATTGATGAAAAATAGGGTAGATTTATAGATTATTTGATTCAGGAGAGTCAGGGTGGAGAGAAATGGGGGGAGTGAGAGATATAAGAGAAATAAAATGTCAACCTTATTTGATTAAGGAGAGAAATAGAGATGATAGAAAGATAAAGTGTGGGTCCCACATTTTTAAAATCTCCTTAGAGTGTGGAGAAATGGGAAAGAGATATCGTGGTTGAGAGTGTAATAATTACAATACCCTTATTAAACAGTTATCTCATTTTTCCTCAAATATTGTGTAAGGGCATTATGGTCAATTTAATTTAGAAAAAAAAAGTTATCTTCTCTTCTCCCACTTTCCACTCAATTAAATAAGAGGAGATAGAGTTACATCTATTTATCTCTTCTATTTCCCTCTTATTTCTTTTAAACAAACAACCTATAAATCTACTATATTTTTTCCTCACTTTCTCTCTTCCCTAACTCTTTGCCTGTTTCTCTATACTTTATTTCTCTCCTCCAACCAAACATTGTGTAATGTTGTGTTTGGTTTGAAACTGAGAATTAGGGAAGAGAGAAATAGTAAAGACTAAAAAAGAGAAACAGGGAGAGAGAAAGTGAAAGAGAAATGGAGTAAATTTTATGAGTTGTTGGTTTGAGAGAGATAGGAAGAAATGGAAGAGAGCCGTGGGGGTGTAAATTCTCTTTCATCTTGTTTAGTTGAGTAGAAAGTGGAAGGGAAGAAAGTAATTTTTTGCTAAATTGACAAAAATGACACTACATAGTGTCTGAGACAAAAATGTGTGTATTTAATAAGGGTATTGTTTGTAATTGTCCTCTCCATTCTTTCATATTTCTCCCCACTTTTCGGAGATTAAAAAAGATATTGGACCCACGCCCTTCTCTCTCTATATATATATGTATGTATATGTATATATATATATATATCTCCTAACCAAGAAAAGTTGATATCCTCATTTCTCTCATATCTCTCCTCCCTCTAGTCCTCTAATTCTATTTCTCCCGAACCACAACATTTGCTTGGTTGAGGAGAATTAGGGTGGCGAGAAATAGGTGAGAGGGAGATGAGAGAAATTGAATATCAATATTGTTTGGTTGGGGAGAAAAATAAATATGAGAGAAAGATAAATTAAGGGGTGGGTCCCACATTTTTTATAGATCTCCCCTAAAGTGTGGATAAATGGGAGAGAGAGAGAGATAGAGTGGATAAGAGTATAATTACTACAATAACTTTATCAAACATTTATCTCATTTTTTCTTAAATGTTGTGTAAGGGCATTATTGTCAATTTAATTTAAAATAAAAGTCACTTTCTCTCTTCCCACTTTCCATTCAACCAAACAAAAGGGAGAGAGAGTTACACCTACCTATCTCTTCTATTTCTCTCTCTTATTTATTTTAAAACAAATAACCTATAAATCTACTCTATTTCTCATCATTTTCTCTCTTCTCTAATTCTATATACTCTATTTCTCTCTCCTCCAACCAAACATTGTGTATGTTGTGTTTAGTTTGAAATGAGAACTAGGGAAGAGAAAAATAATAAAGACTAAAGAGAGAAATAAGGGAGAGAGGGAGGAAATTGTGGGAAATAGAGTAAATTTATGAGTTGTTTGATTTGAGAGAGATAGGAGAAATGGAAGAGATCATTGGGTGCAATTCCCTCTCAATATTGTTAAGTTGAGTAGAAAGTGGGAGGGAAGAAAGTGATTCTTTTTATAAATTAACAAAAATTACCTTACACAATGTCCGAGACAAAGAGATGTGTGTTTAATAAGGTTATTGTTGCAATTGTCCTCTTATCCTCTGAAGTTCTCTCTAATTTCTCCCCACTTTTGGTGAGATTAAAACGGATATGGGACTCACGCCTTTTCCGTTCTCCCTCTCTCTACATTTTTCTCCTCAACCAAACAAATTTGATTCCTTATTTCTCTCTTATCTCTCTCCTCTATTTCTCTCCACTCTATTTCTTTTCGACCATATCGTTTGTTTGTTAAGGAGAGTTAGGGTGGAGAAAAATAGAGAGAGACAATAGAGAAATGGAATATCAAGCTTGTTTGGTTGATGAAAGAAATAGATAGGAGATACTGATAAAGGTGTGGGTCCCACATATTTATAAATCTCCCCTAAAGTGTGGATAAATAGGAAGAAAGAGCTAGAGTGGATGCATGAGAGTCTAATTACTACAATACCCTTAGTAATTAAACATTTATCTCTTTTTTCTCAAATATTGTGCAGGGCATTTATTGTCAATTTAATTTAGAAAAGAGTTACTTTCTCTCTTCCCACTTGCCATTCAACCAAATAAAAGAGAGAAAGATTTACACCTGCCTATCTATACATTTCCTTCTTATTTCTCTTAAATAACAACATATAATTCTATTATATTTATCATCATTTTCTCTTTGCCCTAATTCTCTATTTCTTATTTTTCTATACTCTTTGTTCCTTTCTTCCAACCAAACACTTTGTAATGTTATGTTTTGTTTGAAATGGGGAGTAGGGAAGAAAAAATAGTAAAACTAAAGAGATAAATAGGGATAGAGAATTTTTGGGAAATGGAGTAGATTTATGAGTCATTTGGTTTGAGATGATATGAGAGAAATGGAAGAGAGAACATGTGAGTGTAAATCTCTCCCAACTTCTTTGGTTGAGTAAAAAGTGGGAGGGAAGAAAGTAATTTTTTTTGCTATGATATGTGTTTGATCATACACAGTGTCTGAGACAAAGATATGTTTTTTAATAAGGGTATTGCTGTACTTGCCCTCTCATCCTCTGCATTTCTCTCCACTTTTTGTGAGATTAAAACAGATATGGGACCTACGCATTTTTTTCTCTCATATATATATATATATATTCCTCCTTAATCAAACAAAGTTGATTCCTCATTTCTCTCCTATCTATCTATCTATTTCTCTCAACCCTAATTCTCTCTAACCATAGCATTTGTTTGGCTGAGGAAGTTAGGGTGGAGAAAATGGGGGAGAAAGAATAGGAGAAAAATAGAAAATCAACCTTGTTTGGTTAAAGAGAGAAAAATAAAAGTGTGGGTCCTATATTTTTATAAATCTTCCATAAGTGTGGATAAATAGGAAAGAAAGATAGAGTGGATAAGAGTGTAATTACTAATACCCTTATTAAACACTTATCTCATTTTTCCTCCAATTTGTGTGAGGGAATTATTATTAATTTAATTTTAAAAAAATAACTTTCTCTCTTGCCATTCACCACAACAAAATGATAAGAGAGTTACACACTACATACCATCTCTTCTATGTCCCTCTTATTTATCTCAATAAAAACATATAAATCTACTTTGTTTCTCATCATTTTCTCCTTTCCCTAATTTCTTATTTCTCTATTCTCTTTTTGTCTCTCCTCCAATCAACAACGGGTGGTGTCGTGCTTTGTTGAAATGAGAATAGGAAGAACAAGTAAAATAAAGAAGAAATAAGGGAGAGAGAAAGTTATGGGAAATGGAGTAGGTTTTTGAGTTGTTTCGTTTGAGAAGATAAGAAAGAATGAAAGAGATTATGTGGTCCAATTCTCTCTCATCTTGTCTGGTTAAGTAGGAAGGGGAGAAAGTATTTTTTTTTTTGCTAAAATTGACAAAAAATGACCCCACACAGTGTCTGCGACAAGAGATGTGTGTTTAATAAGGGTATTGTTAATTGTTCTCTCATCCTCTGAATTTCTCTCCCATTTATCCCCACTTTTGGTGAGATTGAAAAAGATATAGGACCCACGCCCTTTTCTTTCTTCTCTCCTCTATGTATATTTTTCTCTTAATCAAACAAAAGTTGATTACTTATTTCTCTCACTCCTCTATTTCTCTCCACTCCAATTCTTCCTAACCATAACATTTGTTTGATTGAGGAGAGTTAGGGTGGAGAGAAATTGGGGGAGAGAGATAGAGTGGATAGAGTGTATTACTATTACACAAACCCTTATTAAACACTTATCTAATTTTTTTCTCAAATATTTTGTAAGGGAATCATTGTCAATTTAATTATAAAAATGTAACTTTCTCTCTTCCCACTTCCATTTAACCCAAACAAAAGAAAGATAATTTATACATACTTATCTCTTCTATTTCTCCATTATTTCTCTTAAACAACAACCTATAACTACTATATTTCTTATCACTCTCTCTCTCTCTAATCCTCTTTTTCATGTTTCTCTAAACTTATTTCTCTCATCCAACCAACACTGTGTGTGCTTTGTTAATTTGGTTTGAAATGAGAAATAGAGAAGGGAAATAGTAAAAACTAAAGAGAAAATGGGGAAGAGAAAATAGTGAAAATGAAGTAGATTATTAGTTGTTTGGTTTGAGATATAGAAGAGAGATCGCGTGGGTGTAATTCTCTCTCCTCTCTTGTTTGGTTGAGTAGAAAATGTGAGGAGAGAAAACAATTTTTGCCGAATTTACAAAAATGACCCTGCACTCTCATCAGTGGCGAATCTTCAAAAGAAGTTTTGAAGGGCCAAAATAAATCTTAATGTATAAATTAAATATGTTATAATTATATTATAAATGTGTTTGACAAGATATTTAACTAACTTTAATTAAGTATTTTTGACTAATTTATAAGTTTGTTCGATCAAGATAATGTGTTTGGTAATGAGTTTATTCCATGAGCTTTTATCGTTTTTTCATATGCTTAACTTATATTTTTCTTTTCATTTTTACCTTAATACTTTACTACAAATTCCCTTTTTCCTGACTTAATTTATTAAGAACTATCATAAACCCATTGTAGACTCCTAGACATTCTCATCGTGTTATGAATTACTATTAATTAAATTAATAGTAGAATACACTATGAAAACAATAATTGTAGGAGACATAGTCTATAAATAAAATAATTAAAACTAAAAAAATAATATGATTGAAATAACTCATCTTTAAACAAAAATTTATAAGAGTTTAAAATTAACTAAAATCTCTAATATATAATGACATTCAAAATATTTTTTTTATCTATAAAGTAAAATTGAAATATATATAGAATATTATATAAATATGTACCTTTATGTCACTTTACGTTAATATAATTTCGTCAACACTTCTAATTTAATAAATTAACTTTTTCAACTTTCAGTTATTGATTAACTTTTCAATTTTAAGCTAATTGTTAGCTATTTTTTCCAAACATAATCTATATATTTAAAATACAATGTTAACAAAAAGTTGACCATAAAATTTAAATTAAAATATAGAGTAAACTAACACATTGGTCCCCGACTCTTGGGGGACCATGGAGTTCCATCCCTGACTTTTTGGAAATAGCACAATAGTCCTTAACTTTCAACCCCGTCCACTTTTAGTCCCTAGTTGTAACTTCTGTTAGCTTGCAGCTGATTGCTGATGTGTCATCTTAAATAACACATCAACTGCCAAAAGGACTGAAAATGACATCATTTTTGCTGAAGTTTTGTTTTAATATGTCGGCTAGCCTTCCTAGCCGACCGACCTTCCAACCTGAATTTTTGCCGGTCGCCTTCTAGTCTTCCTGGTTTGATCAGCCAGTCGACCAGAAGGCTAGAAAGTCGACCGGTCGGTCAGATTGAATCAATACTTCAACAATCATATTAAATGATGTCATTTTCAGTCCTATTCAGCTAATGTGTCACATCAACGGCTAGAAGTTATAGTTAGGGACTAAAGTAATGGATGGAGCTAAAAGTCAGGACTATTAGGCTATTTCGAAAAAGTTAGGGACAAAACCGCATGGTCCCCCAAGAGTCGGGGACCAATGTGCTAGTTTACTCTTAAAAAATAACTAAAAATTTCCTTCAATAAGAGTGATTTGAGTTTTGTTCTATTTTAATTCAATAATTGTTTTAGTATCTTAATATATATGCATAACAATCTCTTACAATAAATAAAAAGAATAAGAACAAATAAAGAAACTATAGAATGTGATCAATGATATAGAAATAGATTGAAAGAAAAATGTATTTATCTAAATTGTTGCATATATTTATTATAGGAATGATATATCCCATTTTAATTATATAATAATTAATTTAGATATATAATATGTATGAATGTAAATTTTTTTAGAAAATTTTCGGGGGAGCCATGGCTCCTCGGTCATAATGGGGTTCCATATGTTGGAGTACTAACATAGTACAACTGTACTACGTTGTACCACTTTATCTTATCCATCAAATTTGTGTTAGAAAAGTGGTCTCACTAACTTAAGAGCGGGGGGTGAATTAAGTTATTCGATTTTAACTAATCTTTTCGATTACCGATTTATCTTGCCTTTAGTGTACTTACAATCCTTTAATTAAGATGAAGAAGAATGCGTATACTTAAGATGATGAACAAGTAATTGCAATAATTAGATAAGAGTTAAGGGATAAGAAAGTGCAAACTCAGTTTATACTGGTTCGGCCAACCCCTTGCCTACGTCCAGTCCTCAAGTACCCACTTGAGATTTCCACTATTTGTAAAACTCTTTACAAATGATAAATCCTCCAACACCTTGGAACCCTTCCTTGTGTTGAGAATCACCCACAAAACAAGAGAGACACCCCTCTCTTCAACCCACAATAATAATTTCAATCTTTGAACACAGATGGACTCTCCTTTAGAGTAGATAATACAAATTGAAAGATCTATAAGAACTTCTTAAGATTTGCAAGTATTTGGCATAATTGATTTCTTGTAATGAATTCACTCTTTTAAGTTTCTACATGAGTAATCTGTTGTAGTTTTCGAAAATAAGTCACATATATATAAGGATGATGATGAAACATTGTAATCCTTGATTAGAAGTCATGACTCTTCAAGATTTTCTGAAAAAGTACACTGGTAATCGATTAGAGGAATATGCTAATCGATTACACAGTTCAAAATAGCAAATCGTTGTGCCTGGAATTGAAATTTCGAAATTCCTGCACTCTGGTAATCGATTACAGGATTTGGTAATCAATTACCAGTTCAAAAAATCTTGAACTTTAAATTCTGGAACTTCTGGTAATCGATTACACAATTTGGTAATTGATTACCAGTTCAAAAAATTTATTCTTTGAACTGATTTTGACTTTATAAAAATACTTTGTTCAATTTTCTTTTTAGTGCCAAATTCCTTGCAAACCTTAGACTTCTTTTAACATTTTGTCTAACTAAATTAAACTTAAACTAATTGACCTTCTTGACTTGACTTTGATCTTGATCTTCTATTCATCCTTGATTCTTTGAATTAACTCTCTCCTTTGCCATTGCATTTCTCTTTTCTTTCATTCTTATTGGCATCATCAAAACCTGTATTCAAAGCATCTACAATCTCCCCCTTTTTGATAATGACAACCATCTTTAAAAGGAAGAATGAAAAACAGGATTTTCTAAGTCAATAACGATTACTCCCCTTAGTCTCCCCCTTTGTGTTTGTCTTTTAGAATACTTGGGATACTTGGGAAATAAGATTTATACTTTCTTTTAAGAAAATTGTACAAGATCAATGTTTTCCAAAATTTTCAAAACATAGTCAAATTGATTACTTCATTTTGTATAAGATCAAAACATAGTCAAATTGTACAAGATCAATGTTTTCCAAAATTTTTAAAACATAGTCAAATTGAACATAGTCAAATTGATTACTTCATTTTCCCTAATCTCTCCCCCTTTGGCATCATCAAAAACAAAAATAGACATCCAAAAACATATATGCATCAAAAACCAAATACCATCCAAAAGCAAACATAGTATGCATATAGGTCCTAAATCATAAACAACCAAATGTACGCGAGCAAATTAAAGTAGCAACCATAATCATAACCATAGTATGCATATTTTTGAATCCAAACTGTCTTTATTTCTAAAATATTTATGGATCTAAGTTGGAAACATCTAATATGCCTAGTTCTCACCTAATTATAAAGAAATTTTCCTTGGGTAATGGTTTGGTAAAAATATCTGCAAGTTGTTGCTTAGTCTCTATAAATTCTAGAACACAATCTCCCTTTTGTACATGATCTCTAAAAAGATTAGCCACTTGTACTTTTTCTATCAGTTTTGCATCCCGCAAAATCTGAGTCAGAATATCCTATTAAATTAAATGACATGTTTTTAGGATACCATAATCCTAAGTTAACAGATCCTAATAAATATCCCATTATCCTTTTAACAGCACTTAAATGAGATTCTTTAGGGTTTGACTGATATCTAGCACACAAGCATACACTAAACATGATATTTGGTCTACTTGCTGATAAATAGAGAAGGGATCCAATCATACCTTGATATCGTTTTATATCTATGGACTTCCCATCTCCATCCTTATCCAAGTAGCAAATAGTGCTCATAGGTGTGGCCATTTGTTTAGCGTTTTCCATTCCAAATCTCTTGAGTAGTTCCTTGCAGTATTTGCTTTGGTTGATGAATATACCATTTTGGTTTGTTTAATTTGCAGTCCAAGGAAGAAATTTAACTCCCCCATCATAGACATTTCAAATTCACTTTGCATGTCATTAGAAAATTCCTTGCACAAATTGTCATTAGTAGCCCCAAAAATAATATCATCAACGTATATTTGAACTAACAAGATATCATGCATTTTTCTTTTAATAAAAAGTGTCGTATCAACCTTTCCTCTTGTAAGTCCTTTTTCTAAAAGAAATTTGCTTAACCTTTCATACCAAGCCCTAGGTGCTTGTTTCAATCCATATAGGGCCTTTTTTAATTTAAAAACATGATTAGGCAATTTTAGATTTTCAAATCCAGGAGGTTGTTCTACGTACACTTCTTCTTTATTGAAACCATTAAGAAAGCACTTTTGACATCCATTTGATATAATTTGAAATCCATTATAGAAGCATATACAAGCAACATTTTAATAGCTTCTAGTCTTGCTACAGGTGCATAAGTTTCTTCATAATCTATTCACTCTTCTTGATTATATCCTTTGGCCACTAACCTAGCTTTGTTTCTTACAACTATACCATGTTCATCTTAACTTGTTTCTAAATACCCATTTTGTTTTTTTTTTATTTCAATTTATATAAAAAAGCTATATATATATATATATCTTTAAGAGAGAGTCTAGTTGTTACCCCTTTTAAAAATTCTCCAATTATGTTGTCAAGAGGATGATCTCTTTAAAGTTTTCTACTCTCTTGAAAGATCCATGTTGGTTTCTTTGTTGTCTCCAAAAATGGCATGTCCATTTTTTGGGAGTAATGTCGATAAGCTTTGAAGTATCTCCCTTCATGTGCTTGGAGCATCCACCATTAAGTTACCATTGAGAGTGCCTCGCCATCAAGCACACCTACAACACAATTCTTAACTTTTGGTACCCATATCATCTTGGGTCCTTGAATGTTAGTTTTGGGGAGGGTGCTTTTTGAAACCCAAATCATATGTCCATGTTGAACACTATTCCTTCTTATATTACAAGTAGATGCACTATGTCCCTTTCTACCACAATAGTTACATTTAATAAATGGGCTAGTAGACATGTTATATGAAATAAAGAAATTTTTGTAAAGCTTTTGTTGCTTTGAAGGATCATATCCTAATCCTGCTTTATCAAAGACACACCTTTGACTTCCTAAAATAACATCTAATTTATTTTTACCAAAGGTGAATTTTGAAAGTGTAGTATTTAACTTTTTAATTTCATCTTTATGTGTTTGGCGTGATGTGAATGGAAGTGTTTCTTTGTTATTTTCTAAATTAATGATAGAGCATAGATTTTCATTTTTAGAATTTACTAACTTAAGTTCATTTCTAAGATTATCTAATTCTTCATTTAATTTAGAGATTTCCTTTTCTAATTTAGAAGTTGTTTTCTTATAGGATGATACTAATTTTGCAAGTTTAAATGATTCTTTATGTAACTCATTGAAAGCATCTTGAAGTTCATCAAAGGTAATAGAGATGTCATTGTTTGAAGATGTTACCTCTTCTTCGCTATCATAATTTCTGGTCATGAGTCCAAAATTCACAACTTCATTTTCTGAGTCACTAGAGTCCATGTCATTATCATCCCATGTGATGTAGGCCTTCTTTGTTTTCTTATCTTTGAATGTCTTCTTGTTTGATTTTTCCATTGTCTTCTTATAAATTGGACATTATAGTCTAAGATGCCCTGGCTGGTTACATTCAAAGAATTTTTGGATTGATTGAGAATCTTCTCCTTTCTTCTTTGTGTTAGGTGTAGGTCTTCTTTTATTTCCTCTGTTTCTTAGAAATTTGTTGAATCTTTTGACAAATAGACTGAATTCTTCGTCATCATCCAAGTCCTCATCTTCAATGGTATCTTCTTCTTCATGGATAATTGATGATGAAGCTTTGAGAGCGATACTTTTCTTACTTCTATCATTCTCTTCATTTTGGTTTAGTCTCATCAACTCCAACTCGTGTTCTTGAAGTTTTCCAAATAGTGAATGAAAAGACATGGTTGTAAGATCCTTGGATTATGCAATTTCGGTCACTTTTGACTGCCATTGCCTACTCAAACATCTTAAAACTTTGTTAATTAAATCTTCATTTGGAAAACTTTTCCTAATGATGCAAGATGATTAACTATATGAGTGAATCTCTTTTGCATGTCTTGTATGCTCTCATTTTGATTCATTCTAAATAGTTCATATTCATGTGTGAGGGTGTTTATTCTAGATCTTTTGACATCACTTGTTCCCTCATGAGTCACTTCCAATGTATCCCACATCTCTTTAGCACTTTTGCAATTTGAAACTCTAAAGTATTCATCTATGCCTAATGTGGATGTAATTATGTTTTTGGCTTTTAAATTGTATTGGACTTTTCTTTGGTCATCTTTACTCCATTGATCTCTAGGTGTAATTTTGACTTCATTTCCTACTTGTATCGAAAGAATAAAAGGACCATTTTCTACAGCATCCCAAATGTTTAGATCTATTGACTCTATAAAAATTTGCATTCTAGATTTCCAATAATGAAATCCTTCTCCATTAAATACTGCGGGTCTATTGAATGAGTTTCTTCACCAAAAACGGAATTGGATGAGGCCATAGTTAATCTTGAGGCTTATAATCCTTATACAAGATACAAGCTCTGATACCACTTGTTAGACAAGTGGCCTCACTAACTTAAGAGGGGGTGAATTAAGTTATTCGATTTTAACTAATCTTTTCGATTACTGATTTATCTTGCCTTTAGGGTACTTACAATCCTTTAATTAAGATGAAAAGAATGCGTATACTTAAGATGATGAACAAGTAATTGCAATAATTAAATAAGAGTTAAGGGATAAGAAAGTGCAAACTCAGTTTATACTGGTTCGGCCAACCCCTTGCCTACGTCCAGTCCTCAAAGTACCCACTTGAGATTTCCACTATTTGTAAAACTCTTTACAAATGATAAATCATCCAACACCTTGGAACCCTTCCTTGTGTTGAGAATCACCCACAAAACAAGAGAGGCACCCTCTCTTCAACCCACAATAATAATTTCAATCTTTGAATACAGATGGACTCTCCTTTAGAGTAGATAATACAAATTGAAAGATCTATAAGAACTTCTTAAGATTTGCAAGTATTTAGCACAATTTATTTCTTGTAATGAATTCACTCTTTTAAGTTTCTACATGAGTAATCTGTTGTAATTTTCGAAAATAAGTCACATATATATATAAGGATGATGATGAAACATTGTAATCCTTGATTAGAAGTCATGACTCTTCAAGATTTTCTGAAAAAAGTACACTGGTAATCGATTACAGGAATATGGTAATCGATTACACAGTTCAAAATAGCGAACCATTGTGCCTGGAATTGAAATTTCGAAATTCCTGCACTCTGATAATCGATTATAGGATTTGGTAATCGATTACCAGTTCAAAAAATCTTGAATTTTAAATTATGGAACTTCTGATAATCGATTACACAATTTGGTAATCGATTACCAGTTCAAAAAATTTATTCTTTGAACTGATTTTGACTTTGTAAAAATACTTTGTTCAACTTTCTTTTTAGTGCCAAATTCCTTGCAAACCTTAGACTTCTTTTAACATTTTGTCTAACTAAATTAAACTTAAACTAATTGACCTTCTTGACTTGACTTTGATCTTGATCTTCTATTCATCCTTGATTCTTGAATTAACTCTTTCCTTTACCATTGCATTTCTATTTTCTTTCATTCTTATTGGCATCATCAAAACCCGTATTCAAGGCATCTACAATTTGAATTTAAATTGAAATTATCCATCCAATTTGAATTTAAATTCTTTTGTTATACTGCTTTATCTTATCCATCCAGTTTGAATTTAAATTGGAATTATCCATCCAATTTGAATTAAATTTTTTTTGTTGTACTGCTTTATCTATCCATCCAATTTGAATTTAAATTCTTTTGTTGTACTATTTTATCTTATCAATCTAATTTGAATTTAAATTAGAATTTAATTTTTGAATTTCAAACTCATTTGTAACTCTCAAATGTGTATAAGTACTATGACTGTAGTAAGTTAATTTTCAATGAAATATCATCCATTCAATTTCTCTTTGCCATCATTGCCTCTCATCCTCTCCATTTCTCTTTATTTTTGGGGAGATTCAAAAGGACATGGGACCCATACCTTTTTCTTTCTCTCCTTTAATTTTTCTCCTTAATCAAACAAAATTGATTCCCCATTCTCTTATATCTCTCTCCCATATATTTTTCTCCACTCTAATTCTCTCCAACTATAAAAAGTTGCTAATATATGTGGTTATTTGATAAAATGCATCAGATGGTGATCATTTAATAATTTTGAAAATTTTTATTAAGTAGATCATGTCTACAAAGTTTCATAAATTTAAAAATTATTTGATACTTCATCAAATAACTTCAATTTAACATATAATATACTTTTCAAAATACAAGTAAATGTTGACTATAAAATTACATACCTATAAATGTTCAATTTATCTAAACTTTGATATGCACATATGGTCATCATGTTAATATCACACTATTCAACGTTTGGATTTGTGAAATTCTCATTATATAAAAAGTTATTAAGAGGAGTTACTACCAAGAGAGTAACTCGATCCCCACCAATTTTAAAATATAATTAATAAGTTAAAATTCATCAACAAATATCTACGAGTTTTCATTTTGTGGGATTTAGCATTTTTCATACAATATATATTTCATCATTAATTATGTGAGTAGTTTTTATCATAAATATTCTTATAATAGTTTTTAATATTTCATCAGGTTATATCCTATATATAGACTTTGCAAAATGGGATGGGTCCGACCCATTATAATTAGGCAGGATGGGCTAAGCACCCCCAACCCAATTTGCCCCGCCCCACCCATCCTGCCAACCCGACGAGTCAGTGTAGGTTTGACCCCGCAAGGTTGGATTTTTTTTTTCATTTGAAAAAAGGTATTAAACTTTTTTTAAAAAAAAGAAAAATCAGAAAGGGTAAAATATAATCAAAGAAATTAGGGCTAACATTAATTCTTATTTTCCATCTCTTAGAATTGATTCATTTGGACCGCGCGCTGCACACCACACTTATGCCATTCGCTGACCATCGTTTGCTTCCTCCATCATCGGTGGATGTGCCTCTCTATTGGTCTGTATCCTCTCCGTCTATCATCGATTGCCCTCACCTTGTCGCCCAACACCAACCACCAACAGCCATCTCCGATGGCTCTGTTGCCACTACAAGAAAAACTCAAATTAGCGATGACCATGGGCCGTCGCTACGTATAACTGTTTTTTATTTTTATTTTTTTATCTAGCAACGACCTTAGTGACAACCATGGCCGTCTCTACAGATAATTTTTTTAAAATTAAATTTTTTATTATTATTTTATTTTAATATTTAGGGTTTAGGGTTTATTATTTATTAATTTTAAAATTATAAAAACAATACTAAATGCTATATGAACATATCGACAAAAGAAAAAAATATATAAAATATATATACATAATTTGTTCAAGCATAATGCAATAAAACTATAAAAAAACATAATGAAAAAAAATCAAGTTGACTCCTCATCAGACTCATGGTCAGTGTCCCCATCCATCTGATCCTGAGCGACATCAGCGTCTAGCTCGGGCACAACGTCCTTCTCCATCGAGGCATCTGAACTAATCCCGGTGAACCTCAAACCATCAAACTGTGGAGCAGAGGGTGGAGGGGAGGAAGATGAAGAAGTCTAGATGGCGGCCGCCGGAGCCGCTGAAGTAGATGGATGCTCCAGCATCTGATCAGAGTGAGAAAGGTTGGCCCTCTCCCGCATCACACGAGCTGCCTGTGCATGTAGCTCGCTTGGAGGGATGGACCTCCCTCTACTCGCACTAGTGCAAAAATGCCATATGACGACGCCTTTCAACGACGGTTAAAAAGGGACCGTCGTTGAAAATTACGCGGTGGCATTTTTGAAATTTTCGTGTAGTATACGACGACAGTTGTGATGCAACCATCTTTAAAGGTACAACAACGATGGTTAAAATGGGGATCGTCGTTGAAAACTTACCAAAAATGAGAAACAACAACGGTCCCTTTAAATGCGTTGTTGAAAACCTGTGAGCGCAAGGGAAACGATGACGGTTATATGGGGAACTGTCGTCGTTTTAAAAATAACGACAGTTCCCCATATAACCGTCGTCGTTTCTTGCGTAAAAATCCCAAACCCTTCTTTTCTCCTTCCCTCTTTGTGCTTCAATAGGAGATCAGATATAACAAATCTCTTATTGTGTGTGTATCTTCAATAGGAGATCATAACTGTTATTTGAATATAAAGATTCATGATAAGTCTTTATGGCTTCTACTTATAATTTATATTTCACATTTCCTTTTCTTCTTATATTCAGCCTCTCTTTAACATAGTATGTGTGTATCTTCAATAGGATATCAAAACTGTTAATTTTTTTTTTCGTTACATAAATTTTAGGGTGAGGGGATGATTATCAAAAACTGTTAATTGAATATAGAAGCTTCTACTTGTAATTTCTTTTTCTTCTTATATATATATATATTCATTCTCCCTTTAATTTTGTTTTCTCTTTATTAAAATTAAAGACTTAGATGATAAAGATTCATTTTCGATGTTACTTTTGTTTTGGGTTATTATTTTAGGCAATTTATGTTCAAGACTATGAAGTGCCCTAAAGTTGTGCTTTACTTGGGATTTTTAATTAATAAAATAACTAGGCATTAACTGCAAAATAGCTAGGATATTCTGGACATACCACAACAAACAGGACATACAACGACGGTGTTGAAGCTTGGAACCGTCGTTGTATGTCCAGGAAACAACGATGGTTCACACAGCAGCCGTGTTGTTTTCCTGGACAATAAACGACGGTTCTAGCTTTAATCGTTGTTTGTTTCTGACTTATAACGACGGTTCCTGTGTGAACCGTCGTTGTTTCCTGGACATACAACGACGGTTCCAACTTTAATCGTCGTTGTTCCTAACTTATAACGACCGATTGACAGACGTCGTTGAAAACCCACTTTTAACGACGTCTGGGTCAACGACGGTCAATAACTGTCGTTAAAAGCCTTTTTTAATCGTCGTTAAAAGCCTATTTTGCAGTAGTGTCGGTGGGTTCTTCTCTCCACATCTACCACGCATCCTAGGTACTAATGACTATAGACATTATATAAAAATAAATAATTATATAAATTAAAATTACTGATTACTACTTACTAATATACAAATAAATTAAATAATGACTTATATTCTAATTACTAATTACTAATATATACATTAAATAATTACTAATATACTAATAAAACTAATAAACAAGATACCAACTAAAGCTATGTTTAAAACTAATAATCTAATTCCTATATCACATTAATAAGTAATAGAACAAATAAACTATTAATTAAAACTATAAAACTTACTTGTTGCGACGCTGCAGAAGGAACGAATGGGGAATGAGCTCTAAAGTCACCAATAGGCAACTATTTCCATTTCTGATCGGTTCAAAATGTTTCTAAGCAGGAGGAGAACTTTTTAATCGGTGAGTTTTTAGAATAACAAGAGAGAGGTACAAAAACAAAGGGGTGACCATATGGGAGAAAAATGGAGGAAGGAGGAGGAGGATGTTGAAATTAATGGAGGAAGAGGGGGAGGGGATAGACGGGTTTAGACACGCCACAGGTTTTAACGTTGTGATTGCTTGACCGTCGCTAGGGTCGTCGCTACGTTAAAATTAATCACAGCGCGCGCCAAATTCAAATTTTATTTTTAATGTAGCAACGACCTACCGTCGCTAAGGCCATCGCTACATTTAATTTTCATTTTTTCAGAACAAATAAAAAAATTTATTGCAGCGACGACCTGGCCGTCGCTACTGTAGCTACCTAGCTAGCGACGTCGCCTCGGCCGTCACTAAATATTAATTGCATTGAACAATACAATTAATGCTCCAGCGACGCCTGATGGCCGTCTCTAAAAGGTCGTCGCTAAATTACAAATTTCTTGTAGTGTGCTTTGTACTCGCCTTGTCGCGGTGTCGCCCAACAATAGCACCAACAACTATCTCCAACGGCCTTTTGCTGCTCCCTTACAAAGATCCGATGACCTATATTTTTTATTTCCTCTACTACTGCTCTCTGGATTTAGCTGTTGTTTTGTTGTTGGAATTGATCTATCTGTTGGGTTTGATGACACCTGAAAATTAGTCGAGGCTCGAGTTTTAATTAGTTGTTGACCCTCGAAATTGAATCATGACTGAATTTGTGAATTGAGGCTCCAAATTTTGTTTCATGAAAAATTTAATCTATTATTTGTTGATTATACTACTGTAATTGGTTGTTTTGTCTGCATTTGACTATGTTATGTTGTTGATTTATCTGTTTTTTTTTCTTGGGTGCCACAGCCGCCTAGCCCATCCAAAAACGGGGTAGGTAAACATCTCACCCACCTTCCTCCGGTAGGCTAGCCCGCTTATCATTTGTACTTATTTATTCATTTAAGTTTATATTTTTTCTTATTTAAATTAACTCTATTCAATATTTATTATTTATCTACTTGTTAATAGTATTTTATTGTTATGGTAAGCTTTCGTTAAATTAAGCTATATTAACTGAAAACATAAACTATCAATTTTGTTCTCTAATTTGTCATTTGTCTTTTCCGTTAGTTCCGAAACTAAGCTAATTGTATAAACGATTTTTCTATTCTGTACAATATTGCAGAGGATAATAAGCAAATGCGGACATGTTTTATTGGGAATTACAACCATTAACATTACCAATACATTGAGTGTTGTGATAGTTGTAATTCTCAACAAAACTTTCTTTTTTTGTTTTATTATCTTGTGCATTATTGCACATGTTAGAAAAACGGAATGACTCTCTAACTTTAAACATTCATCTTATTAATCCTCCAACTTTCAAATAATTCTTCTCATAAATTATTATGTTACATGGTTCACCATAACTAGTTTCCAACATCTAAATTGGAACGGAAGCTAGGGCTGATAAAGAGTACTCCCCTGAACTCAAATATAAGCAACAAAAATTTTACTTATGGTGGTCCAAAATATAAACAAATTTCAACAAATTTTACTATATTTAATGACCTCGTACCAAAATACACATTAATTAATTCATATTTTATTTTACAATGACTCTATTTAATGAACAATGTAGAGGGAGTATTTCCACTCGGAATAAGTGTCAATAAAATTGAAGTTTTCGATGAAGGGTAATTTAGAGAATACAATTGATTTTAGATGATATCAAAAAATTAAATGAGATTAACTATTTACTTAATTAGCGTGAGTTAATATTTTTTTTATTTATATTCAAGTATAGAGTATGTTTTACGGTTACTATGCCGAGCAACTATAAACTCTAATTATAATTCGCCCATACGAAGAAATTAAGCTGACATTGGCAATATGTGGCACAATATTTGGATAATAGATACACAAATATAATAATAAAAAATATTTTTTATTTTAGATTGTCTTCCATAATAGATATCCGTAATTCACATCAAAATAATAATAATAATATTTTGATGAAAATAATTTTCACTTAAATTATAATTTGAGAGTAAAATTTATAAACCCCTAAAAATTAGACAAAATTAAATTTATAAACCCGAAATAATCAAAAGATACACGTAAGCAGCCTTGCAATTGGCTGCGCCCAACGTTTGACAATCAACGGCTCAAGGAAACTTTCAAATATTCAACTCTTACTCTATTAAGTAGCCACTAGCTAGCCCCAGAGACTTGAATTGGGTTATATAATACTCCCTCCCTCACCTACTTTTTATAAATTTAATTAATCGAATTACATGTATTAATTAATTCTATTGAATTTTAAAAATAATTTAACTTTCTAGTTTTACCCTTATTTAATATTATTAACTAATTTCACTACCATTTGATAGTTGAAAAGTTAATAAGATAAATAAGAAAATGGTAATAAATGCTGCATTAAATTATAAAGTACACTTATAAAAAGGACCACAAAAATTTATAAAAAATGCCTCATAAAAAGGATCGGAAGGAGTAATTTTTTTGGTGAATTGGGTTATATAATAATAAGGTCTATCAATAAAAGCTAGCCTACTAATTAATCTAGATTCTGGCTACTTAAAACTACTGTACACCACTTGATATCTATCTACAAAAAGGCAATCAATTAACAAACGTAAAAAATCCTTATCTCCTTACTGTGAACTTCCCTTAATCATCATCATTCATTATAATTATAATAACACGTTCATCGTGTCAACTCTCAAGTTCTGTTACGATATTTTTCTTGTTATAATAGTAATCAACTATTCAAAGATCTCATTGGCCTAACCCTACCTGCTTAATTGGGTTAATATGGCTAATAACATTTCTTAATTTCTAATTAATTAACCCACGCAATTGTTGACGAGGAATCGGATTTTGACTGACAGTCAACAATAATAAATTAATAACAGCATACTACCTATAATACGGTGCTTCGAAATTATCTCAATTTAAATTTTCCAACTTGTTCTTATTATATTTTATACTCACTTCTCTAAAGAAGAGAAGCAAAAGAAGATAACAAGGTTGAGACAGAGACAAACCAACAACAACTACAAGGAGAGAACATGCACTACTCGGGGAATTCACCATTCCTTTCTCATTCATATCAAACATGCAGTGGGTCCCACTACCCTCTAAACTCGCTCTGATTAACTTGGTTAATTCCCCCTCTCCCAAGCTTCATAGTGAACTTCCCAATAACTTGTTGTGTTATTTTACATTGTGTGTTTGATTTTCAATAAAACCACAATTAAACATGGATCTAGCTTAATTCTACTCAAAGTAGCATTGATTCAGATCCACGTTAACACAATCACAGTAAGAAGGAGACTTCATTGATGGCTTGCAGTAAATTGGTTCAAACTCATGGATGAACCAATGGAAGCAAACTTTGCCAGCTCTTGTGGTAGGAATGGATGGCCAACTCCTCCTCCTCCACTCATACCAAGAAATCTCTTGTCAAGTTATTATTATGTTCCACTCTATTTGAACCATGATGAAACTTCATTGGATGATCAAAACCATGTGATGAATTATGTGGAAATGAACCAAAGCTAGTAGTTGGATTAAAATTCTGTGGTTGGTTCATATTCTGAAATGCACGGTTAAGCTCTTCACAGTTTTGGTTATTAGCATTGGTAGTGGAAGATGATGAGGTCATTACTCCAAAACTGCCACTGAAAATGGAAGAGTTATTGTCACTTCTTGTTGAACCCATTTGTGCTGCTTTCTGCAGAAGGGCAGTAGCTGACATTGGAGAAGCTGATAAATGTTCTGAATAAGTTCCACATTCTGCTTTTTTCCCCAATGGTAAGGTACATGAATTGGAAGCAGACATTCCAAAATTAGAAGAAGAACCAATTAAAGCATTATTAGCTTGTGTCATTTGCTGCACAACTCATGATCAAGTAGATTAGTAGTACTAGTACTATTCATCTGTTGATTTCCTTGGTTCAACCATAATGACAAGTTTGGCCTTTTGCTGCTCTCCACACATACCAATTCCATTAAAATCTACATGAAATCCATGTGGACCAAACTGTGGAGAAACCCCAACAACATTTTTGAAGTCCCTGACCATGACCAGCTATTAATCCATGTGCCAAACTAGATTGTACTGTGTTCATCAAACTTGCCTCTTCATTCTTAAAATTTAGAGTATTGGTGGTAGCAACTGAAGTAAGTCTAGCACTCTCTTCAGCTAAAGCATCACAAAATGCTCTGTGGGTAATAAAACTGTCCTTCCTGTACAAAGTTCAATGAAATTCCCCATTAATTACCTAATCATTACACTACATATATATAAACAATTAATTCGCATTCCATTTCAAATATAGTAGTATCATGCATGAACAGCTAAAATTAAAAAAAAAAACACCAGCAAGTCCTAGAAAAACTGGACGGGAATCCAGTTTGATTTGACGTTGAAACTGGTTAAACTTAAATTTAAATTTCTAAACATACACTTGAGCTATATGGAATCCTGGACTGACAAGTAAATAGAAACAATTTTTACTGTACTCACTGCATAGATAAGAACTTAGTTATTACAATGGAAGAAAAACTATGATGAATTACCTGGAGAAGAGGGTGCCACAATCACACTTATATTCTCTAGTGCCACAAGTTTTGGTGTGAGCTTTCCAATCAGATTGTACTGCATATTTCTTGGAACATTTCTCACACTTCCACTTCTTCTCTCCATGTTTTCTACTATAATGCTTCTTTATTCCGGTGAGGTCGCCGAGTGCCCTGGCGGCGTCATGGTGGACACAGGTCTTCTCCGGGCAGATGTATACCTTCTTCTTAGTCTCTTTGTTGGACCTCTGACGCAGCTTCCATGGAAGGTTGTGTCCTCTTCTGGTGAAGTTGAAGGTTCTGATCCCTCTGGAAACCTTTGTTGCATATCTCACAGATGAAACGGTTGGTGGCCATGAGAGTCTTTGGTGAAAGAGCAATAACCTCAGCATCTGGATCTATAATAATCAATCCAAATTCAAAAAAATAAAAAATCAGAAAAGAAGGAGATAGTAAAGAAGGAGATAGTATAGAAGAGAGTGATTTTAGTTTTATTAATTAATATGTTATTACCTGGTGTTCCTGGTAGATTTCTCTTCTTCTTGGAAGGTGGAGGGGGATTAGGGTTAGGGTTTGTGTTTTGCTCTTTGGAAGTTGTTCCTCCAATGGAAAAGGGGTCACCGGGCATCATTTGCATGTTATGGATAGTTCCTATAGCAGAAGAAGCAAACAGCTACCTTTCAAAGGTTTTCAGACAGTACAAAGCAAGAAAACAAAGGTTTTAAGAGTAGCTATAAGCCAAGGAATTTTAACATAAAATTCTTTTGGAGGGTACTCAAAATGCTAGCTATAAGATATAAGAGAGAGTGGCTCTGGCTATATGTGATTATTCTGTCAAAAGACAAGAAAAAGCCATAGAAGAAACTTGAATGGATCAATAAAAAACTATATAGTACTCTCTCTATGCTTAGAGGTAGAGGTTCCTTAGCTTGTTTTGATTTCACTTACATATATATGAAAGATAAAACCAAAAGGCCCATTATAGCTAGCTATATGAGATGGTCATAGTCTCATAGATATAATATGTCAGCTCTTTTTTTTTTTTTTTCTTTTCTGAAATAGTCTTGTTGCTCTTGCTTGCTTTGTAGTTGTACTTGGTGATAGCCTAGTCTCTTTCTGAATATCTTATTTACTGGCATATCCTTAAAGGCTACTACGGTTTGCCATAAAATTGAATGGTCCACCACACACACACACGCTCTCTCCCTTTCACTCACAAACACAAACAGACCATAAATTTCTCAAAACAGATACAAACCCAATGCATATTTGTACAAGAGCGTGTGTGTGTCTTTAATTTGAGGGAGAGTAAGCTGCACTTTGATCACTTCTTTTGCCTTCTTTTGTCTAGAAACCAGGAAATTGAATGAAGGTCTCAGAGGATTATCTTAGTAGACCATATTTAAGTAAAATAAATCCAACTACTAGTACATATAAAAGGAAGAAAAAAATCAATTTTGAAAATGATGGTGTTGTACGAGGGGAGGGGTAACAGAAAACTGAGAAAAGTTACTTACTAGCTTTAGGTGGTATTGAATGATTAAGGCATAATTAGAGTGAGGGTTCCTTTTAGCATGCGAGACACTGTAGCAGGAGACAGGGGTCAGGGTCAGGGTCAGGGTCAGAGGGGCATTGACACACACTGTGACTGTGACTTGTGACTGTGTGTAAGGAGAGAGAGAAAGTGCATGAGTGGGCCAGTGGTTGAGGTTCTCTTTTCCCGATGTAAGGTGATAGGACCGTCCGTGATACTCTGTCTTTGTCATAGTCATCGTGTGGGCCCATCAAAATTTAACTGTGTGGGTCCCTGCTTTACCGTCCATCGTCCCAAAAAGTGAGACTCATCCTTGCTCTTTCTTTAATTGTACTACTAATTTTGTACGGTAAAAATTAAATAGAAAATAAAAACTTACGGCATGTGAAAATACCCCGCTTCTTTGTTGATAACATGAACTAGAATGTGTTTGATAAATTAGCTGAAAAATTAGTTGAAGCTTAAAGTTAACTGAAAGCTGAAAAATTATTGAATGTGTTTGGTAAAACTAGCTGAAAGTGGGTGTGGTTGAGGGCTAAACTTGTAATTAATTTTCAGCTATTAACTGAAAATTGGAGCTTTTTAAAAAAGCTACCCCAAGTAGCTTTTTAAGAAAAGCTTGTAGCTGACCAAAAAAACTATCTTCCCAAACACTGCTGAAATGATTTCAGCTACTATTTTAAACTTTCAGCTAACTGAAATGGCAAGCCAAACACACTCCTACACACGAGAGATGTTCTTTATACAAAAATACAATATACAACTTAAATAAATAGAGAAAAGAGAAAGAAAAAAAAGAAAAATATGAGATGTGATGTGATGAGTAATGTAATAGTTATGAGAAATATATACAGAAGGAAAAAAAGGCAAAATGTGTCTCGTAAGAATCAATAAGTTATGTATTAACTTATTTGACTAGTATATAAGCAGTGATGGATCCATAAAGAGTTTAAGGGAGACCCTGATTCATTTAAGGAATTGTAAATATATAAATAATATTAATTTAAATTTTGTATATTAAGTCACATAGAAAAAAATAAAAGTTAACTTATATAAATATAAAAACCATCAATGAAAAAACACAACTTAAACATAAGAAATAACTAAAAAAATAGAACATGTAAATTTTTTATGAGTGAGATATATATTTATATGCTTGTTGAGGATTGGGAGGGGGGCAAAAGCCCCCCACTCCCCCCCCCTCTAGATCTGTCCCTGCCTCTAAGTTAGTTTGACAAACATAAATTATTTGATAATTAAGATGCGTAAAAGTAGCTTATTTTAGGAACTTGTAGCATGTATAAGCTACGAGTTACTTTAGTTAGTTTCTAGTTTATTTATTTTTCTTCCACGTCTTTTAATAAACTTTCCTATTTAATTTTCCTTTAATTTTTTTATTCTTCTTCAATATTTTTAATAAAACACATGGTTTTAAAAATTGGACTGATTGGTTCAACCAGGAACCAGTTGGTAACCGATCTATTAATTCTTAAAAACTGATGCTCTTCAGAACCGGTCAAATAGGTCCAGAATCGGTGAAAATCGGTATCAAAAACCGGTTGAACCGATCTTTTTAAAAAAAAATTCATTAATTTTTTTTATATAATATAAAATATTTTAAGATAAATAAAGATATGTGTTAAAGATTACACATAGATATTTATTAAGGTTATTTATACTACTTTATAACTTATATATCTTAATTTAATAATTTCTTATAATTTTATTATTTAAAATTTGTTATAATACTTAAAATATATATTTAATTTATACCAGTTTTAACCATAATTGAACCATTGGCTTCATCGGTTCAATTATTGGTTTGATTTTTAAACATTGATAAAACTCTCTCTTCTCTTCTCTCTCCCCCTTCACACTTAATTTCTTATCGTTAAGTCGTACTTAAAATTTTAAAAACTATTATTCTCTTATTACTCTTTTAGGAAATTTTTTTATATTATACTATTTCTTTTAATTATTTCACCATCTAATTTAATTTAATTATTATTAAAATATTTTATTACTAAAATCATTAATACGAATTTAAAGTTTATCAAATTCTAAAATTATAATTAACTAAAAATATATTTTTATTTAGAAAAAGAATTTATACAATAAAAATTGTAATTATATCTTATGTCATTTTACTTTTATAATTAATTTTATTAAATACTTATAATTTAATAATCTAGCTTAATAACTACTAACTAAGGGCCCGTTTGGGGTCAGTTTTCAGTTTTGAAAATTTTAAAAATCAAAACCAATTTTCAATTTCGAAAATTTTAAAACTAAACCAATTTTCAGTTTCAGTTTTATGGTTTCCAGTTTTATTTTTTTAATATCGGTTTTCAGTTCTATGCATTACATGAATAATTCTCTCTCCTCTCTCTCTCATCCGTTCCTCTCTCCTCTCTCTTATTTCTCTCTCCACTATTTCTCTCTCCTTTTTCCTCTGTTTCTCTATTGTCTCTCTCTCCTCTCTCTTTTGTTTCTATCATATTTCTCTCCTCTATTTTTCTATTGTTTCTCTCTCCTTTCTCCCCTGTTTCTCTATCCTCTCTCCTCTGTTTCTCTACTATTTATATACAGAGGAGAGAGAAATAGAGGAGAGAGAAATAGAGAGAGATGAAGAGATAAACAGAGGATGAGAGAAACAGAGAGAGGAGAGATCAACAGAGGAGATAGAGGAGAGAGAAATGAGAGAGAATAGAGGAGGAGAGAGGAGAGAGAATAGGAGAGAGAGAGAAATAGGAGAGAGAAACATATGAGAGAGATGAGAGAGAAATAGAGAGAGGAAATAGGAGTGAGAAACAGAGGAGAGAGAGGAGAGAGAAGAGAAATAGAGGAGAGAGGAGAGAGAAATAGGAGAGAGAAACAGAGGACAGAGAGGAGAGAGGAGTGAGAAACAGAGGATGAGAGGAGAGAGAAATAGAGGAGGGAGGGAGGAGAGAGAAACAAGAGAGAAATAGAGGAGAAGAGAAAAAAATGAAACAGAAAAATACAAAACATGAAACCTTTTTTTTGTTTTGAAAAGTAAGGGGAATTGGTTTTGAAACTTGTGTAAAAACCATTTTAATCCCATTTTATCCAAACACGTTTTGTTTTCAAATTTGGATTTCGAAACCAAAACTAAAAACTGGCAACCACCCCAAACGGAACCTAACTTATTAATTAGTTTTACTAAACATATATAACCATAAAATATAAAAGAAAACAAAATAAAAAAATAATGAGTATAGTTAAGAAAAAAAAGTTCTAATTTTTTTCGTACTTGCTTTACACTGCCTCTTCTCCTACCTCTTTGATCTCCTGAGGTGTGGACACTCTAGTAGGTATACCTAAAAAAAAACATTAATTTTTCAAAGATAAAAGTTTAGAGGAAGTAAAAAAGTGATGTAAGTAAGTGAAATTAAGTATACATAAGAATATAAAGATCGATAATTATTTTAGCTGATCAATTTAAATATTTAGCTAGGAATATAGGAGCGATAAATCATTTAATTTCAATTTGTTATGGTAAACTATATATATGACTATTCCTTTTATCTGAATCCCTGGAAATCTCGATTCACCATTCATTAATTTTAATTTCAAAAGCTGAGAGCTTCTTCATATCACGTTGTGAACAGTGTGTTTTATGAGAAATTGAGAATCTTCCCAACCGAACATGAACTTATAAGCATAGATCTGAGGATTACTTGAGTGATAAGACGTCTTACCTCACAGTCACACGCCGATAATTGATTATTAACCAAGGTAATAACTGAATAATTAATAATTGACCCATGTGGTATTGCGGATTCATATTCTCTTTCTCTTTCTTTTTTGTTCCTCTTAAATTCTTCATCATGTCATGTGCAATTGATCATTAAATTCAATTTAAAGAGATATTCTAAATCTATATATTTACTCTATATCTAATAATTATTAGGCACATATTTTTTTTTAGGAAAAAAACCTATAGAAGTCTTAATTATACGAAGTTACCGTGTGATTTGGTTTATTTCAAAATCACATTTAAAATATAGATCCAAATAAACACTATTCTTTTAATTTTAAAACTAATTAATACTTTATTCATAATTTTATTTTAATATATAATACATTTTAAAATATAAGTAAAATTGTATGGAAATATCTAGGGTGAATCATAGTTCATATGGTCCAGAACATAAAAGTATAATAATTTAAATTCCTGACCATAAAAAATTGCAACATAAAAACATCTAATATGGTTAAATATATTTTGGTATATAAAAGATCATGATATTAATATCATATTAATCAATATTTAGATTTATTAATTTTTTATTCAATAAAATGTTTTTAAATGAAAAAGTATTCAAACCTACTTATTAATTTCAACCTATATATGCTCTATACTTCTATAACATAAAGGTTACTTAGCTTTGAAAAATCATGTACATCCTCGTAATAACTTTTTTTAATTTGTCAATTTCCAACAACCCTAGCTAGACATATGTCTAATATATGCGTGTACAATTTTTGCCATATGTAACAAGTAATAGCATTGACCTTTTATTTTCCCTCCTCAACTAATCACCAATACTATAAGGTTAATAAGATAAGAAGACCGCTAGCTTCTCCATATAGATTATAGGGCACCCGGCGTCTCAAAATTAAAGGATGTTTAGATTTCTTCTATAAATGATTGTTTTTAGATGTGGTTACGCGCATCCTCATCGACTTGGTCCTTACATATATAGACTAGTTGACTTTCATTGCAACGGGGGTAGATGGGGAGAGGGTGAGCCTTTACCATCCTATTATGCACAAACCTAGCTACAAATTAACGCGCGTGATTAGTTATATACGGATATAGGGGGGGCCATCCTTTCTTATAAATGGATGCTCATTTTTCAATCCAAATAAGATAAGAACTTAGAATTTTGACTCATATAAAATGTGGGTACAATGTAGAGTATAAAATATGAAATTATATTTGTTAATAAAAAAAATCAATGATTGAGATTTTAGTAACTCCAATTAAAGGTGGTAAAATTAACTTAACCCATCGGGTCAGTCCAAACATACCCATTAGATTATAGAACTTGAGTATTGAAATTTAAACCCGAATGAAATCTAGATTTTTTTTAGCTCAACATGTTTCGTTAAAATGATAGATTTAGCCTTGTAAAACCTGCTAAAATGACGACCAATATTTGGCTGGGTTTGAACATTATTTTTTGAGTCCCAATTAACTTAAAATTTTTTAGCCCAATCAATTATAACTCATAGTTCACATCAAATGGACTAAAATTAGGTTAGGTAACCCGTTTTACTATCTCTAACTCTGATATTTATTATACTTATACATATTAATCTCAACTATTGTTTATCATAAAAAAAATCTCACCGATTGATTTTCTAACACGTTGAGTTGCTCCAAAGCGTGATTTTTGTAAATTTTGTTATATTTAATTATTATATATCAAAATTAATTTTAAATATAAACTTAGGTTGGGAGGATGCCATAAGTGGTAACTTATGTGTAAAGTTTAAAATTTCATACTAAATTTTACTTTGAATTTTCTTTTTTTTTAAAAAAAAAAAGGTTTGTTAACATAAATTACATTCCTTCAAACACATATTTAAACAGAATCAGTTCTAGAAATTCAACATCATTGAACATCAATTGTACAAACATTCAACCAAAACACGTTATCCTAGAATGCCAATAGTTTTTAGTCTTGATGTTCAACAGAGCCAGCATTAATTAGTTAGTTTTCTTAGCTATTACCCCATTTGGTGTGAGGGCGTGCAAACGTGGCAATTCATGGTTTAGAAATAGCTAAGGCACCTTATATAATTGAAACTCTGCCATTCCTAGTAGTTGAAGCCGGCCGTCACTTTCAATACCAAACTTGTATAAGCATAAAATTATTTGGAACTTCATGGGTAGCTACTAAAGTTGTGTTGATCTAAATAAAGACTTTTACTCATTCCGTTTACCTCAAGAAGAAACAATTAAATTAAAGGCTTTCTAATTAAGCTACCCCACTAGTAAATTCTTGGGGCAATACTCCATTGCCAGCTTTAGAAATTATTATAATACACAAAGTTATTGAGATTGCATCATCAGCTTTATGGAGCCTTCACTAGCTAGAGAAATTGGTGAGAAAACATATATTAGGTGAAAATTAGCAATCAAATTAACCAAGAAACAAAAATTGATGATACTGAAGATAAACAAGCTATAACATAAAAGGAGTGGAGGGTCCAACCTGTTTGACAACATTATATCCAGAAACTGAATGAATAACTTGGCCTGCGGTCTTACACATTATAGTTAAATGGGAACAAAAATAGAGATAAGATAATTAATAATTAATTTTAGAGGGAAAATTATTATGCGTTTTCCTATAACAATATTAGACAATTCAACTGCTTTTTGTCTTCAAGCATTTGGAGTTTCTCATCTAATAATCTATATTGCATCTTTTCTTCCTCATCCCCATTTCAGTATCCTATGCTATCACTCTCCCCCCACACATTCACAAGCCCACATACATAGCATACACATTCAAAACCCCCATGTGCAAATAAATAATTAATTAGATTTTTGAATGAACAAGATCAATTCTATTTGATTTGCAGGGTAGGCCCAGCCCATGGAAAGAATGAAAATCACACACAGGTGCAATATAAAGTATATTTTATCCGACCAGATAGATCCCTATCTCCCCCGCAAGCCATGGTGATCGAAATCTTGTTTATAAATTATATTTCATTCCCTTTATTTTATGCTTGTTATTGTAAATAGATCTGGCTTTCAGTATTATTATTTTCACATTAATATAAGAGCTTGTTTGGATTGGCTTTTGCAAATCCTAAACTCACGTCTCCAAGAGTAAACTCACGTTGCATATTTTTCATGTTGTTTGGCTCCACTGATCAAAACTCACGTTTGAGTTCTGAAACTTGAGTCTGCAAGACGCAGGTTTTTGTAGCTTCTGCGTGTGAAACTTGAGTTTCCTCAATATTTACTCTCTTAAACTCACGTTTGCAGCAAAATATCCAAACAAGAAATCATGTTTATTCATACTCAAGTTTATCATAAATCGTGTTTACTCAATCCACGTTCATTCAAACTCAAGTTTGCAAACGCTAATCCAAACACACACTAAGACTTTGTTTTCCTAAAACGCGTTTTAGTGCAATATTTTCAAAGACCCTAAGTTGGTTTACTGATGGTGGAAATCATGTATATAAAGAGTAAAGGAACTAGGATAGCGTATAATAATTCATATCCATTTCACAAAACACCTTCACATGATATAACGTACGTAGTACACAGGATCTATGGTGTAGAGTTTACATATGTAAAAATATAGAATAATTTAAATTTCTGATTATTAAATTCAACGCTCATTTTATTAATAATTGATATTAAATAATTTTTAATTATTTTATAAAATATTAGTTGAAAATAATAAAAATCCAAATCGATAGAATCATATAATATAGAAGTTTTCCCCTTCTACTTTAACTGACGGATCTTCAACAAAACTAGCATATATTGTATTGTAAATCCATATTCTCCTTCAGATTAACTCAAATAGTCATATAAGGAGCATTTAATAAAAAAATAAAATTATTTATTTATCTTAGTACATAATCAATAATATAAAGGTTGGACTAAGTTGACCAAATTTTATTTGGTCCACCCTAAAATTGTCCTAGTAAATAATGTCCCATTGTTATCTATCAAAAATGGTGATTATTCAATATTTGATTCTTAATCTATATATATATATATATGTGCGCGCGCGCGTGATATGCTTGATTTATATACGTTATTTAATTATTAATGACCATATATTGCATGGTGTGGAGTTTAGCATGATATATGAAGGTATCATAAAAAACGTTAATTCACTTATAATAAACAAATAATATATGTTGGATTAGGTAAATTAAATAAAAATTTAATTTGATCCAGAATACCGTCAAAAGTCCAAAAAAGCGAATGACTAAAAATTTAATTAAATGACATAAAAAATAAAAAATACTAACAAGTGTCTTTTAAAGAATTAAATATTATTTTTTATTGATATATATATTTAATATTTAATATTAAATATATATGCTTAGAAAAAAAATTAAATGTATATATTTAATATTAAATATTGTGATTTCTAATAAAAATTATATTATTTATTCTTTAACTAATACTATTAAAGAGCTTATTAGCATAACTAAAATCAAGCAATTTAATGAAGGAAAGAGAACCCAAATAAATTAGAGCAAATTTGACTCATTCAGTCTAGTATAATTGTAAATTAGTGTGATTTTATATATTATATAAATATTAGTTGTTTAATTGTGTTTTGGGCTTGTGACTATAAAGTTACGTTGTCTACTTATATTTTGAACATGTTGAAATGTGTTATAAGACTAGTGTTATAGTGTTTTAAAATTAATTTGAAGAGCATATGTGGGTGTTTATCTTATACCTATCATCTAATGATGCAATATCTTGATTGAGTCAATAAATTAAATGAGGTCAAGATTAATATATAATATTAGTTCCTGAATTAGATTGGTTCAAAAGCAAATTTGATCCAATTTAATGTAACTTAAATTTATTTAGATTGGAATAATTATTTTTTTTTTTTTGCTTCGTGTAATGTTGTTACTTGGGACTTTGGACTTTGGAGAGAGAGGTTTTGATCAATTTGCATTTCCCTTTTAATTTTCTTTTGGGAGTTTGATTTTGTGAACTTTTATATATATTCATATAACACCCGTGTATAAAAATTTTATAAAATTATGAAAGAGTTATAATTAGAAATATAAAAGAGAGAAATGTGAGATGTGATAGGTGATATAATAAATAGAGATAAAAAAAAATTAAATATATTATATGAATTGTTATATAACAAATGTGGTTGATTTAAGTGATACATATTTGATTTCCCTTAAGTTAATAAGGTGTCAGGTTCGAGTACTACGGATAAATAATCCTCGCTAAGAGAGTTAGCCCTACCGTGAATTCATGATATGATATATTTCCAATTCGAACTTTCAGTGAAAAATACATTTGGTTCAAAATTAAAAATATATATATATATATATAATTTTATTGTTCAAATTTATTATCTCATCAAACATCTTTTTCTGTCAAAACTTTTTCCGTTGCCTCAAAATTCGAAGTCCATTAATAATTAATGAACCCACCGAATACCTTTTTCCTCTCTTTTTTTCTTGCATCACTTGCATGGTATATAATGTATTTGATTATTTCATACAAACAGCGGCAAGTGCGGTGCGGGACCAAGAAGGAGGTTTCAATACAAAATAAGTACGTATACTACCAAAATATCTCTCTAATAACTGTAACTTAGTAGAGCGAGAGGGTAGTCGCGTAGTTACAGAAGTTGCTGCTTTTGTTTGAGGGTAATTTTAGAACGAGGGTTAGACTTTTCTTTATTGATATAAAATGTAAATTTAAATTATTTAGAGGAAAGGTTTACCGTAAACTAAAAATATAAAAAATCTATCTTAAAATTCCCGTTGTTCGGATAAACAAACCGAAATAGAAAAGTTTAGATAATATTTCCAATGGAGTAACTCATAAGAGTTGTTTATTATTTATTTTAATAATTCTTTTTTACATGCATCTCACACATACACATCATCTTATTTTTCATTTTTTCATTTTACAATTTAAACAACTCTCAACTTCAATGCTAGCAACTTTTTAAGAATTCTCAAATGGACCCGCATATAATTAATTAATCATGCATTCATTATTTTCTTCATTTTTCTCGTAATAAGAATTCATAATACTGTTGGGAGGGGTCTCCGTTTTGCGTCTGACAGTACCCCGAGAGATTAGTCTCTTACCTACCGGGTGAGAGGATTCTGGGAAACAAAAAAAAAACATATGATGTTTCAAAATAAGAACTCTATTTACTAATGATGTGTTTGGTTTACACTTGATTCACGTTTCAAACATGTGTATCCAGGTAGAAGCTACTCTCAACCACATTAACTTAGATTAACATTTAAAATGTAATTTTGATAGAAACCAAACACGCACTATATTCCTCTTAAAAGCTCCAAACAAGAACCCACCGCCAGATGCTCTTAAAGCAGAGTGCTCATAAAAAAGCTCCAAACAAAAGCAAGTGAATTGATCAGATCTCATGGGTAGGGGTGGAAACAGGCCAGACCAGGCTTTGACAGGCTTGAGCCTGACTTGTTACCTGTTACATGCCTTTTTGTATGGCCTGGCCTAGCCTGCGAAAAAGCCTGGTCGGGCCTATGAGCCTGTTTAGAAGCCTGTTTTATAACAAGACCTATTAACAGGCCAACAGGCCTATAAGCCTATATAGGTCAGCAGGCCTTTTAAGCAGTTTTTATATAATTAATTTAATATATTATATTTTTTTACTATATTATAATTTTTTTAATTATATTTATAGTTATTAATATAATTAATTTAATATATTATATATTATTATATTAAACAGGTCGGCCTATTAAGTCTAATAGGCTTTTTTACACGCCTAAAGCCTGACCTGTTTAACTAAACATGTCTTTTAGAAACCTTAACTTGACCTTTTTAATAAACGAGTCAGGTGCCTTAAACAGGCCAGGTCACAGGCCCCTAACAGGCCGGCTGATCTATTCCCACCTCTACTCATGGGCCTTGAGATTTAAGAGTTCCATATTTTGCAGAACCAAACATCACCTAATTAACGTAAGGGTCCCATTGAATTGAATGGCGCTGTCTCACGTGTGCTCTTTGCTGCACTTCTCACTTGATTGACCTGACATTCATTTGTTATGTTATATCACAACAGAGTACTGACTCCCTATATTTGAATTATAAATGAACTCTTACTTCAATTAGCTTCACTCTCTGTCAACTGTCAAATGTGCATTGTTTGGCATAAGAGAAGGAGCTGCTACGGTTCTTTTTTTTAAATTAGTGCAAACTTCAAATTGTGAATATATACTAATAGCTGGCTAGGTTGATCGGTTATAAGGCATTGTTTGGTTTTATTTTTATTTTTATCTCTTTATCTATATATATTTTAATTTTATTAAATTTAATATATTAATTAATTATGAGTTATGAAATGACTAAAAGTACATTGCCTGTGTGTGTCAACGATAATATTATCTTTTTATACACATATATAAATGAATCTAGCCAATCTTTTTTCTTTTTGAAAATTTAATTGGGATGTAAATAAATCAAATGTGTTTATGTTTAGGGAAATATACATGTATAATGGAATCTATAATTAATTAATGTGAATTCTATCATGACCATGGCAAACGTTATACACAATACAAAACAGATTGCAGCGTTCACACATATATTTTGTATGTTACGTAGAGAATTTAAAACCTGACGTAGAATTCGAAGTAAAGCCTCGGTTTGAACTATTTATATTTTATAGCATACAATTGTTATTTATTTTTTTTTTGTGTTAACCACGTGTATCTCCTATTATCAGGGTGGGCTTAGTTACAGTTAAGACTTCTCATCCCTCCCGAAGAGTGTGTCTAGTGGGGATCGAATCCGAGAGCTCTTCCCAGCCTGCGTTGCCAACTGAGCCACAACCATTTGGTTCAATTGTTAATTGTTAATGTAAACAAATTGGAATATATATTTTTTCAAATCCTATACGCTAGACGTGTTCGGAGTGGGGCTTCTTCATGGACTAATGGTTCATTGATTGAAGTATAGAGGCATATAGAGTATTTCAAAAGAGGTTGTCCATCAAGGGGAGAGCAAAATTGAGACATTGAATTGAATTGATTAGTTCCAAGAAGAAGAAACCAAAATACAGAACCAAGTTGGTCTTATTATGCTTATCCAGCCATCATTCATGTTCTATTTCTTGGAGTTTTGTGCAATAGGACTAATGTAAAGGTATGGTAGGAATAACGCCAAATACTAGCATCCTTTCCTTCCCCTACATGCCTCTCTTTCTTTTGAAACCTAGTTGCTCTATTATTGTTTTCTGATGTAACCTTGCAAGAGAATCTCCTGGCTGCTATAATATGCCTAAAAAATTTTTTAAGTACATCTTCTTTTGTTACTTTTTTTAACTGAAGATCTTCAGTGCAACTGTTAACCATTACAATGTATTATCTCTTTTAATCAGTTTCTTTTCTGTACCAATACTCTGTAAAAGAAAGATAATCAGAATAATGCATCAATTGTGTGACAACACCGACAAGTAAGGCCATTTTTCAATAGATAATTAAGATCATTTGGGACCGAAATTTGCAGTCAGCAAGATGGAGTTACAATATAAATCTAGATTAATTTCTGGGACCAATTTCATAAATATGAATGGACAGAACATCATTTATCTTACTTTAACAGGCCAACGTTAACCATTAGATATGGAATCAAAGTAATCCTCTCCAATTTTAATATTTTAATGAGAGTCATATTCACAATTTGCATAGCACTATAGCTAGTGCAACCAACTAGGTTCACACCGTTACAAAGAAGTATCTCCAAATGGAAGATGAAGCTACCAAAACATTGCTCTACCCTTTAGAAGAAGCTCCAGAGTCCAGCGCTCTGCCCTTCACTTTGGTGCAAGGAGCCACTCACAGTGTAATCTTTGTCAAAGTGCTTGTTGACAAGAGTTATTCATTTTTTTTTTTTTTTTGGATTTAACTCTTTTAAATTATAGTGGGGGATTCATTGTACAAGGAAAAGTGAGAAGTAATAGTATGAATTGGAAAATCAACTGTGATCATATATGTGTGTGTAATCTTAATTATTTTTTAATCAATAACTATAATTAGAGTAAATTCCATAGGCTATGTTTGGATTGATGAAAATTGGAAAGCTATGGAATAGAGAGGAATGGAATGGAATCATTAAAGATTCCATCATTTAGATTGTTTAAAATAGAGTGAAGTGGAATCAAACATAATGGTATCAACCACCAAGCATGTGAATCAGTTGGTAAGGGCTGTTATAGGCTTATAGCTTAACCGGTGGTCTCTAATTCAAATCCTAATATGCTAGCAGGGACCTGTTGCAGCTTAACCAGTGGTCCCTAGTTTGAATCCTGGGTATACAACTGCATTAAATATTCAAAGGGAAAACTTTGCCGCCCTTAGAAATTCTACCCGGCCCTAGCAGGATTGCCTCCGTAGAGGATACTTGTGGTCTTGCAAAGAAAAAACATAATGGAATGAAATTTATCCCATCCCATCCAATACTCCCCTTAACCACTTTTACTTACCCTCCAATATGAGCAGAATGGAATGATGGAATTCCATTCTACTCCACATTAGATATATAAACATAACCCTTCTTTAGAGGAGTTTTATTTCATTGACAAGTTATATATGTTTTTGCTACACGTTACAAATTAATCAGCAGCTGTTTTGGCCTCTGGTCACTGTAAGCCAATTGAGATTTGAGAAGTTCAATACTTTTTAGACCATGCCATCAATTATCTGCTGCAACAATTTCTCACATATTGCTCTACAAGTCTCATATAACTGTTTTCTGATTAAATACACCTAATCGAAACTATCTCGTCCTATTAAAATCAAGTAACCAGATTATTATAGTTTCATCAGCAGATGTTTCTCCTTAATTTTAGTACTAGCTCATATCAAAACTTATTATAAAAGTAGAACTAAGTATATACTTTTTTAATTAGTCACAATGTCTTGCTAGCATATATTCAGAAATATTAGGTAATTAACAAACTCTGTCGTTGAAGTTTCAAATTAAGCTGTATCCTGTAATTCAGCCTGACTTTGGCGACCACAGGACTCACTCAATCTTTTGTCTAAATTGCAAAGTAACCATTCTAATTAAATTACATGACCCTTGGAAGAATGTTGGTCATAGAACATGAGACAAAAGGGTTGCTTTCTTGTCTCTTTTGCCACCTACCTAGTATTATATTACAGGATAATTGTCCCTCTCTGCATGACCAAGCAGCATGTATATATATATAACCCCATGCACAGTGATTTCAATCTTACAACCATTTTGATCGATAATATCGGTAACTGATTGATACTTTTCCTAGGTTCCTCCGTAGGCATTAATCATTACCTTCACATCTTCATGGACAAAGATCCTAATTCAGAAATCCAACTCCCCCCTGGATTTAGATTCCACCCTTCTGATGAGGAGCTTATTGTTCACTATCTAAGAAACAAAGTGACTTCATCTCCTCTTCCTGCTTCATTCATAGCAGAAATAGATCTTTACAAGTATAATCCATGGGAGCTCCCAAGTCAGTGTTAACAATTGCACTAATTTATACCTTTTTTTCATTGTTTATCTCATTAAATTAAAGGACTAGTTACTAAAGGAATGCTAGCTTTTCATTTTTAACAGGCAAAGCTTTGTTTGGTGAGGATGAATGGTATTTCTTTACACCTAGGGACAGGAAGTATCCTAATGGAGTGAGGCCTAATAGAGCAGCTGGTTCAGGTTATTGGAAGGCTACTGGGACTGACAAACCTATTCTTACTTCATGTGGGATGAAGAGCATTGGAGTGAAGAAGGCCCTTGTGTTTTACAAGGGACGTCCACCAAAAGGATCTAAATCTGATTGGATCATGCATGAGTATAGGTTGCATGATACAATGATCTCTATTTCCAAACAAAGAGGGTCTATGAGAGTAGGTCAATTGGAAGAGTTCAATTTTTCATCTTTTAAAAAACTTGGTGCATGTTTTATATATAGCTAGAATGATAGTATATATGAAGTTTTGACAATTTCTTGTTTGTTTGCTTTTCCTGTGCTTCAGTTGGATGAGTGGGTGTTATGCAGAGTTCGACAGAAAGTTAGCAGCCCAAGAAGTAATTGGGAAGATTCAAATGAAGTTAGTTATGAACCAACAAGCCAAATTCAACAAATGAATGAGAACTCTAATCCTGAACCAGTGAAAAACTCTGTGCAGAATGAATATCCAATGTTACCTTATATTTTGGCTTCTAAGAGTACTCTGCCTAATTCAATTGGTATGGCCTCATGCTCAGGCTTTCATTGTAATGATGACATAAAAGCATATTCATTGCATGAAGACAACTTAGACATACTAGGAGCTCAGTTCTTAGCATCTGCATCAGAGGGCTTGTTTAATCCACTGAAGAGAAAAGCAATTGAAGAAAATAGCTTGGATTTTTATGCTCCCACCAATCAAAAGCTAAGCAGAGAAGTTGATGATGGGAATCAAAGGGTTGAGATAGAAGTAAGCAAAGGCTATAATTTCAACAACTTTGACCAGTGGACTTCAATCATACAACCTCAAGAGCTTAATAGCTTAGCCTTTACGGGATATACAAGAGTAGTTTTAGGTGCATGTACATGCTTGTTTATGTGCATATATAGAACCTGTATATCTTCTTCTGCGTGGGATAGATTGAAAGTGAATTCTATATGTAAATAAGAAAGAATTGCAGTTGGTTTTATGTCCTTGCAGTGTGATTATTCTTTTCAGGACATAGGAATGTACATAGCTGAAAATGGGGTATTGTGCTACACTTAGTTACAGTATATTATTTCAGCTGTGAGTATAGGTGATATAGAATAGATAGTTTGAATAATGGAGTGGCATCATAATGTAACTGAGTTGGGGATTGTATTATACTTTGAATATTAATTTATGGAATATGTAGTATATCTTGCTTTTTTTCTTTTTCATGACTGATAAAATGTAGTATATCTTGATAGATCTTTTTAAAATTTTCAGACTAAAATGGTAATTTATAATTTTTAGAGACTAAAATAATCGACCTTATATATTTTAGAGACTAAAAATATGTTTTACTCTTACGTTTAAGTTACTGAATTGTAGTGAGGTCTAGAATTTGGGAATATCATATACTTGCTGGTTAACACAGTTGAACAATGCCTTGAAATTGGAACTTAGATTTCATGTTTGTCCCTGCCGTGTGTGGTTTAAAAGATAAGAACTAAGATATATGCACAGTAGTTTTACCTACGAAGCTAAGGATAAGTAATAGCAAAATTGCTACTTGTCTGTATACTGAAGGGTTATGTGGAATATCTTATATGGGGAGTGGATGAGTTCAGCGGCAACCTGGCATCCCTGCAAGCAAACTTTCATGTACTACAAGCTAGGAATCATTGGCCGGCAACATGCCCAAAATTTACAAGTAAAAGCAAGCAAGACATCATGTGTGTTTAATTTAGCGTTGAAACGGTCTAAACTCAAGTTTAAATTCCCCAATGTAATTATTTCTAACGCATTAAAAACGTGAATTTATCATGTTTCAACGCTAAATTAAACATGCTTAACCGTTGCATTTAAGACTGACATAACTTGGGGATGTCCAACACCATTTGAGTTTGAACTTTGAAGGGCTTTGTTTTTTTTTTTTTTTATGGGTCAAATTTGAAGGGCTTTGTGTGTGTGTGTTTTTCTTTAAAAAATGATTTAAAGCAGATATTGCATTTATGATTGGGCTACATGTTAAGCTGAAAAAAAAAAGGGATAGGTTACGTGTTAGATTTTCAAGAGCGAGGACCCAAACGAGTGATCATTCCTTAAAAAATAATGAGATTTGTAAACCACACATCGTATACACCGATTCTTGACTTTTACCACTAAATTCATATAAAAACATTATTATTGTGAATGTAATCATCATACATAGGTCCAAATCAAAGAGTGCAGGCCCAAAAAAATAACAGAAAAATTATCTATATACTAATAATAGGTCCTATCTAGTTTATTTCTATCAGATTCCATTCCCCTTATCCCATTCTCTCCTCTCCTGTGTTCCAAATTAAAATAGATTACTTGTACAATAAGAATAAGTTGAGACATCCTCTAGGCAATCATTGAGAGTAAAATCAGTGTCGATACATCCCAAAAATAACTATTTGACATATTACATAACGGAATACAGAGTCCGTTTATAAATGACAAATGTATCTCTCAGGTGGCAGGTAAAATTCAAACAAGTAATTTTTTAAAAAATAAAAAATAAAAAATCAAACATGATATTATCAAGAAATACACGAAAGCCATACGGATAGATACAATGACCTTAGTGTGCCGTCATTTCTTTAGTACACTGCAAAGCAAACACAGCAAGTCAGAATGGTATCTCATGAAGCAAAAGAAAACAGAGACTAGTAAACACCACCTAAAACACATGCTATCAGAAATAGATAAAAAGCTACCGCCTCAGAAGTTTGAAGATTTCATTAAAATGCCTCAACAACATTGCATTTGAAATTGATTCATACTATAGTTTTAATTTAACATTTAAAAGAGAATATAAGGGGTTACATAGAAAATACAAAGACAACCCCCAAGGCTAACAACTCAAAAGACATATACTGGAATGCTTTAATTGCACTTCATGCATACCAAAACTTACCCCCAATTAAAGCAGAGAATTCTAGTAGAGTTAGAGAAAGATAGTATGATTATTGTAGAGATAAAAGACATTGTGTTGATATGGATTACAAATAAAAAGATAATGAGAACAGCATTTGAGAAACCAAGCAAAGGGGGCATACTGGCAGAGAAAAAAATGAGGTTAGTTTCTTCAGCAAAGGCTGCATTGCGATAACAGAAAATCATGATGAATGCTTTTATTAAGAAACCATACACCTAATTTCTAACTTAAGATGCAGCTTAAAGTGATCAAGTGAAATTTTACTTTTTTGATATTCAAAGGGAAGAAAAAAAATTAAAGATGGACCTTTAATTTCTCATGCATGCCTGTATTACACACCTAAATTTCTAGTATTCATGTTAAAAAAAGGCACATGAGGCAGGAGTAGAATATGAAGTGAGCTTGAAATCCACAAGAAAAGAGAAGTGGTTGGCACATTTTTTTATTTCTAGAAAAGAGATAGGAGCCTTACTTGTACAAATAGGCAGCAATTCCCAAAATTATAATCAACAAAACAATATCAATACAGAAGTTTCGGCTGGATCGAAGCTGGATGAAAAAATAAATCACATAAGATACAACAGGAAATCTATCACTGATGCAACCAGATATTGGTGGAAATCTAAGACTGAAAAGTTAAAGTTAAATAACCTGGGTCACTGTATCTTTAAGTCTAACATTGGTATTCTTAAGGTCAGAGGATGCCTTATCCACCTGTAAAGATGATGAATAGTTGTGTCATATCAACTTCAACTTCCTAATTCCAGTTTTGAAAATTTAAATTTCCAAGTTTTTAGGCTTTGGGGTACAGGAAGAAAATGATGATTCTCACCTTAGTATCAATCTCATCCATCAATGGAACTTGTCTATCCAGTTCCTGCATTTGGCACATAGAACAAACTTAAAAATGAAAAAATAAATAAAATAAAAAGCTACACACACACAAAGGAGGAAAAAGTGAAAAACAAACAAAGAGGAATCTGACCTCATTCATATCGTGTGCCATGTTTTTCAAAGTATCCAACCCTTCTGCGATCATATCCAAACCTTGATCCTAAAAATGTTTCATGTAATTAGATTTGATACCATAACTGGTTTAACATTCAAAGTATATATCATGCAAAAGACAACAGCTAAAACTCTCTGGTCAGAAGTTAGAACGGCTAAAAGTGTCTTACCTGTTTCATTTTACGCATTTCATACTCCTGTCTGAATTGACTTGATTCTTCTGTTTGTTGGAAGCATTCATCGTCAAATCGCCCATCTATGATTGACATGACACAGAAATGAATAGAGACCATAATTAAAAAGCACCCCATTCATGAATTGTATAACTATGAGACATGGATAATTTCAATTACCTGAATCAAATTTAATTTCAGGACGTGAAGCAGAAGCTCCCCATCCCCAACCTCCAGATTGTTTGGGCACAGCAGGGGTCCCATCTGGGATAGCTTGGATCCTCTCTGGCAATGCAAGAACCAAATCATTACGGGCTGCAAATTCTTGTGATGAAAGCCCCTTTACCTGTGAATGTATTGTACCCAGCATTAGACAAATGTATAATGTCATTCAGTTTGAATTGAACATTTGTGTGCCAGTAACTTAGTATGAAAAAAGGAACAATCAAGCTATTGAGAGAACATACATGTCAAATAGAATAATAGCGTGTTTGGTTTAACCCAAAACCAGGGAGAACGCTACAGAGAGTAGCGTTGGGCTGGATCCACGTTTGAAACGTGATTCTGGGAATCAGAACTACATACAGAAAGAACAACAAATCTACCACATTCCTAGTAAAAGAAAATTAAATAAATGATCTTTTCTTATAACATGTTATTAGCTAGATCTCTGTAACAGGGTAAATCATCAACTTTCTCTTCACAAGAGTTGAAAGTAGCAGCTGCAAGACCATTGACAATTCACAATTACAATACTTTACCAATTCAATCAATCAGAGCTAAGACAGATACTATATGTATTGAATGCAATTCATCATTTCAACCTAAATCCGAAAAAAACTGAATTAACAAAGTTCAGAAAATTAATAGAACACCCCGTCCCCCCCAAAAAAAAAAGGAAACAAAAACGATAGCACTGTTTCAGAGGATACAGGTAGTAGCAGAGAAAGCAAAGAACCAACCTTTTTTACAGCCAACCTCTGCAACTTGGGAACCTCATCCAGCAACCTAGCTTTTGTACGACGAATCTCGGCATTGATCGCTACAGCAGATGCCTTACCTTTCTCCTTGGAAGCGGTTTCTGCTTTCTACACAAAATTGACAAATTCCACCGGTAAATTACGAAATTCTGTTATAATCAAACAAAATTGTAGAGAGGAGGAAGATCAAGACGTAACCTGAAGCGCGGCCTCAATGTCGGCGTCAACGACGGCGTAGAGTTTGGCGAATGCATCATCGCCGGCGAGATTGGAATCCTTTTGCTTATCGACGTCGTATTTGTCATACTTCTTACAAATGGAATCAACTCTGGTAAGAATGTCGATGACACTCATACTGTTGTTGTTGCTTTGGGATCAAAATCTGAATATTGTTGACAACTCAACAGTGACGGATCACTGCGAACAGAGGTTGATCCGTTTGGTATAATGAACAGAGAGATCACCATACAGGCTGGCTGGAGCAACAATGAACAGCAAACATCTTCTTTTTTTTTCAGTTTTTTTTTTTTTTAAATTGTTTACTGTTTAGTTTAGAGTTCACTCCTCTCTTTTTTTAATTTTCTTACTTCAATTGTAAGCATGAACTTCTTTTGTCAAAATTAATTGACTGGATTGTAATCGGTAAAGAGTGAAAATTGACCGGAAGAATGTTCAGATTTAACAGTTTGTTTTGAACAAGAAGTGCTTATTTTGCATGAATATTTTTAAATACTTATATTTTTTATTAATAAAACAATATTTTTAATTTATTTAGTTTTAAAATTTTTAATTTATATTTTATAAGCATTCATACCCTACATATGATACTTATTAATTTGAGGATAAATGATAGTAATATATTGCCCATTACATAGATATTTTATTAAGGAAATTTAAAAAATATAAATTAAAATTATAATACACTTTATCTATGATCTTAAAAATATATTAAAAGAAAAAATATTTATGTTATAAAAGATATACAAATAATTTATTTTAATATTTTTAGAGAGGATTTGCTTAAAAATTTAGTCAAATTCTTAAAATATATTTTAATTTACCTTATTTGACAAATATTTTTTTCCTCATACTGTAATGAGTTTTGTTCGTTTTATGACACATCGTTTCTTAATTAAATTATTGTTTTTTTTCTTGCAATTAGTTTTTCATTCCTTAATTCTTTAATCAATACTCAATTTATTCCCAAAAGTAAGTGAAATAAGACATTTGCAAATCACAAATAAAGTATGCTCCTATCAGTCAAATTATTTTTTAAATATTTTAATAACTGAAAGTTTTAAAAAAAATTGTATATTTTGTGTTAATTTAATTTTTTTATTATTAAATAAATCTTTTATCAATTAAACTAATCTCTATTTAAGTATTTTTATTTATATTTCATTTATATTTAAAAATACTTCTGTATTGTACAAAATGTTATATTTACACATGATAATTTTTACAAAAGTAAGACTTGGATAAAATTTACTCATATTAAATTAAAAAATGAGCTATTTTTGTACATTAATTATAAAAAGGGTTAAATATGTTTTTAGTCCCTGAAATTTGACCTAAATTTGGTTTTAATCCCTAAACTTTAAAACCGTTGGTTTGGGCCTCTCATGTTCTGAAATCGCGTAACTTTAGTCCCTCTCTTTAACATCGTTAATTTTGACGCATGACAAATGAATTTTAGTGTCAGTTTGTCAAGTCACTTTCAATGATTATGATGTGGCAATTGAATTACAACTCAACTTATTCAGTCAGTTTTGTGGCCTTCCCAATTCGTGAAAAATGTGATGTTAAATTTAATAAAACCCTAAATAAAATTTGACTGGATGAGCTGAGGTGTAATTCAATTGTCACGATTAGGGGTGTTCATGGGATGGGTTGGGACGGGTTTTGCCTGTCCCTAACCCGACCCTAATTTTTGACCGGGAAAATTTTATTGACCCGAACCTGTCATATAGACCCGATGATGTACGAGTCAAGGAAATGTCGGATCTGAGTAGGACAAGACCGGATTGACTCGATATATAAGCTAATTATAATAATGAAACAATCATATAACAATGTTCAAAAGAAAATGGTTCATATAATTAGTAAATATATTGCATACAATAGAATTTCTTTTAATGTATGCAATATTTTTTACTTTTTTTTAAAGTTTGAGACATTATTAAAACAAGAATAACTTTATATCACTATATAACTTTACGCATAGAATGTATTTTTAAAGGTAGATAGAGGAAACCTAGACTCAAAAACCCTATCCAAAAAGAAAAAAAAGGGGTTAGGGACTTTACATAATAGAAAAATATAAGTAATAAATATTATATTTATATATAAAGGATGGGCCGGGTAACCCGAAGGTTAACCCGAACTCGTCCTCAACACGATGTCGGGTCAACAAATGAAAACCGATTTGGTTCCATTCTTTCTTATAAGATAGGAACAGACCCGACCCGACCCGAGTAGGACGAGTTGGGACGGGCCAAAGGAACAAATCGGGTCTTGAACACCCCTAGTCACAATATGGTCACTGTAACTGGCGGGACAAAAATGACATAGAAATTCATTTGTCACGTCAACGTTAAAGTTAACAGTGTTAAGGAGAGGGACTAAATTTACATAATTTGAGAACATGAGAGACTCAAACCAATGGTTTTAAAGTTTAGGAACTAAAACCAAATTTGAGTCAAACTTTAGGGACTAAAAACATATTTAACCCTTATAAAAATTATTAAGAAAAACATAGGTAGTTAAGAAATCAAGTTTCTATATTACAATTTGAGATCTCAACTTGGAGAGTGAGACCCTCACTCACCCTACTTTCCCTCAATAATTTTTAGCACTCACTCTCTTCTCTAATTAGATGGTGAATTCCACAAAGTACTTGCAAGAGTGAAGTTTTCTCTCTCAATCCTTGATATTAATTTTTTTCTCTCTTTATATTTGATTTTTTAAATGCTCCTAATAAATGTTAATCCTAAATTTTACAATTTATTAAAATTCAAAGTCTCACCCTATCATTTTCTATTCCAATCTTTATTTTTAATATTTTTTTGGTACATGAGAAATAAATCCTTATTTTTATTATAAATGTTTATTCTTATTATTAAGATTTTAATTTATTTAATTATATCTTATTATCAAATTTTAATGTAAAATAGATTTCAACGGTCAACTATAATCTACTATTATAATTTAAAATGTAATAATTATTCAATTATTCTAATTTTTTAATTTTAAATATATTAATTTTTTTATTAATTTAATTTTAGTAATATAAAAATTTTCATTTATTTGTATATTACATGAGTTGGTATACTAGTAATATAGTAATTTTATATTACATTGCGGTCATGACTCTTGACTAAAGAGGCTTCACCATTAGACAACGTAAATAATGTACTCTTATGTAATAAATTTGAACTCCATTCTTAAAAATAGAATATATTTTTTTTTTCCTTAGACTAAGTAAAATATAATATAATTTCTAAATATCAAATATCTCATGAAAGAATTATTTCTTTAGTTTTCTTAATGTTTCGTTAATTTTCATTTTATGATTTTTGTATATTTTTTATCCATATTTATAAATATTTGTACAATGAAAGAAATCCTTTTTATTACTATATAAAATTAAATGAATCTATCAACATGTGTTAGTTGGATAGAAGGGTTTTGAGACTATTAATATGTGATCATGAATTTTAATTTTTAAATGAGTTTAATATATATATATACTGATAATGCAAAGAAGTTATACACATATATTTAATAATGTGCTACTACATTATTAAATATTTGTATAAAATTTTTTATACAATTATATAGATAGTGTATATAAATTGAATCCTATTCAAATTCATGTGTGAAAATTTGGGGGCGGGGGATGTTTGGAGGGGCATAACCGTAGAATTAAATCTAACGTTAAATCATTACATGTTAAAATTTAGAAAGATTGGCACGTCACACCATTTACCTGAAAAAAAAAAATCTAGTTAAGGGGATCTTTATCTAAATTTTGTACTACCTTTTATGGGAATAAAACATAAATGCATTGAACTAACGCACAATTGATGGTTAACAAAGTCTTTAAAAAGATATATGTATCCGTTTGATATTGATTTTATAAATTAATGATTTAGATAATTAGTGCACATTTTATGAAATATATTAAATGAAATCATAATTTTATAATGTTGAATACCAAACCAACATAGTTATAAAAAAAAGCTTGTAGCTATCAAAAAAAGTTACCTTCTCAAACACGGCTGAAATAGTTTCCGCTACTATTTTTAACTTTCAGCTAGCTGAGTGACTATACTGAAACCATAAAAAAACAAAACAAATACTTGGGAAATAAGATGTTAATTAACTTGTAGACATCTAACACAAGGATCCAATTAACTTAATTTCTCCCACAATTCAAATTCGCAACTGCCTAGTAGTATGAACTCTCACAATCAACTGCCTATCTATATTTAAAAAATGTAAGAGGTATGTTCGGGTAGCTGTGAGTTTTCAGTTTTTAGTTTTTAAAAATTTTTAATTAAATTTTTACAACTCAAAATCAAAAATTAAAAATTTGTTTATATGGTTTTCAAAAAATTGATTTTCAATTTTTAATTTTGAGTTATAAAAACTTAATTGAAAATTAATAAAAAAAAACAAAAATTGAAAACTCAGAAACACACCAAATATTTCCTAAGTTATTTGAAGACCGGAACAGATGGCACAACAACATTTGTCTAACAAAAAAGACATCCAATTAAATCGCGAGCCAGGACATTCACTCAGAACAATTCAAGGAGATGCTTAAGCTACTTTTTAACTTAGGCAGCGTGTGTTGTAACAGCCCCTTTCCCATACAATGAGAAAGAGAAAAGGAACTTCATATAATTAAGAGAAAAGCAGCCAACAACATACTTTTTAAATTTTGGGTTTAAAATATTAACACGGGCAATAAAAAGTTTTTTTTAACTATAGTAGGAAGACTAGAAGAGGATTACAAATAACTTATGTATTAAATTTTGGTCTTATATATAGGTAATGTGAGATATTTATATAGATGACACCTAAAATTAGGAGTGAGCAAAATCCGGCCCGTCCCATTAACCCATCCCAACCTAAGCTACTCGGGTCGGATTAGACCATGTTCCACATGAAATATTAGGGTTAAATCGAGTCTCATTTAATAATCCGATATCGGGTTGAGGACGGGTTCAGGTTAACTTTCATGTTTCCTAACCCGTCTCATATATATATATATATATATATATAATATAATATTTATAATTTTATATTATTCTAAGGCTTAACATTCTTTTAATTTTCTGGGGATTTTTTAATTCAACTTTCCTCTATGATAGAGGCTCTGTCTACTTTGAAAACACATTCCATACATAAAGTTGTATAATAATATAGTGATATTTTTCTCTTAACAATATTTGAAAGTTAATAAGAAAGTAAAAAATTAGGATTTAGGGTTTGTGGACAGGTTTCTTCGGGTTGTGGACGAGTTTGAGTTTTAATTAGTCTTTACAATTTCGGGTTTGTGGACGGGTTCAGGTCCGAAAATTTGGCCTGATAAAAAAATCAGGTCGGGTATGGGACAGACATAAACCCGTCCTAACCTATCCTACGCTCACCCCTACCTGAAATAACAATGGATCATTTTAGAATAGGCTAATATCTTTTTAAATTTTAGATCAACCCTAATTCAACTTCAAAAGTTAATTTGTAGGATATAAGGATTACCTATGACTTATATAATGATTTCATCTCTAGCCAATATGAGACTATAATATTAAGATAATATACTGTTGTGAGTGATTTAGATGTGCTTCACGATCTAATTTGTAGGTAGCATTGCATATGGGTTTTTATCAATATATTAATATATTACTTTTATTCTAAAAAATAGTTTTATTAATTAATATAATTTTTATTATTTGATAAATGTTTATAGATCTTATTAAACGAAAAGTATGACACATAATAATATAGTTCAAATATGAGATTTCATATAAATTATCCAAATTCTCACCATTGTGTCCTTCATAGTGAATCTTATTGACACATAATAATTCAGTGAATCATATATGAACTTCACTCTATAATAAAAAATAAAATTTAATCTCATTTTTATCTCAGGAATAGTTCTGCAGGATGTTATTACTCGCCAATTGTCTCTTAATCTCATTTTTGTCTCAGTTTTTGATATGTCAGGTTCAGATGGGAACTGGTTGTATCACCTGTTTTCCCCTTATCCTCCTCAGTGGGCTATAAAAGAAATTTTAGGTACTTTGCCTCCCCAGCATAATTCTAATCAAGACAGCCTCACCCGGGGGTTAACTACAAACGACAACTTTTCCACTAAATCAGCTTATCATCTTGCTATTGATAGCTACCATGGTCCAGTCCATCTAATTTGGAGACCTATTTGGCAATGGCAAGGCCCCTACAGGGTTAAGTGTTTTCTCTGGCTTATTCTAAAGGGAGGCCTCAAGACTAATTGCCTAAGAAAGAGCAGAAACCTCACCTATTCAGATCTTTGTCCCATTTGTAACTCCCAATCTGAATCAACTCTTCATGCTCTTAGAGATTGTCTTAGAGCTAAGGGAGTTTGGAATTTGTTCATCACTGACAACCTTGCTTCTATTTTTGGGGTGATCTTTTAAATTGGTTTTTTACCAATTTAACAGCAAGTCAGAATCAACATTCCCATCAACCTTGGAATTTTGTCTTTCCAATTATATTACAAACGCTTTGGCACTCCATAAATGATTTTGTGTTCAACAATACTTTGAACACAGAGTTGTATCTCTTCCACAGATGTAAGCATAGAGTAGCTGAGTATCATTTGGCTATATCCTCTAGACATCAGTTTGGAGTGAATAAGCCAATAATCTCTCCTTCTTTGATCCGTTGGATTTTTCCCCTGATGGCTGCGTAAAATGCAATGTGGATGGATCTATGAAGGATGCACTATAGCAGAAAAGGGCTATTGCTGCGGTTGAAAAAGCCCTTATACCGCGGTGGGATAAAAGCCAATTATCGCGGTTAATTTTCGGAATCGCGGTAATTGAGTTAGGCTTTTGACCGCGATTTCGAAAAGTAACCGCAGTAAAAAGCCTGGAAGCGTGAAATTTCTGCACACCTTTTTACCGCGGTTGGCTTTGTGAACCGCGGTAAAAATCCCTTTTTCGTAGCTATTTCATAGTTAATGCCTATTTATTATATTAAAAATCCCAAAATTTTGGTAGAGTTTCCTCTACTTTTCTAATTTCCCCAAAATTGCCAAACACCTTTCAGAGTCCAAATTGACCAAGCAGAACTAAAGAGAACAATTTGCAAACAAGTGGAAAGCATTTCAAGGCACCATTAATTACAAGACAAGATAAAAATACCTACTGAGAGAATAATACCAGTCTTGAAAGAACCAAGAGAAAGCATTTCAATTCCCTATAGAAGTGAAATACACACAGGGGCCAGATGTTTCAGTAAAAGCAACTTGAAAAGCATACTGACTGGTATAATGTATACAACAATAAGGAAATAATAGAGAACAGAGAACACATAAATAATCTATCCATTATGTGTTTCCATGGTAGCCAACAGATCAACCTTAAACCTAGAAAGTCAACACACAAAAACTAAGTGTGAGTACATCAATAAATTCAAACAACATTGTTAACTTTACTAGTCCTGTAAGACCAACCAATGTTAACTTCCTAACTTCCAATGACATCACAATTATAGGAGATAATGATGTATTTGGCTATACCACAATATCATGAAATTGACAAGGGAAAACTTGTATTTTCCATAAAAAGAACCTTAAAGACCTACATTAATTATCCACCTTGCAAAGGTACAAGGGATGGATTTTAAATTAAATCATAGCACATCAACCCCAAAAGCTAGAGGGATAAAATGACAAATATAGCAAAGAAAATTTCCATTTATTCCACAAATAAACAGAGTAAATCAAACAATATATATTGGTTCTGGAAGTATAACCTCATAATAGCACCAATTATCATTGGCAAAGCACACAACTGGAAAGCCCTACGACGCCCCACCCCATCAACAATCCAGCCACTCAGTAGACATCCAATCAAGGCACCACCAAGACATATGCTCACCACCAAACCTCCAATTTGAAACCAAAAAGAAAAAAAATCTAATTATTTAAATTTTCTAATATGACATAACATCAAATTAAGCACAGGTTTTGGAATCTTCTTTGTCACCTTCTGCCAAGGTATTTCCTTTGAACCCAAGATCCACAGAAATGCTCTCAAGTGGTTCATTAACTACTCTGATAGAACCAAAAAAATTACAGGATCAAAATTGAAATCTTTAATAGATTCTCAATAAAGGCAAGATAAAAATACCTACTGAGAGAATAATACTAGTCTTGAAATAACGGGTCAGTTCTTCAATGAATTATCATATTCTCTGTGCACTCGAACAGAGAAGTTGTTTGGCAGGTGGAAATGAACGGTTGTTGGATCAGGTATCACCTGCATTTGACAGAGAATGAATAACCAAGCACTTTTAACCAGTTGTAGCTCATATCAAATACAAAATATACCAAATGATGCATGATTTACTTGTTTTGAAAACTCATCTTTCCCTGTGAAAAAAAAAAAGACAAGCAAACACACTAACCTATCACAAAATGAATAACCAAGCACTTTTGACATGATCTTCCCCACAGTTGTCTTCCCTGAGCCCATCATTCCTGCACATCAAATAGAAAGTATTTTGAATACCAAAGTAATAGTGCTTGTAACATATACCATGTAAGCACAAAATGCCAAACCAAGAAACTGACCAATAAGGTATATACAACGTCCATTTAAATATGGCTGGATCTCTTGTGATTTATTCTGCAATTTTATTGATTCAAGAAACATTGTAAGAGAATTGTATATAGATGCTTAGACAGACAACAAACTGAGCTAAGATCATTATTTCTGGATACTTTTGTTTACTATAATGGAAGGATACAACGTCAACTAGACTGAATGAGCTTAAATTAATTCGAAATGACAAAGAAAATCTAAAAAAGAATCAGGAGAGAATGTACATGGCTACATTGGTGAACAAAAGTAAAATAATTTACCTTCTGAAGCTCCGCTTTCTTACAGTGCATTTGGTGATTGTCCTTGTCCTTATATAAATAAAAAACATGCTCAATAACAATAATTGAATGTCTCATTTGTTCTTAGTCCATTACACCACCTCCTAGATTGAGAATAAGTTTATGGAAATATGAGGTAAAGTTAAAAAGAGGACTTATATATGTTTGCTCTACACCAAAATCACATTTGATCTGGGTTAATATTATCCACTTTTGAAACGTGATTTTTGTGTAAATCAAATACATTTCATATTTACTATGTTAGAGTATACGTACGTTAGTGCTGTTAGGAAACAGCTTATCTCAACTGCAACAGTTGTAAGTGATTCTGTTAGGGGCAATTAAAACAGAGCAAAACTGCATTCAAGTCACACTGTATAAATTAATTTAACAAACCTGTTCAGAATTAATCAGAACGAATAATATAAATTCAGATTAAAATTATCTCTCTTTTTCTGAATTTTTTCATTCTCAAACAAGCATAACTTGAAAATAATAAAGAGAATACAATTAAAATGATCTCTCCTTCACACATCTAATTTCAGTGGGCTATGAAATGAAATTTGATGCAGTGCTAATTTTAGGCATGACTATGTACCATCCTCCTGCTTTTTCCCTTGATGCCCCAGTTGAACCCTTACAATATACACATATATACATGTTCATTCATTACATGTAGTAGATTAGGCCAAAAAGTTTTCCAAGTAAACAAATAGATAAAATTAGCTAGCCCCTCTGCTCAGGTTCAAAGAATGTTACTGTGAATTAGGGGATGTCACATAATGGAAATATTCAAAGATTTATCCAAAAAGTAAACAAATGTAGTTTTATTGAGTCACTCTAAATGTAGTTTTATGATCAATTCAAACACCACCTATGAAGTATCAACTACTTTTGACAAAACGAAGATCTAGAAAGCAAGATTAATATATAACGGAGCATAAATCACAATGAATAGATAAAAAACAGATCTAGATCCACAAACAAAGACAAAGAAAATCAGATCTTATTCATTTGGAATTGAATCAACCAAGTTAGCCAGTTCCTCACCATGGTCGTCGTTGTGTAACTGTGCGTTCACGTCGGCCGCACCACCTTGTAGCGCTCCAACCGAGCCACAATCGTGGCCGTCGCGCACACTGGTGCGTCTTACTCCTCCCCGCAGCCAGATTGATGATGCCACCGACTATACCATCGCCACCGTACAAGCTGCCTCTCCCCTCTGGCAACGTTGTCGTGCGTTCCTCAAACCATCTTCACGTGTGTGCTCCTCTCCCTCTCCCCTACCGATGGACTGCAGCGGCGACGGTGTGGCTAGACGCAGCGGTGACGCACACGGACGGAGGAATGCGCGCAGCTGCCACACAGAATCGGACGGAAACAGGACGCAACGGCGACGGAACCTATAGTGAAGACACGCAGCGACGATGGCGACTTGTCAACAGGGACGAGACGCAGCAAAACAACTACGAGAGACATAGGGGCGGCGGAGCGTTTCAGGAGGGAAGAAGAAGGAGAACAACTCGCGGAAGAAGAGAGGAAGAAAATAGGGTTTAGAGTTTTTAAAAAATATTTTTTTTAATGGACCACGGTAAATACCCCAATTTATTTTTAAAAAATAAAATTTCAAAACTCATTTACCGCGATTGCTAAAAGCACCCGCGTTTAGTCTAAATAACCAATTTTTTACCGCGGTTCCTTTTCGGAACCGCGGTAATTGATTCCAATTTTTTTTTAAAAAATAATGACCTATGATTCTATTACCGTGGTTGTTTTTCGGAACCGCGGTAATTTCCATGTTTTCTACATTTTAACCCGGTTGCTTATTGTAACCGTGTTAATTGGAGAGCGATAAAAACCTAATTTTGGCATAGTGATAATAGATCCAAATATGCTTGTGGAGGAATTTTCAGAGATGCTTCTGGAAGATGGGTCATGAGTTTTGTCCATAATTTGGGCCAAGTAGTATCAACATGACAGAGTTATGGGCAATCCTTACAGCTTTGCAGTTGGTGCAGCAACACAACTTTAGCAATATCCGGATTGAATCAAACTCCCTATTAGCAATGAATCTCATAACTAAAGGATGTGAGCCTTCTCACCCCTGCAGACCAATAGTTAATGCCATATCCAAATTGATCAATCCTCCTTGGACTGTTCAGATCACTCATGCTTTCAAGGAGGGAAATAGAGTAGCTGATTGGCTTGCATCCTATGCCTTTGAGTTTCCTATTGGCAAGCATATCTTAGTTGAACCTCCTTTAGGTATCCTCCCTATCATTAAAGATGATTGTAGTGGAGTAGCTTTTCTTCGTAGTATTTCTTGTTAGTTTTGGGGTTTTTCCCTCCATTGTACCAAAAGAAAATTTAATGAATATACACTATTAATGAAAAAAGTTTTACATTATTATTCAATAATGTATTGACATATATTTATTGAGTTTAATAAATATTATATTTATTAAATGTTATGATAATATATCATTAAATAATAATGTAATTATTTTACACTAATTATGTATAATAATTAAACTCTAAAAAATATATTAAATTTTTTAAGAGAATGTCTTTTTAATATTCCTAGGTACATAATATTCACCTTGAATAACACTTGCTAGAGGTGGAGGGACCCATTCAGATGGTACATCATCTTTCATTTCCTCACATTTGATCATGCAGCAATTACTGATCTTCAATGTAGCTAAGTTAGAACGAGTCCACCGCCAAACAGGGGTGTATTCGACATTTGGACCCTCATCATGGTTATGGTTTCACCCCACTCTGTTCTTGTCGTGCGCCCGTGCAATATAAATCACATTAACACGAATGTCCAATTAGAGTTGGTAATTTGGGTCACCTGACCTGATGAGATATGGGTAGCAAATTTTTTTGGACTGAGTTATAAAATTCAAAAATTATTGGGGCTTTCAAAATATGTGCTTGAACCCTATCTTTTTGTGGGTAGTTTGATTTATTTACGGGTTCCTGGATATTTTTTGTGAGTTTTTACTAGTAGCAACTTTTTTTTTTGGTAAAAGGGAGGGGCAAAGCCCCAAGCTACACAGAAACAAAACGGCTAAAAGCCACACCTATAACATCATCTCTAAGAATTGGCACTAAATCTTTAGGGGGAACATTAACAGAATGTATACCTAGGGGGAAATTAAAGGCAAAATTTGCCAGCCAATCTGCTGCTCTATTGGCCTCACGGAATGTATGAGAAATGAACACCTCCCAAGGACCATTAATCAGCTTATGAATCTTTGAAACTATTCCAAAGCTTGGGTGTTGTCTACCACAACCATTAAGAATCAAATTTACAGTTGTTAGGGAATCAACTTCTATCCAAAGCTTGGTTAAAGACATGACCCGACCCTGTTGGAGAGCAGTTAAAATTCCCCACATGGTAATACTAGTAGCAACTTTATCGGATTGGACTAAAAACTCGTGAATTATTCAGACTTCTAAAATAAATATCCGAACCCTATATTTTTTATGGATTTTTATGGATGGGCCCGTTAGGGCAAGATATATAATGTTCATGAAAGGGATTGAAGCACATGAAAACTAGTCCCAAATTGATAATTGTTGAGAACAAATCCGTGATTTCCGAAAGCTTCCCAAAACGTGGAATGAGCGACTGATGATGTTCGTTGTACCAATGTGTTATATAAGCTATGACTTTTTAGAAGGTATTTTGGGGTTGGTTAGGTAGCAGGGGATGTCACATGTTTTTTCTATCGTGACCAAAAATTGATAATACTAATGTCTTTTATATTTTGTTACTGTATATTCATCTCAATTTTAATTTCTTTATTAAAAATACAAATCACAACAATTTCTTAACTGCTCTTTTCTTTAGTTTTCAGGAAATATTTTACATAATGAAATCGATTGGACCAAACACCAACCCAAATTTTAGCGTTAAATGTAATCTTTGCCTTAACATCCGTAATATATAGGATGCTTGGAATCTACTCATTTTTATTACCTCACTAGTCACTTCTCAATGCTTTGAGAAATACAAAGTAGACACTAATCTAAAGGCTAAGATAACAAAATGCATTTGTTTCTTTTCAATGATAATAATGAAGGTGAAACATATGCATCTTTTGTTGTTTTTAAGATGCTTCGTTGAAACCATATAGGGATCAAATATGTCACCTCTTTGTTTGATCATCTAAATCTGTGTACCACTATAAGCCCATTGCGGATTCGCAAGGGTCAAATTAAGTAAGTGGGGACCTAGTGAATTTGTGCTGCTTAATTATAAATTAATGTCAATTGAGGAAGCCTAGCTAATCTAATGCATATGCATATGTTCTTGGTGAGTTAGGTCCACTGTCCATACTTATGGCCCATTTTTTTTCATCTCTTTTTTCCCCACAGTGCAGTGTACATTATTATTCATTTATATATCTACCATTCTACCTTTTCGGCCCTGGAATTGTTTTCTTTTCATCCATCCATCTTAAAGTCAAATTTTGCGCTTCCATTATATTATTAACATCATGACTAAAAGACAGGGGATTAAAGAAAAATAGAAGGACAGGACTTTACTTCAGAGAGTTAAATACTTCAAAAAATTTGATAGACAAAGTATATTGGGGTCGACATGCCATGGTTCTAATAAATTGTGAGCCAGAGAACGTGTCGATCATTGTGAGGGAAGGTGGCCACACAGTGACCAACTAAAACCTGCAAGGATAAACTTTCACTCCTTCCCATCAATAGTACGAAGAGCTTTGAACTTTTCTTTTGTTTACATTATACAGTAACGCCAACAATATATAATTTAATTCGGAAGACGATGTGTATGGATATGGATATTCAACATGAGGACAACGTGACGACATTTTTTTTTATCACTGCAAGCTTTCTTAATTAAAATATTTTGACAAAAGAAAATCACATTCACAGCTAGCATATATAAAAAGTATTTTATCGATATAATCTCTTTTTAATATTTTATATAATATAATGTGGCTAGTAAATAAGTTTTCCCATGCCCATGAAATCGTATTTAAACTTGTAAAAATAGGTCAAAAGACAAAAAAAAAAAAAAACTAATAAAAATAGAGTCTACTTTCAATTATGTAATATTAATGTCATATTATTAAAGAAGTATGGCTTTGGGCTTTCTGCCCCTTCATTTATAAAAAAAAAAAAGTATGGCTTTTATGTAATTATTATGAAAATTAGTTTTTTAAAGACATATAGTAATAGATAATGAGTGTTAATATATAGTGTAGTGAACTTTTGATACTAATTATCAAAACTAAATACATTACAGTGAGTGTTAATAAAAAAGATTTAATTTATATATACTGTCATTTTTTCTAATTTGACTAACTTGGTGAAAAACTTGTTTACCATTGAACTACTCAGTGGGCCCAACTCTAGGGTATTACAAACCCTATTGCTTTGAAAACATATATATAATTGTTTGCAACCTTATTAAAAGTGCTAATTTAGTTGGTAAAATCTTTTACATATGTGTAATATATTATGTAATTATTAAAGTTTTAATTTTAATGGTAATATTTTTAAATAATTATTATATTTTAATTTTATTTTTTATATACCTCAATTTAAAAGAGTTAAATTCATATGGAATTGAAATTCATAATTCACCTGAGAATGATTATAGGTAACAATATGTTATTTTTTTACAAATTAATAAAACAAATTTATTATTTTAATATTAAAACTAATTATAAAAAATTAACACAATAAAATTATTAATTAAAAGTATAAAATGTAATTCAATTAAAAAATATTATAAATTTTATTATAAAAATAAATATATTGTTATTGAAAATTCATCAATATGCCCAGATTGGACACAACTTCTAGAAAACAACTTTTAGAGGAAAAAAAGAGAATAAATCAAAGAGTTCAAATGAATTTAACTTCTTCATAAGTAAAAACTAGTCTTTGTAGTCCACCTTCTCCATAAACTCTCCCATTTAACTTCTTCATAAGTAACTATTTTTAACTTATGGAGAAGTTAAATTCATTTTATCTCATTGATTCATTCTATTTTTTTCATCTAGAAGTTCTTTTGCAGAAGTTATATCCAAACTGGGCCTATGTTTTTTTCTTAGTAGACTTCTCTATGAATTTAGTATATTTATTAAGTAAAATATTTAAAATATTAATATTAAATCCTTTTTCTTAACCATTGGAATTCTATAAAAGTAAATTTTAATTTCTTTAATCAATCGATACTTTGAGTTTAAGTTTAGTTTTTTTTTACTAGGAATCTCCACAAGTATAGTTGTGGGTTTAATCCTAGCTAAAACCGGGGTTGGTATGTTCAAATTATAAACTTATAGTATTTTTATGTAAGTTTATTATTGAAAATAATCGCTATTAATAAATTTTGCATTGTCATGAAAAGTTACTTTAGGTCGTTTTTAAGAAAAATTTGTTATTCCTCTAGGGTGGAAGATCAACTTAAGGGTAAAGTAAGCAATAATAGTGATTGATTGAAAAATCAATAGTGGAAATTGTAATTATACAAGTATGTGTATGATAAATTATGGTGTTATTTAAATCTCATCCATTATTTTTTCAATCAAAGATTATTAACACTTTCTTTAACTTTTAAAGTAAATCTCTCGATTTCCTTTTGTTCATATGGAATACAATGAGGTTTGAATCTAAGATCTCATATTAAACTACCCAAACCTCTACCATTAAGTCGACCCTAGTGGGTTAAATCTCTCAATTTTGAATAGCTAAATCAGTTAATAAAAAGAAAAGAATTTATAATTAAACTAAGGAAAATGCTGACGAGTGCCCTAAGGGCACTTGTTAAGGAACCAAAAATAGAAAGATTTTATTGGAATTTGCAATATTTAATATTAGAGATGTAATCAATACTGTGATTCCCAATAAAAAGCTTCTATTCATGGATCCTTAACCAGGGCACTCGTTAGCAAGACACTTAAACTAAACATAAAATAACATCTACTTTATATAAAAAAAAATCTAAAATAGATTTTATTTTTCTAAAACTTTAAAATATATGAATGGACTCAATTGTCTCAATATATAATCTCCTAAAACTCAAACACAATGAAATCAAGTTTATTTTTAAAAACAGTTACTAATAAATTTTGATTAAATCCTCAATTTAGTCCCTAAAAGATTTGGGGTCGGTCACATTAATCTATGAAAGATGAAAATTACATTTTTTGTTCTTGAAAGATGATAAAGTCATCAATTTAGTCCCTAAAAAAAGGGACTAAATTGACATTTAAAAAAACTTTCAAACACTAAAGTGAATGATTTTTCATATTTCAAAGACTAAATTGAATAACCTTTCATTTTTCAGAAATGAAAAATGTAATTTTTGTTTTCTTTCAGGGACTAATATAATTGATTCTAACTCTTTCGGGGGACCAAAACGAGAGTTTGTCCATAAATATTTGTTTTGAATTAAGTTGTATTTTGAGTAACTTATTTTTAAATGTTAATATTTATTTATTTATTTATTTTATGTGATTAAATTAATCAATTATCATATAAATTAATTAACAAAATAATAGTTAGTTGCGGTGTAAGTGGATTGTGATACAGGGTAGACTTTATCTATAAGATCGGACCTGAAATCACTACTTCTAAAACTATATCATTTTACTTAATCACCACATTCTACTCGATAGTTAAACCCACAACTATGCTGGTAAGAATTCCCAGTGAAGTAAAAAATTAATAAAGTGACCCACAAATTTAACATTTATTTTGAGTCAATACATTTTAAAAAATATAATTCTTAATAAACCCAAATATTAATGTCAGATTCAAATCATACCCTAAAAAATATGTCAGATTCAAAATTTTGTCACAAAATTAGTTTAATTTTTATTAATATGTATTGAAAATATAATTTTGAATGCATAAATATATTATTCCCAAAAGAAAATTATACGTAAATTGTATTGAAGGAGAATCTTCACTTTCTTATTTTACTAAAAATTTAATTTTTTTGTGACTTATAAATATAATATTTTATCTCACAATAAAATTATTTTATATAATCTCAACGAAACAAATGTATATATATAATAAAAAAGACCCTTAGCCTCAAGCCACTCGCACACACATATATTTTTTTTTTGCGGTTTTTAAAGTGTAGTCATTAGTCAACACGCATCTGTGACTGAAACGCTAAAACGCTCACGCCCGGAGCGCGAAGCATGAAGTGGCATTTTGGCGCAACGTGAACTAACCCCTCCCTACCAATAAACGTATATACCCTTCTTCCCCTCCCCCTTGTCGTGGTTAAAACAAAAAATGTTAGATATATTAAATAAAATCCATGGTCGCAGAGAGAAAAAGGTAAAAAAGAGGAATTCAAACCTGAAGAATTAATTGCTAATTAATAAAGTAAAGATGAAAAAATATTTTTTAATCTAATAAAAATAAATGAAAAGAGTAAATAGCATACGGATTGTATCGGTATTCGGTAAGAATTGGGCAGTCCCAGGGAATTTCTCCTCCTCTTATTTTTCTTTCTTCCTTATTGCTGTGAACAACCGCTTTATTTCATTGTCTCCTTCTTAGAACAAACCCCCTCTACACCCTCTCTCTCTCTCTTTCCTCTGCAACTCTTTCTCTCTCTTCTTGCGTGTTTAAGATCGTTACTCAACCGGCGCTGGCAACCTCACCGATTTCTTAAGGCACGTTTATCTGGTTGATTCCTTTCTATTGATTCTATATTCTGTCGTTTATAAATTTGCCTGATTGTTGTATGAGAATTACGGACGATCATCAACGCTTTCTCTTATCTTTGGTTTTTGGTATGCATATCTCGAATCACTAACTTGATCAGTTTCAGATTTTCGTCTGATCTTTCTCGTTTATTGTATTTTGGTTTCTGATGGTGATGGATGCATCATCTGCATCTTCAAAGCCCAGTTTTTGGATTTTTTTTTCATTTTTTTATATTTTTATTTCCTTTGATGATAGAAGGGCGTCTGTTGTACTTGCCACGTGCTTGTGTTTGATGATGTCACTGACCCTCCGATTGTTCGTTTGGTTAAGAGTTTTCGATTTCATTTGGGAAATCCTTTGGTTTATTATTTTTATTTTTGTTTTATTTTTTCTGGGTTTGTATTTTCAACTTGTATCCCAGAAATACATCAAGTGTCTGGTGAGAAATATAAAACACCATCAGTCTATATCTGTTTCATCTCAATATTTGTTTATACACTTTAATAATAATAATAATAATAATAATAATAATAATAATAATAATAATAATAATAATAATAATAATAATAATAATAAAGTAATAATAATAATAATTTGTATATTAGTCGAATGTGGTGGCATCGTTATTGCTTTTCGAGCGTGCCCATCCATGTTCCTTTGTTTTAGGGAATCATGTGACTCGGAGCTCTTTGTAAGCTTTTAGTTCTGTTCCTCATTGTCATCCCCTTTTTGTGTATGTTTCGCCTTCTTTCTCTTGAAGGAATCTCATTGTGGTAGAAGATTCTTTTATTCTTGATATGTTCTTCCTCAAGATTGGATTCACTAACACAACTATTTTTACTCACGTTTCCAACACTAAACCAAACATGCACTTAGTGTGCTTTTACAACTTGATGGATAGACGATAGACATCATAGAAAGCTTGCTTGCTTACTTGATATCTCTTTGTTGCAGAAATGAAAAAAAAAATGATGAATTATTAACTCTTGGTTAGGATTTCTTCCTTGCCTTGTGTAAGAAAAGGGAATATCTTATCCTGATCCATGTTCCTCTTGGCTTTATATGTGCATCATAGGGAATGCACTTCCAGTATATTGGTTTTATCTTTATACTTTATTATTTGTATTTTCATATTTGACTTTGTGATTTAATTAACATATACTGAATACTAATTTTCTATCAAGAATTATATTTTTATATATTGGATGCTATGGCAAATATATTGTTTGGTGTGGTTTTTATTATATTTCCTTAGAATCAATTAGGTTTAGATGGTTTTTTTATTATGCAGGTTTCTTGGTGCTGTTGATGTCTTGTACATGATTGCATCTACATGCGCTGGTGAGACGTGCTTTCGTTGGAAATTCTCCCTCATTTCCTCTCTTCCCCACCTTATTTTAAAATTAATTTATAATTTACTCTTCATAGAAGATAAGATGATAGATCATTTTGAAAAAGGATTAGTTTTATGCACCCTTATACCTTTGGGTTTATACATTAAAAATTATTATTATCGGAAAAAACTGGCTTTGCCTTCGCATTTGCGTTGTGCAGGTTATGGAAGTGGGTGATTTCTTCTTCATTTGGTCTATTCCATTACATTGTCTGAATTGCAGATGGTGTTGTTAGGTCCTTTTGAATCTTGGATTAATGGGGTGACTATAGAACTCATGAGCGATGACTTTGGCATGTTCTTTTTTCTCAGGATTTATTAGCATGATGATATGCCGCAGTTATGGAGTGTTGTAAGCCAACTTTCATATAGGAAGAAGAAAGTATATTGTACCAAAGGATCTCTGTTAATTGGAAGAATTGTATAGGCCTTGTTCATCCGGAATGTGTCCTTTAGATCATGGTCATCCATCTTCGGGGATTGGATGCTTGTTTGACATGAAATGGCCTAGCAATTATGCTGAGGTTGTTGTGGCAATAGATCTGTCACATTCAATGTTTAGTAATGTGAGTTTTTGGTATGGGCTGTTACAGGAATATTAGGGAGGGTCATGGAACTTTACATATATCATTGTTATAGTTCTGATTGGTGCTCTGAGGTGCTAAGATACGGATGTTGGTAAACCTCAGTACTATCTGCCCCTGGGACTTGTAAATGCTCTAGTCAAACTCTTTTTTTCTCTTAGTTTGGAATCTGCTATGGTGGTGGTTCTTTTTAGTGGGTGCTGGTATAATGAGTTTAGCAGTACAGTTTTCATAGAGCATTCACAACACTAGTATGCACTATGTAGACTGCAATTTTGAACCATTAGTGCATACCGCTGATGGAGACTGCTGTAGTGCTGTGCATCGACTCTTAAATGACATAAACCACCCTTTATGTTGATGCAGTTTCTGATTCTGCAAACAGTTGGTTTCTGCAATAATGCAACAGTTCATGGTTGGGATTGGTTTAGTGCTGGATGATGCTATATTTGGATGCAGACCTGTGAGTTTGTTGACACCGAAGCTGTTTGATGAGCATGAGTTGGTCATAATCTTCACTTTTGATTCTAATTGTTGAAGAATGAAGTGAAACTAGGGTCGAGGTGTTGATAGTCTAACCAGATTGCAGGACACACTTCCTTTTGCTTTGCCTATTTATGGGGGATGGAAAATATTTTACTTCCGTGCTCGAGCCTATACATCCTAATTTTAAATTGTCACGCGTACCAAGGGCAGTGAACATTCTAACAGGACAAACAATTGTGTTTGATTGTGAAGAGAATTGATTAGAATTGGACATGGCCAACATGTTTTGATTGTTAATATTCTGGTAAAAGGCAAATTTCTATATAGAGATAGCCATACTACTGTCTTTGAAGCGATTGTACTTATTTGTAAATTTCCTTTTTGTAATGCAAAGCCACTGTGCCATGTGATTTTGGTGTGAAAGATGAGCATAAATAGGCATGTGTTTGATAGAAAGAAAATATCATATACAAAATGATTTAACATAGAAATCCTTACACTATGAAAGCATATAATGACTTATTTTTTATCTTGATGTTTGGATATCATTTAGTGTTTGGATTTTAGAGAGATTTGAAACTAAAGTTGAAGTTCGATTTTAAGTGAAAAGCCTGTCAAATCTGTATTATTTTTTTTATGTTTACCATTTTCAATAATTAATGGTTTAAAATGCTTTATGTTTAAGTGAGTTCTCTGTGTTTGGAATAGTTTATTTTGTATTTGGAAAAACTTATAATAAAATTGCTCAAGACAGGGCTATTAGCTGAAAAGCTATTTTGTGTAAAAGTTAGCATAACCTAACATGGCATAATGGCTTGTGATCTTGATTGGCATATAATCAAAATCTATAGATATACATGCTGAGTTTAACTGCTCAAGATTTTTTTAAACAATTTCGTTTGATTTATCATGGTATGTTAAAGTTAACAAGTTCTGTGAAGCCTTCTCTGCCTTCTCTAATGAAGCTAATCTTCAAATTTAATGTATTGCTGATATAGTTTTCTCTTCTATTATTTCTCTTGTAGTCACCATTCTGTCTGGTAGTAAATAGTTGCTTTTTTTTTTTTCCTAGACTCTGATCTCTTCTAATATTTCACTTGTAGTCACTAGTCAACATCCTGTCCAGTGGTAAACAGTTTTTTTTTTCCTTTCCTTTTCAGACTCTGTTCTGTATCCTTTTTTCAATACATTCCCCACCTTTACCTTTTCTGCTATGGTATACATCTCTCTCTCAAAGGAAAAATATTTGGTTTTGTTAAAGTGAATTTCACTCTACTTTCTTGTGTGCTTTTTCTCCCTTTCTTTTTCTACAAACAAGTTGTGGTGTGAAATATTCTGTCTTTTTTTGGCTGGTCCCCAGTATTTATTTTATTTGTGTTTCTTTGGTCTTGTGCTGATTACTGATTAGAAGACACAGATAGGAGTGTTTTTCCCCTGTGTGCTTGTTGCCTGTGCATAGTTGATTATCTTTTTCAAGTGCAGGAAAAGATTAGAAAATGCTAACACCTTCTAACTCTTGCTAAACCTTGCCCAGGTAATATCTGATGCGTTAGTCATCCTATTTTCCAATCCTTCTTTTTATTAGTCAAATCTGAACTCTTGCTGCCATTCATGAAAAGCTAGAGCGAGGATCCATCATCTAATTTAAATCTCAACAATGTCATTTTTTCTTCCTTGTGTTCACTTTTTTTCCCTCCTCTGTTTTCTTGCCTCAGACTAGAAGGTGCTCTTTCTGTATCAGTGGATAGAGGCGTGAGTAAATGGCTTCAAGTGAGTGGACTTGTTTTGGGCTGTTGGTAATTCAATATGGTTAAGGAGACCATGAGTGGCAAGTGTTTAGTGTTTACAGCCTAGTTCTGTAGATTGATTATGAATTCCTTCCCTCCTCCAAAAATAATTGCTTGTAGTGATTCTCCCCTTTGGTCGAATTGTTGTATGGCTGTTATATATGCTTCAATTTTCATGCATGCCTATTGATGGCATTTTACCTCACCAATCTATTAACCATCATTTTTCATGCATTTTTTTGCCTATGTCATACTGTTGTTGAAACGGTAGCAATGTCTTATTGGTTGATTAAGCACTTCATCTTGAATATTCTTGATATCCAATAAGCTCATGTATCAACTAGTTACTTATTTAATCAAAAGAAAATTAGTAGTCCTGCTGGGGGTCATTCTGTAGGCCTTGATCCTTTTGCATAAAGGATTAAATGGAAAGTGATGAAACTTAATGAACAATTTATGAGAAATCTAAGGAATTGTTTTAATGATGTGGAAGTGGCAATGGTGATTGTATTATTATATATTTTGTAAGCAGGCAATGAAAATATGGCTAGATGTAATTGTAGTAGGACTCTTTTCTAATACTTGGAAGGCCAAGGAAAGACTCATTCTGATCACACACATCTTATGTCATCCCTAGGTACTGACCCCATGCTGTTCTTGTCAGTAGCTACTCTTCTTAGCCATGTTGTTGCCCTTGACATGCTACATACAGTTCATGATAATTAAAACTATTAACTTTTACTTTTAAAATGTCTACCCTGTGGGAATTGTAACTTCTGGCCCTGCTTTCTTTCACGTGTCTGTATGCATATGTGTCTCTATTGTATTCTCTCCCTTTCCCATCCCCTAGGGAAAATATCTTCATTGACATTCTCAACTGTGCTTAATTCTACATATCTACTACTTACTCATGGTTCTACGTGCAATATTTGGTTTTTCACTTAGTGTTGGAATTGAATTTAGCATCCAGTCAAGTTTTTTTTATTATGCATTGTCATTTTCTTACACAATTATTCTGAATGGATTTGTATGAGCAATTTGCATGGTATATATTAATATGACAATGCAGGGCTAGACGGGATCAATTGAGCATGTTAGAATCATAATAGTTTAGATGCAACTGGGTATTTATTAACAGTTTATTTTTGGTTTTTTGTTATGTCATATGCTGCTATGGTAAAGCATTGGTCTATTATGAATGTTTTTGTGGATTGGAAGCAGCTTTGCTTGATTGTTTTGGATTAATATAGTTTTTTGATGTTGAATTTTTTGAGATGCTCTTTTGCCTTGCAGATTGTGAGTTATTTGCAGATCTGACTCAATTACACTGTCTATTTTGACTCCCGGGGATTGCAAGTGACAGTTATGGGACATAGACACTTATATAACACATCTCCATTGTTTGAGGGTGAGGCTGACCAGAATTGGAATCATATGCATACTGATCAACATTATGTGAACCTTGGTAATGTTAAATCTATATGCCTCACTTCCACTTGTATTTGGTTCATTAGCCATTTTTTATGGTAAATAACTCTGTTGCTTGCATCAAATCATATTACTTATATAGACGGACCTCTGTTGCAGGTAGGAATAGCACTTCAGAGAATGGTTCTTTTATTTATCCAGTGGAAAATATGGCTATAGATAACATATCTTTCCCTTCTCATTGGAACTCCACCACAAGGTCAAGCGGATATGCATCCTCAAGTCTCAACATTGAAGTGCCTCCTCATCAATCAGATGCATCAGGCACTTCTAATGATCATTTTATGCATTCATCTAGTGCTGGAGCGTTTTTTGCAGTGTCTGAAAATTATGTACACCAGCCTTCTTCATCTAATTATGACAGACAAGCATTCCATGTTGATGGTGGTTTTATTGATCTTACAATGGGAAGTGGACGAGGGCCTCACAAGCGGAAGAGCCCTGGAATTCCTTCAGTCTATGAGAGAGGCAGTACAAGCAGATATTTCAGTGCTGGGAGTTCAACTGATCTTCCCATGTCTTCAGAATCACGGCCAGAGAAGCCAAATGTGGATTCTCAATATATGCCTTGGGATCATGTTACTATGGCACCCACATTCAGAGGTGCTAGCCTCTCAATAAAGGGTGAGAGTTCTTTAAGGAATGTGAGGAGCCGTTCTGCACTTGATTTGGAATCCAACCTGGCTAGGACCCATTTATCAAGTAATCATTCACACAATTCCTACTCTGCTGTCCCACCAGTTGACCATTCAAGCATGGTGGATCTTTCTGGTCAGATTTCTACCTCTTTGACAAGGGATTGGAGCCAAATGAACATATCTCCTGCTAATGGAAGGGTGTTATTACCAGGTTAGTTTATAGTTAATAAATATTAGAATTGAAACATACACCATTCTCCTTGCCTTTATATCTAGAAAACTGTCTTAAAATGCAGATACTAGTGCTTTTGGTTTTGAGACAAATCACTTCCTTGTTGGAAGTGGTGCTACTGCTAGTAATGCTTCTGTAGATGTTGGGGGCTTCCATCATGAATATGGTACAAACAGAAATCCTACTGCTCCTCAAAGTTTTCATAATCCGACTCAGACCACTAGGGGAATTCGAAGTAACTATTCTCAGAGATCCACTCCAACTTTTAGGGCTTCTTCAAGCTTGCGCTTGGGACATGTGACACCTTCAGATGATGGATTACCTATGGTAGCTGAAAGTTACAATTCTAGACACCCGAGGTCGTTGGCTACCATTGGCTGGAGGAATGGTGATAGAAATGGGAGGTCCAGAGTTTCTAGTGAGAGATATCGATCATTGGCTGATGAGGCTAGTCTCCATGATCGATTTTCCTCTGAGGTACCTGTCAGTATATCGTGGAACTATTTTTGTGTCAGTATTAATAGAAGGATGTATCCGTGTAATGTTTGGAATTTGGAACACCTGCTTTCATATTTTTGCCTGTGCGCCATACAGTTAACCTTAAATAAGGATGCTTGTTTTATTTGCAAAATTTAAGCAAATTACTTCCAATGTAACTTTTTGGACTGGTTGCAGCATTCATTAAGAGCAGCAAAATTGTTCTTTCTGGCTTTATTGCTACTGGCAGACTCAAATTTAATTTTTTTTATGGTTGTATTTTTTTGGGTTTTCAGGGTTTCATGATTGTTGAGCGCGCTTCACTGTATGGTTCTAGGAATATGCTTGATCAGCACAGAGACATGAGGATGGACATAGATAACATGAGCTATGAGGTGATTAACTGATTATTTATTTATTATTGTTTCTTGTGTTGAAATTGTATTATTTACTTTCAAATTTTTAAACTATTTTGATGATTGGTTCGACCAGGAACTACTTGCACTTGGTGAGAGGATTGGCCATGTGAACACAGGAATGTCTGAGGATTTGATTTCCAAGTGTCTGACAGAAACAATATATTGTTCATCCGAGCAAAGTCAAGACGAAGGAAGCTGTGTAGTCTGTCTGGTATGTTTTTCTTCTTTCATTCATGATAAATATTTTCAGATGTCTTTGGATGACATTATTCAGGTGCTTACGAGTTTTTATTGCAAATTACAGGAAGAGTACAAGAACATGGACGATGTTGGGACACTAAAAACTTGTGGACATGACTACCATGTGAGCTGCATTAAAAAGTGGTTATCTATGAAGAAAGTATGTCCTATCTGCAAAGCTTCTGCTTTGCCTGAGGATAAGAAGGATAAATAACTTCTACTGTCGAATAATTATTCTCATTTTGTAAATATATTTGGACATCCTTCGAAGTGGAGGAAACAAACTTGTTGTTGGAGATGTTGTAACAGAATGCTACCTTATGTTAAATTGTCAATGTATTTGTTCATGGCTTCGATCTCAATTTCGTGAAGCCTTGAAATTATTATGTGTGGTTTTCAAGTGAATCTGGATTATTATTTTTAAATAACGGAGAATATAATGTTAAGATAAAATATATAATTAGGTTTAAATAGATTCACCACAAAATATAGCCCATTATAGTCTTTTTATAATGAGCTTGAGGCTTATCATGGTTTGAATTTGTGGTTACGGTTAGGATGTGAGAGTTGTGATTGCGGGCATTGGGCATTGTGGTTGTTGTGATGTGCATTGAGGCTTTTGTGGTGTGAAATTATTTTATTTTTGCACCAATTGTGACAGGAATCTTAAATCTATTTATAATTCTACATTTCTTATTCTCCTTCCAAATTTCATCTTTCATTTATGGTCACTCTACTGTCATCCTTAAATCTCTAAAATTTTTTAAAATTCCCTTTAAATCTATTAGATAAAAAAAGAAAAGGAATGAAAAATAATTTTTATAAGGATTCAAGGTCTGAAGCGATCGATATGGCTGTTTCAACCATTGTGATGTTATGTTACAAATTATGATGTTATGTTACAAATTATGTTGTGATTTTTAATCATTCTGCAATTGCGGTTTGATGTGGTTGTAGCACTGTCCACAATCACAATATTATGCCGCATCACGTGATGTCCGTAATTTAAAATCTTGAGCCTTATATCATACTAGGATTAACTCAGTGTAACCTGATTAGGTGACGAAAGGTTTATGCACATTTAGAGGATTATTTAGCAATATATATAATCTCACAAGTTCAATATTTTTAATTAATTTTATTTATTTTTTATTAGCAGTTTTTATTTATGTTTATTTTTTTAAAAAAATATAAAAAATTTAACCCTGGACTAATCTGAATGTGAATTTAACAAATCTAATCGTTGATTAATTTGATATTAATATGATGATTATGCACACCAAATTTTAGATTAATTGGACATTCATAAGTATGTAATTTTAGAGTAAACATTTACTTATATTTTAAAAAGTATATTGCATGTTCCATTGAAGTAATTTAATGAAATATCAAATGATTTTTAAATTTTGTGAAATTTTGTAGGCTTAATCTATGTAATGGAAACTATTAATGTGACGGTTGGATTGATGAAATTCAATGTTTATAAGAAATTATTAAGCGAAGTAACTTTACCCAGAGTCACTCCTGGAGTAAGTTGATCTCCACCATTTTATTAAATAGGAGTAAAATTTAACTAAAGATTTTTTGGTATAACCACAGGTGTCCTCCACGGGAGACAATCCTGCTTAAAGGGAATCAAGCATGTACCACTTGAACAGTTGAACCAACCCCGTTGGTAAAATTTAACTAAAGATTAAAATAATAAAAATGGTGAATATATATATATATATATAATGGGGAAAAATAATGCTGAAATTAATATGTAAAATCACCACAACAGATCATTAGTAAGAACACTGAACACCACTAATATATTATCTCCTAACAGAACTCTCTCCACTAACCATTGCAATCATATTTACTGTTTGTAGGTGTCCTTGGTTTAAATTTTATTTTATCATAAATCTAAACCAAGGAGTTTAAATTTTATTCGTAAGGACTCCTTGCGATGGTTTGATTTAGATTTATGATAAAATAAAATTTAAATTGATCATATTTAATTGATTTAGTTTGTTTTCACTCATTTTTGAATTTCTTTTCAAACAATTTGAATCAAACCAATCTGATTAAAATTTGGTTGTCTTCTTTTAGCATAACACTTTACCAAAAAAAAAAAAAATCTGATTAAAACGGGGTCATCGAATTAAGATAAAAAATGTATTCTTATAAGTTTTAAAACTTTTATCCTTATGTATCTCTTTATATAAATTAATTAAATTAATTTTATCCTTTTATCTTATGTATCTCTTTATTATAAGTTTTCAAACTTTTATCCTTATGTATCTATTTTATTCTTAGACAATAATTAAATTAATTCCAAACATCAATATAATTTTAATTATCATTTAGTTTTTTCTATAATTATAAATTTAAATATCTCATTAATCTTTTTATCTAAAATATGATAACAAGATTGGATAATTAAACATGATCAAAAGTGTCTTAATTACAGTTCTCAATATAAAGTACTACCATTTTCTTTGTAATAAAAAGTAAAAAGATTTAAATTTAATCTATTGTTAATATAAAATTTATATTAATATATTGATGCATTATTGAACAATAGACTTCCTATGTACATGATTAGATGATATTAAACAAAAACTTTTTCATGTAGATCAAAATTAAATATAATGAAAAATAAAAAATCTATTTTCTTATATGTTAATTGCATATATAATGACACTTTGAATCCTCATTTTACAATGTGTCAAGTATACACGTTATAAAAGCCAAAATTTATGTTCAAAATAAGATTTAAACTTAATTTTTTTTCTCTTAAAACTATGGCCAATTCTACAATATACACCATGTAGATATAGGGTAAAATACATTAAAAAAAGATTTGATGTACACTTGGAATAAGTGGATACACCTAAAATTAAAGAGAAAGAAGAGAAAAAAATAGAGTTGTGAGATGAAATGAAACAGCTTTAGGCCCAGTTGAAAAAAATGGAGTTGTAATGAAATGACAATTTTCTTAATTCTCATTGATTCATTCGAGAATTAACAAGCCAACAAGATAACTTACCCCACTCATATCTTGCATTGGACTGAACAAAGTTTACAAACACTAACTTGAAACATACTAAGTGGTTTGATTGGAAGCAACCTACCTAGTCAGCATGTTTTAAATACTTTGTTGTGGACCTAAAAAAGATAGTATGATACCTAAAGCTATTAGTTAGAGTAAACTCTGAAATTCACCACACTCTAAGAAATCCTCTGATTCATCCTAGTTACCAAAGTATTATCAATATTTGTGACGTTAACTTTTAGGCACGTTAATTAATCACGAAGATTGATATGACCACACCATTTGAGATTCCTTAAAGATTGATGTTAGATTTTTATATTTTCAAAGATTTAATGCATCTACCACTATATTTGCAAAGAATGCATGAATGCGAGTTAAGCCATAATATCATTCCCCATTTCTCACTTGATTCCTTTCGATATGGGAACTCATTGTGTTTGATCCTGGTTAGATGTGCATACTATACTACTATCCTGAAGCCGAAAACAAAGATAGTAAAATCCCAGTTGTGAGCTCCATTTTGTAGTTAGTTGTGATATATAGTTATAGTTGGTTGTTATATCAATTTCTTCTATATATATTATAATTGAAGTGTTAATACTTAATTGTACAACCTTATACGATGATATATACAATTATGAGAGAAAAATGAGATATGATGGAAAGAGATGAAGAAAAAAAAGTATGTCATATGAATAAGGAATTATACTTACATAAATATAAAAAGCTGCTATAAGGGGCTGTATTAGTAGGTACTCCTTTACACCTGGCATGATTAGTTATACATCCCTAATTTTAATTTGAAAAAAGGAGTACTGACCAATTTTAATTTAAAAAAAGGAGTACTGAAACACCTGGCATGATTAGTTATACATCCCCAATTTTAATTTAAAAAAAGGAGTACTGAAAATTTGTTCATATTAATCCATATTATGGGAAGCTTTTCAGTTGACTTGGATGGAAAAAATTATAGAGCATTTTGGGGCATTCCGAGAATTGAACTCGGGACCTCTCGCACCCTAAGCGAGAATCATACCACTAGACCAAATGCCCTTGTTGTCTGACACCATTGAGATACTTAATATAATAAATGGGTTTTGGTTTTTCATTGAGAGATTTTTTTTGGTAGGAGTTTTTATTGAGAGATCTGTGATGCTATCCCTCCCCCACAAACCAAAACGACCGCGACTGGGCTATAAAGCATCCACGCCTTTTATTATTGTTTCATATATATTTTGCTTTTGTCCGATTTAAAAAGATATATCTTTTGGGACATGTTTTTAAAGTTTGGATATACAATAGAATTATACTCACAAACATAAAAAAGAGAGATAAGCATTATGTAAGCTCGTCCCTTCCCTTCCGCTCCCTTTTCTTTCTTTTTCTTTTTTAATAAAAGCACCATTTTTTATGCACCAACAAAGCTCTCAATAAGCTTCACAATCAAGGTTAATTTGAACTCAAATTAGTTAAATTAGAACAACTTTTGCCAACTGCTGATCCATCGTTGTAAATATACTATTATGATTGAGAATATATTTGATACAATATTTTGGAGAAATAAAAAAAATATATAAAATATATAAATATCTTTAATTTAAAATTTTCTTTTATAATGAGCTCAATAAAATAATAAATTATCATGAAATATTCCAATTATCATTTATTTGTTATAATTATTATAAAACTTAATTCAAAAATTAAAAAAAAATTATCATTCCATTTTTTCTTAACCAAAACTCTCAAATATTAGACAAGAGGAAAAGCAAAAAGTAGTTGTAAAATATGTACTTTTTCAGTTTTTAACCGGAAATCCCAATGAATATATATAATTATGAACATTAATTCTTGAATCAAACTCTAAGATGTGAATTTTAGTGTTACAAGTAAATTTCACCTAAAGTTATAAAGTTATAGTTAATTTCTACTATGATCAACTACTATTGTATAAGCTATGAGTCATATATTAATTGCTATTTTGCAGAGGTTTATTTGATTTCAGGCATAGTTACTTATACGCACTTCTACTTAAAAAAAGTATTAAAAAAGTACAACTCAATCAATTCACTAACCATTTAGATTGTTCATTTAAATTATTGCCCCATCTAATATTTGTAGCATTCTCATATTAGAGATAAAACAAATTAGATGTGTCTAATATATCTTGACAATGAAGGTTTTCTTTAGATCCCTCTCAAATTACTTTGGATTTTTTTTTTACTTCTGTATTTATGCAATTGTTGACACAATTTCATCATATCAATGATAAAGTTAGTCTTAAATCGCAATTCATTACATCATCGATTACTAGTGGCTAAATTTACATTAGAGGATTGGGAATTATAGTATTCAAAGATTGATTGTGAGTTTGTGACTGACTTAACACAAGGAAATTTCTCTTAAATTTCGTTACTCTGTTTCGCCTATGGTCGTTCTTGACAATTATTGTGGATTTCACAATCCAATTGGACTAACTGGTGAACAGTCCCCACAGGTTGAAGATTTATTAATGAGTCTGAGTCTTTGTTGCAAGAAGAATGGTTCCCTTAACCTTAAGTTTCCTCTCTTGACCGGAAACGTTTTTGGGTTGGGTCTCTAAACAGGGCGCAAGCAAAACTCACAGGGTATGTTTGTGAGTTGAATTTTGGAGGGAAAAGGAGGGAAGAGAAGAGTTTATTGGAAGCCCTTCCCCCCATTGTGTTTGTGAGTTTGAGTATTTTACAAAGTCTTTCCTTCTCCTCCCCCTCCTTCTCTCTCCAATCCTTCCATTTCTCTCATCTCTAAACTCACAAACACACCTGTAGAGAAAAACAAAAAAAAAAAAGGAAAAAGTCATGTATGAATATATACATCACTTAATGACTTCATACATTACAGGAATGTGAATGAATCCAACAAGAGCAACCTTTTTCCACGGACCTGGATTTGGATTTGGTATAGTTGAAAATCGGTGTAATTAGTGTAGTCATTAACTCTAGTCTATCCGATTTTAATTAGACGGATTAGATGTTGAGATATTTTTAAATAGCAATTTAATATTTGACTCCTCCAATCAGACTAGAGAACTGCACCGATTTCCGATTGCACCAAATCAAATTCCCTTTTCCCACTAGATGGGGTCACTTAATTTGTATAGCCTTGAAACTTAAGAGCGAGACGAATATTCTGTATCCCATATAGTTATATATATATCTGAAATAAATAAATAAATTAAATCTATATATAGATTCGAGTCGCTTGCACAAAACCAAGAATCGAAGGTGCATGGAAATGGCAACAGTGGATGCATCCAGTTATTCTCTACAACACACTCCAACATGGGCAATTGCCATTGTTTTTTTCATTCTTACCTCAATCTCAATCATCTTGGAACATCTCGTTCATCTTATAATCAAAGTCAGATTAATTCTTTACATTATACTTTAATTTGCTTCAATTTGATTTCTTTTGCATACTTAATCAGTTAGTTGATTAATTACATATATGGATGCATGCAGTGGTTGAGGAGACATCGGAAGAGCGATTTGATTAAAGCAATTGAGAAGCTTAAATCAGGTTATTGAATGTCTCAGTTAACTAGTGGCATTTAATTTAAACAACAATTATTGATAATGGTAAATTTTAAATAAGGTTTTGTGTTGTGAGTGGTGCAGAGTTGATGATGTTAGGATTTGTGTCGCTTTTGTTGACAGTCAGTCAAGACGCTATCACAAAAATCTGCATACCATCAAAGACTGCAGACACTATGCTTCCCTGCAGTTCCAAACTTGGTCCAATTCCAAACAACGATACTCTACTTTTTGATTTTTGCAGTGCCAAAGTATATATAATAGTTATTTACTTCTAGCATTAAGTAATCAATTAATTAATCATTATATTTAACGCCTCTTCCTTTTTAAGGCTTTAGTTAATTAATTATTACTTGATTTGCATGGTGCAGAAGGGTAAGGTTGCTTTAGTATCGAAAAAAGGGATCCATGAACTTCACTTGTTCATTTTTGTTCTAGCTGTCATGCAAATTGTGTACAGTGTTCTCACCATGGCTTTGGCAAGGGCTAAGGTAACAAATACCTAAGGATCAATACCTCACTTGTTACTCAATTCCTCTGTTTGGTTATGGTTTAGTCATTTACATTAACATATATATAATTTATTTGATTAGTTTATAAATTTATTTGAGCAAAATAAGATTATTTCACCAATATATTTATAGCGTTTTTTTATCAACTTATTATCCCTCTTTCAATTTTTACCCTTACTAATTTAATAAAATTCCTTTTTTATCTCCTTCATTCAAAAGTAAAATATGAGTAAAGAAATAAAGGTAAATTGCCTTAGTTAATAGTTTTTTTTTACTATTTTTGAGTTTTTTTTAAAAAAAATATTATTTAATTTAATTTTTTATAAAATATTTTTTAAAACAAAATTTCATAAGAATTTAAACTTAATAAAAACTTAAAATTATAATTTCTTAAAAATATTTATAAAATAAAAATAGAATTTATATAAAACATCATGTCAATGCTTTTTTATATTATTTTACATTTATTTGTTAGTTCAACAATTAATTTTATCAAATAATTTTTAATTCAATTAATTAACTTAATAATTTTCAACTAACTTATGAATTAATTTACTGCACATGGCATAGACTTCATTTGGGATCCCTTTTCAACTGCATCATCTAATATACCATATTAAATACTTTTAATCATTTAAAGAAGAACTTATTTTTATACTATTTTTGTATTTTTAAACTATTTATGTGTGTGTATGGGTATGTATGAACTTCTAGGTGATAAGTTAGCTGTTAACGGATAAGTTCCGAACTTATAAACTAGCTTATTTAATTAAAAGTGTTTGGTGTTAAAATATGTAAAGTGACGTAAACTAAAAAGTGATTTTTAATTTTTAGTTATAAAAATTTAATTAGAATTTTTTGAAAACTCGCAATCACTTTAAACATAGTGTAACTTATTGATAGTTTATTGTTTACTAAACACACTCTATGACTTAAAAAGGAATTAAACTCCTTACTATTTAGACTAACATTGTGGGTAGCATTTATCATAGTATAAGAGTAAATTCTTTTAATTCGTATTCAAATTAATTAAATTAAATTAAATTGTTTTCATTCATAGTATAAAAATTAATGCATAAATTAAATAATTCAAATTAATTATTTATCATAGCTTTAAACATGTTTACAAAATTACAAATTGTTACTCATAAATTTCCATTTTTCTGTATCAATATATGCATTGATTTTTTTTTTCTCAGTTAATATTCGTCTATGATTTTCCAATTAAATTCATGAGTCACATGTGCAGATGAGACACTGGAAAACTTGGGAGAAAGAAACTCAAACAATTGGATATCAAGTTGCCAATGGTAAGCATATATATTTACATTTGGCTTCAGCAGCGATGGATTTATTATCAAAATTCTTCCATGCGTTTCATATGGAATTTTTTTTGGGTAAATTTTCTTTTATGATTTTATCCCCCATGCAAGAAATGCTGTCATATATATGCATTAAAACTTAAAAACTACTTCAGAAATTAAGTCCGCGCCTATGGACCAAAGATTTTAATTGCATTGTAACGCTTTTCTTTCTTCTTTTCCCATAAAACCCCACATTGAATTAGTGATGATCGTGATACAGATTGATTTGCATGTCAGTATGGACACCTATGTGGCTATGTAATCTTCAAAATAATTGAAGACTAGATTTGGACCCACAAAATGAATAAATAATTTTATAAATATAATTTTAAATTAAAAATTATAATATTAAGTATATTAAATATAATAATATAGTTTATATTCTGATGTTAAATCGAATAAAAATTTATAATTGATAGAATAAATTCTCATAACAATATAATGTTATATTTTATTTTAAACAACATGTGATATTAGTTATTTTAAGTCACATAAAATGCTGAATTCAATTCTCTTCTGAACTGTTATCCCCTATTTATGAATCTGAATTTGTTCATATTGTACAATTAATTTCAAGCAAGTGAAGTAGTGAATAAGATTAATAATGTGATGAGTCACTAAAAGTACTCTAAATTCCCCTTTTTATAATTAATAAAATAAATTAAATAGTAAATAATATGAATTTTAATTTCTGAAGAGTGAGTGGATAAGTTATTAAATTGAGAAGGTGAAATTGATGCTTGAAGATTGAAATGATGACATGTGGGATAAAATTTTGAGGTGACAAAAATAATATACAAATAACAATATCACAACGTGTGACTCAATTTTAATATATTATTATAAATAAATAAATAAATAGAACCTGAATTTACTGAATAAAATTAATAAGTAGTGTGATGTAAGTAAAACTACTCCAATTTTCCCTTTTTATAACTGATAAGGAAATTAAATAACAAATAATATGAATTTTAATTATGGGAGAGTAAATGGATAGGTTATAAAATTGAGAAGCTGGAATGCTTAAACATTGAAATGATAACAAGTGGAGTAAAATCTTGACATGGGAAAAAATAATGTACAAAGAACAATGTCATGGCTTGCTATTCAATTTTAATAGATTATAATAAAATAGATGGATTAGCCATGAAGAAAACGAGAAGTCTAAAGAGTGACTTAAGAAATAAAAATAAAAAGGATTTGTATTAAAAATATAAACATGATTTATCACTTATTGATTTTAGTAATTAAAATCATTTAATAAAATATATTTGATGCTCATTAATAGGTAAGGCCTTCAACAGTTCAATGTATATACATGATTGTGTATCCCTTTCCGATATTTTTGAGCCTGTATTATAGAATAGTACAATGAGTTTACTTTAATAAGTGTACAATACACTAAATTTAACAAGTCATGACATTTTTTCGTTTGTAAATTAGCCCTTTTAATATTTATGATTATCAATCAGACCCCAATAGATTTAGATTTACAACGCAAACAACATTCGGAAGACGGCACATATCTACGTGTAAGGGTTCATCATTACAAGTTTGGATTGTAAGCCTTTTCTTTTCCCTTTTTATTTTAATTTTCAAAATCAACTTTTGCTTTGACACATTTGCACCCTTCTATGATCCTCCTTTTATCACTGATACTTGAAAGTGAAACATAATGAGGAAATGAATAACTTGGTTGATTCAATTTCAAATGAATAATTGATAAAATCAACAAAATGGAGCAGCATTTATTTATTTATTTCACCTTTTTATGTTTAACATTGTTCATGAATCTGTGAAATTTGGACAGAAATGTTTTTCAGACAGTTCTTCCATTCAGTGGCAAAAGTTGATTATCTCACCCTGAGGCATGGTTCATATCAGTTGAGTACACAATACATGTTCCTATTTCAATAGTCAACAAACCTTATTATTTTTGTTAAGCCTTTCATTAAGATGTTTCATGTACCTCTCAGGCTCACTTTTCAACCAGGAACAGCATCTTTAATTTCCAAAAATACATTGAACAGTCACTTGAGGAAGATTTCAGTGTTTGTAGTGAGCATCAGGTTTTTATTCCATTAGTCCAACCTGCAATTTCAGATACTAATGTCAAAAGCTACTGTCCTTGTGCTCTACTAATCACTTGTTCCCTGGCACTGGCAGCCCTCTCATGTGGTTCACAGTTGTTTGTTTTTTTTGCTTGTGGGTGTACATGGTTAGAAGGTTTGATTCCCTCTTTCATTTTCATTTTTTACCCTACTTTTTTTTTTAACATTTTACATCTTAATTACTAGTTTATTTCTCTGTGTGAACTATATTAGGTTGCATGGTATATCTCTGGTTATCCTATGCTCCCCTCTTGGTGAGTAATAATCACTTTACAGCTTTTTTATTTATTTTTAAATAATACATATACTAGGCTTGTAATTCAGCTTTTCAGCATTTTCTTTGTAGATGGTTCTGATTTTTAGGAACTAAACTTGAAGTCATTGTGGTAGAGATGGCTCTTAAATGAAGGATGTCAGTAATGTAACCATTGGTACTCCTCTTGTTAGTCCAAGTGACAATCTCTTCTGGTTTGGCCATCCAGGATTTGTGTTAACACTCTTACATTACACTTTATTTGTGGTAAACCTCCATCATGTACATTACATATATGATTAGGATGAATAAGGCAGTGACATCCATAATACTGATACAATCACTTATTAAACTGACAGATTTTAATTTTTTTTGACCCTGACAGAATGCATTTGAGCTTGCCTTCTCTACATGGGTAATAGTAAGTTGTCTTACTACCCTATATGAAAATTAACATTAGAAATTGATTCAACATATGGCTGGACCTGACATCCTTCTCTTGATTTTTCTATTGCTTTGTTGCCAGACACAGTTTGGATTAGATTCTGCTATCACCAACACAAATCTTTCACAATCACAAGGGTAGTGATGGCGTAAGGATAGCATACAATTTATAATGAATTGATTTTTTTTTTTTTTCATGTTGATTCTGCTGTGGTGAATATTTTTAATTCTTAGTAACATTCAGATTTATTATTTTCTTCAGGGTGGCAGTTCAAGTCCATTGCAGCTACGTTACTCTCCCCCTCTATGCACTAGTGACACAGGTGACTTCTATTTAGGTGTTCTGCTTTTAGCCCCTGCCATTTATGTGGGGTTAAGTGGTTAATGTCTTGAAATTGGATTGTTACAGATGGGTTCACAGTTGAAGAGTAAAACATTGGTTAAAATTCTGAGGCAGTGGCATGTTGAGGTGAGGGAGAGGAGGAGGAATCAAGAACAACTTGTGAAGCCTTCTAGTTCTAGGCACATAAATCTGCCATCAGAATGGAGCAAAACAAAGGAAAGTGCTCATGAGTTTTCTTTCAAGCTATGTGGAAGCATTCATTCCACTGAAAAAGGAGAAATCATAGAAGAAAAAGCAACATGAGGTGAAAACAAAAGCTAGCTCATCTAGTGATCCATCTAGTAGTGTTGTTCCACCAGAAATGCCAAATCTGAGGAGTACAAAATTAGAACTTGAAGGCAGAGAAACATTATCAATTATAATTCTATTCTATTGAATGTCAGATTCATTTTGTGGACATAATAACTACCAGTTGTGGTAGAGTAAAAATGCATTAATGTTTTGATGATTGTGGTACTGATTTAGTAAAATCCAAAGTTGATACAGCTGTACAAGGAAATAATGTATTAACTATAGGCCTTATTCCACTAAACTTTTTGTTTTTGTGTGTGTTTTGAAGAGGATTTGACAGCTTATGGACAGGAAAAATCTTCTGGTTGTAAAGTTTAATTTACTTTTCTAGTATTCAGTGAGGACCCGGAGTGATCATATGCATAAATGAATTTACTCAATAGCTTCCAATGGTCAATAAGCAGACACCTGAGCACATCCAGAATGTGAAGACTGCAAATGACAATAAAACAATTTTACTTTTTGTCATTATTACTTGACTAAGGCATTAACCCATAAATGTTGTCTCTGGAAGGAAGCCAATCATGCAATAAACTGTACTATTGTCCACATTGGTATACCCCATTCTGGATTTTTATTGAACTTACCACTTTGCAAATCGGATTTTGTTGGTATGACAACTGTAATATTAAGATGCCCAATCCTTATTTGGATGGATTCACTAAGGCTGATGATATCTTCATATATTTACTCATTTCACAAAACTCAGAAATTTTTGGATTCACATATATATGAGAAAACAGATTTATTTGGGTCCTTGCCTTCTCTTGCTTGTGATGTAGCCACTCAACTTCGTGGATCTAACTTATTCTAGCATGTGATTTGACATCATGGAGCATCATATTTGCTATACAGCATGGGCAGACAGTCATTTTATGATTAGAAGATGTGGAGTTTAGAATCCATGTCCCATGTCCATGGTGACCACATCCTTAGTTGTATAAGGTTGTCCCACACACTTGGCCACTTCTCCCGTTCATTTGCCTTCCACTTCCTCTCTAATTCTCTTCTTTTCATCACCACCATACCTGCCGACAGGGACCCTACTCTACTCTATTGAGCCAATAAGTGTTAAGCTTTTTCTTACCCCAATTTCTCTCTCTCTCCACACACACAAGCAATGGCAGACAAATACTTACTATGCATCATAGGGGAAATGGATCGGCTTTGGTTTCATCAAGGCATTCGTTTTTCAGAACCAAGTCAACAACAGCATCAGTTGCTCCCCAACATGTTGAAATCCTGTTACCCATATCAGAATCTACTTCTTGCTCATCATCCATTCTTTCTTTGCCACCTCTACTAGATGAAGAAACTTCAACAACAAAGAATCACCTTCTCCAGAGAAACAAGTCTCATCAGAGTCAATCTCTGTACCCCTTGAGGTATAATTTGAAATCAGTTAGTATACTTCTGAACTTCTCTCTATATTGTGTGGTTCAATTTGATTATAAAGTGTGGAACCATGAGTCATGACTATGCTTCTTTCTTCTTTTTTATTTTTGTTTTACTTGTCACAAGGATGGTTTCAATTGACAACAAAGAAGAAACTAAGGAAAGATTGGCTAGAATGGATGTTTTGGATACAGAATTCATTCACATTCATATTCACCATCAACTCCAAACAGACGCAGAAAATTGAGGAAACAAGCTACATGTACCAAGGAAGCTGCAAAAGTCCATGAGCTGCAGACACTTGGGAACTGGAACTTGATGAAGTAACAAGGGTTTTTTTGGGATCTGGGTTCATATTCAAGAAAGAATATATAAGTCCCAAGAATGATGAGTGTTGTCCCTGGCTTGCAGAGACTTGGTTTACACCAAATGAAGAGCACACACAAGTTAATGAATGATGTTAAGCAGAGGAGAAAGAAGATGATATCATGAGACCATATTTATCAGAGGCATGGCTTATAAAGAGACCAGATTCAACCACTACTCAATTAAAAATTCCTAAACCATGTTCAGCTTCCAATATGAAAGAAACATCTTCGGTTCTGGCTAAAACTGTGGCTTCAGAAATCCACCAAGAACAGTAAGATACTTCAAATCAGAGAAAGCAAAAAGAACATGAGTAGACCTAGAGCCAATTTTTCAACCTATGATTATGATTAGTCATTGATTGATAGCTAAATAATTAATTGTGTGTTATAAAAAAGCATAATAAGAGAGAGGTGGTGCAACATCAATGTAATTGAATTTCTGCCCAATTTCTCCCTCCTCCTTTTAAATATTTTTGTGTCTTCAAGGCAATAAAAGGGAAGGTTCTTATTGGAATGAATCAAAATGGAGGCTGAGTTGAGAGTTGATGATTTTGTTGTGCAAGGAAATGTGAATACAGTTAGGTAGATAAGGCAGGAAGAAGATAAGCACACACCAAAGAAGTAAAGAGGGACCTACTTGACAAGTGGGGTTTCACACACGCACCACAATTGAGAGCCCATCAGACTGTTCCATTGTTTTTTTGTTGGTATATATGACCCGAAAATCTGTTATTCATGTCATATGCTGTCTTATTTGTCCTCATTACCATTACAATGGAACAATGATTCTTCAGCTCTTGAATCCTGTCCCATCTCTATTCCCTTTGTCTACTACTCTACTCTGCATCAACCCTAATCTATTCATTTGCGAGCAACTGCAAATAATTTTTATTTATGGCTATACTTTTTTTTTTCTTATCTATTTATCCCCCTCCCCCATTTATCGTCAGATCCCCCCCTCCCCCCCGTCTCTCTATCTTCTATATTCTATCTATCATATTAGATTTAGGGTTTAGGGTTTAGAAGATTTAACCACCCACCACCACCGCGTGGATCACAGTAGATATATAGGATATTCCAGTTTAATCAGTGGTCCTCGTCGAGTTCAAACTCTCTCTGGTATATAATTATGTTAAATACTCGAAGGAAGAGTTTTGCCGCTCATTAGAGGTCCTACCCCTTGAACATGATTGCTTCTACTACTAGAGGATACATGTGTTCTTATAACTAGAGCCGACAAGGGGGCTAGCCAGACTGGGCCGGCATGCAATAGCCGGTAAAATGTAGGGCTCGGACACTTATTTTAGAACCTCAAATAATTCTCGAGCATTTTAGCCCAGCCCGATAAAATAAACTCACCCTACCCGCAAAAACCCACAAAATTGGTCGGATAGCCTGCAAAAGACATCAAAAATCCAGGTTACCTGCAAAAAAACTGTAAAAATGTAGGGTTCGGACATCTATTTTACAAGCTCGAATAACTCCTGAGCTTTTTAGCTCATCCGATAAAGCCCGCTACCCACATCGCACCTGACCCGTAGTAGCTCGAATTATTCACTCTACTTATAACATGTTTGATTTATCTCAATACCACTTTATAAGTGTAGATGCAAGTCAACTCTGAAATAACGTTAGTCTAAATCCATATATGTAAGTTGATTTTAAGGTTTAAACCAAATACATTATTAAAATAAACAAAAGTACTCCTAACATCAAATTTCATATTGATTAATTGAATTACGGCATCTCATCGTTACCTACAAAATTGTGACACTTGTTTTCATAGGCGCTATCATCAGAGAAAATAGTCATGGTGTGCAAGCCCAACTTGGTATGATGGTATCCACCACTAACCTCTTGCATATTCATGGCAACTTCAACTGCGGGGTCTCCTTTCTAAATCAGGTTGAGAATGACTAGAACATCAACTAGGGGCCCTAAATGACCCAATTAGTTTTCATGCTAGGCTAGCTATGACCTATGAATTGAAGACTTATGCCAAAAGAAAGACAACACTGCCTTCCCCCCAAATGTGGCGGTGTTAAGTGTGGTAACAATCCCATCACCCAAGAAACAACGTCGTGTAATTTAGGAGAAGGGAAGGCAGTGTTGTCTTTCTTTTTGGCATAACTATTTTTTGTTACATTTTTGGCATAACTTAGTCTTAGTGCCAAATTGCCAATGCCTCTATATATTTAAGTAATAAAATCTATTATATCTATATTAAAATTCACTAGCAAATTATGATGTCAAAAATTTGTACATTACTTTTTTCATATCTGAGCTGGCGATTGCTCAATCTTATGTCAATTCACTTTGTGCAACCTATTTACTCACTCTTACAATTGTTAATTTTTTTAAAGTTTTAAAACTATCATGCCCACTATTATTTCATCATTTATATGTCATATTCATAAGTAACTAATTAAGATGAAAATCAAAGATGAATTCATCATTAATATGTGGTTGCTCATAATTAATTATTTAAGAGATGGGTAATCAATATTTATTCAAGCTTCTAGAGAAATGTAAAAAAAGAGAGAACATAAGTTAGGAGTATCAACAAGGGAAAAACTATGGTTGTTTATGGATTGGGTTGGTTAATATTTAGGTAATTAAATCTAAATTGATTATATTTAATTGGTTTGATTTAATTTTATTTTAAAATTTTTTTTCAATAAATTCAAACCGAACTAATATTATTAAGATTGAGTTGGTTTGGTTTGAGTTATTGGATTAAATAAAAAATAAATTATTATTTTTTTCAATTTTTAATTCTTAAGTATTATTTTTTTAATAACTTTCATATAAAATTTTAGAACTCATAATAATTTAAAGTCAAAAAATTCTTTTCTTCTTTAATTATTTTAGAAAAAATGATTAAAGTAATTACATATGTTAATTTTACTTTACTTATTATTTAGCTCTTTTATAATTATAACTTTATATAAATCATTAATCTCTTTACCCAAAGTATGTTGCCGAAGTTGCATAGTAAATATAAATAATGAGACTTCAAACATTTGATAAGATCATGAGAAGGTAAAAAAAAAAAGGCAAAAAGTACAAGAGAGTTTCAAATATAATGTCCAAAATGTGTAAATTTAAGCCTAAAAAAATTGATTGAGTTATTGAGTTTGGTTCAAGTTAAAAAAGCAAAAATATAAGAATCGAAATTATTATAATTCATTTAATTCAGGTTGGTTGAAATAAAATGAACCAATTAACTAATCTATTTCGAACCAACATGGTTAATTTGGTTAGGATCATCAAGTTTAGTGAGTCAATTTGATCAAATGAACACCTCTAAGAAAAGCTATAAAAAAAACTATAAGCATTCAAATATCATCAAAATTCATAAACTTAATAAAATGGCGTAAACATATTATAATTTGCCAAAAAATGGATATTTTTTCTATTTATATTACCATTTACTACTTTAAAATATCTCAAACTCATCTTTTCAATTAAATATAGCGCATGTTTGGTTTAGTATTGAAACGTGACAAATTCACGTGTTTCAACGTTAAAAATAGTTGTGTTGAGAAATCCAAACTTGAGTTTGGTCAGTTTGAACGTTGAACTAAACACACATATAAAATTTGCAGACTAGTACAGATCAAACTGAGTTGTCGGCATACTCTCTTACCCAATAATGTTATGTGTATGGATCCTCTCTTGCGGTCCTACCTCTCCAGCAGGTTTAGATATGGAATAGCTAAGAAACAGCTAAGAATTAACTAAGGAATTTTTTCCGTAGCTATTTCGTAGTTATTCTAAACTTGTTGGAGATAGCTATCCAGCTGGGTAGGATCTATATCCTAATATTATCAAGTTTTGTTAAAGTTGTTTTACAAAGGATCTATATCCTAATATTATCAAGTTTTGTTAAAGTTGTTCTGCAAGGTAATCTACAACTTTGCTTTATATTAAAGGCTTAAATATGTTTTTGGTCCCTATAAATATAGGTCATTTTGCGTTTGGTCCCTAGAAAATTTTTTGTTGGTTTTTAGTCCCTACTTATTTTTCCGTCAAGCTGTTTGGTCCCTGCCGTTAAATACAGTCTGATGTGGCTAACGGAGAGCCACATCAGACTGCCACGTGTCTCAATCTTAATAATTAGAGTATTTTTATTATTTTAATTCTAATTAATGAAAAATAATCGATTAATACGGGTGAAAAAACCCTATTTTCAGTGACCCTTTTCTACCCTCTAGTGTGCATACCCTATTTTCTACTCTCGCTCGTTCTCTCCTTTCTCTGGTGCTCTCGTTCGCAAGGGAAAGGAATAATCGACGCGTGCAGCCATAGGTGACTTCGTATACTGGTTGAAGGAGCTTGAGGCGTCTCGAGGCAGAAGCTGATACGTGAAGGTAAGTAACTCTCTCACCCAATTTGTAACTATATTTGGAAGAATCTAACATGTGGGTGGGAACGGGTTTGTCAGTTACTGACAAAAAAGGGTATGAAGATGAGTAAAATATTATTGTGGTTGGGTGTGGGGACCGTGTGATTGTATTTGGTTTTGTGTATGTAATTTAATATGGTGTTTGTGTGAATTTACATATGTAGGCTGGGTTTCACAGTTGTGGTGCATCATGGGGGGGGTTTGTTAAGAACCCTGTTTTGAGGTATGAGGGTGGAGAAGTCCACGCATTCCATAACTTAGACATAGATAATTGGAGTTATTTTGAAGCCTTAGGTTTAATAAAAGACCTAGGATACCGTGAGTATAAGTCTGTTAAGCTTTGGTGGAAGTTAGGTAAGAGCAGATATGGGAAAAATTGGGCATGCATTAGCTGGGACTCTCATGCACTTGAAATGGGGAATTATGCAGTGGAGCATAAGTGTGAGGTTGACTTGTATGTAGAGCATACTGTGGTTTCTGAGCCTGCGTTGTTGGATGCTTGCACATTGTTAATAGCAAACAACGGTGGTGATGTGAAAAACCTGATAGTGGAAGGGTTGGAGGATTAGATGGAGTTGGGAATAACAACAATGTTGAAGGAAAGGTAATGGAAGATGTAGAAAATGGAAAAGGCTGCTGTGATGATGAGGTTGGAGGATTAGATGGAGTTGGGGATAACAACAATGTTGAAGGAGAGATAATGAAGATGTAGAAAATGGAGAAGGCTGCTGTGATGATGAGGTTGATGGCAATAGCTCTAGTGATAGCATTGATGATGTACATTTTTCTGATAGTGAGGAGGAGAGGAACTTGGGTTTAGATGATGGTTTTGAGGAAACTCATGTCCAAGAGAAAGGTCAAAGTGGAAGGAAGTTGAGGATTAAGTCTACACCAGTGAAGAATCCCATCTTGTCACCTAAAAAAAGAGCTGAGAAATTGACTCCTAAGAAAGCAAAAAGAAAATTTTTTGAGGGGCAGAGTAGTGGAGTGCATAATGTGGAAATTGACCCTGAGATTTTTATACCACCAAATGTTGAAGGCATGCACACTATTGATGAGGATTATGTTAGTGATGAATTGCATAGTGACTTAGATGATGCATATGATTCTGACACTAATACCAAACCAAAGTTCCCCACGTATCAAAAAGAAGAAATGTGTAAGGAGTTTAAGTTTAAGCTTGGGATGGAGTTTAGGTCACTAAAAGAGTTCAAGGTTGCCATCCTTGAGCATTGTTTTAAATGGAAGGGAAATTGTGTTTGTGAAAAATGATTCACTTAGGGTAAGGGTGAAATGCAAGAGGGAATGTGAGTTCACTGCTTTTGTGAGTAAAGTTGGAAGGAGTTCCACTTACAGATTGAAGACACTTGTTCCTAGGCACACATGTGGTCGTGTGTTTCAAAACAGCAATGCAAAGTCAGGGTGGGTTGCTAAGGTTATGGTGGATAAAATTAAGAGTAACAACAACTTGAGTTTGAAGGACATAGTGGAAGATATAAGGAGGACATACTCTGCTGGAATTTCCATAGACCGTGCATTCAAGGCAAGGAGGATAGCTAAGGAAGTTGTAGAAGGAGATGCTAGGGATCAATATTCATTGTTATGGAGCTACAGTGCAGAACTTAGAAGAGCTAGTAGGGGTAACACTTGCAAGATTGAGTTGGACAGGCCATCATTGGAAGTTCCTCCAAAATTCAGTAGGTTTTACATGTGTCTGGAAGGGAGCAAGAAGGGATTTCTCTCAGCTTGTAGGCCATTCATTGGAGTTGATGGCTGCCACCTAAAGACCCAATATGGAGGTATTTTACTGATTGCTGTTGGAAGGGATCCAAACGACCAGTATTTCCCTCTTGCTTTTGCTGTGGTGGAGACAGAAACCAAGGATAGCTGGAGATGGTTTCTACAGTTGCTTCTGGAGGATATTGGCTCTAATACTGAAAAGAGATGGGTTTTCATCTCGGATCAACAAAAGGTAATTGCCTTTTTTATTGATGTCAATTAATTGAATTTTATTTTGCTTAAAATTTTTTTTGCATCCTCAACATTCTTTAACTTGCTGTTATAGGGACTTGTTCAAGTGTTTGAAGAGATGATGGAGGGGGTGGAGCATAGGTTATGCCTAAGACATTTGTATGCTAATTTAAAAAGAAGTTTGGAGGGGGTACTCAATTGAGAGATCTTATAATGGCAGCTGCTAAGTCCACTTATGAAGAAGCATGGAGGCAGAATATGAATGAAATAAAGTCATTGAATCAGAAGGCTCATGATTGGCTTGCTGCAATTCCAACCAAGGCATGGTGCAAACATGCCTTCTCCTTTTATCCAAGATGTGATGTATTAATGAACAACCTGGCTGAGGCTTTCAATAGTACCATCCTCCTTGCAAGAGACAAGCCCATCCTTACTATGTTCGAGTGGATAAGAACATATATGATGCAAAGGAATGCAAGACTGAATGAGAAAATGCAAAAGTATACTGGAAGGGTGATGCCTAAGCCAGGAAGAGACTGGATAGAGAAATTGAGAAAAGTGGACATTGGATTGCTACTTGGGCTGGAAACCTCAAGTTTGAAGTGAGTCATACCATGATGTTTGATAAGTTCATTGTGGACCTACAAGCACACAATTGCAGCTGCAATTTCTGGGACTTGGTGGGCATACCATGCAGACATGCAGTGGCAGCCATCTCTATGAAAGGGGAGCATCCTGAACATTATGTGCATAGGTATTATTTGAAGGAGACATATGCTCAGTGCTATAGGTACACCATTAGCCCAATAAATGGTAAAAAAAATGGCCTGCATGTGATAATGAGAAGATTTTGCCACCTGAGTATAAGAGACCTCCTGGAAGGCCAAAGAAACTGAGAAGAAGGATGCCTGAGGAGGATGAGAATGCAACAAGACTGAAAAGAAGTCATTCTTCAAATAGATGTAGTCGATGCCTACAATATGGCCATAACCTGAGGAAATGTCCTTTACCACCAAGGGAACCTGATGATGAGCCTTCCAACCCAGATCAAGCAGCACCTGAGAACTCCGGTATAAGTTTGTAGTCATCTACCTTTTTAATTCTTTCAACTATTCACTGAATTTGTTTTCACCTATAGACTGTATTTAATTACAGAGGAAAGGGAAAGAAAAAATGCATGAGGGAGTTGATCAACAAAGGAAAGGAAAAGGGAAACAAATTGCACAGGGTAGCACATCAGGGACTACTACGTAGCTAAGAAGAAGTCTCAGGTATATCAGTTAATTATTTTTGTAAGATTTAAAATAATTTGTACACAACTAACAACTAAAGATTGGAATGTGTAGACTAATGACAAAGGGAAACAAAAAACACAGGGAACAACTTCAGGGACAACTACTCCATCTAGCAAGAAGAAGGCTGCTGCTACTGGGACTACTGCTGGTAACAAGAAGGTTGCTGGTACCACTGCTGTTGCTGCAAAAAATTCTGCAACTGGAGTTAAGAAGACTGCAACTCAGTCCCAAGCCCCTGCAAAGGTTAGGGGTCTGCAGTTTTTTTGTTTTAGAATTTATATTCCTCATTTGGACTGCTCAACAAAGTTTTGACATCTGGTTTTTTGCAGGGAAAGTCCAAAAAGGCACAAACTGCTTCATGTGGGCCAAGTATGGCAGGGAATGACTGTGGACAGCGTATACAAGTGGACGGAGTCCAATTAGAGATCCCTCAAATTCCAGAATATGCCAAAAACCTCACTGTGGCACAACTACTGGCAAGGATGATGGCAGCTAGTAACACATGGGCACAAGCAGTAACTGGGCAGCAACTACAAGTTCAAACAACCCAGAGTGAGGTCACCCTGCAAGAACAAGGTGGTGTGATACCAACTCAAAATTCTGAGGTTGGTCAAGAACCTGAGGATGGGCCTACAAACCCCAAAGAAGATTAAGTTTGTTGTCAAATTATTCCTACTGTAAGGAGTGGTGCAAAGTTAGGACACCTTTTTTAGTCTCATTGTTATATTTTGTGGTGCAACTTATTGACACCTTATTCAGCTATCAGTGGTATTATGTGGTTGTAATTAATGACAGGTTTTTTAGTCTCATTGGTAATGACAGGTTTTTTTAGTCTCATTGGTATTTTGTGGTGCAAGCTTAGAGACATTTTTTTAGCTTTAATTAGTCTGCAGTGATGCTTACCAAAGACAGTACATGTAATTAATCTTTCATGGAGAGTAATGAAGTTGCTTTTTATGCACATTTGTGACATTCCCATTTTATTCTCCTTTTTCCTGCTATCATAATGTGCCACAATCATCTGGATGAGGCTGCTAATTATACAATAGCCTAAGTTTACCAATTTAATACATGTCAAAACTCAAAAACCACTTGCATATGGGGCCAAATAACAGCTGAATAACAATATTTCATTTCATTCCCAAGGTAACCATTTTAATACAGTGCTAAACCCAAAATACAATAGGCAAAATCAGCTCTTCATAACTCATAAATTACAAACCAATGTCTCAACTGAATGGCAACACAAATTAAAACACTAAACCCCAAATTTTTTCCCACAGTGGCATTTCAACAAACACCACATGCATACAAAGAACAACATGACCCATGCCATTACAAGGAGTTTCTTGGTCAATCTGGATGAAGTCCTCTCCTTCTCCAACTTCATGTGCAACTTGGAATTCTTCAGCTTTAGAGTTTCTATCAACATCTCTGATGAGTTGCAGCAACCTCCACCAAGTAAGTCCCCTAACTTGTCATCTTCCTCCACCCACTCAAACAGACCACAACTCCTATTCACGTCCTGCATTTGCCAATGAACAGCAAGCAATTGAAACGCAAACGATCATATTTCAGAACTTAGAAGGGGGAGAATGAAGCCACGAAAAATCAGCAGAACAAACCTTCCAGTTAGGGCACCTTCGAAATCTCTTCCCTGGGTTTTTCGCCTTGCTACCAGCCGTGAAGACAACTACCTCATCACCACAACCACACCTCTTCCTTGAGAATCCAGAAGCGGCGACGAATTCGAGCTCCCAGCCATGGCGGACGCTGCACATGTAGATGTGAGGAAGAGAAATTTGAAGGAGTTATACGAAAACATGAGACAAGAATTGGGGGTTATTTAACCTACTCAGTAAATCATTTTCGTTAAAACACGTGTACAGGGGATGTATCTCTCCCGTTAGCCACATCAGCAGGAGTTAACGTCAGGGACGAAAGGGACTAACAGAAAATTTTCTGGGGACTAAAAACCAAAAAAAAAATTCTAGGGACCAAACGCAAAATGACCCATATTTATAGGGACCAAAAACATATTTAAGCCTTTATATTAAATCCAAATACTCTTTCTTAAACCGAGGCATTTTATGACTAAAGGTGCATTTGTATTGGAGGGTTTTGAAGAGAAAGGAAAAGGATAATAACTTTTATTTTCATTAATATTCTAAATTTTGATAATTTTTTAAAAATTAAAAAGAATAAAATAATATTATAGATTAACATAAACTAAATGTTTTAATCTTTTATTTATTTTTATACACATTATACAATTCTCTTAATTTTAAAAAGAAAATTTTCCTCCACTTAGTTTCTCTTCAAAAACACTTATACAAATAAATCATAGTAAAACTGTCACGTAACTCTCTCTCACCAAAAGGGCTAGATATTAATCTATGCTTTTTTTTATTTTAGAAATTAAAAAGAATTTAAAAAGTTTCTTATCGTTCTAAAATTTCAAATTTCTCCTTATTAATATCATTTGTATAACTTTTTTATTTAATTTAAAATTATGATAAAATAATTAACTAGTAAATTGAAATTTTTCTTATTATTTAAAAAATTTAAATTTCACTTTATTCTTTACGTTTTCATTTAAATTTTAAAATATATTAGTTAAGAAATATTTATTAATAATTTCTATATGACACTTTCATTATTTATAGTTGTTTAACCCGAATTTTCTTTCTTTCTTTTTGTTGATTTTCCCTCCTTTTACAAAAATAATAAAAAAAATTAAATATGTTTTTAGTCCCTCAAATATAGTCTAGATTTGATTTAGTAATTTAAAACTGGTGGAATTGTGGAATTGGTCTCTCAAAAGTTAAAATATCCATTTTTAATCCTTATCGATGAATTTTCGTAGCTAATCCGTAGCAAAAATTTGTAGCTAAATTGTGCAAAAGGACTAAATTGATGTATTTTTAATTTTTGAAGGATCAAAACCACTTATTTTAAATTACATGGACTAAAAGCAAATTTTGACTATATTATAGGGACTAAATACATATTTAACCTTAAAAAAGATAACGCTAACGTATATTGCAGAGGCTAGACGCTTACAAAAAAAGTGCACAAGTCATTCAATAGTGAGGTGGTTAAAATAGTTAACATTAATTTGGGTTTGGTTTGGGGTGAGGGTTTATAAAGTTACCTAGTGTGTTCATATTTAATTTAATATATGCAAATAGTATAAATCAAACTGAAAAATTGAAAATCAAATTAAATTGAAATCCAAAAATTCAAAAATCATAAAATTTGAAATTTGTTTATTGGATTAGATTGATTTTAGATTTTATGTTAAAAATCGATTCGATCCAATCCAAACTGAAATTAAATATAAATCTATTATTACTTATAAAATAATTATATATTTATAAAAAACTTATATTAAGATATTTTTATGATTTTATAATTTAATATCATGTTAATATTGTGTATAAATATAACTTTTAAATAATTTTCATATTTCTTTTTTTAAAGAAATTTTGCATATTTTATCTCTCTTCATATGTAGGGATGGGAAGAAAGAGAAAGTCAATAAAAAAATGACGAGACAGAGAGGGCATAAAGTATTACGGTCACGAATAGGGAGGAGCTCTTTAAAGAAGAAAAAGTATTCATCCAATTCAAACCAATTTAATTAGATCAAATTAAAAAAAAAAATATAAAAATCAATAAAATGATAAAATGATAACATCCGATTAGATGATTTTTTTACCTCAAACTTATCCAAACCGATCCCCCACCCTGTAATTAGCTATAAATTTTCACTGAGCTGCATTTTCGTGTCATCAAAATTTAGGTCCCTAACCCAGAGCAGTAAATCCGTGGCAGCGACTTTTTCATCCAAAAAAACACGTGGTATTGCAGAGCACTGCACATCGATTTCTGGAACCTTCTTCAAGCCGTCGTGAAAACTTTGGATTCGAATCTCCATTTACCATTGCCACAACCAAATCAAATCACAGCACAGGTTCTCAGCCATGGCCGATGAATTTGAGTTTGGCGATAAAGTTCCTCCTTCCTTCGATCGCGTGGTACTCCTTACTGTTCTAATTTCTTCTTCTTCCCTACTTAGATACATAGATCTGATCATTTTCAATTCAATTCCTGCACAATGTTCCTTCTTCTACATTATTCAGATTTATTTTCATCTTAAAGTCATGGATCAAGCCTTACATGCCATGTCTATGCGTTTAGTCTCAGATCCCTGGAATGATTTCCGAATTTGCCTAATTTTTATCTTCGGGATAAAGATCCATCCCTCTGATGCCCAACTCATACTGATTCTTATGTTATGATTCAGTGAAATTTACATTAGGAATCTTTTTTATTGTTCAGCTTTTCGGCAAGGGTTTTTAATTGATTGAGGTGAATGTTCGTATTCAGATTTAACAATTTAGTTGTGATTCTCTGCTTATTTATATTTATTAGACACTTTTTTAAGTTTTGTTGCATTATTACTGTGATGTGTTGGGGGCTTGGGGCAATGGTTCATAGTTGCGATTTTGGGTGTTATATGCTTTCTCATCAATAGTGCATGTTCCATATTGATGCTCTTCTTGAACCTTATCAATCTCTATTCTCAATCAAGTTCAGTCACGTAATTATTCTTGAGAAATAGTTTTAAAAGGATCAAATGAAGTTGCACCTTGTAGGCATTCGTCCATTGCTCAAATGAATTGAGGCTCACCTTTGAAGAGAACTATAATTCATATGTTACTGTGTTCATGGATGGTTGTTTGTGGTGGTGAATTGAATGTCTATTTCCTTTCTAAATAAGTGCATTTTTATTGCCTTTTCAATTTTTTTGCTTAGTGCTCTCTGATATGGCCTTATGTATGTACTTTTTTCTGTTAAGGATTCTGGATCCCAAGGTTTCAACCCAGGCTTAATAGTTCTCTTGGTTGTTGCTGGGTTGCTATTGACATTCCTCATTGGAAATTATGTGCTCTACACGTATGCACAGAAGACACTCCCTCCTAGAAAAAAGAAGCCAATCTCAAAAAAGAAGATGAGGAAGGAGAGACTGAGGCAAGGCGTCTCAGCACCTGGAGAATAGAGACTCTGTACTCTTATGTTCTATGGTTTAAATTGTACTCTTCAGAAAAATTTTCTCGTTCTGTGGTGTCTCTAGTTAATTTTCATCTTCTATCCTGTGTGTTACTGATAGAATGCTTAGCCACCTTAATTAGTTTTTTAGCAATATATTTGGGACACGTTATTTCATGGTTTAAATCATCATTTTGCTTCCCCACTGATTATTCTTACATTATGTTTGGGTGACGAGCAATGAGGGAAACTGATAGGGAATAAGAAAGGGAACACACAAAGGAAACACACAAATACCCTTGTCTGGGAATCCAAAAATGTATAGGAGGGGCCGAGAGGTACAGAACACATGGAAACATTCCCATAATTTCCCCTCGAAGATTCAACTTTTCTTATCTCAAAATCGGTGGAACGAGAGGGGGCTAAAAGAATAACAGTTTTGTTCCTTTACTAATCTCCCCAACAAGGAGAGAAAAGTTTTGCTCCATTTCTTCCCTTTTCTTTTCATCCTGTTTATTTCCATCATTGAAACATTTTCCTTATGGTATGTTTCTGAGTTGAGTTTTGGAGGGAAAAGGAGGGAAGGGAAGAGTTGATTGGAAGTCTTTCCCCCTTTTATGTTTGAGAGTTTGATTCTCACAAATGCATTTTACAAAGTCTTTCACTCCTCTACTCCCTCCATTTCCCCTCCAATTCTTTCCTTTTCCTCCCTTTTAAACTCACAAATACACCCTTAGAGTGTGTTTGTGAGTTTAGAAAGGAGGGAAAGGGAAGGGTTAGAGGGAAAAGTGAGGGGGAGAAGAGGAGGGAAAGACTTTATAAAATATCCAAACTCACAAACACAAAGGGGGAAGGATTGGCAATAAACCTTTCCCTTTCCTTCCATTCCCTCCAAAATTCAACTCACAACATACCTTTAGGGTGTGTTTGTGAGTTTAGAGAGAATGGAAAGAAAATGATTGGAAGGAGAAGGGAGGGGAAGAAGAGGAGGGAAAGACTTTGTAAAATACTCAAACTCACAAACACAAAGAGGGGAAAGACTTCCAATAAATCATTCCCTTCCCTCTTCTCCTCCAAAATTCAACTCAAAACATACCGTTAGGTCTTCTCCCTCCCTCTCCTTTTGGTTTTTGCAAACAAAGGCAAAGAAAGGGGGAATAAAACAAGGAACAAAATAATAAATATATAAAAAAAAAATACAACTACATCGTGGGACGTTGAATCCCCATAGCATCTGCTAGTAATAACTGGTTAAGCTCTTCAGGTGGAGATGGAATGAGCAAGAGCTTTTCTTGTTAGGCTCATTTCTTGGGTAGTAAATCATCGCTCGTGTGAACAACTCTGATCTCTCAACACCTTGACAAGCAATCCTGATTGCATCTAATAATAACTGCATATGATTCCTCTCTTTAATCAGAATGATAGCATGGAGAGAATCTGCATAGCAGCTGAAAGGGCTTATCAGATTCACCAATAGAACAAGCTGTTCCAAGGATCCCCATCCCAGCAAAATAGCGTACAAAGCGTCCAAAACTTGCTAAGAAATGATATTCATACAATCAATGCATATAACAATTTATATGTCACATTATATGTCACATTTCACACTTCTATTTCTCTCTCATTGTTGTATGACTTATGACTTGTATATTTTACATGTACAAATGCAATTTGGTTTTACTCGGATTACCAAATGAACTCCCATATTATATTAAATGCGATGGCATCTTGACAGGGTGGAATCCAAGATACCCATCTTCTAGAACTCACAAAAGCATTTGCGGGAGAGAATTTTCAAGTAGTCTTCAGTTAATGTTTGAATAGAAATGACTATAGTATAGAGTCTACGAGTTTCTGCTTCGCCAGATCCACCAAATGCTGAGAGAAAAACAGAAGAGTGCACCTTGACTTCCTTTTCGATCTCGTCCAAAAAAAAAAGACTTGCTTTTCGATCCAAGGTTTAACATTGTTCTCAACCATGAACTCTACGGAATATAAACCTGTGACATTCCAAACTTCCGATGCCTCAAGGCAGTAACATACTAACAGACGATAAAGGGCATCCTCATGATCTGTCTACTTAGTAACACCTCATTAATATTGTGTAAATTAAATAGTATTTACTTGTAATTGAGGTTGGAGAAATACAGACGACTACACCTTTCTTTTTTATTTTAAATGTTACCGACTCGAGTAATTTTTCTTTTGAAACTTACAAGTCTGTAATTCATACATACAATTTTGTTTATGTATTTTCATCTACCTCAATTACACCATGTTGGAAATTTTGAATCAGTTTTACCCCGTAGGGGTTAAAAAGGCGCAAATATCATTCTCATAGTTTAAGCTGCATGCCTGCATCCAGACTGAAGAATCAAATTCGTTACACATTATACTCCTCTTAACTCAGCAAAAGTACATAACCATACAGCAACCATGCCCTTAATAAAAAAAATCTTTCATTCAGTTCATTGAATTAAATAATCCGGCATAGACAGTAGGAGAAAAATCTATCTCCCATATACATACATATACATATAGATATACATATAATTATATTATATAATACAAAACAGTAGGGAAGCAAACTGAAAATATAATGTTTTATGTCCTTATTTATTCAAAGAACCATGGTCCTTTCCAGACAACAAAAGGCAAAACACGGTTCAACAACGTCAAACTATATAGAGGCAACAGTAACATACACAAGAATAGCACTTCCAAGTTGAGAAAGAATATTTTTAAGCCCCACGTCCCATGGTCTGCTCTGCTGGGGGAATCATAACCAATACTGGTTGAGCATTAAAGCCAGGATGAGGTAGCCTACGACGGAGCTCACGACCTTCTTGACAAAGAGCACAGACATGACAAAAGACATGTGTTGCCAAGTCACATGCTGACTCGCACTGTTCACGCTGTGCTTCATCTTCCAAACAGCTTCCGCAGCACCCACATGACCTATTAAGTGCCTCGCAACTTCCCTGTGTCCATGGACCATAGTTATTTATACAAAGAATTGATTATTTTCTCATGACATAATCATAGGAATGTGATTTTTGTGTTTGAAGGAGAGTGAGAGAGAGAGAGAGGTGGGACAATAAAAACAAAGTACTAGGGGACACCCTATAAGTAATTTTAAGCAATACAAAGTTGATAGAAAACTAAACAAAACTTCAAGCCCCAACTGACCAATCAACTCCCTATAAAATCTAGATACAAAATACCAAAGGCATTCAATTAATCCAACTTACCTCCCAATGACAGGACTAATTCTTGGCAATCCATAAATCATACGAACAACATCAACTTCATAAAAGAAGGCTACAGATTAAGATTACTTTCTTAATACATGACACAAAATATAATGACTCAGTACAGGTTCACCACACCTGACATATACCCCATTGCACCGAAACTATCTGGACAAGGTTATACAACATATGAATGAACAAATCACCATGTGAAAAAGGTTCAACATATAACCAAAATTCTCAAGTTCACTTTAGAATTAGAATCTGGAATCATTTCTTAAAACAGTAATGCTGAGCCAGCATATTAGCTATATGGATCAAATAGATTGTCTTATTATATTTTGAAAAGATGGAGAATCCAAATGTTCCAGCTTGACAGAGTAAAATACCTAACTTGTATGTTAAATTTTGTCTAGTTGTGTTGCACTGCATCTCTATTGCCAGTGTCAATTCTCTGTTGCTAATATATATAGTTTTGAAGAACACAGATTGATCAATTTAAACAAAGTTAAGATAAAAGAAAATTATGACACGAACTGGATCAGATCACACAGAAAAATGAATGTACTGTAATATTTCACTATAACCAATGTTATCAGTGTGATATCAGAAACCATACAGATGATTTTAAACTGGATTAGAAGATTAAACTGAAGGAAAAAGCTGCAGTAGCATAGGGCATTCTAAAGGCTTGGATCTCTCCTATCCACTTCTTCATCACTACTTCCTTACCTGCCATCTCTATTCCCTTCTCGCATAGTCAGCCTCATTTTATATTTCATTGCAGCTTACAACAGAATCACCCTCCAATTTTCCCTATGACCTCAATGGCATTTAGTTATCCACAGTCATGCCAAATTGCCAATTCTGTTGCCCACCTGGGGCCTCTGATCACCTAGAATTCTCCTCACATACACCCTCACAATAGGAGATTTTATAACACATTACTGCTAGTTAATAAGGGGCAAAGAATAAAAAGTAACTTACCTCTAAATTGAACCTCCGACGAACCGCAGTACGGCTAGGATAGGAAAACCATGGTGCAAGACAATTCCAACCAAAGCAGGAATTCCCAATTACATACAGGCCAGAATAAGGCAAGCAATGATTGGCAAATGTCCCCGGAGTTGATCCAAGTCTTTCAACATTGCTTCCATACAGCACACAAGGAGCCACACTCCCAAGAAGACCTAGCCCATGTCATAAGCTCAAGTATAAGCAACCAATGTTATTATGATATAAGATGATAAACATAATAAAAAATGCTTCCATCGGTCCTTATGGTTTAGGATTATGAAATAGGAGGTCTAATTCCATTGAGGGGTGAGTTTTATATCAAAAAATTCAACCCTAATTTCTGCCCCCAACCCTCCAATTTTAAGGGATGCCATAAAATAAAATTGATTAGGCTAACTTTTCGTTCCCTTCAATGAGATTCGAGGCTAATTTTTTGTTCCCCTCGATGGGATTCGATTACCCAAAGACTTTCCTCTGATTAACAAAATGCCATTCGTTTGAACGCGGAATTAGAAAACGCACAAGAATTAAGAACGAAATGAAAATCCACCAGAAGATAGGTCATAATACATTAGGGTAAATGAATACATAAATTCGAATATCAATCACATAAATCCCCAATGCTCGATCGAAATATGTATTAGGGGAGGAAGAGGGAGGGGCTTACAAACTTCAAGATCGCTGCTGCAAAACTCATCGTTTTGGCCGAGACAAGCGCAGATGCTGGAGTTCCAGGGAGCCCGGCCCATGGGCTGGCCCACCACGCTTCCATGCCCTAACGGAAGCCCATCGGCGGTCCACCCGAGAAGAAATTCGGGTGGCGTGGGTTGTTCAGTTTTGGGTTGCTGTGGCTGTGGCTGTTGTTGTTGTTGTTGTTGGTGGTGGTGGTGGAGAAGAGGACTCGCCTCCTCCTGATCAAATTGCTTCTCAGCCATTGTGAAGAGAATGAAAATGGAGATCAGAAAATGTGAAGAGAAGAGAAGAGAAGAGAGGTCGGTGGAAACCAGAGATTCCCCGCGTCGTCTTCTCCTTTTATTACCTTTTATGTGTTGTTAATGTTACCACATGTGATGATGTGAATAGAATAGAATAGATTAGATTAGATGCATTGTAATTAAAGTTAAGTTTATTTATTATTGGCTTCCTGTTTCGACCACGTCAACGGTAGCGCTACCCAACCACACAAATTCAATTCTTCCTCCTTAAGCTACTACTACTACTACATTAGATACATTACATTATTTACATATACACATAAACCGTCAGATGCGCGTTGCTTCCATCACCGTGCCCACATTTTTAGAAGAAACCACGCACATCCCATTCTCGGATTAATCTTTGTTTACAATTACAATTATATATACCGCACCATTCTCAAAAGTTTATAGTAGTATTATATTAAAATAATAATATAACGGAACTGAAATTAATTTCATTTTTTTTATCTCAATATAGGATATGTTTGCGTTTGATAAGATTAATTGATAAGTTAATTAGTAGTTATAAACATCTAATTAATAAGCTCTAAGTTCATAAATTAATTTATTGAATTAGAAGTGTTTGATAAAATTAGCTGATAAATTAGTTATAAATGTAAAATGACATTAGAAAATATTTACCAATTTTATTATATAAATTCTTTTTCCTAACCAAAAATCTATTATTTAATAAATAATTTTAGATTTTTAATAAAATTTAAATTCTCAATAACATTTTCAAAAAAATAATTTATTAAAAAATAAAATAAATATTATAATATAAAAATAATTCAAAAAATAGTAAAAAGGAATAATAATTTAAATAAGTTTTAATTTTTTAAGTAAAAAGAGAGGGTAGAGAGACTTGAAAGAGAAGAGTGTTAAAGCAGACAAGAGAGGGTTTTATTAGAAATATTAAAAAAAGATAAAATGAAATTAAAGTCAAATAAGAAAGTGTATTAAACTATTAATACAATATGAGGGGTAAAAATGGAAGAAAATAAATAAGTTACAAGTTCCTAAAATAAACTACTTTTATGTAATATGTGAAACACTTTCATGTTGGTTAAACTAGTTTATAGGCTAGTTATAAGTCAAGATTGAATAATATAAAATATTTCAATTAGATGTATGTCATTACTACGTACACTGCCCTTTTGTAAGTAATGACATGTATGTTATGTGTTATTTGATAAATCAAGAAACTTGTTATTTCAAGAACTACTCTTTTTCGTCACTGCTCCTCACTTGTTGTATTTTTACTTTTACCTCAGCTAGTCTCTTTATTTTTTTATTATTCTTTCATTTTACTTAAAATGTTAAAAGTCTCCTTTACCCTTCATTTTAATCATCCCAAATCAAATCATTAGTGACTCGATAATACCTTTTTGATTTTGGAATCCCTAACCCTAATCTAGAGTAGCCTTTCATCTTCTTCCAAAAAAAATAGGGTGTCATCTCATTCATAACAGGCCCTCTTTGTGCTGCTTTTGGTGGTGAAGAATGGGGTATTGCGGTTGATGATGATAGAATGCTATTTGAGCTTCTAATCTATATTCACAGGCATTAGCAGAACACAATTGCCCAACAATTCTTAACCAAAGATACATATTCAAGCATGTCTATCTATGGATCTACTAATTTTTAATAAAAAATCATGACATGTTACATGTTATTTGACTCGTATTATTTGTGATCTACGGTGGATCATGACAAGCTCTTCTACTGCTCCATCTTCTCCAAGTCTCCAACTCTCCAAGTTCCTCACCAGTGTTTGGGAAAAAGGGGGTGTTGTGTATGGATGACACTCAACCCAGAAGTCAGTATGTATTATGACAGAGTGCTGGTAAAATATGAAGATAACGTATCTTGTTAGGGGTTTGCATGTGTGTATTTATAAGGATTGTAGAATCTTCTAGTGGATAGTGAGTGGTGTCCACTCACTCTGAGGCACTTTTGCCATGTGTCCCTTCAAGTATGGATAGGATTACATCATGTATGAGTGTCTGCCTGAGGTCGCGCCATGTTAGCGAATGATGTACTTCCATATGCATGTGCATTCCGAGCCGCATGTCGCTTCATGGTCTGAACAGGTGTTCCTGTGTTTGGCTCGACCGGTAAAACATCGAATTCGGGTTGCCCTCAAAACAATTTGATATATTTTAAGGTTAAATAGACTTGAATTTACAGGTTATTGAATCAAACTGTAATGTGATACAATATTATTTTTAATATAAACTAAATTTCATTGTTGTAGAGAGACTAAAGTAGCAAGAAATCTAAAACTTCGTCAAGTAATCTGTTCAACAATGTCATATCACTCTCACATCGATCGGAAACAAAAAGGAATATAATGGAAGATCATACAAGTATATTTTAGACTCGAAATAAGAAAACATGTGGTTCTTCTTTCTTTGCCATCTCCACACAATTCTCAATACACAGATTTTTCTATACCTCCTTTTGTTTAGGTGCTCGATATGTGAAACCATGATTTCACGGAATTGATTTTAAATAATTAATTCTTTCATGTTTTTAATATATTTTATAAAACGTGTATCACTTATTTTAACTATTAGTTTTTAAAAACAATTTGATCTACTCGGCTGTAAACCAAACGGACACTATATTAAACGGATGCCAACTTCTCCATCATTTACTTTCTCCAAAAAAAAACAACTTGTAAAGCTTCTTCATCCATGCACTTTCTTAACCTGCAGTAGAGAAGCATTAAACTTGAATGTGTGTATAAATTAGCAAATATATCGTAAAGTATATATATGACATTTTTAAAATTTAAAATAATATTAAAAGAAATATTTAAACCTATAAATGATATATTAAATAATACTTTTAAATAGTGAAAATAATTATGTAATTAAGCGGTATATACGAATTAAAACTCACTATCCTTTGTTTTTATTAATTTAATATAATGGGTTAAAATTTAAACTCATACATTCTAAATTTATAATTATGAAAAATTTCAACATTAATAATCTAAAATTTATTATATTAATTAATAGGAATAGATTTAAGAGAAATTAACATATACATTAAACTAATAAAATGACTTGTTTAATATAGAAAAACAGAATAAGTCATGCGATATATTAATGTAAAATGACTTGTTTAATTTAGTATATAAGAATTTAAGAATTGAGAGGAGAAGCACTTTACAAACTTTTAATGTTACTTTTTTAGTATTGGTTTGACTTCACGCTAAATAGAAAATAATAAAATTATTATTCTATTATTTGGATGCTTTTATGATGAAATTAAAAAAAAAAAAACTAATTTTATACGTTCTCTTACGGTTAATTCGATTTGAATTTAAAGAATCTTAATGAATCGTAAATCCAAACACGAGCATCATCATTATATATAATAATGAAAATCCTAGATCATGATAAAAGAGAGAATTTTATGGAGAACACATAAATAGTGATACTTGCCTTTTGTTCCATGGTAACACTAGTAGTAGTACCCGTGAATTCGAAGCTCATAGCTTTATTGGGTGTAACTGTAGAGCTTCTGCAATTAACGGAATGAGGCGGAGGAACGGACGAGTGGGTCTCAGGACCTCTGTAATCAATCTCATATCTCTGTATCCAATGCTTTAGATCCCCCTGCAATAATTAAAATTAAATAAAACCAAGAAACAATTTAATTTTAGCTCTATGACTTATATATTGTATACAATAATAATGTAAACACGCACATATATAATCATTAATTTAGGGGTACGTGTTGGCAAGAGAGATTAAAGTAAAATTAGATGTAAACCAAACCTCTTGAGAAATAAGGGAGAGTGAGGGTGAGAAAGAGATAGAAGCATGTTGTGATGAAGGTGGATCTGCGCTCCATATATGACATGACATGCACAAATTTTCTTGAGTAATGAGAAGCGAAGACAGAGGTGGAGTGATTTTATAAGAAAGGGAAGGGTTTTATTTAAGGTGTAGAGGTTCACGGAACAAACATGGCCAAGGCACAACCAAGAGGTTGAGTATAAATTTTCTTTTTGTTTTCTCTTCTTTTTTAAAGCCTTTTGGCAATATTGAAACGGCCATTGTCGACACAGCAATAAGTTGCGAGGCACCGACGTGGATGTGTTGGTTTGGGACATTAATGCTTCCGTAGCATATAATTATACATATACATCTAATGTTTAACTTTTAGATTTAATTGATATATATTTTCAGTGTAAAGAAGTTTTATATAAATATTCAATGATATGTTGTCACACATTGATTGAATTTAATAACACATAAGGTGTCACGTTTATTAAATGATGTGGCGACACACTATTGAATATCTATGTAAAACTTCTTTGCACTGACAATGTATATATATTAAACTCTTAACTTTTTAGCTACTTATAATATGAGATTAATTATTATATTGTCGATGTAAAAAATTTTTACACTAACATTCAATTATGTGTTGTCACATCATTTAATGAACTGACAACACATAAGGTGTTTTACTGAGTAAATGGTGTTACACCATATCATTAAATGTTAGTATAGTTTATTAAATTCTTTTAACTTTCTTAGAGAAATTGGAGAGGAAAACAGCCGATACAAATATATATTTTTGGATATGAGATAAGATCACACTAGTGTAGATTACACAAAATCTTATACTTTTGAATAACTTTTTAATAGATTATTATTGGATTAAAAGTTATTATATAGATCATATATATAATTAAAATTGTACATTAATAAAAAAATATTTTATATATGTTATTAATATGTCTCAATATTAACGTCATATATATGTGTGAGCGTGTAAAAACAATCATTTGATCATCAATTTATTGGTGTTAAAATTTTATGAAACTTGATAAAAATAATTAAAATGATAAATAAATATAATTCAATTGTTAGATTAATAAAAATCACATTCAATCTAAACTTATTAACGGTATAAGATTCAGTGTATATAACTTATACTAATGTAATTTAATCCTCAAAATCTATATAGAAATAGCTTTGGCTTTGTTTTCTCGAAACCTCTAATGATTAATAAATTTAGAATTTAGAATAAATTGCTTTTTTTTACGTCTAAATTACATTCATTATCTTGATATTTGTAAGGATAACAATATATATAAAGTTTATTAAAAAAATACACTCTAGCTTATTTATTTATTTACTTTTTGACTAATTATATTTATATTCTTTTCAATAAAAACCACTTATAAGTTATATCAATACTTTATTTAAAGATACTCATGGGGAAAATGGTGACCCTATAATTTAAACCCCTAATTTTTTGCACGTAAAAGTCCATCTAGCTCATAATTCACTTCTACTATATACAACCAACCTCTATATTTATACACTTTATCTTATTTATTTACTTTTTGATCACTAACTATTATTATTGATATTCTTTACAATAAATCACTTATATCAATTCTTAAGTGCTTTATATTTTATTTATATTATGATAAAAATATTTCATATATAGTTATATAATCTTGTGATTTTTTTTTTTATAAAATTCAGATAACTTTTAACACGCATAAATTAAAAAACCTGTTTTAACTTTTAAAAATCATGAAAATATACATTTTATGAATATAAATATACATTATTACTAAAAATTTATTTATTTTTATCTGTTAAATTCATTTATTGAGTTTTATATTTTTTAATTTTTTTTTAAAACCAAGTATTCTCCATGCATGGACGGATCCAGGATTCACATGAAGAGAGGGCTGAATTTTTTTTAATAATAAATATTAAATAGTAATCAAATTCATCATATATTTTATTTAAGTTATATATATAGTACATTCATGTTAAAAATTTATGAATAATAACATATGTATCAAATAATTTTTTTATAGAAATCACTTAAAAAGAATAAAATTCAATAATGAATATTAAATAAAATTTATATTATAAAATTAAATGTATTATATTCATTTTATTTATTTTTTTCAATTAATACATATATATATTGTTAATATTTTATTTTTTATATAATATGTATGTAATATATATATAGTGAGTGCCTTGCCCCCTTCAATCCGTCCCTGTCTCCATGGATCATAGTGGAGCTAGTTCTCTCAACGGGGATTTTTTCCATCTACAAGATTTGAACCCGAGACCTTGCTTAAGGGGAATAAATTAAGCATGTACCACTTGAAACAACTCTCGTTGGTTAACTTTTCAATTTACTTTTTATTTAAATTGTTTGTAAGGATTTAAGATAAAATTCGACTTTCATCACTTGAAACTATGGTTGTAAATGAGTTGAACTATTCCGGCTCCAACATGATTGTTTCCTGTGGAGGATACCTGTGGTTAAACCAAAAAAAAAGTTGAGCTATTCATGAATTATTTGAGGTCGACTCGTTAAATGTTCAACTAAACTTGTTTGTTCAATTAAACAAATAAACAAACTCAAGTTTAAAGTTGGTCTCGATTATTTAAATGAGTCGAATCCAAACTTTATAAATTTGACATTAAATTCTCGTGAATAGGCCGCTAATTATATATATAATAATTAATAATATAAATAATTGAAGTAAAGTAAAATTAATAAAAAAATAAAAACATAAAATTATAATTAAGTAGTTTTATCATTATAGACACACACATACATAAGTATCAAACAATTAATCATGAACAATTTTCTTAAATGCATATAGAACCGTGATAGCTAATTAAAAAAAGATAAACTATAATTTTTGTTTATAGCGTGTTATATTTTTGATACATTTTATATAAAGTAATAAACTGTATTTTACTCCTTGATTTAATTAACACAGTTTCTTAGGATAGGTAAATGATTATCGCAACAAATTAAAGTTCTATTAGAAAAATAAAAAGAAAGTGATAAAGTACAGTATATATATATATATATATATATATATATTATAAAATGTTTTTCTTGTTTTGTTAATTGCTATCCATAAAAAGTAAGAGTGATATAATGGTAATGATGTACGAATATATAAAGCAATGTTTGATTTTAAAAAAAAAATCCTAGACGAGTCAATTAGATTTTTTTGTCTGTGGTTCTAAATTAAAAAAATATTAATAATTATAAAAATATCTAATTATTGTTTGTTTTCATAATTTTTATATAACATTTAAAAAATAACAAGTAAAAGTAAAAAATATAATATCTTTTAATTTTAAAAAACCGAAAAAATTGATTTGAATGAAAAAGCCTAACATTCTTATGGGTAGAATCTGTGAAAGGAAATTTTTTTTTTTTTTTCATACTTCAACCTTCAAAGTTCAATGTGCTGAACGGATTGGTATTCAAAGAGAAATAAGATACGAAGCATCTTTGAGACAATTGCATGTGTGCATATTTGAAGGGACATACCATTAAGCTTTCCCCGCTGGATTTCATATTAGTCAGTAGTCACACACCGCTATCACATATATTTTAATTTGTTTCCATTAAGTTATTATAGAAATTAGAAATTCCAAATAATGATTCCATTAAACCGAAATTAGAGTCTGTCATGTCACTTTGCCTAACAAATCTTCTTGAGTTTTGGTAAAACTAAATGAAAGAGTGTGTCTCTTAAAACTAACTGAAATATTAGTTGAAAGTTAAAAAGTTAACTGATTTGATTGAAGATGTTTGATAAAATGATATACAAAAAATATTATTAATTATTAAATAATGATTAGTGGACCAACAATGGTTGGTTCAAGTTGTACATGCTTGATTCCCCTCAAGCAAGGTCCTGGGTTCGAGTATTATGGATGGAAAAAAATTCCCGCTGGGAGAGCTAGCTCCACCATGATGTGAAAGTTCCCGACTCGAACAAAATTGCCTCCCGTGGAGGATACTTGTGTTGTTTAAACCGAAAAAATAATGATGAGTGGGGGTGTTTGAGGGATAAACTTGTAATAATTTTTCAACTAGTAGCTTAAAATGAGAGCTTTTCTAAAAAAAGTTACCTCAATTTGATTTTCAAGAAAAGTCATCAACTACCTAAAAAACTACCTTACCAAACACTAATTAAACGGTTTCAGCTACTAATTTCATATTTGAGCTAGCTGAAATGTCTTACCAAACACACTCGAAAGCTGAAAAGCTAGCTGAAAGTTGAAAAATTGTCGATATGATTAAAGGTGTTTGGTAGAACTAGTTGAAAATAGTAAAAGGACATATAAGGACATAATTAATTATTAAACAATGATGAGTGGAGGTGGTTGACAGATAAACTTGTAATAAAATTTCAACTAGTAGAAAATTGGAGTTTTTTTTTTTAAAGCCACCCAAATAGCTTTTCAAGAAAAGCTAGCAGCTACCTTACCAAACACTTATGAAATGGTTTCAATTACTAATATCAACTTTCATCTACCTGAAATGCTTTACCAAACTCACTCGAAAACTAAAAAGCTAGCTGAAAGCTGAAAAAACTGGCTTATTTGATTGAAGTTGTTTGGTAAAACTAATTGAAAATGGTGAAATGACATATAAGAACATAATTAATTATTAAATAATGATGAGTGGAGGTGGTTGATGGATAAACTTGTAATAAATTTTCGACATGTAACTTAAAATGGGAGTATTTTTTTGGCTTAATTACACTTTCGGTCCCCTAAGTTTAGTGTTTGGACGATTTTGGTCCCCCCTACTTTTTTGCTCGAATTAGTCCCTTAATTTGTAATTTGTGACAAATGTAGTCATCCATTAAATTTCCATCCAATTACTAGCAGATTACTCTGATGTGGTAGTCATTGTGTGATATGGATTATTTAATTAATAATGTGGGCTCATGTTTTATAATTATTGATAATATTTAAAAAAAAACTTAAACAAAAAATGTTAAATATTGTCACAGAGGGGGAGAATTTGTTAATGAACTTTGTTTGTTAAAGTTTTCTTTAAAAGAATATTATCAATAATTATAAAATATGGGCCCACATTAATTATTAATTAAATAATCCAGGTTACACACTGGCTGCCACATCATATTCTCTTTAGTAATTGGATAGAAAGTTAACGGATAACTACATTTGTCATAAATTAAAAATTAAGGGACTAAATTCGAGGAAAAAAAAGTAGAGGAACCAAAATCGCCTAAGCACTAAACTTGGGAGACCAAACGTGTAACTATGCCTAATTTTTAAAAGTTATCTCAAATAGCTTTTTAAGAAAAGCCAGTAGATTCCTAAAAAAAGCGATGTATCAAACACTCATAAAATGTTTTCAGCTAATAATTTCAGCTTTCATGTAGTTGAAATATATTATCAAACACACTCATAAAAAAAAAATATGATTTAAATAAACTTGAATGGTGGTGTTGCTGTCGTAGTCTGAAAACCAGTAATAATCCATTCTTTTAATTAGTGGTGTGGCTTTTGTTGGAATTGGGTCTACATTCGTAGCCTAATGCAAGTGTTTTGGGCTATCTATTGCCAGTATGACTAGGACACTGGCTCATTACTATTTACAACCTGACCTGGATTGTTGACCCAATCTGAACTCATAAATCCCAACTGCACAATTAATTGAAGAGGGACAACAACTTCATAATTCTCCATATCAGGGTGTCCTATAAGTAATATACTATGCCACATTCACTTGCGTACCTTCAGGGAGACATAATAACCTGTGCTTTCTGTTAGATGCACACACTCCAGATATAGGTATAAGCTGGAGTATTCTTTATTTTCTACTCTCTTCTCTCCATTTATGGTCTTTAATTTTCACATATAGCTTGGGTCTACTGCCTAATCCTCTCTGAATAATTCAAGTTCGGTATGGTGATATACAAATTCAATTTTTTGTGCATTTTCGTTGTATTAATTAATTAATTACATATGTTGAGGTGAATGAATTTTAAATCATTTCACATGTATATATATTGCTGTATGTATATGTGTATTCTATATTTCATCTTTACTTTTCGACCAAAAAAAAAATATTTCATCTTTACAATTTCAAGCAAGACCGTACAAATTAATTAGAGGGTGTTCAGGGTGAGTGATTGTGAGTTTTCAGTTTTTTGATTTTTAATAATTTTTACAACTCACAACTAAAACTGAAAACCACTTTTTGTGGTGATTTTCAAAATATTTGTTTTAAAAACCATAAAATAAATTTTTAATTTTTAGTTTGAGTTATAAAAACTTGATTAAAATTTGGTTTAAAAATAAAAAACTGAAAATTTTATTAGCATCCCGAACAATCCCAGATTTTAAAAAAATCGGATCTAGACATTTTGTGTGGAAAATGGAATTTGCCATTTCATGACAACAACTCACATTGACAGTTTCTTATTTGTATTTTCTCCTTGGCGTTTTAATCAGTTGATCGCAAGTTCTGGAAGGTTTTGGATATTACGTGGTCCCTAAAACGAGACTGGTTAAGGGACCAATCCCCTTAATGACATTTTTTCTTCTTACAATATGCGCCCTTCTTCCAATATTTGTCAACCTGCAATTCTATGTACACTATTATACACATATAGTACTATAATTAACCACAGTACAACCTTGCATAACATTGGACTGTTGTGCAATTACTATTGAATATTTGAATATGAATTCAAAACTACAATTAATGCTAAGAATAAAATAAACGGATCAACATGATCAATTAAATACAATTAAGTTATAACTAGTACTAGTACGTAGTAATAGTTTATGTGAAAAATGAGGGAGAAAATTACATCGTACAACATAGTAATTTGTAAGTCAGAGGGAAGGCTAGGCCGGACCTAGGTGATGGGATAGTGACCTATAATTCTTTGGATAAGCTCCCACAAACTAGTTGAGAAATAAAACTTCATGCAACAATACTATCAAGGTAGATAAAATGAGAAAAAAAAAGAAAATGTGAGATATGCTAGGTAATGTGATAAAGAGATATAGATAGAAAAAAATATATTGTATAAGTTATTGTATGTTTGTTATTGTATGAATAATTAATCTCAACTATATTTAACCTCTATTCTATTTCCTTAATTATGTGCTCGTGCGTTATCAATAAATGACTATTAATTTTACATTTTATATTTGAAAATTTACCCCTGGCATCGAGAGTTAAGAATATAATGATGTTTACATATTAATTTTACATTTTATATTTGAAAATTCCACCCCTGGCATCGAGAGTTAAGAATATAATGATGTTTACATGTTTATATTTTTCTAACACTTTGTGTTTGATGTATAAAAAAATGAATGAAAACGAATAAAAATGAAAATTAGATGAGATGATTTTGAGTTTGTTTAGTTGAAAAGAAATAAAAAGAAAGAAAACTGTAAAAAATTTTTGGATAAAATAAGTTTTTAGTCTCTATAAATATCTAGTTTTGATTTTTATCCCTGGAAATTATTCCTTTTTATTCCATCCTTATAAAATATTTAAGTTATTTTTTTAGTCATTGTTGTAGATTTACTTTTAACTGAAGATGTATCTAATGTCCATCACAGCCAATAATCATATGTGCATAACCACCCTGACACATTATACATATTGCTAGCATCTGTAAACTCATTTATTTAGAGATTGTTTATGATATATATGAAGGAGTAAACGTACAAAGAATTTCAGTTCAAGTCCGGCATGAAATTTGACTCTATAAATGAATTTAAGGAGTGTAACACTCTTATATGATGTGTCAGTGTTCTTCTCAAATATTGGTCACTATTATAGATTTTCAACATATCCACAATTAACAGTAGAAGCAATATCGTGGACTAAAAAATGACTTAAATATTTTATAAGGATAAAATAAAAAAAAATTCAAGGGACGAAAATCAAAACTCAAATATTTTATAGGGACTAAAAAGTTATTTATACCCCAATTATTTTTCTTTTGTTTAATTTAGTAGAAATGGATATGAAAGATATTAAAAAAATACAAAATATCAAAATTACCCCTAGTGTGAAATTGCTTTTTAGTATTGGTTTGGTTCTTCTTGCGGTCTTGCCTTTATCAATTTGTGGGAATTTTGTACTCCACAGGGTTTTAATTTTCCACCTGCAAGCCATTTTCATAGCAAAGAGGGTTGTAAAATAGTTTTTATGGGGCCTTTGCTCTTTTTTTTTTTTTTTTCTTTTCTTGTGTTTTCACAAACACCAAACTAGGGAAAACTCTCGTTTTCTTCCTCTTTCTTCCCCGGATTTTTCTTTTATTTATGAATTGGAATAAAAAGACAATTTAGCCCTCACAGTTACAACATCTCAGAATATATATACAAGATGGATTTGGACTACATAATTGTGCGTTATATATTTATAAATTTCTTTCTTTTATTTCTACCCAACTAAATAACTTTTAAACTATTTTCTTTTGTATATCTCTCACATTTCTCTTATACAATCTCATTCTCTTCACACCACTTTTTTTTATTTCTCTCTTTAATCCAAATACAGTGTAAATTAAAATTCAACTTTCCCGTGAGGTGTAATACCTCAATCTAAGGGAAAAAGTAAAAGAAAAAAAGTAAAAGAAAGAGCAAATTAACATAGCTAAGTTAGGCTCAAATATTCCATTGAGTGGTCCATCATAATGGAAATGAATGCAGTAACTACCAAAGCAATGACAGAAATGGACCACCGGTTGTCAACTAGTAAGTAGTAATAATCAACTCTCCTGTCACTTCACCCTATTATAAATGCAATTCCACAGTGTCACATGCCATTACCAAACGGAAAATTCAACAATTCAATGCAACTGATCGATTACTGTCACATGCCTCTACATAGAGTTCTTCCACGAGAAGATAACAACTGGTGCGCGCATATGAGTTTGTGACAAATACACACAGGTGAAGTGAATCCTAGGTTCACACTTCCCTTCCACACCCATTTTATTTTCTTTTTTGGTTATGGATATTGAAATCATATTCAACAATAAAAATGCAATAAATCATGGTGGTTCAAGTTATTAGATTAACAAAATTCATATTTCAAATGTGAATCTGGATAAGCTAAGACACTAAGTGTGTGTTTGGATTATCGTTTGCAAACTTGAGTTTGAATATGAACATGGATTTAGTAAACGTGATTTATGATAAACTTGAGTATAAGTAAACATAATTTTATGTTTGGATATTTTGCTTGTAAACGTAAATTTAAGAAAGTAAATATTGAGGAAACTCAAGTTTCACACGCAGAAGCTATAAAATCCCCGCGTTTTGCAACTCAAGTTTCAGAACTCAAACGTACGTTTTAATCAGTGAAACCAAACAACATGAAAATATGAAACGTAAGTTTATTCGTAAGAACGTGAGTTTGGAATTGGCAAACGCCCAATCCAAAGAAGCTGTAACAAATTCATATCCATGGTATCCCCTAGAATCTGGGTTGAAAATTTTAGAGGTAAATGTTTCGTACAGTTTACGGAAACTTGTTAAACAAAGTGAAAAATTGGTAGACCAAAATATTGCAAACCAAATATCATATTGTTTAATTATAATACTAAACAAAATTTTATTAGAGAACTTTAATATAATTTTTTGGTACCGAGAAGTTTAATATAATAATACACAGATCTAAAAATCAATGTTTTAGTAATAAATTATCATGCATATAACATGACAAATATTAAAAATTCTACTCCATACTAATTAATTACTAGTGAAGTAGCGGAGAAGCCGCTATTATTTATTTCATTATTGTGTGCACTGAATGCACAACTATTTTTAATTAATTTTTTATGGCTAAAGAATAAAGATAAATTTGATACTGGTATACCACCCCTAATAAAAATAAGAGGAGGTTCACCTCATTCCTAGAGACATAAAGATACTTGGAAATTAACTTTCCAAGTTGCACTTTCCACTCGGAAGAAAAGTTGGTCAGAGAGCATCCAAGGATCCTTCAATAGTTAATTTTGGATGACGTTTGGATTGAGTGCTTTGCTGTCTTCCGGCTTAAAAAAAGTTCAAAATCTTACTTGAAACAGTATTTCTCCATTCATTTATCTTTCTTTAAATTATGTTTTGATTTTAGCATAAATTAATTAAGAAATTACAATGGAATTAAATTATAGTAGTACAATTAAATTAAACACAGTCCGCGAAGTTTAACTCTTTAGTTTTCAGATTAACTCCGCGAAGTTCGATAACATATAAAAAAACAAAAACCACCACGTGAAAGTGCAATGCCAAGAAGACATTAACTACAGCTGCCTATTCCCATTGAGAACGGAATGAACTTCTCAAAGCAATTTTTGAAGGAACAGAAAAGCTAATTCAAAATTTAAACTAATATTCAAATCATTTAAATACAAACTTTCTTGTATTAATAATATACCTTAAATTTTAGTAATGTACAGCTGTGAGTGCTTGTACCGTTTCTTCTATCAAAGCAATTTTTGCAGGAAAAGGGTGAAGGGGTGTATAGAAAGTTAGAAACAAACTAATTAAAATTTAAAATAATTTTATTTTATATAAAACTTTGTTTTTCAATAATAATAATAAATATTACTATTATTAAATTTTAATTTAATGTACAGCTATGATATGAGTACTTCTGGCGTTTCTTCTCTCAATGTACTACTACCACAGATACCTTTTTACGTTACCAAAGAGTCATTCAGATGAACTCGTACAGCTTCAGGTGTAAAAAAAAAAAAACAATTATATCAACACAAAGAAAAATCTGAGGACTATATTCCACTGATTGAGAATGACTGAATGAGAACTATATTCAATTCATTAACCATTGATAGAAACAAAAAAAATGGAAAAGAATTAAGCAGATTAACAAGTAACAAGATAAGAATTTGATTAACCAGAAATGATGTGTAGAGAGAGAATGTATCAGCAAAACCCAACCTTCTCTTTTTCCATAAATTATTTACCTCAGGATCAAATCTATGCCCTGTTCTTGCTGGTTCCGATTTACACCTTGTTAGCATCACTGGTCTTGCTGCAACAACAGATTCTCCTCCTTCATCTTCAACGTTTTCTGAATTAGTAATTGAAATGATTTTCCTCCTCAAATTCTTTCAAAAACCCTAACTTTGGTTCTATTCGGGGTTCCCTTTTGCCTTCTTCATCCGAAATAGAAGCGGGTTTGTCGTTATCCACAGAACTAGACTCTGTTTCTTCTTCGCTTTTTATGTGTGAACCCCAGAACCTACTCGCCAGAGAAGAAGATCTATACGGTGCGGATCTGCACCGTGTCAAAAGCAAAGCGTTTTCTCGGTGGGGTGCAAGAAGCAAAACATTATTACTATTATCGCCACTCACACTCCACTCTCTCTTCATACACTGATTCTTCATCTTCGCACGACCTGACCTGAAAATTAGACTCTGATTTAGTCGAATCTTCCTTGAGCTTCGTAACGGTGGGTTGTTTCCTTCGTCGGAAGAAAGCCCACTTGGGCCAAACGGGCCTGCAGTGACACGGGCCGGGCTTTCGGATCCACCAGCAACGACATCGGGTTGGAGGAGGATGAGAAGGAGGAGGAGCTCTGTCTCTTTTGGTTACAGAGGCTTGTTTGGAAGAAGAGCGTCGGGCTCGGACTTGACCCATGCATGTGACTTTAGGAGAAGAGGGTTCTTGGGTTTCAATGGTGTTGTTGTTGTTTTTATCTTCCGAACAAACATGGGGCTAGACCTTGACCTTCTGCTTCTACTCCCTGCATTGCCTTCTCAAAATCTCATCAATGGAGGAGGAAACTTATCTGTTCTACCAGGACTCGAAATTACCTTCGCAGATAGCTTCATGTTGTTTTCTTACTCACTCACTCTTTTCTTTGTGTGAGTTTTGGTTTGGTGTGCTATGGACGTTTTGTGTGTATGGTGTGGCTCTGGCTGGGTGAGGTTGCTTTTCTGCAAATGCTTTTCCCATTTTTGTTTTTTTGTTACGGATTTTAAATTTTATTTCATCTTTGCACGGATGGGTGAATCCACTTTACTGTCAAGATCTTTTTATATACAAATATATTATTAATTATTAATTCGAGGATGTGAGGTTCTCCTTCTCTTCCTCTCGAGGTCACTTGTTCTTTAGTTATTAATTTTTTACATACTACATTTTAATATCAATATTATATATTATTCACATATCTTTTAGTTTACTGTATTTTTTAATTGTTTTTAAATGTTTTTTTTTTTAAATATAACATCTTAAGTAGTACTATTACACATACATTTTGACTATTTTTTTGTTTCCTTTATAAAAATAAATAATGATATTCAAAAGCACTTTAATATCTTCACAAAAAAAAAACACTTTAATATACTGTTCAGGTATGGTATAGTATAGGGGAAATTATAGGAATCATATGGCTATGAAAAACAATAAGATGATCACATGCATCATCAGCAAATCAGAGCCAATCTTGTTGGATCTCTCTGATAGCAATCGTGTCTCCATGGTTTTATGCTATACAAGCTGTTTTTACGAATCATCATAATCATGCCTTGCCGTTCCGGAAGAACAAATCTACAGGTGGGGTTCACACATCATAACTCGGGTGTTGCGGTTAAACTATTAAGAGTAGGGGAGAGTAGGTGATTGTGATTCAATTTTATGATGTGATAAGAGGGTAAAATATAATTTCGTGTCTAAGTAAAGCTTATTTATATATAATTATTAAATTCTTCAAAGATTATATTTTTTATATTATTATATTCAAAGTATTTAAACAAAATTACATATGAAATTCAAATTGTTTTACATATTAATTAGATTTTATGTGATAATAATATTATTCCATATAGTATGTTAAGATGCAGTTATTATTCTTTTTGCTTCTATAGATGTGGATTGATGGATGGGTTATATTGTAATGAAGGGTCAAGTACGTGGGACAGTCCGGATAGGGGAACGAAGGAAGGTAGAAGAAACTATAAACAACAAACAAACAAACAAACGCAGCACGGCAAGTATTTCAGTCAAAATTGAAAGCAATTTTTATGATTGCACTGCTTTTTTTTTTTTTTGTGAGGCATTATTGATTAACGATGAGAAAGTATCTACAGTTAAATTGAGTTCAGCATTCACAAAATTATTGATTTGATTTCAACTTGTGAACATATGAGTCATTTACCTCAGGCCACCTTATGAATTTAATAATCCTACTTAAATTATAAGAATCTGACTTTATTAATTACTTTATTTTTTTTCCCTTTCTAGAGGTATAATATTAAAATTTAACTCTTTCAAAGTGACTTTATTCATAAAAGGGCACAACTCAGTTTAGGCTTTAGAGGACCCCAATAATCTACTACAGTATCATATCATTGTAACAATTTTTGTTTTTTCACGGTAATTTATTTGTTTGCTGTTGGTTGTACTACGTACGCCAAAAGAGAACAATGCTTGCGTGTGATAGTCTCCCAAAATAGTGCTTCTAGAAGAAGTTAGAAGTTGCGAGCTAATGCCTTCTCAAACGCTCAATTTCCAAGTTCCAACATTGGAAAACCGTAATTTGTTGTGGTTTTCTCGTGTTTAATGCATTTCCTTTTAAAAAAACGCATCAAAAGAAAATATATATTCCATATTTTAGTCATGGTTCGATTCAATTGCCTCTTCAGATTAAAATACATTGATTTGAACATGCATCACACTGCCTTGCAAGACAGTTGTCCCTGGCAAATAACGAATAGCTATCTGCATTCTGCACCAACATTTTTTATATTATTATTTGAGGTGAGGAGACAAAAGGGTAGTGAATGGTTTGCGAAAATTTGAGCAGACAAGGGTGATTCATTATGGGCTGCCATGAATTATTTTTTATCATATTAGATGAGAGAAAAAAATGTAGTATCCAAAGTAAACGCAAAGCCCCCACCACCATGGCCTCAGCCTTTCCGTACTGTCTCTCTTCACAGTGAGTCAACCATCACTATGTTCAAGATTCTTAACAGTGTTTTCTTTTCCAATCCTATCCTTTCAGCACTTCAAAATCTTATTAAAATATGCGTTTTAAATGTAGATTCAGATTCATGTTTGAAATGTGATTTTGCCACAAACTGTATGTTTGGTTTATTATTGAAACTGGTCAAACTCAAGTTTAGATAATATAACTATTTTTAATATTAAAAACATGAGTTTACCACGTTTCAACCTTAAATCAAACGTACTCTACAATTTTGTGATTTTTGTGATTTTAGTGCATATGCTGGTTCTGTGACCTTCCAACCAGATAACATAGAAATCAGAAGGTTTTCAGTTTCAGGTCCGAGATGAGTCCATTTGAGATGAGTCCATTACAGCCCTATAATAGACGTTGAAACTTGAAAATATAAAATTAAATCCTACGGTATAAAATTCACATGTCAATACATTACTGGGTTGCAACTTACATGTATTAAAAACATGGATATGGGTCAACTTGAGATCCGGTACTTGTAGAGTTATAAATTATCAATATTCAAGTACGAGGTGCTAAATTTATAATTATGTATTGACCAAGAGAATATATGCATATACCACATAATGTCCAATAATAATTGAATTACAATCTGATGGGATGTACATAATTACCTACAAAATTACTGCTTTAGATGTATATCATATAGAGTTGTTTTATTTTGTATGCCCACTGAGATCAGAGATTCAGAGTCACTTCACGGGTAGTATGCACTAATGCACATGATTCAGAATCAATAGGTCTTTTCATACCAACAACTGATTGCTTTGACTCCGAGTCCATAGTGTTGGAGTCCCTATCACTGGTAACCTTGTGAGCCTCAGTTTCATCATCTGAGAAGTAAATAAACAATTGGCTGATATTAGAGTTAGAGATAATAAAGGCTCCACTAATAAAGCCTAGTAATGCAAAATAAATGAAAACAAGGTTGCAGCTTCAGGGAAACAAAGCAGCATGGGCATTGGTCTTAAATGGAAGGGATCAATAACAGAGACACTCTTGCCTGAAACTGTAGATAGAGGAAGTTCAGTAAGGCGTTTGACACAGTCCTTTAGTGCCTGAAGTTCAGCTTCCTTCTCCTGGAGTTTAGATTGGGCCAGGTTCAGTTCAGATTCCAGATCCGCAATCTGGTTTTCCTGCTGTTCTATTAGCAACTGACTTAGTTTCTGATTCAGTTCGGTTGCTGATATTCCATTGTATTGAGAAGTGTTGAAATCCCAGCCATCTGTTGCATGACAGCCTTCATTTGGAACTTTAACCTGCAAAGGAGTTTCTTGGTCAAACCCAAACTGTGATCATGAAAATGGATAGTTGTACAACTAAGTAAAATCAGATATGGCAAAAAAAAATGTCTCTACAAGGACTGCTGGTCCCCTCACCAGGTGGCACCAGCGAGGGAATGGGGGAGTAGTGGTAAAGAATCAACAAGATTTAGGCAGTGTAAAACAGATTTATATATATTTGATCACAGTCACCAGAGCAGGCAATCCTAGAATTTGCTGCACTAAAACAAAACTAGGAGGGTAAACCATCAATGCTCTCAAGAAAAAGAATATTTTATATGCAATTTGAGTTTGGACTTTTGTAAATTAAGGTACAAACAAGTTGAATGCCTCATGTTGGAAACAGGATAAATAAGAGGGATGATACTATTTTAATGGTCAAGCAAACAGATTACTCAAAAGGAAAGGCCAAACTAGGGGGAAAAGAAACCTAGCGCAATCTGAAGAAAGAAAAAGATGGTAAGTTTTCTTGTACTATTGGGTAACAAAGCACACAACTATCTGATCAAAAGCAGGGCAAGTGAAGACTAGATAAAGGGCGTGTTTGATAAAATCATCTTACAAGTGAGACAAACAAAAGAGAAGATACCCAAGAAGCTCACCTCATCTAATTTTGGCCTTATTTCTTCATGGCAATGAGGATCAATAGTACACCCAGGAAGCTTTTGGATTTCAAACTCAAGTTCTGCTTCCAGTTGATCCATTTCAAGAACCTGTGGATTTGGTTCTTCTGTAAGAGCACTACTTCCACATTCACCATCATCATTTATAGGGAGACTCCGTATTTTGACATCAGTGTCTTTAAGTTCACTGTTTGTCTTATCATTCCTGCCACTCATTTTGCTAGATTTCATACCAATATTGCAAGCAGAATCCAAAATTTCATGAGCACATGCTGATTTTCTTCTGTTGAGCTCAGATTTTAGTTCCTCAACAACTTTTGCTGTTTCATTCAAGGTCTTGTTCAGTTCACTGATCTCAGATTTTCCAGCCATCATACACATGATCCCAAAGCTAACTCCATAATCAAATAAGGAGCAATCTGAAGAATATGATGTGGTGTTAAACTCATTTTTTGCAAAAAAGGAAAATTCAAATTAACAAATAAAAAAGACCTTATCTTAAGGTTCAATAATGTTAAGAGACAAGAAAGCAAATTATGTTTGAATTAAATTACTAATTTATCTATTGACTATTGTTATGTAAAATGGTACATTAGCAGATGGTGCAGGTTACAGAATCTACAGTTCCTGTGAGGCTGTGACTCAGATAGCCAAAAGAACAATGCTATACAGCTAAGTAAACAAACAGCGATTAAAATTTAAAAATGATGTAAGTTACCCAAAAATAATACACAAAAAATTGGCAATAATGTGAGTAGAGTTTCAGATTACTCTAAAGTTAGGTTCACCCAACTCATTACTCACTAGTGAAAGAAAATATGGTCAAGTGAAATAACCAGAGATCCTTAAGGGCAGCAGCTACTTGAAAGATCATTATACAAGAATGTGACAACAGGTGAGGTTTAGTTTAGTTTCTTAAACATTTGGTAATGGTACCTATAAGACTTTCATAAGATTACAAGTAACAACAATTATACGAGCCAGATCAATTTGATCTCTCTGAATTTCTAGCGCAACGACAACATTCTTAGCATGATTGTAATCCTTCATTAATTATTATGTACCATCAATTGAGACATTCTTTCAAATTTAAGTTCAGGAAAAGGAAAAAAAAAAGTAACCTTTGGAAGAACAAAATGCAGTCTTTCCAGCTACATTCTTGATGGTTTTCCTCCTCTTGGAGCAGAAAGGAAACCTCTTTCCAGCATTCCTATGATTATGATCCTCTGCAATAGATCTCAGCTCAACCTTTGCAACTCTGATCCCGTTCTTAGAGCCTCGGCGACCCAATAAGGGTTTCTTAGTAGTGGAATTCTTAGGTCTAGATGGGGACCCATTTTGTCTCAGAGACTCGGAACTAGAAAAGGTGAAGACCTGATTCTGTGTGTCGGAATTGCTTTTGATCACGGATTCGTGGAGATTGTGAGGGACCATGGGATTGGCATTTTCAATAGGGCTAGTTGGAAGTGCGTTGTCTTCGTTGCATGGTTGGGTGTTGGTGGAGGTGGGCCTGAGGTTGAGGAAGTGCTTTGCAGCGAAACCGGTGGATCCGGCTACGGCAGCAGTTAAGAGAAAGTTCCACATTGGAGGAGAGAGAAACCGTGAGTGAGTGGCAGTGCCAAATTCAATCAACTGAGAGAGAGGTTGGATGGTGGATGGAAGTAGCTGTTGGAAGTAACTATGATGCTATGTGCGAGTGCTACCTTCCCTTCCCTTTGATGTTCTAATGTTTGATCTTTTGCATCGCTAGCTTCCCGCTTCTGTCCATTTCAACTTTGGAAATAAATACTACTTTGATTTTTCACATTAACTGACAGTTTTCATATTTGGCATTATGAGCTGTAAATATATATATTATTATATAGCTACCGGTTATATTTTGGGATGTTTCATGTCTATATGCTATATTTGTGGGGATTCCTCAAAGACAAAAAAATTTGGGATGTTTTTATTTTATGATTTATGATTATAATATATTAAGTTTTTAATAATTTTTGGTATTATATGAATTTGTGTCAAATATGTTAGCTTTGATGTTTAAGATATTTCATCTTATAGTTATAATAATATATTAATTTTATAGCGTCTTATTATTTTTATAATGTACAAGTTTGTAGCTGGTGTAAACACATGATTTTCTTCTTCAAATAATTTTGATGCTTTTATAATTTATATTGGTAAAATATTTTTTTAGATCTTTTAAAATTAAATAAATTTGATTTTGGTTATCGTAATTTAAAATCAGTGTGTTTAATCTCTCTTTCGTTGAAATCACCCAAAATTAGTTTTTTTATCAGGTGTGTTTTTAATCTCTAATTTTTTTATCAAATGTATTTTTAGTTTCTGATGGAAGAGTGATGAGAATTATTTTGAAGTGATTTAAAAAAGTGGGACTTAACACATTGATTTTAAATTATGAGGGTTAAATTCAAATTCGTTTAACTTTACAAGGATTGAAAACATATTTTTATCCTTTTAAAATTGATATTTAATAAAAATAATTAGTGTATATATAAATTAGATTTAGACTTAATATATGTGTGATGTACAATTCTTTTAGAAACATTATGTAAAGAAAAAAATAATTTATGGATTTAAGTTGTAGTTTTCAATAATAAATTGATATAGATTATTATAAATTAGGAATTGAATTTTAATTTGTTTAAAGTTATTCTTTATGAGAGACCTTCATGCTCAAATAGAAAACATCCACATTGAAATAGCGCTAGCTTTCACAACGGGTCATCCACAAGACTCGAACCTAAAATCTTGCTTAATAAAAGCCAAACATGTGTCAATTTAAATTTGACACAAACATTATGGAGTAATTAGTTTGAATTTGAATTCAATAAATTGATATTATGAGATAATTAGGAACAATAGCTTCGTCTTATCGTCATACCACCATGGTTGTCATCCCCCACTCATCGGTGAGAAATAATTTGCAAAAGTTTTTTTTTGTAAAAAAAATTATAGGATAAGGGAATGACACCCTAATCCAAGCCAGGGAAAACCTTAGGAGTTAGGACTTAGAGAACACTTAATAGAGACTTATGTTTACCCCACATCAAAGAGATGAGTAGGGTTGGAACCTTTGACTTATCAAGTGCGAGACCTTATCATGCCCCACTCAACCTACACCCTTAGAAATTTTGCAGAAGTTATACATAATAAAGAATGTGACATATTCTTTTTCTTCATTTAATTTTATGATTTTTTTATTACATGCATAGTTGATTTCCAGAAATTTATTTTTTATTGTGGTGTTTCAGATACCGAACACAAGTTCTTGATAAAATATATTTGATAAAAACACCCTTACTAGAAACTTATTTTCAATATTTGAAAGAACATTTTCAGAAATAAATTTCTAGAATGTAAAAATCAGCATGTTTCGAAAACTAATTTCCATGATAGCATTTATATTACAAAATGAGGGTATATTTTGAAAAATAAAAAATATAGGATGTGTAGAGAAAAAAAAAGGGATGTATAAAAAGAAAGTCCTATCGGGAACTGATGGTATAAGGCCCAACAAAAACTCGATTAGCTGTGGATCAAGTCCAACATATCTTTTCTTTCATGTCAAAAAAAAAAAACAAAATGGGGATTTTTATTTTTATTTTTTGAAAAAGAGAAAGAAAATAGGAAGAAGAGGAAGAGGGAAGCATACACTGATACACATACTTGCCTATAGCCTAGTTGCATAGCCGCAGCCCGCAGCAAAAGAAAGAAGGCTGCAACTGCAAACTCACTCGCATCGCATTACTTGCTTTGCTTTGTTCGAATCCGAATGGCCAACGACTCGTCGTTTTTGTTCGCCGGCATTCGCTTCGATAGAAAGAAATTTGGCTCCGATATTGCCAGGTTCCAGGCATGTAACAATCAATCTCTCTTTCTCTTCTTCGCTCCCATTCCCACATGCTTTCGTTCCATTTCAATTTCATAGTTGAAGGATTCCAAACACTAACAACAACAATAATAATTATTTTTTAAAAAGAAAAAAGATGGCGACAGTAACAGCAATTCGGTGAAGATTTTGAGTGCGGCTGAAGATGAAAGCGAGAAAACAAGAGAATCTATCGAAGTGAGAACACCGTCTGCGAAGAAGAAGAGGAAGCGCAAGGGAACCTCTTCAGGTATTCTAATTCTCGTGCTTCACCATTCCCTTGTCTATTCAACACTATTTTTTTTTTCTCACTTTTGCTTCTTTTCTGTAAATGAATAACAGAACCGGTTGAAGGATTCAGTGTGTTCAGAAATTCGACATCCACAACACAGTCCAAGTCGAACGGTGAAGTCCAAGCTGATGATGATGATGAGTCCGTAAAGCTGAAGAAAGAACAAAATAGACAACTTGAGGTTCAGCCCCTTTCTGTTTTGTGCAATATACATGATTCTCTATGTTCTGTAAGTTTGTGCAGTGATTTCTCATTCCATTTTGATTTGTTTTCAGCGGGATGCCATCATCAGAAAGAAGCATAGCATTCATGTCTCTGGTTATAATGTTCCATCCCCGCTGCAAAACTTTGAAGAGTTGGGATCAAGGTATCTTTTATGAGAATATTATGTTTATTCTGCCATTATGTTTTACAAGATCCCCATGGTTCAGAATCTGAATGAATTGTTTACACTTTACAGATATAAATGTAAGTCATATATATTGCGGAATCTGGCTGAACTTGGATTCAGAGAACCAACACCAATCCAAAGGCAGGCTATTCCTGTACTTTTACAGGTATGGATTGTGCTTGATATTTTTGTCTTCAGAAAATTGTTAATAATGTTGGTCCATGATATCATCATACTTATTGTTTTTATTGCTATTTTCCTTCACTGGTTTGGGATAGGGTCGTGAATGCTTTGCCTGTGCCCCAACTGGCTCTGGAAAAACCTTTGCATTTGTGTGTCCCATGCTTATGAGGCTTAAGGTATTGCTTATATTTTCTCCAGCTGTATTTGTGGTTTCCGATTTCCCATGTCCTGGATTCCGATAATCAACTATGTTTTACAGGATCCTTCAAAAGATGGCATTCGAGCTGTTATCCTTTGTCATACCCGTGAATTATCTACCCAAACATTTCGAGAGTGCAAAAAGCTTGCTAAAGGGAAAAAATTTCATATCAAGTTAATGACTAAACAGCTTTTAAGAAATGCTGATTTTTCAAAATTTCCATGTGACATACTTATATCCACACCACTTCGATTACGCTTGGCTATCCGGAGGAAAAAAGTTGATCTCAGCAGGTGTGTGATGATGGATATTTTAGTCTTATTGATTAAACTTAAAATTCTTGAAATACTAATCAAGTAATCATTACATAGCATGCTTTATTTTTTGGTCCATATGGAATACCTTAAATGCTTGTGAGATGGTATATAGCTTCTCTCTCACACACACTTATACTGCAGTTTTTTTTAAAGTAGACACAAATAGCCAGTTGAGTCACAAACCAATGACCCAGATGATCAAAACTGAATTTTAAGAGCTGGCCTATTGCTTTATGTTAAGTGTGCATAATATAAGTGTTAATTAGTCACGTTATATCTATTGAATATTCTACAAAATTATTTGGTGTTTGTTTTGCCCCTCAATTAGGTGTTATGTATTGCAATGATAAATTTGATTGCGCATACCAATTAAAATGGCATGGTCTAACTGCAATTAGTATAGCTCACTTTATAGGTTAACCATTTATAATGCTGTAAGCATCACAAGTTTTGCAGGGTGCTTTCAGCTGTATCTCACATTGTGTCTGCAAAGTCAATGTAGATGTGTGATGTGATTTATTAAATAGCTCAGTGCATTGATATTTTTTTTCTTCCAACTATTTTGGGTGCTGCAGAGTTGAGTATCTTGTCTTGGATGAATCTGATAAGCTATTTGAGCCTGAATTGTTCAAGCAGATTGATTCTGTTATGAAAGCATGCTCGAATCCCTCAATAATACGCTCACTGTTCAGTGCTACTTTACCTGATTTTGTTGAAGATCGAGCTCGAGAACTCATGCATGATGCTGTTCGGGTAATTGTTGGCAGGAAGTAAGTTTATCACTAAAACTTACAGAACTTGATGCTCCAGTCCTGAGGATTACTGTAACGCGGTTTTCCTTCACATTATTGTAATAGTTGACATCTTATGCTTTTATGAAAATCAGGAACATGGCTTCTGAAACAATAAAGCAAAAATTGGTTTTTACTGGAAGCGAAGAAGGAAAACTTATGGCAATTCGTCAAAGCTTTGCAGAGGTACGCCGCTAATATGAATGCTAATAGTGTTTGTCAGTCTGGTGTTCTTCTGCATCAAGAGGTTGTGTCCCACAACTACGCATTAGTCAGTGTAGGTCTGTTTGAGCAGAAATCAGAAACATAGCTGCAATCTATCATTAATATGTATTTATTTTATTAATTTATCTTGTTTGTAGTCTGATGTTTTTCTTGCTGATTATGCACTGCATATATATAATTAAACATTCTGTTTGTTCTGGGTTTAGTGCTAGATAATGTATCACGAACATAAAATATGAAATGACTTGGAATGCTTACTGATGTAGCACTTAACTTTGGAACTTATGGAAGGCATGTAACATTGTAGTACCTCCTATTAGCTCCCATTCTTAGTGGTATTCTTTACTTGTTTGCCTTCGTTGACCTACGTTTTCTTTTGCCTGTTATTTCTTGTAGAGTCTTAATCCTCCAGTATTAGTCTTTGTCCAAAGCAAGGAGCGAGCCAAGGAGCTGTACGGTGAACTTGCATTTGACAACATTAGAGTTGATGTCATCCATTCTGATTTGTCTCAAGAAGAGGTAGTTTTAAGTTTCTTTGGAAAATATGAAGAAAATCTGAAACATTTCCCCCTCCCCTCCAAAAAGCACCAAAGTAGAAAAGAAAACTGATAAAGTATATTGTCATGGTCTGGTCGTTACTATTTGTAGATATTCCTTTTGCCTGCATTTTTTTTACATGGCTATTTTACTCATCATTATCATAGTTCTTGACAAACCTATTTTAATATTCATTTCTTAAACCTTGTTATTATTAGCAATAGGTACTCCAATACTAAAACATACTTGTTAATTTAACAGTTTTTTTATTTCCATTATTCTAATCTTTTAAATTGTATGCAGCGAGAAAATGCTGTTGATAATTTCAGAATGGGTAAAACATGGGTTTTGATTGCTACTGATGTAGTTGCTCGGGGCATGGACTTCAAAGGTGTGAACTGTGTGGTCAATTATGATTTCCCAGATTCTGCTGCTGCATATATCCATAGAATAGGTACGTGCAGTGATATTGGTGTTCTAGATTTGAGAAGAAATTTTTAGTGGGATTATAGTTTGTATTATTCTCTCCTGGATCCGTTTGTTTGCTATATCCTTTAATCCTTCAATTTTTTTGTTAAATTATTATTATCTTTTACTTTTTGCTAAACAAAATGTTAACTTTTCAATAGGTCGTTCTGGCAGAGCAGGGAGAACTGGAGAAGCGATTACATTTTACACAGAGGAAGACATTCCATTCCTGCGGAATGTAGCTAATCTTATGGCAGCGTCAGGCTGTGAGGTTCCATCCTGGCTAAAGGAGTTGCGCAAAAGGAAGTGGAAGAAACACCGGCCTAAAAGAGATTCAATCACAACCAAACCAGATGTATAAGCCTCTGAAATTTCGTGTAGTTGTATTTCTTAATAGGCCAGGCAGCAACATAGTACTATAGTAAAGATTTTTTCATTTCCCATGCCCCCCAAAAAAGTAATTTAACACGACGAAAAGGGAAGGGAGTGGGGTGGCAATTTTGACTGAGAGATAATCATGGTTTAGGCAAATGCAATAGGGTTTTGGGCAGTGTTACCTTAATAAGGTTAAACCATTATGCTCATATTCAGTACCATTATGCTCATATTCAGTACCATTATGCCCTTCCCAGTGTAACCATCCTAAGTGTTATCTATCTCTTATAAAATGGGAATTTTCTTGCCTCGCCTTGTAGTGAATTTGGAATTTATTTGACCCCTTGAATGTCTGATTTGATATACTTACATTACAACAACCCTTTTACATTAAATAGATTTTGATTGCGAGTGATAATCTTGATTATTTGTTTTGGACAATTGGACTGTAATTGCTAAGTGTTGTAATATTCTTCTTCCCCCTACCTCCCACTCCCTTGCCTATAACCATGGTTCTAAAATGCGTCAGTGTGTATTTGGTTTGACGTTAAAACGAGCCAAATTTAAGTTTGAATTTTTCAACGCAACTATTTTTAGCATTGAAAACTTGAGTATACCACGTTTTAACGCTAAACTAAACATGCTTTTAGCCTTCTAGTGAATGTGTCATGGCTTGCTCACCGTATTATGATGATTAGCTCAATGCCAGGGCACGCATTGCTTGGAACACATGTCCATTCTGTAGTATACGTTAATTGCATCTTTTACTTTTTGTAGTATACTTTCCATTTCGAGATCACATTTTGTAGTATACCTAAGAAACTAGATTCCACTAAAACTACGGCCCTTGGATTTTTGCGCATGAACCACATTTGCAGTAAAAGTATAAGCAGGAAAAAAAAGCTGTAGTTTGATTGTTTTAATTGGTTTATAATATCTTAAGAGCAATGTACTGAGTTAAAACTATCAGTGATAAGAAATATGACAGTGAGATGGTGAAGACGTACGGCGGATTTGAGGTTTATGGTAAAATTAATTAATCTGTATGACCCGGATCCTAGGAAACTGCAGCAAGCATTAGCTGCAGAATAACTGTGAAATAACTAGGGAATTTATATTGTAGCTGATCCCTAGCTATTTCGAAGCTCATGTTTGCTTTACAGGCAATTAATACTACTATTAATTATATGACTATTTAAAAATAAATGGTTACATTTTTACCTATCGATTTTGTGAACAAATAATTCTTTTACCATTCATTGTTGATAAAATTATTAAGAAAAGAATATTAAAGTTTATAAATTTATTGTCACAAAATATTAGCATATCTTTTTTTGGTACATAGGAAATTTTCCGAGCTCAAAAGCATTTATATTGAATTTGCTACCTATTAGATTTGACACTCTATCTTACTCCACTCAATAAAAAATTTAAATATTTTACTCTATTTACACAAGTATAAATATTATCATAAAAGAGCCATAACTCTTGACTCTTAAATATGGGTTTCTCTATTATACTTTACAAAAGTAAAAAAAAAAAGTTTTTTGGTATTAAAAAAACACGTTTAAATCAATTCATCTAATGCTTAAAAAAAACATTTCAATAAAAATTATTTAAAATATTTAATTGTAAGATTTTCAAAATGTTAAATACAATGGCTGAAAAGTTGAAGAAGTAAAACACTCCTAATATAACTAATTTAACTCCACTAAAGTGAAGAGCTATACTTTAGAAAATAAAGTATAAAGATAACCATTGATTGAAATTTTAATGATTAAGAAAGTTACTATAATCTTGATTGACATGAAAACTAAACTGAAAATAAAGGAATTAAGCTAATCCATACATACTTTAGATATGTCAAATAATTAAAAATCCATACTTATGAGTAATCTTTAATAAGAAAGGAATTAAATGTAGATGATGGGATGTTAAAATGTTCCTACCACATATTCGACAATCTTTTTTAAATGTAATAATCGATTAATCAGCACAATTGATGTCAAATCTAGCAATTGTTGGAAAAAAAATTATGTTAGTCATTAGCAATCACTAGCCAAGAAGCCATGAAAATTTGAAACAGGTAATTCAGGAATGGAGAATCATTAGAAAGTTAGGCTCAGCCAAAGTAGAAAACTGCTTGTGAAAAGTTGACTTGTAGAATAAACAGTTGGGTGAAACCTAGATGCTAATACATCACACACAAGGAAAATCGCCAATTACTAAAAAACCTAAGTATAAGATTTCAGATTTTAGTATTCACAGTGTGGCTAACTTTGGGGGTCAGTCATCACAAAAATTTCTTGCAGTGCTGCTTCAAAACTATCTACAGTTCATAATCAATATAGAGTTTTTTCCCCAACTCTGTGTTCAAGTCCCATGTGTTAAATACAGATGAAAGGTAACTGTACTATAAACTTCTCAACCAGAATTTAGTTGTATATCACCTACAATTACTATCTCATAAGTGATGGAAAAATTGGCAAGCGCACCAATATCGTCAAGTATTCGAAGTAAATGAGGGTATCGTATCCACAAGAATTGAAGCTCAAGTACCAATTTACAGGAAACTTATCTAGTTGAATAAGGGAAATTCAATTGTGTTCAATGATTTACAACTAAAACAGTAAACTAAATCTTACAACTAAACCAGAAACCTTGAATTTGCTTTGATCAATTTGATAAAAGTGCAATAAAATTGAAATACGAATTTTATAAAATTGGTTAGGGTTGATTTCACTCAATCTTCCTTTCATGTAAGTATACACTTCACTCAATTCAATTGTTAAAAATGATTCAATGATCAAATTCACAAATCTAGTTAAAATTCAATTCCTTGGTAGATTAACCCTATGTCTTCAACTAAATACCCTAATTCCTTAGGTGAACCTAATTAAGACATGCATTATCATCAAGAATTGCTATAGATCACATAAAAACTGAATCCTATTCCTAGGCAATCAGAATTTTATGTTGCTTGCTTCAGATCTAAACTTTCCTCAAATTTTCCAATTGTGAGGGAGCTTTCAATTCATACAATTGATTGACCAATTCAATTGAAGCTTTAAGTGCAGAAGGAAACAATTGAAATGCAAACGAAAATTGAATTGAATGAGTGAAATACTTACACAAAATTCAGGTCAAGTCCCATCAACTCCTAACCTGAGAGAATATAGCAATTCATTACAAAAGAGAAGAGGAAAGAGGAGAAAGATGCAAACTCAAGAATGAGATCCATGGAGAATAGCCCTAGATTCCACCTTTGAGTTGAATCCTCAGAGAGAGATGAGAGAAAACGAGAGAGAAAATGAGGGGAAAAAGAAGAGAATCTGAAAAAATGAATAACTGTCACACTAATTCCTAACTGACACTATTTATAATGTTTCTGCAGAAATCGTGTCCCCACATAAGCCCTGCCATGTTCCCACACGAACAAGGCAGAGAGCAATTTGTAATTTTTGTAGCTTTTGGCAATGTCGTGTCCTCACATGAAATTTGTCTGTTCCCACACAGATCTGACAGAATGTAAATCTTTCAATTTGCACCTTTTTTGCCTCCAAAATTCATTGTTTGACTCTTCCACAAACTTCAAAATTGTTTCTCTTTAACTTCTTTCTTTCTTATTTTTCAGAAGATTCCTAAAAACAACAAAACAATAAAAAATTAGAGAAAAATACTATTATTTACTAAAATCACCTAAAATACAAACAAACTCAATTATGTACAATTTTTACTACAAATTTACAAAATTATCAACCTAAACAACTAAAAACTACCTAAAATTAATCTATAAATCTACTACTAAAGTGGATTTATCAATAAGATACACCAATGCTTGTATTTTGAACCCCTTCACAAGGACATCCTCTTCTTCCCGCTGAATCTAATACCATTTATTTCAATTTCATGAATCACGGAGAATAGTTTTGATCCTACCCAGTCAAAGCTACTTCTAATTTGGATTATGTAATTTTTTGCCATATCATATGCAACACTTTTTGTCCTGCTAAAAGTGACAGATGGAATTAATAGAGTATAACTCTGAAGAAAAGCATACCACAGATAATCAATGCCAACAGGAGATGTATATCTTTTTCTAAAGTGGAGTATGGATCACCCTTTTTGTTATGGAACAGTGTGGCTTCAACTACATATTTCCTACTGGCTGCCTACTCAATGCTAATATCTAGCATCTGGCAAGGATCGTAACCATCATCCAGCATCTGTAACCATAACTCTTCAAGCATTGTGTAGATTTTGCCCCTTTGTGGATGTGAACAATCTTCTGATAAGAAAACATGGATCTTATCCTTAACTTCTATCCAACTTTGACCAGGAACCTTTTGTACACCCATTTGTTTCATCAAGTTCCTTAGTTTGGCAACACCTTCCCAATTGCGCACAGAAGCATATATATTAGAAAGTAGAACCAGTGTAGCAGAATCGGAAGGATCAAGTTTTAGTATATTTTCTGCAGCCCGCTCTGCAATATCAACATTACCATGAGTTTTACAAGAAGCAAGTAGAGTCTTCCATGTAGTAATGTCAGGGTCAAATCCTGTTTTCTCAATGAAAGTCTCAGCTTCATACAAGCATCCAGCACGAGCAAGCAAATCAACCATGCAAGAGAAGTGTTCTCTTGTTGGTTGAATCCCTAGTTCTGCTTCCATGGTTTTATATAAGTGCCAGCCTTCCTCCACCAATCCAATGTGACTGCATGCACTGAGAACCCCCAGATATGTGACCTCATTAGGCTGAACACCAAGATTCCTCATCATTCTGAAGAGATTAAGGGCTTCATATCCAAGTCCAAACTGAGCATAACCAACAATTAAACTACTCCATGAGACAACATCTGGGTTCTGGGTTGAATCAAAAACATCTCTAGCATTTTTAAGTGATCCACACTTTGCATACATATCAATTAATCCATTTCTGACAGAAACATCAAGCACAAGCCCACTTTTAACACTAAAGCAATGTACTTGATTCCCAACTTCTAGAGATGCCAATTCTGCACAAGTTCCTAATAAGTTAGTTATGGTGATATCGTCAGGTTTATTTTCAGAAGAAAGCATTAGTTTAAATAATCTGAAAGCCTCTCCTGCTTGTTTGTGCTGCAAGCATGCTGACAGAATCGCATTCCAAGAAACCAAATTGGCATTTCTGCTTAGATCTTCGAAAACATTGAATGCATCATGTATATTTGAGCACTTAGTGTACATGGTTAGCAAAGAGTTGCATACAGATGCTTCCTTATCGAAACCTACTTTGATGATGTAAGAATGAATTTGCATGCCTTGTTTTAGTGTCATGGGGCTCCCACAAGCACAAAGTAAGGAGAGAAAAGTGATGCTGTCTGGAACAAATCCCATATGCATCATCTGACAAAAAAAGGATATGGCTTCATTAGCATCACCACTGTTAGCAAATGCTGCAATAATTGCATTCCATGACACTAAATCAGGGCTTTCAATCTGATAAAATGCCATTTTTGCTGAAGGCAAGGATCCAAATTTCGCGTACATGTCACAGAGGGAGCATCCGGCAAAAACGTCCCTCACTAAACCAAATTTAGCGCACACACCATGTATTTGCCTTCCATATTCTGGTTCCAGAAGGCTGCTGCAAGCACTGAAGACACTGCCAAATATAAACTCATTTGGCTGATAAGCACCCTGCCTGAGCATATCTCTAAAAAGATATAAAGCTTTGATCCCATAACCAAGTTGGGTAAACCCTGTAATCATGGAACCCCAAGAAATTAAATCCTTTGTAGAAATCATAGTAAACACATCTGAGGCAGGTGCAATTTGTCCGAAATTTGTATACATTGAAATAAGAGCATTTTGTGCAATCAAGTGACTACCAAACCCTGATTTAATGACATGAGCATGCAGTTGCCTGCCTAAATCTATATCCCCTGTAATGTAGCAAGCCTTAATTATGCTTCCAAAGGTTAAGTGGTCTGGTAAATGACCTGATCGCAGCATTTGAATATACATGATGATGGCATCATTTTCTTGACCATTCTGTGAGTATCCGGAGATCATTAAAGTCCAAGAGACCACATTGCGCAGCTGCATTGCATCAAAAGCTTTTCTAGCATCCTTCGAAGAACCACATTTTCCATACATATTAAGAATGTGATTTTGGAGAACAACATCTGGTTGATAGCTAGATTTTAAAATGTGATCATGGATTTTCCTGCCGTGTTCAAGGGATCTAAGGTTGGTGCAAGCTATGATTAAATTCGTATAGGTGCTTGGTTCTAGCTGCACACTCGAATTCTTTAGATAGAAATCAAATGCTTCTTTGTAATGCCGTTGCTTACACATCAAGGTGATGTAACTGTTGCTTGATAACTCTCTACGGGGATTGTAGAAAATTGTTGGTTGGACAATAGGTCTTACACAATTATAGATACATCTAATTTGGCTTTGAATGATCATGGGTAAGATGGTTTCAGACTTTCAGGAGAGTAAAGTGGTAACAGATGAGTGTTTCTGATTAAGGAAACAAAAAATCCAAATTTGGATTAACATATTGAGAGTGCTTCTGGAAATCCAGGTATTACTTACAAATTAAGAGAAGGCATGAGTATGAAGTAGTACCCTCGGCAAAACCTTCCACTTTTATTCAACCTTCTCTATCTATTTGAATTCAAGAGTCAAGAGCCAGCAGCCACTAGAGCTTGATGTTCTCTAAAAGAAATTTCATTTCTGACAACAATGATCTAAAAGGTACTGACAAGCATCCACACAAATCGAAGAACATCATCTATAAGTTGAACCATGCTGATAGTCAAAGATGTTATCCATGTTGTTTAATTTGACAGACAAACTGATATGCAATTTCACCCAATCCATCATCAAAACCAAGTTGGAAGATTCTTTCTGCAAGAAACAAACATAAGCATAAGATTTTTTTTTCTTTACTCAAGGCATTGTCACATAAAAATCAGAATCTGTCAATCTAAAATAGCTCATTAGCTAATATATCTCTTTAAATTTGTGCAACTACAAAACTCTTGTATTTTCTTCTCAAATATTAATGCATGAAAGATGAATATGAGCCATATCAGTATATCACCAACTCTGCTATTTCATGCTAAAATCTCTTTCCATCAGTTCTTGTTGACCATTTTTCAAACACCTACTATGCAAAAGAAATGCATTCTAAATCTTGAGCAACAGGAGCTGAAAAAAAACTGTATATGGGCTCCAATTACTCACATTCAAATAGTTAGCAACTAAACATAGAAAAAGCTTTCATCGCTGAATATTTCTAGATTAAAAATATGTACCGCAAAACAAGATAACAGAAAATAACGCACCTGAAAAGAAAACCACTAGTCTCTGTTTACAGACAGACACTAATAAACAACTCAAACATTTGAAACAAACAGTAACAGTGTTTGGACATGCTATTACAAAAGTACCCAACTGAGCAAATATGCTTTTCATTAATCTTTTTTGTCTTGTAACAGGCCTAAGTGAAAGATAATCCTTAATGAATAGTGCTTTGGGTATTAGCCCAAAACCTAATTTTGGATCTCCACAAAGCCCACAATCACCCACTGTACCTTTACCTTACTTCTCACCCATTTATGTTCATAATGACATATAAATCTATATATAATAGTCTTTATTAAAAATCATGATATTGATTATATTTAATGTTATATAATCTAATAAAAATTTCTAATTATAGTTTTTGACCAATGATTTCAGGACACTTATTAACATTTCTTTTACTTTCAATGAAACTGACACAATCACATTCACTCCTCCCAAGTGGAAATATTTTTTTAATCATAAAAAAAAACTATTTTTTTAGAATTATTTTCTATGGGTTTTTTAGTCCATACTTTTGAAAAATAATGTATCTTTAATTTCTTTTCATGATATCTTTAAGGATTAAACTACATGGATTTTGTAATTTGTACAATACACATGTTAAAACTGTATAAAAAATTACATTTTCAAAGACAATAAATTGATTTTATATTTGATATGTTGATATCAATTGTTTTTGTTATTTTTTTTCAACCAAATAATGTGGTATTTATAAAAACTAATTTTTAATCACAAATTTCATCTATATCATTTGACAATAAATTCGTATCATAAATTGGTGTTAAAAATAGGAGTGTATGTCATGCTAATGAGTAATCTTGATATATCTACTGGACTTTACGATGGAACATGATTATAAAAGTGAAGGTAAGACATTATCACATGTTAGTGTGTATTTACCAAAATCAGTTTTCTTGCATGATCAATTATATGTTGTTGTATCTAGGGTTAAGTCTCAACAAGGACTTATGATTCTTATATGTGATGATAATTTTAAGTGTTGTGATGTGACAAAAAATATAGTGTACAATGAAACATTTCAAAAAATATAAATGAAACAAAATTTATAATACTTTCCATTTTTAATTATTAATGTTTGCTATTTGATTTTCCAAATCATTTTTTCCTTTTTTAATTTTTTTTATATTCTTTATATACTAACAAGTATAGAATTAAATATTAAAAAGGAATAAATCATTATTATTATTTAATTACACATATTTAACAAATTATATATATTATATCATTTAATTTAAATAATCTATTAGAATAATAATATTCGTGCATCGCACGGCTAAAACACTAGTTCTATAACCAACTGCCTATAAATCGATTATGTTCGTAATGGCACTGGTCAACAAATAATATATAGTAGGTCTTTATTAAAAATTATAATATTAATTGTATTACTGTATATATAATCCAATAAAATATTTTTAATTATAGTTGACCGGTGTTTTTAGGGCACTTTTCTTAATTTTATAATCCAATTCTTTTTCAGCAAAATTCATAATTATTCTAGCAAAGATTCCTCGGTCAATGTTTAATTATTTACTTATTCAGATTCCTCTTATTGGACTGGTCAACCCCAATTTATAAATTAAAAACCCTGACACCATAGCATGACCATTAATATTAGTTAAATGGACAGGTACAACATATTATTGATAGATGGATGTGTGCCATCTCAACTGCTATCTGGTGTAGATAGCAACTCATGCTCTCACAATAGCTATTTTTTTATTCATTTTTATTATATTACTTTTACTTCAAGTGACAGCCAAGTGAAGCTATTCCTTACCTATGAAATACCTCCAAACAAAAGCTAAGCTTTCAGTTTGGCAGTACCAATCATACCCTCAATAGTTCCAACGTTTTCCTTAACAAATATGTGGTGAACCTAAAGCATCTTCTTCATTCTGTGCCCAACAACTGGTCACTCCATTCAACCCTGAAGGTTGTGCTTCAGGTGGTCAATCTTAGAGGGTTTGCACAAGATGGGTTCAGTAGAAAGGTCTAAGAAGAAAACCCATTTATGGAAGAAAGCCATGCTCCATTTTTCTCTATGTTTTGTGATGGGGTTCTTTACTGGTTTAGCTCCAACAGGTAAATCTTCTTTCTTTTCCAGCAAAGTTGCAGTCTCAAATGGAACAGAATTTGCTCCACAACCTGCTGAAATGTCACACAAGACAACAAATGCCAATAGAAGTTGGATAGCTCCAACACCAGTGACCATGCCCACAAGGCTTAGAGGACAAAAAACAACAACAAAATTGCATGCAAAATCACAGCCCCTTTTGAAGCCTAGAAGACTTCTAATCATTGTAACTCCAACAAGCACAAAACTTCCCTACCAAGCAGTTTTTTTTAGAAGGTTGGCAAATACTATAAAGCTGGTTCCTCAACCATTGCTTTGGATTGTTGTGGAAGCCAAAACAGATTCCACAGAACTGTCAGAGATACTAAGAAAGACTGGTATCATGTATAGGCATGTGGTTTTCAAGGAAAACTTCACTGACTTAGAAGCTGAGCTGAATCACCAGAGAAATCTTGCACTTAAGCACATTGAGCATCACAGGCTGAATGGGATTGTTCACTTTGCTGGACTTTCCAATGTTTATGATCTCCAATTCTTCCAACAGCTTAGAGATATTGAGTATGATTTTTCACCTTCTATAGCTTAGTTCAATTTTTATATTATTTACATTGTTATTTTGTCATATCTTTTGGGGCTTTGTTTTTGGATTAAGCAGAAAGGAGTAGGGGAGAATATGTTAGCTAGAGTCTAGTGCTTGGTAGTGGGTGGCAGTTTTAAAAAAAATAAACAATTTTTCAAATCTAGGGAGAAAAGCTGAAAAGGCAAGTGGAAATCCTTAGGTACACCAAACATGATAATGATAAATTAATAATAGTAACAATCATGCATGATATATTGATATTTTACACCTCCAAAGTGAATTTTCAAACCAACATGTTGTATCTAATTAATTATGTATTCATTTGGCAACTTAGCAGGGTGTTTGGAACATGGCCAACTGCATTCTTAGCTGCAAATAGAAAGAAAGTGATAATAGAAGGACCTGTATGTGATTCATCTCAAGTCATTGGTTGGCATATAAGGAATATGAACAATGAAACTGACTCAATCACTCATCCCATTCATATTTCAAGTTTTGCTTTCAATAGTTCCATCCTCTGGGACCCTGAGAGATGGGGTCGTACTTCCTCTGTTCAAGACACCTCTCAGGTAAATGTTATGATTTATACATCATGAATTGATATCTAAATTCTTTTTCACCAATAATACCAAACCTTATCTTTAAAACAAAGAAATTACAACTAGTGGGTAATTTTGTTAGAACTCATTTTAAAATAGATTGGTATTATGCACTAATGTATATTTAACCTGGGTTAAATATATTTTTAGTTACTGAAATATAGTTAAAATTTGATTTTAATTCTTTAAAAATTAAAAATACATTAATTTATTTTTTATCGATAAAAAATCATAACTAATCCGTAGTAAAAATTGTAGTAAAATTATACAATAAGGACTAAACTCGTTTATTTTTATTTTTTTTTAATGACCAAAACCACATGTTTCATATAATAGAGACTAAAACTAAATTTTGACTATATTTCAAGAACTAAAAATATATTTAATCCTTAATTTAATTATTTCAAACCTTAACTTTAATGAGCATGATCATGCTCTCACTGCTTGATCTTTACTTGCGTTTAGTTAACGTTTGGCCAACCTCCAACTACCCTAAAAAGAAAAAAATTAAAGGCAAAAAAAGTGTAAGATATTAGGTAATATAATGACATGCTGATTGATAAGTTGAACTAATCAGAATACTAAGTAGTGTTTTCTACTCCAGCATAATGTCACTGATAATACATGCTGCTTCCTTTTACTCTAAGATAGAACCCACTTTGAATATTATCTCAATTAGAAAACGTAAACCTCTACCAAAGAACTTTGTTGCATTTTGTTTTGTCCTTATTATGTTATCTTTTGTTATTATAGAATACAATAAAGTTCGTGAAGCAAGTAGTTCTAGAAGATGAGGCTAAGTTAAAGGGAATTCCACCAGAGGACTGCTCCAAAATCATGCTATGGCGTTTCAATTTTCGTGCTCGTACAATTTCAAATCACTAATTTGTTTCTGACTACTACACATCATATGTTAGCTGAAGATAAAGGGGAATGACACAGAAAATAACGAATGTTGAAGAAAAATACAGAAATTGGCCAGTACAGGAATTACTATCCCATTACTACATGAAATTTATTCATTTTTTCCCTTTGCAAATTTCTTCTGTATGTTTAATTGTTTATAGTTTTATTGATTCTTAATTACCATTTTCAAAATTTTTGTTAGCTTATGTGAGAGGGTCTTCTGCTATAAAGCAAAAACATTATGCATATATAATCTTTTTCCCAAAAGGTTCTCTAGTTTATGGACAATTAGTGAGTATTCTGTAAATTGTACGGTATTTTTAAAATTTTAAAATATAAAATAAAATAAAATTATATTAAAAATAATATATTTAAAAATTTAATATATATATATATAATTTTTAGTTATGGAAAGTTTTGAAATAAATACCTAAAAGTTTATAATTGATTAAAATTTAATAGTATTATTTAAGGGAAATAACAAATTAAACCTCTAATATAGTGAAAGTCACATAACACAACGAGTCAAGTAAATTGTGAGAAGTTATCTTTTCATAATATCATTTTAAATATAAGTATTTTTTTTAGTCCATTAAGACAAAAAAATACACATATTAAAAAATACAATTAATATTTTTATTTTTTAAAAAATTATTTTTTATTTTTATTATACTTTTTATATATTTTACATTATTTCTCCTCAATTTATCTGATGGAGTTTTAAAAAATAGAGTATTTATTACTAGCATAAAAATATAATTGAAAAAATATAATTAATATTTGTGGATAAATAAATGAAAAGATTTTTTCTCCAGTGTGCAGATAAATAGAAATATGGGTGGTATATGCAAGTTTTTTTAGGGTCCAAATATGTAAGTAATTTTAATTTGTCATTGATCAAATATGTAAGTAATTTATTTATTTATTTTGGTAATCAACTAATCATATATGTAAGCAATTTATTCATAGAACAAATCAAGGTTGGGCCTCCATATTTTGGGCCCGATTAGAAGCAAGCAAATATGATAGGGCCTATTAGGCTAACAAACTGCGACCAGGATTCGACCAGAAAAAAAACTACAACCAGGCTAGCCCGTGAGAGGAGCTGCCCACCCTGCATTCGTGCTTTGGACCTGGGGTACATAAATCATCAATGTAACGTGCAGTGTATTCGTTTTACTACAAAATCACGTTTTAAACATGAATTCAACTTAATCCTATTTTCAGTAGCTTTGACCAGGGTCTACATTTAAAATATGATTATAAAGTAAACCAAACACACACACTTATGGTGTGTTTGGTGGTGTGTTTGATTCACACTTGATTCACGTTTCAGTAGTGTTTACCTGGATCCACGTTTAAAACATGATTTTAGGGTAAACCAAACACACATTAAATTGGTTTACCCCAAAATCACGTTTTAAACAAGGATCCGGACAAACGCTACCGAGAGTTGCTTATCACGTTTAAAATGTGGTTTTGGTATAAACCAAACACACCATTAGTATGTTTTGTTGTCATCAAAATCACGTTATAAATATGGTTGTGTTAACATGAATTCACGTTTATAATTAAGAGTGAATTTAAAACTCAAGCTCGAAATTCACTTCAAACTCAAATTGAATTTATTTGTACTCTATTTTTTTAAAGCTTTTCAATGATATAACACATATTTCAAAGTATTTTTTTCAAAAGAAAAAAGAAAATTAAACGGCCTCTTAGAAACCACTCAAACGAGAAAGCAAATAAATTAGGAGTTATCATGGGACAAGTTTTACTTGTTCCTGACTCGGTCCTAATTTTGATCGGGTTAAATTTATAGATCCGAACTCATCCATAGACCTAAAAAAACCTAGTGATATAGGGTTTAAGTAAGACTGGGTATGAGTATGACAGGATCAGATTGACACTATATATAAACTAAATATAATCATGAAACAATCATATAACAATGTTCAAAAGAAAAGAGTTAATACAATTAGTAAATATATTGCATATAATAGAATTTCTCTAAATATATGTTATATTTTTTACTTTTTTTTAAAGTTTGGGACATTCCTAAAAAAAGAATAACATTATATCACTATATAACTTTACGTATAAAATGTATTTTTAAAGATAGATAAATGAAATTTAGATTCAAAAACCCTATCTAAAATGAAAAAAAAATAATGTTAGGACTTTATATAATAGAAAATTATAAGTAATAAATATTATATTTATATATAAAGGACGGGTTGGGTAACCTAAAAATTAACCTGGACTTGTCCTCAACTAAATGTCAAGTCAACAAATGAGACTCGATTTGGTTCTATACTTTCTTGTAGAACAGGAACAGACTCGACCTGATTAAGACGGGTTGGGACGGATCAAAGAGAAATCCAGATTTGAAATATTAATTAATATACAAACAAGTTGTCTGAGATCATTTGACAGTTTCTATTCAGTTGAGTCTCACAATTTGTTTCGAACAAAAAAAAAGTCTCACAATTTGAGATATGTATGTATATCTTATCCGAACAATATAACCAATATTCGCATATGATTCTGTTTAAAAAAATTTATATTATTCCTCATATTCGATCCAATTTTGAAATATTGCCTAGGCTAAAATATCAGAATGATTGATACTGTGGGGTATTGACTATGGACTATGGATCATGGAGTGTTACAACTGGATATCCAACGGCCATATATAAAATTGGGAATTCAAATACCAGCATTCCTTTCTTGTGGCCATTCATGTGACTACACATCCCACCTTTAATGCGATTCACATGTTAAGCTTGACGACAGTAAAATTTGATGGATGCCCATAATAACAATGTACGCCTGCAATAATAATAATAATAGTAATAATAATAATAATAATAATAATAATAATAATTATTATTATTATTATTATTATATCAAATTTAAATTAACTATTTTAGTGCAACAAAAATCAACACTAATAATATATTTGATTTGAAACAAAATCACGTTTCAAACTTAAATATAATACAACGCTACTCTTCATATCTTAGATCTAATAATAATATATGTAAAGTGCTAGTAACATATCCTTTGATATATTCTTTTCAATACACTCCTTATGATTAGTTGAAACTCACATAGGTCCCACCATATTACTAGTGGGACCCATATAATTTGGTGGAGCACATGTAAATTTTAATCAATCACATAAGATATATTGAAAAGAGTGTTAAAAAGTGTGTTGATATCACTCTGATAATATATTTGGTTTGAGACTTGATAGTAGTGTTGGACTTGATGAACGTTTATAACGTAATTTTATTATAATCTAAACATGGTACTGATTTCAATTGCTGACTTTTCAGTTCACATGACATTTCCTCTCGGCTCTCGCTACTTCATTTGCCTATTTGTTAATTTTTTATGCACCTTTCTAACATTTTTCAATTTCTTTCGCATATTCCTGCTATGGAATTTATATAGATATAATTATCATAAATAAAGAAGGATTTAGATTGATTTGGCCCCTAGCGTATTGGCAGTGACATGCAGCTTGCCGTTGCCTGTTGGGTTGTTATTGCTAACTGCTAAGACACCAAGGCCAAGCCAAGGCTTGTCTTAAGTGAAGCTAATTCAAATGCACAAATAATAAATGGCCCCAATTTCTGGCCTACTCTTATCTTATAATAGTAGATTTATTACAATAATGTTAGACGAAATTGTTTAGTATGTATTTGTTTTATTCCAAAATTATATTTTAAATGTGGGTTCAGTATAAATGCTATGAGAGTAAAGTTTTAAATATGAATCTGAATAAATGTAACATTTGAAATGTAATTTTAGATAAAGTAAACATACTATTAAAAAATGAGCGTTATGCGTGTGCTTGAGAGTGAGAAATTTGGTCAGATTGATCTAACCCCAGTTACCCCACCACTATGATTTTTTTTTCCCTCTTTAGATAATTGTTATAGGAAATCTTTTAAATTTCAACGCCCACATATTATATATTTGAGGAGAAAATAAAATGGAAACAGATTTGATCCTAAGTTACTGTCAATGATTATTTTCAAATGATTTTTTTATAATAAACCAGGCCTCGAATTATTTTATTAGACCACCAAAGTTAAATATTTACGGTATGTTTATTTACGATTTTAAAAACATTGTTTTCCGTTTTTAAAAATAGAAAGTTGAAGAATCTATTTGATAAACAGTTTTGGAAAGTGTATTATTTTTATGATTCTAAAAACTAACATTTAGAAACTAGCAGTTGTGGACATTTTAAAAACTATAAAAAGAATTTTTAGTTTTAAGTTTATGAAAACTTAATTGAAATATTTTAAAAACTAAAAATTAAAAACTCATAACAATCTCAAACGCTTTTGTATGTGTTTGATTCCTTATTATAAATAGTGTGAATTAATTTTATTAAAATTTTAATATAAACTTTAATTGTACTCTCTATTAATATAACCCAAAAATTGTATTTTGGGTTAGAGTACCTCTTGTACTCTCTATTAATTAATTTCTTTGCTTAGCAAAAAAATATTTATTGAAATTGATTGTAAATCACTTCCGTCCAACATGTGTTTGTAAATTATGCATCATTTATTTTCTGTAATTGATTCTATAAATCTATCCAAATCAATTCTAATCATATATAAATCAAATGAACCCTCTAAAAGTTTTGAAAAACTGTTTTTTTATTTTTATTTTTTGTGATAAAAAATTTATAGAAAATAATTCTTAAAAACTATTTTGAAAACAGATTTAAAAAACTAAAAGAATAAAATTGAATCAAACACACCCTTACTAATTTCACTAATTTGAATTTATTATTCCTAATACATTTACGTATATAAAATTAATGGAGAATAGGAATACAATTTGTTTTATTATTAAGGTGACGAACTTGATCCAAAAAACCAAACTTTTACCGAGAAAAGTAGAAGAAATATTTGAAATGGTCATGAACCCCATCACGCTTCTACTATAATTTGATGGTGTAAGCTTATTAATTTATTATAAACTTGTAATGGTGGAAATTGCAATTCAGGCATATGTGTCTTTTAAGCTTCTTGCTAAAGTATTTAAAAGGATGTTGACTTTAGCTAGGCTCGATTACCAACTTAATTCAAGATAATACTTCTTTAATCAAATAAAACTGGTTCTTTACATTAATACGTTCAAGACTTGATGCAATTAAAAGAGTATATATGAAAAGGATGTGGTTCAGGCGTTTTTAGTACACAACTAACGGATATGTTTATGAATTACGGAGTTGTCTATAATAAACAGCACCTAGTTATAAATAAATAAATAAATAAACATCAGTTTTATTATTTTGTAAAGACCAAAAGCAGAGTTACCAGAAATTCTTTTGTTATAAGGGGAAAGCATGAAAATACAAGAGTGTCCTTTTTGTGAAATGCTGTACAATTGAATGAAAGGAACCTCCTCCTAGTGCCTATTTGTTTTGAGCGAGGATCCTCTCCCGCGGGGGAAGTTCTGCAGCCACAGTAGCCACGGAATAGCTAGGCAACCACCCATTAACTTTGGAAACATTCCACAGCTATTGCATATGTATTCGGTAGCTAATGTACACCCATGCAGAGGATCCGAATCCAAAGTCATTTATTAATGTTTTATTGAAGCACACAATAATAATAAGTAAATGAGATTTAAAATATAGAAAAATGATAATTGACATTAATGATAATTTTAATAATATTAACCCTAAATGAGAACATCCTAAATGAAAATATTTTATCTAAAAAAGGAATGTACTTATCACAACACAAGGATAAAAGTGTAATGAATATCTTTCTTTTTTTAAAAATTCCATTTTAATATTTTTATCCTCAATTTTAACAGCTAATGTTATAAAAAACGTATCATTAATATGTCATGAATATAGTTGCACAAAACAATACTGTGCTTTTAATTGTTGAAGACCTTGTTAAAATTTTTTCCTATAAAGTCATGCTTGAGTATCTAAAAATTTAAATGTTTACTTTTAAAGCAATGAAAAACAAAAAATATTAAAGATGCTAGATTTAAAAAGGTTAATATTTTAAACATCATAGTGATGATTAAATAGGTGAAAAAAATGCTTCATAATTAATTTGGTTCAACAGTAGCTAAATGGTTATTTAACCTGTAATAATGCATATATATTTTTAATATCAGATAATATTTTAAGTAATAAACGACATTAGGTTAAAAAAATTAAAATGTGTAAAATTTTGAATTAATATAAATGAATGTTATTATATCTTACAAGATAATAATTATAATAGTCTTATGATTACAAACTTATATATTAAACTATAAAATTACCAAACAGTGGTTAGTCGTAATAGAAGTGAATTGTGATCTAGACGGACTTTCGAATCCCGAAGTCGTCACTCTTAGAAGGATTTTACCTAACCTAACCACCATCCCCGACCGAAGAGTTAAACCCACAACTATATTCTTAGGGGATTTCGGCCAAAGAACAAAAGATTAAACTACAAAAATATTTAGTAGGATCTTGTTCAAAGTTAAATGAAAAAGAAAAATACTCATAGTTAATCTTCTCATTGTCAATCCATCATATATTATTGAGTTTTATTAATTTAATATGTAACTTTTTATTAAACCATTAGGATAAAATATGACATACCATTACCACATGTATAAAAGTTAGAATGACAGCAAAACAGAAGGTAAGAATAGATTTTGTTAATGTGACTTAAAAATAGGAGATACTCATAAGTTAACATGACAAATCCATATCTTGTATTTTAGCTTGTGTGTGTAATTAATTTTTTTCTTAATTTTTTTATTGTGTGTTAATTTTGTGAAAGATACATATGACCAGAAATAAAAAATAGAAAAATGAAAAATTTTAATTTTAAAATAAAGAAAATTAATTTTAAATACAAGACAAATATTTTTAAAAATATACATATATTTATATTTAAAAATAAATTTATTTTCAATCGAAATAAAATTATTTTAATATATTATTTCAATATTTTTCTAAAATCTACATTGGTACCCTTTAGCTTTAGGCAGTTAGCCAGCAATAAAAACAGCTTCCACCTTGAACTGTAACTTGTAACTCCATCACCAACATATATAATCACTCACAGCAACACCGTTAGTTTGATTTGATTCTTTGATTGAAGATCAAGAGGTAAAGTAAAACTCCTTTGGGACCCACTGTGACCAACTCAAGTGGCAACCTCATAATATTAGCACAACCAGCTGTTCCTATAATTCAAACTCTCTTCTATTGGCATTTGGCAAGATCTGATTTTTCAGATTTTCCCTCTTCACAAGGAGAGAGAGAAAAACAAAACAAAAGAAAAGAAAAGAAAAAAGTTGCAGTTTGGTGCAAGTGTGATCTTCAAGCTGCAATCTTTTTGTTGAGAGGGAGAGATAGGGTCAGAAGAAGAAGATATTTGAGATCTGTCACTTTGTTTCAGTTCAGGTATTCCCATCTTACATCTTCATTCATTGGATTGTACCCTCCATTTTTCAACTTCATCTTTGCTATATCCTATCCTGCACTTTTCCTTTTTCTCATTTCTCTGTAATTCCCTTTTCTTCTGTGAATTTCTCGCTATTTGAAAATCTCGCAACTTCAAATTTGACTACAAAGCCTTGGCTGGTTTAGCTAATTTAACCAGTTGAATCTGCATTTCTCGTGTGTTACTTTACTGTGAAGGATAAATTCACTAGTTTTATTGCTTGATTCAATATTATTCGGAAAACAAGGATTAGAAGGCTCTTATTTGGTTTTCCAAACGTGATTGATTGATTGAGAACTAGGGATTAGGAATTTGAATGGCTTGTTAGCAGAGAACTTTCTTTTTTTTTTCCTTTTCATTTTATGATGAATTTCTCTTGCAGAAGCCTATTGTTCTTTTCCATTTCATAACAAAATAATTATTGTTATTATTATTATATTGTGCAAGGATGCATACAAAATTTTTTAGACTGTTTCCTTTTCAGTGTCAAATTTGCTAGTTGTAATAACATTTAATACTATTAGCTGATACTATGGGTTTTCCACTTTTCCTATGAAAAAATGGATTACTTTAGATGGTGAGGTTTCAGATCTTCAAAATTTCCTTTGTGTTTTTACTTTTTTGGTATAAAGGATCAAATTAAGGAATGCCAAGAAAATGGGGAGGAAGGGAAATTGGTTTTCTACTGTGAAGAAAGCTCTCAGCCCTGACTCAAAGGTGAGGAAAGATCAGGTTTGGATAAAATTTATCTCAATTTTCTGGGATGTTTCTTATAATTTTACCAAATGTTTTTGTAGAAATCAAGTAAATCAAAGAAGAAATGGTTTGGGAAGCAAAAGTTGCAGGCTCCAGACTCATCACACCCAGAAACTGATAAAGCACCACCTCTTCCTCCACCAGAAGAGATTAAATTAACTGAGATAGAAAATGAAAACAGTCACATTCATGTTGCTGAAGTAGCAACTGTTGTGGATGTTGAGGAACCTGTTCCTTCTGCTCAAACAGCAGTGGTTAAGGTTGAACCTACCACAATTGCTCGGTTTGCTGGTAAACCAAAGGATGAAGTTGCAGCAATCAAGATTCAAACAGCTTTTCGGGGGTACTTGGTATGAGTTACAATTTTGATTTAAACTAATACAAATTACTCTGTTCATTGTTTTTCTCCCTCTCCCTCTTTTTCACAATTAATTTAACTCTGCATTTAATGAGAGTCATTAAAAAAACCTACATAAAACTCCCATGTATTTATAAAAGAAATGATACAAGTAACCCTAAAATGTTATCACAGATTTGTTAACCTATCCTTTAACTCATTGGTCTTTTGTAATCAAATGCCTTCATATCCTTATTGAGCCTTGTAAAGAACATACTCCTATTTGTTTAGTGCAACCACACCTTCAATTCATATGGTCGGGAACCAAAATGAACCTTTAATTCAACTCCACTAAATGAATGCATTCTTCTCCTTTTCTCAATATTATTATGATAAGAATCAACAGAAGTAGAGCTGTCGTCTGACCTCAAAATTTTCATGAGTAACAGTTCAATTAACAAGTCTGTTAGGTCTGACAGCATTTTGTATGCAAAGGGAGGATTGCATCTGTTTTCATAATAAATGGGAGGTCCAGAGTATTTAATGCAAATACAGGGGATGAGAGAGTAATTTAGTCTTAAAGATTTTACTATAAATGAAAAACTTCAGTTACAGAAGAAAAAAGGTGGTGATTTCTTGTTTACTAATTGAATAAAAATTTTACTATAGCAGTAGATCAACTTTTAAGTTTTAACTACCGACTGGTGGTTGATTAAATGTACTCTTTTGAACCCATACAAAAAGTTACATATCTTTATTGAATGTGCTCTCTATATGCTTAGTTATGAGACTTGCTGCAATAGAAATTTTTTTATTTAAATTACCTTTCAAGCTGAACTTTCTTTTGAAATCATTTAGGCAAGAAGAGCATTGCGGGCTTTGAGAGGGCTGGTCAGGTTGAAATCATTGATGGAAGGGCCCATTGTAAAACGCCAAGCAATGAGTACCCTCCGCTCTATGCAGACGTTAGCTCGCGTGCAATCTCAGATCCGTTCTAGGAGGATCAGAATGTTAGAGGAGAATCAGGCTCTACAGAAACAGCTCTTACAGAAGCATGCAAGAGAGCTTGAGAGCATGCGGGTCTGAGTTTCATTTCATTAGTTTATTTTGAAATGTTAATTTTTTGACATTGAGCAAATGTTTATTTGGCTTGTTGACATATTGTGTTTGGAATGATTTTAACTTGTTTTAAATTGTCATAATAGATTGGGGAGGAATGGGATGATAGCCTGCAATCCAAAGAACAAATCGAAGCCAAGTTACTAAGCAAGTATGAGGCTGCTATGAGAAGAGAAAGAGCACTGGCTTATGCATTCACTCATCAGGTTTGCTATTTCTCTTGTTAATTTACATATGTGAGGAAATGGATGAAATTTTTTAGATGAACTGGAAGATCTTCGAAAAAATATCACATAATTTCTAGAACTAAAATGAGAGCCCAAGCATTCATGTTATTATGTTAGTATACCTTACTCTTTTCATTTAAAACTTTAAGGTTTGTTTGAAAAAATGCTTTTTGTTTTTATACTGCCATTGACAACCTGTTTTAATTGTTTTCACAGTTCTTTTACAATTATTTGAAAATAGGAAACAAAATGAAAACAAAGTAACAATTTTGTAATTATTAGTGAAAACAGGAAAAAAAAAAACAAAAACCATTCTATCATGTCACTATCTTCAGTAACCGTATCCTCTGCTTAAACCTCTGAAGTCTCCTTTCTCACTACCACGGTTATTTTTTGCATAATCCAACGATATGCTTGGTTTAATTTGCAGCATAATTTCTTCCTTAATTTTTGTCAATGGCAGTATTTAGTCAGCTGAAATAAAGTGGCATATTATATTATGTCCCATTGTGCCTAATATATTTTGAAGTTTAAATTAATAGCAGTATCTGCCTATGATATAGTGTGTTTGGTGCAAAACCATGATTCAAACGTGGATCCGGGCTAACACTTAGTGTGTGTTTGGTTTAGCGTTGAAAGTTGAAACTGATGAGACTCAAGTTTGGTCCCCAACGTAACTATTTCTAGTGTTGGAAACGTAATTTTACTGTAAACCAAACACGCACAGCATTGGCTCGGATTCACGTTTGAAACGTGATTTTACAGTAAACCAGCACATAATCTACAGCAAGTGTAAATTAAGTGCTTGAATGTGATATTTGCAAAACAATTCATGTGACAGCAAAACTGGAAGAACTCATCTAGATCTATAAATCCAATGTTCATGGATCCAACCAATCCTAGCTGGGGTTGGAGCTGGTTGGAACGATGGATGGCAGCCAGGCCTTGGGAGGGTCGTAGCCTTATGGATAAAGAGCAGAATGACCATTCATCTGTAAAAAGTTCAAGCCGTAGCATTACTGGTGGAGGAGAAATCAGCAAATCATTTGCTCGTTTCCAGCTCAATTCTGAAGTACATTCTCCAGCAGCCAGTCAAAATCCTGGCTCACCTAGCTTCCCACCCCATTCAACTCCTTCCAGGCCAGCTTCTTCATCAGTTGGTAAGAAGCCAAAGAAGGTAAGCCCAAGGGGCAGCTGGATTATGGATGATGACTCCAAAAGCATGGTCAGTGTACAGTCAGACCGGTTCCGTAGGCACTCCATTGCCGGTTCAACAGTCAGAGATGATGAGAGCCTTGCTAGCTCTCCAGCAGTTCCAAGTTACATGGTGCCAACTCAATCTGCAAAAGCCAGGTCAAGGACACAAAGTCCATTAGCCACAGAAAATGGTAAAACAGAAAAGGGGTCCTTTGGGACTGCAAAGAAACGTCTTTCTTTCCCAGCTTCACCTGCCAGACCAAGGCGTCATTCAGGTCCACCAAAGGTAGAAAGCAGCAGCATAAATGCAGAGCTCACTGTGGAAAATGGTGTGGCCAGTTGATATTTATAACCAGAGTAAAAGGATGGAATGCATTGAAGTATCACTGAAGAAATAAAACAGAAGTTTATTTTAATAGAGTGTTCTTGTTGTTTATTTATTTATTTATCCTGTTTTTATGTGTATTATCCTAATGTTTCTTGGAGGCTTTTGATCTGGGGTGAAAATTGTTTTACTTACTATATTTATCTATTTGTATTTTCATTTACTTTCTCACCATTTACCCTGAAGAGAAGAAATTTGGTTCATGATGGTTGTATGACAAGAGGAACAAGTCAGCTGTCAGAGTCCATTTTGTTCTTCCACATTCAAGGACTATCATTCTGGTTAAAGTTTCTGATTCTTTTTTTTTTTTTTACACCATAAACTGAAATTCGAAGTTCTTTATTCTTAATTGTGATATAAATGTAAATTTGATTTCATCTTCTCATTTCTTTGATGCTGCTATGTTTTGCTTTGAAAATTCAAATTAAAGACAGCTAATACTAGTATATTGGCATAGGCTCGAGATACTTCAAAATTCCAAAGATACCAATGTTGTATCCATATCTGACATCAATATGCGTACGATATGCACAAATGTGTATACTATCTATAGTGTCCTTCATATTTTTCTCAAAGAAATTATTGACTGATACACTTGGTATATGACTTTGATACCTTTGGGATACAATTCCAAAAACATACCTTAAAGCTTTCGACATTATTCTTTATCATGTTATGAGAGGAGTTAGAGTACACACTTCATTATTCATTCTTTAAAGAGAAACAAAATGGATCCACAAAAGGGCACATGATTCAGTCATATGCTTTCCAAACTTTGACTTCTTTCTAGCAGAGATAAAGGATATTCGAGAAACAAGGTTGTGGTACATTGTTGAAAATGTACATGATTTACTTAAACTTCTTGAATTGACAGAATTGTCTCTTGAAGCTATGCTTTTTTTAATGATCTGAATAGGGGAGATGAAAATAATACAATTAGTATTAGATAGTAAATAATAAAAAATTGTATAGAGCCAAGACTTCTTTTAAAGAGGACATTCTAACATTGGTTACGGTAAAATATGTAATTTTTGCGACATGTTTATAGGAAAAAGAATATATTTTGATATAAATTGTGATTATCATCTAATAATATGATCAACCTGTTTGTTTATTAGTTAGAAAATAATAAAATCGATTTTGCATGAATTTCCATGAACGTTATGTAGACATGATTTATTTTTGCTTCTTTAAAATCGATTCTTCCTCGACAAAACTAAAAAACAAACACACCCTATATAGTTATTGGAAATATTAATGTCTTTTTACAAATATATTTATGTAGCAAAGTTTGGGGTGGATAAAACTGAGTTTTAGCTTCGAAAAATCTAGGGATTAGCTATGAAATCACTTGGTAGCTACTGCCTCGAAGCTAAAGTGCTTAGAGAAGTAGGACAACTACAAAAGTTCCTTACACATGACGTATATCTTAAGTATTTAAAATTTTCCTATATTCCCGTATCCGTATCATATTGTATCGGTATCATTTGAAGCATTTGGGTTTTAGAGCAAGCAACCGATTAAATATAAAGCGAGAGGTTTAAACAAGTAATGTTATATCTTGTAAATATGATTAGCACCTTACGCATCTGCAGTTCTTAAAAAGGAAAGATCAATGCCACTACCCACTAGCATACACTTATTTTATCTACTACTACTATTTTTCCCCATTCTTTCTTTCTGGGGATACATACATATTTATCAATCGGTGGTTGAAGTGGGGACTTCCAGCTCATATTAGTACTGTGCCCAATATCTCGTTTTGCAAGTTAATTGACCCCATTCTCTATTTCTCTCTGTCAAATAAATTTGAAAATTTTCCGTTGTTTTATAATATGTAAGAAAATAAAGTCCGTTGTCTGATTGTTAGATACAGAATTTCATCTTCTTTAACTTATAATGACAGAACTAAACAAGCAAGCATTAGAGATTCCCCTCTATACATACAGTTGGCACATTTTTGTTTGTTGCATCTATAAATATTTACAATCATTGTACGTGGACTATTATGAATAATGAAACGTTCTGTTCATCCTTTATTGATATATATTATTTTTTAGGTACAAGTTAATGATTATTATGTTGCTTAAATAAAATTAAAAATGTTATTAAAATATATTATTGCAACAATGGGTAATTGAATTCATTAAAAATAAATATTTCTTGAATGTATCAGAAAAGAAAAATCATCTTTTGCTCAAAAAAGGATCAAAGGGAAAATGAATTTTTATTTGTAGGAAAAATATGATTTGAAAAGAAAAAGAAATATGAATTTTCTTTTGCTTAAATAAGTGTAAATTTAATTATTTTTACTTTTATTTCCCTATATGAATTTATTTTTCACTTGATAAAGTCTCGTTTTTTGTGTATCATTAACAAGTATCTCATTTATTGCATCGGCATTTAGAACTTAGGCAAATTTTAAAAGGAATAAATTAAAAGAAATTAATGTATGCATAATTAATTTAGATAAAATTTAAAAATGTTACTAAAATTGAAATTTTAAAATTATTAAGAAGATAAATACACATAATTAAATCAAAAGAATATCAATTAAAATTTAAAAGATGATAAATTAAAAGTGGCATGTATGATTCTTTAAGAAAGGGTAGATTATAAGATTAAGTCACTTACAAATTAGTGTAGTCTAATATAAATTAAAATTATAAAAAGTATAAATTATTAATTAAAATAAGTAAGCAAATAGTTATAAAGTAAATAACTGAGGATTATGGAAGAAAGGAAAAAATTTTAATGTAAAGAAGAAAATTTGAAGAAAATTAATTTCAAGATATACGCAGCTGAGATTTGAAATGAATAAGGAAATTTTAAAATAAAAAATGAGTATAATAGGAGACAGATTTTCTTTTAAGAGTGGCAATTTATTGTATTATGTAGGCATGGATAATTTTTTATAAAGTTCAAATTCAATTCAAATTTTATCCATAACTAATAAAATCTTTTTTATCTGTTTGTATAATAGTAATTAATTATTCCTACTTTTAAATTCTTAAATTAATTCAAATATCAATTATACTTATTAATTATATATTTTTTTCCTTTATTTTGATACGAATACTAATTAATCGACATTTCTTTTCATAAATATTTATAAACTTTAATAAAGTCCACTTTATTTAATATCTATAAAGAGAGAAATAAATATAAAATTTTAAAAAAGAAAATTCATTGTCATAGTATTGACATTTTGTTTCGCGAAACATGGGAGCTCTCATCAGTGATGTCTGGATGCCGAAAGGTAATATGCCATGCCATATCCGTTTTGCTTTTCCCCTCTTTCTAGGGGGTACATAATACATATACCATGTTCATTATAAAGGATAGGAATATTAATATATGCACAATGACTCTTCTTTATAAAGGATGGGAATGGGAATGATAACTAAACTTGTTCCATTTTTTTTTTTTTTGTAGTGTAAAGAAACCAACATTTGCAATTTATTTCTCCCTCTTTTTTTCAGAAAAAAAAATATAAAAAAAGAGGTGATTAGCCGAAGCATTGAACTCCCTCTTGATTCTTGAAAATGCAAACAAACCCCATATGCAAAATCAAATTTCAAAAGATGAGGAAATGATACAAAGAAGAGGCTAGAGAGGGGTGGGGGGAGGGGGGGTGAATAAAATGGTACAAACAGACACGGTTTTGCCGCTGAGTCCACGGTCAATCAGATAAACTTTGCTTAGGGAGAAGGGAAGGTTAGGAAAAACAATGCAAGTAAGTGGCACTTTTACCTATATCTCTCCAAAAGCTCTTACTCTTATGATTCAAAATCTTAAGTATCGTAACGAATATTCTTCTCTCCTTTGAAGCTTTACCGTGTTTAGGAGCCGCCTGTGTTATCTACATCCAACCTAACGTGTGTGTATATCAGCAGTTTCGTATCATTCCAAGTTAGAAACAGATACTTGTGAAACATCTTCCGTATTTTCCCCGAATGCAGTTTCCTCTTGTCGTTCAACTGGACCTTGAGGGATTCCAAAAAGAGTGGAGAAAATTTGCCTGTGGCACTCATCACAGAAAAAGAAATAGGAGAAGTGACCCTCGTTTGGAAGCTTATGGATTACTGCCTCTGGCAACGCCCGTCCTATGAATTCCGCAATTGATGGAGGGACCACCCTATCGTCCATTCCCTGTTTAAGAATTGAAAAGGGAAAGGTTAGAGTCACAAATGGTGAAAAGTTGAACTCTGTTACAACACAAAGAAGCACATTTAAGAATGTAGTACATGGTAAATTTGAAATGCTTATTTAGTTCTAATAAGATTTAGATCAAATCAATTTAGAGGATTGGTTGAAAAGCTTACTAATCATTTTTTGTTTTTGTGGGTGTACATCACTGATTGAAATTTTGGGAGGAGCTAACTGATATAACCGTGAATACCACACTGCCAATAATAAGGTTGATGGTTTTGCGGGCGCATTTGTTGTATTTGTTGGTAATTTTCTACAATAGTATCAAGGATAGCAATGTGACCATAACCGCAATCACAACCAAAATTCAAAATTCTCTATTTCCTGATTTACATAAATTTATAGTAGTGTGCGCCTATAACCACTGAACATCATAACCAAGCTCTAATCTTAAAGATGGGTGGGTGCTAATTGATCTAGAAGTTTGTTGGCATCTATAAACATTTGATTTGATTTTGATACGTATCCTAAGTATGCCATTTCAATACATTCCTAACAACCTCTACTTTCTATAATTTGGCCTGCAGAATGTCAGAAATGACTTGAAACGTGAGGGCAAAAGGTTATGTCAGGTATCTCTTCAATAGTAGATGAAAACTAATAATAGAATATATTGTAGAAATCATGATAGAAAACACAGAACCGTGTAAAGTTATACCAAAAGAAGAATGTGTTCAAACCTGCCATATGTGTATAGGGCCAAGAAATCCTGCTAATTCACATTCTGCCTGACTATACATGGACTTCAACCAAAGAAGTATGCTTTTTGTTTGACACTTCTTCTGCACATGAAGTTCCTCAATGTCAAAACTCCATTTGGATACCTGCAGAACAGCTTCCTCCATAAATGGCTGCATGTTTCCCTGACGAACTGACTCCTCCAGATCTCTTTGCCAAAATTCTTCAAATGCTGGTTCTTCAATGAGAATTTCATCCTGAACATATATGAAATAGATTGTTAACAGATCATGCTAACCCTAGATATTTTCTGCTTTAATTTCATGGACACTACAAATGCTGCTATTGAATTGAAGCAGTCTATATAATATTACCTTGTCCTAGTACTGTGTTTTATTTAAATTTATGTTCAAAATGCAGCTTTACTTTTTACATTCAAATGTCAGTTCCACCGAGTGAGGCAAGGGAAAGAGGAAAAGCATTTTAACACAGACCAGTATGTATAATTATAAACAAAAAAATATTTGCTTTCAGTGTAGGTGACATGAAGCTATCACACATTTGATAATTAGAAGAATGATGATTATATACGGATGTTCCAGTGCACATTTACACATCACCTATCATAATACTACTAGTTGTAAGTCAGTAGTGCAAAGATACTTTGGCTTGGCTTTAGAATCTTGTTGATAGAAGTAGCTTCCATGTGTTAGATAAAACAAACTTCAAAAAAGACATGTATATTAGATTATTCTATAGTTTCTTCTTGATCGACAGACAATTTTCACAATCTGACATAAGAGTCACTTACACTCAATGTACACTAACTAAAGTATGGACAGGCAAGTTGAACTGAATACCCAATAACACTATAATTGTTTCTAGCTGTCACGAATTAACTTATCTATTGCCAATACAGAAAAGTCAGTTCTCATTTCTATTATTGAATTGAAAAATACAACATTCCTAGTAAGTTTTTATCCTTTTCAACACAACTCAAGGTTATCACACTCACCTTCTTTCCTAGTGAAAATGATAACTGCTTGTCAATCCGATCATGCTTTTCTGGCAAGAAGCTCTTTCGGTAGAAAAAAGAGAGAAGTTTTGGAAATCTATAAGCCAAGGAATACATAAATTTCCTCCTTAGCAGCCATTTCTCCCAAGTTCTTTTCATCTCGTCCTTAAGCATGCGTGGCTCATATGGATTAATCATAGGAGCTAACATTGCTGCACCTGCAATTTCAAGTAATATCACAAATCACATCAGAAACTGCAATGTGTCTCTGTTATTTATTTTGGGATTGACATTTGACAGGTAGGAAAGGGAACAAAACATGTTCAATAGAGATAGTCAACCAACTAGAAATTACATTATTGGTATAACCATAACCAACATATTACTTTCAGTTTCTTTCTCAATAACTTATATGAATGGAGATATAGTCAGAGTAACAACTTCATTCTTATTTTAGATTCGTATGTTTCACAAAATGTTCACATCACTAATTTATTATAACTTATAAGCACTTTTCAGATGCCAAGTTTATAATGAGCACTTCAAAGGGGAACAACCTGCAACTCTTTCAGGAATATATCTGAGCGAAGCCCAAGCATGAATGCATCCACTTGAGTGACATAGTACCCAGAACTTGTCAGTTACATTGACAGCATTGGCTAGATGCAACATATCCATAGCTGATGAGTTAAAATTTCGCTTGGGATGAGGATCACTCTCCCCAAAACCAGGAAGATCATATGTGACCAAGCGAACACCATACTCTTCAAGCAATGACGCTTTAACTCCAGGAATACCTACCATTGAAGGGAATAAAATAAACAACAGTGAAAGATAAAACACAAGAACTCAATTTCTAGGCGTATTAAGTTCCTGAATCCTGATAAGAATAGGCAAGTAATATCTTTCTAAGGCCATTTCTTTCTAATTATTGAAAACTTTAGCTTATACTGTACCTGCTAGTCGGGATGAAAGAAAAGAATGTGGAGCAACAAGGGAAAATCTAGCTCTGTCAGCTGGAACACCTTGATCATGATAAGCCATGTACCTACCATCAGGAAGTAATATGCGGCTAGCACTAGGAGGGTGCATGCGCACCTTCACCGCCTTGGTTAAGGTTTCATGATTGGGATCTACGCTTATAGCTGCAAATAGCCAAATATTTTATAAAAGGTCAGTAAATTATGCGCCAGATTGACTCAATAACTTCATTTATAAATATATTTTTTCCAAAATCCATAGCATATACATTAATTGACTGAATTGGTGTAGAGATAGAAAACCAATAATAGGAAAACATAAATGTTCATTTGTACTAAAAAGAAATAGGCTGAGAATCTTTGACTTGCATTTATAGAAATTCAATTATGCTCAAATCCAATACTCTTGCTCATTGACAATTGGAGCAATAAGTTTTATTTATGCACATACAAACTGGAGAAAATAGCATAACACTAAGTTACTAATATCCCAAAGCAATCAACAAACAAGAGCAACTAGGTTCAGATAATAAGAATTAGAAATTGGAATCTAACAAATTGAAAAATAACCATATGTTTATTCGGAAATTAAATACTACTGGGAAGATAATTAATGTGAGTAAATAAACAAAAATAAAGAAAGAAACAGATAGAGGAATTGAATTAAGAAACCTGCTAGGGCAAGAACAAAAACGGTGAAGACAACGGACCATGCTTGAAGAGGATCGCGATCCTCGGGCAAAAAATCATTCAAAAAGCTCAATCTCTTGGAAACCTTAGCACAAGGTCCTCCAAGCTTTCTTACAACATATGAGTCTTCGTTCAACAAGTTCTGTTGCAGAATATCCCTACAGCCTCTACCAAACTCCATGAGTATCTCGCACCAAGCCATCAAGAACCCTACAGCATGGTCCTTCAAGCTCTCCCCTGACTCATTCGCTACGTATTCCACCTCAAACGACGTCGTCGAAGGGATTTTCGCTGGATCCTCCATCAGACTCGCCAGTTCCTCACTCCACCACTTGGTTCCCCTCACTTCCGCCATTTCAACCACTCACTCCTCTCTGAAACTGAATTTCATTACTCCACAATCCGCATAAATTGCAATGAGCACATACACAACAAAACTGCAACCACTATTTGTTTATTGGTTTTTTTTTTTTTTCCTCCTTCATGCGTGATCTAGAAGCTAAGTTTTTAATTAAAAGAATAAAAATTCAAAAAGGAGGATTCTTAATCCACTAGAAAAAGTTAAAAAAAAAATAAAAGGAAAAAAAAAAGCCAAAAGCACCTCTGCTGACTGCGGTGTAGAGTGTAGTTTATCTCTTTCTTTCACTGCCATCTAATTCGCATTTTCTTCTTTTTATTTTGGTTTTGAAAAAGAAAATGAATAGTGAGTAGTTACTACTCTTTCGTTCGGTAACCTGATTGCCACGTCAGAAACGGCACAGAGTGGTGAAACAAAGGGATTTGGTCGGCGCGTGTCTGGTTGAGCAGTTGAGTGAGGAATTGTTTACGTGCAGTTGTCGGTCGTAGTGTCAGTCAGAGGCATGTGACTTGGGTGGGACAATGTCCTTGGGATCTTTCTTTTTTATTAAAATAAAAATAGAAATAAAATAAAATTATTTTTTAAATATTTGAAAATATAAAATAATTTCATATGTTTTTATTTAAATTGATTTAATTTGAATATTATTGTAAAAAAATTAATCAATATGTATTGTTACAATAAATAATGATATTATATTAATATTTATCAATATTTTAAAATATCATTGTTTATTATTATATATTTTTATTAGGATGAGATAAATTTTTTCGTATCTATAAAATACTCGGGTTTTATTTTTGTTTTTGGAAAAAAATTTCTTTTATTTTATTTTTATAAAATATATTTAAACTATTTTTTATTTCATGGTGTTCGTTCTGCTGTTATTTAAGATGTGTCTAACACTTATAATAATCACAAATAGCTAATGATACTGATTTATATAATTCTCTGCTGGGTACGAGAAGGTATCATGGATCTGCTCTACCGGATTATCATAGGAACCCTCCAGCTTTGGGTGTTTTTAAATTAAATGTAGATGGAAGCTTTGATAATTAGAATCGTTGTTGTACCACAGGTGGTCTAATTCGTAATGATAAAGGCCATTGGTGTTGTGGTTTTTCTTCAAGGGAAGGCTTTGGTGAAGACAGCTTACTATCAAAGCTTCTAGCAATTCAAAGAGGTTTGGAGTTTGCTTGGGAACGTGGATTTCATGTACTTATTTGTGAGTCAGATTGTTTGGAAGCCATCCAACTAGTTCAGATGGAGACTACAACTTCGAACGCCATTTTTCTGCCTATTCTTCAAAGGATTCAATCTCTCAAGCAATTATCATGGCAAGTCTCTTTAAAGCATATTCTGCGTGAGGCGAATAGTCCTGCTGACAGGCTAGCTCGTATGGGTCATCACCTTAATTTCCAATGCTTGGCACATTTGGGAGTCACCTACTGTTGAAGTCCAAACTTTAGTTCTAGGTGATTCATTGTAGTGTTGCTCTATTTTGTTCTTGTATTTATTTTCCACTACAACAAAAAAAAAAATAAAATTGATAAGTACCTTGACACGTTATATATGAATATTTGTCTACGTCAATTCATTTAGAGAGTTAAATTTTATACCAACTTGAACTTGAATTTTTCGTGCATTTCCTCATTTCTATATAGCATAAACAGTATTTGCATGAGTTCAAGGAGACTAGTATAACGTGTGAGGGTACTACACGTAACATTACTGATTGTGATGGACGTTCGACACATACACGATTAATAGTAGAATCAACAACAGACACTAAAAAAATGTCTTAAATATTTTAAAAAAATAAATAAATAAATTTTTGGAACGAAAATCAAAAGTCGGGTATTTTATAGTGACAAAAAATTATTTTACCCTTTTTATTAATAATAATAGATAATAATATGTTAAAATATTAATACATGTCAGTATGAAAAAAAAATTACATCCTCTGTTGAAGATGGTAGAGGCACATTGATGAGAACAAGTTTATTGGGATTCTTATTGAGCATTGTCTCAATAAGTAAAAGTCGTTATAGCAGTTCTCAGAGCAGGTGCTTTACAAGCATTGGTACTCAACTGAGCACAGGTGTTTTAATTTATTTTTTTGGCGTTCCGGGGGTTTAAACTGCGGGTAATGTCTTTGAAAAAGTTGACGCGCTGCAGCACTGGTGTTACTGATGATTTCAAACCCCTAGTAATTTTTTTATTTGGCGTTTTTGGGGGTTCCAAGTTCGGACATTCAACAAGGCAATTAAGGTCATTGCCTAGAGCCCCCAAATTTATAAGGCCTCACAATTTTTTTTTCAATAGTAGTATTGTTGATATAAACTATTTTTTAAAAAAATTAATAATGTTTGAGATAAGGCCCAATATTTTATAAGGCTCATATCTTACATTTTTTATATCTTTTTTTTCTTATCATTTAAACTACTCAAAAGTCCACAGCCCATTTATTAATTTTTGCAAATGAAAAGTCACTCAACACTCAACCGTGAGTTTCTTTGTATCGGTAGCTAAACCCATAGATCATAGCAAAGAATGAGTTATCTCATTATTTTTTGTATATATTAGATGAGTCTATTTCCTCTATTGAGAGTCGATTTGAACACTTTTTAAAATATGAAAACATGTTTGGTTTTTTATTTGATTCAAATAAATTTAAAACTTTAGGGAAAAATGAATTGAAAAAATATTGTATCAATCTTGAAAATATTTTGAGTTTTGAGGACCATGCTGATATTGATGGTCGACTTGATTTATTTTCAGAATTAAAGTGATTGAAAGAAATTCTAACAAATGAGATTATAACACACCATTAAAAATACTTAACTATATAAAAATATTAGGTTCTTTTTCAAATACATACATTGCTTAATAAAATATTAGTAACATTACTTGTAACTGCCGCGACCGCTGAAAGGAGCTTTTCAAAATTAAAATTGATTAAATCATATTTAAGATCAACTATGCTACAAAATAGATTGAATGAGCTATCTATATTATCTATTGAGAGTGAGATGTTAGAATTACTTGATTATAAAACTTTAATAAATAATTTTGCAGCTCAAAAAGCTAGAAAAATAACATAAAAATTATTAGTCTATATTAACATAGGCTCCTGCCCCCTGTCTTAATTTTTGCCTAAGGTCTCAAAATTTCTAGATACGGCCCTGGGGTTCCAACCCCAAGTAAACCTTTTTTAGTAAAGTGAACTTAACGGCGGTTTTAAATCATCGGAAAAACAATATTTTTAAAAAAAAATAAAATATTATTTTATTGTTTATTAATTAAAATATTTGTAAATAAAAAAATGAGGCATATATACTTGTGGGTCCTATTTAAAATTTATGAATAATAAAAAAAAATAAGATTAGGTCGGGTTTGGTTCGTATTAACACACCTCTACCTGTGTTTTTAAGCCTTCTAGCATGTCACGTGATATATTTAAAATTCACCTAAGTTTACTCTTCTGGGATATTGTTCCCTTTTAAACATTACTTTGTGAATTATGACATTGGATTGAGCATAGAATAAATTTACTCTAGCAGTGGCATCAGTTAAGATACACAGGTAAAATATTTGTATATCACTACATGAGAAATGATAACCTTTGTTTTAACTTTTTTTTCATCAATACCATTGTTTTAACATTAATAATAGCCTTTGATACTCTTCCCCATTGCCATATAACACCCTCCATCGTCATTGTAGCCTAACATTTTTCACTATTAAAGCCTCTTGATTACACCTTCCATAACCGTTGCGGCCATCACTGTTGCCGCCCAACAACACTCTTCATTGTTATTATCATTAAGTTCCCTCCATCAGGGATAACAAATTTACCCAGCATTTAGAGATCCTTGTAGAGATTACCTTATTTAGGGCCTTAAGTTTCGAGATTTCCCTTACCTGACCCATATTTAGGATATGGGTGGGGGATCACACCCCGTAATCCTGAATAATTTCAAAAAATTTAAAATAACAAGATTATTATTTATTATATACAATACATACATACATGACTTTTAGTTTTTTATTAATAATTAATAAGTAAACATAAAACACTTAAAATCTAATAACTTAAACTATTTTTTTCTTCTTCCTCAATTGCAAGTTAGTATAATCTCCCGTCTTAATTTAAAAAATCTAATTTCTAAGAGCTTATTTGGTTAAATGTTGTAACGTGACAAACTCACATTTTCAACGATACAAACTGTTATATAAAGAGATTTCAACTTGAGTTTGATTACTTTTTAGTGTTAAATTAAATATACACTAATTCTTTCATAAATTTTTTAACTCTTGACTCTATGTGGGGACCTATGGGGTCATGGGGAATGAGAATAGGGGAAAAAACACCTCAAGATAGGGATTGGGTATAAAGGTGGGGATGAGACGGGAAGTTAGGAGATACTTTCTATTCTACTCTCGCTCCATGCAAGTGACATCTTTCCTTTTCTCTCATCCCATCTTCTTTATTTTGGTCACCAAGTGATAAGTTTCACAATATTTATGTAAAATTAAAAATCACAAATTACTAAAAGTGTAACTATAAAATTAAAAACATATTTTGATTAAAAAATCAAATGCAAAAATTGGAAACCACCCCAAATGGACTCTTAAATATGTGGGTACGAGCATTACTTATGTTGAATAATAACATGTGTTACACGTAGTTTAAAATTAGAAATTAACCCCAAAAAAAATGGTGATTTTTTTCTTCCCATTTCTTTCACGTCATCTTTATGCATCCATTCAATTTATATTTATTTTTTCATTTTCCATTATACCACTATTATATATTTTACTCTCTTTCTAGCCCCTTCCTATCTTTCTCTTCTATGTAATATTTTTCACCCCTATAAAATGTGAGGCTATGAATTGCAATGTTAGAAACCCCATTCCCTCACCCTATTTAACAGCTTCAATTTTTCAATTGCTATCTAGAGTTATATCTTCTTGGTAAGAGGTAATAAAGAGACCTCTCAAGATAACCATGGCACCTTTTATGATTGAGTTTGTGATTTTTTTTTTCTTTCTTTGAAAAGAAGGGGAAATTGTAAATATGAAGGTTGTGTGTTTGTCTTAGATTTTTGTAAAATTGATTGAAAAAAAAAATCGATGTTGTGAGAATTTTTTTTTTGAAATAATTAATATTAAATTAAATAATTCATTTTCATTTGAAAAGGATATTTAAAAATAAAATTAGAAGAATAATACTGTCTACATGGCAAAATAAAATTACATTTAAAATGTAAATCTAATAACATTCAACCAAATGGAACAAGACTTATCCTTTTGGGTTTTGATGTCTTGGAACGTGCATGAATAGTTATTTAAATATATGCTAAATATTCGACAAAAAAAAATATGCTAAATATATTTTGTCAGACATCACAGTTAATATAATTCTTAACAATAAAAAATGTAAACTTTTTATTTCAATCAAAATTAATTATATTTTACTGTAAATTAATCTTAAAAAATAAACATTTTAGGTGTGTCTGATTCAATTTTTTTTAGTTTTTAAAATTTTTTTATAAAAAAATTATTTTTTGTTTCATCAGCCTCGAGGCTGACCTTGACCTAAAGAATCTAGAGCGTCCCTTCAACAAGTTTCTAGGGCACTTAGGTGAGGTGCATTAACGACAACTAGGGGTGGGAATAGGCCAGCCGGCCTGGCAGGGGCCTGCGGCCTGGCCTGTTTATGGTCTGGCCTGTTTATGGCCTGGCCTGGCCTGACTCGTTTATTAAAAAGGTCAGGCTAAGACTTCTTAAAAGACCTGTTTAGTTAAATAGGTCAGGCTTCAGGCCTATGAAAAAACCTATTAGGCTTAACAGGCCGGCCTGTTTAATATAATAATATATAAAATTAATTATATAAATAACTATAAATATAATTAAAAAATTTATAATATAGTAAAAAATTAGAATATATTAAATTAATTATATAAAAAAGTCAGCTTAAAAGGCATGCTGACCTGCATAGGCTTATAGGCATGTTGGCCTGTTGGTAGGCCTTGTTATAAAACAGGCTTCTAAACAGGCTTACAGGCCAGGCCAGGCTTTTTCGCAGGCCAGGCCAAGCCTTACAAAAAGGCATGTAACAGGTAACAGGCCAGACTCAGGCTTAAGAATTATGAGTCAGGTCAGGCTCAGGCCTGCCAAAGCCTGGCCTGGCCTGTTTCCACCCCTAATTCCACCTAGTTCCCTCTCAGCAACCAAACAGAATTTATAAGGGAGGAGAATATCAGAATTAACCCAATCACTGATAATCACACCAGATGGAAGCCAATTTTTTTGAAACATCTAAAAGTAGTTTCAGAATTTTAATTTTTTAAAGGAAAAATATGTTTTTCGTCCTTGTAGTTTCGGTCAACTTTAGTTTTCGTCCCGATATTTTAAATTCTTTGTTTTTTGTCTCTGACCTTTCTAAACCCCCAAACCATGGTCCATAGCCGTTAGTGAAATCTGTTAACCTGAGTTGGGTAACAAAAGTTACATGTTAGCCTCAATAGTGGCCCCAAATAGCTGACTAATCTAATTAATTTTTTTTATTATTTTTTTAATTATTAAAATAACCATAATTATGAAATTAGGTTTTTTATCGGGTAAAATTGTTTAGGTAAAAACCCTAATTTAGCAATTAGGATTATTTTAATAATTAAAAATTAATAAAAAAGTTAATTAGATGATCATTCAGTTATTTGGGACTCATTATTGAGGCTGACATGTAACTTTTGTTAGTCAGCTTATCAGATTAAGAGATCTTACTGACGGACAGGGACCACGGTTTGGGGGTTTAGAAAGTTTAGAGACAAAAAACACATGATTTAAAATATAGGGGCGAAAACTAAAGTTGACCGAAACTATAGGGACAAAAAACATATTTTTTCCTTTTTTAAAATTAAAACAGTCACACTTTTAAAAAAATTGTTTTTAAAACTGTCTATCAAATGAATTTTCAATTTTCTATTCTAAAAATGATAAACAAACAAAATTTTTATAGTTGGTGCTACAATAAGAATCAATTTTTCTAACAGCTATCGAGGTTTGTTTTTTCGGCAAGTTTATCTTACTAGTATTTGGTGGACTTGCAGCTTTACAAAAAGGCCAAATAAATAAAAAAAAGTAAAAGATAATAATCAGAATTCGCCTTGGACTACTTATTATTTTTAGTAAGCTTACCTTTTCGGTCAGGTAGTCGGATACAAATAGAGAATTGCTATTCGCACCACCTCATTTTCCTAGCCACGTTCTGACGATGTAGATTGTAGAGACAGCAATTCGCCAATTCTGCTGGCTCGGTGCAATGCGGCAGTGGATTTTTAGGGTTTGACTAAAATAACTCATAAATTATACATGTTCATAAAATAAATATAGGAGTCTTATATTTTTATTAGCTTGTTACGTACCTGTTAAGCTCGGCCAGGGTAGGCTCGGCCAGGGTAAGCTCGGAGAGGTAGATCCGACACACTTAATAGGACCTCCGGCTTGACTAAGGGAGGAAATCAGACAAAAAAGGAAAGAGCTGATATTAAGCAGCCTAACAGCATAATCGACGCATGTTGTCCCCCAATCAGCAAATCATGTCGTATATAGAAGATACCCCCAACACCTATAAAAGGAGAGGCGTAGGCAACATCAAAGACACACTAGTTTCTTCACTCAGCCTAATTGTACCATCCGAGTAGAATTTAGCCTTTGTAAGAACATTTTGTGACACCCTTAGTTATACCGCTAAGAGTATCATATTACGAACGTAATATCACATTACGAACGTAACCGATGACTCTCATTTTTTTAAATATACTTAGAAAATACGGGAATATTTTTTTTTTTTGAAAGAGTTTTTAATAAGAAACTTAGTCATCAACAACTAATCGCATTCTAATTCCATTTTAAGTATTCATGAAAACGTCATTTTCTTAAGTCTGAAATTCATTTTCTAAAAATATCTAGACGATTCAATCATTCCGCATACATACACAACATACACGCAGATATAAAGGGGATCATGGGAAGGAAACATCATAACATATATACAGAACCATAGTGTCAAAGTAATCCCGGAGTAAACAATACCACCATACAAAACAAGAGTTCTAGTAGTAGACTATAATAAATAAGACCTCAGCCAAAACGAAACAAAACAAAAGGCCACTAAATCAGAGCTGCTACTAACTAGACTCGTGACTACCCCCAGTTACGCTATCCTACTCGTCATCATCCGTCTCAGCAGGAATCCATCCACAACTCCTCCCTCCAGTACCCCCGAGGTTGATCATCCCAAAGTCTTCTGAGGGGTTGTCACTGGAAGAATCCTCTTCCAGCTCCTCATCCTCAGAGTCATCCTTCAGGTCTTCCTCTGGGTCCTCCTCCTCAGATGTAGTGTCATCAATCACGATCATGTCTGGCTCACTCGGACGGGAACGGCCAAATGCGTCAGAATATACGGGCTGTGGAGGTGACACCTCTGGACCGGGAGAGTAACGAGGGGAATCTGGCTCGCCCATGGTCGCCATCCGTGAGGACTATGACGATGCTGATGGAGAGGGGCGATGACGACGGTTGAGAAAAGTAGTGTAGCGACGGAGTCTGGGTGGAGTCTCAAACTCAAGGATCACCGACACTGTGAAATCTATCTCCGGTACCAGGGGAAGGCTGGGATGAGAAATGGTGACGCGCACCTCCCCCGTGAAAACACATCGCCTAGGGACGTCGGTAATCCGCCACTGGCCTCGTGGCTCCCACCTCAACGTGATCCTCATAGTGGACATCCTGAATCTCTCCAATACCAACTGTCGACGTGGTGAAGAAGTACGACGACAAGAAATAACAGAAGCAGAAAAGGAAGGGTGAGAACATCACATGAACTCATATCAAGTAGAATATAGTAACTAGAGCGTCAATAAAATATTCATAAGCATCCACATAATCTCAATCACAAATATGCAGCTGATGCTATCATGCTATATATATCTAATGCATGAGGGCCCGGGAAAACAGCACCAAAAGCAGAGCACACAGCAACTGCTCGACCATATATGCGCAATATATCATGAGTATAGTCTGTACTAGCGAGTAGTACAAAGAGCATTGCTCAATTTCCGGCCAAGACGATTTTCCGACTTCCAGACAGACTCACTGATTATGAAAACTTGAGAGCGACAGGATAGTCAAGCATGTACCCCGTTTGCACGACAGTAGGGGGCGAGCCTACGCCACTTATGCCATTCCGGGACCTGACTCATCCTCAGGGCTGGTCTCCTGGACCGCTGGTGTTCTTTGCAAAACCCAGTGCACCCGTCCCATCCAGTTTCACACTGTACTAGAGTGGTATTGCCATATAGGTCGTAAGGCTTTCGAACCTTAATCCTTATCGATGCATATGATGTATGTCACACCGTAAACACTTACAACAGTACATCCTTACAGACGAGCTAATCGAGCTCTTTCTACGTTGCCACTTTACCGTGGTGCAACCTTGTAGATTCAATGTTTTTCTCTTAAGGATACTAGATCACACTCTCTTGCCCAGCTTCTCAAGTTTTATGCAAAGAGAAAGTGTTGGTTATAATCTTTTAAGATAGTTATGCTAGCTTTATTGATGATCATATTCACTTAAGTCCTACAATTTTACTAAGACTTATGAATGTGTTTTATGAAAGGCATTATTAATCCTATTCTTATTTTGTATGGCAAATTAAGGTTAGGTTTAACCTTTAATTATGACTAGTTCCCATTAATTGAATTTCAATTAATCTTGACTTTCTTTAATTAAGTTTTAATCCTTACTTAAGATCCTAATTAATTTATAATTATCCCTTAATCTCTTTCTTAATCTGGGGTTAGGATTTTTAATTACATTTGATCAAGGTTAATCATAATTAATTAGTCTTTAACCATCATTAGGGATTAATTACTTTAATTAATGCTCATATTATGATTAATTATATTTTAGGCTTAATTGATCTTTAATTAAATTAGATTAATCAACTTAAGTAATTAAATTAATTAAATTCGTTAATCAATTCTAAGTTTAATCTTAACAACTTAGATTAATTATTTTTAATTATCTTTTAAATTGAGCTTTTACTTTCTTTTTAAATACTTTTAGACTTAAAATAAAAAGCCTAGAAGTTATTGGGCCCATGAGAGCTCATTTTTACTCTTAATAAATTAAAAACATGACTTTTAAATGGACTTTCATTTTAATTAATTTAGAAATCCGAAAATAATAATTTAATTTAGAAAACTTAACTTATTTGCATTTTAGCCCTTTTTGTTACAATTTTATCTTTTAGTCCTTTTGAGCCAATTTAGCCCAAAAACATGTTTTAAACATCCTTTTGATCCTTAGGATCAAAAGGAACATTCTTGATGAGTTTCATCAAGAACACTCATGAACATCAAGAACAACCTTGAATGTTCATCCACAACTTCAAACTTTTCCAGCATTTCCAGCCACCATACAATCATTTCAAAACCACAAAGATCACACCAAATCATGCCAAAATCACCAATGCACACATTCAAGTTCAACTTCATTTTTAAGCTAAAAATAGCACTTTCTCAAGCATCAACCAACAAGACAATTTTGTCATTCCATCCAATCACATGCATGTTCATCAAATCATCATTTAAACACATTTTCCAACATCAACTAAAATTTTAGAAACATGCAGCCACACAAACACATTAACAGACAAGTTTTTCTTTTTCAATAAAATTTCAAATAAACAGCCACTGTGCAGATCGAATATCTCCCAGCCTAAACATCATATAGACGATCCGACCGATCAAAATGAAGATTCAAGTGTTATAAACCAACCACTAATATTTCAGCCCGATCCAACGGTGAACGAATTCGCAGTCGCCATTTTATGGTCGCTGCTCTATGTAAAAACGGGAAAAATTTCTTTCCAACAAGTTTCACAATTTGCATGCATCATCAACCACACTCCAAACATATTTCAAGCATCAAACAACACATGCAAACATAAATCTCAACCCAGATTAAAGGATCCAACAATAAATCACCAAAAGAACTCCAAAGACATGATTTTTCAAGTAAAAGTAAGGCTAAAAGCAAGGATTTAAGGGTAAAATCCTTGACTCTAGTTACAAAGCCTACTAGAGTTCAAGTTCTCCCCCCCTTTACCTCAATCTTCAAGAGAAAAATTGCAGAATTCTTGCTCCAAAAACAGCCAAAGACAGCCCCTCAAAGGTCCTCCTTCAAGTCTCCAACAAGGATCTAAAGGCTAGAAAGCTAGTGTTTCTAAGCTTAGGCTCAAAAATGGAACCTAAGCTTGGTGGTGTTTATGGAGGGATTGAAGTTTTTGAGGGAGAAAAGGGGGAGGAAGCCGCGGCCAAGGAAGAGAGAAGATGAGAGAAAAATGAAGGTTCTCCTTGCTTGCATGCAACAAATGAATGAAAAAAGGAGAAAAATGCTTTTATATGACATAACTCACCTTTTCAAGCTATTGGTGGAATGGAAGAGATGAGAAGACAAGTGTCTCCCATGCATCAAGGCTGGTTGCACGGTCTTTAAGGAGAGAAAGGAAGGCTTGTGCAATTTTTCTGACCCGGATCAAGAGTATTCGGGCCCGGGTCAAGGGACAGGAGGGGCAAAAAGGTCATTTTTTTCAGGGAAATCCCAAAAATTCCCAGAAAATTCCTAAAAATAGGAAATTCAATTCTAAACCCAAAAATATGAATTTTGATGATTAAAAAAAAATTTAATCACTCAAAATCCAATAAAACACTCAAAACAGAAAAACGGCAAAAATGGCAAAAACGGTAAAACGCGGGCGTTACACATTTGGCGCCCACCGTGGGGCTCTGGTAAAACTCTCCCAGAGTACCACAAGAATCTCCAAAAAATGGTAAAAACAAGGTCTAACGCCAACGAAATGGACCGACATTACAGGAGCTTGCTCAACAGCTCGAACAACTCAGACAGGAGAACCAAAGGGTTTTGGAAGAAAACAGAGTGATGCGAGAACAACTGAACAATACGCGAGACTCTCGGGAAGAGGAGGGAGACGCGTACTCCTCAGGGACTCGAACTCCCTCAGAACGTTCAAGACCCCAGGTTCATGAGAATAATCATACTGATTCACGTTTTCATCCTTTTACTGACTATATAATGTTTGTTCCTTTACCAAGATATTTTAAATTCCCTGACCTGCCTGTCTACGATGGAACAACTGATCCGAATTCACATCTTACTAGATTTCATACAATAATGCTCACAACAGGTGCTACTGATCCTGTTTTGTGTAAGATTTTTCCAGGGACTTTAACAGGGCCCGCACTGCAATGGTACTCAACTCTGACTCATGGATCAATTAAAGATTTTGAGGAGTTCAGCACATCATTTAAGAATCAATTCTCATCAAGCTGTCCTTTCAAGAAAACATAAGACAGACTATTTAGCATACTTCAAGGTGACGATGAGCCACTTAAAGATTACACAATCGCTTTAACAAAGAAGCTATGCAAGTAAAAGAGCTCGATCCTAAGATACATCTCAGGGCGATCATCAACGGAGTAAAAGAAGGCCAGTTCGCAGACGAGTTAGCCAAGTCAAAACCAATCGACATAGCCGACTTCAGACGCAAAGCCTCAGGTCAGATAGATGCGGAGGAAGCAGCCGTAGCCAAAAGACGACTCAGAGCCATGCTAACAAAACCATTAGAAAGGGACAGTTCCTCTCGGCATAATAGTCAACAGAATAACAAAGGGAACTACAACTTCAAAAACCACCCAGGAAAGAAAAATGGAAGGTCGGCTAGACCGCCCCGACCAGCCCCAATTTTTTATCATTTCACTCCTCTAAATGCCAGAAGGAGTCAAATCTTGCGCGGGGTATAGAATTCAAGAATCATCGAACTTCCCCCACCCCCTAAGGACACCCCTGAGGGGGTTGATCGGACAAAAAGGTGTGATTTTCATCGCGCATTTGGGCATAATACCGATGACTGCTGGACTTTGAAAAATCAAATCGAACAACTCATCAGACTTGGACACCTCGGGAGATATGTGTACGATGGAAGACAGAAAAATAAAAAAGAAGCAGCTCGGGTAGATTATGATCGTAGAAGAAATAGGGACGAATCCCCAGAAAGGAATCCCGGACCAAATACACCTAGGAGAAGAGTTGGATCCATTCACACCATTTCAGGAGGATTCGCGGGAGGCGGATCTACCTCCTCTTCCAGAAAAAGACACCTTAGAACAATTTGTTCAGTAAATAAATTGGAACGGAAGCAATTAGGTAAATCTCATCCTGTCATTTCTTTCTCTGACAGGGACTTTGCAGGTTTAAAGGACATGAATCAGGATGATCCAATGGTAGTCCGGGTAAACATAGAAGGTTGCTCGGTCAGAAGAGTCTTGATAGACCAAGGAAGCTCTGCTGACGTCCTATTCTGGAAGACTTACGAGGATCTTTCCCTCCCAACGGATACTATTCATCCTTTTGATGGAAGCCTGGTAGGTTTCGCGGGAGAACAGGTAGAGGTTATGTAAACCTTAGAACAACCTTTGGGTCTGATGGGATTTACAAAACCGTAAACGTGAAATATCTGCTTTTCAATGCTTTTACTTCTTATAATATTATTATTGGGAGACCCACTTTAAATGCTTTGGGAGCAATTGTTTCAACTCCCCATTTAACTATGAAATTTCCTGTTGATGACCAAAAGATAAGAGTTATGAGAGCCGAACAGGACGAAGCTCGGCGTTGCTATGTAAAAAGCTTGGAAACAAGAATATCTTCCAACAAAGATTATGGAGTTAAACTCAGGATACACTCTACCGAGCTAGACCCAAGAATAGACTTCTCGGATAGAAGACCTCAACCTACTAAGGAGCTAAAGATTGTCCAAATCGGCGACAAACCAGATAAAACAACTCGGATTGGGACAAGCCTTTCACCCAAAGAGGAACACCAGGTAATACAAATCCTAAAAGAAAATTCTGACTTATTTGCCTGGACTCCTGCAGACATGCCAGGGATCGACCCAGATTTTGTATGTCACAAGCTAATGATCGATCCAAAGATCAAACCCATCTCGCAAAGGAAACGAAGACTAGGCGAGGAGCGCAGAAATGCAGCACTAACAGAATCAAAGAAACCGTTAAAAGTTGGTTTCATCAGGGAGATTGAATATACCACATGGCTTGTGAATGTTGTCATGGTCAAAAAATCCAATGGGAAGTGGAGGATGTGCACTGACTTCACCGACCTGAACAAAGCATGCCCTAAGGACGCTTATCCGCTCCCCAGCGTGGACCACCTAGTCGACGGAGCCTCTGGTTACAAATATCTTAGCATTATGGATGCTTATTCAGGTTACAATCAGATCAAAATGAGCCCGGTGGATGAAGACAAAACAACTTTTATCATAGATATGGCCAACTATTGCTACAAAGTCATGCCCTTTGGATTAAAAAATGTCGGGGCAACATATCAAAGACTGATGGACAAGGTATTTGCGGAGCAGATTGGGCGCAATATAGAAGTCTACATCGACGACATGGTGGTCAAGACTCCAACGGACAGAAAACATATTGATGATCTCCAAGAAATTTTTAACCAGCTTAGGAAATACAATATGAGGCTCAACCTAGAGAAATGCTCTTTTGTTGTTCATTCCGGAAAATTCCTTGGTTTCATGTTAACTGACCGAGGAATCGAGGCGAACCCAGAGAAATGTCAAGCTATCTTAGCAATGAAAAGCCCATCCAATATGAAGGAAGTACAAAGATTGGCTGGAAGAATTGTAGCCTTATCCAGATTTTTGTCTAAATCTGGAGAACGCTTGAGACCTCTTTTTCAATCTATTAGACAATGGAGTAAATTCCAATGGACAGAGGAGTGAGAGCAAGCTTTCCAACAAATCAAGACCTACCTATCACAACCTTCCATTCTAAAGAAACCATATCCGGAGAAAGAAATCTTAGTATACCTAGCAGTAAGCGAACAAGATATCAGTGTTGTTTTGGTTCAGGAAAATCCCGATGGACAACAACCAATCTATTTTGCGAGTAGGGCTCTGCAGGGCCCTGAAATAAGATACCAAAAAATTGAAAAGGTAATTCTTGCAGTAATAACAGCCGCACGAAGACTTAGACCATATTTCCAGACCCATCAGGTAGTTGTAAAAACTGATCAACCAATAAAGCAAATATTGCATAAGCCCGAGCTAGCAGGGAGGATGATCAAATGGTCGGTGGAGCTGTCAGAATTCGGGATAATCTATCAACCAAGAGGACCAATTAAGTCACAGATCCTAGCAGATTTCCTGGTAGAGCTCACCCCAGCGGATGAACAAAAGAAGCAACTTTGGACCCTTTATGTCGATGGAGCATCAAATATAAAAGGTAGTGGAGCCGGAGTCATCCTAGAAGGACCAAATAATTTGGTTCTCGAACAATCCATTTGTTTTGAATTTAAAGCAAGCAATAATCAGGCAGAATACGAAGCGCTCATTGCAGGACTGCTCTTAGCCAAGGAAGTCGGAGCGAGCTATATAACCGTCTTCAGTGACTCACAGTTGGTCACAGGCCAGGTTGGAGGAGAATATCAAACAAGAGATCCTCAACTTTCCAGGTATTTGAATAAGGTGAAAAGTTTAGTAACTAACTTTGCAGGCTTTAAAATTCAGCACATAACTAGAGAGCAAAACTCGAGAGCCGATCTGTTATCCAAGCTCGCGAGTACGAAAAAACCGGGATGCAACAAGACGATTATACAGGAAACCTTACAAAAACCAAGTATCGACGAAGATTCAGAGGTAATAAACATCACCACTTCAGATTCTTGGATGACTCCTTTTTTTCAATATCTTCATAACAACAGGTTACCTTCCGACCCAATCGAAGCTCGGAAGATCATGTACCACTCCAGCTTCTATGTAATCATAAACGGACAACTCTACCAAAGAGGATATTCATCCCCCCTTTTGAGATGCATCACAAATGATCAACAAAGCTACATCTTGAAGGAAGTACATGAAGGAGTATGTGCAAGCCATGGGGGAGCAAGATCATTGGCAGCCAAAATTCTAAGATCTGGATTTTACTGGCTAACATTAAGGGCTGACGCTAAGGAGTTCGTGAAAAAATGTGATGCTTGTCAAAAATTCGCAAAGTTCAGCTACATGAGTCCGGAGGAACTACACAGTATCACATCCCCATGGCCCTTCGCAATGTGGGGGATAGATCTCCTCGGCCCGTTCCCACTAGTTCCTGGACAGGTCAAACACCTAGTTGTCGCCATCGACTACCTCACCAAATGGATCGAAGAAGAGCCTTTATCATCAATAACTTCAGGGAAAATAAGTAAATTTGTCTGGAGACAGATAATATGCCGACATGGTATCCCAAACACAATAATATCAGATAATGGAAAGCAATTCGATTGCAGAGAATTTACCGACCTATGCAGAGAATATAACATGAAACATATCAAGGCTTCAGTTGAACACCCACAGACAAATGGACAAGCTGAAGCGGCCAACAAAATAATACTCAATGGATTGAAGAAAAGACTTGGAGAAGCGAAAGGAAGATGGACCGAAGAACTACCAATGGTTTTGTGGTCATATCACACCACACCTCAATCGGCAACAGGAGAAACACCATACCGATTGACCTATGGAAGCGATGCGATGATCCCTGTAGAGATATCCTACATGAGCCCTCGGGTTCAAGAGTTTAATGCTGGAGAGAATGAAAATAATTTGAGAACCGAACTGGATTTATTAACAGAAGAACGAGAAGTGGCACACCTTAGAGAACAAGTTTGTAAGGATAGATCAGCCAGAAGGTACGACTCAAAAGTTCAACCCAGGAAATTTATAAAGGGAGACTTGGTCTTACGAAAAATCGAGCAAGCAAGAAAAGACCCAAGGCATGGGAAGCTCGCCCCGAACTGGGAAGGCCCATTTAGAATCAAGAAAGAAGTCAGCCTCGGGGCATACGAGTTGGAAAAGCTAACAGAAAGACCCATACCTAGGACATGGAACGCCAAACATCTAAGATTTTATTTCAGTTAACTTCAGATTGTATAATGACAGTCAGGTTAGGTACTTTTTTTCCTATCTTGGTTTTTTATCCATAAGGAGGGTTTTTACCGAGAAAGGTTTTAATTTTGACTATAAACCAATAAATAGTTATATTTGTCTTATATTTTCCGTCTCCATTAAAATTCTCCAAAGGACAAACGTGATTCGCCAAAGCTATGCTCTAAAAACTGAGTTTCATCTCAGGGTAACGAGCTTACACTCTAAAAATTGAGTCTCATCTCAGGGTAACGAGTTAAAATTCTCCAAGACGTGATTCGCCAAATCTATGCTCTAAAAACTGAGTTTCATCTCAGGGTAACGAGCTTACACTCTAAAAGCTGAGTCTCATCTCAGGGTAACGAGTTAAAATTCTCCAAGACGTGATTCACCAAATCTATGCTCTAAAAACTGAGTTTCATCTCAGGGTAACGAGCTTACACTCTAAAAACTGAGTCTCATCTCAGGGTAACGAGTTAAAATTCTCCAAGACGTGATTCGCCAAATCTATGCTTTAAAAACTGAGTTTCATCTCAGGGTAACGAGCTTACACTCTAAAAACTGAGTCTCATCTCAGGGTAACGAGTTAAAATTCTCCAAAGGACAAACGTGATTCGCCAAAGCTATGCTCTAAAAACTGAGTTTCATCTCAGGGTAACAAGCTTACACTCTAAAAACTGAGTCTCATCTCAGGGTAACGAGTTAAAATTCTCCAAGACGTGATTCGCCAAATCTATACTCTAAAAACTGAGTTTCATCTCAGGGTAACGAGCTTACACTTTAAAAACTAAGTCTCATCTCAGGGTAACGAGTTAAAATTCTCCAAGACGTGATTCGCCAAATCTATGCTCTAAAAACTGAGTTTCATCTCAGGGTAACGAGCTTACACTCTAAAAACTGAGTCTCATCTCAGAATAACGAGTTAAAATTCTCCAAGACGTGATTCGCCAAAAGATGTGACAAAGTTAAAATGCTCATACCTAGCAGTACTTGTACCTAAGAGTTTAATTTTCAAAGATTATACTCATCGTAACTGATGGATCCTCCCCTAGTTCAAGTTCAACGCTTGGATATAGTCACAAGGATCAACTGCTCATACCTAGCAGCACACGTACCTAAGAGTTTAAGATTATACTCATCATAACTGATGGATCCTCCCCCAGTTCAAGTTCAACGCTTGGATATAGTCACAAGGATCAACTGCTCATACCTAGAAGTACTCGTACCTAACAGTTTAAATGATGGATCCTCCCCTAGTTCAAGTTCAACGCTTAATATTGTCACAAGGATCAACTCCTCGTACTAAGAAGCTGTTTGGCACACCACCTCAGCTTTACTACAAAAACCAGGTTCAACATTTCAATATTTTTAAGAAATTTTCTTTTTAAACCCTCGTACAGAATTCAACATTCCAGTAAATCAATAATATGAGATCCAAATGAAAGTAAAAAGGAAAACTTGCATTCAGAATTCAAAAGTTTTACACCAGAAGACTACCTACCACACACAAGACGTAGGACGCAAAAAATATTACAAAACCCTTTTTTCCTCTAAAAGGAAAAAGGTTGGAGCTGATACAACCAAAGAAGACCATTAGGTTACACCAGAAGACTACCCTACATAACCTATTCAAAAGGGGAAGATGTCACAAGACTACGGCAGGGACCAATTTCTTGAAACTTTTCCACTACCTCAACCCCCTCGAAAACCACTCGGTCATGAGCAGAAACCTTCTCGATGCACCTAAAAGCCGAAGAACCAAGCCCAGTTCTGGATTTCCTCACAAACTTGGCCCCCCATCTTTGGCATAAGACGAAAAAGCTTCAGATTCCTTCGAACGGAACCTGAAACCTTCACTCCCATCCTCAGTTAATCTGCCTGATCCAAAAGGATTTACCAAAGGAAAATTCCAACATCAATTAATCTGTTGATCCGTTCCCCGATAAGCATCGGATCAAACAGATTAACTGATATAAGAAAGTCCTCTGCCTTCTTGCACAACTCGGACATGGAAAGAAAGAAATGAAGTTTGAGTGACAAAAAAGGGAAGGCGATTTCCCCCTTTTTATATGCAATAGAAAGCCCTAAGAGTTAACGGAATGCAATAAATACGGCACGGAAAGCGATCGTAAACACTAATTCTTACGTTTTGAAGAAGAGAAAGTCATGGACGGTGCAAAGAAAACATGCACATTTCATAAACATTCCAAGTTTCGGGTTACATACATCAAAAACTTAGAAAGAAATAAAGTTAAGGTTGATCAACGGGAGTCTTCTCAGCATCTTCAACAGATCGGACCGAGGAAGAATCATCTCCATCAGCTTTTCCTTTTTCGTTACCTTTGGATCCAATTCCTCCATCTTCCAAAACCATCTCCATTAAGACCCCGTCCACAACCTCCTTCAGAACATCGCAACTGGAAACATCCAAAGATGGGTACAAGGCCCTGACCTGTTCCAAAGCTTGAGAAAATCCTTGATCATAAGTATGAGTAGGGCCAGCCTCAATCTTGTCTTTTGCTTCCTCAACTTCCTTCTTTTCCTCAAGAACTCCAGCAAGTGACTCCTCGACCTTGATCCTAGCAATCTTCTCGGTAGCAATCTGTCTGGCTAAGGAGTCATTGTCTTCTTTCAAGCCTTCATTTTCTTTGGTCAAGAGAACAACTCGCCCCTCTAACCCCGCCACCTTAGTTTTCATCTCCTCGTATCCAACCAACTGCTTTTGCAAATCATCAACAGATTTAGTCAGCTCGGACTCCCGAGAAGAACTAAAAGCATCATGCCTTTCCAGGTAACGAGAAAGGGTTGCAGCCCTAACACCTATGTGCCGAAGCATGAGTTGAGCAGACCGAGGACCCCATTTATCTAAATACTTCACATCACTCTTCAGGAGGAGATTGTTGTCTATGACCTGATGAACATCAAAACGGTTATCCCATAGAGAACATATATTGGGACCCGACCCGGTAAAATCTTGAAACACCTGCACACCCGTACCCTCGGCAGGTAACTCAGGACCAGCATCTTTTACAACATCCAAGCGAAGAGAAGAATTACGAGGACGCTTTCTGGAAGTCTCTTTAGATGGGGACTTATCCGAGGATGTCCCTTGAGGATTTGACACTGGGGCCCCAGAAGCAGCTTCACCAAGGGCCTTCTCGGCCTGGCTAGTTCCAATCTTAGCCTTCTTGGCCCGTTGAGCCGCGAGACGACGAGCCAACACCTTCTTGTCTAAAGCAGTGGCCATACTCTTTACAATCAAAGAAATATGAATGCAATTATCATACTGAGAAAAGCCTAAACAAAATGAATACACAAGATCAAAGCATACCAATATATCTCTTAAGATCAACGGACTTGTTCTCTAACTTAATCAATTAGCCACACTTCAACCCAGTGGCTTCTTTCAAAAAATTCACCTCAATAAACTCCTCGGGAGAAAAGAAATCGGCCTCAAAAGAAAGAACAACACGTGGACGAGGAGACCAATATATGGGGAAAGTCAAGTTTTTATTATCATCAAGAAAGAATTCGTCCCCCTTTTCACTAAAAAGACAAAAAAAAATGATCTTTAAATTGTTTGAGGGAATAGGTATAGGGACCCATTATTCTCCTATTGGACCGGCTATTAATCGGGATTAAACCCAAAGGACGAGTTACTTTAACTTGAAAAAAGTAGAAAAAATTTAGGACAAGTCGGAGTTATACCAAAAAAGTCACAAAGGATCTAGAACCCTTTTATAAAGCCCCAAGAGTTAGGATGGAGTTGAGTAGGAGCAACGTTAAGAAGACGGAGGAGAGAACATTCAAAGTCAGTAAAGGGAATTCGGACGTTAAACTCACTGAACAATTTGTCAAACACATAGACGACATCGTGAACCGAGTTAGGGGTACGCCGATGACAGATCCTATCTCCCGGATTACACCAACTACAGTTTATGGAACTCTTAGTACTCGGTCGGGTAAAATTTACTTGACCAACAAACTTCCTAAGAGAGGGTTCATCGGTGTATACCGAGGAAGAATCCCGGATCAATTCCGCCACCCAAGAATAACCCACAAAGTCATACTCAGACTCGTCTTTTTCTTCCTCATCAACCTTAAACACATAACCTTCAAGCTCACCCTCACCATAATACTTTAGTACCTTTTTCTTTTTCTTTTTTTCAGGAACACCAGAACCCTCCCCCTCCTCACGGGAAACATCAACCAAGACAGGGGCACAGTAAGAAGACCCAACATTACCCTCACCCAAATCCTCACTAGAGGAACCAATACCTGTGCTATCAGTAGAACTCAAAACAGAAATAGATGGTGCCCTACCATGGTAACTCTCACCATCGGAACCCTCACCAGAAAACTCATAAGTTGCTCTAGAAGACATAGCTAAAAATGAAGAAAAAACAACAGAAAAGAAGGGTGTGTACCTGAGAGCAGAAAGAGAAGCAGAAAACACAAAAACGGAAAGCACGAACAGCGCTGAAGCACAAAGAAAACGAAACGCAGAAGCACAGGAAAAATGAAACAAGGAAGAACAGAGATGAAAGCTTTCGTAGCAAGGAAAAGTTTTCATCGAAACCCTATATAGGGCGCGAAACGGTAAGAATCCAAAAAGACACAAAAATGAAGAGTCGGGTGAGCCAAAGGGCGCGATCGTTGTAACAATGAACGGTGGAGATCAACCCAATCTAGCGGTCATTATTCAACTGCAACGGCTGACAACATATGAGAAGTAGGACCAAACAGACCCAAATAAAGGTACCATTCAGGTAGGGGAGAACCGAAATGAAAGAGCTACTTCACTGAGTAACACTTCGTAGCTAAAGAAGTGATATGTACGAGAAACGCTCGATTAGGGTATATGTTACGTACCAGCTAAGCTCGTATTTTCTCCAAACAAGTCGGCCAGAATGAACTCGGATCAATACCAATCAAGAGTATCACAACAGAAACGATTAAGCTACTTCACCGTATAACACTTCGTAGCTTGGGAGGCTTATGTTACGTACCTGTCAAGCTCGGCCAGGGTAGGCTCGGCCAGGGTAAGCTCGGAGAGGTAGATCCGACACACTTAACAGGACCTCCGGCTTGACTAAGGAAGGAAATCAGACAGAAAAGGAAAGAGCTGATATTAAGCAGCCTAACAGCAGAATCGACGCATGTTGTCCCCCAATCAGCAAATCATGCCGTATATAGAAGATACCCCCAACACCTATAAAAGGAGAGGCGTAGGCAACATCAAAGACACACTAGTTTCTTCACTCAGCCTAGTTGTACCATCCGAGTAGAATTTAGGCTTTGTAAGAACATAGCTTTTTGTAGGTAATTTGATTTTTTATAAGTTATGCAGGTGATGGGGTTTATAGATTGAGTTAAAAAGTTCAGAAATTATATAGGTTTTTAAAATAAAGGGAGATCCTCTTTTTTTTTTTACTTTTAAAAATTCAATTTCCAAAAACACAAAGTAGCATATATAATTATATATTATGGAAATAGTAATTGTAAATTAAAATAATTCTCATTTCTTTCTCTCGCGTATAACATTTGCTAAAATATTTTATAATTTGTCACTTAGTTGCATTTGTATGATGATTTTTGAATAAGAGCAATGGATCAGAGTTACCGCCATATTAACGAGAGTAGTGAGTTTTTACTTAAAAAACTTAAGAGTTATTGAAGCTTCTAAAATAAATGTCTGGATCCTACATTTTTACAAAATTTTTTTTTAGGTAGCTCGATCTTTTTATGTGGATTTTACGAATAATAAACTTTGTCAAATTAGGTTAAGAAGTTCAAAAGTGTGCATGTTCTTAAAATAATCTTTATTTATATGTCTCTCTTTTACATAATCCTTTTATTATTTTGCGATATTATTTTTTTAAGTTTGTATTAAATGGAAAAATTCTTAGTTTGATTATTCGTTGAAATGATATTTTTTTATTTGTTGTAATTCTTTTAACCAATATTCAAAATTATTTCATTATCAATATTTTGGCACATCAAGATGTTTACAAATTATCAATAACATTTTTTTTTCAAATATCAATATCATGTATCTTTCTATTAAAATAAACTAAAGAGATGCAGCATTTCTATGACTATTATATTTTGAGATTGATTTCCCAAAATGTTTTTTTTTTCGTTAAATTGAGATCACTTTTTTTAATTTACTTGTTGGTTGTTATGGTATAATTTTAATGATCGTGTATATCAAATTTTAGATAAATTAAAAACTTATACACATGATTTTATAATTGACTTCTACTTACGTCTTTAAAAGTATATTACATTTAAATTGAAATTATTTAATGAAGCGTCAAATTAATTTTAAAATTTATGAAACTTTATATATAGAGTGTGTTTGGCTAGTAATTTCAGTTAGTTGGAAGTTGAAAATAGTAGCTGAAACCAAAAAAGCTAAAAAAAAACTGTGTTTGGGAAGGTAGCTTTTTTGGGTAGCTACATGCTTTTTTAGAAAAGCTACTTGAATTAATTCCTTTTCCAAAAAAGCTCATATTTTCAGCTACCGGCTGATTTTTTTTTTTACAAAATTACCCCTCATTAATATCCCACACTCTTTTCTCTCTGCGTTACTATCCCCTTCCCGCTCTCTCCTTCACTTCACATTCCTCCCACACCCTGCCATTGCTGAGAGGGTTTTTCTCGTCTCTGACAGCTCTCATTCTCTCCATTCAACTTCCTATTCCAATCGTCTCCTACACACAGATTCTTGTTAATTTGCCTCATTTTGGTCCCGTTTTGTAGTTTCTATATAGTGTTTGCTCTTATAGCTTTCATCTGTGTTTTTTCTGGTTTATTAGAAATTTATAATATAATTTTCTACTATTTTCTGTGGATGATGAGGCTTTGTGAAACCTTTCTGTTTTGTTTCTTCTAACGTTTTGCAGTTGAATATTTTCTGCTATTGTTGAATGCATGTAGGTTGTATTGGTTTCCAATATGTTGGTCTCAATCAACCCATTGGTTTTAAGCAATATGCATGTAGGCAAAAGTGTTGTTCAACAAATCTTGCTTCCTGCTGTGTATTTACCCTCTTAGACAATAAATTTCTTTCAAGGCCCGGTTTAATTTTGCAGCTTTTATTTTGACTACAACAATCTTTATCTTTATATATATAAATAGAGATGAGTCTGAAATTTATTTTGCCGCCAAAAAAAGGGCAATTTTGGCAAAAAAAAAGCAAAATTCATTTTCAAATTTCAAAATCTGATTTAATGTGAATATAAATACATAGGTTTTCTAAATTTGGTTTGATTTGAATATAGATGAGTATTCTAAGTTTGATTCTAAATATGATTTGATTCTAAATTTGTATTTGTATTATAATAAATTATAATCAATGATTTGATCTGAAAATTTATAGATTTGCTTTTGATTTGTTTGTATAAAACCGTTCTCATTCTAAATTTGATTTTATTTGAATATAGATTGGTGGTTTCAATCATGTTCTAAATGTTACAAACATGTTGTCGAGATGGGGACAAAGCATTATTGTGAAAAATGCAAGATAACCGTTGCTATCCCAAGGTAAAACTATGATTTTAGGTTATGTTCTTATTCAAAGATGAAACTGATTTTAGTTGTTGTCCCATATAATATGCGTTTTTAAATTGCTAATTCGATCAGGTTTAAAGTGAATGCAACTGTGATTGATGAAACTGGGTCAACATGTTTGCTCATGTTTGATGGTGTCCTTTCTAAGTTTTTGGGCAAAACTGCTTCTGAGTTACTTGGGGCAAATGATAAGGTCGAATTTACTTACCATAATTCATTAAAACAATCATGTATGGTTTTGAAAATTAGTTTTTAGTTCAAAATTAATCATTTGTTTTTCAAATTATAGGCAAAAGACAAATGATATTGTCCCCCTGAGATTGATGCATTGGTGGATAAAGAGTTTTTGTTCAAAGTGGAAGTCTTTGATGCAAATATTGTTTACAATTTCAAAACATACAAAGTCAGGTTCATGAAAGATGACAAAGAACTGATTGATCAGTTTAAGATTATGCGCTCAATTAAGGTTTTTGTGAAACATTTATTCTTTTAAAAAATATAATAATGGTTTATTAAGATTTTATTCATTAAATAACATTGATCATATTTCTTTTCTATTGTTTGCTTAGGATTTGTATGAAGATAATGAGTACAATGAACAACAACCAAATTTGACAATACAAGTAGATGATAACATGAAGGTGAATATGAATAGATAATATAATTCTTTTTAGTACCTACTTTTGAATCATTATTTTTGCATCGATTCATTTTAATTTTGGTTTTTATTTGTATATAGGATAAATCTGAGCAGGAATTGTCAGCCTCTAAAATTGAGTTGTCTCGACACATTGAAGTAAGTCATTTTATATAAGTGTTAGATATAGATGCTATTACCAATTTGAATACTGTTTTCTTTTTTATGGGAACTATTCAACTTAGATGTATGATTATGTTATGAATTTGCATTAAGTTTTTATTGTTTTTAATTTTAATGTTTGATATTAGAATGTGTGATTGTTAAAATTTGGTTGATTCATTATCACTTATTGTAGCTTCCATTAATTTGAAAGGGATGTTAATACTTTTATTGAGGACTTTAATACTTTTATTGGGGAAGTAACAAATTTCTTTTAGTTTGAATAATAATTATGATCATTAAAATAGTTGAGATTATTTCTTGGTCATGTTGATATAGGAAATTTTATCAGACGATGATGGCGAGACTCCATCGAGCAAACCAAGTGGGAAGAGATTTATTGATAATGTTGAAATTTCACTAGCCGTCGATGATAGAGGCACACAGAATTCCGGTACAAAATTCCCCAAAAAAGTGAAGATCAAGATAGAGCCCAAGGACTAAAATGGAGCTGCTGTTTTTTTTTAAATAATATTGCGCAAAATTACACTCTGAATTTGGGCAGGATTGGTGAATTTTACTTGGCCATTCATTTTTTGAACCATTTTACGCCAGTATTTATGAACTTGAATTCTGTGTTTAGTTATGCTTATCGTTATCGTTATTATAATAATTATATTATTTTGTCATGAATGGAAACGACTGAGTTTCCATATTCAATTAATACCGCACCTGGGCAGTGGTCAGTAATGGGGTTTGAGTCATTGGAATGCATAAGCATCCTTGAGAAGATGGAAAATTGCATTAATAAACAATAAAATGAGGTTCATTCACCTGATAATTAAAACTCTATGTTTTCCTTTTAGATTCCAAAAAAAATCATTTAATAATTCAATTAATTTTTAACAATTAATGAAATCATTGGGCTATTAGTTGGGTTGCATCCTAATTCATCTTTTTTGGCCTTATTGAATTACTACAACATTTAGTTATTTAATTAATATGACACTTACATCAAACAAATACATATGTTTTCTAAATTTGGTTTGATTTGAATATAGATGAGTATTCTAAGTTTGATTCTAAATATGATTTGATTCTAAATTTGTATTATAATAAATTATAATCAATGATTTGATCTGAATTTTCTGATAGTGGATCATTATTTCAGATTTTAATTTATGTACCTGCTTAATGCTTTGATTATAATCAATAGGTTAGATAGACATGATTTAGATTTAGAGAGACGGTATTTTGATTTTATTTGAATATAGATCGATATGTTTTATAAATCTGATTTGATTCTAAAGCTTATTTGATTTGAATATAGTTGTAGTTTCTAAATTTGATTCTAATTTTGTATTAAAATAAATTAAAATCATGGATAAAAGCAATAATTTGATTTGAGTATAGATAAATTGATTTCACTTTATGTGTATAGACTTGTTCTGATTCTAAATCTGATTTAATATGAATATAAATACATAGGTTTTCTAAATTTGGTTTGATTTGAATATAGATGAGTATTTTAAGTTTGATTCTAAATATGATTTGATTCTAAATTTGTATTATAATAAATTATAATCAATGATTTGATCTGAATTTTCTGATAGTGGATCATTATTTCAGATTTTAATTTATGTACCTGCTTAATGCTTTGATACCCTCATCTATTCCAATTTCCCATGTTCTATTAATCTATTCATTTGGAATTCTAATTCCAGTGTGAACTTAATAATGACAGGTATTAATTACTAAAATCTCCTTACCATGTATATATATATATATATACAATATTGAGTTCACTTTGTCAGATTTTCCATAGGCTATTTGGAATATATCTAAACATACAATTATGTTTTTTGATTATGCAACATTCCTTTGAGAAAATTCTCTTCTTCTTCTTTGTTATCAGTACTCTTTTTTTCTATTAAATTCATCTAATGTCATGCTTTCTTTACTTTTTTTTGTTAGGTTTTATGACCTGATTTTTGTATTAAATTCTCTAACCTTTTATCTGTTTAATGATTAATTGATGGATTTGATTTTTTTTGTATGATAAATTCTGTTTTTTTCTTTCCAAAAAATCTGTTTCGTTTTGATAAATTCACACGATAACATAATCCTATTTCAAAAAAATATGTGAAAAAACTATGTGTCTTTCTTCTCTATTATTAGTCTCATTTTCTGTTTTCATAGTTATCTTTTTAAATGTTTTCTTAACTTATTGTTGAAATGAAAAATTCACATCATTTTATGTTGAGTTATCAATTATGAAAAATTCACATCTTATTTATTTATTTATTTGATTATTGTGTTTGAATAAACAAACAGGGGAGTCGTTATGTTAAATTAGCCTCTACCCATGTTGAATGGTGCAATCAAAGCAGGTCAATAAAGTATTTGTTCAAGTATGTGAACAAATGTCATGACCGTGTGACAACAACATTTTATGATGTTGGAAAAGATAACCAAGAAGTGGACGAAATCAAGTTATACTATGATTGCAGATATTTGTCTTCCTGTGAAGCAACTTGGAGAATATTTGCATTTGACATTCACTACAGGTAGCCTTCAGTGGAAAAACTATCATTTCACTTGCCAAATGAGCATGTTGTTGTATTCCATGGTAGTACCTGCATTGATTCACTTTTTGAAAAACCTCGTGTTCATGAATCACAATTTTTGTCATGGATGGAAGCCAGTAGCATATATCCTGAAGCAAAAAATCTTACTTATGCTGAATTTCCCACAAAATTTGTTTGGAATGCGCAAGACCGATATTGGACTCCAAGAAAATCAGGTTTCTCTATTGGAAGGTTGTATTTTGTTCCACCAGGAAGTGGAGGACTTTACTACCTCAGGATATTGTTGACTACAGCTAGAGGACCATCATCATATTTGCAGATAAGGACTGTAAATAATGTGACATATCCTACCTTCAAAGATGCTTGCTATGCTATGAGTCTTTTAGATGATGGCAAGGAGTACGTTGATGCAATTAAAGAAGCAAGTCATTGGGGCTCAGCAACATACTTGAGAAGGCTATTCACAACATTATTGTTATCAAATCAGCTTTCAACTCCTGAATTTGTTTGGAACAGGACTTGAGAATATCTAAGTGATGACATTCTTCATAGACAAAGATCAATTTTGCAGCGAAATGGTATGTTAACTTCATCTAACTTATTATCTTATGTCGGAAACATTTTTCATATATTTTTAATCTATGGTTATATCTGATATTGTTTTATGTATCACAAATTTAATCCTTACTGAGGATGAGATCAAAAATTTGACCCTTGCAGAATTAGACAAATTATTGGAGAGTAATGGTAAGAGACTATCTAATTTTGCAACAATGCCACAACCAGATTTCATATCTCTTAATCAAACAATGAATAGGTTGATTTTTGATGAGCTAAACTACGATAGACAAGCATTGGCTAATGAGCATGACCAGTTATTGTCTAAAATGACTTCTGAGCAACGGGAAATTTATAATAAAATCATGACATCTGTGTATGACAACAAAGGATGATGTTATTTTCTATATGGATATAGAGGGACTGGGAAAACTTACATTTGGAGAACCATTTTAGCAGCTATAGATGCAAGGGAGAAATTGTGCTTAATGTGGCCTCAAGCGGAATAGCTGCTTTACTAATCCCAGGTGGTAGGACAACTCATTCAAGGTTTTCTATTCCGATTAATGTGGATGAGCACTATACTTGCAATATTAAGCAAGAAAGTGATTTGGCAGAGCTGATTGTCAAAGCAAAATTAATTATTTGGGATGAAGCACCAATGACACACAAGCATTGTTTTGAAGCGGTAGACAGAACATTTCGTGACATAATGCGTTTTTCCAATGAAAATAGCTTAAATAGACCTTTTGGTGGTAAAGTGATTGTATTTGGTGGAGATTTTAGACAAATACTTCCTGTAATACCGAAAGGATCAAGACAGAATGTTGTTCATGCTAGCATTAATGCATCATACCTTTGGAAGCATTGTCAAGTCTTGACATTGACAAAAAACATGGGGCTTCAAACTGGCTGCTCTGATCTGGATGTTGAAGAAATAAAGTTATTCTCAGAATGGGTGCTTAGCATTGGAGATGGAACCATTGGGAAACCAAATGATGGAGAGGTCAGTATTGAAATTCCCAATGATTTGCTTATATCAGATACTGTTGATCCTATTGCTTCAATTGTGGAAAATACTTATCAATCATTATTACAAAACATGCATGATCCATTATTCTTTCAACATCGAGCTATTTTAGCTCCAACAAATGACATAGTTTTCAACTTGAATGAATATATGTTGTCATTGCTTCCTGGAGAAGAAAGAACATATCTCAGTTTTGACAGTCCGTGTACAGAAAGTGTTGATTTCAATTCTGCAGATGATATTCACACTCCAGAATTTTTTAATACAATTAATTCATCTGGTCTTCCAAATCATGTCTTAAAGTTGAAAATTGGTGCTCCACTAATGTTGTTGAGAAACATTGATCAGTGTTTAGGTCTTTGCAACGGTACAAGGCTCATTATTACTCAGTTAGGAGCTTATGTATTAGAAGCAAAAGTCATCTCTGGAGTAAATGTGGGGCACAAGGTATTCATTCCTAGACTGTCATTGACTCCTTCAGATAATAGAATTCCTTTTAAGTTCCAGAGAAGACAGTTCCCTATCGTTGTGTCGTTTGCAATGACTATCAATAAAAGTCAAGGTCAATCTTTGAAGCATGTTGGAATTTACTTGCCAAGGTCTGTTTTCTCTCGTGGCCAATTATATGTTGCAGTTTCCAAAGTCACCAACAGAGGAGGATTAAAACTACTCATAACTGATGATGAAGGATATGTTTCAGATTCAACTTCAAATATTGTATACAAAGAAGTCTTCCAAAATTTACAATAGGTTTGAGCTTAAATATTTTCAATAAAAATCATTATTATTATCATTGTTGTTGTTATAATTATTATTATTATTATAATCATTAATTATTATTTTTAAATTATTAATATTATTCTTATTATGATATGATTATGATTATGATTATGATTACTTTTTTTATTGTTCAAATATTTTTATTTCAAATTGTCTTCGATTTATGACTATCATATACTAATTACCTTTATAACTTTTCAACCTATTTTTTGCAGGGCATCCACGAAACTTCTTTCAATGTCTACTTACTATTTTTTATGTAGTGGGAAACTACATATTTTTGGACCAATATTGTTTTATATGACAAATGTTATGAAAAACTGTTTACTGAAATTTTAGTTAATAAGTCTTTTCAATCAAGTTTACTATTAATATTAATTGTTATTATTAATTGATCATGTATTCTTAGATAAATCTAACACTCCACTCTCAATTTTCTCAGTGAATATGCTCCCCTGGCTTCTCTATTCTTTCATGACGTTTTCTCATTCAATCCTTACAAATGATAAAAGGAATAGTGAACCAACAAAATATTAAGATTTACATGAATCACATATTATTTACATTTTAATAAACACTAACATGTTATTTACATGAATCATAAATTACTAAATAAATTAAAATATATAAATTTATAATTATTTGAAAATATGTAATAACAAAACATTAAGATTTGATTCAATAATTAGTGATGCCTTATAAATAATTTTAAATAAACTAAAATATATAAATTTATAATTATTTGAAAATATGTAATAACAAAATATTAAGATTTGATCCAATAATTAGTGATGCTTATAAATAATTTTAAATAAACTAAAATATATAAATTTATAATTATTTGAGAATATGTAATAACAAAATATTAAGATTTGATCCAATAATTAGTGATGCCCTTATTTGTCATTTTATAACTTTCAGCTAGTTGATCAGCTAGTTTTACCAAACATTTTCAACTAACTTTTTAGCTTTCAACTGACTTTTCAACTTTCAGCTTGCTTTTCAGCTAGTTTTACCAAACACACTCGTAAAGTCAAAATCATAAACGTCACTACAATACTCTAACATCACCTTGAGAGGCCGCCACAATTTCAACCTCAATAAAGCATTTATGGTTGGAAAGATCCCAATAAATTCTAACTTGCTTCATCTCCTCTTAATCTTGGTCAAATTATTAATGTTGCCTTAATCACACCATGACTGATATGCAATTGGTACCCACCTCCAAGGGGCCCTCTATTTGAAATTTGTTTAATTTTTATTTTTAATCATAAAAATATTATATTATTTTTTAAATATTTTAAAAAATATATAAGACTAAACGCTTAAAATTAATAATAAAATATTTAATAATAATATTCTATGTATAAATCCCATACAAACATATTTATTTATTTTAAAATAAATAAATAAATAGATACAAATTTTCAAAACTATTTTTAATTGATTGAGAAATATAAAAATCAAAAGTAAAATAGTTTTATGAAAAGATAATAATTCAACACAAAATTAATATGTAATGAATATCAAAATATTTAATAGTAGTAATTTTTTTTTATGAATTTCTTAATAAAGAGACTTGTAAGCAAAATAGGAGTATTTTTTTATGACGATAGAATAGGAGTACTTGTTCAAGAGTATTGACATTTATATCAACATTCTTACTTTCATTTTACACCTCTCACCTCTCTTTATCAATATCTTTTTAGCATGATACTAACCTGTTTAATTCAACGTTTAAAAACTTAAAATCATGATTTTGCAGAATTGATTTTAATTCATTTTCGTCTAACGTGTTTCATAAAACATATATTACTTAACTATACATCAAACGGACACATCATCCATCGTAATTATAACTTTGTGAATTACTCATTTTCCTTCGTTGAATTCAGATCAACTGGATTGATTTTTATTAACTTTCTAAATTAACTGCGCCACATGTAAAATTGTCCAAATTTTCAGTGTCTGTTTAGTTTACAGTTGAGTAGAATTGATTCTAGAAATCAATGATTGAAAATAAACATACATGTTTTACGAAGCACATTGAACAGAAATGATTTAAAATGAATCCTATTAATTGATTAGGTATGGTTGAAAATTTAAACCAGGCACTCGGTCAAACTTACCATTCTAGTACTAGTATTTAAGCTACGTTTTCATCCATAAATATTATCCCGACCCGTAACTCCGTAACCACATGCCAAGTTGCGACTCCCTGTCGCAATAAATAAACATTGTCTGTGGAACGTAGGTCCCATGAAAACTGTAGCGCGTGGAAGCTAAGGTGCGTGTCGTCAACGATGCCTCGTTTGAAGTGTGTTTTTGCTGTTGGCTGCTACTCCCTCCTCTCTCTGACACACAAAACACAGAGAAACTCGGGAACTGAGCGCATAACCCAGCCAACCCAAAACCTCACCCGCTACTTGCAATGCCAACTACCCACCCTTTAACCCTTCTCTTCCTTTCCCAATACTAGGGCTTCACTTCTTTCTTCATGCTCACACATTGCCACTTCAAAATTTTGGGTGAGTCTTTCTATCATTTTACTCTGTTCCATGAATGAACGTGTGTTTTGCCTCTTCATATTGGTTCTTACTTTCTTTTCTTCTTTTTTCTCCAGTATGCTTTGTTTTTAGCTAACAAAATTTGATTTTTCTTTTGGGTAATTTAGTCTAGATTAGTACTATGACTATCTCACTTTGGTTTGTTGCTTGTTGGTTGGTGGATTAGTTTATGTCTGTTTTCTTTCTCGTCCTTGATGCTTCACTAACTTTCCCTAAAGAACACCTGTCATAATGTCGTTTCAACTTTAGCTTACATTTTGAAGAAGGACCCCATTCTCCTCCGGGTGTAAAAATCTGGTCTTGGTTTTTGCTGTTTATTAAAGACGACAATTTTGAGTTTAATTTTTTTGTTTTTTAGTTGTTTTTATGTTTACAGATTCTTGGTACTTTCTCTAACACAGCATGCAGAATATTTTTTCCCCTTTTCTCTTGAAAATGGAGTAGCTTGTTTTTACTGAGGCAGGAGCAGAATCTCTGTTTTTTAATTTTTTTTGTTCATTTTACTATTCATTTGGATCAGTTATTTGGTTTTGGACTGCATGTAGATCTGGGTTTGTGTTGGTCAAAAACTTGTGTGCAGTCATGGAACGCTTCAAATTTGTGTTTTCTCCTCTATTTTCCAAACTGGTGTTTCACTCAATACAAAAGAAAAAGGAGTTAGAAAATCTGTTCCCACTTTTGTAAGCTTCACCTATTTTGAAAACCTTGGCGAGGAATCAGGAAATTTACTATGAGCAACACAGCTTCTTGGTTACGTTGCAGACAGAAAAGAAAAACAAAACTAAACTCTTTCTGAAATGCTGAAACATGAAAGAGCTTTGAAACTATGGTCTTGTCTGTGGTAAAAAGGAGGGGAGGTCGAAATGAAAATTGGAAAAGTTGAAGATGGTTTCTTCTGTTAATGATAGTTATTTGAGATTTTTGGTGTGAGGTTCTGTTTATTTAATTTAGCTGTTTGTTTGTACTTTGGGGATTTGGTTGGTGGTAGTGGAGTTTGTTTACTTGGAGTTTCTTTGAAGGGATTATATGTTGTTTGTTTGTTAGGTTTTTTTTGTTGAATGCTGATCTGAGGTGGTCATTAGCTGTGAACTTTTACTTTTTCTCACACTATAAATCCTATTCCTTTTCTTGTTTATTTCTTACTCAGATTCCTATTGCAGGAATAGTGAGTCAGGGGCTTTAAAGGAGAGGTCTTTTCTTTTGCCCTTCTTTCACTTGAGAGATTAAAATATGCAGACACCAAAATCAAGGTAACATTGTAATTATTTGACACTTTTCCTGCATTCCATTTTCTTTTCCTGCAATCTTATGAATAAGTTTTGGTATCAGTGTATAATTATTTTGTGGGTCTAAAGGAGGGATGAATGGCTCTATTAGATTTGGGTATATAAATTATGGATTGTTTGTTTGCAAAAAATATGAAAACCAAATTATGGACACATTTATTTCATTGTAGTTAGTTTGTAAATTCTGATTCTATCACATTGACCATTGGGTATGTTTGTTTAAACAAATTTGCAAAGGGGTATTTCTTTGTTGCTTGGTGAAATAAAATTCCTTTAAATGAACTTTTCTATGCTTCTATACTTCATAGGGGGATCCAATATGCTTGAGTGACCTGAGGTCTAGTTTCATTTGCTTTAGTTGAAAAATGTAGTATTGTCTTTTGATTTGGAACTTTGGATGATATCTCAAACTTCTAATTTTCATTCTTGGATGTCTTTATGTTGAAGGTATCAGTTGAAGATAAATTTAGAGAGGTCTTTTCTTTTTGACATAAATATATCATTCTTGTCATTTAGTAATTATCCCTAGCTCATGATCATAGAGTGATTTGGTCTCAAGTTTTTGTCCACATCTTCATCGGGTAGAATCTATATACTGAAACCAAACTTATAATATGGTAAATATATGGGGAAAATAGCTAAATCAGAATTTGTTACTAGCCTATCCTTGAAAAAGCAACACATGTATTTGAATGCTGATATTTGGAAACGATGCTGCATATCTTCCACCAATTGATTGATTCTTCTCACTTGACCACTTCATTGTGCTATCTGAATATGGTTTTTGATCCACATTCTATTCTAAGTTTGTTCATGGATGCTAATTGGCTTATGGCTGACTGTAAGCAGAGCTGCTACTTCAGAAGTGCCCCAAAGGAAATCTCCTGCAACCCCTCGGACTGCTCGCCAGTTGAAGTCCCCAAACAATGATTCTGACTCAGTCACCTCCTCTCCAAATCCTGCAAGAAAGACTCCAAAAGATAGGAGTCCAAAGGTCATTGAACGCAGGTTATCACAAAGTCCAATATCTGAGGTATTGAAGTTAGCTCATGGCTACATATGTTGATGATAGATACTAATTGTCTTATGGTTCTTAGACACATTTATTCAAGTGCTTCTTATTGTGTGTTTGGTTTACTGCAAAACCACGTTTCAAACGTGGATCCGAACCAACGCTACACTCTGTAGCGTTAGCCCGGATCCATGTTTGAAATGTGGTTTTACATTAAACCAAACACACAATTAATCTGTTATCTATATGTCTACATAAAATCTGAAATATTTATATTATTGATATTTCTTTTATTTTATTATTCACTCTATAATATCCCTCTTTATCATCTGACTCTAGAAGAAGCGACCTAGTAAGGTCCAGGAATTGGCATCTCAGATTGCTCAGCTTCAAGAAGATCTGAAGAGTGCTAAGGATCAACTGAACTCATCTGAGTCATGGAAGAGAAAAGCTCAACAGGAGTCTGAAGAGGCAAAGAAGCAGCTTTTAGCCATGTCAAAAGATCTGGAGGAATCTCATCAACAGCTTTTGGACTTCTCTGCTTCTGAAGAAGCACGGATTCAAGAGCTCCGCAAAATTTCTCAGGATCGAGACCGAGCATGGCAATCTGAACTAGAAGCTGTCCAGAAGCAGCACTCAATGGATTCATCTGCTTTGGTATCTGCCATGAATGAAATACAGAAATTAAAAAATCAACTTGAAAGAGTATGTGAAACTGAAGCTACTCAGACTAACAATGCAGAGTCAGCTCATGCTGAGATTCAGGACTTGAGGATGAAACTTAATGAAACTGTCTCTATGGTGGAAAAGCTAAAAAATGAGGTGAATGATTGCAAAGAATCTGAATCGCGGGCCTTAGAATTAATTGGTAAATCGCAAATGCAATTGGAAGCAGCAAATGAAACCGTGGAAGCACTTCGGTCAGATGGTATAAAAGCAATGGAAGCTTACAAATCCTTAGCTTTAGAGTTAGAGCAATCAAAAACTCAAGCAAAATCATTGGAGGAACTTGTGAGCAAACTTCAGGCTGATTTGCATGACAGTGCTAACAAAAATACATTAGGTCCAACTGATGAAAAAGAACTTTCTCAGGAAAATGGAGAAAACGAGGAGATAAACCAGCTCAAAGCTGAGCTTATCTCTGCCAAATCTGAAGTAGGGCAGTTGAAGTCTGCATTGGATGTTGCTCAGGTAAGGTACCAAGAAGAGTATATCCAGAGTACATTGCAGATTAGAAGTGCCTATGAACAACTGGAACATACTAAATCAGAATCTGTTCAGAGAGAGGCTGAATTATGTGAGGAATTGAGGAGAGTTAAAGCTGATACTGAAGAGCTTAGAGGAAGCCTGATGGAAAAGGAGTCTCAGTTGCTGAGTATGTCAGAGGAGAATAAGGAGCTAATCTCCAAGATCAAGGAAAATCAATCTACTGAAAGGGAATTTGAACTTGCAACGGAGCTCAAAAAATTGGATGCTGATATTGCAGAATTGAAGGCAAAATTGTTAGATAGGGAGACAGCGCTGCAAAATATAACTGCAGAAAACAGCATGCTCAAGATTGAAATAAAGGAAGAGTTGGAGAAGAATAAAATCACATATGAGGCTGTTGCTTCAGCTGAAGCTGCAAGGGCTGCAGAACAAGAGGTTTTGACAAAACTTGGCCACATAACAGAAGAAGCCGAAAAAAGTAACAAAAGAGTGGTTCGCGTGACTGAGCAGTTAAATGCTGCACAGGCTGCAAATTCAGAGTTGGAGGCTGAATTAAGGAGACTGAAAGTTCAGTCAGATCAGTGGAGAAAGGCAGCTGAAGCAGCTGCCTCTATGCTTTCTACTGGAAACAATGGGAAATTTGTTGGGAGAAATGGCTCACTTGATAGTAGCTTCAATTCTATTAGTAGCAAGATGAACTCACCTTATTTAGAAGACACAGATGATGAATCTCCAAAGAAGAAAAATACAAACATGTTGAAGAAGATTGGAGTGTTATGGAAGAGGAATCATCATTAAGTAGATGCGGCTCAGGTATTGTATCATTGCAAACCAGTTAACTTGATGGCCTAATGGCTGTACTAATTATATGTTGTTTCATTGTAACCTTTTTGTCTTTTTGGATATTGTTATTGTCAGGTATTCTATGGTATCACTATCAACTTTCATGAATAGTGACCATTTAAGCAGTTCCTTGGAGAAATCTGTGATGAATTCTTGTGTTTATACATCGAACCTGCTGAAATGGAGTGGCTTATCAATGGTGCAGAGAATCTCAATTCTCAACTGTTTAGCTGTTCATAGACCCTAATGTATTTGTTTCCACGAATCAAGTCTGTTTCATGTCATCACATCCTTAGTAAGTAGCAAGAGCATGATTATGGATGAAAATTTGAAAAGGGAATGCGACCCACAAAATGTATTTCGATGTTGTTTTTGAGACCAATGTCACTATTGTTTCCCTTGGTGGGGCCAATCGCCTTGATGAATTTATCCATCATGTATTAGGGATGCTGTATGCCTCTTCATTCAATGTTCCTTATCGTCCATTATTCTTATTGCGGTTTCCTTAACATGTGCAACCTTACACAGGATAATAAATAAAAAATATTCTTTTCAAAAGTTGAAATACTTAAAACTGTCCTTTTCAAAAATACCTAAAAGATAACAAATCTTAAAGATCTAAGTAAATTTATTGAATATTAACATAAAACAAAAATGTAAAAGAAAGAAACATCATGACAACCAATATTTAGGAAAAAAAACACAAAAGAAGATATCAAAATAGAAAAGAGAACACTATAAAAAGGAAAAGAACATCAGGGTTGGCGGTAAAAAAAGCACTTCTAATAACATGACAAATAAATTACATTCACATGATTTGGATGATTTCGACAAAAAAAATATTTGGATTAAATCCTTTCACAAATTATACAGACTCATAATTTGTGATGGTGAAACAAGATATAACAATGTTTATCACACATACCACTGCTTAAATAGCAAGTCTAATATAACTATCTAAAATCAAAAGTAAAAAAAAAAAATGACGGTCTAATCACTCGTAACATGTTTTTTTTTTTTTTAACCACATGTATTTTATACGAGAGACAATCCTGTTTGAGGAACCCGAGACCTTGCTTAAGGGGAAATACTACTTGAACCAACCCGTCGGGGCCTGTAACATGATTTGTGAAGTGAATAATATTACTTTTAGGTTTTTTTTTTCCAAAATACTCCTTTCAATTTCAATGGGGCGTAGTAATATGCATAAAAAAAAATGGGGCATAGTAATATTTTTGGTTTTTTTTTTTTGGTCGAAAGTAATATTTTTGGTTGAAACGGGTCATAGTATGATGGTAAAACAAAGCGTGGCGGGCTAAATGATATTGGATCTAAAATCCAATGAAGCCTAAGCCCAACAGTTTTGCTGACCTTATAGTCCAGAAATGGAGGTACTGACTCAGTAGTCTTCGCTCTCTATATAAACAGGATACTCCTTTTGTACTAGGGTTAGGGTTTTGCTCTGCGGCTGCTTCATCCACTCTATCTTCTCTGAACTCGTTCAACTCTTATCGGTTCAGAACTAAGCCTCAATCGCCATGGGGTAATATATCATTCCATTATCGTCAAATATTTTTCTCGTTTCGTTGAGTTAATGTTATTACAACACACTCTAGGAATTGCTGTTTCTGTTACCAAATTACGATCTATTTTTTATCTCTCGCAATTCGTAGTGCTCTTGATCCTTTATGGTTCGCATTTAGCTTTTAGCGTTTAGCAAATGCTGGACACTTGCATATTTATGGTTTGTTTGAGAAAATTCAACACTGAAAGATGATGAAGTTGGTCAATTCGGTAATGTGTGGTTGAGTGCTTCAATTTACTCTTGCTTTAGGCGGATCCGTGTGTAGTTAAATTTTCTCATGGTTTCTCCATGTATTTTTGGTGTTTAATTTTCCTTATCTTTTTTGGGTTGATATTCCAAAGTTAGCTTTGAACTTTATTATTACATTCCCAAAGTGCTGTAATTGAATTTTGTTTATTCATAGGTTTAAGATGAATTGCACGCAGTTTATTTCGTTTTTGTTAACAATTTGTAGTTATCCATCCTTGTTAACATGATATTTTTTAATATACATAAGAACTTCAGAGTTAGAAAACTAACTCTTCCCACTTTCTTCTTTCTACAGGAAGACACGAGGAATGGGAGCTGCCCGCAAGCTAAAGTCCCACCGTAGGAGGCAAAGGTGGGCAGACAAGGCATACAAGAAATCTAATCTTGGCAATGAGTGGAAGAAGCCTTTTGCTGGTTCATCCCATGCGAAGGGTATTGTTCTTGAAAAGATGTAAGATTGATTTAGCTTGTTCTATATACACTTTAGTATAATATTTTCTTAATTAGAGCATCTGATATTAAGTAATTGTATGCTATTCTATATGCAGAGGTATTGAGGCTAAGCAGCCCAACTCTGCCATTCGAAAATGTGCCAGGGTTCAACTCATCAAGAATGGGAAGAAGATTGCTGCTTTTGTGCCAAATGATGGTTGTTTAAATTACATTGAAGAGAATGTAAGTGATCATTTTATTTTGCCTTTGTTATTTTGATTGTGTTATATGTTATGCTATTTTGCTTATCCTTTTTGTGTTATAAAATCTGCATTTGTATTGAGAAATCCATTGTATAATATGGGCCGTGGTTGATGGATGTAGGATGAAGTCTTGATAGCTGGATTTGGACGTAAAGGTCATGCCGTGGGTGATATTCCTGGTGTTAGATTCAAGGTTGTGAAGGTTTCTGGTGTCTCTCTCTTGGCTCTTTTCAAGGAGAAGAAGGAGAAGCCAAGGTCTTAAATTTGTGGAATGGCTCATCTCTCTGTTTGCTATAGTTTCTCCTAAAAATTATGAATTTTCCTTTTACTTCTATGGACAATTTTTATCGGCAATAGCAATTTTTCTGAACTACATTTGATTCATATGATCATATCTTATAGATTCCTCTCGTCGAGCTATTTCTTTAGACATTTCTTGAAGTACAATTAACTTTTTACACGTATCTTTTGGTTTTGGGCAGTATCACACTATATAAGTTTACGATGTTGATGCTCTTTTCTAACCAAACGATTGTAAATTCAATGTTAAGGGTTATAACCTGTGAGTCAACGCCAATACCTTAGGGTGTGTTTGTTTGTGAGAAAGGGAAAGAAAAGGGAAGGGAAGGATTAGGAGGGGAAGGGAGGATGAAATGAAGCTTTGTAATCTAGCTATACTCACGTTCAAGAACGATAGGGATGGATCCCTCATTGATTCTGGATACGCAATTATTTTTAACCCTTTTATGAACATGTCATAATACTGTATCTTATCAATTATTATGATGGGTTATTACCATGTATATTTCACAATTGGTATTATGATGGGTTATTACCATGTATATTTCACAATTGGTATCATAGCCTATAAGATACATTGTTATGACATGTTCATAAAAGGATTAAAAAGAATTGCGTATTTAGAATCAATGATCAATGAGGGATTTATCTCTGTTGTTCTTAAACTATTCTCTTCCTCAGGGCATCTCTATAGTTAATATGTATTTTTTTTTGGTGTAGTATAGTTAATATGTATATACTTGGATAATCCATTACCTATATTTTAGCTTAAATATGATCTCTACATTTTCTTTTGACAAATTAGTAAAATAATGCTAAAATTAACTAAGAAAAAATAATAAAATAAAAAACATTAATTAAAATATACTAACTAATTTGAAAAATAATAAAAATAAATCAAACTTTTAACTATAAAACATAACAAACAAAAACATTTAACTAAATTCAAATATAACACAACAATGCAATTAAATACAACATAAAGCAATGTTTTAACACTCAATAAATATTAAAACAAATTTCTAGTACAACTGATTTATAAACTTGCAGGTTGTGTTAGAAATTTCCAAAGATATGTCAAAATTGGAATTATAAGGTTAGCCTTTTAGGTGTAAAGGAAAGAAAAATCATACTCAAAGTAATAAATGTATAAAATCCCTTTATTTATGAGTTTTACGTTTTGAGTTTAATTAGTATGCACTGACAGTGTAAAAGAGTTTTACACTGACGTTTAATCGTGATTCTTCATTTATATGACTTTTAAAATATTAATTAGTAAAGTCAACAAACTTACCATAAATCAAGGGTTGTGATTAACCGTCTGTGTAAAACTTTTTACACTGTCAGTGCACAATCCTTTTTCTCTTATTCTTTATCAACTTTTTATTTATATCCCTTATTTTTAAAATGTTATTTGTTTTGGTCCTAATATAACAGTTTCGTCCACTGATATAGTGGAAACCATAGCACCACATAAGCAATTGTTAGGGGAGCAAATCAATCCTACGTGACCTGTGCATTACCAAATCTGATTAGTGACCCTATGTAAGTCTTAGTGGAGCACATGACTTTAACCTCATTTTCAAAATCCTAGCTACCATTGTCTAAACAATTGTTGAGAAGGTAGGTGGTTGTGGGGACAAACTACTACCGACATCCAAGAGTTTGAAAATTTTGAGAGATTAGGGGCCATGGGTACGATTGGGACTTAAACACATAAGGGAGAATGGCATTGTCGATCGTTGAAGTAACAGTGCAAGGTTGGGCAGAACAACAAAGAACTCAATAGAGGATGTGTTGCTGCTTGGAGTGGTACATAGTGGTTGGCCTGCATTGCAAACAAATATATTGGATGGTGATGGAGCTTGTTGCATCACAACCATGAACACATATGATTCAAGCTTTTTAGGTTTGGAAATGGATGTTCGAGGTAGAGATCAAAGCACGCCTCTGCTAGTGTTGGACGTGCGACTGCTTGGATGCTTCACATAGGTTAGTCGTTGGATGAAAGACAAAGTTATGGTTACGTGTTCAAAGATTATGGTGCTTCTGGTGACAATTCAGAGGTCTAATGTCAAGGATGACATGGAGCTGGTGGTCAATGCAATGGAAATAGAGTCTTTGTTTTGCTAGTTACAAGGATTTATTGAGTCCTTGGCTAGAGAATTCAAAGAGGCAAGTGGTTAATGGCTCATGTTTAGTGATGGTTTGGTTAGATGAAGACGAGTGGAGTTTTGGTGTTTGTTGTTGGTGTATGCGCTAGAGGTCAATGATATATTGACCCCTTTTAGCATTCAATATATGTCATATTAATTATAAAATGTATTATTAATTATATTAATCAATTAATATGATAGAGTCATTAGAATGACTTGTTCGTGGCGGTAAGATATCAAGTTAGACTTGATAGTGAGATTTTATAGGCTACTTTAGAACGTCATTCTCAAATCATCCCTAGTCAGGTATTATTGTAAAAAAGGACAACAATGATACGTCGAAACTAGTATGTGAGTAGATTGATGACTATGTCTCACTAGTCATGGATAAGTGATATCAAATATTTCACATGGGTACACATTAAAGGGTTTTAATAGTGTATTAGACTGACCCATCATGGGAATGCTACATGGATTATTATGTATGCCATCAGCGATTCTCATAGTGACAATGGTGTATGTGGTCCTTTGACCTGATGTCATTACGATTCTCAACATGAAGAGTCATATGCTTTGGTGCCATCAAATATCATGCCTAACTAGGTGACTATGAAGTTGGTTACCGAGTATGCCACAAATCATGTGGAGGGATGAGAGTGACTAGATGGGATTTGTCCCTCCCACATAATGGAGGTTATATATTGGGCCCTTTGATTGAGTAAGACTACAAAGTGGAAAGGCCGTGCCCAAATAATATTAGTATGGGATTAGGGATGGCAATGGGTAGGGTTTGGGTGGGGTATTATAGTACTTATCCCCATACTCGCGTTTTGAAAAAGTACTCGTACTCGGACCCATACTCGCGTGGGTAGTGATTTTGATACTTGTACCCTTACCCTCTGTGTACTTAAGTACTCGTACCCATTACCCGCACTTTTTTGGGAGGGGAATAGAAGATGAGAACAATGGGAGGGGAATATAAATTAGTTCAAGTTTTGCTATTTTAGTGTTTATGAATACAAAATTATAAAATTTCCAAAATATTTAAATTAATTAAATTAGTAGTATATATTAATGTTTTTTGTGACTATAATATATATTAACATTAATTAATTTTTTACGAAAAATATTAATTAATACTATATATATTAAATTAATCATATGTATATAAATTACATTAATTATATATATTATATAAGTGCGGGTATGCGTAGGGTAACCATAGTACCCATACCCATTAAAAATGCGGGTAATTACCCGATCTCGGACCCAGATCCATTTGGTGGGTAATTACCCTAGTTATTGCGGGTACCCATTGGGTCTGGGTCCAATTATCATCCCCATACGGGATATCAATATTATTGGTTATAAGTCTACTCAAGAAACTCAGACTAAACTATACAAGGATGACACGTTCCATGTCTTGTGTTCAATCTAGATAGGTGGAGAAATGGACTATACTTACATGGTAACATTGATCGCATATGTCCTTTGGGGACATCCAATAAAATTAAAACGAAACATTGATCATAGATTGATTATATGTCAAATCACATTGACATCCATGTTATTTGTGTAGTAGCGATGTTTTGCTAAATATCATTCGCTACTTGTAATACTAAAATATGATTTTAATGTTACTGTCAACGTATTGGGAACCTACAGGGTCACACACTTAGAACGGGCTAACTTCGACACTGAATCCATTAGATGATTTTGATTGGGCTTTTAATTAGATTAAAGGTCCATGTGATGTGAAACTCATTTAGTAAGATTAAATGGGTCAACCTATTAGTTTGGGCCTACACATGGGTAGGTATCACTAAAGCCTAATGCTCACTATGAGGGTTAGCCACCACAATATATAGAATATATGGATCGTAGCTAAGAAGTGATTACTCTAATACTCAAATCCTCAAAGAGAAAAGGGTTTTCTCTAAATCATATCACCACTCCCTTATAATGAGAAAAAGACAATCATCCCTTCGCTATCACTAGCACTGCGAAGGAGGGAGTCCTAGTATCTCATTCGTGTGGATACCGTAGAGGCATGGCTACTTTTGCATGCTCGTGGTTTGGCAAAAAGGAAAGCACTAAAAGGTATACTCTATAACACGATGTATGGCTTTTGCATAGATCCTTAGAGGGTTTTGGATATATCTAAATTTTGAAAGTTTAGTTCTTCCGCCGTGTTTGACCTTCCAAAACCCAACATTTGTGTTGGTGTTTGGTTGTAATAAATTAGTTTGGTGGCTTAAACTAACATGGTAGAGATAGCAGTAGGGAATGTGTGGCGTTTTTTATGATAGCGGCAGGGAATTAGTTCCAGGAGCTAATTGAAGTGGTTCGAGTTTGAGTATAATCTGATGCTTTTGGTTGAGGGCGTTGGGAGTTTTATATGGCGGCAATGAACACGATGATGGATCTTGACTAACTATTTTGAGGGATTTATATATGGGCTTGGGTTTGAGCTTAGAAATATACTACTTTTTATTTCTATTTATCTGTCTCATTTAAAGATTTTTTTTTCAATTTATTTGTCCTATGAAGTTTAAGAAGGTATTGATTATATTTTTCTACTTTTACCTTTAATATGTGGAAAATCAATGAATAAAATAGAGAGATAAATGTTATATTAGGAAAAAACATAATAAATTTAACATAAATCAACATATTTATTATATTTCTTAATTTGTATGTTGTCATGTAATGAGACAGATAAATAGGAACATAGGTGGTAGATATTAAAAGATGTATATGTATTGTGTTTTGAATGCAAAAAGTTAGTCTTTAGATTTATCACACACATGTATAAATCTAATTTTATTGAGGGGACTATATATAAAATTACATAGATCTATTAAGAAAGTTTTTTAAGGGAGGCCTGACCCCCTCCGCCCCTTAAAAGATATGCTTATGCACAAGCCATGTAAGATGGATCTGGCCACTTGAAAGTTGTGTATATGACATTTAGTTATCCACATAATCAATTAACAAGAACTAAAACCAAAAACTTGCATAAATGGAAGGATAAAAAACATATTTAAGTCAATAATAAATTTATATTAATATGATGTGAATGATATGTTTGGTATTATTACAAAACACAAATCACTAATTGTTTTTTACACAATTACTTGGCTCTTAATCCTAATTAAATGAGGAAACAAATCATGATATATAAGGAAAGATTGATAAAGAAATTATCTTAAGCAATGCGACCTTTTAAATGAATTATATAACAATACTTAAAAAATGCAAAATAATATTATCTTAGGCATTTAAATTATCAAGCAAAAAGAAGCATAAAATGAAATCCAAAAAGGATATATTGCACCACTTGTTCAAAAGATCCACAACGGATGATTGGGAATAAGCACTCTTGTTGAACTCAGACCGGACCGGCTGGTCCGGTCAGCCCAATGGATCGTTTCTGCTATTGACTCGTCAACGAACCAGTCCAACCGTGCTTATACCGGGAGAACCGGTAAGAACCGGCCAATTCTGGTTTAGAAGCCACCCAAATCAGCAGCTATTTATTACTTTAAAAAATAATTGGCACAACTAGCACGCGCAAGTTTCAAAGCCACGTCTCTTCTACAAGGTATGAAGCACCTAACCACTTGAGCCACTGCTGATTTTTATTATATATATGCTAAAGTTTATATATATAATATATCACTATGAAAAAACCTCAATTTCTCTTCCCTCATGAATGGGCCAGGCCACTTATTGTTTTTCTAATATAACATTAGTTTATTTTACATACTAACACATTAAATAATATAAATAATTATATTTATTTTTATATGCCATATTTTTTAGTATGAATTTATAGATTTTTATATATATCGGTTTAACCGGTTCAACCAGTGACTCACTGGTTCGACCATTGACCCAGTACTCTGACCGAGTCAATAACTGGTCCGAGTTTTAAAACACTGGGAATAAGTCCGTGGAAAAAGAAATCTAGAGAAATAAAAAGGACAATATGGTATTATAAAACTAGGAAAGCATAGTATAAACCCTAAAAGAAGTGGTTTATGATGAATCTTTACCCTATAAAAGTGATTTATGGTTAATCTTTACCGTAATAAGTATAGATTTAATATTAAAAAGTTTTAATAATATATATTATAAAATTAAATTAAATTAAATTTTTATAGTAATAAAATTGGAGGTCTATAATAAATTTAAACTCCACCCTAAAAAGACCCTATAAAGCATAGCAAGGTCTAGGGAAGGTTTAAACTCATTCTTTTCAAAAACTTAACCTATATCCTCTTAATCACAGAAAACTAATTCAATAGCTGTGCTAAGGCTCCCCATTAATTGAGCGGCAGAGAAAGAAATCTAGAAGACCCATTAAATTCAAGCTTAATGGTGAATAAAACATTACTTCAAACTGACAAAGACTTTCTATTCATGACTTGGAAACAGTACATCAAGATCAAGACTTTAGTAGTAGCACTTTCAGCACAAAGTAGCAAACTCAAAATATGTAGTTCAACTTGATTAAATCAACTCAATTGTTTTCTTTCTGTAAAAACACTACCATCCATATTGCAAAAAGAATCTTTGACTGCAAAGGGTCTCCTTGTTGAAGCTGCCATGCCGAAACTGGTTGGGGAAACAGATAGGCATGGAGTAGACGAACCTTTCAGTAATTCCTCTGTTTTAGGACAATCATAAAGCTCCTTGTGACTTGATAACTCCAAACCGTTGTTGGATTTATCTTGGATGCTAGCATCAGTCTGGGAGAACGAAAGAGAATTCACATTGAACTTCTCACATGTCTCAAAATTTATGTCTATAAGTCCAACTTGTTTGCTCAAACAATCAATTTGATTATCATAATGAGCATTTTCCTGGTTGACACCCTTAAGTGGATGCAAATCATAATGAGTTCTCTCCACTAGATGGGAGGGAGTTGTATTTTCAACAGCAACCATGGGTATGTCAGAAGAGCTTTTGACATTCTGCACTGCACTTGATGTCTTAATTGCAACATCTAATGATTCGTGAAAAGGATTTGGATGCAAATTTTGTTGGCTATTGGGTTTTGTGTCTTCAATTGACGTGATAGATCTAGCTGGTTGCAGCTTTGCAAGCTTTGTTTTGTTTTGGCCTTCACTTGAACTTCCTTCTCCATGTTTTGGCAGGCCACGAGGTACAACAGAGTGTGTTTGCATTCCTCCGCGTGGAGTGCGCACTGAGGATTTCACCTGCATAACATTATGACACCAAATCAACAAATGCAATGTAGTAGAAATGAAGAAAGAAACAGCAAAAATAAAAATATAATTTATACAAGCACATACTACACCTTGAAAAACCAATACATGGCTTTTAAGCTGTGTGACCATAATGATACAGAATCTGTAATTTCTCCAAGAAAATAGCACTAACAAACTCGGTTTCTGACTACATCAAATATAAACAAGAAGGCAAAACTCACCCCATCAAAGAAACCAATCTTTGGTGAAGGCAGTCGAAGGCCTGAAGGTTTCCCTAGAGCAGGAGGAAGAACTGTTGCTCCTGGAGCAGTCCTTGCACTTTGATTGATAAACCCAGTATGCTGAGCTTCCTGCCCTTCTAAGCCTGGATCACTCTGAGGAATCTGGGAATTAATATCTTCATCTGCATTAGTGTCGGATAAAACCTTTCTGCTACAGCTACTATCAACACTGGATCTTGAACTATTACACATATGTTTAGCCACAGAAATTGACGAGGATGACTCAGAAGACCAGTCACTGATAGAGCTAGCAGGTGAAATACTTGAAGAAAGCTTGGTGGCAGACATTAAGCCTGAGAGACTAGAATCCCCAGGTTCAGTTTTATTTCTTGAAGCAATTCTTGATGGTGTTCTGGCAGCTGTGCAAGATGAGAGTGGCGTTAAAGTTCCAGCATTAACCTTTCCCTTTTAAGGAATTAAAAGGAGATCTACAATATAATCAGATATACCAGAAGATGTGGAAGTTGCTGATTTTGTCTTGGTTGATACTAACGGACCAGAAGGGACTCTGGATGGTCGTGTGGGCTTAGGCACAGTACGTCGAGAATCTCCAATAACTGATGCTTTTGACACTGAACTGACTCTATCTGAAGAGGTCAAATAAAAATAAGAGTTAACTACACAACATAGAAAAAATCAGGCAATGCTTATACCAAAATGAGAAGCGAACAAAAAAAAAAAGAAGAAAAAGTCATGCTATAGCAAGTTCTAACCACCAATTATTCGTTTTGCCCTGTCCTTTTCACCTTTGACATGTAGATCACCTAGTGATACTCTCTTGGAAGAAATTGTGGAGCTTGGAAACTTTCCTGGTACCTTTGATTGCTTTGGAATAGATGACTCCCTCCTTGTAGCAACAGGCTTCATCAAAATAAGAAATTTAGTCAGGTATAGTCACTTAAAATTTCATTTCATAACTTCTGACTGCTTTTGTCCTCTGCCAATCATCAGTTAGCTACTAGTTCTCTTCAGTCGTTTAATTTAGTTGCATACCTGTGGAAGTTGTGGAAAAATGGGATTCTTCTTGTTTGTCATCTTCCCAGCTCCTTGCATGCCAGAACTTGGATTCCTAGAAGCAGGTGGGACCTTCATCTAAAATCAATAGAAATTTATTGCAGGCATTTTATTTATAGGGTTTACAAAAATGGAAGGCAATTAGGCTACACTATTTCAGACAGGACCACCATGCATTTCTCCATAGCACCCTTGTGCATAATTGATAATAGGCACCTCTGCGATGGCGCAATTTTCTGGTGATGTAGATATACCACCAGGACAAAGTGCAAAAGGAGGAATAAGGAGTTGCAGCCAAAGTTTTGATAAAGGGAAACAACCTATCTACAGATGAACCAACCCGCTTGGTTGGCACTGCAGGCACGTTTATTTAAGTATTCTCAAGATAAATCATGACTAATCAATAACCATAGGATGTTATAGTGTCATTTGATTTGATATAATTGATCCCACCTAATGGGAGAAGGGTTTAGTTGTTGTGCATGTAGTATTTTTGAGATAAGGAATCATTCAAATATATATGACAGAAATTTTATAGTCACTGTACTAAAGCAATTTACCTTGTTGCGAGAAACCATGGCAGCCTTTCTTGAAGCTGGAAAAAAAGTAAAAATAAGAGCAAGAAATCATTGATTTGGCTAATTGGGGATATAAATCAACACACCCTCCATCTACAAAGACTTACAGTCATGAGTTTGAGACCGCGGTAGCCCTGAGGGAGATGGCACTTTGGTGAGGTTGGACTTGCCACTAGATTTTTGAATTGAAGCTCTTACATCCTCGAATAAATCACCCTCCATCTCAACACTTTCCAGAGTCAAGCTATCACTCTCTAAAGTGGATATGGACTCACATGACTTGTACACATCCTCTTCAATCCGCAGCAATGCTTCCTTCTCAACGCCTTCAATTATACTAGACAGCTCCTCAGGATCCAAAACCCCTGATATGAACACATGCACCAATCAAAGACAAACACACTTAACAACATCCTATTGCATGCAAAAAAAAAGTACAAAAAAAAAATGCAAGTGCATAAAGAAATGTACCAGCACTAGTGAAAAAAGCGCTGTCCCAAGCTAAACTCTTGCGCAAATTGCACTTGGTGTTTTTCTTGGTCTTTCCTATTTCGGATGTGTGTGGTTCATGTTCCCACTGTTCAAGTTTGCTAGCAGCATCCTCAAACTTTTTTGAGTTCGGAGTGTATAACAAATCATCATGATTTTGGTTTTCTGAAAACATAGATCAAATTATGAACTTCACTTGAACGGTGAATTTTGATGAGTTTTCTTTTGATTTCAAAATAATCGAACGAGAAATTCGGAGTTAAATTGAAAAATGAAAAAGATGACCTGAATGTTGGGGGTTTCCAGAAAGGGGATCGAGAAGCGAATCATCTGCGGACGAAACGTCGATGATGCTGAGGCGTCGGTCTTGGACGTCCCTCTTTCTCAGGGAACCGTCTGATTCGGAAAACATCGAGGCTTTGCGGCGGCGAACGGTTCAGATTCTGCGGCTGAAGTGAAGTCTGAAGTGAAAAGGGAACGAAGGAGGGAGAGGCTTTGGTTTCGGAATTTTGAACTTTGGAGTAGCGGCTAGTGGATTCAAGACAAACAAAAAATAGACTTATTGGTTTAAAAATGAATTAAAAATTAAAAATAAATAAATGAAAAGTGTGACGTGGTGAATCCGGTCATGTAAGATGTGCATGTGTGCTGTGCAACCGAGAAAACGGAGCGTTCCTGTCTTGTTAACATCATGATTCGCCCACGCCGATCCAACTCAAACCCATTTTTCAAGCTTCAGATAGGATTTTATTTATGGGTCGCAATTTGGTACCCTCCGGTCAAAGAGGGTTTTAGTACCTTCTTGTCACTTTTCTATTGAATAGGCCAAAATTTCATAGAAACAAGTTATGTATTTCGTCCTAAATTATTTCGAAGACATGAAGTAGATTTTAAATGAGACACATGTGTATTGCAAATGAGAATGCGAAAAAATTAGGGAATACAATAAAAAAATACATGATAATGGTTACAGGGGATCTAAAAGTCTTTTCAAAAATTAAAAATACAAATTCTAATAGTTAAATATTGTCTAATAAGTATAAAAATACTAAGATCATTTAAAAAAGTTGAGAGAAATTCACTAAATGATCAAAGAAGGTACCAAAACCCCCTCTCACCAAAGGGTATCCTAGAATTTCCCTTTATTTAATTAAATCATTTTTTAAAGGTTTATTACTTAAGAAAAGAATAAAAATTTTAAACTAAGTAATTCAACACACATTGTTTAAAATAGTTTACAATTAAAGGTTTTGTAAAAGAGCTCATAAAAAAAACTATTTACCCAAACATAAATAAATATAAACATTTTAAAGAATTACTATTTCCTTACCGTATTACTACTTTTTTTTTACATATTTGACTTATCTAAAGTAAGTAATGTATTTTAGAGGATAAAACTTGAAATTTTAACTACTAGTCAAAAAATCATTTGTCAATATTTTAACAATTCTATAATTTATTATTATTATTATTATTATATATATTATCACAATTATAATCATCAATTTTTCAAGTATAATATGAGGACAAGAAATATTGCTAGTAGTAGGTTATCCAAGCTTTGGATCAATAAGTTAACGAGGGTTGGATGAAATAAAGTGTATGCTTTTGAATGTTATGAAGAATTACCTTAAAAAATAAGTTTTTTTTTTCCTTTTGCAAGCATTTCAAAGTTAATTATAGCGAGATTTCCAAGATCTATATATGTTTCTCAAAGTGTAGAAGGCACTAAGTTGTAAAATTAGTCGAGTAGAGTAAGATAGGGTCTCGTATCTGATAAGTCGCAGGTTCGAACGCTTACTCGTCCCCTTGGGGCGAGGTAAAATGTAAGTACTTCTGTAAATGCTATTTGAGCCCGGAGGCATTCCCCGCCTTGGACTGGGTCACCATCCCCTCACCCTAAATTTAATTCCATAAAAAAAGGTTGTAAAATTAGGCATCCCATCATCTCTTTTTTATTTTGTAAATGTTACGGTCTAAACCTAAGGCCCAATAACCTAAATGGCCCATAAACAATATAAATACAATATATGATTATATCTGCCATTATTACAAATACCTGCAAACTTACCCCTTTTTTGTATATGCCCACTTACCACATTTATACAGGGAAAACCCCTATAAATACAGAACGATAACAGTTCATAAGGGCGCGCAATCTTACTCAGTTAATCCCTTGACTGTTTTACTTATCTGACTTGGGCGTCGGAGTCCCTTTACAGGTACACCCCCTGGGTTCAACTCGGATTCAAGCCTTTGCGACCCGAATCCGGATCCGAGTTCTACCCCAGAACAGCAAAGAATCATGATTGAAAATCTATGGCGGTCATGAATGAGACTCTGCCAAATTTTATTAAATAGAATATTAGGTCATGTTTTGTAAAAAAAAAACATATATAGTAAAATGGGGTAGACTCTAGTAAAGTTGTCAAAGTGAGGCAGCCCGACTCACTCAGGTTGGCTTTTTGTGGGTTGCTCAAAAAGTGAGTCGAGTCATATTGGCTCACTTTTTTTGTGAGTTAAAAAAATACCAACTTGGATTGATAATCCATAAATAGGTGAATTAAGTGGGTTGACTAACCTAATTTATATACAAAATAACGAGACATAAGAAATTAAAAAAATAAAAAAATCACAAAATAGAAAAATACAAAAAATTAAAACATAGAGGACGTCACTAAAGCGCATTGGATTGCAGTTGTGAGTTAGTGAACATCACTAGAGGCCTAAGCTTAGGGAACAAAAATAAAAGTGCTACTTGCAGAGGCGTGGCAAATTGCAATCACCGGAGAGGATAGGCAGACATCAGGCGATTGTTGAGTGTTAAGCGCGAAACAATGAAAGGATTTTAAACTTATTAGATAAGTCTGTTTAAGTAAATATAAGTAATATAGTAATATTTTTATATTGATATTATTATCATAAATATTTTTATTATAATGTCTCATAATTATATACTCATTAGTTTTTTTTTTCTTTTCCTTGATTGAGAATCCCCCACCATCATAGATGTAGGTTTAACCTCAAATCGAATGTGGTGGTTAGGTAAAACACTTCCAAGACTAGCAACTCCACTGTGACCAAACACTGATTAGGATTCGAACTCCCGACCTTGAGACAAAGTTCGTCTAAGATTACAGTTCACTTCCACTGTAACTAACTACTGTTTGTTTAGATATATGAGTATGTTGTCTTACATAAAAAACTTGAGCTTATAAATGTTTGTTTGAGTTACAATTGAATAGAATTGATTATAGAATCAATGGTTGAAATGGGTGGTACATTGGTGCACGCTTTACGAAACACAATGGATCGGGTCCGTTTGATTTACAATTGAGCAGAATTGATTTTAGAAATGAATGATTGAGATGAGTGATGCACACTTTACGAAGCACGTTAGACGGAAGTGATTTAAAATCAATTATGCAAAACCTAAGTTTTATTTTTTCAAACGCCCACTCAAACGGACATGAAAAGTGATTTGAAATCAATTATATGGAATTGATTTTTGCACTGTTAAGAATTTAAATCAAACAGACACCGAATCTATTTAATTATATGTTTATAACATATTTAAATACATTATCATAAAATAAACTTTTAAATAGACTTTCAAGCCAAATTAAATTTATAAATAAGTCAAATTGGACCATAAAATAAAAACATATATTATGTAAATAAGTCAAGTTCAAGAGTTATAAATTCAGGAAGTAGGTTAGGCTTAGCTAAAGTCCAACCTATTTCCATAACTAACTCTAGCATTTATTCTTTTTATGTTTTCATTTAATAATATTTGATTTGCATTTTCATTAAAAAAAAATTCTTCCATAATTTTTCCCGCTGCTTGCAGAAGTGGAAATGGGGCCCAATCGTCACCCCGATTAAAGCCCAAAACACCGGTCCAGAAGAGTACTACCTTATTATTTTCCGTTTTCCCGCCAATAGCCCGGCGAACGCGAGGAGGTGGATCGGAAACGGAATGCACAGAACTCCAGAAGAGACGGAGCAGAGGATCCGACATGGATTCGGATCCTTCTCCATGGACCTATTAGAGTTACTGGACATTTACTTTCCTCAGCAACTGTTCACCGTCGAAGAAAACTGGCTTAATCTCACAACCGCTCTTCTTTCCTTCTTTTCTTCTCCGCCGGGCCTAAACGTCGCTTCTCAGGTATTGCAATCACTCTTCTCTCTTCAAAATTTTCATTTCTTTACTCCAAATTATTATACAATCTTGTTGAATGTTGAATCGATTCTTTGACGCAGCCAGTAATTTAAAATTTAAAGTAATAATAGGCCAATATTATGTTTCTGAATTCTCTTCGCGGCATTGCATTAGTTTTCTGCACCGTTTGATGTCGGTATTAAGCTATTTGCGTTTAACGAAAGCCATTTTTCAAGAACACAGATAAGCAAGAGGAGTCTGGAAACGAAACAAGCATTTATATCAACCGCGTTAGAATTGTTTCTCTGTATCTTATGAAAACGAAATTACTGAAGACAGTAAGATGAATGGAATAAGGATTGTTTTATAGTGCAATTTTTATTTTTCGTTTTAAATTAGTTTTTGGTAGCTTTAGTTTGTGAAAACGTGGGAAGGAGAATAACTAAGAGAATCTATGTTCTTATGTGATCATTTGGAGGATTTTTTGCCCCCTCCCTGGATTTTACAGCTTTCTAAGCACCCTTGTTTGGTTGCAGTGATGTTGAATATTTCAAAGTGTGTGTTGTAATCTTTGAATTATGCTGGCAGGTGAAAAATGATTACGGAAACTATGTTTTATCACTTGACTTTGAGCAATTCAAAAAAATGTGTCATATTGAGGAATTTTATGAAATGTTAATGGAGAAACCTAAAATTGCCCTCTTATGCATGAGTGCTGCCGTTCACAAGGTATGCTTGAAGTAAACTCTTATGTTATGTTGCACACACTAGTGCTTATTTTATGCTTGGCCAAGGTTTTATATTTACTTAAATAATAAATTTGAATCAGGTTTTGCTTTCCAAATGGGACATTGACAAGCTGGAGCTTGGTGCAAAAGTAGATATCCGTCTTCATAACTGTCCTGAAACTATGATTGCACTGAAGAACTTAAAAGCAGCTTACATTGGTATATCATGAAATCATTGTAGTGATTATTTTCTTAATGCTTGCTAGCCAATATTGAAGCTTTCCCATTATATAGGAAAAAAATGCATTATAACATCCTTTGGTGATTTGACAGACAAACTTGTCTCAGTGCGAGGCACTGCTGTGAAAGTCAGCACTGTCAGGCCTCTTGTGGTAGAAATGAGTTTCGAATGCAGTAAGTGTAAACAAACAATTACGCGTATATTTCCTGATGGAAAATTTTCACCGCCATCAACTTGCAATTTGAATGGCTGCAAGAGCAAAATCTTTAATCCATTGCGATCTACTGCTCAAACTATTGATTTTCAAAAAATAAGGTGAGCCTGGTGCTTGATTCATTATCTCTTTTCTTTCACATACGTTTGGTGTCCCCCCACCCCTACTCATTCGTTTTTAAACCCATTTTTAATGAATATGATGCCCCAGAGTTCAAGAATTATTAAAACCTGAAGATCATGAAGAAGGACGGGTGCCTCGAACAGTAGAATGTGAGCTTACCCAAGATCTTGTTGATGCATGCATACCTGGAGATGTGGTGACTGTTACTGGAATTATCAGGGGAATTAACACTTACATGGATATTGGAGGAGGTATGATTGAAACTGCATGTTTTTGTTATCCACCACATATGATGTGATGTCCTGTATTAACACTTGCATGGTCGTTGAAGTGAAAACAAATTGAATTTTGTGAGCAAAGATAACTAAACTATGTAAAGTTTTACTACTGTATCTGAAGCCGTTTTAATCTCCTTTCCTTATTTCTTCCTGTTCGCCAGTGTTTGGATTTGGTTTGATGCAAAAATCATTTATGTCACCGTAATGTCTGGCCAATAAATGACCAGGAACTCTTGTGATAATTATAGAATACTTTTACCAAAGATGAGGATGAAGTCATGATTCATGAAACATAAATAATGAGTGTCTTAACATCATATCTGTATATTCTTCTGCAGAAGATGAATTTCTTCTTTTCCTCAAAAGCTGGATTCCACCAGCTTCTGCTTAATTTTTTAAGGCTACATAACTGCTGTCCTGTTGCCAAACATCTTATTTCTGTTTTTACTGTTTTGTCTGGCTAAGAGTTATCCTTGTTTTAAATCTCTCAATTACCTTGCATAACATGCAAATTTATTCTCGTTTAAGCCATTTTTCTTACCTGATGCAGCTTGCGGGTATTTATGCAGGCAAGTCAAAGAACAGAAACCAGGGATTTTACTATCTATATCTTGAAGCTATATCCGTAAAAAATTCTAAGTCACAGTCCATACCTGAGGATTCACAAGACTCTAATCCAAAAGCTAGACCGACTGAGCTGTTTGATTTGTTTTCATTTTCTTCAAAGGATTTAGAATTTGTTGTGAAGTTTGCAGAGGAGCATGGTTCAGATTTATTTCGGCAAATCCTTCAATCTATATGCCCATCCATCTACGGGCATGAACTTGTTAAAGGTAAATGTGTATCACATCATGAAATTTGTCTCTTTTGCTGACTTGCTCGTAGCTTGTTTGGTGAGAGGCTGAGCCTTGGCACAACAGTAACGTTGCTGCCTTGTGACTTGGTGCTGGTGGTCACCGGTTCTAATCCTAGAAACAGTCTCTCCACCCAGGGCAAGATTGCATACATCTGGTTTTTCTCAGTCCCTGCATTGGCAGAAGTCTCATGCACTGGGCCACCCTCCTAGTTGCTTGTTTGGTGACATGTATTTTATGCTTTCTGTATTAGTTAGAATAACCTTGTTCATGCTTCCCATTAAAAAGGTCATAATCTCGCTGCCCCAATATATTTTTGTTCACTTTTATCTTATGGTTCTCGTGGTTGGATGGTTAGTTACTGTTTGGGAAGAATGTGACTCTGAGCTATTTCTGATATTCCACTGGCATTATTTGAGGAATATATTTCAAAATTGGCAATCGAGAGGTGAATCTAATATCAGTTTGCTATTATTTTTACAGCTGGGATAACACTGGCATTATTTGGTGGTGTAAGAAAGCATTCTATGGATCAAAATAAGGTTCCTGTGAGGGGAGATATTCATGTCATAATCGTTGGTATTGTTAATGTCTTTTCCTTACACTTTGAATGGAATCAAACCTTCAGAAATGTTTTTCTTACGGAGAAGTAGATTTATTTATGTCAAAAATGTTTTCTTTTAGTTAATATACAATTTGGTCTCTGCAAGTGACAATTGTTACTTTGATCCCTGGAAGTGTCTTTGTACGCAAAATAGTTCATGAATATGTTAACTTCTTTACAAATCAATTATTTTGTCAACGACTATTAATAAGGTGTGATAGAATAGCTAGTATGGCACATAAGTGTCAAATAAGTCGCTTATATGAATGCCTACATAAGTGCCACACGTGTAGTTAATGTACCTTGTCAGTTATTTCATTACACCTTATTAATAGCCTTTGATGGAAGGATGAATTTGAGAAAACATTTGGAAATTAATTTGTGCATGGCAACATTTTCAGAACTAAAGCAACATAAGGTGTCATTTTTACGGACCGAATTATATATTAAAGTATTAGTTGTCACAATGGAGACTTGACAAAAAGTTATGGAGATGAGATGACCAACGGGTAGTATTGCAATTTCAATTTTCCAGGCGATCCTGGTCTAGGTAAGAGCCAGCTGCTACAAGCAGCAGCAGCTGTTTCTCCACGCGGTATCTATGTCTGTGGTAATGCCACAACCAAAGCTGGCCTCACAGTAGCTGTAGTGAAGGATTCCATGACAAATGACTACGCTTTTGAGGCTGGTATATATTTTAAAATTCTTTTTATGGTTGTACTAAATCAAATTGCAATCTTCTGGCTCAATGTATACTGTGCTATTTCCAGAATTAAGGGGTCATTTGTGATTGGTCATGATTGACTGGACTCTTTGCGGAATTGGACTTTAAATTGTGTTTTCCCAAGTTACGTTTAATTGTTTGTTTCTTCAAATTGTTCTTCTTTGTTCCATATTTTTAAATCATTGGCTGGCCAAGCAGTATGGGTTGCTCGTTTGATGCTAGCATCTATGACTATTGCAATAAGGTGGAAAAAGAAGAAAAAAGTTATTTCTGTTTTGCTATTTGGATAAGGATATTAGTGGGTCTAAGATTTTGCTATGATCTTAATCAGTTCTTATTTTCTCTGAATTATTGTTGGAATTCCTGACAGGTGCTATGGTGCTGGCTGATAGTGGATTGTGCTGTATTGATGAGTTCGATAAAATGTCATCAGAGCATCAGGTTTGTCCTCTGGTGACTGGTGATCAATTTTTCTAGTTACTTTTAATATTCCTTAACTGAAGTGAATTTGTGATAATACAGGCTTTACTAGAGGCAATGGAGCAACAGTGTGTCTCTATTGCAAAGGCGGGGCTAGTAGCAAGTTTATCATCCCGGACATCTGTCTTAGCGGCTGCAAACCCCGTCGGTGGTCATTATAAGTAACATTTTCAATTTTCATCTTATTCCCACAAATTTCCTTAGTGGCCTATTAATATTTCGATACTGTGTCTCAGATTTATCATGATAAAAAGTAAAAACAATATATAAACGGTAATAATCATATGAAATTCACTAATATATCCTTATTTTCGTTTTCTCCTTCAATGAGGTAGATATCTTTGAGGTTCTTAATTGATATGCATTTGTTTTTTGTATGTAATATTGTCTTTACTATCAAATAATGCCATTCATGTAACTAAGCAAAGCGTTTCTTCTGACGAGTTCTGCAAGCTATTTGTATGAAGGTATCTATATATTGAAATCTATAACCCAAATTGCAGCCGGGCAAAAACTGTAAACGAAAATTTGAAAATGAGTGCAGCTCTCCTGTCTCGTTTTGATTTAATTTTCATACTGCTGGACAAACCTGATGAACTTCTGGACAAGCGAGTCTCGGAGCACATCATGTCAGTAAGTTATACTGTCTCCTTAATTTGTTTCGCTGCTTGCTTGTACATGAATTACATGCTGTTCATATTTCATTGATGGTTGATGGGAATGGCAACTTTGTTACTCATCTTGATGCATTTTGATAAAAGTAGCAACTATTATAGTGACGACTAAGTATATTACATGGGCTTTCATTAACTGTCTGAACTTTTCAGTTGTGAGTTGTGCGATAAGATGGTCTCCAAACTGTAGTTTCTTTAATATAGCATGTATCTGCTTATGTCAAGGATATGAAATTATGAATTATTAAATTATGCTATTTTTCATGTATGCTTAATTATTCTTGGTTTCCCCCTCTCTTGTCTTGGATTTCTTGATCTAAAAGCTACTCTTCTCAAATAAGGAAATTAAATTGGTAAGTGGCTTAAACTTCCAATGTATTATAGACATGACATGACTTGTACAGGGACACTAACACACAAATGCGGGAAAAAGAATATTGAAAGGGAAACATCATTTGCTTCATACTTAGTTGAATCATGTTGGGTTTTCCGCATGTTAGATTTGGGTGTTCTAGGAGTAGGACAATTTCTCTTCTCACAGTAAACAAAGGCTGGATGTTTTCACATTTCAACCAAATTTTGTTCTCAAATCAATGTTATTTTCATTTGATCCCATGTTTCTCCGTGTTTATGTTAGTTCTAAAGATTAATGTTTCAAATGTATCATGCAGCTTCATGCTGCGCATGGACAACATTCGCCGGCATTGAAAAAGCGACGTGGAGGTTATATCCGTCTTGCATTATTTTTTAAATTTGCTAGAGCGTCCTACATTTTGGTAACTCCAGATTCGCTAAAACATTCTGCTTGACCAGATCCACCTTCTGATTCAAGAGCTGCTGAATCACAGAATGCTGAAGGTGTAGATTTGAGTGTTAGATCTGGTTCTTTAATTTCAAGGTTGAGACTTGACCCACAGAGAGACCGGGATTTTGTTCCATTACCCGGTCAACTTCTTCGCAAATACATTACTTATGCAAGAAGTTTTGTCTCTCCTAGGTGATTTGATGTCATATCACCTTCTGATTCTGGTCTAGATACTCCCTTCGGAAGCTTCTAAGAATTTATCTTCTGCCTCTTCTCTCTTTTTGATTTCTCTTAACCAGGATGTCCAAGCCAGCAGCAGAAATCTTGCAAAAGTTTTACCTAAAACTAAGAGACCATAATACTTCGGCTGATGGTACTCCTATAACAGCAAGGCAGCTGGAAAGTCTAGTAAGGCTAGCTGAAGCTCGAGCTCGGCTGGACTTGAGAGCAGAAATAACGGCCCAGGATGCAATGGTTAGTTTTACATGCTAATATGACTTGAATAATGTTGATAGCACTAGTTCCTATTTCTGTCCCTCAAGTTTAATCAAGTAAATATAAGTCTGAGGAGTGAGGACTATTTTTTTAGCACAGCTTGGGTTTGTAGGGATGTCACAATTAGTTCACATGAAGACTAATATACAATTCTTGGAGCAACCAAAAAGCCGTCATTCTAATATAGATGAAAAGCTCTACTGAACATTTACAATTCTTGCAAAGATATGAAAGGGAAATACAGTAGGTCAATAATTTTCCCTGCCTCTGCTTTTATGTCATGCAACAATTATTTTATAGCATTTCCAACACCAAACTGAATGTTTCCGGTCCATAAAGTTTAAAATGACCATGTTTTATTTTGTCATGAATTCCTTGAGCCATTCTTGTAAATACATGGGTTGCGCAGGATGTTGTCGAAATCATGAAGGAATCCCTGTATGATAAATATGTTGATGAGCATGGTGTCGTGGATTTTGGTCGAAGTGGGGGGATGAGTCAGCAGAAAGAGGCAAAACGCTTTCTAAATGCCCTTAACAAGCAATCGGAACTGGAACAGAAAGATTACTTTTCCATATCGGTATGTGCCCTTCTTTTCCTTCATTTGCTGTCGGTGGTTTCTATCCTTAGTAAAAGACGTATGTGTTTCTTTTCAGGAAATATACAATCTGGCGGATAGGATTTCCTTGAAAGTCCCTGATATTGACACTTTCATCGATAATTTAAACAGCGTTGGTTATCTACTAAAAAAAGGACCAAAGACATACCAGGTGTGATGGCATTTCTACTCTCCAGTGTATTTTGGTTTGTTTGGCTCCAATGTCAAATTTTTGTATCTTCCCATCATCAAATTTTGTCATTTATAATTTTTTGATGATTTCCATCTTATTAGTATGCGCCTTTCTTTCTTTCGTTCCCCCTCCCCCGAGTGTCTGTTTATTGCACTATGACTTACACCAAGAATCTTTGCCAAAATGCTTTCCTATCCTATAGCCATTTCTGTAACTTGAAGGAACAAATTTAAATTTTTCATGACAGAAGCTTCCTTTTGACTTGCGCAGGTGTTATCTTCTTCTTATACACGGAGCCAGTCGTTTCGGACAAGGGGCTAAACTGAATTTGAGCGATGTACAATTTCTCATTGTACTGAAGATCTCCTGCCCGAAATACTGGGAATGTGTTATAGTACTGATCCTGATCTTTGGTGTATTATTGCATGGCTGTATTCATTATAGTATACGTGATTCTTCTTTTTGCCAAAAGAAAGAATCTGTTTTAAACTATAGGAGTAACAGACTAGGTTAACACCAGCCCACCCATTGTAGATAAAGCTGAATTTCTATTTTTGAATCCATCCTATCTTATATTTGTATTCGTAGTCTTTGTACTAATAGGACAGTTATATAAATAGTAATGTTTTTTTAACACTGGATTAGTGGTTGAATTAGTTAGTGTTTGTGATTCAGTTTGAATCGATTTTAAGGTAAAAAGTTACCCGAACTAATCAATGTTGTTTTATCATTTTATCATCGATCGGTTTTGATTTTTTTTTTAATTCGATCCAATTTAAATTGGATTAGGTTAGGCCGATTTTTAAAGAGGCGTCTTTTAAAATAAAAGTGATAACATTTTAAAATAATAGTAACTTAAATTTATTAATATAAATATAAAATTATATAAAAATGGTAACATGAAATATAAAAATTAATTTAAAAATATTAAAATGAAATTAGATAATAAAACCATAAAAGTATATTAGTACAAGCAACATTTTAAAAAAATATTTAATATAAATATATAATTATGAATTATTGGGTCAATTTTTAAAATAGAATTTGAAAACTAATCCAATTTTTCAGCTTTTGTAATTTTTTTATTTTTTATTTTTAAATTTCAGTTTGATTTTTTACGATTTGTATTGAATTCGATAAATACCCTAAAATTAGTGGCAGCATCTGAGTTACGAGTCATTGATTTCAACTGTATTTAAGTCATGATCAAATTGATAATAAAGAAAGATTTTTTTTAACATTATATGATATATTAGCTAATAAATTAACACAATTATGAAAAATTAAATTAAATAAAATTCTGAAGTAACATAAAACATTGTTTTATAAAATGAAAGACCGATTGTAAAAGTTGAATTGATAGATAAATATAAACTATATAAACATTGTTAATAAAAAAACTCTTAAATTTAATTTTGAATTTCTTGTTATATAGAATATGCATTTTATTTAATAAGCATATTGGATTAGTGGTAGCGATACACATCAACACGGGAGATAGGTCCCATTGATGGAATACAAAAGAACTCAATGGGATTGTAACAAAATCCAGTATGAGAATTTATCAAAAAAAAAAATCCAGTATGAGAGAAAAAAAAAACACATATGGGCAAATACATAATACTGAACAGTAGTACAGTGAAAAAGAAATAACAAGCCTCTATCGCTATCACTCAGCAATAAGTAAAGTAGTAAACTAAACCGTGTCAAAATTTTATCGCCCTGCTTTTGATTGAAAATAAAAACAAAAATCAAAAAGACCAAAGACGGAAGTGGGCCTCACCAGAAAGCACACAAGAATGAAAAAAAGGTAAAGTTCGTTACGGAACTTAGATCTACAAAGAATACAGTAAACTCATCATGGCATAAAGTTCTATCAACCAGCTAAGCTGTACAGATAAACCACGTGCGACAAAAGCCCAAACCAACCAGTTTACAGTAGTCGGTAGTCACTAGTCAATGCCATCTTATGCAATCCTGAAAAATCTACAAAATGCACAGGTGCGTAGATTATAGGACTTAGGTGGGTAATATGCATTCCTAATCACACTGTATAGAATGAAAACATCAGATCCATTGATCAAAAGTCCCGTAGTTTTCATTTTATTTTAATATCATCCATTTTGAAAAATTAACGGTAAAACATTTTATATAAAGTTAAAAAAAATTATGTTAAAAAAATTTAAAAGTAAATTTTAAAATTTGATGTTATTTAAATAAAATAAAACAATAAAATCACTTTGAAATTAAAAATATAAAACATTTCTGATAAATTTGCATTCCTACACCAAAAATCCTCAATGAAAAAACTTCATGTAGTTAAAAATCAATTTTATTCATCCAAAAGATAATTTTGAGAATAAAAAACACTTGCACGTTTGAATTTTATCAAAACCGCGTTACAAAGTCAAACACTATTCTCCATGGCATTGTTGCACTGGACTGGATTCATATTTGAATGAAATCAAACAAAAAATCGATCAAACAGGTTTAGATTCTTAACCATCCAAAATCAATTCTGCAGAATTGATTTTAAATCACTTCCGTCCAACGTGCTTCGTAAAGTGTGCACATTCATTATCAACCATTGATTTCTAGAATCAATTCCACCCAACTGTAAACCAAACGTGAAAGGGCCACATCAACTCTGGTGCGCCGTGCACTACATGGCTAAAAAAAGACTAAATATCACATGTAAAATTCTAATGGTGGATTTCAAAAGCTCAAACCTTCTTAATCAATTATTGTACACCGAAATAAGGTAAAGAATATACCAATTTATGCTTACAATAGTTACCTAAAACTTCAGTCTTCGCCAAGCTGCCTGATGGAATCAGACGAACAAGGCTCCAGGATTCACAGTATAACTTAGAAATAATAAATCTACTCCAGACATAATATACAAACCTTAATTTTTTAAAAAAAATATCAGGACACGAAAACCAACGTCTCCTATGTCAGTATTCACATAACATAAAATACATTCAATATGCTGAGAGCACTTACTAAAGCTCCACTGGCATTGAAAACACACATAACTACCACTGAAGGAGGGTTAATAGACTTAATACCTACTCTGGGCCTTGCATAGGAACCATCATATGTTGACCCTGAGATTGAAGAATAAGGAAAACAGAATTAATATCACAAATTCAATATGTATAAAAGTTCTATTGCTTGGAACAACATAAATTCCTTAACTAAGATATAAAACAAATAAACCAAAGAGGAAAAACATCCATATCATATCTAGAAGTTGAATGTTCAATGTTATGTGCAATGATTAATGATTAAATATAGAGTGGTGCAATGGGACATCCTTTGGGATGGGTTGTGCAGACAGGCGCTTTCATAATAAAATGTAATTACATTGAAAACCGGCCAATAAGAGGGCCACCTAGAAAGGAGCTAAGTGGAGAAGTGTTAGCCTTGTGGAAGCATCAAATTGAAAGTCATCCAAATACCGAAGTGGGCAGAGAAATTTGGCCACCACAGATACTGATTTTTGAGAAAGGGGTGAGGGATGCAATGTTACTCCACACTGAGTAAAGACAGTGTGTGAATGTGGGATTTAAGTCATCCAACTCTTCAACCCAATAAGCGAGTTTTTTGGGATGGGCTCTCCTTATAAACTTTATGTGTCATAAACACTCGGAAAAGCCAGGCTAATCTGTAGCATTATAGAGAATACAGGAAAACCAATTCCCAAAATGCTTATTTTGAATTAAGATGGATGGGTGAAAATTACGTTAGAACCTTTTTTTTATTCAAGCACTGAAAATCCAGTTTTGATATTAACTATATCTTTTGAACCTACAACTATGATAAAATGGTCTGTGAAAGCATTCCGAAAATCCAGATTTCATAACATCCATCACAATTTGAGGATCAAGTAACCTTATAGCTTAAGATACTCTCACCCAGGAATTCACTACCAGAAATATTTCGAATTTAAAATCATAGTGACTGGTACTATTCCCTCCATTTTATAATAACTGTCATTTTAAAACTTTAGCAAAATTTCGAAATATATGTCACCTATGAAGCACAAACAGCCACGGAAACAACACTCTCACACCGACACCAGTAATGTCTAAAATCTAGGACACGGGGACATAACATACACACATGCATGCACATATACACCTAATTATATAAATGTGTGTAGATATAGGATAAACGGGGGAAGGAAACATCCCAAATGAAGTGTGTCAAAAATCTTTCTAAATATTTTATTCTAACTATTTTTATAATTTTATTTATATTTTGAGTAAACTTTTAAAAGATATTGAAAAGCAAAATAAAGCTTCAGTTACAATACAAGCAGGAGCAAAGCTACAGCCACTCAAACAAGAATTTCAACAAGCAAGCTCAAGATTAAAGACATATAATAACATCATAATCAATATTCAATATGATATGATAGTCCAAAAACAATAAGTGATGTACAGATGCTGATAGCATCATTCACACACCAAGGCTGACTTAACCCAAAATCTTTTATAACATTGGGGTCTGAAGTCTAAACTTAAAAGAAAACCTCTACCCAACAATTAATACAAGATCTACAAAACCTCATTTAATCCTAATGCATCTTGTTGAAGAGAATTTAAGTAATCCATGGGCCATAGCTGCGTTAGCATTTTTTATTGTTTGTAGAGTTCATTATGGAGGAAAAATCTCCAAAAACTCGGGCCTAAGCAGATCCATAAAAGTTGCCCTTCAAAATTGGACATGTTAAAAAACAAAACACAACCAAAAGAAGGTTAAGAAAGTGGAAGGCAGTATGTGTTTTATATATCTATATATAGTCTCTTTGAACCAAAATGATAAAACATTGCCCACACAACAATAGTACCTACTTAATTGGCATGAATTATCAAGCATTCATTATAAGATGAACCTTTTCAATAGGCAGTTTCCAACTAGAAGCACCGACTCACATATCAGACATGACAAGGACTCCGAGACACGACAATTGACAATGCCCAAAATGTAGGACATCACACATGTCTTAAAAAATTAAATAAGATCAACATGACAAAAATCTAAATTGAGAATAAAAATTTGTACATTCACCTTCTCAAAATAAAGTTGTTAGCTTTACAGTTTTCATATGATAATGACCCTAACACCTTATTAGCCAACAACATCTCAATATTTATTTTTAATAATATAATTTATGTTGACTTTTTAAATGTTTTCTAAAAATATTTTTTTATGATAGTAGTTTAAGTGTCAAGCCAAAACAAGAGGTGACGACTCATTGGCTTGGCCAATGTCTAAGGGTCTGTTTGGTTTACAGTTGGGTAGAATTGATTTTGATATATTTATAGAATCAATGGCAGAAAATGAATTATGCAAGATTTATGAAGCACATTGGACGGAAGTGATTCAAAATTAAGTCCACAAAATTGATTATGATTGTTCTCAACTGGGAACCAAACAAACCAAGGTAGTTAAAATCGAGATCTTACTAAAGATCGGCAAGGGGTCCAAAGATCGTAAATCTTGGATTGTAAGATCCTATAGAAATCACTTAATGTTTATACATATGCATATAAATTCATATATATGCATATATAATAGCATAAATAAGAAAAAAAAACCCTTCAAATCACTACAAACAATTTACTAAAATTAAATTTAAAATGCTTAATGTTCTTTTCCTTTTCCATGTATATACATAAAAAAAAAAAGAAAAATAGAGATTATGTTTTACAGAAGAGGGATATCGATGCATTTCAATCCCTGTTTACTCCATTGAATTCTAATTATCTTCTTATCATCCTTAGTTACTTGTTGAATTTCTAGCAAGCGTACCAAAAATCAAATGTATTATAGTGATAAATAGGGTTGTCGTATCCACAGGGAACTTGTAAATTTCTATTAATTTCATAATTAAAAGGCTCATCGATTGTATTTACAACGAAACTGTAATTGATCATGTTTAAAGTTACCAAAAAGATCATAAAAGTGATATCAAGCATAAACTAAGGATGATAAGAAGATAATTAGAATTCAATGGAGTAAACAGGGATTGAAATGCATCGATATCCCTTTTCTGTATTCTAGTGATTTAGAGGTATATAGAAGTCAAAACTACAGACATTGATGCAACACGTTGATATCCCGTATATTGATTCCTCAAATGCAGGTTCCTAAGAACATCTCCTAAATATTGATTCCTCAAACATTTAACATATTATCCAGCATTACGAATAGGTGTTATAAAGCAATCGATATATTGAAATATATTCTTAGCATAACAACACATTGAGTAATTTCATTCGGACTAGATTCTAAGAAATACTTTCCAATTAAAACTTAAATTTGAAATCAAGATACTATTTATCAAATAAAATCAAGCATTAAGAACGGAATGGAATCACCAATAGAAATGAACAACTATATAAATCACCATAATACATCCGAGCTTGAAACGATTATACTCAATCCCAAGGGAGAGTTTAGCCACTCATGACAGCCATGAAAATAGAAGAAAATGAATTAGGATCAATCGGGAACAAGAGTTCTGAGCTTTCAAGACTTTCAATCTTTGCTTTTCATTCTATGAAAAATTGTCGAATCCCCTTTTCTCTTTATGTTTTTCTTTGTTTTACAATTGGGTAAGTGAATTTTCGCTTGAGCGAGCAAGATCTCGCTCAAGCAAACACAACTCTGGAGAAAATTGGACTACCAATTTTTCGCTCAAGCGAATAGCCTAGAATGCCATTTTGCCTTTGCCTTGTTTTCGCTCAAGCGAAAATCCCTCAAGCACAATTCCACCGATCCTACGATCTAGAACGGTGATCTTGCCGGGTCACAAACTTTGCAATCAAGAGCATGATCAAACCAGTAGAGGCAAGAAAGATCGTAAAATCGCACGATTTTACAATCTGAAACGCGGTTTTAACTACCTTGAAACAAACACTAAGTCGTGTGCCTGAGCCAGAAAAAAATATTTTTTAATTATGATACTTATAGACGCGTGACTGACACATGTCCAAAGAGTGTCGGTGTGGTGTCAGTGTCGTGTGTCTGACACAATGACACGTCGTTCAATAGAAATGATTGTGCTTTATAGTTTCCAATGTGTGGAAGATTTTAATTGAAGTCAGTTTCAAATATAAGCTTTCCAAGAGTAAGGGGATTAAACATATAAAGTCTTGCCAGTGAAAGTACTAGTAAGTCACACGTTCTATTTCTCTCATAATGAATATTTATTTATGCCTTGAGGCATCAATCTCCATGTAAAATTGAAAACGGAAAGTCTATATATAGCAGTTACAGTTCAGAGTTTAAACAACAACCTTAGCTTCTTCATTACTTAACATTCAATATCCAGAAGCACATGAAGAAAGGATATATCGCATAAGAGAAAGATAGTAGAGTTACCTGAGAATTTGTGTAATTCACACTTTGTGAGAAAGAACCTTGATGAGCAAGCTGTGAATTTCACAACAAATGAAGTCAACATCAGATGCTACTGTATTAAATACAAATACATATTTTCGAGGAACACAATCAAGCTGGCATAATAGGTGTGTGTGTGTGTGTTTAACCTGAGCATTAGGACTTGGTTGAACATCTTTCTTGGCAGATGAGTCTCCACCCTTGGCAGAACCCTTGGTATCACCCTGGAACACCACAAGTTGAAAAGCCGTAACATAGATGTGAGCACAAACACGTTAGAGAAATGTAGTCGAACAGAACAATTACAAAGCTGAAATAGCTTAATTCAAGTAACGGATGAAAGATTTGAAATTACCTCCATCTGCAACATTTCCCAATTGGCCGAGGACAAAGCAATACAAAAAATAAAAAAAAAAAATTACCATCAGTGAAAAGCAGAGTTGAACAGCGGGAAAATCAAAACAACGTTCCTCATGTACATTGTCAGAGGACCAAACACTAATTATTCACAGAACAGGCTAGTTAGTTGCTGGGGACCAGAAAAACTTGTGAAGTGAAAGTGAGAGGGAAAAAAAAAAGAGGAAACTGTAAATTTAAATAACCTCTCTGTATCTGCTGAGGTAAATCTTAAGAGGATCAATATAATCCTCGAAACCAAGAGTGGCCATCGCCCAGAGCAAATCGTCGCCGTTAATGGTTTTCCTCTTCTCTCTCTGACACTTATCAGAGGCCCTGCACGATTCAACGGTCAACGCACGGAACGAACGAGGAGGGAAAGGAAGAAGCCAGAGGAGAAAATAAACATACTCGCTGGTGATGAAGCTGATGAACTCAGAGACGCACTCTTGAACGGTCTCTTTGGCATCCTTGGCGATTTTTCCATTGGCAGGGAGGGCCTTCTTCATGATGCGACTGATGTTGGCGATGGGAAGGAACCTGTCCTGCTCACGGATGTTAGAACGAGGGCTGTGCTCGCCGCTCTCGTGACTTCCGCCGCCTGGACTCGCCGGACCGTCGGCCATAGTCGCCGGAACCCTAATCTGAGAAAGGAAGAGAAAATCATGGGGAAAGTGAAAGAAACGAAAACCCTAGGTACGGATCGATGCGAAAGCGAAACCCTATAGAAAGAGAGAGAGAGGAGTTATGTTATGGTGTGTGGGAGGGAAGGGGGGAACGTTAATGATACCTTAGGGTGCTGTGAGGAATTTGTATTTGGCGCGAGTTTAAGATGGGATCGGTGAGAATGGTGAGGGAATCGGACGCTGGAGAAGAAAGGAGGGAGGAGACGATTCAGATCTGAGAGTGAGGCCTATCACCACCGTTCGTTTTCTTTTATTGCACAACACAACCCTTCCTTTCCTCCTTTTTTCTTAACCTATCCTTTTATTTCTCTCTCCTCCCATTTTTTTTTATTAAAATTCGAAATTTCTCGATTCGGCTCCCTTTGCCTAAAAAGTAAACTAAATACAAGAATTAAATATTTTACCTACAAAATAAAAAAGGAGTTTCTGATTCTGTGCTGAATGTCATTTATCATTCTGACTGGGTGAGTTATTCGACCACGTGTTTGGGACTGTTTATTGTAGTACTTGGGAGTCTCTACTGCTTTGTCTTTTGGCCGCTTGGATGGTTGTTTATCATACGATGTCGTTTGAACTCTCTTTCATTTATGACCAAAAAACGTATAAGGCGTGACTGGAACGGTAACTACTTTAATAATCACTGCCGCCATTACCAAACTTCTCATGCTTTTATATGGTTCGTGGTTTTGAAAGACAAAATTTAAAATAATTAATATATTAACTCGTGTAATAAGTATAATTTTATATAATTAAAATTAAATTTATAATATATTAATATTTTTAAAAGTAAAAAATATTATAATTAGAATACATATAAAAATATTTTTTTATATAAGTAAAACTAAATTATAATAAATTACTCATATTTAAAAATTTAAAAACATTAAAATTAGAATAATTTTAAATAATTATTTAATTTTAATAATATACTATATTTTATTATTGAAATATAATTTACATTATTGTTTGATAATAAAATATAATTAAAATCATAATAATAATAATTAAAATTTATATTAAAAATAATGATTGAAATAGAAAATAATGTGATAAAAAAAATTTTGTTTAAACAATCGAATTTGAAATCTTGTTTATTATGAATCAAGTATGCATCACTTGAACTAATACTTGTTGGTGACGTGATAAGATTTTGAATCTTAATAAATTTTAAAATTTATAATTTATATTTATTAACATTTAAAAATTCAAATAGAAAGAGAAAAAAATATATTAAGTAAGGATTACGAGGGAGAATTACACTCTCGCAACTTAAATATATGTGAATTTCACCATCCAATGAGAGAAAAGGGAAAATATTAAAAATCATTGGAAGTCAGAGTATGGTAAATGTGTGTCTCACTCTCTAAGGTGATGTCTAAAAATTATAATATCGATAGTTAATTCTATATCAAATTTAAAACGATTTTATATCAAATTTCTAAATTAAAAAAATTATTATAATAGTTTAAATTTAAAAAAAAAAATATCATGCATCTTTACCCTTCACTGCTACGATAGTGTCATCGGATACTATTTACTAATTTACCATCTTCATGACTTGATAATTTCATGATTGTTCTTGTCATCTAACACTTTCTACTACCGCATTCCAAAACCATTCATCATTACCACCCAACACTCTTCATTGCCTCGGTTACTTGATATCTTTCCACCACAGTTGCTCAATACCCTCACCAACGTTATTGTCCAACACCTTTTATTATTACTGTCCAACACCCTCACCAATAGTTGGATCAATAAATTTCACATTCAATTTAAAGTTATCAATATTATTATATTTGGTATAACTCACACCGGTGTAACTGTAAGTTGAACCCTCATCTTAAAATATAGATTTTGACGAGTTTAATTTATTTTACTTATGAGTTATAAAAAGGTTGTGACTTACTACCAATTCAACAAGCATTGTTTTAAAACAAAAATAGAAGACTTAATTGTGTTCTCCTAGTTTGGATCATGTGTAATTTTGATCACATACATTTAATTCATTTTTTTTCTACACATTCTAATAAAAATTTTCTATTTTTATTTCCTTAATCGGTGTTTTAAGGGCATTTATTAGCATTCTCGTATAATTAATATATGCTAACTCTAATTATATCTCTTAATTATCACCTCTTTCTTTCATCTTTGGACAAGAATAAATGGAGTAGATGGAGATTAAGGGCCCGTTTAGTGCACAGGATAAGAAACAATATATGATAACTATGTCATATCCCATCACTTATCATGTGTTTGTTGCACCGGTGGGATATTATAACTTTATCATGTGACTTATCTCATCATTTCCTCCTAGTGTAATTCTTATCCTGAGGGGGGAGCTGAGTTAGGAAATGATAAGATATGATAAGATAAATAATCTCTTCATCATTTGTCATCTCTTTCTCTCTCCTCTCTCTTTCACTCACTCTCATCTATCTCTCTCTCCTCTCTCTTGCTTCCCCCTCTCCCTCTCTCGCCTCTTTATCTCCTCCCTCTATCTTGTTCCCCTCTCTCCTCTCTCTCGCCCCCTTTTCTCTCCTCCCTCACTCCTCTCTATTTCCTCCCTCCTTTTTGTTCCCCCTCTCCTCTCTCCCGTCGTCTTGTCTCCACCTATTCTCTCTCCCCTCATTTTCCTTTTTTTATATTAATTTTGATATTATTTTTAATAATTTTATTTTTTTTATTTAATTTAAATATTTTTATAAATAAATAATTTTTAATTCATGTATGCTTTATTGAAAATTTAAAATAAAATTTTATTTAATTTTATAATAAGGGTAATTTGTCATATCATTTTTTTATGTCTTATCCTATAATCATCTGTCCATTTCAAACGTATGATAAGATAAAATAATGTTATCAGTCTCTTGTCCTAGTGTGCATCAAACATAGGATATGATAAGAGCTTATCATGTTCTTATCCTATTTTGTTGTTATCCAACTCGTTAATCCTATCATATCCTATCCTATCATATATTATCTAGCAAACGGTCCCTAAATGGGGTATTTCAACTAAGATATTAAGATATAGGCAAATTCTAAGGTGTCGTGAATGGCACCGATGCCTTAGGTACATGTACCTATTAGTTTGACAAATTAACTTCTGTTTTTGAAACTTTACTTGTTTGGTTTATGACTTGTGTCTCCCTCTTTTTGTTTTATGGTCCCTCTACTTTAATTATAAAAACATTTTAATCATTTCCTAAAGATTAAAAAAGTTGATTAATTTAGTTGTTCATAATAAATTTGTCAAGAATGGGTATAATCTTTTATAATTACTCTTGAATTTATTGAGACCCATTATATTTTTGTTTCCATCTAATTACTCAATTCTCTCATTTTTTTTCTACTAATTAATTACTAACTTGTTTCACTAATGAGAATATTTTTATAAAAAAATAATTATTGTAGAAAATTATTTGAAAAAGTGATTGTAAAAAGTAGAGCCGACAAAACGAGCTAACTCGATCGGGCCGGTCCGCAAAAACCCGCAAAAAATGTAGGGCTTGGGAACTTATTGTAGAAGCCCAAATAACTCCCGGGATTTTTAGTCCAGCCCGATAAAGTTCGCTACCCGCAAAAACCTGTAAAAGGGCTAGGTAGCCCGCTAAACCCGCAAAATAATCCGGGCTATCCGCAAAATTGTAAGGCTCAGGCACCTATTTAAAAAGCTCAAATAACTCCCGGGTTTTTTAGCTCAATCCAAAAAAGCTCGCTACCCACATCAGACCAGGTCGAATCGGGTAGCCCGAATTGACATCTCTAGTAAAAAGCACCAACACAAATTCTCCGGAAGGTCCAGTGGGAGTAACATTCTTTGGTTTAAATGTCATGGTACAAGAAGACATGGGTTGCCTCTTTCTATGTAGTGCGAGACGAATTTTGTGTTAACCACTTTAGAGCATCCACAATGGAGCAATTTTCTTTGAATGCTTTTAATAGGATCCACTTATGCACATCACTCATTTTTATTTTTTCCAAAACAAACACCACTAAACTCTAGAATAAAGTAACTCTATTTGGATACTTCCAATATCTCTTTACAAATATAAAATTTTAACAAACCATTTTTTTATTTTTTTATCACCTTTTATAGTTGCTTGCACCTATGACTGGGAAGCAACTACACCCAATTATTTATAATAGCAAAATCCAAGAAAGCAATGAGTTGTTTCACCGGCTGAATTGCTTTCCGACAACAACACTTCGTTTGGAACATATGAAAATACGTGTGAAAGAAAACTTGAGATGTGAAAATGGAATGAAAAATTAATTTTCTTCGGTTTGGTAGACAATGAATAGTTGGGTGGGAAAGAAAAGTAGTAGTGTGGAGCCCATTAAAAATTTTCCCTTCATCACAGGTGTGAAAACTGAATAAGGACAAATATCATTTTGTTTCTTCCTATAATACCCTCAACTTTCTAATTTTTTTGGACGGCTCATCTGTCTAACTTTGTTCATGCCAAAAAGACCAATTGCTTCCTAACCAACAAGTTGTACCCCGTGTGAGATATATGCAATACATTAACCAACATTTTGGATTGTCATTATGTATAAGAGAAGAAAAATCTGTTTGGGTGGAACTTCTGCAGAAGTACTTTTAGGTGAAAAATAGTATGAATTAAAGATGTCAAATGCATTTAACTTCTTCATAAGTTAAAATTAGTTACTTTTGGAGAAGTTAAACGAGAGAGTTTTTGGAGTAGGTGGTCTACAAAGACTAATTTTAACTTATGGAGAAGTTAAATGCATTTGACCTCTTTGATTTATGCTATTTTTTTCACCTAAAAGTACTTCTGTAGAAGTTCCACCTAAACAGATTCAAAGAATTATTATGAAAAATAAAGAAGTCTTGTAATTTTATTTTGCTGCGTGTGTATTTTTATAACTTCAATACTAACATTTTATTTAAAGGGCATAAAAGTAAATATGTTTTAAATATATATTTTTCCTTTCACTTTTCCTTTTATTTTCTCTATTTTTTCACTCTTTCCAAACAACATAAAAATCAACTCATTTTCATTTTTTTTCTTTCTTTTTTATTTTCTTTTCTTTTATTTTCTTTTCTCTCATTTTCTTTTATTATCCAAAAACAGTGCAAATGAGGAGGATCTTATCCAACAAATGACTAATAGTTTCTCATAGTCTAATACACACATAACGCATAGTACGGAGGAGAAATTCGAACTTCTATGCAGTGCCAGTGCAGTGGGATCTGACAGTTGAATCTATAAGCAAATCACTATTTTCTTGTGGTAGTGTAATATTCCAAGATTGGATTAATTTATTATCAAGAAATGATGTGTTTTTTTAGCTTTTGAGAGAGGTTTTTTAATGGTTATTTTTCTTAGAGTTTTAACTGCAACTTGACATTGAAAATGAAAATATAATTGAAATTTTCAATACATCAACATTCAAGAGCAATTGCAGTTGAAGATTCAAAATAAGACATACGTTTTGTTGTTGCGCAGGCACAATTGTATATTTATTTTTCCTAGTGCTTTAATATGTTTTTTTTGGACAAATAATGTGTTTATTTAACTTCATCAAGTTAATAAAAAAAAAATCAAATAAATAATGTAACTTAATTGCTGTTTGAAAAAACGGTAGAATTAAATGCTTATAACATACGTTGTTATTTAATAAGCACTTAATAAATAAATTTTTTAAAAAATTGATAAAACATGAAACTTGAAGAGGAGACGATGTACGTAAACTCTACATAAGTTACTCTGAACAGTTTATGAACATGTAATAAGCTTTTTTCATAAACTTATCCGGACACCAAATATTTATGTCATAAAATTAGCTCAAATAAATTATTCCAAATAACCCTTAGTCAACTATGTTGTATCGTTGTGTTGGTTTTAACAAGTGGTTACCTATTTTAGCACATGATAACATTATCATCTTCAATTTTATGCGTAAACTTCTACCTTCATATAATAATTGTTCATTATTAAAATGAAAAACAATATTAAAGTAAATTTATTTAAATTTAATTCCTATTTCGTTAGTGTCCATACTCAAGTGCGACAAAAAGGAAAATTGAGCTCCTACATTCCCACTGCAGGAAATCCAGAATGGAAACTCAATGTATTATGTATACAATGCCATTGATGCTTGCAAATGCAGAACACATTCACTCTAGTACAATACACATCATTCATTTAGTTGGGAGGGGGCATAAAACATTAGACCACATATGAACAATGCCTCCACACACCAAAAAAAATAAAATTAGAGGAAGAAAGAAATAAGAAAATATTGTGCTTGTTTACAAGAGAGATCTATCTTGCTGTTGGCTGTGAAATGGATTCATCAATTGACAGGTAACTGTCAGCTCCACCCAGATCCATTGAACCCATGTTCATGGAAGAATGAAAAGAATTTCTTGACATCTCATTTGAATTGCCTTCTCTTAATGTTCCAGCCTCCCTCTCAATAGATATTGCATCTTGTATCTCCTTTAGAACTTCGGAAATTGAGGGCCGCATATGTCCATGTGGTTGAACACACATCAATGCTTTCTCTGCTATTTTCCACATTGATTGGAGGTCATAGTCATTCCTTAGCAAGGGATCAATAATGCCTTGTATATCTCCACTCTCAATGTGTAATTTTGCCTGTGAAACATGTGATGCGAGCAACCAACATTAGTACACTTTCTTTATACTCCAAATTGCAAAATCCTATGTTTGCAGAGAAATTAAAACTCACCCACTGGACTATGTTGCGGCAATTCACACCAAAGCTTTCATTCGATATTGCTTCTTGACCAGATATGAGTTCAAGAAGAATTACACCAAAACTATAAACATCACTCTTGTCAGTCAACTGCTGGGAAATATAGTACCTGTTCAGAAGAAAGTTTCAAGGAGAAGCTTTCAGGTTACTAGGACCATAGGCAACTTGAGTTTAGTCATCCAACAAAGAGCAAGACATGAAATAATAAACTTTGTTTGCTCAAACACACAAATTCAGGGAAAATAGGTAAAGGCCCTACTCAGGATCCAGATATCCTACTGTCCCCCGAACAATGCTTGAAACATGGGAGACTCCATCAACAGCAAGTTTGGAAAGACCAAAATCTGAAACCTTGGCTCTCATGTGCTTATCAAGAAGAATATTGCTGCTTTTTAAGTCTCTATGGATAACAACTGGAACACAACCTGTATGAAGATATTCAATCCCTGAACAATCATGAGATTATTACAGTTAATATCATGTGATTGATCATAAGAGACGGACCATTCAATCAGAAAATTCGAGAAAAAAATGAATAATTCTATCATCTTAAATTATGTATTAGCGTTAAAGTTTATAAAGCATAAACTGATAAACCTTTGGCAGCATCTTCAGCAATCTCAAGGCGCTTAATCCAATGGATACTCCGTCCATGCGCTAATGGGCCTGCAAGAAGTTGGACATGTTTGAAAATGTTGACTTACTGCTCCTTGATTTAAATCATGTAGGCTTACCATAAAGATGTTCCTTGAGAGTGCCATTATGCATGAACTCATAGACAAGCATACTATGCTCTTCTTCTCGGCAATACCCAAGAAGTTGTACCAAGTTTCTGTGATGTATTCTTGAAAGAAGAGTCACCTGGATCAAAGAAAAATATAAATATAACTATAATATCAAATATCAACTCAACAACAACAGAATTTAGCAAGAACATTGGAACTAAATTTATCTACTTTAGGCTTTATTTAGAAACAAAATAAGGCAGGAAAGAAAATGGAAAGAAATAAAAAATAAATAAATTTCACTACTTTTATGTAGATGTCATATAAATTAAGAGAAAATGAAGAGAAACTGCAATCCTACAAATCCAGCTGTTAAATAATTATTTAAAAATATCACAAGCTCATTTTTTATCTTCTCTCAAGACTCAACTCTTCCTCTTTTTTGGAGAGATTGGATTTTGTTGAATTAATGTAAAATGTTCTCCCTGTTTCGTTTGTTTTCATTTTCTTTGCTTCTCAAACAATGTAGTCAGACTTTCATCCTCAATTTCAGTCCTCCCTCCTCAATTTCCTTCCTCCCACCATCCCAAACAATCTCTGAGAGACCATGCTAAATTAATTGACGGATTTACACAGAAAACTTTGAAGTTTAACTACTAAACAGATATGTGTACCAAATAACTTCATGGTACCACTTTGTTCTAGTCTGAAAACCAAAGCTTTGTCATGCAGATCTTGCTTAGAATTGCACACTACAATGGCTTGGTAATAGATGTCTATACACCGCCCTGTGTCTAATTTCCCTGCAATCTATGGGTATGCTTCTGGAAGACAAGTGCAGTGTTTTTAAGATCTGTGTGTAATATCAGTCAACATGAGTTAACTCATGCATGATGCAACTTTACAAGACCATATTTCCACTTTGGGACAACAGTTGACCATCAGATGATAACTATTTGAAAAAGATGTACAAGCTTTTGTAAGTGCAACCTTTTTACTTTTTTACGAACAAGGTTCTAGATAACAGTTTTCCTGTTTTTTTTAGATAAGCAATTTTAATATTAGTAATGGATGAGCTGCAACCAGTGTATTTATCCATTTTTTATATATATATAAAAAAGATTGGAAATGTCTCTTCTATAAGACCCCAATCAACTTCTATTTCTCAAAGGAATACTGCAACAACTTTCTGTCGGTCTATGCATTATTTCAATCACGGATAGTTTTACATCCATTACACAAAAAAAAAAAAAAAAAAAAACCCCATAGATCATAACAAGAAAATGCCACTAGAGGAAAAAAAAATAAGGGATAGTACAACGCCGGATACATAGTCAAAGGGAGATTTATTAAATGCAGGTTACCTCATTGGAGAACTCTCGCTTGCCTTGATAGGAATTACTGGTTAGAACTTTGACTGCTATCTCAGTTCCATCTTTCAGTTTCCCATAGTATACAACTCCGAAACCACCAGAGCCAATTTTTTTCTCAAAGTTATTTGTAGCATTTTCAATTTCAGAAAAACTGAAGCAGTGAGCAGCTTCTGCAGGATCATCACTCTTCCAAGAAACCAGCCTTTGAGTAGGGACAGAAACAATGTGGTCTATGAAGAGTGTAAACAAATAAACCATGTTCTATCAACTCAAATATCAGACAGACATAATAAATAATTGTGTTTAGAATCCTACCTCGCTCATAATACCTTCTCTTGCCTTTACGCATAAACAAGCAAGATATAACAGTAGCCAAAAGTAGAACTGAAGCCCCAACTGCTGAACCAATAATAACATACATGTGGCTGTTTATTCTGCTTCCTCTATGAAGATTAAGATTTCCAGAGTAGCTGTTGAGGATGACAGAGAAAAAAAGCTAGTGACTATCATGTAAATATGGTTTATAGAGGGAATTAGAAATGTTGAACAGAAGAATAAGCGATGTTCTAGAAAAGCTATAGTGGGATTTTAAGTAATTGCACTTCAAGGGGGAAAATCCTGCATGCCAAATTATACTGATAACAGAACGTAGTATCCAATGTTGCTGGGAAGATTAGCTGACATATCACAGATACTAAAATTGTTTATCTAAGCACTCAAAGCAACGTGATTCATCTAGCTGAAAGTCAAACCAAAAGATTAAATGAATAACATCTAAAGAAAGAGGCGAGGCTAAATTTAAAAAGATCATAATAAAAGAGAGTGGAAGAAGAACGTATGTTTGGATCTCGGTCCATTGACATGCCAGAAGGAACAATTACTATAAGATAATACACAAAATATTGACTAAAATACAAAGCAGAAATTTAAGAATTTCTCATGAATAATCTTCTACTCAACCGATTAGATCAGGATTGTTACTTTTTCTAGTTATAAAGCAGCCAAGTTCATTTCATGGTGGATATTAACGCATTGCATGAGCCATGTACAGATTAAGATCTAGAAGAAAACAGTTGATAGTACAAAATATTCCAAAAGCATCCAAAATTTCTTGTGTAAATATTCATCTATTATCGTATAAAATGCAACCTGCCAATAGTTTCCTCCGCTTTCTTATGTGTAATGCTGCATGGTTTTATCTTATGTGTAAGTTATAAAGTAAAAACTGTACTTACTTCAAAACCAAATCTTTGCTCAGAAGATCTGATGGTACTGTTCCAGATAACATATTATTTTGCACATATCTGCAAACATCATAAGCATTACCTGAATTATATCAAAATAAAACAAAAGTATGGAGTATAATAACTTATTATTTAAACATGAATCCAGTCTCCAGGGTCATTGACAAAAAGTTACTCATTTTAGTGGAGATATATATATCCCATTGCTAAGATCATAATTAGATGTATCAAAAGTACAATAACTTCCAATTTGATAAAATAACTGATATATAAGTTTAGCTTACAGTTCCCTCAAACTTGGAAGGTTCACCAAAGAGGTTGGGAGCACACCCGTCAACTGATTGTTTTCAAGATGGCTGTAAGAGGGAAAGGTTGCAGTTAACTGAATTGTAAATAGCATGACTAAGGGAAGAAGTTATCAGGGATTACATGATCTTTAAGTCCATGCATCCAGTAAAATCTGGTAGTGGACCGGTCAGCATATTTCCATCAAGCCATCTGCATCCATGAATTCAATCATACCACTACCACAATATAAGTTTGATGGACCAAACATGAGACATCAGCAGCTTCATTCCAGAAGAATTAGAAAGCAAGATGAAACTTACAGTTCAACAAGACCAACCAATTTGGTGATTTCCAAAGGAATATTCCCAGTCAAGTTTTTACTGGATAACAAGCTGCCACCACCAGCAAAACAAAGTAACTATTATAAGATCAGTTGCTCTTTTCTTTAAAAACTTGTAACATTCTTTATCAAAAACAAACTGGCTTTTCTTTACCCATTTTTCTTTTGGGGGAAAGGGGAAGGAATCCACATATAGACAAAATCAAAACCTCAAAAAAGATTAACCTTTACATTGAAACTATTCTTGGTTGTGGATCTGAGCTACAGTGGACCCATGACCATGGAACAGGAAGACATGGGTCGCCTCCTTCTTTTGCCCAGTCTGCTGAAGTGTAGTGTGAAAGTATACTGGAAATAGCTGCTCCTGAAAATATCCAATGCACATACAACATAACTTATAATTTTCTAATGCTTCCAACAAGATTTCTCTGATAAAACTTTGCATTGTAACCGACATACTTAATAAATGGTTACTTTACACAGTTGCATGTTAGCCAAACAACATATCATATTCTAATTAGAGGACTTACCATCTGGAGAACCATCATTTTTCTCCAGATACTTATTTATCTCCATTGCATTTAGGAGGGGTCCTTGGGAAGAATCAGATGTCTTGCCAAATCTAAAGGAAAGCACAAAGGGTAGGGATAAATTGGTAAATCCTGGTTCATAAAGACGATATTTCCCTTGAGCATTTTCTTCAATATTTACAACAGCCTTGCTAAGATCAGGCTGGCCTGGAAGCACTAGCCTGAATTTTCTAGACTCATTTGGACCCAAATCTTCAATCTCTGCAAAATAGGTGACTGCCCAACCAGTACCAGGAAAACCATCCAAGTTCAACCGGTAAGTCAGAGATCCATTTGTGCCCACTACGGCTGTCTGCATCACTTTCACTGGTGGCATTTCATCTCTGTTAACATCAATTGGTACATTGGTAGAAATTTTCTCAGTTCCAGCTGCAACATCAACAAGATAATTTGCTTTCTTCACAGAATCAGACTCCCAAATTCTATCAAAAGGGTCATCAGGATACCTGAAATGGAAGAAAAATAATTTTCTTAAACGACAGGAAACTGCTTCAAAAACCACAAGATAAGACACAAACTACACATGCAGTCAAGTACATAAAGAAAGAATTGGTGAAATAGTTCTTTGTTATAACAACAGTTACAATCAATTGATAACTATGATTTATCTAGTGAATACGGATATCCATATGGAAGTGTCCTGTCTGTGTATTTGAAGTTTTTTAAACAGGAGGAACCATATGGTTCACTGATCATATAATACTCTTACACACTAAGTGCATCAATTTTGATCCATATCCACACACAAACTTAATAAAATATTCTTCAGAAGATTAATTTGTGCAAGAGAAGACTACAAAGCAACATATACAATGGCTTAAGGTACCTGATTGGAGTATCGCTATCTGCACCAAAATTTATCCTTGCAGAGACACTGAGGTAAAATTGTTCCTCAAATTGTGTATAATAAACTGAACCATTGAATTGCCGAAGTTCAAGTGTAGATATGAATGGCTGACCAGTTGTTGCATTTGATAAGCATACACTTACTGTAGGACTTGAAGCCAAGAATATAAGCTCTCGCATTTCTATAATATTAGCATCAGATATAACAATAGTAGACCAGTGTGTAGCCCCAACAGAAATGTCAAATTTAGGATAAACATTGTTTTTGTCAAAGTTCCCATACAAGAACGTGGCCCTCAGCAGGTACCTTGTCCTACTTACAACATCAAGTGTATAGCAGTATTTCCTGGAATCAGCAGGAAAATGTCGTAATGTCGTGTATTGCTTCCGTGTCTCATTAGCAACTGATATAGTGCTTGTTTCTCCAGAAGCAAGCTTATCATCAGGAGTCCATTCAAGACCAATTTCATCAGTGAATTTTTCTGTACCTCCACAGTCCAAACTCACAAAACCTGCTTAAGATGACATATTTTGTTACTCAATAACATCCTACATGAATCGAATTAATCCCAATTCCTAAATTCTAATACGCAAACAAAAGTAACAAAACAAAAAAATACTATACAGAAAATCCAAGAGATTAATTGTTAATTGTAAAAAAAAAAAAAAATCAGAGCAATTGAAACCTGCACGATTTAGAAGAAGTTTGTGAAACAATAGAATATAGAGATTCATTAAACAAATCATCATAAAACTTGATCTTAACCAATCTTATCACCAACTGAACCCAAATGAATCAACAACATCGAAGCTCAGATCCTAGTATTTTCGCTTTTTTATTTATTTGTTTATGTATGCACTGTGCGACAAGCTTCAATAATTGCAGACAAGTTATCTCTCTTAAACAGGATGATTTGAAGAATAGAATGAATTGCAAAGGAGTTGTCATTTCTCAGATTTTCATCCAAAGAACACCTTAGGGCACAGGATAGGCACCAAAAAAGTAGTAATGTTAATAAACAGAGAACCATTGCCAGAGAACAGAACACTAGACAACTACTAAAACAAGACGTTATCTGTGATATGCATATATAGGTGGCTAGGTGGTAAAGGTGAAGAAGCTTTAATCGGAGAGAAGAAAGAGACTTAAAGGAAGCATAAAAGAAAGGAGAATGAGATACCTTGCATGATCTGAGCAGAGGAAAAACGCGAGGGGAGTAGCAGTAAGAGTGAGAGTGAGAGAGAGGAAAGGAAGAGTAGGCTACTCTCCATTTCTAGTGTGAAGCTTTGCTGAGATGACACCATAGAAATGGCCGAACCCAACACAGAAAGCCACTCTCTCACTGCCAAAACCAGAAAGTAGAAACGCAATCACAGTATCCTATGAACACAAATACTCTCGGATTCAAATTTTCATGTGTACGTAAATTTTGATATAAACACATGGAACAATAATATAGCATGATAAAAAAATTGTATATTTGTATATTTCCTTTATATTTATTTTATTTGAAGGTTTAGATAAATAGGAAATATGTTCAGATTCTCAGATATGCATGGTGACAATAATAAATTCCCGTACCATAATTTCCTTTTTAATGTGTGTGTCTTATATAATAAAATACTATAAAAATAAAAAATGAAATTATTATTGTTATCTTATAATAAATATCAATATTTTAAATTTTTTTTTAATGCATTGCACGAGTATATATGAATTGTTTATTTAATATAGAAAGTGCTTTGCTCGAGTATATATTAATGAGTAGTGCTTGTGGTGGTGGGGTTGTATCAGCAGAGTCTTCAGGGTCAGGTTCAGGGCCGTATATGTGCCTTTGTGGTGAGATAATTTTTTCATATAACACACTTTTTTTTTTCTATTTTTCTCTATCACATCACCTATTATCAGGGCCGTATCTAGAAATTTCGGGGCCTTAAGCAAAAAGTAAGACAGGGGCCCGTGTTAATATAGACTAATAATTTTTATGTTATATTTTGCTGGCTTTTTTAGCTGCAAAATTATTTACTAAGGTTTTATAATCAAGTAATTTTAAAACATCTCACTCTCAACAGATAATATAGCTAATTCATTCAATCTATCTTGTAGCATAGTTGATTTTAAATATGATTTAATCAATTTGAATTTTGAAAAGTTTCTTTCAGCGGTCGCGACAGTTACATGTAATGTTAAAAATATTCTATAAGCAATATATGTGTTTGGAAAAGAACCTAATCTTTTTATATAGTTCGATATTTTTAATGGTGTGTTAATTTCATTTGTTAGAATTTCTTTCAATAACTTTAATTTTGAAAATAAATCAAGACCATCAATATCAGAATGGTCCTCAAAACTCAGAACTCAATCAATTACTTTATAAAAAACAAAACAAATGAGTGAAATGATCAAACCTGCTGAGATGCTAGCAACGTGTGTGAGTGTCCACTTGATGTCACTTGGAGTTGGTCACTTGGTGTGGGGGTATACCAATTCACAAATTAGAATATGACTATATGAAAGTTGAAAAGTCAAATAATAGCAGAGAGTTGAGAACAAAGAGAATAAGAAAGAGAGAGACATGAGAAGAAACAAAGAGGTTGAAGATCCGTAAGAGACAAAAATAGTGACTTTTTTTTTGTTAATGAAAATTAAATTGCATTAATGCGGTAAGTGTACAAGTAGGCAATAGATCACAGGCTCAACAATACTACCGATACAAGGAAACTCACAGTTGAGTGTTGAGTGACTTTTTCATTAGTAAAAATTAATAAATGGGCTATGGACCTTTAAGTAGTTTAAATGATAAGAAAAAGGAAATTTAAAAAATGTAAGATATATATATATATATAGGCCTTATAAAATATTGGGCCCTATCTCAAACATTATTAATTTTTTAAAAAATAATTTAAATCAATAATACTACTATTTAAAAAAAAATTGGGGGGCCTTATAAAATTGGGGGCTCTAGGCAATGGCCTTAATTGTCTTATTGAATATCCAGCCATGCCTATTATATCCCACATTTTTCTATATTTTTTCTTTTTTCTCTCTTTCTCTCCATGTTTGTACATGTACAAATATCATTTCTCTTTTTAGAGACGAGGGACCCGCGTCTGCTAGAGGAGAGAGGGTCATTTGTAAATTTTGTTCGGTGTTTACTTAATTCCAAACTTCCCTTAAAATATTCATATCAATTTTGATTTTTTTTCGGGTCGTTCTAGGATGTTTCACCTCACAGGTGTAACACCGGTGTTTTACTTTTTTTTCCAGAGGAATGACCTGTTATTGAAGGTAAGATGACTTGTTAATTATTTTGCACTCCATATTTTCATATTTGCTAATAGGGGTCTTATATTTACGGTTGCACTGTGCAATGGTCTGCTGGAACTCAATCGCCAACAGCATATACTTGCAACTATACAATTACATTTCCACTAAGTTATTCCAATTCACAAGTTATTCCAGATTAAATATAATTAAGCATTTTAAAATTGAGAAAAAGGACTTTGCACTGATAGTGTAAAAAGTTTTACACAGACAGATAATAACAACCCTTGGTTTATGGTAAGTTTGTTGACTTTATTAATTAATATTTTAAAAGTCATATAAATGAAGAATCATGATTAAACGTTTTTACACTGTCAGTGCATACTAATTAAACTCTTTAAAATTTTTTATAATATGAGAATGTTAATGAAAATCTCTAAGCCACGTAGTTATATTTTTACACTTAAGGTTTTAGTGTTTCTTTTCTCGTTTTGTTTTCTTTCTTTTTCCCACTTGTACAAAAATAAAATGGAATATCAATCATTAACATTGCACTAAATTTTTTCAAAATACAATTTAAAGCTAATTAACTTTGTCTTAGTTTTTTTAAGACCTGTCTTAGTTCAGTGTAATTGAAACATTAAAATGCATGGAGTTAATCAAAAAATTTTAAATTATATTTTCAATTAACAAATTAAGGAAAGTTTGCTACTTGCCTATGCCAAGCGTATTATGTTGAAAGACACCAGGAAAAATCAATGGAATGATTCACCCAATATATTATATATCAGTTTTAAAATTATATATAAATATATGACTTTTTAAACAATTATTTTAATAAATTAATGGACGTGTTAGTAAATTAAATATTTTTTTAAATGATAGAGGGACCAACTAATAATATTCATAAGTTATAAATAACAAGTTGCATGTAATAAATCTAGACCCTTGATTAAAAAAATATTAAATCTAAGGGTTAAAATGGGGTGAAACACCGATGCTTCACCACGAAGTGAAACACCTTAGACAAAGCTTTTCTTTTCACATTAATTCTTATAGGCTTATTTTTATCTAATTTTCTTTTTTATCACATCTGTATTTTCTTTCTCTTCATTTTATTCTTTTATTTCTTTTTCCCTACCAATTTAGATCATTTCCCATCTTTATTATTTCTGTAGCAAATTTAGCTGTAAAATAACTACGAAATCACTAGATAATTAAAATTCATAATTATTTCATAGCTAAACTTTATTGCAGAGACTTCACTGCTGCGAGCGAGGATCCCTACACCCTCCTTGCACTTCATACACTAAGCTATGTATTTCTCTTTAATAAGTACAGCGGCCAAATAGCTAAAAAATAACTATGAAACTATTCTAGGTATAGGGAATTTTTTTTTTTACACTGAAATTGGTACATTAATTATACACTCTGATCCAACTAAGTGTGGATGCTAGTCATGCGGTAACATGGTTCTATGAAAATGACGCGGAGGGAAAGAAAGACAAAGCACGAAATTGAAACGCAAATATTGTATGGAAATCACTTGAGTGCTACGAAAGCTTCTCTCTAACGTTTCCACTGTTCCCCTCACAGGAATTCTTCCCGGATGAAACCCCCATTATCATCTCATCCAATACTCGCTTCATCTCCCTATTTTCTTTTTCCACATTCTCCCCTTAGTTTGCTTCACTTCCTCGACCCTCTCTAACCCAACCATGTTCACATTAAAAAATGACAATTTCGATCCCAAGTTCCTGGGGAAATTCACACCCCAACGAAAATTGAAGAACATCCCTTGCGTAACAAGAATTACTGTCCTAGCCATAGCAGGAGACGAAACGAAAAGGAATGAGAGCTTTTGAAAGACCGGCGACGGAGATTGAAGTTTCTTCTTTCGTCGGACGAAACGAAAACGAGACTAGAGGAAATTAAAGAGCATCGAAAGACAAAGGAGGTAGCCACACATAGAAAAAAAGACAAAGGTAAAGAAAAGGCTATAAGGGAGATTTTGGCAAGTGAAGGCAGGTTGAGGTAGTCCTTGTGTACTCTATTCTTTGCTTCGTACTTTTGTCGTCCTGTAAATTAAATTCACTTGGTGATTATTCATGTGTTTTGGAATTGATTATTCACTTGGTGTTCTTATTATAATGAAAGTAACTTGGTTGCTGAAATACCTATGTCTATGCGTGTTAGTGTTCTTATTATAATTTTGATTAATTAGTAAGTATCTTATAAATTATATGGATATTTTATAAAATATAAAATAAATTTTTTTAATTTTTTAATTTTAAAAATACAAAAAATAGCTTAATTGATTAAAAATTTATTTAATAATAATATATAAGTATTTTACTATGTACAATGTTAATTGATTGAAAAAACCTACATATTATTTATGAAATTAAGAAAATTAATAATCTCATCTAAATAATAATACAATTAATATTAAATTGATATGAAACACAAAAACTCACTATGTTGATTTATAATCATACATCAAGGTTTACGGTTGCATGTCTCAATATTATTTAGTATACAAAAAATGTTATTGGAAAGGATAGTATAAAAAAAAGTACAAGCTTAGTTGGTTGATGAGAGAGAATCCATGATAATACATATCCATATAAAAGTTTTTCTAAAAGTAGCCATATACTTTTTTTATATATCTAACCAATCACATTCATACATAGAAATTTTGCCAAAATAAAATTCGGTATAAGGAATGATAAATGATTTATTTAATCATGTATTCGATCACTTAAAATATCATGAATTTATTTTATTTTATTCTTTGTTTTTATTTTTTTTGCATTAATCCTTAACAAATAATTTTTTTTATCTAGTGGTCCTTTCATATATTTTTCACAATTAAGTGTTGGCGTGATATAAAAGATAGATGAATTATTTGGTTGAAAAATAGTTATGGGCGATTAATTGAAAAAAGAAACATAATATTTTTTTAATGACCAAAAATATATTTAATAGTGATAAAAAAATAACGGAGAGAGTATTTGAAAAAAATCACTTATAAAAACCAATACTAAAAATTAAAGATTGGGACCTAATAAAAAATTGTGATATTTGGAACCATTAAAAGCATATATTAATTAAAATAGGGACCAAATAATATTTTTTTAAAATTGAAATTATTCTTATAATGGACTGACTATAAGAAACTTTAAAATAACCTGCTAGGGTTCAACAATGGTGAAGGTTTCGGCAGTGGTGAGGGTTTTGACAATGGAAAGGGTTTAAGTAGTTTAGTATGATCTTAAATTCAAAAATTATTGTCTTAATTGTAAAAAAAATATTAGGGCGGGAAAACATCACAATTGAATGCTTGCACATATATCGAGGGTGACATGCTGACATGCATGTGTGCTTTTGTTGTGGCCAAAACGATAGTGTATATAAACAAGTAAGAGTGTTGGAGTTGCTCATTGATGATGTGTCAGAAATAAGGGTTTTCATTGGTTTAGTTCGATCCGCTCAACTCGAGTATCCGAACAGAATCAATTAAATTGGTTTGGATCACTTAGTATTAGAGCAGGCAATTCGAGTTATCCGGTCCGGTCCAGCCCGATGCAGGCAGCAGACTTTATTGGGCTGAGCTAAAATACCCGTAAGTTTTTTGAGCTTCTAAAACAGGTGTTCAAGTCGTACCTTTTTGTGGGTTTTTACGGGTTTTGCGGTCTACTCGGTTTTTTGCGGGTTTTTGTGGGTAGCAGGCTTTATCGGGTGGACTAAAAATCTCAGAAATTTTCCAGACTTCTAAAATAAGTATCCGAGCCCTACACTTTGCAAGTTGACCTGACCAAGCTAGCCCATTTTGTCGACTCTACTTAGTATGTTTAGGTCCAACCCGAACCGAACCGTACCAAAAACACCCAATGTTGTTTGGTTCGGGCAACGGGTTCATGAATTTACAACCCGAAGACTTGTTGACCCGAACCAATAGACATTCCATTCTTCAAAAAAAAAAAATCTGGGAGTAAATCTAAGGTTTCCTTCAATTTTCTTAACATTCTTTACTAGGAGTAGATCTAGATTATAGACCAAGAACAGAGCCGAACTAGGAGTATATCTACTCTTCAAAGCTTACCAAGCCTTAGCCAGAGTCAACCTCAATGACAACAGAAGTGGTGACACCAGAGACATGCCTCACCTCACATGGGGAAGGTCGTCCGTGAAGCCGCCGATAGGGTACTTGCAATTGTTGCAAAGGGGAGGACACAGTGACGATGAGGTGGCGATGATGACCTTCCAGCTTCAATGAGGCAACCACAACCCTTTGTGTTCGGTGGCTCCCTGCTTTGAACGTGACCTTCCCGCTCTGATGATCAAGATTCATTTCATTGTTTCTGAGGTCCTTGTAGTGCTCCGACGCCCCTGTAACTATGTTTTCACTGTATTTTTTTGTTCTTTTAACTGTTTTGTATTTTAAAGCTTTATGGGAGACTTAATTTTTTGTTCTCTTAACTAGTTTTGAAATTGTTTCCCGTTAGGCTTTGAAACTAAACTCTGGATTTTATTTTTCGGCTTTTAAACAAAACTCGGTTGGGGTACTGTAGCACCTGGAAAAAAGGAAGAAGGGTAATTAATTCTTGCATATGATGGCAAATAGTTACTCAAATCTTATATTCTAGCTCAATGTATTCTAATCCTGACTCAAATTACTAAGATTGGTTTATTTGGCTTTTTATAAAAGTTATTTTATAAGGATACAAGTTAACAATTCGATTGAACCAAATCAAACCAACCCGAAGTTGGTCGATTTGGTTTGGTTCGGATTCAACACCCAAAAAAGGTAGGAACTGATCTGATCTGAACCATGGTTTTAAAAACTGGACCGGTCGGTCCAACCGGAAAATCGGTGAACCGGTCATGTGTCTGGTCCAAATAAACCATAGAGCCGGTCATGCAAAATACCGGTCAACCCGATCAAAAACTGATGAAACCGGTTAACCCGGTTCAGTCAAAAGAATCCCAAACGACATTGTTTTGTATCGTCCAGCACCAACCATCCGCCGGATGTCATCTGTCTTCCCGTACACCGTTCCACCCAGCAAGAAGGATGCTCTGTCAAGATGTTCGCAGTGTCCTCGTTAGCCTAGCCACCGCAGTACATGTCTTTCTCCTTCCCCTACTCGTTGCTTCAAAATATTTGGATTGTTTTGTTGTTCACTTTGTACACGTTTTGGATTTTGGAGGTTTAGTTGAAATCTCTGAGTTAGTAAATATGTATCTCTTTTAATTCAATTTTTTACACAAAAAACTAATAGAATCCTCAAATCAATTAAGCACTACATTTAATTTGGTTGTTCGTGATACACTCTCATGCCTCTCTCTGCTACTCCGGCGCCAATGGCTCCATTTCCATATTCAATTATATTTGATTTAGACTTTATGTGCAACTTTAAATAGTGTATTATTTTAAATTTTTAACATTATTATATCATGAATTTATAATTTTTTTGTTGAATATTGTATAATATATTATATTTTTTTTAAAAAATATTATTTAATTAATACCGGTTCGACCATGATTGAACCACGGTCCGACCATTAAACCTTGAACCAATGCCCTGACCGGTTCGGTTTTCAAAACCATGATATGAACTGAACGTTTTTTATTGGTTCGAATTTTTCTTCGCGTGAAACCAAACTAAACCGACACGTGAACACCTCGAGTAAAAAAAGCTCTTTGCAGGGAAGATCTACCTTGTTGGAGGAGAATGCAAATGGGCATTTCATATATTTCTACAACAATGGAGCAACCAAATCTACCCTTATTCGTGGGGTTCAATGTTTTTTTTTATTAATTTAAAGCAATGAAATGGAGTAGATTGTGGAGTCCATTTAAGAAACTTTTTAAAGTTGCTAGTGTGGTAGTAAAATGTGAGTTGAGTTGGTTAAAATTATAAATATAATATGACATCATGGAAATGTGTCAAAAATTATAATTTATTCAATGTAACAACTCATATGAGTTGCTCCATTGGAGAAGCTCTAAGGATCCTTTAATTGTTAGTTATGTTGCCCTGTAGCAAAATTTAGTTATCGAATAACTGGCATTAGCTATGGTATTAGTTAAATAGTTATTTTGTAGCTATTTCATAGCTAGTATTTGCTGCAGAAATCTATGATTAAAGAGGATCCAAATTCATATATATTTGATTTGATGAACATTTCCATGTTCCAAGTGAATAGGACAACTTTGACCCTCAGGCCACAAGTATTTATCAACTTGTTTTAGTAATATTAGGTGAGAGGGTGCGCAAGAATCCTCTTCAGTCATACAACCTCTCCAACAATGATTAGCTATAGATTTGAATTATCTAGTGATTTCATTGTTAATCTGTGGTCAAAGTATGCTAGAAAGACGGGAGAAACTGGAAAGAAGTAGGGATCAGAAGAGAATGTTAGTGAAGTTTCCATGTCATATGTGTGTCATATGTGTGAGTGGGACTACCATTTCAATTTCCTTTTTACATTATCACATGTTGATGCAAGGTATTTTAATTAGAGCCGAATACTTTTGTGTAGTTTGCTTTCTTTATCTAAGATGCTTTTTAAAAATAAACTTAACCTCTAAGTTTGTTTTAAAAAAACTTAAAACACAACAAGACAATATATTGAGAGGTAACTAAGAGATATCTGCTCTCTATTGCAAAATTATATATTTTATAAATGTTAAAATTGATCAATTAACACATTTCTTTCATTTTCAAACAAAATATAAAGTACGATATATAGTTATTTTGAGTCTATTTGATAACTCAAATTTAAAATTGGTTCTCTTATATGAGTGTATGATTACATATATTGATGCTTTCATTTTTTTTGCGATCACCAACTAACTTTTTTTTTATTCGAGGGGCTTAAAAGCCAATCACCAACTAATTATATTTGCTAGTTATTAATAGAAGAAATATTAAGAAAAAAAACGTTTAATAATTTCTATAATAGTGATGGCATAGATCTTTGCACCTCTCAAATTTACAAGAGGATACCATAATTAACAAGATAGATGCAGAGGAGAGGACGAAACAAAATGGTTATTAAAGATCCCCACATGCCTTTTTATCATGTTTAATCACTTTGGTGACCTTTTCTGAAGAGCACGATCGATCCCTTTTCTTCTTTTATTGAATTCATATGAGCAAAGGCTTTAACTTTCAAAAGGATAGCACAATTATAATGGTTTTTTGTTGCCTTCGCCTTTTTCACTTTTGCTTTTGGACTTTCGATGGAATAAAAAATTGAGTAAATTAGCACACCGGTTCCATACTTTTGAGGACTATGCATTTTCGTTCTTGACTTTTTCAAAATAGCACTTTAGTCCTTGACTTTATTAAAACATGCACTTTAGTCCTAAAAGTGCATGCTTTTTTAATAAAGTGAATGACTAAAATATATGTTTTTAATAAAATAAGGACTAAAGTGCATATTTTTTTAACAAAATATGGATTAAAGTGTCATCTTAGAAAAATTAAAGACAAAACTGCATAGTTCCCCAAAAGTCAAATATCAATACGCTAGTTTACTCAAGAAAAAAAAAACATTACGGGCACGCATTTTGATTTCAAAATATGTATATGTACTCGCTGCTGCTTGTGCCTTTTGGTTTAGGATTTCACATGGTAGTTCCAACAAAGATCATTATTTCCTCCGTTTTATATGTGGTTTTTTTACCCAAAAAAAACGTGGTTTATGATTTTTTATACTAAAAATTAAGAAATATAATAATTATGTCTTTTTAGCCTATTTTAAAATATATATTTTTTCTTTATCTCATTAATACATTTAATATTTCTCTACTTCAATGAAATGAATTTCCTTCATAAATATCATCCGTTTATATTTACATTGTTTTTTCTTTTACCATAATTTTTTTGTTTGAAACATAAAAAATTCATTTACTTAAATTTTGAATTTTAAAAATATTTATAATGTACCTTTATAATAAATATTTTAAATATAAAAGAATCAGATTATGATAGGGGTAAAATTGAAAATATAGTATTTATTATTGTCTTGGTATATGAAAGCGACACTTATTTGAAAACAAATTTGCGACCCTAAAACTACGGAAAAAATGGAGAGAGTATGACTTTTATAATGATAAATAAAGAGTAAACCCTCAATTTGGGCTACCGAGCACGTGAATTAGCTGGTAAGACATTGTTCCAGCTTAACCGAACAAGATTGCCTCCCGTGAAAAATACATGTGGTCTTGCACAAAAAAAACCCTTAATTTGTCCCAAAATTAGTCTTTGAAACATGAAAATTGCATTTTCATCATTGAACGATGAAAAAGACATTCAATTTAGTCACTTTTAGGGACTAAATTGACTAGATTGATATGTTAAAAAATCTTTCAAGACTTAAAATGAACGATTTTTCATCTTTCAATGACTAAATTAAATAATTTTTCATTTTTCATAAATGAAAAATGTAATTTTTTTTTCAAGGACTAATATGACCGATTCTAGATCTTTTAGGAACAAAAATGGGTGTCTAGTCAATAACATACCAATAATTGATTTCTCAGGTGAGGGAATATTAAAAAAAAAACTGTTTAAGGGTCTATTTATTTGCTTTTTAAAAATATATATATATATATATTTAAGACTACAACATTTATGTAAGTTTTTTAATGCGAAAAACTAAAAAACATAAGCTAAGAATAATAAATGATGAAAAAAACAAATTACATTTAAATTAACGAGGATTGATTCAAGTGGTACATGTTTGAGTAATGTTTCAAGTTCAAATCTTGTGGATGGAAAAAATCTCTGTTGGGAGAGCTAACCCCACCATGATATGCATGTTCCAGCTTGAACAGGATTGTCTCACGTGAAAGATACATTAAAAAAAATTACATTTAAAAATAACTTTATGTTAAACTTAAACAAACAGATTATAAATATATATAAAAAACCATTTTATTTTTGACAAACATCATAGAGCAAAAAATAAAAAAGGCGGATGTCTATACCAAAAAGAAAAGAGGTATACCAATTTCAACGCTTTGTCGAATATAAATTCTTAGACAAATTTTCAGTAATTTTAGTTTTAAGATCCTGCATTCCTGCTAATGAATGATTTTAAGATGTTGATTATGACTTATTAAATAGAAAAATATTTATAAAAAATTTATTAAATATATCGATATATTTAAAAGTTATTTTTTCAATAAATATTTTTTTATTCTTTAACTGGTGTTTTTATCACGCTTGTTAACATTTTTCTTTTCAACATACCAAAAATAAGTTAATAATTTTTCAACCATGAAGTTAATGGAAATTAAAATGAAACAAAGAAAAGTCATTTCAACTACAAATTAATCGAAGAAAAAGTTGCATTAAAGATGACAATGGATCAGTGAGAATCAAAAGCATGAAAGCAGTCAAAAGTAATTATTAAAAGTACTTATATGTCTGTCAATGGAGTAGTAAGTAGAGTAGTTGTTGAAAGTTAGCAAGAATTTAATTTGTGTTAATTTAGTTAGAATTATGTGCTAATGAGAGTCCTTTATGCAAAACAAACATTATAAAGGATAGTATAGTAAAATTCATATTATTTTATTCAGCATATCAAATCATATAAAACACAAAATTACTTGTGTTATACATATTGATCATCAAATAATATACAAAATAGATCCATTAGCTCATTTTTTTTTATCTTATTCAATATGCATCAACCAAACTCTTACTATAGTACTATTCAATCATATTAAAAGATTTTGATTGTGTGTGTGAATTATGATTATTACAATTAATGAAAAAATAAAATGAAGTTAAAATAACATTCTAGAAATAATCAAAATTTTAAGTATATAAGATGATAGCACAATTGACTTATAATTAAAGTTAAAAAAAAAAAAAAAAAAGTAACTTGCAGGGAAACACTTAAAAAAATCAAATAAAGAAGCTATCTCACCCTCTAAATCTTTTGATATCCTACGAATTTATAAAGTAAAACACGGATCATAATATATTTGGCGTTGCTTTGAAGTAAATCGTCAAGATGTTGATATTTGCCCGCCACAATAAGGAACCCAAAGGAGGGGAAATATATTGATGCCTTAATGTACTCAGGTGCTAAATTAATACAGTAAAATTGCCATCACACATTGATTTAAAATTTAAAATAATAAGTGCATGTATCTTTATATTTATATTACTTCACTTGATCTATTAATTTCTAACTAATGTAAAATTTCAAACTCATATTTGAATTCATAACATTTATAAGTTAGCTACCTATACATACAATAACTAATTATAATAACTAGTGATGATAACTTGGCAATTTAAAGCATGTTTAATTTACATCAAAATCACATTTTAAACATTGATCGGATCAAAACTAACCACATTTCAAACGCGAATCCGATCCAACACATAAAGAATGATTTTTATGTAAACCAAATGCACCTTTAGACATGGATGAGAAAAGTTCTTTGATAGAAGGAAGGTAGGAGGCCCTATCAAAAATATTTGTATGGATTCTTCTGGTACGTGGTAGGGTGGGTGGTATGAGATTTTTTACTGCATTCTAAACGGAAATACGAGCTTAATAGAATTACTTATTAGGATCGAAATCCAATTACGGAGTGATAAACATAATTCTTATGTATGCATGAACTTTTAACTATGTTGTTAAGTGGTGAAAAATATTATGAATAGGCTCATTATTTCATTTTAGAAACAAACCATAATCCAGAATCTTTTTTATTACTCTCTCAATCATATTTTTTAGCAGGTGACACAATTCTTTTTTTTTTTTGTCAGCAAGTGATACTATTCATTAACTTTTATACGTGCTTCGAAATTCTTTTTCATTTTTTTTGGTCGAAGAAATTCTTTTTCTTTTAGGTCCAAGGATTTGCATATCCATAAATAAAGGCCCAGAAAGCCCAAAATATTTAACATATTTTTTTAAAACTCAGTAGTGCTTTTTGACAAAAAAAAAAAAAAAAACTACGTAGTCTTCCTTGCTGCTTCACTTTTTTTTTTTTGGGTCAATCTGGTTGTTTCAAATTGAAAAAATTTCTAAGCTGGCCTTCGCCGGTATGAATGGGCCGGCCAAGTTTAAAACATTAAACCCTAGAACCTATTAATTTATATTTAAGAAGACTTGTACATTTCTTTTTTGGTCACATTCTTGACCCAAAAAAAAAAAAAAAGAAGACTTGTACATTCTTGACCCAAAAAAAGAAAAAGAAAAAGAAGACTTGTACATTAGGCTATATATTCTTTTTCTTTTAAAAAATACTTCAAAAATTAAATAAAGAAAGAAGCTAAATGAGACAGTGCTTTCCCCTGAGTTTGGTGTTTGGTTAAGTTTTGTTTTAGAATATGTTGACATATCATTTTAATTAGTTGAGCATGTCATTTTGATAACGTAACATTTTTTAAGTAGTTATTAAAAATGTTTTAAAACGCTACTTCAGGTAGAGTTTTTAAATTTTTAGCTAGTAATTGAAATGAGTTTTTATATTTTTCATCCTAAATTTTTTCACAAATACCAATTTCAAGTTGTGATGTACTAATTAATGATGATTTTATCTAGCATTTTATAGTTATCGGTTAGTTTTTAAATATTTTCAATTAAAATAGCTAACCTATCATCTTTCATATTTCATTTTTAATCTTTCGGCTAGTTTATCCGTTAGTCACTAAACACACTTTTATATTTTATATTTTAGTAGCAATTATTTCTTCTTTTTCCATTGTCTTTACAATTGGGTGCATTGTCTCCTCTTTGACCATTCCTGCATACGATGGGTGATTTTTCCATTCATTACGTGATTTTAATCAATGCATGTTATTACACTTGTCTATGTTATTATCATTTTTGTTTGAGTGGAAGTATAAACGGACACAAAAAAAATTTAACAATACATCCCTTTTATTCTATTTATATAATAAATCAGAAGTTTTTGTTCGTCCTTTATATTAGTCATTTTAGAAAAATTATGAAATATTATTTTTTTTCAATTTTATTCTTAATATTTAATAAATTGTATTTAATTATTCTACACTTTTCAATAACTTATTTTCGCCTTTTCAATATGAGTATTTACTAGTAAGTTAAAGTGCTTCTTGTTCACTAAAAGAAATGATGGGATATTAACGAAGACAATTAAGGTGGAGAGAGAAATTAATGAAAATGTTCACTCTGTTATGCTATATCAAGTGCCTAAGTGCACTAGTTATGGAACTAAAAAGAAAAAGTTTTGATTAGATTGTGTAACATTTAATGTTACAAATGCAAATAATGTCTTAAGAGTATGGGGCATTTTTTAAAAACATACCCCCTCCGGTTCTTCTTATAAGACATTTCTTATACATTTTTGTGGTCCTTTTATAAGGCACTTTACAATTTCAAAATGACATTTGTTATCATTTTCTTTATTTACCCTTATTAACTTTAATTTCTTTCCAATTATCAAATGATAGTGAATTGAGTTAATGATATTAAATAAGGGTAAAACAAGAAAGTCAAACTATTTTTTAAAATTTCAATAAAATTAACCAACATTAATCACTTTTATTTGTATGTTGTAATTCGGTTAAGTGTACCTTATAAAAATGATCAGATGGAGTACTATTTTCCCATTTAAAGTCAAACTCTATTTAATTCACAACATTAACCAAAACCTAAAAATTATATAGATTCAATAATTATGAGGGGCCAAGATGGAAAAAAATAGACAATAGATGTTTCTAAACTTTATAAAAGGTCTTATAAAAAAGATTAAACAAAATTCTAAGAAGGGTTCTATAAAAAAGACCGAAGGAAGTATTGAAAGAAATGATTAAGATAGAGAGAGAAATTAATGGAGGTGACGAAATTTCTAACAAGGAAAAATTTTGAAAGTTGTCATGATTTTTGAATTTAAGACTATTAATCGATTTTTTTAATTTATATGAATTAGCTAAAAGTGATTTATAAATAGAATCAAGAGGAGTTTAAAATTAAACTAACTTAGTATAATAATAAAATTGATCATAAAAACTTCGTCGTTAATACAGTTGGGCTAGACAATGAGATTGGAGAAGCTAGGTTAAAAAGATTTACAAGAAATCAGTTTATGTTCATATGTGGTTTTCTTAATTTTAAAATCGAGCTTAAGTTATTTTTCAATTTATTTTCATTCCATTACCATGTTCATGCTTTTATTACTTTATATAAGTAATGTTATTGATAAGTGCTAGTTTTCAGCAGAATTTAGTTATGAATTTAAGCACTTATTGTTTTTAAACGCATCACTTTAAAGTTCAAATTCCCCTAATTTAGAATAATTGAATTTAAAGATTTATTTTTAAATCATGGGCAGAGATCAAGATTTATTTAATCCAAAATATTTATTTTGTAGGTTTGTAGAATTTATGGGCAAAGAGAAAGACTTAAGACAATGAAGAAAGAAGTTTAATGAAGGACTTTAATTCTGTTTCAATTTTGCTTAAGCAGAATTATCTCACTTTAACAAAATTGTTCCACAAACAAGCATTAGAGAATTTGTCTACATTTCGCTCAAGCAAAATCATTTGCTTAAGTGAAAATTTACATTCCTTCATGCATCATGAAGTAATTTGCTCGCTTGAGCAAATTCTACTTCGCTCAAACAAAAATTCATTAAACCCAATCTATAATAGACGAAAATAGAGAAGGTAAGAGAAGAATAGAACGTTTTAGATCAAAGAGAGAAAAATGTGAGATGTGATAGATAATACGATGAAGAACGATAAAAATTAAAAAGTGTGTTGTATGAAATGTTGTATAAATTTGTTATATGAATAATTATCTCAAAAAAGAAAGAAAGCATAGTAAAAGTGACGGAGAAGCTGAGAGCATTCGTTCTTGATCGATTTTATTAGTTTCTTCGGTTTTTATGGCTATCCTGAGAGACTAAACTATGATATAATCTTCTTTTTCCTTTCCCATGACATCTCCCATTCTCTATATATCTCTCTTCCCTACCGTGTTTGAGTTCTTAAATACAAATGCGTTAACTATTTAGAGAAATATAATTAAGACGTCTTTCCCTCCTACCTAGCTAAAATGTTCAAGAAATTAAATTGCAGTGTAATTAAAAAGCCAGTGGTTAAATGTCTGAATCAGTTTATAGCTAGGTTGAATGACTGCAGAAAGATAGAGATGCGCGCGGAAGTTGAAGCGTGGAAGATATATATATATATATAGTTCCTGCAACAGACTTGCATGCATGCACTAACTAATATTAGTGACTCTGTTTTGACAATTCAACGGCCATGTTTGCCTTAAAACAGAGAGAGAGATGAGATACTCATAGCTACAAGGTAAAAAAAATGGAGAGATGTTTCCGCATGACATGACATACACATGCAGGACTTGTCTTAGATCCAACAACAACGCATTCATCAACTCACTGCTTCAACGTTTTTCGTATGTACGTAATATACCAAAAGCTAGCTAGCTACCCTGCATATATAGAATCAATCGAGGGACAGTGTTTGGTTTGGAGAACAGGGGACCACTTTGTTATGTTTAATTGAATTGAACTTCGAAGCTTTGCTTGTACCTCTGGTACATAAACAGTAGTTTGGTTGGAGATTCTTGAATTCTGCATGATCTTTTGGAATATAGTTGTTTGTAGCCTTATTCCTCCGTGAACTACCTGAGCCGCAAGGGGTGCTACCTTACAGTATTTGGATATTTTCGAGTTTTTTTTTTCACTACTAATGTTTTATTAACCTTTTTTTTTCATGACCACAGTGTATCTCCATATAAGATAATATTGTTTGAGTCCGATATAATTTTCAGAGAAAAATATGTTTTTTATTCCTGTAATTTCTGTCAATTTTGGTATTTGTTCATGTACTTTAAATCCTTTGTTTTTTATCCCTAAACTTTATAAATCCCCAATTTATGGTCCCTGACCGTTAGTAAGATATGTTAATTAGCTCAATAGTGAGCCCCAAATAGTTGACTCATTTAATTAATCTTCTTTTATTAATTTTTTTAATTATTAAAATAATCATAATTATGAAATTAGGTTTTCTGTCGAGTAAAATTGCTCCGATGAAAATCCTAATTTAGTAATTTGGATTGTTTTAATAATTAAAAATTAATAAAAAAAGTTAATTAGATGTTCACTAAGTTATTTGTAACTCATTATTGAGGTTGACATGTAATTCTTGTTAACCAACTCATCAGACTAACATATCTCACTGACGTGCAGGAATTACTGTTGGGGGATTTAGCAATTTCAGAAACAAAAAACACAGAATTTAAAATACAGGGACAAAGACTAAAATTGACCAAAATTATACTGTTCATCGAATAAGCTGGAACATTTCATGGTGTCAAGCCACACAGACACTATGGTGATATATGGTGATATAGGACTATAGGAGTATATATAGAATTGGAATATGCGACTTTAATTATTTGTGTAAAGAACGAAGAAAGATGCCTTAATTACTTTCATTAACATTAAGGAATCTTGTTCACATGGCTAAATCCAACGTCGCCATAATGGTAATAGGAGAGGATTAATTAATTGGAGTTTAGTGTTTTATAATATACCATCCCTCCCAAAATTGAGAGTGAATTAGAGTTAAATCCAAAAATGTGAGAATGATTAGAGATGGAAAAGATAAAAAGGAAAGAGGAAAGAAAGAAAAAGAAAGTGATAGATTTAATTAATATGTGATGTGATGAAAAAAAAGTAATATGAGGTACATGAGTGTGAAAATAATCTTAAATTCAAATCTAGTATAAGATTTAAGATTATATCATGGCCTAGGCCATCTTCAGAATAAAAATATATCTAGCCTATGCTTTTTGCAATTTTGTGGTCGGGAAGTGTATGTGGTTTAAGGAGACAATGACAATCTTTTTTTTTTTCCTTCTTCTTTTTGGTAAATGCAAAATGAAATTCAATTTTTGACACATAGGTTGGTGTAACTACCTGTTTGCGTAGTGTTACTTGCCAGACAGGTCGCTTTCAATGCATATTATGGGTTAGGTTGTTCCTCAATTCTAATGTCACAATAAAAACCAATAATGACTATAAGCAATTGCTTAGTGTGGACTCTGGAGTGTTTATTTGAAGGGCCACATGACAGTAATGAAGAATCGACATCAACCCCCTTTTTTTTTTTTTTTCCTTCAGAAATCATCATATTACACAGTCAAACAACACTTACATCAATGAGGGATATAATCCTAAAAAAGCTATTGTACACTGTTCAAACACATAAACTAGGGTTGTAAAAGAGTCGAGTCGAGTAAAACTTAGGTTTAATTTGTGGAAAAAATGATTGGCTCAAACTTTACTTATTCATTTAAACGGGTCAAACTTAAAACTTGAGCTTGACTTGTTAAAGAAAATTAAAGTTTGAATTTGATTTGTTTAACTCATTTATAACTTCAACGTTTTTGTTTTTATGAAAACTTTCTTTAAATCACATTTAAAGTTTATGAATTTAGTATTTAATAAATATTTTAATATTAAAGGATAGTATAAATATTAAAATATATTCTTAATATATATATGGTATCTTTTGTTTTGGTCATTTTTATAAGGTCATTTATAAAGTTTTAGAAACATTTATTAGTTTTTTTTTTTATCTTTAGCCTTTATAATTAATAAATTTTATAGTTTTCAAGATTTTGTTAATGTGATAAATTGAATAGAATTTAGTATTAATTAAGGGTAAATATTTTGGTAGCCATAGGAAATTTTTTAAAATTACTACATCAAAACACGTTTTCTTCACATGTGTGTTTAAATCAAATATGGTCTTATAAATAGATTTATAAATAGATTTGAAGGAAGTATTATATACTAGTAGAAAGGATGTAGAATATGTATTCTCTTAGTGGTGAAATGAAATTAAAAGATAGTTTCACTTAATATATATTTTCTCTGGTCTTTAATATAAATAAATCAAAACTCAGTTTTTGTGGTTTGAAATATGAACAAAATCTTATTAATTTTATCATATTAAATGATAGCATTTTAATTTTTTTTTATTTAATTTAAATTTTATTTTCAATAATTTATTTCATAAAAAATATTAAGCAGGTTGATTTAGAAAATACCGTTCATCTTTTTATGAGTTAAAAAATTAATAAAATTAATTAATATTTTTAATTAGTATAAGGAGTATATATTAGAACTTAGAAGGGCGAACCAAGAAAGAGTAGCAAAGCTAATTATCTAGGATCCAAATTAACGAACTATATATCCCCTTTTTCCCTTTACATTGCTTTATACTCATTAATTCACTCACATGTAGATAATATGTTAGCAACTTAGCATTCTTTGAGCATATAAGCCATGGTATTTACGATTAGGTTTAGCTCTATCACTACTACTGAAAACGCTTTTTAATAACATAATGAAGATCAAGAGAAACAACAAATAGGGTTAATCTAATCCTAATCCTAATCCAAATATATACGCTACAACTTTCAGTTCCAAGTAACTTCCAACCCAATGTAGCTAATATTTTGTACTGTACAGAGCGAATCTGTAGGTCATTGATTGAGGCCTAGAGACGGTAAATTTTGTTGTTTAGGTGAATCCGCAAAGAAAGAACAAGATTTGTAATTATGTCCATGAATAATGAATTGGCAGTTCCCATCGTCAGCGATGTGAATGAACATACAATTTGATGAGGCTTGAGGGGGGGTGTAGTCATTGCATAGATAGCATAGAGCCCAACAAAACAAAGGGAAAAACCAAAGAGTAAAGAAAAGAAAAAGAAAAACCAAAGTTACAGTCTGTCTGAGATTAGCCCATTCATTCGCAGCCTTGAAGTTTGGAGAGAAAAGAAAGGGATACAGATAGAAAGAGAGCAATTAAAAGTGACAGAGGCTATGTAGGGAGGGGGGTCAGGTCAGTAACTTAGTACGGATATGATAGGTGTCCTAGGAGAGAGAGAGAGTGGGGCTGCCTGCCAGAATAATCAACTTTTTACTATTCACATATAGAAACTAGAAAGTACAGTAGTACTGAGAGAGAGAGAGAGAGAGGGAGGGGTCAGGCTTTTGATGCTGCTCATGATACAACATAGATGAAAGAAGAGGATGCAATGCATTGCATCTACTACTTGGTCTGGTCCCTTCTTTTTCACTTGCCATATTTATGATTGTCATTTATACGTTTGGCCTTTGCAGGTGTACGAGTCAGACCTAATCCTAAACCACTGGGATGGAAAAGCCGACGAATGCGGAATTGCTTTAATCCAAGGAAAGGGACACAACGTAGCAAATCCCTGATTCTACACGTGGCTTCATACAACTACACCATACATTTTCTATCTCGTACCTATTATTAACTCTTTGCTGTTCACCTTTTTAACATCATATATCCTTCCCATAAATTACAAAACATTTTCCTACTTCTTCACTTATTTATACTGCCTAACTTATTTTACTGCTTATAACATAAATTTTTATTTAATAAATATTTATTAAATAAATTTTTAAAAAATTGATAAAAATTAAAAATAATATAGTATATTTAAATTTTCTATAAACTATTCTATAAGTTATTCTCAGTAACTTATTGAAATAAGCTAAAAATAACTTATGAACATGTCATAAGCTCTTTTCATAAGTTTTCCCAAACAGTTACATAAATGATTATATTATAAGATAAACTCAAATAAACTTTCAAAAAACATCTAAATCAATCTAATTTCTAAGTTATAATTAAATACATGCTTTTTACGTAATTTTAAATTTTCAAACTAACCAAATTTTTAATAAAATTGAGCACAATTGTCATATAGCTTAATTTTTTTAAGTATTAACATGTGTATAGAAATTAAAAAATTTGTTAGAAGAAACAAAACACTCATTTCAATAATTTCTACGCAGAAATTACTTATCAGTTGGGAGATATACTCTTCGTTCCCAATTAGAAAACTAACCAAAATTCTTCAAACTACTAGTACTTTGTAAGTTATTATTTGTACAAATGCACCAATCCTTTCTTGTTGTACAGATGCAGCCCGACAAAACACCGTTTTCATGCCTATGCCTGTTCAGTCCAGTTTAAATACCTACAGACGGCAACCTTATTTGAACTTAAATCAAGCTCATTAAAAATTTTCTATGATTGCATTTCACTTTATGCCATCCATCAGCTCCGTCATATTTAAAGCATTTCTCTTATCGATTTATGCTTTTTAGTATGAGTAGTTTGACCTAGGAGAAAAAGTCCCTGAAATTAAAAAAAAATAAAATGCATCCGGTATAAATCGGAAATCGTGTTAATTTGTTTAGTTTACCTTAACAAAAATATAAAACAACATGCTATAATAGATTTGGGACCAAAATAAAGCTTCCATTATCTTCTCGGACTGTGTTTCCGAACTATCTGACAATGATGCTTATGCACACTACTAAAGACTCTTCTTTTTGTGGGAGGTAAAATTAAAAAATGTGAAAGAATTATGAAATGAAAACGATAAACTACATAGGAACAAGACAATGATTTGGACGTCCTACCATACTCACAAAACAAATTATGAAATGAAATTTGGCCTAAGGCAGGGCATGTATCTCATTAGGATTTAGTAAAGACCATAAGACAGCTTTGGTGTGCCTTTAATATAAGAATAACCATGTGCTGTGAGTCAAAGCTAAAAAAATGTGAATAGTGGTATGTCGGCAATAATATACAGTGGATGATAACTTAAAACGGCAGCTAAAATAAAAACTAAAAAATAATGACCCGCAAATATGGGAATTGAATCTGTACAACTTCCGTCTCTCCAAAATATCACCATTCACCATCATCATTTTAAATATATTCATCACAGAGATGCACCGAGATTGAACGTTGGATACCAGAATAAATGCTTGCTCATTATAATCGTCTCAAAACAGCAAAAGCAGAGTTCAACCATGCCTTAGCGGCATAGCATTTCTTTAAAGTGAAGAAAATTAGTATATTAAAGGACAATTGGTAAAAGCTCTTGAACCAAGCAATTAAATTCCTACTTTTGCAGTCCCTACCAGTTTGTTAATCATATCCCCTACCTCCCATACAACACTAGAAGTCTAAAAGATTTGGACTTATAGCAGCTTTGCTCTCGGTAGCTAGCTGTTCTTTCAACTCCTGCAGTAGAATGGGGATATGGTGCTGGAGTTAGTGATTGAAGGAGGAAAATGAGGATGAAGGAACGTCATGTTTGGAAATTGAATTTGACTATCCGCAGCTGATGGTATTACTGTTGAAGGGAATCCTGATGATGCTGCAGCAGAGAACGGTGGAATCATAGTTGCCCCCCCATATGGACCTTGGACTTGCCATGCCCAATTTGGCACGGGAGCAGCTTCCATCCTCTTCTCTATTGCTGTTTCTGTTTCCTGTAAATAAAAACGAAATTGACTGATCATAACTAACACAGAAGAAACTAAAGCAAAATCATAATGGTAGCCAGAATATACGAAAATCACCTTGCAGTTGGGAAAGAAATTGGTACCACTCCAGGCTGAAGGTTGATGCTCAGATGCCATGGAGAAGCCATAAGATGGCTGAACATTCATTGATCTTGGTCCAGAGTGCTCACACTATTAAGCAAAATGAAAATATACAATAAGAAGCGAAATATACAATCAGCGAATTTAGAAACAGATGAAAAAGCAGAGGGGCTTGGGAAATTGTAGACTTCAAGAATTGAATTCAACCCAAGGGCCATACAACATTTCTCCACCTTACCATAACACTTTTATCAACAGAGATGTCATCCCAGCTACGCTGAACTTGTAAACCACTCCCATTGTGGTGTACGTTCTTCATTTGACCATCAGAGTTAGAAGGAGGAGCTATGCCCAAATTAAGATCAAGACTTTGCTTGTTATCTGAATAAATTGTCAGAATCGACGTGTTGTTATTTTTTAATGAACTTGACTTCAAAGAACAATCACTAAGCAGATTATAAAGCATGAAAAAAATAAAAATAAAAGATGAGCCTCAGTTATAGACAAGTAGTACCTTCATTATCAGACTGAGAAATTAACTCCCCTTCATATGAGCTGGGCTCGAAGTTTGTGACTGCTTCCCTTCCATTGCATTTGATAGCAGCCCTATCATAAGCTCTGGAATCATTTCACAGAAAGTCAATAACACACAAAATATAAAAGAAAATATAACAGAGATGGAATCCAAAACTTTAGGCATTTAGTTTGAGATATTCTGATATATTGGTAAAACCTTGCAGCCTCTAGCTCACTATCGAATAGCCCGAGATATATATACCTGCAGGCAAGCAATAAGCCCTGAATACTGGTTTATCACAAAGGAAACCAAGCTGTAGTCTCGCTTTGTAGGGGGATAAAATTTTGAAATATTACTTAATAATACAAATGGAAACAAAAAATTGATATAAATGCAAGCTGATCAAATTCAAAGCATGTAGTATAGTTCAACTATTAATGCTATTCAATTAAAGGGTTTTCTCACTTCTTCCCAAGAAACTGCCCCATTCGAGCTTCCCATCGCCCGCATTTATGTAGAGTAACTCCCCTGTATTTGGAGCTTCCCCTTGAGAAACCAGTGCTCTGTCGACGAAGAATATGCACAAACTCTTCCTTTGTGAAGTTACTCATCTACAGAATAATAATTGAAAATTGAAAATCGAGGACCCGTTTAGACCTTCCATTCAAGTTTTATATAAGAAAAATAAAACCATAAACTAGGAACACTAGAATCAGCAGTTCATTCAATTAACCTGTTTTATATCATCTTCGTAATCGCTGACGTTGAAATTGATATCCGCATCAACGCCACGGAATTTGATTGCAGCTCGATCATAAGCCCTGAAATAAAAAAGTAACAAAAAAGAATGAAAACCACTTCATATGCTCAAGAAAACCAACAATACCTAAATGTGAAATTAACCTTGCTGCAGCATGCGCAGTATCAAATCCACCTACAAAAAAAAAAAATACTCATCAGAATAATTATCAAGATTAAACAAAATCTTCTACAACCATCAGTGTAGTATTCTCACCTAAGTACACTTGCTTCCCACAATCCCTGCACACAACAAAACAATAGATTAGGTTTAGAAACAAAACTAGCATGTGAAGCTCAAATTAAACTACATTTATTGCTAACCAAATATGCGATTCCCATCTTCCCGTTCTCCGATAGAAAGTAACGCCGCGATACTGCGAGCTCCTCGACCTAGGTCCTCGACGGCTCTTTTTCACCTGTTGTGGCCGGGGAGCAACAATCCTCTGCTCCGGCACACCGCCGTTATGATGATCCGACGAGAAATCCAGCCATCCTTTACTTCCGGCGGACGGCGAGATTCCTAACTCGGCGGCCGGAAAAAGCTGAATGGTCCGTACAGAGGAAGCGTCTCCGAGGCCGGCGGCGGGGAGTTGAAGTGCTCTGGAGGTGGTGGCGTCGTCGACGGCGCTGTTACTGTTGCTATTGTTGAGTATGGCGAAGTTGTAAGCGAAGGCATCGCCGTAAGAGGAAGAATCTTCGGTGTCGGCGGCGTTGACGACGGAGGAATCAAAGCTGCCGGAGCTTTCCATTTGAGTGTTGGAGAGGGGAAGAGTGTGGTTATCGGAAGGGGAATCGGCGTTGAGATTGAGATCCAACATTGCGATTTGAGAGCCGTGAGTTTGTTGCGATGCAGTTAAAAAGTTTGGAGGGAAAGTAAAGGAAGTTAGTTAGAATTATGGGAAGGATCCAAAGGAAAGAAAGACTCTGCAACAAAACGGCAACAGTAACAGCATCACATCATTCATTGTGTTGCCATTACTGAACCGTATAACAAGAGAGCGCGCGCGAGAAACAGAAAGAAAAGAGGGAATTTCATGCAGCGAGAAGAGTGAGTGAGTGAGTGTGAGTGAAGGATGAAAAAATGAGAGCGTTGGTTTTGTATGTAGTGGTGAGTTTTACTGATATCATATCATCACTCACCAAAGGGAAATGCTTGCTGGGCCTTCTTTTTCTTTTCCACTTACCATACATCTATTTATTTAATTTTTGAATTTTCTCACTCTTTTCCCCCTTTTGTGAGGTACTATATTTACGTTCCATTTATTTATTTTGTAATAATAGAACGAAAGTAAGATAAAGAGAAGGTTAGGGCCTACAAGGACCAAAAATACTACTACTACTTGCATATGAGCGATGAATGTATTTAATTAATAGTAATTATTATGAATTAACGTGCATAAATTTAAATGTATTTAATGAGGTATATTAAATTAGAAAAATATTATTAATGTCGTAGGATGTTTATTAATTGGGAAATTCTATTGTACCTTTCAGTGAGAGAGTGTTTTGGTATCTTCTTTTATCATTTAATCAATTCCTCTCAATTTTTTTAAATGGTTTTAGTATTTTTATAGTTACAGGACAATATTTAATTATTAGAATTTATATTTTTAATTTTTTAAAAAACTTTTTGACCCCCTATAATCATCATCATGTATTTTTTATTGTATTCCTCCATTTTTTTTCACATTTTCATTTGCAATACACATGTATCTCATTTAAAATCTACTTTATGTCTTCGAAATAATTTAAAACAGAACATATGACTTGTTCTTATGTAGTTTTGATTTTATACTTCTATTTAATAAAAAAAATAACAAAAACGTACCAAAACTTTCTTTCATCGGAGGGTACCAAATTACGAACCAAATTAATTATGGATGGAATGTGATATCAACTAAGAAGATGGATGAGATTAGAGTTTGTCTTAGAATGAGAGAGGTGAGGAGGGGTGGCCCTCCGTCTTAGTGCTGACAATATATATCACTTTGTCAGTGACACTGGCCTCTTTTGTCCCTCGGCACCCCTTTTGTCCACCATATCTTCTTAACTGTTCCGGTAAGATACTAAAAGAAATGCTGAAAAGGAGGTTAAGTAACATTTTCTCACGCAATTGATAATTTTAAATAAGATGTTTAATGTAATAATTAAAATTGTGATTGTCATAAAATATATAGACAAAAATAACTAAGTAAAAAATTATTAAAATATATATAGTTATCTTTTAATAAATAATTATAATTTCACACTTTATTTCTTTAAAAAGACACTCCTTACTTTATAAAAGTTAAATATGTATTCATTATTATATGAATTTTATCAAAATATTTGGATTTGCTTTTGTAACTTACATGAAATTCATATAATATTCACTCCACTCCAAAGCTTTTGATATTTTAGATTTTTCATTTTATTTTGAACTTTTTGATGTTTTAGAAATCTAATACTTAATTTTTTTTTCAATCATACTCTCATTTAATAATTATTTTAGATTTATTTAAATTTACTATAATGATGTCTCTCACTTACCTTCTCCTTTTTTCATCTTCTATAGGAAGATTGAGAAGAAAAAATGAAATAATTGAAGATTAAATGTGAGTTTTTAGTCGAGATATAATAATATTTTACATCTATAAAAATTTTCTAATCTATGTGATTAACATTAAAAATAAAAAAATTTGGAATCGAATAAGTAATAAATAATATAATTAAAATATGTGAAAAAATATGTGTTAAATAATAATGAGTGACATATAAAATATGTTTAAACTCTTTAGTATTTTATATATACATTTAAAAAATAATGAAATAAATAAGGGTGGTTATATTATACTCCTTTTTATCCTATTTATGAGTTTCTTTTTAGTTTTAACTAATTTACACATGATAAGACAAAATAGATAAAACTAGTTGTCATTCTTAAATTTATATAAAAAAAAAACCATTATCATAACTTTTCAAAATCACACTTATCCACAAATTGATAAGTTAATTTATCTCTTCATTTTAATTATATAAATTCTAAGAGGTTGATTAAGTGAAGTAAGACGAAGCCTCGTATTTGATAAGTCACGGGTTTAATCCCCCACTTGTCTCCTTAAAGCGAGGTAAATGCAAGTCCTTCGTAAGTGCTAGTAAGTGATCTTTTAGTCTTGGGGCTTTCTGTGCATTGAATTGGGGCACCATCCTTTCACCCTAAAAATTTAGACACCAAAATAAATAAGTAAATAAATACTTTAACTCGCTAATAAATGTCGATATTTAAAAAGTCAAGATATTTAGTGAAAAGCGGAAAGTGATTAAATATGTTTTGTCCGATATCAAAGACGAATTTTGAAAAAATATTTAATGCTTCATGAATTTTCTAAAATTACTTACATGAAAGGACAATAAAAAATTCAAGAATATGACTTATAAAGTTTAAAGGAGTACTCTTATCCCGTCAAGCAAGTGTAAATTACATTTTCCTTCTTCTTTTCTTGTTTTTAAACATACACTCACCTTTCCTAATAGATAAATATACATTACATTGAGCCAATAAAGTTGCATTAAGCTAATGTAACAAGTTTAGAGATTATGCAACATAAAGATGTCAAAATAGACGTTCAAATAACTCTCATATTTTATAGTTTGACCCGATAAAGTCTGGTAATCACAAAGCCCTGTAAAAACTTATAAAAACCCCGCAAAAAAATCCAAGCTACCAGTAAAAAAGTCGCAAAAGTGTAGCGCAAAAACCTTTATTTTATGAGTCTGAATAACTCTCGGGCTTTGTAATCGGCCTGCAAAAACTCGTTACCCATATCGTACCAAATCAAGTAATTCGAATTATTGTGATAAAGTCTCAAAGTAATTATCTTCGTAACCAACTTATAACAAATGTCATAAGGATATAGATCTAAGCTAGGTCGATTTTTTGTATATCAAGGTGGCAATTATTTTTTTTACCTCCTCCTTCATAGGATTTTGGAAGACATTATAGACAAAATCACATATAAAAGTGCTTAAGGAAATCCCACATACTCTTGAAAAACAAGGCATGTGGGCCATTTGGTTATATTTCCCCATATTAAACAAGGCATGCTTAATTTTACTCTCCAATGTTGTTTGAAATAAAACGTCCAACTCCATTCCTATTAAGGTAGGAAACCGAGGATGGACTATTAAATTCACTCAAAAAGGATTTCTTATTATAAAATTAGCATGATAAATACTAAATGATAAATTTTTTAATCATATCTCTTTCGTAAATTCACTCCCTATTAAGATCCTTGATAGCTTGAATTCTATTTTGCCTATGCCACACCATTGTATCTTGGTGTAAAATCAAATATAGTTGACACAAGCATGATAATACTAAAGAATTCCTTTTTTCTCTAGACAATATTTATTGGTACTCCTCCTTGAGTCCCTTGCTTTACTTTTAGAATGAATTGGTTATGGGTTTCCAACAACTTTATACTAATTCCATGTAGCTTGCTAATGAGTCTTATTTTCATGTTGAAAATCCTCTCAAACATCTCTTAACCCCTTTGAAAATTACACTTGAGAAATGTGACACATTCGCCACCCGTTGTATCTTGGTGGAAAATCGAATCCAAATGACACACGCATAATGATACAATAATTTCTTTTATGTATACAAAATTTGTTGGTTATCCTCCCCAACTTCCTTATGTTTCTTTGGAAGAAATGAGTTTTGAGTTTAAGGTGCTTTCTACCAATTCCATGTTTCTTGTTAATGAATGTACGTTATTTTTATATTGAATATATTCTCAATCTCCTATTGATTTCACCAGGAAATTACACTGGAGAAATGAGACAAAATTACCAACCACTCTTTAGTTGGTACCCGAATTTTACAAACTAGTTGATGAGACAATTTTGGCTAAGACTACCGTCTAGCGAGAAATTTAAAATAACATATCCTTCTTGCCATGTCTCTTTTGTTGGGAACTTTTAGCTAAAGGCTACAATGATCCGAGAAATGCAAAGTAACGTTAATGGTTGATCTATGTGCAAATAAATTACGCCAAGCCTTATTTACAACTATTTTATCTAACCGCCTTTAGCTGATCTCGACTCCAAGTGAAAGTTAGATCCTAAAAAACCATGTTAGAGAGGCCACAATGGTCTAAACAATTTGCAAACTTCTTCAACAAACATTTCTTAATGTTGACACCATCAATCTTCTTTAATTTGTAAGGGATATTATAGAAGTCCCTCTACACCACAATTCCTACATATGATCCATATGTCAAGTTAGTTTGTGTTATAGTTCTTTAAACTTATCTGTTGGGCTAGTGTAAACAAGAGATAGCACTCAAGCCTAACCCTTTGGTTCTTGAATACATAAATAGATACACTGTTGTAAAGTAGAAATAATGTCAATTATCAGGTTTGTGTTTTTTCCACATACATTAGATCACATCGAAAAAGGCCCTAGGTTTCTACATGTACCACAACATAAAAATTCAATATCTTAATAATGTCATCCACCCCAATACCACTTAAATGTAAAGATTTCGAAATAGGTCGACCCATCTTTTCATACCAACAGAAAACAGGTTTAGGGATGTCAACGGGGCAGACAATACACTACACGTACCATACCCGCTAAAATTAACGGGTACCCATGTGGATAACGGATATTCACAGGTACCAATTAATATTTAAGAATTCGAAGATTACAAAAAGAAAGCGAGAAAAATGTCACATAATATACCATAATATCATATAATATAAATTATCATTATATAATATGATTATGAATTAATACATTAAAAATGTCATTATAAAAATAACATAAAATAAATTTTAACTCATCAAAAAATAATAAAAAATCTAATATTTTAATATACTTAATAGAAAATATATTTTAATAAATATGCGGGTACCAGCGGGATGAGTTATATAATAATCATCATCACCAATTTTTTAAATATGCGAGTATAGTATCGACATGTACGAGTGTTTTTTTACTATCTTTCAGCAAGTTGGGTGGTGTAACCTGTCTCGTTTTGTGGCGGGTTAGCCTAAAATATAAAGCATAAAAAAGAAAAAGTAATTAAAAATAAACATAACTCATAATAAATTTAAATTGTGATAAAATAAAAAATATTATTAAGCTATTTTGACTTTTCTTATTTTTTTTCCAATCCTCGTAAAATAATTACAATTAGATACTAAATATAAAAAAAATAATAAATTTGAAAAAAAAAAAAAATTGCGGTAGAACCACCTTGGACTGTTTTTGATTCGCCGGGTTGATGGGTTGGTGAAACCTAACCCACCTTACCACTTTTTACCGGTTAGGCGGGTTCACCTGCTTGGTACTGCCCACTTTGACACCCCTACTCAAATGGGATTCAAGGAGAGCAATGCAGCTCAAGTTGTACACCCTAATAATACCCTTCATAATTTACATCCTTATAGTTATAGCTTCATTACTTTATTTTTTTTTAAATTTTTATCTCCATTTAATATATTTCCATTAATAAATTATCAAAGTATTTCACTAGTTGTTTTTTAATTTTTAAACATTTACAAAAGCAATAACAATGATTTCCTTGATATTTTTAAATTATTTCTGTTTGATATATTTTTACTAATAATTATAAAAATATTATCTTGCTTTTGCTTTATCTATTACTTTTAAAATTTGTAAAAGAAATTATTTTTCATTTTTCTGAAATAAAAATAAAATAAAATAAAAACATATTCATAATTATCAATTAAAAGTTATATCAATTAAAAAATAATTAAACCAAGCATCTTACCTTTAACATATCCTTTTCCTCTCTTCTTTCCTCTCTATTTTCAGCCTTGAGTTTTTGTAATTTGAGTATATCATCTTTTACATAAATAAAAAAATTGTGTTCAAAGTATATATGCACCAATCATAATTTCCAAGGATGGGTCTACGTATATATGAAAATGTTGCGCCATTTCTTATTCACTAAAAAACGCTATATAGGTGAAACAGACTGGATAGCAAGAGCAATAAAATTAGGCTATGATAAAGTTTTTGAGGTGGGATAACTAAGAAACAAAATTGGACAGTGTCCACACGTTAAAGATGCCACTAGTCTTTGGATTTTTTTAGTGATGTTTTAACTCATAATAATCAAATCAAAGGTACTGTACAATTTGGGATGGGATAGAGACAGAACACATAACATATTATGCATATCTAGAACCACTTCTGCTTACTTTTGAAATTCTAATAAGGAGGTCTGGATTCGGTCTCTTAACTCATTCTCAAATTCTCATGCTGACATAATTTGTGGAGCAATAATTTCCGCAGAATATTCATTGTTAATGGTGTTTTTTTTCTTGGGGGTGCATTGTTAGTGAAGTTACTATTTGTGAACTTTTTGTTTCGAGAATTTATAGGTTCGGAACAAGCTTTCTCTTTATGGACGAAAGCCAAATTGTAATATCTCATTCCAGAAAAGCCCAATTTGCGTTCCACGTAATCATAGCAGGTCAGCCCAACAGATGAAAGCGAACCCCACTTTGCATTTTGCAATTTGTGATACCCTAATTGAAAAGGAACTTTGATTAGTGATGAACTAATTCCAGTAGTGACTCAGTGATCAATGATAGTTACATATCATTTTGGAATGCAAGGAGCCGCACTATTTAGGTCATGCTGTATGATGTTTTTCAATTTGTCTCTATATCAATATGGAGCTACTTCCTATATTCAAATTGGCCACATTATAATACGAATAGTATAACTTAAAATTAAGGATTTAATTAATATACATTATCAGTAATTTTTTTTTACACAGACATTAAATAATATGCCGCCACATCATTTAATGAATGTAACACATCATGTATTATTAAATTCAATAAATGATGTAGCAGCACATCATTAGATGTCTATGTAAAACTTCTTTACACAGACAATGTATAACTATAAAACTTCTTTACACATCATTAAACTCTAAAATTAATGTATAACTATAAACTATCATTGCTTTGATTTCCAACACTTTCAAATAAAACAAATATGCCTAAAAAAAGGTAATTTTGTCTTTCTCCTCTTTTCTGCCGGCACGAAATAGGAAAAAATTATATGTAACTGCAGGTACTATATGATAGAATTAACTTCATATGGTTTCAAGTTATCTTTTCTTGTTTAGGAGTAGGAAAGTGGTGGAACGTGTACGGTCCTCTTAAAATAAAAGAGAAGCGATTTTCCGTAAAAGTTATTGAACCCGAGACCACAACCTCAATGCATATAAGGTTGGCCCTAAATAAAATGTGACTTTTTCCATTTGTTATATGCACATATTGTTTGAATTTACCTCTTAGATTTGTAGTATTGTGTGTCCTCCTAAGGATTCTAACTGTCATCATATTGAGTGCAATCTGAAGTAACTTGAATGAAAACTTAAGGGACCAAATAATGATTTTATTAGGTTATCTATATCATAGCATTTACCAACTTGTAATAATTAACACAAACCAGGACAAGCTAAATAAGGCAGATGCAACTTGCATTTCCTTCTCCAGTCTTACTACCTCTCGAAACCGAAAGCATATCAGGAGAGTACAAGTTCTTCTCTGCAACATAACATTATACCAGTATTTGATCTTAGACGACAAAAATAGTTCAAATCAAACTCTGAATTACAAAGGTTAGCCAAGAATTCGGATATTAATGTCTGGTGCACTGGTTTTTTCCCCGTAGAATAAGATTAATTCATATTCAAATAAGAAAATTGTTTTTCATTTTCATTTTATTTATTTAATTTCTGTGACAAAGGAGAGTGCATTAGCATGGCCCAAAGCCAAGGCTCACAAGCTATTATAAAAATTAGAAAAGCACCAAATAAATCAAGTAATATCATAATACATCAACCAAATAGTAAGCTATTCATTCCAACGTAAGCATGATGCATGGTGGATAGGTAAGGAAGCACAAGGCCATAAAATTGCTTGGAGGACCAAAGTTCCTTTAATGCTCACCTTAGATAAGCAATAGCAAAACAAGAGGTCCAAGCGAGCCTGAGAGGAGCTCTTTGGCTCCTTTAATAGGAGTAGATCATGATGAGCATGAAAAAAAAAAAAAAAAAACTCCAAACTCCAAACTCCATCACTCCACCTTCCTACCTAGAGGGGGAAAATCCTATAGTAAGAAGTGGGAAAACTCTCACCTAGAAGAGGGTGAACTGTGAAGCATAACCCAAGGACAGGACCGGAGAACCCGAGGGTTACCTTTGTTCTTTACCCTTCGCAACCCTATGATCTTTTCCCATTCTCTATCTTCGCATCAAGGCATTTGACAACAATCTGCTACGACCCTTTAGCTTCAGTTTTTATACAGGATTTGGACTTCAATTCAGATATATTTTATTAATGAATTTAACACACATTTGGAAAGTACAGGAGTATATATTATATAACTCATAATTTTTTCTCTGATTTTCATATTCTAAACTCTAAAGTATGCAAACCAAGCATGCTTTCACAAACATTAAGATATGAAAAAGAAAAAATAATTTATCTCAAACCAATTGGACCCTAATATCCTGCAAAAGATTTCCTCCCTCAATTCAATTGCCTATCAAAACTGCGAAGAAATACAATCCAAAAGAAATCAAAGTAAAAAAATAAAATCCAGACGATACTGATAGGTAGATTTCACTGGGAAATACCCAACCACTTAGAGAAGTTGTCGAATTCAGCATAATCAGAGTCGGACACCATGGTTTTATACCATGCTTTTCCAGCAGCCTTGATAGCAGAAGCTTCCTCCTGACAAAGTAATAAAAAAATTCGGCAGCAAGTTAGTTTATACGATAGCTAAAGTTGAAATCATTAACAACTCCACAGTGTTCTTGGATCAGATTACGTTGTGTTAAAAATAACCAATAATCAAAATTTCAAGATTTTGAAAAATTACAAAAATAATAAATTCTACTTAAAATTAAGGAAAACCAAACCGCTCATTTCAACAATAAGAGTTCCAAAAAACACATGTTACTCCATTTCTAATTATCCGTTTAGCTCACAGTTGAATAAAGTTGAATAAAATTGACTCTGGAATCAATGTTTCAGAATAAGTGATGCATGTCTTACTAAGCACATTGGATAGAAATGAAAGTGATTTAAAATCAATTCTGCAAGTTAATTTTACACTATAAAAAACGGCTAACCAAACAGGCACTAAATCATATTCTGAACAACAGTTAAACGCACACGTTAGATGTAAGAAATAATATATTCATACAACAACGTAAAAACACATTTTTTTTTCTTTATATCTCTCCATTAAATCACTCATCATATCTTACACTTCCTTCTCTTTTGTTCTCTTATATTTCTTTATCTCACTTTCTTGTTTTTACATGGTTGGTTGTACAAGCAACATTTCTCTACTCGTAACAAATGCACAATTTTGTTTCGTTCAAAAATGTTCTTTTATATTGACAGTTTGAAGAGCACAACACATATAGTAACAGAATCAACACATAAATAAACTATTCAGCGCAATAATAATGTTTTTAGAGTAAAGGATAAATTAGCTAACCTTAGAAACAGTGCCACGCTTCTTATCGAGCTTCTCCTTCTTAGCTTTGAGGCGCTGAGCCTCCGCCAAAAGAGCCATTCTCTTAGCAGTCTTGGCATAAGGATTGAGCTTCAACATAACATTGAGGTTCTTGAGTGGGTTCTTTTTTAGAGTGGCCCTCTTAACCTCTTTCTTAATGGGCCTCACCACAGACTGAACCTCATCAGAGTTAATAATCCTGCCCAAGTCAGAGTTCACCATCTTGGGCCTGGGAAGCACATAACCCTTCTTCTTCTCCGAAGCCTTATCGAAGGACCCATAAATGGAGTCCAGCTTCTCAAACGCAGACTTAGTCCAAATAATGAACCTCCCAAGGTGACCACCGGGTGCTAACTTCAGAAGGTTCAACCTATCCACGTTCGCCACGTCAACACCTGGAATGTTTCTGAAAGCTTTAACAGCTTTGGCACCTTCGGTTCCGTACACAATAAGAGGACCCTTACGTGAAATGTACCTTCTATTACGCATTTTCCCTTTCCCTGGTCGAATGCCGTGAGATTCCTTCGCTTTCTCTGCGTCAGCGAAGGCGCCGATTTTCTTCAGAACGTTAATAGCTTCCTTGCTTTTCTCAACGCTTTCCACTGAGTCGGAAACCACGAGAGGGAGCTCCGGCACCGTCTCAATGCGGTGGCCGCGGGCTACGACGAGGGAGGGGATAGCGGAGGCGGCAATGGCGGAGACAACAGCGTAGCGCTTCTGGTTGACGTTGATCTTGCGATGCCAGCGGCGCCAGATCTTGGTCGGAGCGAACATGCGGCCTCCACGGCACATGTTGCCGAAAGCTGCCTGGCCGGCGCGGTGTGTGCCGCCGCCGGGGACACGAGGAATTCGGGAGACGGCGCGGCCTGTGCCCCAGGATTCGGCGGAGGTTTGGTGGCCGGCGCGTTTGCTGACGGCGTAGGGTTGGCGACTGTTTCGGGAAATGTTGGAGTGGACGAAATTGACGATGTCTGGTCGAATGGAGGCCTTCATGACATCGGGGAGTGGAACGGTGGGGGCTGCATCGCCTTCCAGGGTTTGAACGGAGACGAGAGGGCGAGCTGCTGACGCCATGGATGAAGTTGAAGGTCGATGCTCAATACGAGGCTAGGGTTTTGGGAACTGGCAAAGAAGGTGAATATATAGTTTATAGGTCTTCTAACTGGGCTTCTTCACTTCCACTCAGGCCCGGCCCAAATTGGTAATACGTTTAGGCTTTTACTTTGAATGATAAGCCCGAACTTTTTGGGCTTATCTTTCTTGACTAGTGTATCAAGCTCTATGCTTGACCAAAAATAAAAAAAAGCTCTATGCATCCCTTTCATTTCATCCTTTGAGATAGATAATATACCTGATGACAGATGAGTAAGAAATTCTTGCAAGTTACATAGACTAAACTAATTAATTATTTTTTTGTTTCCCAGTCTATCCTCCCACGCGTTAGGTGGGTACTATCAGCGCAAAGTGGGGACCCTACTAGGACTACATGCTTAAGCGATCTGAGCCCTTTCCACCCTGACCGATACATATTGGTAAACTAATTAATTATTTGATTTAATATATTATTACTTTATATTAAATAATTACATAAATTCTTGTCTCATGTAATTATAAATGAAGAGTAAAACATGAAAACGAAGTATGATGACGGGGTGTTTTTATACAGATTCCACATTGATAATAATTAAATTATCCTCCTCCCCCTTTTATTTAAATACACCTAAACCATAAAACTGATCTTACTATTAGACCTATGTGTCTTGTTGAAGACCACATCCTTAAAATAGCTACTAGGATACAGAATCACTGCAATACTACAAAACCTTGTGGACCTTAGAATTAGCTGAAGAATATTTTTGGCTCTTCACTATTTCTAAGAGACACTCGCCTAGCTGTGGTTTCAAAGGCAATGGTCGCATTTACAAGCTTCACAGCGAGTGCATGCATTGCTTGCTTGCTTGCTGGTTAAGCAAACCTCAGTCTTCCATCTAAATTTGACCCAGCTAACTGTAATAGGAAACGTTACAAATTTACAATCCAAACGGAAAGGAAAGGAAACAAAAGAAAACTACAAAATGTTAGAGGAAAAACACGTACTTTAATTCAAGAAATGGTTGTCAAGTGGTTTGACATGATAGATCATTTGTCTGCTTCTTGGCATCAATTCCTGCAGTAGCTCCTACTGTCTTGGTATTGACATCGTATACTGATAAGGCCTTCCCCTATTCAAACAGTATAGATGAACTGGTAAAATCTCAGATTCAAAGACAAAGTGCACAAAGTTTTCATCCAAGTTCATTAGTAAAAACAACTTCATGAGCATGTCTTACTTTCTTTGTACTAGAATGGAGCAGTTGATATTAGCATTCAATAATCAACAGTCAACACAAGGAAGTGGTGTCAAGATCAAATTACTATAATAATTATGTCATATATACAGGACATCACTATCTTCCTATAGGTCCAGGTTTTTTTATCAAAGAAGATCATGTGATAAGTTCATATTATATTTTCAAACAGATAATCAACTGTGAAGCTTTCTTCTACTTTTTCCCCTTGAACCACTACTTAGTCAATATGTTGACTTACTAAACATGTTATGCCGAAATAAAGATAGAAATAATGCATAACTAAGATGGACTATGATTCAGAGCCATAAACAAAGGATTTAAAAGTGGTCTTGTTTTATTTGTTCAGAAAAATAAAACACAAAGGAGAAGGGGCTTCATATCCTACAAATAGCAAAGCCAGATGAAAATCTGTGGATTTGGCATTTCACCTTGATGAATCCAGTCAATCCACAGATTCACCAAACATGATTAATTGGAGTGCAAAATAGTTCAGATCAAGTGAAACTTCAAAAAATCTTGCAAAATGAATCTCTCTCTCTCTCTCTCTAGATATATATTAGATATATATAGTCATGATTGATATTGATTTTGAAACTTACAACGGGCTCAAAGTCAGGGCTAGACAAGTTGACTGTGAGGTTTTTCATCAACAACAAAGCCTGCAGAGGAACACTAGATATATGTAAGTCAATTCTTACTCAACTGATAATAAAAAATGAAAAGAAGATTGTATACTCATTAGTCCCTTTTGTGCCCATTTAGCTTTTCTAGTGCATTCAAACAAGGGGAGGAGAGGGGATATGAATTAGGGAGCAAGAGAAACATCTACATATAAAAAGAAATTGGAACTACTCCCTTTATAAAGATTGAAGACAGTTCTGGACACAGAAGGATATTTCAGGCTTTTGACCTTGAAAATGGTGAGTATCTTGTTCTTTCATTCATTTATCATATAAATCTAAGAGTATATGGAAAAGTTTTGAACTATATAACAGCTTGATCAAGCTTGCATATTATAGTGAGGTGAAAATTATGTTGACAAGTTACAATGATATTTGAAAGCTCATCAAAACTCCAATTGGTCTAACACCTTTACCAGTGAGATGGATAACAGTAATGCCTTTGTGTAAAATATATGGTTTTACAAACTTTTCTCAGATTTCCAAAGCAAGGTAAAATCAACGGCCAGGAACACGTTTTCCATGACATAAGTAGGATTAGCTTTATGTTCTCTCACCTCATCTTGGCTCAATAGACTAGTATAAAATAACCATATTCAAAAGTCAAAACCTTATTCAGGCACACATTTTAAACTAAAAAGGCATGGATAGATCAGCCTATGCCCCACTGAGAAATATTTATGATTAAAAGAGATCATAAAAAGCAACTAGTGCAACATTTATTCCCTATGAATGTAATCTGAAAGATAATATTGTCCCACAACTCTCCTAATGTGAAGTTGTGAACATAGCTATACCTGATGAGTGATGACACTAAGAACCTTCCTGGTTCATGCAAAACTCAAAGGAAGGTAATTCTCAATTTTAATGAAATTTTGACATGCCTTATGATGTTAGTGACGATTCAGGACAGACATGCTGGCAAGTTCTGACAGACAGACAATCATTCAAAATCCTTAGAAAGGAGTTTTTTTTCTGTCAAAATGTGTTTTTTGGTCACTGAACCAAAAGGAGCCACACCCTTCCGGTAGAATAAAATGACCCCAAGCACATTTCCTACTATTGCTTTAGAAGGAGGAACAATTGTTCATTGTCTATATAACAACAAGAACAACCAAGCCTCATCCCACTGAGGAATATTTCATTTTCTATGACCAGGATAAATTTACCAAGATCCTGTAAGTTTTGTTTTATCTCACAATGGGAATATCTTTTTAAAGTGAATTGGTCCCTATCTGATTATACAGCTAAGTTTTGCCTCAGTAATTGCTTCTGTTACTGCATGTCAATTGAATGATGATATTGAAAAGTAATATTCAACTCACAGTTTCAAAATTTATAGGATCCATTTCCTGAAGCTTGTGGACATGGTCTTTTGTATCAGGATCAAAAACACTTCCAATAAAACTGTAAACTTCAGCAAAATCTGGCAAACCTGTGAAATTTGGTCAAAATGAGACAACAACCACCACTTACTAATTTCTTAATAGATCCAAATGTAAAACAGTAATCAATGAATTATAACATGTAAGATCATTACCATGAAGCACTGGAATCTGTTTCCTTTGCTTTGGCATCTCAGAAGCTGGAAGCTTTCTAGCAGAGTTCCCAACACCATTAAGACTGCTGTTGCCAATTCGAATTATCCCCTTTGATCCAATATCAGCTGAATCAGTACCGTTGTATAACATAATAAGTGGTAGAAAGTTCCATTTAGTACAGCTATTGCATATTCTTCACATCAAACAAACAAACAACGACAAAAAGAAATGTGCATGCCTTCATTTCCATGAAGATTGGTGAGTTCATCCTGACAGGACATGGATTTATTGGATCCAGTGTTCATGAGTATGGAATTTTCATCCCATGTGGCAAACCCATGTGCAAGGGTATTAGTGGAACAAGACACATAAGCCATGGATGCTGGCAATGGCACCAAAACTGCTAACCCAAAAAACATTATGTCAAGAATGAGCATGTTGTTATTTTAGGAACAGAACATCATTGTATCAAACAGAAGCAAACCATTTTTTGAAGCCTTTTGTGGGTAAGGATGAGTAGCTTTGCGCTTAGGACGAGGTGGAGGCACATGTGCTGCTGTCCCACTTTTTTGAACTTTCAAGAAGTATTTTTGGGCATGGCTTCGAATCTGAAGAAAATTCACAGTGAGAGACACATAATGGCATACTAGAACACAGAAAAGAAAACAAAAAAAAATGAAGAGTTGTTTCCCAACCTGAATAACCGTTTTAGAACCTACAAAATCTTCAATTTTCTTCCAATCCCTGTCAAATCTAAGTAGCAGAAAGATGATCAATGAATTTGTAAAGTTGTGCACTTTTTTCTATCCAAAAGTTCATAACAATCTAAATAAAAGAATAAAATTCAATCTTGACTGAGATTAAAAGACATATTTGTGAAGCAATATGTAGTGACTCACAGTTGAAGAGCTTCTAGAAACTTGTCATGCTCTTCCTCAGACCAGCTTTCCCTAGACTTGGTAATAGTGTAAGGTTTTCTGACTTTCTTACCAGAACCATTAGTGGAAGTTGAGGGCGCCATTGCCATTGATGGAGAACTTGAAGTGTTAATATTCATACCAAAAAAAGAAATAAAAAGGAATATGGGAGTGCGTGGTATCTGTGAGGTTCACAATTGTTAATGTTAGATCAAACAAAATAAAAATAATGTACTATTTTTACAATTAAAAGCGTGTAAATAAAAAAAAAAAAGAAACATTTTTTTGGTACTTCTCATATATATTCCTCTTCCTATCTATATAATGTACCTGATCAAAGGTCAAACACCAAAAATAATAATAAGAGAAGTATATGTTTTATGGTCTCCAATAATTTGGCGGCTTAAATGCACTGTGGACAGTAATAGACAAATGATGAGGATTTAAGAGAGCAGGTGGTAGAGAAAAAGGAGAGACATTGGCTGTTATGAGAGGAGGCAACATTTTGTGAATGTGAGGAAATGATAGTGAAAGAAAATAAGAAGTGGGTCCATAGAAAGTTGAAAGATTGGTATGTGGGTGTGGGTGTGTGTGAGTGTGTGCAGTCCACTCGCCAGTGTGAAGACCAGGAACCACAAGACCAAAAATAAAAGTTTCTTTTAGCTGAGTCATGTGCCAGAGCTTGTCTTTCATTTTCAGGTTCAATAGTAGGAGCGGCAAAACCTATTTATTTCATTTGGTATAGGCTGAGAAAGCTCTACACATGAATCTTGCGGTGGCCAATAATTTCATTTCATTTATTCATATACCCCCAAAAAAATTTAAAAAAAAAACACTTTGTTCTTGCCTGGAGCTTGGAGGTTTTACTGCTATTGCTGAGAAGGCTTACACATGAATTTTAGTGTTGGAAATTAAAGTGGGACTTAAGTTAAGTATCACGTTAGTTAGAAATGAGATAAATGAGGAGAATATTACTATAAATGGAAGGATACGTAAGAATATGTTTAGTAAAATTAGCTGAAAATTTAGATAAAAAAAATAAAAATCTAACTGAAAGTTAAAAAATCAACTGATTTGATTAAAAGTATTTAATAAAACTAATTGAAAATGATGAAATAACATACAAGGACATAATTAATTATTAAATAATAATAAACAAGTGTGGTTGAGAGATAATCTTATAATAAATTTTCAGTTAATAACTTTTCAAAAAAAACTAGTAACTACTTATAAAAGTTATCTTATCAAGCCTTAATAAAATAGTTTCACTTACTAATTTCAACTTTCATCTATCTTAAAATGTTTTATTAAACGCACTCCTAGTTAATTAAGGTGTTACTTAATTCACGGTGTCCCTAAATCCCTTTATCATGACGGGGTTATTTCAAGTATGTATACATCCAATTAGGAGAACAATGAAAGGAGGAATTTCTAGTCTCTTTGGATTGTTCCGCTACATTTAATAATTGATGAGTAAGGTAATGGGTAATGGTTTTAGTTGGCAGAGTATGGGTAACAGATTAATAACACGACTTCACGTTTTCTGTTTAGCCAATTTCCTACCCAAACTTTTGACAACTAGCCTTATTATTTTGGTTTGTCTGCCTATTGCGGCACAACCCGAGATATATGGGATGTGAAGTCTAATTCGTTTATAGAAGAGAATGTTAATGATAAATATAAATATATATTATTTTTAACATTTTAATCATAGTTTTTTTTGTCATTATTCTATTCTTTAAAAAGTTTTAAAATTGTTTGAAAATTAATATATTTATAAAGTAATTAAATTGAATTTTTAAAAGTGTGTGTTATTGATATATTTTTTATAGTAAATAAGATATATGCTGAGAAGTATTTGCAAGATCATTGTTAAAAATAAAATTTAAAAAAAATAAAAAGGCTTAATTGTACTTTGGTCCCTCTTGTTTGGACTATATGCAATTTTGGGCACTTAAGTTTTTTCGAGCAAATTAAGTCCCCCTACTTTTAAAACTAAACATAGTTAGCCCATTCATCAATTGTCTTCTACTTAAAACCCTCAAATTCTCATTTTCAGTCCAAATATTTGAGGGTTTATGCTAGATTTGAAATATGAAATAATTTTAAAGTTTTAAAAGTAAAGAATTTAATAGAAAAATTCGATAAAATTTAAAGGATTTTGTAAGATCTGGTATTAGGGTTTAAAGAGAGTGAAAACTTATGATTTTTCGATATTAGGTGAAATTTGATATTTTAATTTGTGGATTTTCATATTAAGAAGATTTAAAACGATTTAATCAATTCAATTTGTGAAAATATTGAATAGAATGTGAAAATTTGAAGATTTTAGGTAGAGAACAATTGAAGAGGAAACCAAATTTGCTTAATTTTGAAATTATGAGGACTTAAATTACTCGGAAAAAAAAAACTTGAGGGACCAAAATTGCACAAATTTTAAACTAGAGAGACCAAAAGTGTAATTAAGCTATGAAGACTAAATTATTTATTATATTAATAAAAATATAACAATTTTAACATCTATAATAAAAAATTAATATTTATCATTTAATATTCTTAAAATAATTGTTATACAATTGACCTAAAATTTAAAGTGAGTGTCCACAAATATTATTTAAAAATATTTAACATTTTTATTTAATAAAATAAAAATATTAAATAATAATTATATTTCTATAACATGCTCATTTTCAATGATTTTTTATATTATCAACAAATCATGTATTATCAAATAATTAAATGTTTAACTTTCAAAGCCACTGTTTATACTTTATAAACGTAAACTATGAATGTTGGGCACGTTGAGTGGTTGTATGGCTTTTTGACCACAACATGGTAGAAAAAATTTTTAATTACCATATTAATGTGCAAAAAAAAATATTTATCAAGATGAGGTAGTTTCGGACACGGTGGAAAGAAGAAACGCTAACTGGGTTAGCGTCTCTTGAAGCGCTAACTCAGTTAGCGCCACTTGTTATATATTTTAACAAGTGGCGCTAACTGAGTTAGCGCTCCAAGAGACACTAACCCGGTTAGCGCCTCTAGTATATTTTTTTCAAAAAATTTTGTTTAAAACTCCCGTTAAATTTTTTTGTTTTTTATTCTTTACATTACCGGGGGTTTCGAAACCCCCGTTAAATGAATGGTACTTTTTAAAAATATTTCTACTGCACAACAAAAGACCCATGCGTTTTTTATATGATAAAAAAAGTGGCATGCGTCTTTTTTATGTTTATAGTTGTTTTCCATTTTTATTATGAACTTTTTATTCTTCAATTAATTTTATTATATTTTTATTCTTACACAATAATTTTTTTTTTTCATTATCCTTTTTATTTTTTTTTATTTTTAATCAAATTATATTTTCATTTATTAGCTTCTATTGTCGTGTTTTTTTATGAATCACGGGAGTCAGTCCTGTCATTTTCTTTTTTCTTTTTTTGTCTCACTTTCATTTTTTTTACTATGATATTATAATATTTTTTCTCATTATTGGTTTTTATTAATTTGTTTCATTACAAAAGAATTTTTTATGAACTTCAGGTATTATCCACGGAGACAATTCTCTTCCTATCATTTTATTTTTTCCCACACATTAATTTTCTTTTTTATTATCCTTTTTAATAACATAATAATTTTATTATCCCTTTTATTATCCTTTTTTACTAACATAATAATTTTATCCTTTTATTATCCTTTTTTAATAACATAATAATTTTATTATCCAGGGAGACAGTCTTGTTCCTATAATTTTATTATCCTTTTTTAATAACATAATAATTTTATTATCTTTTTTATTATCTTTTTCTTGTGCAACGGTAATAATTTTAAAAAAAATACCATTCATTTAATGGGGGTTCAAAACCCCCGCTAATGTAATGGACCACAAGGAAAAAAATTATTAACGGGGTTTAAAACCCCCGGTAATGTAAAGAATAAAAATAAAAATACTTAACGGGGGTTTTAAACCCCCGGTAATATAATTTTTTTTTAAAAAAAAATATACTAGAGGCGCTAACTGGGTTAGCGTCTCTTGAAGCGTTAACTCAGTTAGCACCACTTGTTAAAATATATAACAAGTGGCGCTAACTGAGTTAGCGCTTCAAGAGACGCTAACCCAGTTAGCGTTTCTTCTTGCCACCGTGTCCAAAACTACCCCATCTTGGTAAATATTTTTTTTTGCACACTAATATGGTAATTAATTTTTTTTCTGCCCTGTTATGGTCAAAAAGCCCTGATAAAAGGGGGTAAAATGAAATGCCTAGTGCGTCGTAAGACATGCCTACATTGGGGAAAACTGAGAGCCAGAGATGGCGAATGGGTCGTTTTGCAGGAAGTTTAATTTTGGGGAAGTTGGGGATTAAATGGGGTTCAAGATTTCAGTCTTCGGAATTAAAAGGTGAGAACGAAAGTTTAGAGTATGAAATTTTTCTATTAGTTCCATAATTTGGACAATAGAGGTGATGAAGGAAAATCAGTAATTTTAGAGACCTTAGGGTTGTACTTACATGAATTAAGAGTAAGGATATGATTGTTGACTACAAGCAAGTGGGTTGGCTAGGAGTGAAATGAATTGAGACGCTGAATGGATAGTGGGGTTAGGGGAAAGTAATTGAAGACACCTTACAGTGAAAAGGGCAGAAACACGAGGTTAGTTCATTAGATCCTTGATGATATAAGGTAGTAAGATTTAGAACTTAGGGTTAGTAAGGTAAATTTTGAGGACAAAATTTATTTAAGGGGGTAGAATTGTAACATCCAAAAAATTAGAGCTTTAAGAAGTATAACAAAATCCTAAGTTAAGGACTCTGTTAAGATAAAAGGTTGGGAATTTAATAAAGGTTCGAAGTTTTAGAGGAGATTTTAAGGGTAAAATCAAGTGTTATGCCTCAACTTGAATCATAAATAAACTTAGAAGAAGTCAAGCTAGGATGTGAGGGAATAAAGTTTATAGAAGTGAGGAAATGAGGGGAGAAGTTAAATACCATCTTCATAAATGAAATTATAATGAGAACAAGTTTTTATAAAAGGAATTAGCTTAATGAGGGTTTAAAATTGTTAAAAAGAGCCTAACATTGTCCCCCTTTTTTGTTCAAGCGAAAAATGGCTCGCTTGAGCGAGTAGAAACGGAAATTTAGGAATTCCATTATGTGAGATTTTTGCTCAAGCGAGAGCACTTTCGTTTGAGCAAAAATATCAGACAAATTGGGGTAAAACCCTTATGATCTTTTCGCTTGAGCAAGAGAATTCTCGCTCAAGAGAAAATGAGGCAAAAAGCAGGGTGTTGTTTCTACATGGTTTTTGCTCAAGCAAGAAAAGCTTGCTCAAGCGAAAACAAGGTTCTTGAACTAGCGATAATCATACAGAAGTTCACTGTCTGATTTTCGCTCAAGGAAAAATGTTTCGTTTGAGCGAAAATTCGCGAGTTCAATTTTTAAAAATAGATGGTCGTTCTATTTATCATATTTTGTTGGTTTAAAACACATGAACATCTAGATCATGGTGGGGCTAGCTCTTCTAGCGGAAAATTTTTTCATCCACAAGACTCGAACTTGAGACCTTACTCAAGGGGGAATCAAGTATGTAACACTTAAACCAACCTCGTTAGTATTCTATTTCTTTTATATAAATATATATGGAATGCCTATTCCATTTTATGCCTTTCTTCAAATCATAAATTTCAATGGTGGGGTAAACATAGGAGAAAAGAAAACGAGTTGAAGAAAAATGGATGAAAAGGAAAATGAGTGAGGTTTTAAATTATTTTTGTTTGAGATAAAATTGTAGGAAAGAAAAATATACTTTTATTTTTACTTGTTTAGGTTAATAGAGGAGTGGGAGAAAAGATTACTCTCTTACCCTCAATGTACATTTCATGTAAATAATTGAAGTTTTTTCTTTTTAGTTGACTAAAACGTGCAATAATAAGTTAACTTTCAACAGGATATGTTGGATATTTCTTTTAAAAGTAGAGCAGGAGAGTTATTTGTATAATCTACAGCGGTGCAACCCTTCTGACAAAATAACTATAAAATAGACAAGAATTAACTATGGTAATTACCTACAAAATGATTCTGCAATTCATTTTAACTATTTTATAGTTAAGTGTGTTGTAGAAGGGTGCACCATTGTAGAGGATCCAAGCACAGCGAAAGAGTGGCATGTGATAAGCTCTTGCAATAAATTTTCTTGACTTCTCTTATCTTCATATTCTTTTATCTCTCTTGTTTAGAAGCCGTGACTACACTTTTAGGCAACGTATAGGGTGAACTATCCTTTAGGTGTCACACAGGTGTACCAGTGTCCCCCTCTATCTGCCGTTAGATTTATTTTTTTTCTTTTAATTAATGGTCTAGATCACATAAATGTGACAGGTTTAGCCTGTTTCTGCAAATTTGCTCACAAGCCCCTCTGCCTTTTTTATATGCGACATTTCTTTTGAGGTAAAATGGCTTACTGGCAACATCCCATTTTGTGAATGTGTTATTCGATCGTATGAGTCATTGAAAATCATCATTTCTTTTCAGGATTTAACCATGGAGTCATAGGCCATAATAATAGCTTAAGTGACGTGCCAATAAAATGTAAAACCACACCTTCCACATTTTCTCTTCATGGACTCTCTAATGATCACTCTCCTCCATGTCCAACACTAATGTATGTACCTAAAACATTTCCAAATTACAAATTTTATTCTCTGGATTGAATGTAGACAATTAATCATATATATTCAAACTGATTATGTTAGGTAACATCACACCATATTCACGAATATGGTGATTAGGGCAATTGTCCAATATTTTATTCAACATAAAATCCTCCAATTTCTTTACTATAAACTACTTTCACGAGGACAATGGAGGAATTCGAAGTAGTCCTCACTCTATGCACTAATGGCCTCATAATCTCAATAAAAAATGTTGCCAAACCTTTCTCTACAAATTATTAAAAATATTTTTTATTCCAGCAGATCACATGACTAGCTATCACCTAAAAATAGGTGAAACACCCTAAACAGACTCATACTTTTATTATTTTTTAGAACCTTGCTCTCCCTCCATGTCAGTCCTCCCTCCTTTATGATCCCTTACCTTACCTTTCTCATCTCCTCCCACCCTTCTCTCTCTCTCGTTTTCTTGTAATCCCATCCCTATGCCCTTTATATTCTTTCCTTTTCTTCTTTTTGTGATTCCCTCTCACAATTCCAAACTTAACCCCAAACTTTTAGTTGGCCCCATTTCTATCTCCCCTCTCACTTTTCTCTCCAAGGCTTGTACTTAGTTAAGGTTTCTGTATATGCTACAAGCTCATTTTTCTTAGATAGATGTTGTCTTTTCCTTATTTGAATCATTTGTTAATTTTTTCATGCTATATATGATGGTTTCCTTGGACATGAAGCTAAGGTGAGTGGTGAATTTTGGTATTGAAAAAGTGAGAATTTTGATGTAGAATTAGGGTTTGGATAGTCTTTGTTTGATGGTTATTAATGGAGATTATTGGGGGGAGTGGATCAGCTATGAAGGAATGTGGGAGCACAAATATAATGCTTGTGTTTTTTCAACTAAGAGGGATGGAGGAAGAAGGGCATAAATGGAAGTTGGGATTTTTTGACTTCACGTTCATTCTCATGCCTTTTTCATTAGTGATTTATGACAATGAGACTTGGATATGTGTTTTTCTTCGTGGTATTTTCATACATGATCTAAGGAAGGGAAAATCTTATTTTCCCACTATTTTCCATCGTTTGCTTTTCCATCTGTCACATTTTTGACATGTTTTCAACATAAACAAAACGAGTTGTAGAATGTTCAAATTATTTTTTTAATATTCTATAAAATAACATTTAATTTTCCCAGCACCCCACAATTTACTTTTAAAAAATTAAAAAATATTAACTCTCATTAAATTTATCATATTTAAGTTATATTTTTATTTTCAATGTACACTTTTTGCCTCATAACTGATTTTAAATATTTCTTAATCTTAGATAAAAAATCACAACAATTGTAAAAAAAATGGAAAAAACAATAACCAATATAAGATCATGCAATTATTATCAAAACTATCGAATAACAACAAACATTTTATGAGATATTTTATTTTCATTTGTTACAAAGGATATTTATGTTATTTAAATTGATTTTAAATTTCATTTCATAATGATTATTCATGTATCAAATAATTAAATAGTTTATAAATTTATAATTTTACCAACACATGTTGGTTCAAATGATAAAAAATTTGCTTCTTTAAAAAATGTCTCTAGTTTCAATCTTATAAACATAGATATTGAGAGAGTTTAACAAACGAAATTGGTTCAAGTGGTACATGGTCGATTCCCCTTTAATAAAGTCTCGGGTTCAAGTCTTGTAATTGAAAAAAAATTTCGTGGTAAGAATTACCTCACATGGAGGATACATGTGTTTAAAAAAAGACATTAAGAGAGTTTTATCTCTTAAAATACTCCCGCCTAACTCAACTCAAATTAATTAGAATATACTATGGTTTTTAAATATTGGGATTTTATCCCGAAAATCCCATATAAAAAATGGTTATATTCTAAAAACTTCCAAATTATTATTATTATTATAGCTTATAAATAACAATGGTCATCCCATTTTTATTATGCGGAATCACTATTCCATATCAAATGTGAAACAACTCTTTTATGCATTGTTTGGATTGAGAAGAGAAATATAGAAGAGAGAAATAGAAAAAAGAGAAATATGAAAGAGAGAAAGTGATGAGAAATGGAGTAGAATAAAGAGTTGTTTGTTTTGAGAGAGATATGATAGAAATAGAGAAGAGAGAAAGTAAAAAAAAAGATAGAAATTGAAAAAATTACCCTTATCAATGAAAATAAAATACAAAATATTTTATAACAATTAATCAATTAAGGTTTATAATAATTAATTAGTCAATAATATCAAATAATTTATATTAATAATCACTAAAATTACACATTTCAAACTACTATGACTATTTAATTTGATTAAAAATATTTGGTAATTAAAATTTGTTGAACGAAAAAAAACGTAAAAACACATTATTTGACAATTATTTGTCGTGGATCATTCATGGTAGTACACCACCCAATGGGTAGTCTCGTAATTTAGTATATAACTCGTCTCTCTCTCTCCCATTTCTCTTCTAACATGAGAGGATTGAATTTGATGTGGGGCCTACTGCACTTTTTAACCCTCTCCTCCCATATCACCCTCTACCAAATGAGGTTGGATGTTAGTTTCTCGGCTAACTCTCTCCCCGTCATTTCTCTTCCTGCTAATTCTCGTCTACCAAACACAACGTTAGTGATGACAACGAGGGATGGATCCAGGATTCAGACAAAGAGGGGCTGGATTTTTTATTAATAATAAATATTAAATAATATTCAAATTTGTCATATCTTTTATTTAAGTTATACATATGGTATATTCTTATTATAACATTCATCAATAATAATATCTGTATCAAATAATTTTTTTTATAGAAATCACTTAAAATGACTAAATTTTAATAATAAATATTAAATATAAAATTTAAATTATAAAAATTAAATATATTACACTTGTTTTATTTCTTTTATTACATATATATTAATACTATTTTATTTTTTATCTATAATGTGGTGTAAATAGAGTGGGAGAGGGGGCAAAACCCATGCTTGCCCCTTAATCCGTCAGTGATGACAACCCATTACTATATATCAATTTTTTAAAAAAAACCACACAATCATTTCATCAAAATTAAAAATATTGACCTCCAAACATGAGGAGGGATTAATTGATCCAATTTAACGTTTGAACTTTGAGTATATAACTCCATCAGAATGGCAGATCCTTGTGATCCCAAAAAATAAAAATATTCATTTGTTTTCAAGAAGGTATTAATGAATCTTTAGAAATTAAATGAATAACATTTAATCAGTTAATCACTTATTAAATTTAATCAAAAAAATAAATGTAAAAATAGCTAATCACGTTTCTATTAAAATTGTTCATTAGTCCGCCAAATTAAGTTGCCATTAGTGTAAACTAAACAAATTCCGGTGACGTGATTGTAGTGTGGACCTCGAGGCACAGAAAGAGAGACACGTGTAATATGATGTGGTGAAATTTGAGATTCGCAAAGGATAAGGAAGAGGTGAAGATCATTCCACGGTTCCAACAAAGGAAGAACGAAATTGGAATCTTCAATTGCAAATGGAAATTCATACACAGCTTCCAATACCAAGTTTTATATCTCATCGCTTCTCTTCACGATACCAAACCTCTTCTTTTTCTTCCCATTCCCCTTTCAAATTTGTCTGTTCCAAAAAGGAATCTCAACAAAACGGCGATAACAATAACAACGGTATTGCTCTACAATTACCATTTTATTTTATATTATGTTGAAGTACTATAATTGTTCGTTAAATGCATGTGTCAGGTGATAAATCTTCAACAGATTGGGACAAAGCATGGTCAAACTTCAAGAAGCAAGGGAAGAAAACACTCTTCTCCCAATTTTCTCCAGATAAGTATGTGAGTTGGAATCCTAGGCGTTCAGATTACCCACTTTCTGAGGAGGTTGATCCTATCAAGAGAACAGAGAGATCAAACCTCAAGTTCTGGAATAGTCCCACTTTCACTTTAGGTGGAGCAATTGTAATTGTCACGTTTCTTTTGTTGTACACCATTCTTGCACCAATCAAGTGATCTATTTTAAAGCAATAGAACTATAGAGTTGAAATATTGTCTCACAGAAAATGCAAATTGTTTAGGAATGTAGTTTATGGCTTCTACATTTTCTTTGTAATTCTCTTGCTTCATCCACTAGAAACAAATTTCTTCCTCGAATTTGTTATTAGCTTTTCATAGCCACTCATATTTAGAGATGGCTTTTACACATGAAGTGAGATATGGACGTGGAACAAATATATTGGTTAAATATGTTTTTAGTGTTCCAAATGCAGTCTAAATTTGGTTATAATTATTATCAATAAAAATTTATAGTTAATTTATTATAAGATTTGTAGTAAAATTATGCAATAAAGATTAATTGGTGTATTTTTAATTTTTGAAAGTTCAAAACTAAATTTTAACTAAATTTTAGAAACTAAAAATATATTTAACCTATATTTGGTGAACTTGGATTAGGTATGGCACCTGCCCGGGGGGGGGGGCGGAGAGTATCTCCCTACTCCCCGTCCTCACCTCTCAATTATCTCCCCATCCCCACCTCCATTCCCCGTCTCGGGGCAATATTTTCCCATCCCCATTCCCCATGCCCCCACGGGGATTCCCATAACTAAGATTAATTATTAAATAAAATGCTAAAAGTCAATTATATATATGTATATAGATAAGGATAATTTTGTTATTTTAATTATTTATGGATTTTGTGAGACAAAGAGCATGATCTCATCCTATCCCCAAATATACTTGGAGTGATTTTCCATACTCTGCCCTATTTTTATAGTGGAAAAATCTCCAAACACAAAGTTCTAAATGAGGTAGGCCATATAACAATTCTAAAATCATAGGGGAAATTGTTAATGTTACGCACATTAATTATTTTACATGTGTTAAGGGTGGGGCAGGGACCCCACGGGACGGGGGTAATGATCCTCATCCCCATCCCCGAATACGCTTCGGGGGAAATTTTATTCCCGTCTCCATCCCCACGGAAAAAAATTCCCCAATCTCATATCCTCAAATGGGGCAGTCCCATGATATCTCCAAATTCGCTCGGTTAGAAATTGTCATCGCTAACTGGATTGACTATTGATAAGATTCAAAATCCAACATTAAGGAATCACCCAATAAACATACAGTAAATGTAAATAAGGACGCCACACACTAATAGTTTAACGACATATTATAATTGCACAGAGCAAGAGAGGACAAACAAGATAAGAGAGCTAGGCCCTGTTTCCATATATGTTTTAGAGTAGCTTCAAACTGGCTATACTTCTTGACATAGCTCTATGACCAAAGGAAATTTCAACCATCCTGGATTCTTTCCAGCAGGCAAAGGGGTGACCACACCCTGCCATAAATTCTTTTCAAATTTTTGAACAACTTTACTTTTTATGTCTTATTTTTTTACCTTTATGTAACTAATATTGTGAATATTTTTGACACATAATTTAAATATTTAATTACATTATTTTCTTTATAGTAATTTATTTTATAATTTATATTTTTTCTGTCATCAAAACTAAATGTTCCGTGCAATGCACCGATTAACACACTAGTTTATAAAATAAAAGGGGTTTTATATTGGAAGTTCAAAATAGAGGGAAAATTGGAGTAATTTACTCTTTTATTTACTTTTTTTTTAGATTTAGAAACGAAATATTTTCATCCTTAAAAACTAAAATTTTTTTAGTAGAATTTGTCACTTTTAAAAATTAGTTTTTAAAAATTAATTTCTGAAAGTGGATGGAAGATATTTCTTAAAAAATAATTTAAAAAAGCTAGGGTTGTAAAAGAAAAAAGGAGATGTGAATAGAGAAGGGGGTATGAAAAGCAAAATCTATGAATGGGCCTAACTTTGCATTTTCAATTACAATGATAAGCCCAATAAGTATTTCATTACATTTTTTAGTCCAGAAATATTAAATTAAATTAAATGCATGAAAGAAGAAACAAGCCAATAATTGAAAGCCCATTTACAACCCAAAAACAAAATTCATTTGATCCAGCAACGGAGCAACCTCCTTCTACTTCTCTCTCTTTCTCTCTCTTGATCATTCTCTCTGTTCTCGATCTCCGATCATCAACTACCTCCTCGTCTGACAGGTGAGTCTCTTGTTACCTCTTCCTCTCTCAAACCTCAATTTTATTTCATCATCTCCCGTTTAAGTTTTTTAATTTCACCAATCACATAGTGATGGTTGCGATGTGAATGTCTATTGTGCTGTGTGTTGCGTTACATGTAAAAAATTTGATTCATACATTACTCTAGTTAGTTGCTACCCATTATTGAAAAGCACATGGGTTTTTGTTTTTCGAGTTCAAAATTGAATCTTATTCACTGATAATGAAACCCTGTTTGGTGTGTGTATGTGGGGATTATATAGATCTTGTTTGAGAAGAAGAGAAAGGAAAGGAAAAATGTCGGGGCAAACACAGCGTCTGAATGTGGTCCCCACAGTGACAATGCTGGGAGTAGTGAAAGCTCGTTTGGTGGGAGCTACAAGAGGTCATGCCCTTCTGAAGAAGAAGAGTGATGCTCTCACCGTGCAGTTCAGGCAGATCCTGAAGAAGATTGTGTCCACCAAGGAATCAATGGGTGACATCATGAAAACCTCTTCTTTTGCCTTGACTGAGGCCAAGTATGTTGCTGGTGACAACATCAAGCATGTTGTGCTTGAGAATGTGAAAGAGGCTTCCCTCAGAGTCCGCTCTCGCCAGGAGAATGTTGCCGGAGTTAAGCTTCCCAAGTTTGATTACACTGCAGATGGAGAGGCCACCAAGAATGACCTCACTGGATTGGCAAGGGGTGGCCAGCAGGTGCAGCAGTGTCGTGCTGCTTACATCAAGGCAATTGAGGTTCTCGTTGAGCTTGCTTCCCTTCAAACCTCTTTCCTCACCCTTGATGAGGCCATCAAGACCACCAACCGTAGGGTCAATGCTCTTGAGAATGTGGTCAAGCCGAGGCTTGAGAACACCATTAGTTACATCAAGGGTGAGTTGGATGAGCTTGAGAGAGAGGATTTCTTTAGGTTGAAGAAGATTCAGGGATATAAGAAGAGGGAAATTGAGAGGCAGATGCAGTTGCAGGCTACCAAGGAACAGCTTGGTGACAAATTCCCTTTGCACAAAGGGGTTTCCTTCAATTCTCAAAACTTGTTGTCTGTGGCAGCTAACAAAGATGATGATATCATTTTCTGAATATATATATATATATAGGGAAAGTGAGAGAGTGAGCAGGGTTCTTGCTTCATCAGCTGGATGAGACTTCTCTACAATTTGTTTAGATGACAGTGTTCTGTATCATGAATAAAGGGGGGTTAGTATATGTTATTGGGACATAAATTTTTAAGGACATAAATTTCTTTTATTATATTCAGAATCAGAGGCATTGGGACAATCTGTCATTTCAAAGCATTGTTCTTATCTGGTCTTAAGAAAGTTTAAGTTGTTGTGATTAGCTTTAATTTTCCATTTGAAATGTGTTACATTTGAATAGAACATATGGCTGGAGCAGAAGTCATTGGACAAGTGGAAAAGCATTATGCTTGTCTTAGTTTTAAGTCTTTAAGTAAACCTTCTCCTGTATTAAAATTGTATAATCTGCATTTCATTTAAAGATATGCACTTCAGTATAAGAAAGTTGACGTTTTTTTCAGGGCTCTTGAGGCCTTGTCTTATTAACTACAGTACAAGCAATACTGTTGTCTCCGTCCCTGACAAGCTCTTGAGGCCTTGTCTTATTAACTACAGTACAAGCAATACTGTTGTCTCCGTCCCTGACAAGACAATGCTAGATACTCGGTCACTGTCATTTTTGTTATAAATACCCACCAATTCACCTTCTTCTTGTGTTAGCTAGAGGAAATTGCTTCAAGTTCGACGCTTTGTGAACATGGGTTTGCTGCAGCAGTTGGAATGGGTGAATGCTTATGGCAAGAAGCGATACAGGAGCCTCTTTCAGTCTTTTGGAGGATGCGGGCTGCAGTGAAGAGGGCTTTCAAGAATGGGGGCAAGAAGCAGCTCAAGTTCCAATATGATCCTTCAAGTTATGCACTCAACTTTGATGATGGATGTTTGCATCTTAGAGATGCAGCAAAGAAATTCATTGGAGATGCACTTGAGGCTCTCAAACCACCCTTGTCTTCTCATGCGTGGTGTTTAATGTTCTTTTTTAAGTTTCTGGTTTCCAAGGTATTTAATGTTCTTTTTTAAGTTTCTGGTTTCCAAGGTAAGAATAGCATTGCAGGATTTTTCGAGGATATTGTTCTCATCCATTGTGCTAGCGTATGTACATCCATAGCTTCTGTCATGAGTAACAACACCCGTAAAGCGATGCGTAATTTTTACAACAAAAGTTTAGCTGTAAAGGAAAATAGCACAATTAATTTATATTCTTCACTTATGTCTTGAGCTAGAACGAGTTAAATTGGCTAAATAAATTGCATTGTTCATAAGCAACTAAATAAATTGCTCTCTGGAGAAAGCAGGCACGCGTTCATTTCACCTATTGCCAGAGAATTGTGTATTTCATTAATGAGACAGAGCAACAATGTGAGGATAGTTGTGAGTTGTAAGTTGTAACGGTACCCGGTAATCGAAAACAACAGGGCCAGATCTGGGCTAACTCTTACTATCCTCGTGATAAAACTTAACACGCAACAAAATACCTTAACAATCGTTAATTAAAGAAAAGAATTGATGACTGTATTGAATATCTTTTTGTACAACGGTATAAATCCACTGGAACCAGCTATCTGAAAGAAAATGGACATCAATGTTAAAAATATCTTTCCATTAAAGTAATACACAATTTTTAATGCCAACGACCACAATATCTTCATGTAGAAACTAAAAGCTCCAAATTGAAATTGAAACGCCCCAAGTATTCAAACAGCAGGATCTTCTAATATAGCTGTGGATAGATCATTTATGCGAGGGTAAGCAGCTTTCTCATCTAGCTGGTTTTGGGCCCATATCAGCATCTTCAACAAGCTTGGAAGTTTTGGGTCTGGTACAAAAGACATCAATGTTAAAGACTTTTGGAGCATTGACCAAAAAAAAATTCTAGAGCATAGCATTAGCAAATTCTTCAGATAACAAAAACGTATTGCAGAGTTAATATATGTTTGTTTGGGCTTTTTTAGGCCTTGAACACGTGTTGATACAGAGCATATCTGGTTTAGTATTGGAATGGTTACATTGAGGAATTCAAATTTGAGTTTGGAATTTTCAACTTTAAACCAAACATACACATAGTCATGTATATAGAAATTACAAATTTCAGCTTCACACTGAATGTGGCTTTGGAACACGGATCCAAACACATATTTAGTTGTGTTTTAACAGTTTAGAAACAACTAACCATAATGGAACATAAGAACATGATAGAAATTCAAACAAGTGCAAGGAGAGCACCGTTGGCAAAAAGTGCACAATAGAGAAAAATAAATCTAACACCTGTCACTCAACCATTCATGTACACATACAATACTTAGAACTCAGATCTTCACCTCAGCTTATCATTCTTGTACGTCATACACTCCATCCTTGTGTTAAGAATGAACAAAATGTTTTATGCAATTCTCCAATAATTTTACGAATAGAAATTTTAAGAAAATAAAATAAATATGCCTGCCAATAATGAAAATAAGAAATTTCTCCAATTGATCTTCATTTCATACGGATTCCAATCACAATTCAATTGCAGAAATTGAACACCACAAATCATTACTGGAAGTTCAAACCAAATCATTCCTTCAAGTGCAAAGGGGAGATATAGTGTGTGTTTGGTTTACACTGGATTCACGAAACTAAACACACACATAAAGCACATATAAACATAACGCTGACATTTCCAACGGCTTGTAAAGGAAACCAGCAAGCGAAACGGTGATTGATCCTAGTCTTAATATTACCTTGGAATCTAGATTTGTGAAAACAATCATATACTTCAGATAGTTAATCACTTACAAGCTCTAAAAGTTTGAAATATGAATCCATCGTTTGGGCATAAATCATCAGAACTCAGCTGATGTACACTAATGGAACAATGGTTGTTTTATTGGTGTGGATCTAGCAATGCCTCTATTATATTCCCATATTTTACAACAAAACAGTTGTCATTTGATAAACATATCTCAATCACAAAGAACTTATAGGAATACAAATAAATTCCACACATTTCAGAGATAAATTAAATAGCCAGGCTAGATTTAAAACCAGAGTAAAATACACGTTATTTATGCTAAGAAACAGCTTTTTGCATCAAACACAAACCTTTTTCATGACTCTGGCTTGTAAGTATGGCCGCATTCACCTCGCTTGCTGTTTTTAGACGCTGTGATATGTCAAGAAGCTCTCCAACAGGACAGTTAGAAACATCTTCAAAGGCAAGCAATGCAACAGTCCTCTCCAACTCTTCCAAAAAGCTTTGCTGGATTCCAAAATTTAAGCAAGTGTTAGCACCAAGTCTGAGCAACCAATAACAAAATTTCCTGCGATGACGATTTATTTTCCTATTTTGTATCTTTCCCAACTACAGATGATCAAAGTAAATTAACATCCACATAATTAACCTATTAATAAAAATGCCAGAAATACTTCACTGGTAAAGATAATATATGAAAAGTAGATACAGAAATTGATTAGATGAGATTTACATTTTCCTCTCCTCTAGGGGCAAGCTCCTCCTGGGCAAATTCTAGAGCTTCTTCTACTTTTCCATTCCGGATTAGTTCTATCAGCCGTTGTTGTTGAAGATGGAAAAATAATTGGGGGTTTGTGTCCAGTATCTGCAGACAATATTATACATCAATATTAAATTCATAGAACAGATGAATATGACGATTATAAATTAGTGCTCTGATAAATACAAAAGGTTTTGTATTTGGTGCGAATTGGTTTTAAGAATAAGGCAAAAATAGAAGTAGAAAAGACAGGGGGGATTGTTAACAAGAACTAGATGAATAAAAGGAAAATGGGTTTTCCCTACAAATTTTCATAAAAAACTAATCCCTGACGGCACCAAGCTGACCTTTGGGAATATATTATTGAAAAAATGTAAAAACATAGAAATAAAAAGAAAACAAAAACTAGATGCACAATGAGATGAAAAAAACTAAGGACTAAAGAATGTACTCAAACATAGTAAAAGAATTTTAATGCAAGACATGTTGCCTTTTTAGCTGATATAAATAAATGAGGCTTTGTCGTGTTCTATTTAAATTCTGCATTATATTGACCACATTCATGAATAATGCATGCATTATGTGCATGGTACACGACAACATAAAGGAGACTGGGGTACACAGAAATAAAGGAATAGGAAGCTCACCTCCGGATTTAAGTCATTCACTTTTTCGATTGCATCTTCAACATTACCACTTTGTACTGCCTTCTTAACAGCCATCCGATCAGTAATTGTTGCAAGATCTATGTCTGCTGTATATCAATAAGGACAAGCATAGCTCAATAAAGAAGACAATCCTCCCCCTCCCCCAACCCCAGAAAATAAAGACAGTGAAAAGAGGATACGTTCAGTTCCAGACTCCTTTCGGAATTTCTCAGCAGCTTCAACATATCCCTCAGTGACAAGGAAATTCATGACCAACTTATTCATGTCTTCTTTCCTAATCTTCACATCATTAAGCTTCTTCTCCCACTCTTCCCTTGTTATCACTTTCTTTGATGCAGCCTTTACACAAATATTTTAGATGATAAAAATCCTTAGTATATTGCCAAGACATGTATGGGAGTTGCAGCACTTGCATCCATGCAGTGTGCACAACATCCTCTACCATCAGTCCATATATAGTAATACTTCCATCAAAATGACTAAAATTGACTCCTTATAAAACACCATACATCCCTACCATACAAAATGTCTAAAATTGACATGTTAATTTTGTTGTCTGACACAGTTACATGTAAGAAAACAATGACCTTGAATGCTGAAATCATCTCCCACCACATTTCAGGAAATTAGGAATCTAAATGCTAGGCATCAGTAGTTCAGTAGAATATGAAGTACTTCTTTTGCTTATATGCGGTGCTTCAGAAATTGTAGGAGAAATTAACAAACAGAACAGAACAAATCTGAACAACCTTTCTGAATCTCTTTATAATCACGTGGAAATTAAATGGAGAACAAAGCATCAAGAGCTCTTAAATTAGCACAAATTTAATATCGTTTGCACCACTAGCATTAAAAACTAATAATTAAATATGCATCCACAGATAAAGCTTGGGTAAAAAATAGAGAGATAGTCAAATACCATTGCCTCGACTTCCCCAAGTTGTCGAATTACAATCCAGAACAATGACATCACTCAAACCCCATTTTAACGCTAAACGACACACGACGTACCTCTCCCGAAAATCTGAACAAAGGCACCAAATCTGCAGGTCGCAAATCATGGACGTCAATAATTCAAATCAAAATTGTCACATTTACTTATTTGAAAGTATATTATACGTTAAGTTGAGGTTATTCAATGAAGTATTAAATAGTTTTAAAGTTTATGAAATTTTGTAAGCTTGATCTACTTAATAAGAACTTTCAATTCAATGGTTGGATTGATGAAAATCGACTTTATAAAAAGTTATTTAGCGGAGTAACTTTACCAAGAGTTACTTCTGAAGTAACTTGATCCCACCCTATATATATCATTTAGGTATTTTGATGTCCAAATAGTCGAATTTAAAAATTCACCGTATATCGTTGATTTGGTATCAAATGAGACAATAGAAAAGAATCAAACTGGAATTGGATTTTTTTAAAATTGGAAAAGAATAAAATGAAATATAGTTTTTTTAATTGACTAAAATGAAATATAGTTGGAATTAGATTTCATGTCTCTTACCTTCAGAAAAGGCCCATAGTCACCCTTAGTTACTTTTTGTTTTGTTTACTATTAGATAAAAATTGGGGTGGCAAATGGATGGATTGGATAGATTTGGATTAGGACTATAATGGATGGATTGAAACAATCCATTAATCCATTTATAATACGTTACAAATGTATTATACAAATCCAATTCATCTGTGACCCATGAAATAAAAACCATCCAATCCATCCATTAACAACTATTTTATGGATGAACATCCAATCCATCCATAATTTTTAAAAAAAAAAGAATAAACTTTTAAAATATATCAGTGATCGACCATATTTGAGTCGGAATTCAAGTAACCTCATAGTCATTCGTTCTCCCCAAAAATGAAGAGGAGGAAATCTCAGATGTTAAAAATTAAAATAGAGGAGATAATTCTTACACCCTACCCATCACAAAGATTACAACTCCATGGAAAATATACTGTTACCTTTACAAACTTTTTGTCACACTTTCTCACACACAATTATTTAAAACAAAAGTAATTCCTTTTAGTTTTTTCAGCCATGCATGAATTTCATTTATTACTTTTAAGTATCAAATAAAGAATACATCAGTTGAACTTCTGATATGAGCCAAATGCAAGGACTTCAAAGATATTGTTTACATATGCTAAGTCTTTCAAGTGGATAATATGAAAATACTTAAAACACAATTCAGGAAAATCATTGCAGGGGATGGTTCCTGTGGTAAATAGTAAAAAACAACATGCACAAGCACTGGACTTGAATCCTACTATTTCTGAAACTCTGAACAATTACTCAAAGGATCAAGCTATATCCATGTTCACTCAGGAAAATTACAAAGAAATCTAGCTGAGAAATCTCATTTCAAAACATTCTCCTTAGCAATAAACATAACCATATCACGTATCATTTAATCTTAAAGAAAACAAATGAAACCCACTTCATTTTTGTGCAATAGTTTAGCGAAACCCCAAATATATAATAGTCAATATCAATGCCAAGAAACCAAAGAAGCAGAATATAAGCACAGATATTGTGAAAATTTCTAAGTGCACGTTCGAACTAGTACAAGTCCAATGTAAGTAGACTTCATCAATTCCTCTGGTCCTAAACAATAAGAAATATATAATGAAAGAAGAATTTGTATCACTTTCCTAATTTATTCTAAGGGACAGAATAGGTGATGATGATAAGTATCAGAGATACAAAAAGTCAGCAATAACATTATAGACTTGGTGGCATATAACTTCTTACAAAGTACAAACAGAATTTTGAACAAAGTACATAAGGATGCCACTTGAGACAACTATCTATACGGGAGGTATGTTAGAAAACTCATTATTCATAACACTTCCGTAACTCCTAGACAAAATTGAAGTAAAATGACAACCGCTGTACCTGTATGGAGCAGGGGAAGGGGGGTGAATTGAAGTAAAACGTGCAGATCGACGGACACTGACTCGTGACGCGGCAGTTTATCGACGGAAACCGATTCGTGACACGGCAGCTTCGCGATGGCTTCTGCTCACGGTGGACCGGTGGATGGTGATGCGGCTGCCGAATCGCAGATCGACTTGCGACGCGGATGGAGACGGACTCGCGATGGCAGATCGACAAAGACTGATCTCGGCGGTGGTGGTCTCGACGGGATCGCAACAATGATAGTGCCAGAGGGGAGGAGAACTGGAGAATGAAAACCCTAGGGAAGGAAGGGGAAAACGAAAAAGAAAAAAGGAACAAGAGTGATTCAGTCAGATTCACAAAAAAAAAAAAAAATAGTTAGGGACAGTTTCGGTTCGGTTCGAATGTTAGAAAAAATCCAATCCAACTTAATTAGTTTGGTTAAATTTATCGGATTGGATAAACACCATAACCACAAGCAGACTATCCCAACAAAAGACCAAGTCAGGTGGCTAGTGATTTTTCCTTTAGTTTACACGTAAAGATTGGCACAAATATATATTTTTTAAATTTTCAATTTATATGTAAAAATAGGATTGACACAAGTGACTCTATATTTTTTTACTTTTATATAAAAAATTCATAAAAGATCTAATTATTTGTCTATATAAAGATACGAAAATAAGATATTCCACATCAATCTCAAAAACTTATACAATTATAACAAAATCTCTAGAATAATTTTTTCCTATATTTAAACCAAATTTGTATATGTTAAAAATATATAAGATTTGAATATTATAAATTTATAAAATTATATATTTTTTTAATAAAAAATAAATACATTAATATACCACTCATCTTACTTAAGTTGTTATTTTTTTAAAAATATAGAAGAGTTGAGTTATTGAAAGGTTAATTTCTTTAACTCAATACGAAATAGAATCGAAATAATTTTAGCTTATTTTGATTTTATGATAAAATGGTTCTAAATAATATAAGTGTCATTTGTACAACTTTTCAAACAAAACCCAATACATTAGAAGTAATGAAAATATTTTCATTATCAAAATTTAAATTTCAATGTTTCGAGTGAGAGCCATTTCAATATTTCCAGTTAGAGGCAAGTATCCTAATCAATGAATAACATTTTAACTTTTCTTTTATGACAATAACTATAGGAATGTTTCGTTATGAATTTTTTTATTATTTAAATCAAAGTTTAAAATGGTCTTTTGATCTAAGACTTTGTTTGGTATGATTTTTTACTTACTTATTGCTTTAAAGTTAAAGCTGAAAATAAAAGTTTTAAAGAATAAATAAAAGTTATTTGGTGGTTTCATTTTTTTAAACTTAAAAACTACATTTATGCTAAAAGCTATTTGATAAAACATTTTTATAATTTTTATCTTGTTTAAAATTAACATAAAGAGTATCTAATTACAAATTTTTAATTAATTCTTATCAATGAATTATTTATAAAACATATCAATAAAAAGAAAAAAATATATTATTTTTATCTTATAATTAATAATTCATAAATGACCATATTATAAAGATGATAAAATATTTATAAAGTTCTAATTTTATTTTAAACTACCATTAAAGACAGTTTAAAGATAACTTTCTATATTACTAATTAATACAAATTTATTGAAAACTAAAATATAAATTTGTCTAAAAATTAAAAATATCATCAGTTATATTAATAAAGTTTAATACTTAAATTTAGAAATAAAATCATATATAAATTATTTAACTAGATAGTAGAATATAATGTCTAACTATCTACCACATAATATATTAAGGAATGATTCTCGTAGAAAAGAAGATAACAGTAGTTAATTAATAAAGATGAGAATACCTTCCTATCATTTTGCATGAAAAAAAAAAAAAGAAAGATGAGAATAGTTAATGAAAAAAGATGGGGATAGTTTCTCATGAAATTTTATGGGAAAAAAAAAAGAAACAAGAGGCATGGGGCGTTATGCTTCTAGTTGGCTTACATGCATATTTTAAATGGAAATTATTAAGTTAAAAGTATGAGGGAGAAATAAAAAAAAAAAAAAAAAAGCTCACAACGGGGACAGAGAACGTAGGAGGGAGTACAGAATAAAATAGATTGAAGACCTTTTTTTATCCTATATAAGAATTGAAGAATGGACATGTTTCCAAAAGGCTACAAGTTAAAAAAAAAAAAAAACTTCCTTTTGTACCTTTTTTAAAAGTCATCTTTTCTTAATAAAAAATAAGTAGTTTAATTTTTTAAAAAGTTTTTAGAAAACAATGTTTAGCTCAATAGCTTTTATATTTAACTGGCTTATAAGTACAAAAAAAAGCCCTGCCAAATAAATACTAAATGTGTAGCTATTAAATAAAATTATTATTTGCTATATTTCTATATTACTTGAATACATCAATTATTAAAATTGTAGTACATAAATTAGACCATTGTTGTATTCTCATGTGATGAAAAAAAAAAATATATCCATTACAACCTAAAAGAAAAGTAGAAAATTTTTACAATGCAAATTTATCTCGGACAGAGTCTATGGCTACTTTTACCAAAGAGTAAAAAAAAAAAAGTCTCTGGCCACCAAAATAACATGCTTCACAAAAACCAGCAAAGAACAGGCAGAAAAATGAGATTGTAGTTAATAAGCCCAGGCCTCAAGAGCCCTGCAAACAACCTCAACTTTCTTATACTGAAGTGCATATCTTTAAATTCTATTCTTCATCCTGAACCTAAAATAAAAAATCTGTCGTCACCCATGTACAGATATAAATGAAATGCAAAAGGTAGGCTAAGAATACCATTTTAATACAGTAGAAGATTTACTTGAAGACTTGAAACTAAGACAAGCAGAATGCTTTTTCACTGGTGCAATGACTTCTGCTTCATCCATATGTTCTATTCAGATGTAACACATTTCAGCTGGAAAATTAAAGCTAATCACAACAACTTAAACTTTCATAAGACCAGATAAGAACAAAACATTGAAATGACGGATTGTCCCAGTGCCTCTGAATATGATAAAAATTTGTGTCCTTATATAACAAAGAAATAAATCAACATATACTAAGCCCCTTTATTCATGATACAGAACACTGTCATCTAAACAAATTGTAGAGAAGTCTCACCAAGCAGAAGAAGCAGTAGCAGACCAAGACACAGTCACCTCACCACTGAAAAAGGAGCAAGAACCCCGCTCTCTCTCACTTTCTATATATATATATATATATATATATATATATATATTCAGAAAATGATATCATCATCCTTGTCTGCCACAGACAACAAGTTTTGAGAATTGAAGGAAACCCCTTTGTGCAAAGGGAATTTGTCACCAAGCTGTTCCTTGGTAGCCTGCAACTGCATCTGCCTCTCAATTTCCCTCTTCTTATATCCCTGAATCTTCTTCAACCTAAAGAAATCCTCTCTCTCAAGCTCATCCAACTCACCCTTGATGTAACTAATGGTGTTCTCAAGCCTTGGCTTAACCACATTCTCAAGAGCATTGACCCTACGGTTGGTGGTCTTGATGGCCTCATCAAGGGTGAGGAAAGAGGTTTGAAGGGAAGCAAGCTCAACAAGAACCTCAATTGCCTTGATGTAAGCAGCACGGCACTGCTGCACCTGCTGGCCACCCCTTGCCAATCCAGTGAGGTCATTCTTGGTGGCCTCACCATCTGCAGTGTAATCAAACTTGGGAAGCTTAACTCCGGCAACATTCTCTTGGCGAGAGCGGACTCGGAGGGAAGCTTCTTTAACATTCTCAAGCACAACATGCTTGATGTTGTCACCAGCAACATACTTGGCCTCAGTCAAGGCGAAAGAAGAGGTCTTCATGATGTCACCCATTGATTCCTTGGTGGACACGATCTTCTTCAGGATCTGCCTGAACTGCACGGTGAGAGCATCACTCTTCTTCTTCAGAAGGGCATGACCTCTTGTAGCTCCCACCAAACGAGCTTTCACCACTCCCAGCATCGTCACTGTGGGGACCACATTCAGACGTTGTGTTTGCCCCGACATTTTTCCTTTCCTTTCTCTTCTTCTCAAACAAGATCTATATAATCCCTACATACACACAACAAACACGGGTTTCATTATCAGTGAATAAGATTCAATTTTGAACTCGAAAAACAAAAACCCATGTGCTTTTCAATATATAGGCACCTCTACAACAAATTAAATAAAGACAGTGTCTTGCTGCTACATCGATAATAATATTCAAGTGTATCAAGCATAAGGATATAAAGAAAGGCAATAATAAGACTTGATGGATTCTCATTGCAATTAACTATGTATTTACGTGAAGTAGACTTGATGGAACCTCAGAAACAGTGGGCCATAAAACAGCAAATGGGCCAAAATGGGAAGTCTGAAACAGTAACCAAAATGGGAAGTCTATATTAAATAAAACAATTTAGAAATAGAGGAATAACCTATTTCTAAACAGCAAATGGTTCAGCAGGCTATTTATAAATAAAAAATGGTTCAGCAGGCTATGCTTAAGCAAATGGTTCAGCAGGCTATTTCTAAACAGCCAAAATGGGAAGTCCATAAAACAACTATTGCCCTGTTTTCGTTAATTTCTAAACAACAGGCTATGCTTAAGCAAGCTTCAAATTAGATCCAATTAAAAATAGAGGAATAGCCTATTTATAAATAAAAAATGGAGTGGTATAACCAAAGGCCAATAAATGTGTTTCACAACTTGGTGTGTATTTCATGTTATTGAGTTTTCTGCTGTATAAAAACAATTTAGAGATAAACTCATGTGTAATGCTAGACTTTCTTGTGGTAACTACAAAACTTCAAAGATGGAAAATCATTAGATTGCGATTTTAAGTGATATAAAAAGTGTGTATTGGATCTGTTGGTGTGCCAGCCCTAGTAAGAAGAATTCACAAGATAGATAATAGCCTAATAAATAAAGGTGGAGGAAGACAAAGGAAAATTTTGAAATCAGCCATTAAAAAAGACTTGGATCTAATTAAAAAGACAAACATTCTGCTATGCTTAAGCAGGCTTCAAGAGTTCAAGCCATTAATGTAATTTCATCAAAATCATTCCAAAGGGATTGCAGGTTAGTTTAATTTCAAAGGATTGCAGGATAATATGAACACTATGTTTAAAGGAAGGATCAGAGTAACTAGGTGATGAAACATACCTACCTTTCCATTCACTAAATATAAATTAGTCCTACTCCTATCTATGCATTTTCGTTGTACTTTCTCAACTCTGCTCTTTTACTCCATCTTTATTCCCTTATAATTATGCAATTCGAGTACAATCTTTCGGCTAAACAACCTCCCCTCTTTTAGATGTTTATTCCATCTTTTCTTGGGTTTTTATTGCGCTATCCTATACATGCAAGAGCGCCACCAAATTTTTACCACTTCACTTCTTTTCAGCCCTAACAATAATACTCTTATCATTTTCAACAGCAGTGTTTCAGTTTATATCAGGATTGGCAAGGGGAGATGCAAGGAGCAGTGTCAATCACAATCACAAGATACATCTATTGCAATCTTAGCACATTTATCATATTCATAACCATTATAATCCAGCCTTATAAGGCAACAACAGAACAAAACTAGAGAAAATGTAAACAGGAACTCACAGAGTGTGCTAAGATACGAGATAACGACGAGTGAGGTGGCGCGGTGATGGATCTGAACGGTGGGGAAGAGAACGACGGACAATGGTGGGTGGCGCGGCCGATGGATCTGAACGGTGAGGAAGGGAACGAGTGAACGACGACCGGTGATGGGCGGTGGGGGGCGCAGCGGCGTGAACGTGATGAACAATCTGAGCAGCCTGATACAAAATGTTATGTGAGATTGTGAGTGTCTGAGTGAATTTGGGAACCGGGCGGATCCTCTCCCCTAAGGTAAAACAGGAGGATCTCCAGTTGAATGAATTAGCACCGTAGATGAAAAATGTTTATTGATCAACGGCTGACAAAATATTTAGTAAAGCACACCGTTTCGTAAAGCAAATTCACAAGGGAAGTTCTATGTATCATCTTGAGAGAGGATTTTGGTATTTTTTTAATAATTTAATAAATTCCTCTTAACTTTTTTAAATGATCTTGTTATTTTTACAGCAATGAGATAATATTTAATTATTAGAATTTGTATTTTTAATTTTTGAAAAGACTTTTTAAACACTTATAATTAGTATTTTTTTATTGTATTCCCCATTTTTCACATTCTCATTTGTAATACACATGTGTCTTATTTAAAATTTACTTTATGTCTTTAAAATAATTTAAGACGAAGTACACAACTTGTTCTTATATATAGTTTTGGCTTTCATGTCTCTATTCAATAAAAAAAATAACAAAAAATACCAAGACGTTCTTCCAGATTGGCTCCAACACACGTCTCCGCCCTCACTCTTGTTTGTCACCGCCGCTTCTGGTCCATGGTTGCCTCCCTCGCGTCTAGTTTCGTGGTTGCCTCTGCCGGTCAGGTTTTATGGTTGTCTCCACTGACCGTCGGGTCAAGTTTCGTGGCCGCCTCTGGCTTAGTTGTGCAATGATCACCTTTGGTTTCGTGGCTGCCACCGCCACCTCTGGTTTCGTTGTGTAATGTCCCTTTGCATGAAGAAAAAGATAAATCGTTGGGAAGAAAAATGGGAGCTGATAAACGGGTTTAATGTCTTCCACCTTCTGAGGTTGGCCCAATTAATTTGACTAAATTTAATGATTTATTTTGACATAGTGTGAAGTTTCAATATAGGCTTATTGTGTTGAAGTTTTTAAAAAAGTCTAATAAAGTTGTTAACACCTTTTTGCAATGGCATATCAAAGTCTTAGCATTGGCATATTAAAGATAAGCTTGTCGATCTAATGAAGTTCATTTATATGCTGGTATGCAATACCAAATACCAAATGGCATGGGCACAATGCTTCAATAAAATTATATTTCTACTCTGGTGGAAACACTAGACCTTGCTGCCTATGATGGGCTCTTTCCCTGTGTTACGTCTTCGGTTGCTAGTTCGTTGATTTGTTTATTTGTAATGCTTCAAATTTCATGGCTCTCTTAAATGGCGAAAATGAGGTTTTTGAGTTGTAAAGATGGAAAATGGGATAAGTGAAACCGAAAGTTTCATTGAGTGGTGATGTGTCCAATTGTAAACCATGGATTGAGTTTAAAGTTAAATCTATGGTTCAGATTTTAGAACTTGACAATCTCCAGTTAGAACCAAAATGGAGAGGATCCTTTTCGGTGAATTGATACTACTATAATAGGAGTAAATTAGTAGATTTGTGTTTGACTTTTTAAGGGTCATGCAGTTTAATCTCTAAGAAATAAAAAATCTCAATATAGTCCCTGACTTTTTGTTTTTTCTTTCACTATAGTTCAACTGTGTGTTTCCTGTTAATTTTTTTATGATGTGTCACGTTTCGTGACACTGTATCATACTATTTGCCATCGGAGCACAAAAATAACGTCATTGGAGTTGAGACATTCCAATGAAAAAGGGGAAGAAGAGAGAAAAAGGGAAAATAAGGAAGCATATAATGGTTGAAGTTGAAGTATTTCAAGCTATAAATTTGACAAAACCACATCATTTTTGTGTCATAGTGGATATTATAGTGACAAACAGTGCGATAGAGTGTCACTAAACGTGACACCTCGTAAAAAAATTAGCGGGAAACACATAATTAGACTATAGTGAAAGAAAAAACAAAAAGTCAAGGACTATATTGGGGTTTTCTATTTCTTAGGGACTAAATTGCATGACCCTAAAAAAGTCAGGGACCAATTTGCCAGTTTACTCACTATAATAGGGTTTCTAATTTTACAGAAAAAAATAATCTTAATAGAATAATTAAAATAAAAAATATTTTATTATATATATGAAATTATGAATATATATTATAAAATATAATAGGTCCCTTAAACAGACCGGCCCAACAAGCTTAACATACTTTTTTAAAAGCCTTAGTCTGTCTTATTTATTTAAATGGACTTTTATAAAAGCTTGAACCTGGCATTTTTATTAAATAGCTCGGCCATAAGCCCCTGTCGTACAGTATGGCCTTCTTCCACCCCAATAATTAGTTATTATCAATATAAATCTGTGTTAGCTTTTTACTGTACAATACACATGTCACTTTTGTGTTGCTTTTGTTCTGTAAACAATAATGGGTGTTATTTTTTATATTATTTTAACTTTTCTTTCAAACACACTTATATGCGTTTCTTTCTCTCTTTTTTTATTTTTTTTATTTTTTATCATATAAGATAGTGATTTTTTTCTAATATATCATTTATCTATTTATTTTATTCAGAGTAATAATTTTACTTATTATCTCTCTTATTTATATATTCTATCTTAAAATTATTTCCCTACACGTTTCATGTTTTTTCATTTGTGTTTTTTCATTATCACTTTAGTAAAGTGTTTTTTTAATGAAACCACAGATATCATCCACGGGTGACATTTTTGCTCTTATCATTTTCTGTTTTGTTTTTTTATCACACATTCATTTTCTTTTTTTAGTATTATTATATTAATAAAACCACATATATCATTCACGGGTGACATTTTTGCTCTTATCATTTTCTGTTTTGTTTTTTATCACACATTCATTTTCTTTTTTTAGTATTATTATATTAAAATATTTTCTTTTATTTGTTCCAATTAATATGTTTCATTACAAAAGTGGAATTTTATGAACCACGAATATCCCTCACGGGCAATGGCGGATCTTCAATAAAATATTTTGGGGTGCCAAAATAACAATGTGTTTAGTTTACACTAAAATCACGTTATTAATGTAAATTTGAGACAATGCTCCTATTAGAATATGTTTGTTTACACCGATCCACGTTTAACATGTGTTTTTATGAAGTGTATATAGTTTTCAATTTTAGGAAAAATGTTGGGGGAGCCATGGCTCACCTCGGCTCCAACTAAGCTCCGCACTGCTCACGAGAACAGGTGTGCTCTAACCGTTTTCTTTCTTTTTTTATTTTTTATCACACTTTAATTTTCTTTTTTTAGTATTATATTAAAACAAATTCCCTCATTTTTCATTCATGTTTATTTATTTCATTACATAAAAACACATATTAAAATACAGGGTTAAATATGTTTTTGGTCCCTAAACTTTCACTCGAATTTGGTTTTGGATCCTAATCTTTTTTTCGTTGTTTTTGGTCCCTAAAGTTTTCAAATCATTGAAATTAGTCCATGTCGTCAACTCTGTTAAATATAGGGGTGAAGACGGGGACTAATTTCAATGATTTGAAAACTTTAGGGACCAAAACCAAATTCGGGTGAAAGTTTAGGGACCAAACCTGAATCTGAGTTTGGCCCCTAATCTTTATTTTTCGTTGTTTTTGGTCCCTAACATTTTCAAATCATTGAAATTATCCCATGTCGTCAACTCTGTTAAATATAAGGGTGACGACAGGGACTAATTTCAATGATTTGAAAACATTAGGGATAAAAAACAACAAAGAAAAAGATTATGGATCAAAACCAAATTCGGGTGAAAGTTGACCAAAAACATATTTAACCCTAAAATATATGTACTCCCTCTGGACTGGAATATAAGCAAAAAAAACTCATATTTGGTGGACTAAAATATAAGCAAATCTTAACTATTTTCACCCTATTTAACGAGATAAAGCCAAAATGCCCTTTAATTTTACTTTCCAACCACTTTATTTAATGAATCATGTGCCAATAGAAAGAGAGTATGTCTACTTGAAACAATTTTCAATAAAATTGAATGTAGGGTAATTTAGGCAATGCAACTACTTTTTACATGATACCAAGAAAATTTAATGAGTTTAACCAACTTTCTTAATACGTGTAAATTTAGTTATTTTTGCTTATATTCAAGTCCAGAGTAGTAATAAATTTGTTGATTTATATTAAATTTAAAGTATTTTTTCAAATATATCATTTATCTCTCTATTTTATTCATTATTATTTTCACTTATTATCTCTCATATCTATTTTATATCTATTTACTCTTAAACTTAAAAATGTTCCCTCAGTACATGTGTAATGCTTTTTCACTTGAGTTTTTTATTCTCATTTCAGTAAAATGTTTTTTTTATGAACCTCGGGAGACAGTCTTGCTATGTTATTTTTTTTCCTTTTTTTAACCACACATAATTTTCCTTTTATCATTATTATTATTATTATTATATTCAAATTGTTTTTCTCATTATCCATTCATGTTTATTTGTTTCATTACACAAAAGCACACATTGAAAAAAACTATAATAAATGTATTGATTTATATTTAATTTAATGTGATTTTTCCAATATATATTATCTCTCTATTTTATTCATTATTGTATTCACTTATTGTCCCTCTTATATATTTTTTTATCAATTTACTCCATATTAAAATTGTTCCCCAGTACACGTGTTATATTTTCTCATTGGCATTTTTTATTTTTTTATTCTCGCCTCTATAAAGGGATTATTTTTTATGAATGACGGGTATCCTCAATAAAGGGAGTCCTGCTCCTGTCATTTTTTTTCTTTTTTTTTTTGTTTTCCAGCACCCTTTCATTTTATTTTTTTAATATTATATTGAAACATTTTCTCTCATTATTCATCTATATTAATGTTTCAATAAAAAAGTGATTTTTTTTAATCATGAGAATACTACACAAGATGCAGTCCTGCTCTTACATTTTCTTTTTTCCCATTTTTATCACACTTTAAATATCCTTTTTATTATTATTATTATTATTATTATTATTATTATTATTATTATTATTATTATTATTATTATTATTATTACTACTACTATTATTATTATCATCATCATCGTCATCATAATATTAAACGGTTTCTCTTATCATTTATTTGTGATCAAATGTTTCATACATAAAAAATACCGATTAAGAAATACAATAAATATTTCAATATATATACATTAAATTTAATGTGATTTTTTCAATATATCATTTATCTCTCTATTTTATTAATGCTTTCACTTATTATATTTCTTATCTATTTTATTCATCTATTTTCTCTCTATTTTAAAATTGTTTCACAAATACATGTGTCACGTTTTCTCACTTGCGTCACTTAAGTAAAGTGGTTTTTTATGCACCACGGACCACGGTTATCCTCCACGAGAGGTGGTCTTGCTCCTGTTATTTTCCTTCTTTATCACACTTTTCTTTTTTATTTTTATATTAAAATATCTTCTCTCATTATATGTTCATATTAATATGTTTCATTACTTAAAACATAGATTTAAAAATATAATAAATGTGTTGATATACATAAAATTTATTGTGTTTTCTGTAAATACCATTTATCTCTATGTTTAATTCATTAATATTTAATTTTCACTCATTATTTTCTTATATATTCTATTTATCTATTTACTCTGTATTAAAATTATTCATCCACACCCAGTACACATATCACATTTTCTCACTTTCATTTTTTTAGTTTTTTAATATTTTTATTATCAATTCGATAAAGTGATTTTTTTATTAACACCGAGGATTTTCCACGAGAGACAGTTTTGCTCGAATGTTCATTCCGTGATCATTCACATAATGGTGGTGTAGTGCTAACTCTTCCAACAAGGTTATTTACCATACAATTTATATAGGTATAAAGTGATTGATTTGTGCGAGAAAAATCTCAACATGTGTGTGTGTATATATATTATAAATTTATAATTATATTAATGATGTGTTGATTATTATTTTTTATAAACATGATAATAATATACTCTTTACGTTTTAATAATTAATTTATATGATTATATCATAAATTAATTTTATTATAAATTTTTAGTTAGTAATATATGCAAAAATGGATATCACCCGCAAATCAACCTTACTTGTGCAAATGCACGGGTACCATGTTAAAATGCATTATGTATATCATCTGCTTACTGTACTTTCTTCCACTTTATATTAAAATATATTAAACTGTACCAATGAGGGTTGGTTCAAGTGGTACATGCTCGATTCCCTTAAGCAAAGTCTCGGGTTCGAGTCTTGTGGATGGAAAAAATCCTCGCTGGGAGAGCTAGTCCCACCATGATGTGAACGTTCCCGGCTCAAACAGGATTGCTTCCCCGTGAAGGATACCTATGGTTAAACCAAAATAATATATTAAACTGTTGTTGAGTTCTTTTTATCATTTTATATTGAGAGTTTTATGTGTTTAATTTATATCAAATATTTTAATTAATATATAATTTTGCGCGTAAGAATATACTAATATTTTGTGATAACTTTAAATTATTTTAATGTTAAAGTAACAATTGCAAAATTAATTGTGTTGATGATGACTTTAATTTTTTTAAAACATTTTAGAAAAATCACTAATTAGAGAAAAAATGAATTGTGAATTGTCGGTTTTATTACCATCTATTAATATATACATATTTTACTACTCTACTTCAAAAATTTAATTAATATATAAATTTAAATAATTGTATAAAAAAAACAATTTGAAGACTCGTGCTTAGCACGGGTTCCTCCACTTCACGACTTAATTGATAAGGATAATATTTTAAATTTAAATTAAAAAGTAGGGATTAAAATTATAATAGAAAAAAGTAGAATCAATCAGGATTTGAATTTGAATTGTAAGAATAATGATTAGTGTTAAAAAAATTATCATTAAAAAAACCAGAATTCAATATATCCTCCAAATTTAAAGAATGATTTGAATTTGAATTATTAATCTACATTTTTCAAAATTACTTAAAAAATTCACGACTTAAATGATAAGGATAATATTTTAAATTTAAATTAAGAAACATGGATTAAAATTAGAATAGAAAAAAATATAATCAATCAAGATTTGAATTTGAATTGAAAAAAAAAAGGATGACTGTTAAAAAAGTTATCATTTAAAAAACTAGAATTCAGTATATCAGAATGAGGGGTGAATCAGGGGTATTATTGTCTGGAAAAAGTGGAAACCAAAAAAGGGGAATTCCCTTTATATATAGGTATAGATTATAAACGAGCATAACATTTGTGCATTATACAATAAAATTAAATTTAAAAATAATTAAATATATAATGTATTTTTTGTTTGGTAAACAATGATGAATTAAAGCAAAAAGAAGAAAAAAGTACAGAAAAGAATCAAGTCCTATTAATCTTAGGGAAAACCTTTCCCCTAGCATCTGCTGAAACATACTAAGCAAACTCAGTATCAGACTCTACAATTACAATAGAGGAAGCCCTGGAGATAGCACCCTTCTTAGCAATTGCATTTGCACACTAATTGTCTTCCTTAAGAATGTGATCAATTATTAAAATCCAATCCTTTTGAAGCATGACCTGAATGGCATGTATTAAACCTGCATATTCATGGGACTTAGGTAACTCTCCTTTAATCAAAGAGATTGCCAAAGCTAAGTCTGACCAGCAATGAACATTCCTGTAGCCTTCATTCCAGGCTAGCTGATGCCCTTCAAAAATAGCTAATAATTCAGCCTTGATGATGCTTGAACTATCAACTGAGCCAAAAAAATCCTTTCAACCAATTCCCATTACAGTCTCTAATCAAACCACCAAATCCAGCAAAACTGTTATTTTCAATCCAGCTACCATCCACATTTAAGGCAACAGAGCCAGCATGTGGAGCAAGCCACTTAATCCATCTAACAGCAGGATTAACACTGACTAGGTCTTTCATAAAAATAGCTTGGAATAATTTTGTAAGGGAATCTACTTTCCAAAACAGCAGATTCATAGCAGTAGATTGTCCATTAAGGACTTTAAGATTCCTTGCAATCCATAACTCCCAGATAGCAGCTAGAAATTGAGAACCAAATTTCTTACTGGACCAAAGGAGCCAATCAAAAGGATTTGAAATTGACAGGAATAGATTATGAGAAGAATAACCCAGTCTATTCCATAAACAGCTTGCAAATGGACAGGACCTAAGGCAATGAAGAACATCTTCATCATGTTGGTGGCAATGTAAACAAAGAGGAGATGCAATAATCTTCCTATGATGCAGAAGCTTTTTTGTAGGCAGTTTATCATTTGCAGCAAGCCAGACAAAGAATCTAACTGATTCACTACAATGTAACTTCCAAATCCAGGCCCAGGATGTATCATCAATGATCTGATTTTGTTGCTTCCAAAGCCAATTATATCCTTCTCTTGCTGCGTAGGTACCGGTGGTAGAACTTCCCCAAGAGATTACATCAGGAATTCCTTGAGACAAAGTAGGATTGATGGCATAAATTTGTAGACAGATATGGGCAGGCAGAGATGTCCATAGAAGATGCAAATCCCAATTCAAACCATTCCAGATATCACAAATCCTTAATGATATATCATGTGTGTTGACAAAATTTACCTCCTCAGCAATTGGACATGTGGGAAGCCAATGATCAAATAGAAAGTTTGAGTTCCCTTCTCCTATTCTGATAGAAAAGCCTTCCTTAAGTGAAGAGGCTGACTTTTGGACTGAACTCCAAATGTAAGAAGCTCCCTTGGCAGAGTTAAAAATTAAATGACCACCCCCATATTTAGCACATAAGACTTGAACCCATAATTTAGATTCATCCTTCTGCATGACACTCCAAGCCAATTTTCCTAATAAGGAGATGTTTTTGAGTCTAGCTGTTCTAATGCCTAAGCCTACCAATTTCTTAGGTTTAGTAATAGTTTTCCAATTCACAAGGTTTACCCCTGCTGAGCTATTACCCTTCCACAAAAAATCTCTAGTTGATTTGTCCAAAGCATTGCAAATGCTTTCAGGTAACCAATGGATTTGCATGGAATATATTGGAATTGAATTAAGGACTGAGTTGACAAGGTTTAGTCTCCCAGCCTTATTAGTAACTTCCCCTTCCAAGATGCTAGCCTCAAATTTACCTTATCTAGTATTCCTTAAAAGTCAGTTTTGGTGGGTCTTTCCAGGAATATTTTGAAACCTAAATATTTCTCTATAGAACTAGTAAGTTTAATCCCTATAATGTGAGATAGTTGTTGCTGTTTTCTCATAGGAATTGCATGAGAACAGAAAAGCCCTTGATTTTTCAATGTTGACCTTGAAGCCAGAACAGTTACAAAATTCTTGAACTATTTGAGACATCATTCTAACTTGAGAAGGTTTGGCTTGTGTGAATAGCAACACATCATCAGCAAAGAACAGGTGTGATATTCCAGGAGCTTGGGGAAAGACTTTAATTGGAACTAGAGATCTCTCCATTACAACATCTGAGATCATTTGACCAAGTTTTTCCATACACAAGACAAACAAACATGGTGAAAGGGGATCACCCTGTCTAAATATATAATGTATGATATATTATAATGTTTTAAAAGTTAAAAAACAAAAAAATATTATAAAATAAAACTAATGAAATATATAATATATTAAAATATGTTTGACCCCTATAAATATAGCTGGTTTGATTTTAATTCATGTAAATTCTTTTTTTCTTATTTTCATTTCAAACTTTTTTTTATGATAATATGGGTACCTACCCTTCCCTTTCATACCAAAAGCGAGAGACATCAAACAGAGAAGGAACAATAGCAAAATTAGGCAAAGACTTAAAAACCCTAAAACCACAGGAAAGCTCCATTCCAGCTTTAGCAAAGTTGTTAGCAAGAGAGTCTGCTTCTTTGAGAGTATGTTGCCAGACCACATCATTGAATACTTTTGTCAACTCTAGAATTTGATTAATTAGTCTAGAGCTACTAGAGAGCAAGCATTTGAAGGATGTCGTTCTTTATTCAAAATGCATGCAGATTTCAGTCAAGATCGAAGAAAGGACTTCATCGCTGTGATCAAAGCTTCGCTTAAGGTACGGTGGGGGAGAGGGTATTGCCTGTATATGCATGTAGGGATATTGGGTAGTGAGGGCAACCATAAGACCCTCTAAAGACTCTATATTCGTATGGATGTATGTGTAGATAGGAATAAATGATATAATCTGTTGATTGATGACCGAATGTATGTAAATTAATGAGTATTGGATGAGATTAATGATGGTATTGAGAGTGATGAAAGAGGAGTGATTAGGGATTTCGATGAATTGATGATATAATCTGTAATTGATTGTTGATTTACTGAGTATTTGATGTTATTAATGAGTACGAATGATGTTTAGACAAAAAAGATTGATTAGAGATTGATTGGATGAGATTAGAGATGTTTGAAATCGTGAAATCTGTGATATGCGCCGCGGGTAATCGATTACCAGGTGTGGTAATCGATTACCAGAGTGTTCTGGGCAACCCAGAAGCACCTTTTGCTTGCTGGTAATCGATTACCAGAGAGTCTGTCTGTGGGTAATCGATTAATGTTGATGATTAATGATGTTTAATGATGGTTGTGATGATTATGGCGATGTATAATGATGATGATTGAGGTTAGATGTGTATATCACTTTATAATGATGTTTGATGATGAGTGTATAACACTTAATGATGATGGTGTTTATTGATGAGCATGATGATGTATGATGATTTTGATGATATAGATGTTGGTGTATATCACCTTTTTGATGATGATGTTGATGATATAGATGTTGGTGTATATCACCTTTTTGATGATGATGTTGATGATATAGATGTTGGTGTATATCACCCTTTGATGATGATGTTACCTAAGTTGTGCGGGCCCATAGAGGGGTACAACTTAGGAGAGATGCCTGGAGCATATGTGATGAGACCTGGATTGTGCGGGCCCATGGAGGGGTACAATCCGGGAGGTGAACTGAGTTGTGCGGGCCCATAGAGGGGGTACAACTTAGGGGATCAAGATGGGGCGTTCGATGTACGGGCCCATAGAGGGGGTGCAACCTAGGAGTGATTGTACGGACCCATAGAGGGGGTACAACCTAGGGTCGAATGTCGTTGTGCGGACCCATAGAGGGGGTACAACCTATCGGATAGTGTGTGGTAACACCGGTAGACTATCTTGGTACTAACTAGAGTGACTGGCGAGGTGCACCCATTGTGCGGAGTTCCAAGTCATGATCTTTGGGTAGACGATGAGAGGAGAATGATGTAATGATGATATTGAGTATGATAATAGATGAATGATGTATGATGATAATGAGTATGACGATGTATGAATGTTGAATGATAATAGATGAATGATATATGATGATAATGAGTATGATGATATATAAATGTTAAAATGATTATATTGAGTATGGTGATAAATGAATGATGTATGATGATAACGAGTATGATGATAAATGAAAAATGCTATGATGATAAGTTTGGGTGAGTGTGTGATAGATACACATGTTGATATAGATGATTAGTCATATGTTGAGTTTCAGATGAATGTTATGTTTGGTGATTGATATATTGAGGGCATGAGGTAAAGATGTTGTGGGTGAGGATGGGTATTCTCTATGTGTATGTATATGTAGTATTCCTTTTCCTCACCGTATTCTGTGGATATATTTTACAGGTGTTGATGAGGACACGACTGGTGTCGATTATGATTAAAAGGGTATGCTCTGATAGATGTGACATCAGGGCGTATTTGGGAGTTCTATATGTTTCTAGAGTAGGAGTACTTTGTTTATGAACCTTTTGGATGCCTTGTATGGCAGTAGTCTATTAGTGATTTAATGTTTTGGAGAATTCCGCTACTTTATATTTGATTTCTATTTGGAGTTTGATTTCTTTCAATAAGTCGTTTTCGAACTATGAGATTTAGTAAAGAACGATTGTTAACCTTTTTACCTATCGTAGGGCTTTCCCTTTTCTAAACTTCAATTTCTTAAACATATAAGAGTATGGGGTAGATGGGTGTCACAAGTTGGATCTATTTGTGCGAGAATAATGAAATTTAAATGCATATACTACGCTATTCTTCTGTTTTCGATCTGCTGAGATGGATGCATATATGTCTGTTCGGATTAACATGCATTTAAATATTAAATATTTAGCTATTCCAAAGCTTACTCCTTCATGTAATCGAATAAAAGGAATGGATGGAGTAATAATTTTCTCACACCATACTAATTTAAATCACAACAACTATGAGTTTATTAAATTACATTTTTTTAATTACTCTCACACAATAGGTTAGTGCAGGAATTCCTCCAAAAAGTGTTCCTTTATCCATGTGAATTTAGTCATGCATATTTTTTTTTACAAGACCACGAGTATCTTTCACGAGAAACAATCCCGTTCGAGTCGGGTAGGACTTCTATGGGTGGAAAAACTTTCCCTCTAAGTATTTAACACAGTTGCATTCCCAGGGCTCAAACTCGAGACCACTTATTAAGCTGGAACAGCCCCTTACCAACTGATCCATGTGCTATGTGGTAGTCATGCATGAATTGAAATGAATAAGTGCAATATATTTATTTGGTTTAATTATGTTTTTTTCCCCAAAATATCGCGATTTTTTTGTTTGGTCCCCCATTTTTTTCAAAGTTGTCCTCCAAAAATATTTTTTCCTAAATGGTCCATCTGATTTTTTTTTTTACCATAAAAGTGTTGACATGCACCGAAAACAGATGGACCATTTGGGAAAATTGTGATATTTTTTGGTTTAGTTTAAAAATCGTGATATTTTATAGAGACTAGTTTGAAAATCGTGATATCTTTAAGTGACCTTTTAAAAAAAATTGTAAAAAAATGGAGGAACCATTTAAGAAAAAATCATTTTTGGAGTATTACTTTAAAATAATAAAAAATATGGATCAAATGAAAAAAATACGATATTTTGGAACAAAAAATATAACTTAACCTATTTATTTTTTCTAAAATAATGAATAAAAAGCCTAATTTTCCCCCGCCAACAAAATGCTCATATGGTGAAAGTAAAAGTAAAACGATTGTTCATTAATCAATCAATCCCATTTCGTTGGTAGGAAATGTTGGGAAAGGATAACATCATTTAATTTCCAAACCATACAAAAAAAAGAGAATCCAATCCAATCCAAAACCCATATAAACCCCCCACCCCGTCCTTCATTGCTTCAACCAAACAAACGGTTAGCCAAGAATGAGATATTTTGTGATCCTTGGCTCCTCCATTGTCACTCCTCCTAACCCATCTTCCAGTTCCACTCCACAACACCGTCACAGCATCAAACCCCACAAGTCTTCTCTTCCAAAGCTCACTCCTTTTCCCCCTTCTCCTTCCTCTCCATGGCACATTTCTTGCACTCCCCTCAGCCTCAACCACTGTGCTCACCTCGCCTCCAAGCTTGCTCAAGAATTTGAAATTGTTCTACAGGGCCCGCTTGATTCTGAGGTGAACGTTGAGCTTCTCGCCAAGGTGGTTCTACTGGGTATTCGAGGCAGGGACGTTCGGACTGCGATTGACACTTTGAACAAAGTGCAGGGTCTTGAGATTTCTCTATCTACTCATCTTGATGCCTCTGCCATGAATGTCATTGCTAATGAGTGTTGCCGCATGGTTACATGCGGCCACATTGAAGAAGCTGTTGAATTGATGGAGGTTCTATCACGTAATTGTTTTTTTTTTTGTTACCAGTTTTTATTTTCTTCTTTGGTTCTTTTTGCTTGTAATGTAGATTGAAGCAGTTCTAAAAGGTGTTTACAGTTTACTTTTTTAAATCTAACATCTATGCTATGCATTCAGTGACTAAACTCATTTTTTAGGGAGAAGAGAGAATATTAAGCATGAAGCAGCTTCCTAATGATTGACATTTCTCTTTGTGATAAATAAAATGCATGAATTTCTTCCTTCAGGTTTCCAATTATCAATCAGAGAACTTGTTCAGCCATCTGACATAATAAAAAGATGTGTTCTTAGTCGTAACCCAGATTTAGCTGTGAGGTAGGATTTTATATTGTTTCAATATCTTAAGCATATTGGTACCATTAAAGTATGTTGTCTTCGATGTTATGTTTATGTTTTTTTTTTACATTAATTTATACTTTCAGGTATGCAAGTCTTCTTCCACATGCACATATATTATTCTGCAACATTATATCTGAATTTGGCAAAAGGAGGGATTTAATTTCTGCACTGAAAGCGTATGATGCATTGAAGAAGCACTTGGATAGTCCCAATATGTACATATACCGGGCAATAATTGACGCTTGTGGTCTCTGTGGCGATTACATGAAATCTAGGTACATATATGAGGTATTTTCCAATCAGTTTACATTCTCTTACTTCAACTTGTCTGCAAAGACTTAAAGCAATAGACCTATTTAAGGACTTCTGGGTTTTATTTTAGTATTTTACACTCCTAGATGCAATTGCCCTTTGCCCACAACCCACATGTTTATTTACTCTCTTGCTCTAACTATGTTCTTTATTGAACATCCATTGGTAGATCAAACATGGAATTATTTTAACGAAGACAAACATTGCATTGGAACAATTATCAATTAAAAACTTTCAAATATACACATGTTTAGAAATTTCTCAACTTACTCAGTAATTTTGCTTTCTCATGTTTCCTAAACTGTTTCTGCCTTAGATTTTCAAAATATGAAGTTTAAACTTGATTATTCCGTGAAAGATAAATACCATACTAGCGGTCATAATGTTTTCAGATGTGTTTTTTAGCATTCATTTGTGCAATTTCTGATGCAGGATTTGCTTAATCACAAAATCACTCCAAATATATATGTGTTCAACAGTCTCATGAATGTGAATGCCCATGATCTTAGCTACACACTAAATCTATATCAAAATATGCAGGTAACTCCTAGTCCCCCCAAATGTCATTGTGGCACACACATATACACATGTGAAACATTCACAAACACCCCAAGAAACAGAATTCTAGAACAGAGATGTGCATTTATGCATATATATTCTAATGGAGATTCTGAAAACTTATCTTAAGGGACCGATTGTCTTTACTGCTCCTATTTTCTCACCATATCATGTACTGAATAAGTCACATCAAGAGAATTATGCCTATATTATTTTCCATTCAGTTTCTCTTAAAAAAAAATGAGAAAAGAAGGCTAATTAGATTTTCTTCTGCATAACATGGCATATTAATTGATACCATATGCTCTCATTTTCATACCAAGAGTTGGCAAGACCATTGAACTTTCTCTTCTTCTGAGAAAATGCTACATATTGGCTAAATTCCTTCTACACATCCAGAATCTTGGTCTGAAACCGGATATGACATCTTATAACATCCTACTGAAAGCGTGCTGTGTTGCTGGAAGAGTTGACCTGGCCCAAGACATGTATAAGGAACTTAAGCATTTGGAATCAGTGGGACGGCTGAAATTAGATGTTTTTACCTACAGCACAATTATAAAGGTATATTACCATAAATAAACATAATCACCATAATTTCATTGTTTTTCATGGTACTTACAAGTCACAACCTCTCTTTCACCCCTCTGTAGTAAAGGAATATGTAATACATTCTAGTACAAAATATTTGGCATCTCCTGACTGGTACTGATTTCAGGTCTTTGCAGATGCAAAATTGTGGCAAATGGCTCTAAAAATCAAGCGTGACATGCTGTCTGCTGGAGTGTCTCTTAATACCATTGCATGGTCATCATTAATAAATGCCTGCGCACATGCAGGGCTTGTAGAACAGGCAATTCAGTTATTTGAAGAAATGCTTTTGGCTGGATGCGAACCTAATACACAGTGCTTCAACATCATTTTACATGCATGTGTTGAAGCTTGCCAATATGACAGGGCTTTTCGCTTTTTCTATTCTTGGAAGGGAAATAAAATGTTGGGGTCCTTTGGTGAAGGCTATAATAGCAATTTAGAGCAGGGAGCTATGCATAATGCTACTACTGTGCCAAATGGCATTTCTAATTCACATATCTTGAGTTTTACAGAGAGGTTCCCTTTCACACCAACTACATCAACATACAATATTTTACTGAAGGCCTGTGGTACTGATTACTACCATGCAAAAGCATTAATCGATGAGATGAAAACAGTAGGTCTTTCCCCTAATCAAATAAGCTGGTCAATTTTGATAGATATATGCGCAGGATCAGAAAAAGTGGAGGGTGCCATTGAGGTAAAATTTAATTAATGTAGAAAATTTTGTTTTTGCATCTATTTTGCACAAGTTCTTTTGGATTTCTTAGGATTGGTATTTTGGTAACGCTGCCACAGGGAACATGATCGATTTCTTATCATATCTGACATTTTTATTGGTATATTTAGTCACACCAAAGGGAAGTAAGAACAGTTATAACTTATAAACTAGTTATTACTTTCATAAATTTGCCCAATATGTTCAATTTTTCGGTAGGGTATCAATTGAAATGTTTAGCTTGATCAATAATTGGATAAAAGACTATTAATTTAAACCATGGAGGAAAAGAATAGGTGAATAGGAAAATCCTTCCCAAATGTTAAAAAGCAAAATATTTACCATATGCAAATCTGTAGCTGCAAGATAAATAATAATGGAACTGCAAAACTACCATGTTTAAATTGCAGCTATGGAAACTGATTACGGGCATTAAGCCTCTCTTACCATTCTTTAATTAGCAAACCTTACCATGAAGTCATATTCAAGATAAAACCGTACTTCATAATAATCACTGAGAAATAGCAGTCTGCCTGAATATTGATATACGTAGAGTACAAACTATTCTACTTAGTTTAATTATACTATGATAATGCAATCAGTACACTGATGAGATGACCTTGTTCCCTTGCAGATTTTGAAAACCATGGCTGATGCTGGAATTAAACCTGATGTTGTTGCATACACAACAGCCATTAAGGTCCAAACTCCAAAGCTTATCCTGTCAAAATGTGCTCATTTTATTTTATAAAATTACTTGTGCACTTGAAGGGGACATCTTTTACCATCTCAAAATACTTGGCTTTTGACATATGGGAATTTTGTCTTTTGGTTTGCAGGTTTGTGTCGAAAGTAAGAATTTTATGCAAGCATTAACATTATATGAAGAAATGAAAAGCTATGAGATACATCCAAATTGGGTGAGTGCATTCTTATCATGTTATGGTTCTATTCTTCACAATCATATCCACCAACTCAATGCAATTGGGATGAGGCTGCTCTAAGATTCTTCCACCATAAAATTCAACTAAAATATAAATAGAATGGTTGACATATCTACTCATCATTTCCAAAATGAGAAAAAGAAATGTCAGACAATGCATAATATAATAAACAATTATCTCAAAATTGGAAATCAGAAATTTCTTGTATATAGGGAGAAGAACAGAGAATATGCTTCATCAAGTTAATCTATATTGATTTTGTTAATTATCTTCTCAGGTGACATATAACACACTTCTAAAGGCACGCAGTAAATACGGCTCTGTACAGGAGGTGCAACAATGCCTGGCTATATATCAGGATATGCGAAAGGCAGGGTATGTTACCTCATACTTACTACAATGAACTCGGACTGATTATCTTTTCCATGTATATCTGTCCAAAGTTAGCAACTTTTTAACACATTTGAAAGATCGTTGCTTATTGGTTTTAAGAGAACGAATAGCCAATTAATATTGTTTGCAGCATAGATATCCATGCCTAAAAGGTTTCTTTTGTATATTATTTCAAGCTATATGCACACACAGGCATACATTCACAAATAAGCAGTCTGCACTGATGCTATGTTCATAAATGTTAATCTGGGCATGTGTGATCCTAGTCAATATATAATTTACTATGGGACCTGATTTGATATTATAAGCTGTTGTTTCTAGTTATAATTTCTCCAGGAAAAAATTGGTGGTAAAAGTTTGTTATGTTTTACAGGAGCAATACCTATAAGCAACGTTAGTTTTACTATGGCCCTCTTTGGGTCTTCTTGAATTTAAAGGGAACAGGAATTCCTCATTGTTTATTGAAAAAAAAAAAGGGATTCTGATCGAAATAATTTATGCTCACTGAGACACTGTCCTCATGAGTTCCACAATATTATCCATGGCTACCTTGTATGTTTAAAGGAATGGCCAGAATATCCTTTGACTCAGATATTGCTTTGATCTTATTGTAGGTACAAACCCAATGACTACTATCTGGAAGAACTCATTGAGGAGTGGTGTGAAGGAGTGATACAAGATAACAGAGGAAACCAAGGAGAATTTTCTTCTAGCAACAAATCTGAATTAGAGAGACCTCATAGTTTACTTCTTGAAAAAATTGCAGCACACCTGCTAAAGAGGGTAGCTGACATCCTAGCAATTGATGTTCAAGGGCTCACAAAGGTGCCTATACATTCCTCAGTTATTATTTGGCATAAATCTGTCTCAACTCAAGCATGGCTTAAAGCTACATTTTATTAATTGCAGATTTTTAACAGCACCTCATTTGTTTCCATATCTTCTCTAGGTTTCAATTTAGAAAATAAAACAATAGTTTGGTAGTTATATGTGATCTTGATTAAGTCTTAATTCTTAATTCATGTCATAAAACCTTATGTATCAACAGGTTGAAGCACGTCTGGTTATTCTTGCAGTTCTTCGAATGATCAAGGAGAATCATGGCCTTGGTATGAAATTTTAAATAAGTAAATGCTACAATACAATGCCATTGTTGCATGCTCATTTTTGCATGGTCTTTTGTCTATGTAAGCATTCATAGTCATATGAACAAAGAAAGAAAACAAGTGGAGACAAACAAAAAACACACATGTAACTAAATATACTGTTGGCCTTTATGGATACAGGACAATCAGTGAATGATGACATCTTGATCATCATAGGAGCTACCAAAGCAGACGAAAATCCAGCCAAACACATATTAGAAGTGGAAGAGGCAATAATAAAACTCCTTAAGAATGAATTGGGGCTTGATGCTCTTCCTGCCAGAGCCAGAATTGCACCAAGTGACACACCAAAGTTACAAAGCCCCAACCTTTCAAATCTCAACATAGAATCACTTCCAGGAGAGAATGCATCAACCACAACAATGAATTTTCAGACAAGGAGACCTGCAGTTTTACAAAGGTTGAAGGTCACCAAAAAATCATTATACCGTTGGTTGCAGGGTAAAGTAAGCGTTAAATAGTACTAGAGTCTCTTCATTGTTTATATTAGGACTTATAGGAGTTATGTATATAAATATTAGATTTGCCATTGTTTTTTTTTGTTTTTCTCCCAATGGCTTCTTTGACCTGTATATATTGCATCTTGGTATAGTTGCATATGTATCTGTATCCAAAGTGTAACTGTAACACGATGAATGATACCCAATGTCATGGAATAAATCATCTATATTCTTCATCACTTTCAGTATTTTTCCCAGTTGTACTTATTCTCAATTGCTGTAGTGAATTTCAATTCAGGATCTTAACCAATGTTAGCTCAAGCAATTCAAAACCACTCTGGTCCACGGCAAATTGAAAAATAAAATAAAATCACACAACACTACTGAAAATGTTGGAGACAGAAACATCCATTATGGGTAGAATACTCCACAATGCAGGAAGCCGAAACACTCAAAAGGCAGAAACCTATTTCTCTTGAAATGGGAAAATATTATATACAAGATTTTGAATAAACAATAGAACCTCAAATGAAGAGCCTAATAGATTAGGTTCCAAATTGTGAGCTGTATTTGGTGAATGGCGGGTAATAAATTTATCATATAACTGAACCTCAAAGCAAAGCTACTGTTCAGTGTAAGCAGCAGTTAAATATGATGTACAATGCTTTATGATGGGAGTACCACACTTCATTAAGCAAGATAAATAAAACAGATAAAGAGGGGCTCCCTATTTTCTTTCTTCATGAGCAACATGCTTTTAAGATATCTTCAATTTCTGGGTCATCCCCTGCTTCTTTGTCCTGCTCACGTGAACATATTTCATAGAATGACATCAGAAAAATGTAATGTAAACACATATGCCATGAATATTCTGCTGATTGATGACTGGTTGCAGCTAAGCTACCGGATAACACATTCTATAAAAAAAATGGAACAGAGGGTAGCACATACCTTGAAAATGTATGAGATGTTATTTTTACCAGGACCTGCAACCATAATTCCTCCTTGTTTCCTGCCACAATGCCAAGTTGATAATATTAAGGAAAGGTTTAAGCTCAGCCAAGCACAAAATAAAGAACAGGATCCATTCAAGTGTCAATGACTTATAGTGTGACTGCAGAATATATTCGAGTACCTTAGATGATCTATTAGGAGTGATTATCATATTTCATGATTTTTGTTTCCTTGTTTAGGAATGAAATCATTAGAGATAGGTGGGTAACTCCCATTGTAAAAAACATGGTAGTCTCAGGCCAAATAAAATTTCTTTTCAAGCAGCCAACATTTGTTTAGTCGTTATAGTATAAATGGTGATGACCATTTATTCCAATTATAATAATATTCTTCCACAAAAGTCATCAACATAACAAATGAAAAATGTCCAACTAGAGTTCACTTCTAGCAGGAAGCAAGGTGTAATAGATGGGCCAGTGCCATTAGGTTAGAATGGAGTTCTTATCTTCTGTCCTAAATCATAGATTCATAGTAAATACAAAACTTTGGGATTTTGGGCAAAACAAAAAAGATAATGAGGATACCAAGAAGGATCCTTTTTTTATATAGTAGTGTAGATTAGGTGAACCTTAAAAATTTCGCATACAATCAGCTAGTTCAAGACTTCTTATGAGATAATTTACATACCAGCCTCCCTTGGTAACAGTATCTTTTTCAAATGAAAGCTTCCAATCTTGTCGATAACCTTCCATATATAATTGTATTATCTTAAGACCTGCCTGCAGTGTAACAGCTAAAATTAGCATAGGAGTCCTTTATACAGTTAACAAAATTCTCAACCTACAAATATATAATTATATATCATTCAACCACTTGTGTTTTATGCATTTTTTACGAATAAAGGATCTGGCGGTTTCTCTCTTACCTTGGGGGTAAATGTGGTTAAAACTCCAGAAGCAAAATTTAAGGCCTCATATGATGAGTGAGTGGGGTCAGCATAGATTTCTAGAAGAGATAACAAGGTCCTGTCAAAGTGCTGATATAAGAAGACAAGACTAAAACTAGCACAAACAATAGGTTAGCTATAAAATACCTCCTTCAAATTTTGTTTGTTCAGCAAAGGTTTTGGCCTGCACAAAATATAGGTATTAGTAACAAAATTACAGCATTGAACTGAGAATTTATGAAGTGCACTTCAGTTCCCTCACTCAAAATATAAAACTAGACTCCAATTGAAGAAGATAATTAGATAAGCAATATCTTACATCCTTCCCCATCAAAGATCATAGTTTATAAAAACATGTTCAGAGACATGGATTTATGTTTAATTAACCACAAGCAGATGGTGGATGCAGCAAAAGAAAAAGAAATCCAACCCAACACACCTGATCCAAAAGTAGTCATTCGCTATAATTCTATTGACATACCTGATCAACGCTCCCAGGCCCAATTAAAACAAGTGCCACACCAGATGCATCCATTACATCCTGTTGACAGAGCATATCCATGTTAATGGAGAGATACAAGTCTTCGTGAAATAGAAATATTTTTCCATTGTACCACTACCAGTACCATGTAATAAAAAAGACAAAACAGGAGTTAATTGCAAGCTATATTCTGGAAAATCAGTACTCATGTTCCGGAATTTCACCCATGGCAAGGATTAAGGACTAGGGAGGATATCTCCATTCAAAAGTAGAGAAGGTAAAATACTGTTTACAAAATAAGGAAGTGATGCACACACTCAACATGCGAAGGGGGACAAAAACTATGAGTCCTGTTAGCACTAATATTTTGAATTAAGATGCATATCTTGTGAATACTATAAACTCTAAAAACAAGAACCAAAATCATCTTATCAGAAGACTTAAATGCTTAAAGCAACGTTCATACTTCTGGCAAGAATCAAATGAATCTTTGGATAAGGTGGAAGCTTGTAAGAACTAAGAACACATTGCAAACTACCAAAAAAAAGGAGAAGAGAGCAATAACACATCATTGATCGAATTTCATGAGATAGTTTGCATTTGTATAATAACAGCAGAAAACTTTACCTTCTTGGATGCAAGATAATCAGCCCTTTTGCGGCAAAGCACACACCTGTAAATGTACAGAAAAAAAGAGGGCATATGTTATTGTTACACAAACTCAAACAAGAGCTAATATGTGTGTGTTTGGTTTACTGCAAAATCACATTCGGAACTTGGTAGCGTTGGTCCGGATCCACGTTTGCAAGGTGGTTTTGCAGTAAACCAAACTCACACTATATCTAGCTAAAGGGTAACTTAATTTGTGTATGAAATATGAGAAAATCACCCAAAGTGGCGAGCAAATGCCACAACGGCTTTCCTATCTTTCCACAAGTCAGAAATTGGAATCCCGTTTCCTTTCAAATCAAACACTTTCACCAAATCCAGTGAACTCGAGGTATCCTCATTCAATACGGGAGACTCAACTCCTGTTCATATTCACCCATTGAAACAATCAAACCTTAATTTACATATATGGCTATTCAATTAACATAACCAATGTAAAGAAAAAAAAAGGAACTTTTATGTACCATTTTGATAATCTCATATTCGTTATATGATGAATTCATCAACAATTCTAGTGCAATCAAAACTGACAAGTGGGTGTGAATTGTGATGCTACTTCAGAATGGAAAAAAAAAAGAAGCATAAAGATCTTTTTTTTTATAATGCTATTTCAGAACGGAAAAAAAAGTGTAAAAAAATTTAATTTTTAGTTATTTTACAAAGAGAAAAGACTGAAGAGTGAGACAAAAACTTGCCTGCAGAACCAGAAACAGAGGGCACGGTCGTTGCATGGTGGCGGGTTGTTGAGAGTTTGAGTGGATTCTTAGAATATAATGGAAGGTTTTGATTTAGTGAGAGGGTGGGAGAGGGATAGACATGTAGCCGACAGTGATTTGTATTATTGTTGTTAAGGTGAAGAGAATTGGACAAAAGCGTTGTAGAAGGAGAGTATGCCATGGAAAAAGGTTTCAATAAATGGTGAGTGAAGCCTATTTCATTTCATCTTTCTGTTTGTCCCTCGTTTTAGCAAGTTAAGAAGACGACAAGTAATAATGCAGTAACATGGGTGTGGACGTGGAAGAGTTTGGAACTTGGGTTGGGAGAGAGACCATGAGATTCAACAAACGTGGCATATTCCGTGGCATAAAAATTCTTTCAATTCAATTAATTGCATTTTAAAGTTTGATTATAGTATGTTTGTTTTACAACCATGAATTAGTCATAAACGTGATTTTAACAAACGCACATTTAATAATTCATTAGATATAGAGTGTGTTTGGTAAGCCATTTCAGTAAGATGAAAGCTAAAATTAATAGCTCAAACCATTTTATGTGTTTGATAATGTAGTTTTTTTGGGTGGCTACAGGCTTTTAGGGTTTAGGTTGTTGAAAAAGTACTTGAGGTAGTTTTTCTAAAAAGACTCAATTTTCAACTACTAACTGAAAATTAATTATAAATTTATCCCTTAACCACTTTCACTCATCATTATTTAATAATCAATTATGTCCTTATATGTTATTTTACCTTTTTCAGCTAGCTTTACCAAATATATTCAATTAAATCAACTAATTTTTTAGTTTTTAGTTGACTTTTGAGTTAGTTTTACCAAATAATCACCTATCTATGTTTTTTCCTCCAAAAATAAGAATAAAAAGAAGAAAAAATTGTCTTGGGAAATATATTCAATAGGAGAATGATATATGTATACAGTTAAAATTTGGATAATTTTTTTAATAACTAAGAAACTGCATGCACATTAAAAATCGTTGTTTGTGCTTTTCATTTAAAAATGCCTATAAGTTATAAAAATAATTATAGGTAATGTTTGGTAGAGAAGTTAACAAAATGGGACATAAAAGTTTTGTTTTATATTTTTTATATTTTAAAAGTGGAACCCAACAAAACATATTCTTAAAATAATAAAATATTTTGGTTTTCTTAAAAATGGTGGAACCAAAAGATAATAAAACATAACATATTATTAATTTTTTATTGATAAAACTACCGTTCTTTCTCCTAAACTTTTCTCTCAAAATTGTAAATTTCTCCATTGCCACATGATACCTACCACCACCATTGTCGTATTGCACCATACCTCGCTCTCGCCACCGCCACAAATGCAACCACCACCACTTCTACCAACATTGCTACCACTCTATCACATCCGCTTAACACCCTTAATCATCATTGTTGATCACATTCTCAACCACTATCGTCACCACCTGACCATCCATTGTCGCTACTATTGCTTGACAACCCCTCTCACCAATTGAATCCCCACCAACGCCACCACCATCACTACCCACCACCCTAAATTTCCATCACCGTTATTAAACACCCTCTACCACTACCACGACCATTCATATTTGGATTTGGTGCAGTTAATACAATCACCAAATATGTCCCGTCCGATCCAAATCGGACGACTCAGATGCCAATATATTAAATTAACACTTGAAAAACATCTCAACATTTGATTGGACGACTCAAATTTAGTGACTGCATCAAATCCAAATCCTTACCATTTAACACCTCGCCACACACTTGTTTAAATTTTTAATAATCAATTAAATACTAAATAGGATAACGATATATATGTAATTAAACATATATAATATATTTTGTTCTATAATTATCAAATGTAACACAAAAAATATTATTTATATTATTCTATTTCATTTTGTTCTATTCACCTTCATCTATCATCTATTATTAAATACTAAAAAAATTCCCCTTTGGAGGGAAATGAGTTAATCAAAAGCTCACATATGACACATTTTAGTGAACTACTAATTAATTATAATATAGATCAGGTAACTTTGGTCTTCGGTAATTTTTATACGGAAAATATTAATAAATACCCTAATGATATTTATTAAAATATAAAACATAGATTTTTTTATCATATGATTTATATTCCAAATAAAACATTCTATCAATTCAATCCCTTACAAATTTAGCTTTTTAATATTTTTTTTTTAAATTAAGTCACATTCACATGCGAGTGCCAGGGAGGCTATAAAGTAAAGCGAAGTGGCGAAAAATAAATAAAAATATCCCAAGAAATAGAATTCAAGAAAGATCGTTTCAATAAAAATACTCCCACCCTATTTATAACAACCCTTCTAAAAGAATTGGATGTTTCTTAATATAAGACCCTTTACAAATTTTTAGATAAATTAATTATTTTTTTTATATTTACCCTTCATTAATATTCAACATTTTTTATTCCCCATATATTAATGAGTGTGAATAATTAATGAAGTTTTACCTATATGTTCAACTACCCAGTTGGAAAGTGAATTTTGGAGTCTTCCACTGTACCACCATTAATGTTTCTAAAATATAGTAATTTTTAAATAGAGATATATTTAAAATGCTATTATTTTTTTTAAAAGACCCATATATTAATCAACTTTTCTTAAACTGTAAAACAGTTGAAATGGTCCTATGTTCAAGACAGAGGGAGTAATTAAAAATAGAAAGAAAAGAAAATCAGTATTTTAAGAAGGTTCATAGTGGGCATCAGTTCAGTAACACAACACAACACCAAGGGCATCATCATCTTCTTGTTGTTGCTTTTGTGTGTTTCTCGCTTCGATTCCAATGGCGGCCATAACCCGCCTCGTAAAGCGCACCCCTTCCCTCTCTTCCTTGGCGCGTGGATTCATGTCCCCCTCCTCGCCGCGTGACAACCGGAATGTCCAGTGGGTCTTCTTGGGTTGCCCCGGCGTCGGCAAAGGCACCTACGCCAGCCGTCTCTGCAACCTCCTCGGCGTTCCTCACATCGCCACCGGTGACCTTGTTCGCAATGAGCTCGCTTCCAATGGCCCCCTTTCTTCCCAGGTTCCATCTTCTATCTCTCTTCTCGTTTTCGGATGCAAAATCTCACCTTTATTATTTGTATGCTAATGTGCTATGCTATGCTGCGATGAACGCAAATCAAGTTAATTTGGAGCATTTGATTTGTTTCAGTTTCAAAATCATGTACACATCTGCGTGAATCATGGCATTCCTATGAAATGATCTTAAAAATTTGTGCTTTTTGTGACTCGCACTGCAACACTTTAGACTCAAGCGCTCTGAATAGTGATTCAGTTATATGATCCCGTGGTAATAATAAGTTGTGCCATATCAGTTTTATGAATCTTTGATTTTTGTTGCACATTATTAGCTGGAATCATAGATCCAAAGGACTGACTATTTATGCCATACTTTTGTCACTTGTTATTGTTGGTTGTTAACATTTTATTGACAAAATCTGTGCAGAGGGTGTATATGAACTTAAGATCTGTTCATTTTCAGTTCATTAAACAATTTAACTATTGATGCTCTTGTATTCTGCTGTTTGACTGTGGTGGAGCATAATTCTGTTCTTTTGATTGCATATTTGCAACTCATTTACTGGGTTATAAGGAAAGCCTACCTGCCTGTTCTCTGAATTAGTGAAATTTTGATCGCATATAATACTTTCTCTAATTTTTATCTGCTTATTGGCGGCTGGTAAGTGTGAATTGAAGATAACATAATTTTAACAAGTAATTAGAATATTAGACTTTTTATCCAAACAAATTATAGAAGCTACTATATTTATTTTTCTCTCATTTGCTATATTTTTGTCTTTTTACAGCTATCAGAAATTGTAAATCAAGGTCAATTGGTTTCAGATGAAATTATCATAAGTTTATTGTCAAAGAGGCTGGCTGATAGGGAAGCTAAAGGTGAATCAGGATTTATTCTTGATGGTTTTCCTCGAACAATAAAGCAAGCAGTGAGTATTTTTATATTTCATATTTGTTAATCCATCATTCCATCTCTCCTGGTTTTAAAAATCTTTTATATTGATAGTAGGTTCTGATACTCAGTGCAATTTCCATTGAAAAATAACATAAGGAGCTTTGCAAGTCAGGATACTATGACAATTTGATAGACAGCCTAGCTTATCTTGATTCCTTTACTTTTCCACCTAACCAGATACTGCATTTTACCAAAAGTTTTGAAATGCTTTGGATTTAATTTTGATTCAATGTCATTAACAATAATTACAAAAGCCTTTTCCAACCAAGTGGGATCAATTACATGGATCAAATGATGCCATAATGTCCTATCATAATTCAACTCTAGTGGCAATTCTACCATATAGGTTTTCCAAGGACATGCCTAAATCACCTAAGGTGAAATTCAACCATCTTTTCCACAATAGGTGCTAATCGGTGCTACTCCAACAGTCCAACTTTATATCTAATGCATTTACTCATCTATTGTAACATTCTTATTTTTGCACCTTTGAACTTTTCTCTCTTCAGTTTTTTGCTACCCAACATTCAGTCTCATACAACATCGTGGGTCTTATAGTTGTGCAATAAATTTTTTTCCCCTTAAATTTTAGTTGTAAGTTTCTATCACAAATAGCATGTAAAACACTCCTCCATTTCATCCACTTTGCATGAATCTTATGATTTACATCCCCTGCCATTTCTCCATCATTTTGCATGATTGACTCAAGATACTTGTAACTTGTGGCCCATAGGCAACGTAATTTAAAAAAAAAAAAACTATCACCCAATCATGTCTTACTGCATCATTTTAAAGGTTCAATTAACAAGTAACAAGTACCTAACAAGTTGAACTGTTTTAATGACGTGACAACAAATATTTGGATGATAATTTGAAGTAGTTTACATTAACAATGGATCAAATATAAACTCAGACCTTGGAATAACCAAGGTCTCATACAACATTCTTTATATTAAATAACATGAGTTTGTATTTATGTCGTCTCATCTGCGATGTTTCTAAAGACAAACTAAACAAGCAGCTATCTTTTCTGTCCTCCCCAAATCCCTTTTAACCCTCGTGTGCTGATATTGGAACATATCAGTGAATTGTTTAATTTTCATGGCAACAGTTTATTTAAAATGTGCTTAAAATTTGCATTACCTTTTTGTGTGCTCAGGAAATATTGGAAGGGGTAACTGATATTGACTTGGTGGTCAATCTGAAACTCCATGAACAAGTACTGATTGCAAAATGCCTTGGTAGGAGAATTTGCAATCAGTGTGGAGGAAATTTTAATGTAGCCAACATTAACATCAGGGGTGAGGATGGGCGCCCTGGAATGACCATGGCTCCACTTCTTCCTCCTGGCCATTGTCTGTCAAAGCTCATTACTCGCCCAGATGACACTGAAGAAGTAGTCAAAGAAAGGCTTCGTATATACAATGAAATGGTATTTTCCCTATTATTATTATTATTGTTGTTGTTGTTGTTGTTATCATCATCATTCTTCTTCTTCTTCTTGAGGGGAGTAAGCAATTTTTCTACTTGAGTTACTTCTTTATTTGAAGTTCTATATATGATAACTTTTTTTTTTTTTTTAAATTTTGAGTGAAGTTGATAAACGTTTGTTTAATTGTGTTGCTTGCAATCTCTTTTTTTAAAATGATCTTTTTCCTTTTCATTTCTGATTGTTTTATAATTTTTTTTTCCATCGCAATTGCAGAGTCGGCCTGTGGAGGAATTTTACCGTAGTAGAGGAAAACTGTTGGAGTTTGACCTGCCAGGAGGGATCCCAGAATCTTGGCCAAAGTTGCTGCAAGCTCTTAATCTTGATGATTATGAAGAGAAGCAGTCTGCTGCAGCATAAGATGTAAAAGTGTACTATACAAATGGATATTTCATTCTTTGCATGCCTGGCAATTTTGCAGGAAATAGAACCAACGAAGATGGACTTTTCTAATTGGTATTAATTGGACAAATAATGATATCAGGAAGTGTCATAATCTGATTAAACTTATACCCTGTTGGGATTTACACTTTTTTAAAATTCAAGTAATATATGGCAATGGTTTCATTGCCTTTTCATGTTGTTAGGAGCAGTTAGTTTCTGAATGAGTTGCTGCTAGATAATTGGTTAGCAGTTAGCAATAAGCTTCAAGAGGATTGGCACATAATTCTTATGTTGTAACTGAAATATGAATGAATTAATGTTGCTGTATTATCACTGATGGGATTTAGGGAAGGGTTTTACTGGAGTAACTTTAGGAAAACCTAATTGATGATGTCTCTTGCTGTTTAACTTTGCTTGCTGATTTCACATTACTCACCAATTACTCCTTTTAATTGACTATGCTTTCATTTGATAAACTTTTTATTTAAGGCTAATTTGTATGTGGGTTTCTAATATATTCAATGATTCTATCAAAGTGACCCTCCTGCCAAATGATAAGTAGGTAGTTTTTTGTTTGTCACATGTTGGCTTGGGTTGTGGAGAAAAAGGAAAACAGAGGGTAGATGGAATTTGTGAAGGGGTAGAATTTTACTACATTGCAGTTGGCCGAGCTGGTTTGCTTAAGTATTTGCGAGCCAGTAAGTTATGACAACTGCTAAAATAAGACAAGGCACTGTACCAGCTCTTGACTGCTTAAGTTATGCTGGTGCAAGATAGATTGAGCCGTACATTTTATCTTCTTACTTGTTAGTGTATGTTTTTCAAACGTACGTTTAGAAACGCAGAATGCTTTTTTGAGTGTGTTTTGATTTCCGTTGAAAATTGCGTTTGAGTACAATTTAATGGTTGTAAATGAATGATGCACGATTTACGAAGCACATTGGATGAAAGTGATTTAAAATCAATTTTGGCATAATTGATTCTCACTGATGCAAACCGGTATCCAAACAGGCATTAAGTTTGCAAATGTAAGTTAGATTTACACTTAAGTTTGCAAATTTTAATCCAAACACACTCGCATTAAGTTTGTAAATGTAAGTTAGGTTTACACTTAAGTTTGCAAACTTTAATCCAAACACACTCTTAGTGGTCCTTGTGTTACTGTGACTCCCTTTTCCTTCCACCTTTTTTGCTTGACTTTCATATATTAGCTATGGCCCATGCTGCATGACTTGTGGTAAGTTCTCCATAATTGGCATTGGCACTTATTGTCCAGATAATTTTTGTCGATTCTTTTGTTTTGCTTATTTCATTTTTGTTGTAAACTTGTTAAATTTATTGTCTATTATTGCAATTGATTCAAGTATGATTGATGTTGCTGTATTATCACAGATGGGATTTAGGGAAGGCTTTTGCTGGATTAGCTTGTAGGATTGATAATGTCTCATGCTGTTAACTTTGCTTGCTGATTTCACATTACTCACCAGTGACTCCTTTAATTGACTATGCTTTCTTTTGATGAATTTTTTATTTAAGGGTAATTGGATTTCACATATCTGATCTTTGTCTGGATAATTTTTTTTATTTATTTAAGGCTAATTGGTATATGGGTTTCTAATATATTCAATGATTCTATCAAAATGGCCCTCCTTCCAAATGATAAGTGGGTAATTTTTTGTTTGTCACATGTTGGGTTGGGTTATAGAGAAAAAGGAAAACAGAGGGTAGATTAAATTTGTGAAGGGGTAGAATTTTACTACATTGCAGTTGGCCGAGCTGGTTTGCTTAAGTATTTGTGAGCCAGTAAGTTATTACAACTGCTAAAATAAGACAAGGCACATACCAGCTCTTGACTGCTTAAGTTATGCTGATGCAAGATAGATTGTGCCGTACATTTTATCTTCTTACTTCTTGGTCCTTCCTTGTGTTACTGTGAGTCCTTTTTCCTTCCACCTTTTTTGCTTGACTTTCATATATTAGCTAATAGCCATGGCCCATGCTGCATGACTTGTGGTTTAAGTTCTCCATAATTGACACTTATTGTCCAGATAATTTTTGTTGATTCTTTTTATGTTCTTTTTTCATTTTTGTTGTAAACTTAATAAATGTATTGTCTATTATTGTAATTGATTCAAGAATGGTTACTTTCTTTTTACAGGGATGATTTAGTATGATTAATGCTACTTAACCCTTGCATTTGTATATTCCTTTGTAAAATGATTATATTTGTTTATAATGTGTTTGTACCGAACAATAATTGGTTGTAGCTGAAGTTGTTGGTCAAATATAACGCAAATGGTACTACTGATAGATATAACGCAAGGGCTACATATAACAAGCAGGAATTGATTTCCTTGATACATTCTCACTAGTGACAAAACTAACCATTGTCTGAATCTATTAATCATTGTAACTTTGAAGCATTGGTCTCTCTTTCAGTTGTACATCAACAATGCCTTTTACGATGATCATTCAAAAGGTTTACATAGACCCTCCCCTTTGCTATCATGTCATGGATAAATCCATGCCTTGTAAACTACACTAGTTCTTGTATGGTTTGCGATAAGCTTTAAGGGTAGGACTATGCATGAGGCAGTTTTTTTGTTTTTTAAATCCAAACCATTTCCAAATATAAGCCAGTATTATGGGTCAAAATTTTAATATTAAATCGGTTTGGCTTCCCAAACCAATTTGGGTTTTAATTGAACCGGTTTTAAATCAGTTTTTAAGTGAATTGGTTTAAACCAGTTTTAAACTGGTTTGTGAATAAAAATCGATTTTCATAATCGGGTTTAAATCAGTTTTATAGGAAAAAAAGTTTTAAACCAATTTTATGATAAAATGGGATACCCAAACTTGTTGGGTTCAAAACTGATTTGGGGTTTTTAAATTAAAATGGGTTAGTTCAAATATTAGTTTTAATGAAGTGGATTTTTTTTAATGGTTTTTTTTTTCACAGCTGGTCTTTAAGGTATTAGTTCCATAAGTTTACTTGTATGGTTCACTTTCTTAGGAAATGGTTTTAGTTCCATAGGTATTAGTTCCATTTTTTATGGAAATGATTTTTAAAATGTTTGTTTTGAAAACCACAAAAACAAGTTTTAGTTTTTAGTTGAGTTGTAAAAATTTAATTGAAAATTTTTAAAATTAAAAAATTGAAAACTCACAACCACCCCGAACGCCCCTTAATTAATTAATTAATTAATTAATTAATGGTGTGGTGAGACAATTGTGATGATAGGGGTTAGAATATAGGAAATTGAATGTGTATCATCAACCGGTTACTTCCTTTTCATTTTGTTAGAAGTTAGAATAGGACCAAGAAAATAGCACCACCCTTAAGGTAAATTTTAAGGATTAGAATATAAACAATGTTAAAACAATTTTCACGCAGCATATACAATCTAGTTTTGTTTAGAAGATTTTATCTCGAGTTGATTTTTACTTGCGAAAGATATATAAACGGGTTGATTTTGGATCTTGTGAAGTAATTTTTAGTTACAATTTAGTGAAACTTGACATGATCAAAAGATGTGGTGGGATCATATACCGGATAGTGGTTGAATAAAAAAAATTCGTAATTTAATTAGAAAGAGACAAAAGAGCAAATATAAAATTTATTTTGTAATCACTATGTTTTCTTGTGCAATCAAACACTTCCTTTGAGCAAAGACAATCTAATATTTAATAACAGTATTAATCATATTGGTCCTATTAACGAATGTTTTCTATTTTCAATTGTTTTTTTTTAACCACATATATCCTCCACGGGAGGCAATCCTGTTTGAGCCGAGAACATCAACCCATACCTTAGAACACTTATTGATATTTCCTTAATCATATAGTTAAAAATTAATTGATTGAAATCTTAACCATTTGAGAATACAACCTTAATTACTATACTAAGAAATTCCAGCCAAAGGTTTTTCTTCTTCTTGTTATTATTATTGTTGATGTTTTAGAGAGGAAATGAGGGTGTTAAGCAGTTCGACCTACACTTACATATTGTGGAAATTAAGGAATAATATATATTTGTGGTAAAACAAGTTTTTGGCTGTATCCTGAGGGAATGTGTATGAATCCACGGGAATTTATTCTTGAGTAAGAGCGTAAGGCCAATATTTACTTGACAGAGAATCTAACTTCACAGATTAAAGATATTCCACTTTTCTAATTTCATCAATTAAGTTAGTATATAATATATCCATCACGAAAAAGTTGCATGCCCATGTATGCATATGCTAGCTAGTTATTAGTAGTAAAGAAAGAAACAAAGTCGTGTCAGAAAATGAGAGGAAAGAAAGATGGTTACGTTGCACGGTTGAAGTGTTCTTGAGATATTGGGGTCCTCTTCGACTTTGTGGTGTCACATATATAATGGAAGTGACAAAAGCAATAATGCATACTTCTAATGACAAGGTGCGCTAGCTTCCTTCAAAACATTTATAAAAAACAAACACCAATCCCCAATTCCCTATATCATACAAGTTATACGATTGTCACTTTTTGCCTTTTTTTTAAGTCTATTCAATACGTAATTGGGAAGAATTGAGATATATATGAATATTTTTTTAAACACATGTATTCCCTGTTATTAGAATCAATCATGTTTAGTCACAGTTAATATTTCTCATCTCTCGTTCGAACTCGAGAGTTATCTGGGATTTGAATATGCCAAAAAAAAACTTCATATCACATCTTTTGGGCGCTTGCACATGCATTTACCATTGTGTCATTAGCAATTAATTTAGTTAAATAGTAATTTGCATATCGATCTTATCTTAAAGACAGACAAAGCCACGATCCTTAGATAATTGGTTCAGAATTGGTGAAAATTTTGTTTGATTTTTTTAAAAGTGGGTTTTGTTCGGATAGGTCTTACAATTTTATTAAAATATTAAACAGATTTTTATAATTTAAATTTTTTTAACTGATTTCTTATATTTCTTATATTTTTAAATAACTCTATTGGCTTACATGTGATTTTGACTGTGTGTATATATAACGTAACATTCTATATATTATTGTTATATTTCAAGTATAATTTTATACTTAGTGAGAATTTAGCGAAAAATTTAGGGTTTATTTGGTTTTATATATTTTTATTTTTATATTTTGTAACAATTATAAAAATATTTTTTTTCCATTTTTTATTTTTAAACATTTATACAAGAAATGTTGAAAGTAAAGTAGTACTTTAAGAAAAAAACAAAATAAAATATAAAGTCTATTTTGAGCTAGAAAAATAAAATATGTTAATATGTTGTAGAGAATGATAGGTTTTATTTTGTAGAAGAAAATAGAATAAATAGAATAGAAGAAGAAGAAAGAAACTTTGGGCGGGGAAAACTGTTGTCACCAAGTCACATGTGACACTTCAAAATCTTCCTTTTATATAAGTAAATAGAAATAGAATAGAATAAAAGATAGGGGTAAAAATAATTTGACACCCCAAATTTGGGGTGTGACCTATGTAAGTGTAAAAGAGAGATGGAAAGAAAGAAGAAAGAAATAAGAGAGTGAAAAATGTAATAAGTGATCATGTGATAGTAAGAAAGAAAAGAAGTATAGAGAAATATGAGGGAATTAAGAGTGTAAAATAATTAAAGTTAAAAAAAAAAAAGTGATTCCAAGTTCTAAGTATATATAGTGGCAGTTCCTCTTCCTATGAATAGAGGTATAAAAAAAATAAATTATTATAATTGTTTATAACTAATTTATTTTTTAACATTTCAAACTGATGGATTCAAATTTGGATTGGATGATCTAAACCCACGTTTCTAATCTAAATTAAATTTAGCTCTTTTAAATTATTCGAATTTTGATTAAAACACCTTTCAATTGGATTTATAACTAAATCTATAGTTAAATTAGCTGCAAATCTTATATATAAGAATTAATAAAGTTTATTTATAAATATAGAAATCTATAACTTAAAAAAAGTTCAAAGCAACAATTTAAGTACCTTAATATTGCTTTCTCTACGGTGCAACAATTATAATTGCATACCATTTTTACATTAGAATGATCAATTTGATATCAACGGGGTTGGTTCAAGTGGGACATGCTTGATTCCCCTTATGCAAGATCTCGGGTTCGAGTCTTGTGGATGGAAAAAATCCTCGCTGGGAGAGCTAGCCCCACCATGATGTGGATGTTCCGACTCGAACAGGATTGTCTGATATCCTATGGTTAAACCAAAAAGAAGAATGATTTGATATGAAAGGATGTTATTAATTATATGTTCCTTAAAGAATAATACTAATTCATTAAGAAAAATAAAATTTAACTAAACTTTGTTAAGATTTAAACGAAGGGTTAATTAAATATGTTTTTACTCTATGAAAATATAATGAAATTTGATTTTGGTTCCTTATTTATTTTTTTACTGATTTTGATCCTCCATTTTTTAAAATCACATATACACCGTTAAGTCACATTTGCAGCTCCATTATGACTTTTTCCGGATAAAAAATTCATAGAAAATTTATTGCAATTTTTTCTCTAAAAAACGTCTGTAGTCAATTTCAAAAGAACCAATTTTTTAGTAAAAATGTTTCTATAAAATTTCTCTACTTTGTTGTAAAAAATTATATAGGAAATTTTCTACAGATTTTAGAATTTGAATGAATTTTCCTATGAATTTTGAAATCCACAAAAAAAAATCAAAGAAAAATTTATATAAAATCTATAAAAAAAAAACATTTTACGTCATCCCTTAACGAAACATAACTAACGACGAGGACTAAAAACTAAAGTCATCTTATTTTGAAAAAGTATGACCAAAATAACTGAAAAAATAAATGATGAGGGACTAAAATTAAATTTTACTATATTTTCAAGGACTAAAAATATATTTAACTCTTTAAATGAATTATTAAATAAACTTAAGTGATTAAAATTGATTATTTATCCAAAAATGAGTAAGTAATGATAATTACTTACATATATTTAAAGTGATTGTATAATTATTTTCTTTACCTAAAAATAAAAACAAATATTAGCCGGTAACTAGAAGTTTGTTTATGTAAGACTCAAACTTACACCTTATTTAAAAGAAATCTAACATGCATGTATATCATTTCAAGCACAAATATATATAATAATTTGATATTTTATACTCCCTCCATCCCTATTTATAAGATTCCTTCTAGAAGAATTGGATGTCCCTTAATATAAGACCCTTTGTAAATTTTTAGGTAAATTAATTATTTTTTCCATGTTTGCCCTTCATTAATATTCAACTCTTTTTATTCCCCATATATTGATGAGTGTGAATAATTAATTAAGTTTTACCCATATGCTCAACTATCCCATTGGAAAGTGAATTTTGGAGTCTTCCACCATGTCACCATTAATGTTTCTAAAATATAGTGACTTTTAAATAGGAGTATATTTGGAATGCTATTATTTTTTAAAAAAAACTAATACATTAACCAACTTTTCTTAAATTGTGTGAAACGGTTGAGAGGGTCTTATTCGGAGGAAGTATATTTTTTAAAATATCATGCAATTGAGAAAATATCTGCCTGCTAGCTGGAAAAAAAAAATGTAGTTTGAGTGCTTGACACACACAAGCACACAACGCAACGCACAACTACCAGTCATATGAATAATACAATATCGGTTTGGTTATCAATTTTATTTTATTTTTTATCGTTAAAGTGCAGCGCCCCACGTGTTCACTTCTCTTCCCTCCCAACTAACATTCCAATTTTCCAAAGTCAGTCTCAACTAACTCACAATCCTTATATTACGTAAAAATTAAACCCTAATTTTGATTGTCAAATAATGACACATCATCAATCATGCATCCCTTTTTTCTTTCATGAGTCCGATCATATATCTAATCTCTAATGCATATTAATATCAATGCCTCAATTAATTCCCTTCACCGACGAAACACATGAGACCCTATGGTTCTACTTTTCAAACAAGAACACACACCTAGCTACTAACATGCCTACAACAACAGAAACTAGCTAAATCTTAATTTTATGCTTTCAATATATATTAGATCCAAACCCTAATTAACGGCTATACTTTTGTTAGATATATAATTTTCTTATTCTTTTTTTAAAAAATTTAACAATAAGTATTTTTAATATAATTTTGACGGAAAGCGTTCATCGACATAGTAATTATTAATCATATTATTGTCAGACTTTGGAGAAGTTTGGTAAGGATGTTTTAAGGCACTGACTAGCTACATGATGATTTCACTCAAATAATATTGATTTGTTTCTCTAATTAATTATAAATATTTAATAGAGGATTTTTTACTTTAAAACTTTTTTGTTAATTGATTTGGTTTTTCCTTTATTAACTAAACCCAAATTTGAAGAAGCGTTTCCGTCAAAAAAAAAATGAAGAAGCGTGATAGGACGACGAGTAATATACAATTATATTTTTTCATGTTGAAGTTAACTAGTGATAGACGATATTATTTGTTCATAATTACTTACCAACAAACTCTTACATAATTAGCAGATAATCGGATCCTTTACATGTTGATAAGGGTTTGATCATTAGCGGTGATCGAGATTAGTCTATGACATTATATATCCAATCCAATTCTTTCTATTAAACTTGGGTACATAATAACAACGTTATTCGCATGAAATCAACGGTTTTTATAATATCATTTTAGTATTGTGGATAAAAGTATATAGAATGAAAAAATTATTAAAAAGAGAAAATATTTAAAGTATAAAAAATGAAAAAAAATATATTAAAACAACTATTGTTTTTTATGTTCATATTGTAATAAATGCTATTTTTTAAAATGAAAACTTTCTATTTTTGATATTATTATCTTCAGCTCTAATACCAAAATAGTAAAATCAAATAAAAAAAAATGAAAACGTTCCACTTCTACTTAGTTTTTTTTTTCATTTATATTGGACAAGTGATAAATTATTCATACAACATAATTAATTTCTATATAACATTTTTAATTTCTATATCTCTCCATCATATCACCTATCACATCTTACACTTCTCTTTCTTTTAACTCTATCTTTATCTATGTTGTAGAAAAACATTATACACCGTGGTTGTACAATTACGATTTTTCATTGGACAATGCTATGTATAGTAGGAAATATCTAGCTATATATACAACTCGTTGCTATACATATTTTGACCAAATAAAATAAGTTAATTTTTGCTATTTGGAAAAGTTTGTTAAGATTATATGGCCTAGTTTGGATACAACTTGTGCGGAAAAATTTCTAGAGGAAAAAAATAAAATAAATCAAAGAGATAAAATGAATTTAACTTCTTCATAAGTTGAAATTAGTTAATTATGGAGAAGTTAAATGAGAGAGCTTATGGAGAAAGTGGACTACAAAAACTAATTTTTACTTATGGAGAAGTTAAATTAAATTGAACAATTTGATTTATTCTCTTTTTTTTCTCTAGAAGTTCTTCTCCCTAAGTTGTATCCAAATTGGACCATAGAGGAGGTAAATATGCTTCATCTTCATAATTAAATGAAAAATACCATAATTCTTTAAATTTTCTTTATTCATATGTCAATTTCTTCTAGCCAACCTTTTTTTTTGTTGAAATTGTGATTGGATTGATGGAATATATAATTAGGTTTTATTATTTGTATCGTCTAAAATAAGATATATGAAAAATTGATCAAACATACTTTATTTCATTACATTCGGTTTTTGTTTCTTTTAATTTTGGATAAGTATTTATTTCTCATTTCATTATAAACCCTAAACGACCCTTAGAATTGAACTTTATTTCATTTCATTTAATTAATTCTATTTCATTTCATTCTATTATATATATTCACCATTAAATATCCAAATATAAATATGTATTTATCTGAATGAAAAGAACTCGTCAAATAACTTAAACATATAATCTTAAGCTCAATTAATTCTTAAATTTATGTGTATGAGAAAAATGCTATTGCGATGGGTTCTCACCAATGTTGTTTAACAATGATCCAACAAATTTCTGTCTCACATATAGAGCATGAGGATATTTGGTTTACCAAAAAAAAAACTAAACACATAATTCATAATCATTATTCAATTATTATGTTGTAACGTAGCAAACAAAGTCAAATAAATAATTGAAAGGTTTTTTCAAATATTTAAGTTGGCAAAAACCCCTAAAACCATTCTAAAGGTGTATAGCCTCACAACACGGAGAGGGACCCAAACCGCTAAAAATCTTTAAATTTTTTGTCTTTTTGCTTCAAGATTTATTAATTCATAAATTTAATTAGTCGTAGAATTAATTCTCATGTAAATAAAATGGAATTTAAAATGGAATTTAAACCCTTAACATTGTAAATAAAATGTACTTACCTTGTACTTGGATAAAGTAATTTAAAATCATTAAATTCCATGTGTTAAAATGGTAAAAGAAAGAGTTTAAGTGACAAATATATAGAAGACATTTTTATGATAATTAGAAGTAATTTCAAATGACACATATTAAAAAAAAAATCTCAACATTTATATATTATATTTAAATTTTAAATTATCATTTATGATTCCTCTCATACTTAACTCTAATCTTAACAATCATCTGTATAGTTGATCATTTCACAATCTTGAGTATTATATTCTATGATTCTCTCTCCAAAACAATTTTACTGCGGCAATCCTATAACCACTATTGAGTAATGAAAAGTAAAAACCAAATTATAATGGTAAAATAATAACAGCCCACTTTCACTTTCAATATAAAATATAAAACCAATTTTAATGTAAAATGATCTTATCTTTTTTCTTGTTTTGTTGTATTTCCACAGCAGGCATTAGCATGGTGTAGTTAATTAGGAGATTTAATTAATTTCTCTTATCCAAGTAAAATTCAATTAATGAATGTTAATGCAGACAAAATTTACATTAACCCACTAGCTAGGCTGACCCTAGTGGGGGAGTTTATAACTTTACATAATGTTTTAAGTTCAAATTTTAGTGTTTTCATTATATATATATATATATATAGAAGGGTTCAACTTACACCGGTGTAAGTTACACCAAGTCTTACACTGCTGAATAACTTTTTAACAGATCATCGTATTAAGTAATCTACCATTGGATTGAAAATTACTATCATATAGATCATACATATAAAATTTTACATTAATCTGAAATTATTTGATATGTCATTGAGATGTCTTAAAATTAATGTCATATATACATTTGAAATATATGAAAAAAAGGACCATTTAATTATCAGTTTATTAAAGTTAAAATTTTATGAAATTTTACACAGATGATCAAGATGATGAATAAACATAATACAGCGGTTGGATTAATAAAAATCACATTCGATCTAGAATTATTAGCGGTGTAAGACTTGGTGTAACTTACACCAGTGTAAGTTACACCAAATATTACACCACTCAATAATTTTTTAATATATATATATATATATATTATTGAGTGGTGTAATATTTGGTGTAACTTACACCGGTGTAACTTGATCTCTCCTTATATATATATATATATATATATATATATATATATAAGGAGGGTTCAAATTACATCGGTGTAAGTTACACCAAGTATTACACCGTTAATAACTATAAATCGAATATATTTTTTAGTAATCCAACCGTTGAATTATGTTTATTCATAATCATGATTATATGTGTCAAATTTCGTAAATTTTTGACACTAATAACTTGATAATCAAATGGTTAGATTTTTCATATATTTCAAATGTGTGTCTATATATATGTTTGTGTGTGTGTGTAAAAATTTTACATTGATAATTAGTCATATTTTAACACATCAATAAAAGAGATTAATTATGGTAACAAATATATAAGAAGTGAAACGCTTTTGAAGTTTTACATTGTGTTTAAATCATTAAAATATAATCAAAGGATTTGACTCAGTTGATGACATAAACTAAGATCATGGGAGCTCCTGGCTTGATCCTTACTAAACACACTCTTATGCTTAGTTTGGTAGGCGAAAAGTTGCGATGAGTGCAGCAAAATGGAGGATGCAGGTTCACTCGTTTGGTGCAAGACAAGATGGAGATGCGGGAGAAATGCAAAAAGTAGTGTGGGTCCCATCATTATTGATTTCTTTGCTCAATAGATGAGAGATAGCGGAGAAATTAAGATTAAAGTATGATAATAGATTTTTGACACATAAATTAAAAATCAGTTTTTTTTTAAAAAAAATGTATGAAAAAAATTATAATTTTTATTCACTCTGACACTCTATTTAACCAAACAATATATTCACTATTATTTATCTTTCATTTCACTCTCATTTCTCTCATATCAAGCAACTTATAAATCCTCTTTATCTCTTCCCAATTTCTCTATTTTCCATTTCTCTCATTTAACCAAATAGAGTGTTAGGGAGGGGTAAGGAACCTTAATTGTGACTAAGCTCCGAGCATGATTATCCTTAGTAACAGGGAATACTTTGGTGCAAGATGACAAGTATCTTCCACATGAGGCAATCTCGTTCGAGCCGAATAAAACCTCTATGGGCGGCAAAACTCTCCCTTCGAGTATTTAACACAGTTGCATACTCATGGCTCGAACTCGAGACCACTAGTTAGGCTGGAACAACTCCTTACCGGTTGATCCACGTGCTCGTTGGTAGTAATAATAGGGAGATACTTGTGGTTAACAAAAAAAAAAAACATTATAATATAGAAAATGAATTCATTTGATTTCAAAATTAATTTTCATGTTTGAAACTTTACAAATAAAAAGTTAAAAACTGAATTGATTTAAAGAAAAAAATCACATGTTTGGTATACCTAATTGCATTGAATTTATTTTATTTAAGCAATTTACTTTAGTAATCAGTTACTTTGAATTTAAATAGGTGAATCAACAAGGATAATAGAAATATCAATTTAAAAAATTAAAATTAAACGTATTAAAATCCACTTAAATTAAATAGGTTTTTAAATATACACAACGTAAATATAAAACATCAAAATGAAATTTATTCTAATATTATTAAATTTATAAACAAACAATCTCTTTTATAAATTTAAAAACAATTCTTATTTGTCAAAAGTTCAATTTTTAAGATTATTATAATAGTTTGAATAAAATTGTCATCTCACAAGGAGATAAGAGAGCAATTAATAGCATATATGGAAAGAATGTAAAATGTTTACAAAAACCTCGTAAAGGAAAAAAAAAAGGACATTGACATATCACATAGTATTTATGTTACGTGAGCATTTGCATTATGTATGGATTCTCTTGGAGAAGGAATCTTACCTCCTGGACATCACTTAGATCTGACATCGTCCTCTTTCTATCACCATAACTAGTATTAAATACCTGCGTTTCTGACATGAGTTAAGATAAGTTTTATTTATTCTTCAACCCATTCCAATTTCTAAACTAGATTCAATTGACTTGAAGAAACCGATTATATATAAGTCTAATTGAAATGAAATTGGTTTAATCCAAAAGCATAAATTACAATAAAACAATCATGTAATAATGGTTAAGATTGAGAAAATAGTTTGTGTAATTTTAAGAAATATATCATACATATTTGAATTCTCTTAATATTTACAATATTTGTTATCTTTTTAAATTTTAGAGCATTAATAATAATGAAAATATATCATTATCAATTTTACATGTAAGATATTCTTTTAAAAATAGATGGAGGAATATTGAACTCAAAATCCCTGGATGAAAAAATAAAAAGAAATTGCACCTTTGTGTAATTGAAAATTACAAATAATAAATATTACGTGTGTACGTGAGTTGAATTAATAACCAAAAATATACTTAAATCCTATTTTTTACTCAATATTAATGCTTTGTTTGGTGGGAGTTGAGAAATGGAGAGAAAAGAAATGAATAGAAGAGAAGTGGGAAGAAGAGAAATGAAGGTGAAATAGAGGAGAAATAAGGGTTGTTTGGTGTGAGTGAAATGAGTGAGAAATAGAAGAGAAATGTGAAAGTAGGTTGTTTGGTGTGAGTGAAATAAGTGAAAAATAGAAGAGAGATGTGAAAGGGGTTGGTGTGGGACCCACCATAAAGTGCATTTCTCCCAATTTCTCTGCATTTTTTGCAGAGAAATAAACCTTGGTGTGAGACCCACCATAAAGTGCATTTCTCCTCATTTCTACTATGCCACCAAACAAGGGAAATAGGGCAATTTCCCTCCGCTTCCACTCATCTCACTTCTCTTCTCTCCCATTTTCACTCTACCAAACAGGGCTTAAGTGTCCAATTGGTTTACAGTTTAGAGTAAAATTGATTCTAAAAATTAATAGTCGAGATGAGTGATACACATTTTACGAAATATATTGGATGAAAATTATTTAAAATCAATTCAGCAAAACCTTGATTTTTGTAACGCCCAACCAAACGGGCTATAAGTCACTAATTAAAATCCATTTTCATCTTATTCTTTTTAGTCGCACAGATCTAAACCTCATCCCAAATAAAATCAATTGGTTGGTCTCTCTAGTTGTGAACATTTTCTAATGAAAAGGTTATAATATATTTTTTAATACTTTTAAATAAAAATACATAGTTTTATATTCCATGTTAACATAAAAGGAAAATTTATGGTTAAATATGTTTTTAGTTATGACTCGAATTTGGTTTTATTTCATAAAGTTTAAAATCATTGGTTTAGATCCATTTTGTTCTGAAATAACATAAGTTTAGTCCATTTCATTAACACCGTTAACTTTGATACTAACGTGCAAACAAATTTATGTGTCATCATCCTGTCCAATCAGATTTCATTTATTAAATGTAATGAAATTATTAATTTAAATAGTTACAATTACCATTTAATGTGTTAAAATTGTAAAAATAAACCTTAGTATGTGTCTATTAATTACCAAATCATTTTCATTAGAGATGATTGAACAAGTTGACACACAAATTTGTTTGCCACGTGACGGTGTTAAGGTGAGGGAATATACTTACTTGATTTTAGAATATGAGGGATCTAAATCAACGATGTTAAACTTTAGGTACTAAAACCAAATTCGGGTCATACTTCAAGGACTAAAACATATTAAACCAATACTTTAAAAAAGTAATTTTTTTATATTAAAATTAATGATAATGATGTTTTTTAATAGAATTAAAAATTTTATGTATTACTTCATCTGTTGCTATTTATAAGACACCATTTAGAAGTTTTGTGTGTTTCTTTTTATAGGTCACTATACCATTTCAATGAAACATTTATTATCATTTTTCTTATTTATCCTTATTAACTTTATTATCTTTTCAACTATCAAATGAAAAAATGCTAATGAGTGTCTTAAAGACACTTATTAACGAATTATAAATAAAAAACTTTTATCAAAGTTATGAATTTTAATGCGGTTTAACAAGATTTTTTTTATTATTGTTGATAAAAAAATGGTTAGGAAGATGGTAAGAAAAGTAATCATGTTGATGGCGAAGGAGATAGTGAAGGATAGCAAATGGTCAAAGCAAACACTGAGACAGTTAGTTGTCCGTACAAATTTGGGGGTTGGCTTCCACTGCAAACCACCAATCCCAAGATTCACAATTCCCAATAATAATGGAATTATATTCATTTTAATTTCAAATATGTATCTATGTTTTTAATCATTGACCATATTATTAAGAAGAACCAGCACATGTGTCCGTCCTAGCTAGCTAGAGTTTTCCTTTTTTAAAAAAAGTAACATTGTCATTTAGATTCAGAACTTTTAATTTTAGATTGGAATCAAACCTCTCCCTCCCTTGCTTCAATTCCCCATTTCATTCTCTCACTCTCTGGTTTCGTTTGTATACTCACTCACAGTCACAGATACATAGATATATATATATATATATATATATATATATACATGTTTTGTTTACGTGTTAAAATAATGTCACTGTAGTGTTGTTGAGTGTTGGGATTTGAGAAACTCAAGAAGCTTCCTTTTCCCCGATCGTTTCTTTGGTTCCATCAACACAAGAGAGGACAACCACAGTTTAGTTAAACCCACCCACCTTCTGTATGTATTTCTCTCTCTCTCTCTCCCAATTCAAATTCTTGGATTTTTTTTTTTTTTATGATCATATATATTTTTCGAATTTTATTTTTGTTATAGAATTCTGAGCGAGCAAGCTTGCAACGAAACCAACCTCCTCTGCCTCTGTTTAGCATATATGTTACATCGCCTTTCTGGTTAGTTCTTTCATCTTTTTTTCTCTTCTCACTTTGTTTCCTTAATTAATTACTGATAAATAAAACTAATCCCCTTAGCACAAAATAACAACTCTTTTTTGTTTTTCCTTTTTTGGTCAAAACAACAAGGTAGGAAGACAGACTAATTAAGAACTGTACTACTTGGAGTTGGTTTAATTTACATGTATGTATGTATGTATCTTTTTGGTGCTTGGTTTATTAGGCTTTCTGGGTTCTTCATTCTCCTCAAATTAATGCCTCACATTTTGTATCATAAAGGTGGGGACTACGTATGAAAATTATTTCGTATTATGTTTTGTCTATTTTCGACAATTTTCTTCTATATCATTTATTTAAACAGGACAAAAACACCATTTTTTTGTACTATTTATTGGACAGAGCTAGATTGCTCCCAGTTATAATTAAACTTAATTGCTAATTTGCTACTAATTTAATACTTTAATTTATAATTAAATAGTTACAACTCTTTCAAAGTTAAAGGATTTGTAAGCATTTTTACACTTTTAGTTATTGTTTGTTACTACAATTAATCATTTTTATTTAAGAAAGAGAGAGAGAGAGAGAGGAATTCTGCTGTCACTTTGATCTGTGCTCTCTCTTCCCATCAGTTATGGGGGATTTTCCCCTTCTTTAACATAGGCAAGAGAATTGTTGTACAACTTACAACATAACATAGATAAACATAACATAGATAGATGAAAGTGAAAAAAAAAACCAAATTAGTAGTGGTTACTTTTAATTACCTCAAACCTAATTTTTGAGGCTTGTCGACTGTAAAATAAACAGGTAAAATGGACAAGAAAGAAAAATGTAAGATGTAATAAAAGAAAGAGAAATGATGTTTGTACATGTATAACATAGAGAGAGAAAGAGAGAAAAGATGGAAAAGAGAGAGAAATATGGGATGTGATGGATGATATGATGGAGAGAGATAGAGAGAAAAAATGTGTTGTATGAGTTGTTGTATGTTTTTTGTTGTATGAAAAACTTATCTCTAAAAGAAATATAAAAAAAAAGTGTATTATATAAATTATTATAGGACTGAGTGTACGGACAATTTCTTGATGCATGCTGCAAATATGAATAATGTGCAAGAGTTTTGATAGGAGATAATAAATTCATACAACTAAAATATACAACAACTCATACAACACACTTTTTCTCTCTATATCTCTTCATCACACCACCTATCATATCTCACATTTCTCTCTCTTCTTTCTCTTTTCTCTCTTTATCTCTCTTAGTTGTATTATTGTATGGTTGTATGAATTACATTTCTCATTTGATAGATAGTTTCAGACTTGTTATGGAAATATATCTTTATATAATTTTTTTGGTAGATATATATCTTTATATCATTTAAGAGAGACATTCTTAGTTGTTAATCAGTTGGGAGATGACGTTTGGTTTTTTTTTATGAGTACAAGTGACTGAGTGAGGTCATTACTCATTACACACATGGTCAGCCTCAGCTCATTCTATTCATTCACAAATAATTAAATCAACAATTCGTGTGTATATATATATATATATATATATATATATATATATGAGAGAGAGAGAGTACCTTTGATGCATGCTAAGGTACCATATAAGTAGAGTAACACTGACAGTTATTAATTCACAATAACTGTAATTTAATAATATCTTAGTATTTAATAATTAATATTACTCTAATTTACTATAAATTCAAGCTTCACCACCTCAATCTGCAGTGAAGTCTGTGTAAAGGGAAATTTCCCTTGTTAATAAAAAAAAAATAAATTGGGAAAATTGATATCCCACTTTTTGCATCCATTTCAAGGCCAGGCCAAATCCCACTCAAGTTTTTATCTTTGGTACAATTCATTCTTGTTTTTTAATTTTTATTTTTTGGTAAAGTACTCAACCAAAGTGTTTGAGAAAATTTCAAATGAGTTGTAAAACAAAATCCTGCAGTACTTACTTTCTTGTACACATGAATGACATGATCATTCATATATATGGCTATTAATTTGATGATATATATATATATATATATATATATGATGAAGGTGGTGATTTGAGTGTCCGTGAGTGATTGCATGGAGATTGGGACACATGAGTGAAATGACAGGTTTAGTCTGTGTGACTCCAATTTCAACTGAAGTTTGTCATTTTGGCCACTTCATCAGTTTCTCAGTTTGATTCCCCTCCCATGGGGCATAAACAGGAACAATCCATTGGCCTTCTTATTTCTGAAAGACACCTTACTTAGGACTTGGGATTTGGGAATAGACACCAATTTGTTGTTTTGCTAGATAATCATGATTTTAACCTTTATAGCTAGGTATATAGACTGCCACATGTGGTCAAAATTTTATATCTTGTTTGTTTGTAGTGCTGTCATTTTAGGCTTTGTAGTGTTTGTGATGTGAACAGTGGCACAGTATTCTTGGTTAATGAAGGGTATGCATCAATTTTATGTCGTATGTCTTATATTTCAACACTTGCTAAGTTAAAATGGAAATCAGACAGAATTTGTACTGTAGAAAAAAAAAAAAACATCTTTACCGGGGGAAAAAAAGAAGTACAACACCTACTTGATAGTTCTATCAAAAGCATAAAAAGATTGCCTGGCCCAAGATGTTAAAGTTAGCAATTTTGTACCTTAGTAAAAGAACTAAAAATAATATAGCTTCTTCTCATTGATGTTGAGTGGGAAGGAAAAAAAATGATTTGGATTGAGGTGCATAAGCTAAAGCTAGAATCCATAATATGTTTTCATAACTTTAGTAACCTATTGTGATTCAGCACAGTTCATTATATATGCATAATGGAAAGTAGTAATTACCTTGAAGAACACAAAATGTGGTCCCATGTATGTATAAAATTTGTCTTTATTCTTCCCATAGTGTTTTATTTATTTATTTGTTTATTGGTGGAATCCAATGTCACTATTTTAGGAGCATAAACTTTCTCGTGATAAGAGAGCTTCTATGCCTTGGTCTTCCATATTTCCTTTCTCCATCACCATATTTTACTTCAATATCTATAAAGGTTGGCTATGTTATGATTACATCATATAATATATTACCCTCAAATAAATACATTAACTTCCGTACTACATTTATTGCACTTTGTCTATTTTTAATAAGTTACAGTAAATGGGTCAGACTCAAAATTTTGTATGAAATTTCTTTTTGGATTAGGAACCATGATTAAAAATACTCTGGTTTTTGTAATCTCTATACCTGCCAGGTGATCTTTATCTTAGTTCAATTGAAACCATTATCACTTCATTAGTAGAAACCTCTGCTTGAGTTTTGGAAGGTGAAACACAACCTGGAGTGCAAACAAAATCATACATAAAGAGAGGCATATTTTGCAAAACATAGTCATTGATGATGGATATTCAGGAAGCAGAAAGAGTGGTTGTTGCCAAACCAGTTGCTTCAAGGCCTAGTTGTTCTACTTTCAAATCTTTCTCAGAGCTCTTAGCTGGTGCAATCAATGCCTCTCCCCCTATTGTATCTCCTCAAACTACAGTTTCTGCCATTAGACCAAAGACAGTGAGATTCAAGCCAGCTGTGAATAGCTCCCCTGCTGGGTCTGTTTCTTCTCAGGTGAACTTTCAATGCATTAGGAGTAGGAACAAACTCTTTTGCATATATAGCTTCTTGTTTTCCAGCAACACCTTTTGTGTTATACAATTTCAGGCTGACATTTCTGGTGCTGCACTTAACAATTCTTCTGACATGTGTCCTAAACCTGACACCATGCAGTCCCTCATATACAAACCAATGCCAAAACTTGTGTCAAAAACAACTGTTTCTCTTTTGGCAAATATGGTTAGTATCTTCTACTCTACACTATAAGCTATAATAAATATATAAAGTGCACTTCTTTTGTTTTTTGTTCCAAAAACCATATATATTTGTGGCCCTTGACCTCTTTTTCTCTTATATTGGAGAAGGGAAATTGTAATACTAATCAGCAACAACCAAAGCAATCAATGGAGGCCAATCTTCAACATGCTAACCATGAAAAATTTAGAACCAATATGAGCTCAAATCTTCATCAGAACATCACCCCACATGCTGAAACATATCAGAACACTGAACCTTGTAAGATGGTACAACAGAACCTTGAGGAGGATCAAAAGGCTTTAACATCTACTATTAATGGTGATAGACCTTCTTATGATGGGTATAATTGGAGAAAATATGGACAGAAGCAAGTGAAAGGAAGTGAATACCCAAGAAGTTATTACAAGTGCACACATCCTAATTGTCCAGTGAAAAAGAAAGTTGAAAGATCATATGATGGACAAATTGCAGAAATTGTATACAAAGGTGAGCACAATCATCCAAAGCCACAGCTTCCTAAGCGCAACTCAACAGGGACACAAGGTTCAGGAATGATGTCTGATGGAATGGCTCAAGATATATGGAGTAATAATAATCAGAGTGAAAGGAATGAAGGCAATGAAGGTAGAATACAGAACCAGAATGACACAGGACTGTCTGTGCATTCAGCTTATCATGTCAAGGCTCCACAGCCTAATGATTCTGTGCTAATTGGTGCAATTAATGCTGGTGGAGGAAACTTAGAAAATTCTTGTGGTCTAAGTGGGGAATGTGAGGAAGGAAGCAAGGGATTTGAGGCAGAGGAAGATGAACCCAGAAGTAAAAGAAGGTAAAAATGATCAATTTATATTAGTAATTCCAATTTTCAATTAAAGGGTAAATTTATATTGAAGTTTCTTATCCATTAGGAAAAATGAGAATCAATCCAATGAAGCAGCTGTATCAGAGGAAGGTTTAGCAGAGCCACGCGTTGTGACACAAAGTTCTATTGATTCTGAAATACTTGGAGATGGCTTTCGCTGGAGGAAATATGGACAGAAGGTGGTGAAGGGAAATCCATATCCCAGGTTCATATTTGCTGCCTCTTCTTCTATACCAATATAAGTGTGTGTTTGGTTTAGGGTTGAAACTGGTCAAACTCAATTATTTCTAACGTTGAAAACGTGAGTTTACCATGTTTTAACGTTAAATCAAATATACTGTTGTTAATAATTTGCTTCAAGATCTCTTTGAATTGGATTTTGCTATGCATAAGGGCTCGTAAGTGAGTGTATGTTTGGTTTGACGCTGAAGATTATATTTGGTTTACAGGGATTCACATTTCAAATGCAGATCTGAACCAACACTTTAGGCTGGATCTATATTTCAAATATGATTTTGATGGAAATCAAATAGACACGAAAAATAATAAAACTCAAATTAAAATCTCTCAACATAACTATTTGTAGTATAAAAAGCATGAATTTATCTTGTTTTAATGCTAAATCAAAATTGCAGAGATTGAGTTCTTATTCAAATGACTACTAACTAGTATTCTTGTGATTTTTCTGACAAAATTATTTTATTTATTTATTTTTGCAGAAGCTACTATAGATGCACTAATATCAAGTGTAACGTTCGCAAACATGTGGAGAGAGCAATAGATGACCCAAAATCATTTGTGACTACATATGAGGGAAAGCACAACCATGAGATGCCACTCAAGAACACAGCAAGTGTGGCCTCTGAGAAAGATTCACAGGCTTCTCTTAGTAAAGATAAACCATAGTGACACTTCAATTAGTTAACAAAGACAGCATAAACATAACTAAATGGGAATAGATCCTCTTATGATAGATTTTCACACGACCCTGTCATGTGAAAACCTTTGTGTCAATCTCTATTTTAATAGATTTTCACAAATTTTGATAGGCTAGACACAACTCATGAAATGATCTATTCCCTTTATTATAAAGTATGCTCAGAATAATTGAAGCTCATCAGAAGATGATGACAATTTCGAATAGCAGCAATTAGTGAGACTAGGATATTTACTTCTTTGCCAACTTATTGATAATGACAGTATTAGTGACGGTAATCTGTATTTGAAATCAGTAACATTGGAACAATTGTGTCCTAATCCTTCAATAACTTTCTAGCTCTGCTAGTATGCTAATTATTTTTATTGTAAATAAACCGCATCACTCGAAACTCCAAAAACACCTAAATGTGTTTAGTTTGATGTTAAAACTGACACTTAAATTTGAATTTGTCAACGCACGCAACTATTTATAGTGTTAGGAAACAGAAGTTTACTACGTTTTGACGCTAAACCAAACATTATTTAGCTAAATCATGGACATAATAGGTCTTTTTCTCCTATTGTAATTTAAATTAATGTGATGCACTCTCTTGTTTGATATGTTATCAGTGAGCAACGGTTTATTATTGTCATCACCGTCGTCAGTGTTGCTATGCCATGGAAAAATGGGGAAAAGAAAAGTAAAAAAAATAGTAGACGACATGCTTGATACCATTTTGTCAAAAAGGCTATGATATATACTATATTTATTAGAGAAAGTAGTAACGTTAAAAGTGCCTTGTTAAGAGAGACTTCTATCTTTAAGCATGCATACCGACACAAGCAAACAGCATAATAGTGACTAGATTTAAACCCGTAGTATACATGTGCACGGGAATAAAAGTTATTTTTTTAATTTATTAAATTAGAAAATGAAATATTAACGGTGTCAAATATAATATATAAAGTGAAGTCCGGCAGATAATCAAGAATGTGTCAAACATGCTTTTACATTTCGAACAAAAAAAAAAACATACTTTTATATTAAAGTTTGTAAACTTAAAGATTAAACACAACTTACGTTTGTAAAAACATCATGAAGTTACGTAGTCTAAACGTGAATTCAAGGTAAAATAAAAATTATACTTAAACTTAATATCCAATGGAAATTTAAATACGCCATAAAAAAGACATTCTTTATTTGTAAATGTATGTTTGAGATTGCAAACTTAAAACACATTTTTATTCTCTAAATCCCCCTGCATGACTACTCTTTTTGTTTTTTTTTTCCAATTTTTTTAATTTTAAATTAAGTTAAACAAATTGAACCTTATACGTTGATGATTTTTAAACACACGTGTCATGTAGGGTTTGGAAGAATTGGAGATCTCCATTTCAATAAGAAATGGAGAGGGCATGCACCCCCATTTTATGGGTCAAAAAGGGATTTGAATGATTGGGCGTAGATTCAAATTATTTTAAAAAAAAACAAAGAAATGAAGTGGATTTGATTGAAATATAGTTGGAATTTTTTATAGAAAAAATAAATTAATTAATTAGAGTATAAGAGATACTCCAACCCAATACAAAAACTTACAAGGGAAAGTAAAAGGGCAATACAACTAGACTCACCAATATTGGTCCACCAAACACCTAATTAGAAAAAAAAAACTATTGTTCCACCAAGACAAAACACTAATAAAGCAAATCATTACAAGTGAAAAACCGGTCAATCAACCCTTACTAGTCCTACACACTGATAGACCAGAGAAGCTTGTGATTAGATGCTATTTGAAGAGCATTCCATCAATGAAGACCAAGCACAACATCATCGCAATACATCAATAAAATTGTAGGCAATGACCGGGAGACAACATCCAAACAAAAAAGGGATAATGAAAATTAATATCCTTAGCCTTTAACCAATTCCAAGAACGAAATTTAATAAGATCCAACAATTCAGATTGAATAATTTGAATAATTTGTTTCTGAGAGAACACAGCCTCATTCCTCGCAATCCATAAAGACCAAATATAGTTGGAATTTAATTTTAGTCTTTATAATTCAAAATCGGTGGATTCGGTTCCTCAAAAAGTAAAAACACTCATTTTTAGTCTCTATCAATAAAAATTCACATGAAAACCGTGGCGAAATTTGCAGGAAAACAATGTGATAGGGACTAAATTAGCGTGTTCTCAATTTCTGAGGGATCAAAACAATCGATTTTGGATTATAGGAACCAAAACTAAATTTTGACCATATTACAAGTACTAAAAACATATTTGATCCTAAAAAATGATTAATCCCAATCTTTATTTGACATTCTCTTTTGTAAAAACCAATTTGTTTGATTTAATTTTTAATTTTTATTAAAATTGAACTAAATGAAACCAAATTGAGTTTTCATATACACATATACACTTTTTTTTTGTGAAATGTCATTTTTTTATTAGTATATTTGTCATTGCTCATTTGATTTAATAACATTTAGTGTTGACAGAAACAAATGATACTATGATAGTATTAATAACCCTCAAATAAAGTGTTAAAAATGAAATTTTATTGGTTCTAAGCCATCTCTTTAGATAAAATAGGATAATGGAGGAAAGTTATTGTTTAGAAATCAAGCCCAAAATGTAATGGACCTTGGTTGTTTCAAATGGTGACTCTCCCCTTGAGCTTCTTCCATTTCTTTCTTCTCTGATGGGAAATGCATAGTTGTGCAGGGTACCTGTAAAAGCATTTTAATCCTCAAATCAGTAAAAAAAAAAGCCAAAAAAAGTAACAATGATGAGAAAAAGGTCATCCATATTTTGTTAAATAATGTGGATATATGATGTGCGCACATGAATGTTAGTGAAGGACAAGGAGATATGATACAGATCCCCAATCGTCTATGTAGCGAGTAATAGAAAATGAGGTTATAGGATAGTTGTCATTTTTTTGTCTATGTGGGAGTGCATTGCATCCAATGTTCTACGTTCTATTAAGGTCTTTAATGGGTTGGCCATTTTAGTAAAACTTAATAACATCTCTAGAACAATTCCCCCTAAACAAGTGTGTGACTAACTTGTTATATCGACATCACAATATCCTCTCATACATTAAGGTATTTTGACAAATGTTTAGATTTTATTTACTATGATGATCGGTCATTTTTCTTATTTATAACCTTTAATTTTATGTTTCATAAAGACATCTTGGGCATTTTGACTGGTTTTGTGCGGATTTTCTTATACCTATAAGATTCTATGTTCACGAATTGGTTATTTTTGTTATGTATTTATGTTTCTGATTTTTTGCTTTTGTTGTATACACCGCATTTCTTTATAACAATTTTCACTCTTTTGAATCATTCCATCTTACAAACATTTTCCCTCTCATATTTTCTAACGGTTCCTCACTTCTTCCTCCTTGAGGGTGCCTACACCAGTTCCATTGACATTAAAGAAGGAGTTAAATGGCATTCTTCTTTCCTTACTCCTTCGAAGGTATCTGATAAGTGCAAATTATATGATAAATTCTTGTATTTTTACTGAACTTATCAAGGTTAAAATAGTAATTTATGCCCCAAAATAATCCCTTTTAGTAATAATTGTAATAATTGTATTTATTTGATTTGAATTTGAATTTGATGCTATTTTAATAGAAAATCTGTTAATTTTGCAGATTTATGAGAAATATTTGAACAAGGAAAGAAGATAGCATTATTTGAGGAAAGGATCTGCGAATTTGAAGTTTAAATCAGAGCAAATAAAGATAAGATCAGCTGCCATTTAAATAAGGATTCTGCAGATAACTTCCCAAATTAAATTCAAAGGTAGAATAAACACATAATCAGATCAAAAAGAGGGAAACAAGGAAAGCCAAACAAACAAGGATAAGATCAGTAAGAGATCAAGCTGTTAAAAGAAGAAACAGAATAATTTGTTACACGTTTCACGCTTCACTTGCGCTCAGCGCAAATAACAGATTTACTTTCTGTTTCATGCGCTGCAGATGCGGTGAGCGCAGATGAAGCGCAGCTGCGCGAATTAGTTTTAGATCTGTTTTCAGATCCGTTTTCAAATCAGATTCCTTTCAGATTTAAGATAGCTTTCCTTGGTCTATAAATAGGACCCTTTGTATAGATCAAAAGGTAGCTTTTTGGAGAGACGATAGAGCAGAAGCAAGGGCTGGAGAAAGTGACAGTTTCTCCGTTGGTTTGTAATGGCTACCATGCGTAGCTAAACTCTCCAATAGGATTGAATGTAGTTGATTCAATCCCCAATTGTATGTGAATTCTCTTTATTATTTACGAATCCCTGTTTTTATAATATCGGTGTTTTTATTCTGTGCTTAATGCTTAGCTTCCGCCTGTGTGCCGGAGTTATAGGTTGGTTTTATGGGGTGCATTCGGAAGGTGGTTCTATAAAATCAATAGCGAGTTTGGGGGACCTAGGAATAGGAAACTTGAATTCTGATTGGGTAAAAACGCTCATAGTAGTCACTGTGGGAACCGGGGTGAATTGATAGCGTAAACAAATAGATCTTTAATCCAGGGTAATTTATCACGGTAGGAACCAGGGTAAATTATTTCTGAGTATTTCATATTTGTGGGAACCTTTATGAAATAACTTTAATTTGTGCTAAGATATCATAATTATATATTCATAAATAATATTGGGGTTCACATACGAATGGGGTGCGATGATACGAAGTTCAATCCTAGTCCAAGTAACATTCTCTATCTCTCTCATTTAAGTTCAATTTTATTTACTTGCATAATTCTCAACAAACAACCATACGCTATTACTTGATAGTTGTGACCACTAATCTTTATAAGTTGAACTGTTCCCTGTGGATACGATACTCATGCTTACTATAATACTGCTGGAATTTTGGTACGTTTGCCATAATCTCATCAATATCCTTCACATGCAATCGATCTGTGGTGGATGCATGGTTAATCGTCTCTCTTTGACTTTAACAAAGTTGCAAAGTGAATAGGGAACACACCCATCAACTCTTATCGACCTTGGGAGTTGTTCTCCTCCTTCATCCTAAGGTCATGCCATGCAAAAGTAACTTCCTCATCATGGCGTGGATCCCTTATTGGTTATATTGGAGAATATATGGGATTTTAAGCCAGTGAATAAGATAATACCTTTTTTTTAGATGGGAATAATGTCTCAACCAACAAGGGAGTTTATTCTTGAAATTAAGAGGGACGTTAGATCCCTAATAGTTATGTCTATTTATTAGGGTGTTTACCCCAAAATAGTGATAAGTTTATATTTTCCTGTCTTTATTTCATATGCTCTTGTTAAAGATGTTTGATCCATGGTCATGTATATTCTTTTTATGTTGTATTTGACTTTAGATATGTGGTCCATTTAATATTATTTAATTATTGTCATCACCATAACAATATATGATGTGCAACATGCATAGTTATTTGTACTTTCTCAAAGCATGATTTTTGTAAAGGATTATAACGAACATTTTCGAGTAAACTAGCACTTTCATCCTCGACTTTTACAATGTCTTGCAGTTTCGTTCCTGACTTTTCCAAAATAGTACTTTAGTCCCTGGAGCATGCACTTCAGTCCTTAACTTTATGAAAAAACATGCACTTTAGTCCCTAAAGTGCATGTTTTTTTAATAAAGTCAGGGGATAAAGTGCTATTTTGAAAAAGTCAGGAACGAAATTGCAAGACGCGGTAAAAAGTCGAGAATGAAAGTGCTAGTTTACTTGATAATTTTCACTACTACAACGCCTTATGTGCTTTAAGCAGCTTGTATGACAAAGGTTCTTATCGCGTGTTTTGTGCAATAGCGAGTTTATTCTCGACTTCTGTTGCAATTTGTGGGATCACTATAACTTTTAGTGGCCCGTAGAGGCTGACTAATCTTTGATGCCATGATAGTGCAATGTAGTTTAGATACTTATAGTTTCATCATAGACCATTTTAGCTTAAACAACCTCTTACCAATCAATCCACGTGTTCAGTGTTACTTACATATTAAATTTGAGTTTTCATTCTTGAGGATGAGATAATATTAATATGTACTCTCTTTCTTGTGAAAGCATATCATACCCTCCTTTTCACCAAGTAACGTGACATGTATTTAGAACTTTCATGCTATATCAATACTCCTCAATTAACTATTTAATCAATGGAGATTTTATTTCCACTATTTTTTAATTAATATGTAAACGTGTTCAATCAACATTAAATATAATATTTTGATGTTTATAAAGTTTACTAAAATATTTTGAATAACTTTTTCAATTATTGAGATTTTAAAAAATAAAACTTTTAAATATTTATATTTATGTTTTAATTGATTTTTATTATCATTAAAATAGTTTTTATCAATTAAATCAATCTTTTATAACTTTTTTCTTTAATTTTTTTATATTTCAAAAAAATAATGAAGCGATGCACATGATATTTGTTAGTTTTTTCTCATTTAATTATATTAAATCCATTAGTTTTATAGAACAAATATGAATAAACAAAATGACATTTCTAAAAAATATTGTTAAGAAAAGGAGAAATGGTGCTTCTTTCATTCAAAAACACAAAATCCTATTTTTCTGAGATTCTTTTTGAAAAAAAAAATAGACCTTGTCCAGTGGTGTTTTTTCTAGTCAGTTTAAGATTAAAAGCTTTACTTTGGGTTGAGTAAATTTATAAAAATTGAACTTAAAAAAATGAGAATATATATCATTAATTTTATTTTATTAAACAAAAATAGAAAAGAAAACATATGATTGCATTACAAATACAAGTGACAATTTCATTGAGACCCACTACACACAAGTTGTTTCAAACATTATCAATATTGAAAATGTTTGATTGACATTTAAAATCCTCTGCACTACCCTTACACCCCATTTTTTTTTATCAATATAAACAAAACAAAAAAACTCAAATAAAAACCGTATCCATATTTTCATTATTTTTTAAAAGCAAACTAAATTTAGTCTTAACTTAACTTCTAGCATAATTGAAAAGTGGAATCTGAAATAAGAAAGATGAGAGTCAAAGTATGAAATTCACTTTCATTTTACACCATTATTACATGTCCTTCAATTAGATACCTATGGATAGGAAGCTTATCCAAACTTTGGCCTAATCTCTTAGCCTCCTATTATTTCACCGTTCAACAGTGCAATCATTTTACATAAAATATGTATTATTATTTCAATTATTGATTTTTAAAATCAATTGGGTTAAATATGTTTTTAGCCCACGAAGTTTGACTCAAATTTAGTTTTAGTCCATAAACTTTAAAATCGTTGGTTTGAGTCCATCATATTTTGAAATCACGTAACTTTAGTCCCCCATATTCTGAAATCACGTAACTTCAGTCCCTCATATTCTGAAATCAAGTAACTTTAGTCCCTCCAAGTTGACGTGGGAAGCAAATTTTTATGTCAGCTTTTCCAGTCAGATTTAATGACCATGATGTGACAATTGAATTTTACCTTAGCTTATCCAGTCAGTTTTGTTGGTTTTCCCATTTCATGAAAATTGTGAAGTTAAATTTATTAAAACCCTAAATAAAATTTGACTAGATGAGTTGAGGTGTAATTCAATTGTCACACCATGGTCATTAAAGCTGACTTGACAAACTGACACAAAAATTTGTTTGTCTCGTCAGTTTTAAAGTTAACAATGTTAAATAGAGGGACTAAAGTCACGTGATTTCAGAACATGAGATACCCAAACTAATGGTTTTAAAATTTAGGGACTAAAACCAAATTCCGGTCAAACTTAAGGGACTAAAAACATATTTAACCAAAATCAATTTTATTCAACTGTAAATCAAATAAATACCTAATTTTTTTTTTCCTTTTTACTTAAAAAAAGAAAAAGAAAAAGCCCCGTTGGTAAAATGATAAATTCTTTCCCTCCAAAGAACTACTTTCAATGGCTAGAAGGGAAGAAAATCAAAGAATAAAGAAGTGAACTAATTTTAGATGATTTCATGAGCCCCATCTTGTAATAATTATAGGAAATGTCTTTAAGATCTACAGCTGTTAGTACTTGTTCAGTTGTTTGCCAAAAGTTGAACTTTGAGGGCGGCCAAACTATGATCATTGAATTACACTGCACTGCAGCAAATATACAAAAATTAAATGAACTTCACATTTTTTTCTCCTTAATGGTATGTAGGACTTATTCTAATAAATGCACAAAAGCATCTTATTTTATAGATTCCCATAGTAGATATGTGGAGGGCACATAGGAGTGGCTAGCATGACATGCTATGACAGAAATTAACTTAATTCAAAAGCAATTATTAATATTTTATGCTTAACCAAAAGAGAAAGGCCAAATTTTTTTAATATGGGATTAGTTTGAAGTTGGTTTCGGAGGTGATCCAGTGAGGCGTATTTGAACCAATCATGGGGTTTTTTTCCGACCAAAATAGAAACCAATGACTAAATTAATGGACTGAAACTAAAATACCAAAAAATAAAAAACACAAAAACAGAAAACACGAACACATGATAAAAGTAAAACACAGACAGAGAGAGAGAGAGAGAACAAAGGAGGCTCTTTTTTGCAAATTGTTGTAGCTAGCTGCCCCAAGCATCGTGTGGTCGGGTCGGGTCTCTAGAGAGTGGTTGATAGGTTCTTTCTGATCACTGTGCTGTGTCCATCTGCAGAAAGGAACCATGGGTTGGATTCCCTGTTCTGGAAATTCAGGCACTAAGAAGAAGATTGAGAAGATGGAAGTGCAGGACAGCCTCGTTGGTCAGATCAAAGCCACCCCAGGTACTGATATGTTTTCCTTTTTTCGTTTGAAGTTTAGTTGAAAAGAAAGGGGTCACAAATGGGTTTATGGTAGTGAGACCCTGTTGGGAAAAATTGAGCTTTCACCTAATGAAGGTGGTGTTTTGGGGTTTATTTAATATGTATTTTACAATTTCATCTCTTGCTTTATTTGGGATTTCGTGCAAAAATTAAGAAATCAGTAGTGGGTTTTATGTAGTTGGTACACCCGATTGATGTACTGGACGTGTGAATTTTTCAGATAAAGATAGCTGGGATTTGATGTGGGTAATGACTGCAATCTTTTTTATGTTGCTATATAAAAATTGTTTTTTTTTTTTGGGTGGAGGATTGGAATCTGCATATGTATAATCTAATAATCTGCTATGTTTAGTTATATATCTTAAGAAAAATCTTTTGAGCTAGTCTGATGTGGTGTTGGACTTGAAGAACTTGTGTGTTAGCATTTTCATTGTTTTTTTAGTCTTTTTAGACTGTCTTTTATCCCTATTTTGGATACATTCCCTTGATTGGTGCATTAATATCTAAGTTACAAGGTACAATAGCCCGAGTTAATATACTTAGCCGAAATTATCCTGTTAATCTAATAACCAAGCTTAAATTTATATATACTGTTGATGATGATTTTGAAAAGATGCATAATGTGTGCAAACTCAGTTTGTGATTCATTTTATATATATATATATGGGGCGGGGGGGGGGGGGTGGGGGGGCTTTGAAAATGAAACATATGAGGTAGTATTTTCATGATTCCGAGAGATTTCATTAATATGTGTTGGTCTTAGAAGTCAAATCGAACCCTGCTGTTAACTGTAGCTTATGCTTCTCCCCCCTTAAATCATATTCTTGTGACACAGGGAAGTTGAAGAGGAATTCATCAACAAATTCCAAAGATACATCAAAAAATGGGAACCCTGATCACATTGCAGCACAGACTTTCTCATTCCGGGAGTTAGCAACTGCAACTAGAAATTTTAGAGCAGAATGTCTTTTGGGTGAGGGAGGCTTTGGTAGAGTGTACAAAGGGCGTCTGGAAAGTATTAATCAGGTGAGTCTATTTTCCCATGATTTATGTATTTGTTTATGAAAAATAGGGGAAAGTTGCAGGGTGATGTAGTAGTTCTTCTTCCTTTTTCTATGTTATTCATCTTTTCCACCTTTTCCAGGTTGATCTCTTTTAACAGCAAGGATAATAGATTGAATTTTGCCAACATGAAACTCTACATAAAGTTTTTGTAGGTTGAGTTTGCAATATGTTTCATCCTTTCTAATGTTGAATATAGGTTGTCGCAATTAAGCAACTTGACCGAAATGGACTGCAAGGGAATAGGGAATTCCTTGTTGAAGTGTTGATGTTAAGTCTACTTCACCACCCTAACCTTGTCAACCTTATTGGTTATTGTGCTGATGGAGATCAAAGGCTTCTAGTTTATGAATATATGCCATTAGGATCCTTGGAAGACCACTTGCACGGTAATTGTATTTCAACTATGCAAGTTTTTTCCCTCTCTCTCTCCCCCTCTAAATTTGATGTTTTTTGTTGTTGATATTGATTATAGCTGTTTGATTTGCAGATATTGCTCCTGGAAAGAAACGACTTGACTGGAACACGCGAATGAAAATAGCTGCTGGGGCAGCAAAGGGATTGGAATATCTTCATGACAAAGCTAATCCTCCAGTCATATACCGAGATTTAAAGTGCTCCAACATTTTGCTTGGTGAAGGGTATCACCCAAAGTTATCTGATTTTGGTTTAGCTAAACTTGGCCCAGTTGGAGAAAACACCCATGTATCAACAAGGGTTATGGGCACCTATGGATATTGTGCTCCAGAGTATGCAATGACCGGTCAACTGACTCTGAAATCAGATGTTTATAGCTTTGGTGTAGTTCTTCTGGAAATAATTACTGGAAGGAAAGCAATTGACAATTCAAAATCTGCAGGAGAGCAGAATCTTGTTGCATGGGTAAGAAACTTTTGAGTTATCTCATCTCCTAAGGTTGGCTGATGATTTTAAAACAGCAGAACATAAAATGAATTGCCAACTGCTCACACCAATCCTTAGACCATTCTATGAGTGAAAATACTCTTGGTTGAATGAGATACATAACTTAATATTTTCATTCACAATCACCTCATAAATGGTTAAACTTGGAAAGTAGCCAGTGTGGATAAAGTAAGGAGACACCATTAGTTTCATATGAATTGGCCATCCAGGAAAATTATTCTTGCATAGTTTTACTTAAGCTTGAGAATTTGTGGTAAGAAATCTTTTGCGTTACAATAGTTCTCAATCACCTCTTAATTAAAAATAACAAAACTTTGTATATAATTAAAGATGGATAATGTTTTGAGAGAAAATTTGTCATAATGATTGAAGAGCCTCTTTTCTTTGTTTTAGTTCTTTTAATGGTTTTCCTTTCTTAGGATTGCTGATCCCCCTATTCTATATTTTCTTCCTTGTCTCTACAAATTCTTTTTTCAAAGGGAATTTCCTATTACTGTGATGGTTAAAGGTTGCAGTCAAAGTTAGGTGAACATTTTAAGGTGCATCTCTCATAGATACTCTTTAAATGGCTTTTGAATATCTCTGTTGGAGAAAAAAAATGAAGTATTCCATAATGAAATATGATATATGACTTGGTTCTTGCTCTTTATTTGAGTAGTAATTTTGGAAAGGACTATTCTGATTTAATTGCAGGCTAGACCCTTGTTTAAAGATAGAAGAAAATTTTCACAAATGGCTGATCCAATGCTCCAAGGTCAATACCCTCCAAGAGGGCTATACCAGGCCCTAGCTGTTGCAGCAATGTGTGTTCAGGAACAGGCTAATATGCGTCCAGTTATAGCTGATGTTGTCACAGCTTTGTCTTACCTTGCTTCACAAAGATATGATCCAAATACACAGACAGTCCAAAGCTCTCGCCTTGCTCCTGGTACACCTCCTAGAACCAGGAGGGGGCAATGATATGGAGCTCAAAGTTTGGTGGGGTATAAGATAGTCTGGAGAAAATTTCACTTATGTTTTTTTAATGGACTTCACAACATGCTTCAAGATATAGGTTTATTTTATAGATGTTAATATCAGTTGTCCTTTTGTGGTGTTCTCTCAGTTCAGAGCATAGTTGCAAGAAAAACATGGAATTTTGTTTTACTTCTGGTGCACAAAACTGCTCCTATTTGTATTTGGAGCTAAGATAGTATTTCCACTTCTTTTTTCTCCAAATTTTTATTTCAGAGTAAATTGCTGGATTCATAAATTCATGTGCCTTCTGTCTTGGCATTGGCAGTGGTTACACTAGTACTGGTGTGGCCCTGCATTCTATAGAAGTCCTTGGCTTTGCTTCTTTATTCTGTTGTATAGTTATTAAGCTGAGTCTGTAGCTTTTTCAACCAAGGAAGTCTCCAATATATATATGTTGTGGCCAGATTTCGTCTTCTTGGGAAGTGTACAGATTGGGCTGATTGGCGATGCAACTTGTACTGGGCATGTGTTAGTCCCAATTTGAACCTGAGGATCATTTTAGTTAAAAAAAAAGGAACCTGAGGATCATTAAATATTGAGTGATAACAATAAAATTCCTAAGCTCATGCACATTTTCTCCAACATCATTAAGGGTCTGGGCGTGTTTGGTTTACATTTTCTATTTCCATTTTCTATTTCCATTTTCTGTTTTCATTCTGTTTTTTGTTTTCTGAATTTTTACAAAGGAAAAACTAAAAACATTAAATTTTTGTTTTCAGCATTTTCAGTTTTTCTTTTATAAAATTTCAGAAAATAGAAAATGAAAATGCAAATCAAACAGGCCCTTGGGACGGCCTTTTATATTATTTTATTAATTATTTAAAAATATTCCAAGGTAATAAATATATACAATTTTGGAATTAGTTCACTACATCGTTCTTTGCACAACTTTGTTGTCATTATTTTAAGTCTTATTTTCATTTTAGATAAAAAATTTACATCTTTAAAAGTAAACAAGACTACTAAATGACAGAATTCACCATCAAAGTCAAGAGGGTTTGAGATGATTTAGTGTGTGTTTGGTTTTACATAAAATCACGTTACAAACGTGGATATAGGCCAACGCTACTCTATGTGACGTTGGTTTGAATTCACATTTATAATGTGGTTTTGATTGAAACTAAACATACTATTAGTCAATGACATTGAGGATCCAAGATTATTAATACAATACAGTGGTGATCAGTATCACAAGCTGGTACATGAACATAATGAATCAGTGACATCAAACAAGCTAATAAACATCACGGACATCACATTCAAACTACCTGCAACTCAAGCAGACAAACACACCTACATTTGACTAAAGAAGCATCCCATAAAAACAAATGACACTTTATTGGCAACAAATCTTAGAGGGCGCCCACAGCAACCCAATTTTCACTGTTGTGCCTGCAGGGTAGAAATATAGAAGTTTAATAAGTGGCAAAGACAATAAGCAGAAACCAATCACAATTATTCAAACTCAAACTTGAGGTATATGATGTTGTTTATAGTACCAAAAAACGTTTCTTGAAAATATCAACGATTTCTTTAGGATCAACTCTGGTCTGTGTATAAGCATCAATCTTGTTCACCTCCTGCAAAAGAAACAGTTGTTTACAAATAAATATTGTCTCGTGTAACCACATGGGAAGCAGTTTACTGTAAGGTCCGTTATCAAAGACTCAGTCAATGGACCATTCTGTTTCCACTTGCTGAGAAGATGTAGAAATTTTCTTCAAGTTTAGATTGATGATTATGATTCGTGATCAATTCATCATATAAAGGAATGCTATTATGAAAAGCAGTGCAATTTCTACAAACCAGAAAACACTGCTTCTAGCGTACCTCAATCCATGCTGCAAAATTAGGCCTTCCTTCCGTTACATCATGCTTGAACACCTCAACAAAAACGATATGGAATCTTTCAACAAATGGAATATAGGCAATATCCACCTGATCATCACAAGCATTTACAACTTATAAGAGAGAAAAACTATAGTCACGGATATTATCATTTATCTGATACTGTATTTTCACTAAGTCATGACTACTTTGATGCTTTGTTCCGTGATCCATCAAATCAAAGTGTGCTTTAGCACAAATTTGCAACAATTTCTTGCGGGTGGATAAGTAAGATACATAAAAAAAACAGTCAATTAAAAAGGAAAATTTTCAAGACTCATGATTTCAACTTACCCAACTAAAGTGACCAAGAAGGAATGGCCCATCATCAAATTTACCAAGAGCATTCTCCAAGTAATCAAAGGCAGAACCTGATTCAAATTCCCAATTCTGAATGTTCATTTTGTATGTACTTAAATAACACTTTCCTCTATTTATAAACTTGAAACCTTACTTACTGGCTTGTTGTATAGGATGATCTCCTTTCAATGAAGAGTACAGGTCTTTGGTGAATGTATCAACATGAGAAATCAACTGCCCACCAAACTCTTTCTTGGCAGGATCCTGTAAGGAAAAAAGAAACTTCTTAGTTCTTAAAACTACTCCACTAAATAATAAATAGAGATAAGGGGGTGGTGGAATGAGAATGTGCAGTTCTTACACTGGGAGCTAGAGATGGCCCTTCGAAGTTAACATCTACATAATTGATCAAATCAAGACTTTCTCCCAAGACCTTCCCATTGTGTTCCAACGAAGGCACCTATAACATAAGAAGAAAGTCATGTTCAATTCAATTAGCAGAGCACTGACTAATTTATTTCCCTCTATCAGTATCAGCAAGTTAAGCACCTTGTTTTCAGGGTAGACTTTCTCCTTATACCAAGCAGGCCTGTTTTGAAGGTCAATAGGAACCAGTTTGATCTTGTCTTGTAGTCCCTGCAATATATTATATATAATCAAATGATCATCCATCAAGAAAAAGAATGACCTATGACTCAGAAAAAAAAAATTAGATTAGATAATCGGTTAGTAGAAAGTAAGGTGAATACTGAATGGGGTTTTTCATTATTTTAGATCCCAATGACGTTGTGTTTTTTCATCTCAGTTCAAACTTGCATCATTCCCAAACACAAGAATGAAATGTTACTATTAAGTTCCATTGTTTCGATTATTTAAATAAGATGAAGTATAATAAAATATGATGAAAAACATTTCATTTCATCCAAAACTTTTTAAATTGATAATTGTTTTCGATGCGAAAGACAGATATGCTTCGCGAGGGAGGCAATCATGTTCGAGCCGGAACATCTTCATCCTAGTGGGATTAGCTCTCACAGCCGGAATTTTTTCCATCCACAAGACTCAAACTTAAGATCTAACTTAAGGAGAATCAATCATGTACCACTTGAATCAATCTCCTCCGTTGGTTTTTAAATTGATAATTTCATTCAGGTTTTAATTTAAAAAAAAAAAAATCGAACCAATTAAGTTTAATTGGATTTTTTCCCCTCAAAACCTGAGACAAATTGATTCGTGGATTCGTGCATACTTTATAGCATTAAACAAAGAGGAGTGAGTAAGAGAGAGCAAAGAAAAACCTTATAGTTCCTAGCGATCCATACACGTTGTGCATAGGGACAAACATAACTGATGTACAACCTAAAAGAAGATGCCAAAATAATAGAATTAAAAAATACCATTATTATATATATGAACATGAAAGACGAAAAGAAGAAGAAGCAGAACCTCGTGGTTCCATCAAAAAGAGGAGGTGGGTCGGAGGTGGAAGTTAATGGGGGAACACGAACTTCTTGCACACTGCTCAATTACAAAGAGAAGAGGGGTTAGGGAAGAGGCACCGATTCAAATAGAAAGTAACAATGTAATAGATCATAAATCCACTGTGAATATGAATGAAGAAGTCTCTTACGCAGTTGCCATTGATGTGTTTCTTTGTTCACAAGCCTAGTCAGTAAGGTTTGGGTGGAGAATCCTTCTATTGTACAGAATGTTGTCTACATTCAAGCGAAGCGAGTTCACAATTTATAGGGAGTTTTGGTTTACAGTAAAATAATTGATTTTGAGAGATTAATCAATTATAGAAAATGAATGGAGAACGATTTTACAAGTACGTTCGACTAAAACGATTTAAAATTAAGGTGCTTGCTATGCCTCATATAAATTTGAAGGCACGGTACCTTTTATACGTGTGTGAATAACCCATAGACATCTGCCACGTCTCCGAAAATTTATTTTCTCCTCCAAAGTTTTCTTTTTCATGTTATTTTCCACGGTGCTATTTCATAAATTTGTTAAAGTTGGAGGCCTCTTATCTGAAATTATTTTCAATAATTGAGTTGTTGAAATTCCTCAGTCAGAGACACCTTCTTTAACAAGTCTCATTCCAGAAACAGAGACGAGACGAAGAGGAGAAGTCTGAGAAGCAGTGAAAGTTCTTGTGGGTTCATTGCAACTTGCAAGGTCACCGTTCATTGGAGGTTTGTTCGTAAGTAAAGTCGTTCATCCCTCTCGTTCCCTCATCTTTATCATCGTTCATCTCTTTCATTTCGTTCACTTTATTTTTTTGCTAGAAAATGGTTCTGTAATCTTTTTTCTTTCCTTTCGCTCATCTGTGGTAGTTTTTTTGCTCATTTCTTCCGCTTTTTTTGTCGTTAAACCCTAAAAAATGCTTTGTTTTCCGATTATTGTGAACGTTAGTTTTAAAACATGCAAGTTTGTGTATAGTTTGAACTGAGGTTCCCAGTTAATGATGGTTTAGGGTTGCATCGCATGTCTATAATCTCTTCTGAAGATTAGGTTTTTAGTTGAGTTTGTGTTTAGACATCACTCTGTTATGATTTAAAAAAAATTCAAAAGTTACTATTAGAGGAATTTGGGTATGATATACTCGTCGCAAGCGAGATGTTAGAGGAATTTCGGTGTCCTGTTCCTGTTCTTAGTTACTATGTTAAAGTAATTTTTCTTTTTGTTTTGTAATATTTTTGCTTTTAGTCTTTTTAATTTGACATTATTAATGTATTTTGTTAAATTTTCCATTTTCTGTGTACAATAGCTTTTCTGAATTGGATTAGCACATCAACCTCTGGTTGAAGATGGATTCAATTAGGATTGAATTAAAACCTAACATGGTAACTATTGTTCTTTTTCTTTATAGCACTGATGTTTGCAATTTTATTAACACCACTTTAGTAGGTAATTTTGTAAGTACTAAATAGAATTTTTGAACATCATGTGTCTTTGTTAGGTGAATCTACCATTTCCTTATGAGTTTTACTATTCAAGGAAGGAGCGGATAGGCAATAGGATAGTTCTTGTTGATGATTTTGGACATTAGTTTGATGTGGCATTGTTTTTTGGAAGCAAACATGCTATAATGTGGCAGGTAGTTGAAGAATTGAAGAGGTTTTATGGTATTTATAAGACACTGTATGTTAACTTAAAATATGAGGGAGGGCGAAAATTCAGTTAAGGATGAGGAACTAAATGTCACACTGACTCCTGCCTTGGTCCAATTAAGTGGTAAATGTTGTGGGGTTGTTTGTAATGAGAGTGGAACTGTAATGGCTGATGATGTGGTTAAAAGTGTTGAGAATGTACCTGTTCTTGTTCAACATCCAGTGCGAATGATTTCATTTCAGAAGGTTATAACAAAATATGAATCTAAAGTTGGGCAGACTCTGGTTAGTGCCAGTTGTTAGTTTTGTATATAACTTATATTGCATGAATTAATCTTGTTAGTCATTAATGTAATCAATCATATTAAAATGTTTTTTTTTACAAATTTTCTATTTAAATTCTCAGCCCCTTCCAAGGAAGTTTATACAAGAGTTTGTCCTTAAAAGCTGGGAAGAGTTGATACTGCAAGTTCATGATGGTCGAAGTTATTCATGTAAGTTGCTGTGGCGCCTTAAAAGTGAGAAAAAAGATTGCCATCTTGGAAAAAAATGGTACAACCTTGTACAAGACATGGCTCTGTCAAGGGGGGACAAGGTGGTCTTCGAGACCATAGAGAATGGTTTAAACAGGCTGAATGTGAAAATAATTCACAGGGGAAATTAGTGTATTTGGCTTGGCTGTTTTAGAGTATCATCTTTTTGGTAGTCAATATATAAGCAAAATTGTTGTTGCTTATTTTTTTTAATAGAGTATTTACTCAATACTCTTTGATTTTGAGTAATGTAATGTCAATTAATCTGTAAAACTTCTTTCTTTGTGTTGTTGATCCGTAATATCTTTGTTTGCATTATAAATTTTAAATAGTCAGTATATGTACGTAATAACTTTATTTGTTGATTACAACAGTAAACAAGTCAGTGGTCAATGGCTTCACAGTCTTTTTCTTCAAGTAGGAGGGGCAGTTCTTTGAATGATGATAGGTTGTGTCTTTGTGGTCACATACCAGTAATGAGGACTTCATGGTCTGAAAAAAATCCTGGTAGAAGATATGTAATATGCCCTATTAAGGCTAACAATAGGGTTGAAGTGAGTTAATATTGTTTTTGTTCTTTTAAAGTGTATACTTAATATAGTTTGGTACACATTTTTGATAGAACATTACTTGATACAGGGCTGCAACTATTTGATTGGTTAGATGGTCCTGTTGATAACCATCAATCTACACTAAAGTGTACTACCTTTGAGTCGTCAGGAGATGAAACATGTAGGCTTGATGTCCAAATGCTGAATGAAAATTTCAAGTCTCATATTGAAAGCTTGGAAGCTTACTTAGCTGAGTCAAGGAGACGTGAAGAGATGTATTTGTCTTTCATTATAGTATTGTGTTTAATTATCTTGGTTATTTGTTTTGTAATTTCAATAAGATCAAGTGGCTGATGTAGTTGTATGTGTTCAGGGGGAAACAAACTTGTATGAAGCATTTTGAAGTATTTTATTTAAGTCTTGTTAAGTTGTAATTATGCTTGAAAAATTATAAGTATTAGTATGGTGAATTTCTTTATTTTTATAAGAAAAACCAAGAATTAATTGAATAAAATATTGTGTCTTGTAAATTTAGAAGAATCCGTTAAGGTAAAATAAAGCTTCAAAAAATCTGAGTTATTGTATTAATATTTTATATTTGAAGTAATTTATGTAAGTTTTGTTATGCTTGAAAAGTTATGCTTGTAAAATTATAAGTATTAAAATTCTTTATTTTAATTAGAAAAGTTAATAATGTAGATGTGATGTGTGTTACAATATGTTGACCTTATCTTCTGAAAAACTTTTAATTGAATCATAAGACAAAAGTAGTAATTGAATGCCTAAAGAGTAATTGTAAAGAACTTTTACATAGTATAACTTTGCAAAACATCTATGAGGTTAGTTAGTATAAGAAGAGCAATGTGTAATGGAACTATAACCTAACTAACGCGGGGTACTAAGATGTTAATTAACATAAGTTAATGTGTGTAATACTTAGTTAAACTTTGCAAAGCAACTGCAATGTGTATGAACCAACTTGGTGTATTAGAAAATTACTAGTTACCAACAGTTATCCAGAACATAAGTTAGATGAAAATATAGCTGTTAATATAAGAAGCAAATATAAACATAATCATTGATAAATTTGTCCGATATGAAAACTAAAAATAATTAAGCTGCTAACATCACCAGCAGTAAACACCAAGACCAGCGAAATTAAACAAAAAAAAGCTACGAACAGAAGCAGCAAACTTGTCCAGGGTACTTCAAATTAAACACATAAAATGTAAAATAAAGTTGCGAACATAAGCAGCAAAAAGTCACACATTGACTTGTTCAATCTTTTTCTCCACCAGCTTTCAACTCTTCCGTCCAATCTATTGCCCTCTGCATAATAACTTCCTGAACTGTGTTCGATGGATTGAGAGCCAAATCAAGTGCAATCCTCAGTCTCGTTCCCTCATCGACTTGTTATAATAATGAAAATGAAAAATAAGTAACTAATATAAGTTCTTTATAAAGAAATGAAATAATTCCAGAATTGTATACTTGCCTTAATCCTGTAGCCATTAATTCCCATCTCTATCATCCATAAAATAACCCACACTCCACAGTTGTTTCTAATGACATAGCAATGAATATAATGAATATCCAAATTAAAATGAATATTTTCTCATAGTTGCAGGGGAAATATAACTTGCGAATCAGCATTCTGAGTAATGATTCCCTAAGGATGAAAGATAGGAAACTTGCTGACTTGAGGTTTCTCAAGTCCAACAAAGTCATAAAATGAATTATGTTGAAGCAAAGTTTCCATGTACAGGGCCTACAAATCAAACATTTTATATTCATATGTAAGGATCATACTGATTCATAATAAATACAACGAGAAATGAAATTGTACCATTGTATGCACACTCCTGTTTTTTTTTCCTTTCTTTCATCATTGGGGAAGGAGTCAAGGTAGACAACTTCATTTTGCAAAAAATCAATCACAATAAGGTACCAGTGGTAGTTATCATCGTTCATTGGTATAAATACCTATATGAAAATGAAATGATTTGTTATGTATATGTACATAAAGGAATAAGTTGATGTCTTAAATTTTGAATTGACATGGTAAAAAATAAGGTGCTCAAAAGATGAAGTTAACCTTTGAAACAAGATCAACTTTTCCCATGAAAGAATCAAAATAATAGTCAATCATTTGCATCGTTGGGGCGTTCCAAGACAGCACAAATTGCTAAATAAAAAAAGTTATTAATAACAAATAATATTTACAAAGTAAAATATCAATATAATGAGTTTGCAAAGTTTAGGGATTTATACAGAAAACGTGGTTGGCATGAACCAATAAGCAGAATACTTCCCACCAGATTTTCCCTCAGTGTCAGCATGCACACAGACAGGTTAATCACCTAAATTTAGGTAACAAACTTTTTAGATGATGAATTCAAATACTTCCCACCAGTGTTTTGCTGAAGGACGGTGACTCTCTGGCTTCTCTAATGAATTCAAAGATAGTGCGTTGCTAGGGACTTGAAGCAGTAATGGTGAAGTGGTGATGGTTCAACTTTCAAAGTGAACGTTTGAAATGTGCGTTTCAGATTAGCGGGAGAATATTAAACATGTAAATATTTATTTAAAATAAAATTACAAAAAATATTATAACGAAGGGTAACAATGCCTAAACTTTATATTATATGAGTATAATTATATGTTATAGTTATATATAGGCACAATAAAAAACTTACCTGAGTTTTTTTTAAATAATAATATGCATAAGGAAAATTTTGTATTCTACAAACATATATATTAAATTTAATTTTTTTATACAAAAAATAAATATTTAATAGTTTATAATATGCATAAGGAAAATAAAATGAATTATAGAACACACATATAACCCTAAAAATCCTAATTTGATAGTGTCAAGTGATTGGGTCACTAACCCTAAAAATCCTAATTTGACAGTGCCAAGTGATTGGGTCACTAACCCTAAAAATCCTAATTTGATAGTGCTAAGTGATTGGGTCACTAACCCTAAAAATTTTAATTTGATAGTGCCAAGTGATTGGGTCACTAACCCTAAAAATCCTAATTTCATAATGCCAAGTGATTGGGTCACTAACCCTAAAAATTTTAATTTCATAATGCCAAGTCATTAGGTCACTAATCCTAAAAATCCTAATTTGATAGTGTCAAGTGATTGGGTCACTGAACCTAAAAATCCTAATTTGATAGTGCCAAGTGATTGGGTCACTAACCCTAAAAATCCTAATTTGATAGTGCCAAGTGATTGGGTCACTAACCCTAAAAATTTTAATATCATAGTGCCAAGTCATTAGGTCACTAACCCTAAAAATTTTAATTTCATAGTGCCAAGTGATTGGGTCACTAACCCTAAAAATCCTAATTTGATAGTGCCCGGTGATTGGGTCACTAACCCTAAAAATGCTAATTTGATAGTGCCAAGTGATTGGGTCACTAACCCTAAAAATTTTAATTTCATAGTGCCAAGTCATTGGTCACTAACCCTAAAAATCCTAATTTGATAGTGCCAAGTCATTAGGTCACTAAAACTAAAAATCTTAATTTGATAGTGCCAAGTGATTGGGTCACTAACCCTAAAAATTTTAATTTCATAGTACCAAGTCCTTAGGTCACTAACACTAAAAATCCTAATTTGATAGTGCCAAGTCCTTAGGTACCTAGGCCTAATAAAAATTAACATAAATAATATTAAAGCGAGGTATTAATAAATTCAAAAAACAAGTCTTGTAATAGAAAAGACCATGTGATTTAACGGCAAACGCATATATACCTTAAACATCATATTAGGGGTTTGATTCTCCACTGTGGATTTTTTTTCCCTTTTGGCAGAATGCATTTTTCATGTCTTAATGTTTTATTTAATTTCCCTCTCATTCTCAAATTTCAAAGATGTACGCGGTTCTTGTATGGCACTGTTAAAGCATGTTAGAATGTCAATCTTGGAAAATTACCAACAACTTTGAGCTTACTTTTATTAACAAAAAATTGCAAAACACTATTTATTGTGATAAATAATCATTTCATCATTCACTTCCAGTAACGTATAAATACGTTAATGTACATTTTGCATAAAAATTTAAATGAACTCCTTTACAATAATATCAATCTAATTGTCTAATAAAAAATAAGTAGCAAGATAAATCAATGTTGTCCACCAGCAGGATTGAAGCCCATTTTTCCAACAACTGCGTTCCTCTCAATCTCCTTTAGAGTGTTTGTAAACTAAAAACAAAACAACAAAAAAAGAAGAAAAATTAGATAACAAATTATTAAAGACATAAAAATCAAATGGACTCCTAAAGTTGTCTCACAAACCTGTGAATAATTACCAATTGCATTCATCCCTAGATACATTGAATAACCGTATACTGCTTGATGCATATGCATTTGATGATAATTTGGCATATGCAACTGAGGATAATTTGGGATATAATTAACCCTACTACCCATAAAACCCTGACCAAAACCTTGCATCATTGATGGTCTGAAGTTTATATGACCAGACATGCTTGTAGGGTTCATCATTGACAATTGAGTTTGATTACCCAATGCACACCCAATATTGTCAACCGATAAATTTCTAAGACCAAGACCCTTGTGCTCCATCTCAGGATATTTCACCTAAAAAAATAGAAAGTTCAGATTTAAGGACTAAAAATTTTATATATAGTTAATAAGACCGAATTGAGTATGGACTTACATCTGATGTCCTCTTTTCATTTACAGACTCCTATGTCATTTTGATTATTTCACTGTGTTTCCTTTTTTTTTCTGTTTATCAATAACCTTAGAGTTAACCTGCAAAATATTGCATATTACTATATTATACTCTCATAGGATAAAATAACACTAACACACACTACACTATACTCACTTTGTCAGATGCACTAATATGATGCAAAGAACCTGTAACCCCATGCTCGGATGATTCCACATCAGGAAATGTCTACAATGATAAACAAGTCAATACAACATTCATGTTTACTTTAGAGATGAAGTCAGAAAATTGAAAATTAAATAAATTCACTATAGAACGGGTGAGTTTACATACAGATTCATCCCTTGATTCATCATCTGTCTCTACAGAAGATTCCTCCTCAACAACCATATTCAACTGATCACGAGTGGAGAACTTATTGCACGTCCTAATTGTGTGTCCAGTCCGCTTACAATAAGAACACTTTCTCTTTTTCTTTATTTTCTTACTCTTTCTTGGAGCTCCTTTGGTTTTGACTATGGTTGGATCACGAACAATCTTTGATATATCTCCATTTTTAATTTCACCACCATCCTCCCTTTCAATTTCATCAGCCAACTTGTGAATTCTTTCAATGTTTCTTACAAAGTGGTATGGACTATTATCTACTACATTCCTGAGGCTATTACAGGCTGCAGATACAGCACCAGACCTCAACAAATCTTTTTTTGATGAGTCATCTTCTTCACCATATACATCAAATATGTTCTGAACTTTTGCATACTTTGTCCATCTTTTACAGACCAAATTTGAGGGAAGGGATTCAACTTGCTCATGCTTCATAGCACAAAAGATGTGAGAGCATGGGATACCACATGATTCAAATAAGCGACAACCACAAACAAATTTACCATTAGCATTATCACACAACACAAAATATACACAATCTGGACTTCCAAACTTATTTATTTTCAGTCTAACTTCGGTTCCAACTTCTGATCTATCAATCATATTCAATGCTGCTACTTTCTCAATTTGCTTTCTTACATCAAAGAACTTATTTCTGGTGAAGATCTTAGCAGCATCAACTTCATACTTTTGCAGTGCTGTTGTCAAAACCGGATCAGTGTACAAAGACTTAAAATTAGACATTAACTCATTATGCCTATATTCATTAATGGCTCTCTCAAAGTTATGGAGGAAATCAACAAGACTATTTTTGCTTTGGACATACCTCTTAATAAAGGAATTAATCCCTTCACAGATTGAAGTTGTCCTTATTCCACCAAAAAAGGTATCCCTCAGGTATGCAGTGGCCCACATCCTCCTCAAATCATAGACTTTACTTACCCATTTATTGTTGTTTAGGCCATGATTGTCAATGACCTTCTTCCACGCATCCTCAAACTTCGCTATATTGAAATTTCCATATACAAGAGACTTAAAATCCTCTAGAAACTTGGGATTCCTCACATTTTCACATGAATTTTGATAAAGGTGCCATGAGCACAATCTGTGAAGTGCACCTGGAAAAATAGTCCTTATAGCTTCACGCATTGCACCATCCCCATCAGTTACCATAGCTTTCGGAATTTTATTAAACATTGCCTCCAAAAAAGATTCAAGAACCCACTTGTAAGTTTCAGTCTTCTCATCAGCAACAAGTGCACATCCAAATATACAGGTTTCATCATGATGGTTATAACCAGAGAAAATTACCAAAGGTCGGTTATACTTATTTTTCTTGTATGTTGTGTCAAAGGCAACAACATCCCCAAAACATATATAGTCAATTCTACTACCGATATCAGCCCAGAACAAGTTCTGGAGTCTATCATCTTCACTGGTTGTAAACTTAATAAACATCTTAGGATTATTGTAAGAATTTGCTTGCAGGTAGCACAAAGCTGCAAATGCATCACCATCCCCTATTTTTCCTCTATTCTGCTTATCAATATGATTATACAAATCCTTCTTGCAGAAACCCAGATCAGAATATCCACCCTTCTGACCCATAATTAACCCAATTATATGGCATGTCCTAACACCATATAAGTGAAGGCTTTCAACTTGAGCTTTATCACCAACACTCAAACCACGATATGCAGGTAGCAAATGCACCATATTGGCAGGAGTCAGGTCATGATTGTGATTTGGCTCAAACAACCCTACCCTCCACTTCCTAGTCTTATAATCTAAATGAACCCTAATCCTTGCATGACATTTAGTACGTGTAATAGCTTTTGCCACCCTAATTCTATCAGTTCTATTTAAATGTTTTTCACTTCTCTCCCCTTGCCTGTTACACACCATTTGCCTCATTCTAATCAAATTATTGCGATCCCGATAAACATCACCTTTCCTAACAGCGAATCCTTTAAATTTTGCATACTCAGAATAGAAATCATGCGCATCCTCTTCCTAATCAAATTCAAGACCCTTAATATCATCAACTGTTACTTCATTAATCCTTTTGTAACCTTCTGGTAAGTTTTGACTATGACCATTATCTTTATCACTCGATTTAGAATTTCTTAATTTCCCAGAGTCAGAATTATTCAAATTTGCTTTATCCATCATATTATACAAAATTTCTTCACTCAGTGTATCCATTCCAAAAATTGATTGACAAAACCTAACAATTGAAATACATATTGTTAACCATTAACACCAATTATTAACCCCAAATTAAGAATATAACCACAAATACCAAAAATAATGGATTTGATTTTAGTAACATTCTACAAAAAAAGAATTAGAAAAACTAAACGAAGTAAGTTACAGATAAGAAGTCAAACATTCGACAACCCTAAATCAGATTACCTAATTAACGCGACATAGATATAAAAATGAAAAAAGCATAAGCAAGGTTAGGGGTGTTCACGAGTCAGTTTGGTTCGATTTCAGAGGAAAAAGGAATCCGAACCAAACAAAAGTGTTTGGTTCGGTTCGGTTCAGATTTCGTTATTTTTTCTGCATTGACCGAACCAAACCGAACCAATTAAATACGGGTTGGTTCGGTTCGGTTCAATCGGATCAGAAACTCAGAAAATGTCATTTTTTACCAGTTCGGGATAAAAGAAAAAATACATGATTTTGCCTAGAATAATACATATAACCTGATATAAAAAGGCACACGATTGTTTTGTTGCTTTAAATTTGCACCAACCATTCAAGTTTCAACCAAGTATCAGTAGTAACATAACCAAATTACTAATAACATTCAAACATGAAAATTACAAACCAACATAAGTGCATAACATATTAACACATTGATCAAATTACTAATTAAAGATCATAGGAAAATTAGTCCTCAAATATCTTGATATCAAGAAAATCATAAACACTAACCGTAAAAAAATGCGTTTTTTTATATATATGGGTTTGGTTCGGTTCGGTTCGAGTAACGGGTTTGGATTTCCCAACCTGTTACCCGAACCAATAGACCTCGGTTCTAATTGGTTCGGTTCGGTTCGGACCCGAATGAGAAAAAATCTGAACCAATTTGAATGGTTCGGTTTGGTTCGTCGGGTTCATCGGATCGATCCGAACCAATGAACACCCCTAAGCAAGGTAAACTCACCTGGTAATGGAAAATCAAAGACGATTTCAGGATTTCAACCCAACGAAAGATTTCAGCAATCGGTTCATAGAAGCACAGTAGGTTGAGCGACAAAATAAAGCCACAGATGAGATGACTTCAGCAGAAAAATCGGTAGAAAGGTTTCAACAAATTTCTCGATGCAGAGGAGTATAAGAATTTATCGAACACTAACACCTCACTGATCAATTTCTTTCGAAGAAGAACAACCAAAAACAAAATAAAAACGGTGGAGGGAAGAAGGAAGATTAACATTTACAAAGAATAAAAAAGAAAATATATTAATTTTAAAAACTGAGAGTGTCAAATATAATTAATCAAACATGAGGGTATTTAGATGATATACAAAAGTGACGAGGCGTAAAAAATAATTAATAAAAATTGAGGGTATTTAGATGATATACAAAAGATAAAAAAATAAAAAACACGTGTCATATACATATTGGCACACATCATCAATGCACCGGTGCAGCTATATTTGACAAGGCACCGTAGAATTTGCCTAAAATTAATTCATAAGAATTGATTCGGTTGGGATCCTCTCTAGTCTTAAAGAGTGTGCCGTCACAATTTAATGACTATAAAATTTTATATCAATTTTTATTTAATCTATGTATGTATTATTTTAACGATCGAGATTCCGTTTAGTTATTTTTAAATTGTAAATTGGAGACTGAATTGATTTTGAATGTTCTCATGAACTAAACATATAAGAAGTCATAAGCAGTTGCCAAAGTTTTATTTACCAATTGTCACATGTCTTGGGAAATTAGAGGCATCAACATTAGTTAGACAGCATAAAATAATTCGTTAGATTAGTTCATATTCCTTGTTCCAAAATCACATGTAGGGCCGTAAACGGGTTTGGGTGGACCCACAAACACAGTCGACCCGACACGAGCATGAAACAACGGGTTGGGTTGGGCATACGGTTTCGGGTTGGGTTCATTGAAGAAAAATCGAATCCACTCGGTTCGGGTCTCGGGTTATGTGATTTCAAAACAGAACCACCCGACCCGAATCGAGGGTGGGTGACCAAGACATACAACGCACACAGCCACAGGATAACAGAGAAGAAAGCATTTCATTTCAAACAGACCAGTAGTTGATTTTAAAAAGAAAAGACTTAATAGATTCTCTTGTTGTGCCATAGCAACAATGTCCCCCTCCTCATCTTTGCGCGGCTCGTCAGCCGCCTCCTTGTTGTCCCCGTCCGGCCGCCTCTGTGTCATTCGTGATTGTGCCTTTGGTCGTAGCAGAAGCTTTACACGTGTCATCTGTCCCTAACCGTCACCACTCCTCACCGGTCAATCATACACGACGTTGATCTATTCTGTAGGTCGCCCTCTTCTCCCAGATCCAAGTCATTGTCATCATTCCTTGCCACACCATGTGTAGTGGTGTCAAACTTTTCCATCCCAAACTGAACCAGAGACATAGTGCGAAGTAGAGAGAGATCAAGACAAGGAAATGAAGCAAACAGATATTGAAGCGTAGAGCGAAACATAAAGCAATTTGGGAGAAATGAGAGATTTGTGCGTGAAGCACACAAACCCATTTTTTATTTTTCAGATTTTTTTTATTTTTCATTTATTTTATTTGGGAACTGATGACCTAACCCGAACCAACTCGTTATTGGTCAAGTTGGTTTGGGTTGTGCGTCAAAAAATAACGAACCCAACCCCACCCAATTACACCCCTCACCTGGGAAGAAATTCTTTCACTAGCATGTAAGATAAGGTGTATCACGGTAACTCAAACCAAAATATCTATCTCATAAATATTTTATAATAATAATCAAACTAGTTAATCTCATAAAATGATTTAGTTTCAAATATCTCATACTTTAAAAGTTTATAAATAATTGAAATTAATTCGTGAATGTGCATCCCTATTTACATTTTTTATTGTGGGTAAAAAAATTATTAAGAGAAATAAAATAATATTATAAATGTGGTAATTATTATATTATATGAGTAATTATATTTTGATTTGAGTGATTTTTTAAGTAGTTATATTATAAGGGTATAATAGTACACATTATTTCTGTGATGGGTGATTATTATAGTGGATGGTTCCTATTGATTGTTATATAATAAATTAGGTATTATAATATATTATAAAAAATGGTCTTATCATGCTCGAACAAGATTGTCTCTCATAAAAGATATTTATGGTTTTGCACCAAAAAAATATATTATAAAGTTATCTTGGGTAAGAAAATAATTGACACAAAACTGACATATTTTCCTTATATATTGTTATAGATTATAAATATAGTGTCTGTTTGATTTACAGTTAAGTAGAATTAATTCTAGAAATCAATAGTTGAGATAAATAATACACGTTTTATAAAGTATATTGGACGAAAATAATTTAAAATTAATTTTGTGAAATTATGATTTTACATTTTAGTAACGGTAAAAGAAATGAAGGCAGCATATCAAGCGTTATATCAATCATAATTTACCACATTACAAGATTACACAATGCATAATTATACGCTGGTACAGAAACTTTATTACAAATTCACACCATCTGCAACTCTAGCCATTTCCACAAGCCTTTAACATTTGTAGTGTAGAAATTCAGAACATTCCATCATGCATTGACCAGTACTGTCATAAACACCTGCTGCTATCTAAGTTTACTACTGACCCTGCATAACAGCAATATATATTGAAGGTGACCACAAAGAAAATAGATTAAGAAATTAATTAATGTTGTAATTTTTATCTATAGTACTACCAAGAAGCGCTTCTTGACAAAGTCAACGAACTCTTGTGGATCAGGTTTGGTCTGCTTGTAAGCATTGTTATTGTTCAGCTCCTGCAAAATGACGTTTCACCTGTTAGCCTTTAAAAAAAAATTGGGAACCAATACTACATTTGAAGCAATTATTTCAGGCTTCGCAAGGATGTTGATTAAAAAAAAATTAAAAAAAAAAATATTTAGGATATTGTTAATTCAAAAGTTTTGGCACTTAATTAATACATGCATAGTATATAATTCATATAACCAACCTCGGAAAAAGGCTGGTTGTTGTTGTAATATTAATTTTAAAAGTTTTATTTTTATTTAAAATTTTTGACAAATACTCAAAAAATACAGGTTAATATTTATATTAAAAAAACTATATTGTGATCCTAGCCAAATGTGACCACTTCCAGTTTTACTTTTGAGAGCAGGTGGGTAGCTTCAAGAACAGAAAAAAATTGATCCATCTTACTTCATTATTATATCATTAAGAAAATAAGAATATCCAAAGATATACCTCAAGCCATGCTGCTAGTTTAGGCCTTCCAGCTGTGATATCATGCTTATATATCTCGGAGAAGACGTTTCGGAACCTTTCAACAAATGGAATATAGGTAATATCCACCTGATTATAATTCAAGGGAAAAAAAGTAGAAAATTTTTAGTCATGATTAAATTTTTTTTACTTCATTAAATTATCAAGTGACTTGTTCAGCTCCGTTTGTTTTAGAATTTGAATCGTGCAAATTAATTTTAAATTATTTTTATATTTCATAAATAGTACAATATTCATTTTCAATCATATTGAATATATAATTTTATCAACATCAATTCTATTAATTAAAATCGTCCAACCTCTTAGATGACTAGCTAATCCATATATATGATTTTCAAGTCTCTTGAATTTTCAACTTACCAAACTAAATTCGCCAAGGAAGAAGGGCCCATCATCAAATTTACCAAGAGCATTCTCCACATAGTCAAATGAAGCACCTGATTGAAATGACCAATTTAATTTCACAAGGCATAAGCATATATTCTATGTTTATTATCTTTTAATTTCGTATTCAATTCAAGAAAAGGTATCTAGTTCTTACTGGTTTGCGTTATGGGATCGCCCCTGAACGAACCAAACAAATCTTTGGTAAAAGTATCAACATACTTTATCAGCTCCTCACCATATTCCTTCTTAGCAGGGTCCTGAAAAAAGTCCTCTTAAGCATCACCATTACCCCCATTAACATATAAAAAACAGGGGATAGCTGGGGCCTTGAGAAAGGTTTTCTCATTAAATAATTAAGCTAGAATGATTTCATTCTTACATCAGGCATTAGCGATGGCCCATCAAAAGTTGCATCTAAGTATTTGATCAAGTCAATACTTTCTGCTAAAACCTTGCCATCATGTTCCAGAGATGGTACCTACAAAACAAATAAGTGGAGAACATGATCAACAAGCAAAACACAACAAATAGTGTCAAAGTTTACATTGTTTTTTCCTTAGGATTACCCACCTTATTTTCCGGGTGGACCTTCTCTTTGTACCAAGCAGGTTTGTTTTGAAGGTCAATAGGAACCAATCTGATCTTGTCTTGCAATCCCTGGTATCCAAAAATTGATTACTTACCGCAATGGAAACATTACAATATTACATACAACTTATGCTAAAAGAAAAATAAATAAATAGATGTAAGAGTGAATAATAGTTGATTCAAAGATTTACACGTACATCCAATAATGTGTTGACACATCATTTATTGAATTTAATAACACGTGAGGTGTCATATTCATTAAATAAGGTGGCGACACATCATTGGATATCTATGTAACAATAACAACGTATATCAATTAAATCATTAAACTACTGGAATGATGAATTGATTATACTTTAAATAGAGAGAAAACAACCTTGTGGTTCCTAGTGATCCATACGCGTTGTGCAAATGGGCATGAGTAACTCATGTACAACCTAAGAGAGAAAAACAATCCAATAAATTGAGGTACTATATGGGGCGTGCGAAGTTGCAATACTCAAAGCAAAACCATGAAAACAGGGGTTAATCAGAGTTTGATAGGGAAATGAGAGGACCTGGTTGTTCCATCAAAGATGGGTGGTGGTTCGGAGGTGGGAGACAACGTGGGAGGACGAATTTCTTGCACACTACATGACAACGTTTGAGAAAACGAATCGATCGATTCAGATAACAAGTAATGAAAAATTCGAATTGGGAATATTAATAAAATTAATATATTCTTACGCAGTTGCCATTGATCTAATGATGATCTTGCGAAATACCAATGATATGATGCAGAGCAGAGAAATGTTTACTTACTACATTCGAGGCAGCCATTTTTCTGTTTTTATATGAAATTTTTGGTGCTGTGTGGCGCCACCAATGACGACTTATTTGCCTTTGATATGAATTATAAACACTGTTAATGCTACATAATGCAAGTTTTAATGGTATAATAATAATTTTTTTATTCCATAAATATTACTACATTATCTATCCTATTAGTATTACATAGCTATTTGGTAAGATCTAGAAGCCAGAGAGTCAACCACTGACCAAGTTATCGAGGAGATTTCATCTTTGAATACTGAAGGATTAATTAATCTGTAAGCTACTGTATTTAAAGGATGGAAACTAATAATTAAGGCTTTCTTTCCTTCATTATTTGAAATGAATGTTGAATCTTTAATGTAAAGTTCAATAACGTAATCATTCATTAAAATAATTCCTAAGACTAAGAGCTGGAGCCTGGAGTCCTATCCTGAAGGAAACTATTTATTATCTGCTCATAGCATAGCTCTCTTTATCACTTACCAGCTACCACCCTCCTTCCTATATGCCTTTCTTTTTTATGTATATATATTTACTCTTAAAATAGATGTATATATTTGGATTTTTCTTTGATATGACTACATGACAGGTTAGAGAGAAAAAAAAAAAAGGAAACAAAATTCTCGATAATTAGACCATGACTCTACTCAAAATATTTGAAATTTTATTCTATAAATTTTTATCTTTATTACAAGATCATATTTATATAAAAAAAACTCGTTAGAAACTTTTTTTTTGTCGGAACTCGTTAGAAACTTCAAGAGTCTGTTTGATTTGTATTTCCATTTTCTGTTTTTTGTTTTTTAGAATTTTACAAAGGAAAATTTACTGTTTTCAGCATTTCCAATTTTTTCCCATGTAAAATATCAGAAAACATGAAACAGAATGAAAACAGGAAATGAAAATGTAAGGAGTCGTTTGAAGTGATTGTGAGTTTTTAGTTTTTTATTTTCAAAGGATTTCAACTAAGTTTTTATAACTCAAAACTCAAAACTGAAAATCAATTTTGTGATTTTCAAAATGTCCATTTTAAAAATCACAAAAAATAATTTTTAATTTTTAATTTTGAGTTGGAAAGTCTTATATTAAAATTTTTTTAAAACAAAAAACCGAAAAACAAACGGCCACCGAAAAACAAACTAGTTGCAATGCTGATACATTTTTTTTGGTCAAAGATACCTGATAGTCATTTCACAATCTCCTTCCCCTTATTTTTGGGCTTAAACATCTTGGGCTGGGACAAAATATTTCCAACTAGGTCCCACCCTATCTCCTGATTTTTTTACTTTTGAAAATACGTTAAACGTGAATTTTTTTTTTTATAATTTTATAAAATAATAGGATGGAAGAATCCTTCTATTGACTATTTTTTTTTTTAACTACAGATATCCTCCCCGAGAGGCAATCCCGTTCAAACCGGGATTATTCACATCATGATGGGACTAACTCTCCCAGCAGGATCCTCCTATTATTATAACTTACTATTCTTTTGGACAAAATATAATTTATAAAAGAAAAAAAAATTCAAACGACAAATTTAAATTGTAACATATAAATTATAAGTTAGGTCACCTTTTGAAAAGTTCTTAACATCGTTTATTTATGTTTTCTGTTTTTTCTTTTTTTTTTCTCCTTAAATGAAGACATAATTATTCCATTTGACCTAAGATTAATCAAGTATATTTGGCCTCAAAGATTATTGTTTTCTATATTTCCTTACAAGATTAAAAAATGTGAAATTTTTATCCATATATAGGCTCATATTGGATCTTGATTTTGAGTTATTTGGTTGAAGATGGAAGTAAATAAGATCCTTGAGTAGCTTATTGATAAATATATTAAAATAAATATAATATAAGTTACGTTTTTCATATTTAGTATATACTAAAAAAAATGAGTCGTGAGATAAAAATAATGTAATTTTGGTTTTATTAAAAATATGAAATAAAAAAAATAATTGCTTTATTTAAATTTAATTCCTTCAACATATTGAATGTTATGTTTTAATTTTTAGATAGTATTTGACACATGAAAAAAATAAAATGGAGTTAACTATTTCATACTTTTTGGCTCCAATTTTCTAATAGAAGTAAAATGTATTACCTACATTTTTCCATTTAAGGTAATTACACATGGGTTAAGAAATTAATTAATACTCTAATTTTTATTAAAAGTATTATTTATTTTTTTAATGTGTCACTTATTTCTTTAATAAGTTATTTTTATAGAGAAGGGAGGTGTAATAAGCCTTCGTTATAATTAAATTTCAAGTAGGGCTACCTTAATGATAGGAAAAATACCTATGATTAATATAAAAATAAGTTATTTTTATAAAGTTCTCTCTTATTAATCAATTGGTAGAGGATAAGGATATAATTGATAAAATAATAATTAATCTTAAATCTATAAAATAATAAATAAATGTGAATAAAAGTTTTCATATTATTATATTTAACTTTATGTCCCGCAATGCTTTATTTTTAAAATATAATTAATCTTATTGAATTAGATTGGATAGAACCATTGAGCATGTGGATCGGCTGGTAAGAGCCCCTGCGAATGCAGCTTAAATACTTGGAGGGAGAGCCATAGAGATCATACCTGTCTCGAACAGGGTTGTCTTCCGTGAAGGATACCTGTGATCTTGCACCAAAAAATTAAAGATGGGATAGATTTTTTGTTTTTAAAAGAGGTAATAAATAGTAGATATAAAAGTGATAAAATTTTGAATAATAATAAAAACATTAAAGATTAAATATTAGACATGGAAAATAAAAAAGTTGTAGTTCAGTTGACAACACAAGCAGAGATTCTTAGGAAAAAGTGAGAACTGAGAAGTTTTAAGTGTGGCTAAGCTCCGAGCATGTAAGTGAACATCAATAACAAGATAATATTAAATATTTTAAAACAAATGAAATGAAAAATAATAGAATAAATGATATATTTATGTAATAAATATATTGTTTATTTATATAGTGTTTTTTGTGATTTTATTAATGATATTTTATTTTATTATTTTCTCTTTTACATATTTTTATAGGCACTTATATCTATTGATATAAATACAAATTATATAAAAAAGAACATAAGGCATGAAAAACAAAGTCAAAACTAGTTTAAAAGTGATATATTTATAGAGATATTAAAAATATATTATATAATAAAATATTAAAAAAAATACTTATATAAGTAATTTCATAAATATATACTTATACAAGTAAAAATATATGATTATTTTATAAACAAAATAATATGTGTATTTAAATGTTTGATTTGGGTATGATTGGATTAGATTGATTTTCGATGTAGGATATGAAAATCAAATCAACAAAAAAAAAATGATTTACAAGTTGACATTTCTAGTAATTTGAACTAAAAAAAAAAAAAGAGGAAATGAAGATCAACTTTTCTTTTAGAAAATATTTTCTATTTTTATTTTTTTGTCTTTTTTATTGTCTACATATGTTTTTTTTTTTTATTTTATTTCATGTTTCATTGTTTTGTATAAAAAATAGAGAAACTAATACAAATTTATTTTCACTAATAGAAAACTTTGAAAATAGAAAATAAAACGAGAATAGTGTAATAATTTTATAACAAAAAATGAATGTGTTTTATAATTAAAACTAAAAAATGAAAAATAAAAAAAAAGTTTTCTGAAACAAAAAAAACCTTTTATCTTTTCACCTGTTTTCTATATTCAAATAAAAACTTAAGTTCAAAAAAAGTAAGGCTATATATTATTTTTCTAGAACTTTTTATGAAAAGTAGAAAATTATTCCATGTTTGGTTAAAGTTTTCATATATAACCTTTGAGTTAAGATAAAAATTGAACTATGAAAAACTAATGTGTTCTTTTCTTGCTCTCTTACGTGCAATGTATTAAATTACTATCATAAAACAAGGTATTTTTGGGCAAAATTTTATACGAATATTTTTTGAAAATTTATTTTTTCCATTTTATGAATTGACTAATACAGTTAAATTTCTACACTTTTTTTATGCACTTAGTGTTTATAAAATACAAATCATACCCCAAAAATAATTTCATTAATGAACAATGTTAGGGTGCGAGGGGAGCCTAAAACACCGATGAGTCCTCCGCCAATGAGCAAATGAGCAAACCACACAAGTGAGCTAGACACCACATCCAACCCAAAACCTTAAGGCATTAGGTTTATGGGTCTTTCCACTTATATATTGCTCTCCATGCCCATTTCTATCCAATGTGGGACTAATACTTGATATCTGAACAAATAACTTTATAAATTTTTAAGATCTTCCTATCTTATATTCCTTTAAAATATATAAAAAAATAATGATAAATTCCAAAACTCAGATTGATTTAAACTCTCCAGAGTTCAGACAAAAGCAAATAAATAATCCGGTTGAAGAATTTTTGCATTATTGGGAATTTTAATACCTGCCTGTGAGAAGAAGCAATTTCAGTATTTGACTACCGAATCTTGGAAAAAAGACTAATGAGGTGTGACTCAGTAGGCAACAGACTGAGATTGTGAAAAGAGCTTTTGAGTTTGATCTCCACTAAACACACTCTTCGAAAGGGGTGAGGAGCCTTAAATGTGACTAAGCCCCGAACAAGATTGTCCCTGATAATATGAGATACATGTGGTTTAAAAAAAAATTTGGAAAAAAAAAAGAAGAAGAAGAGAATTGAGAAAGAGCCATATTCAATTATTCATGTCATACAAATTGCTAGAAAAGGGTGAAGGGCTACTGGGCTAAATATAATACGTTTGGTATGTTTAGGCCACACCATCCCTTTTCGCAAAATTTTATTTCAAATTTTCAAGACAACCATCATCTGTAGTTTAAAAAGTTTACAAGGGAGCAATATAATTGTAACCCAATAAAATTGAATTTAGTAAAAAAAAGAAAAAGAATGCAATTTAGTGAAAAATGTACATGAAGACCGAAGTAGGATACAAATAAAATCTTAGTCAGATTCAATAAGTCAGAGACAGTAGTTGGATGAGATTTCAAGTTTGATTGGGCTAAAAATTCCACAAGCACAACAAAAGCAACAAAACTAAATGGGGGCCCCATCACTTGATTACTGATTAATAGTCCCCATCATTCGGTGGGCTACTCGCTCTCACGCCCTACACGTACGGTTCTGAGTCCTAACCACAAGACCACTCTCTTTACTATTATTCATGACGGGTGGGCTATGACCCTGAGCTTTGTGGTCCGTTCCGATTGGGAAATACGTGACATGGTTAAGATTTAAGAAACAGAAGAATCTTCACACCAAAAACCAGAAAAAAAAAGCAATAAATTGAATAAATAAATAAAATATAATACTGGACCTAAATAAGAGTCCAAACTCGCAAATCCAAAAGTATTGCCCTATTTTGTTTACTTCTTTTCAGAACCTTATCTCCCGAACCGGTACGAGCCATACCAGCAAGCAACCCCGTCGAACTTGAAGGTCCAATTAGCTTCTCGGGTTCGTTACCAAGCCCAATCTCCTTCTCTCACTCTCTGTCTTCTCTGCAAAACCCTAGATCGCACTTTGGTCACTCCCGGAGCTCGGTTTCCGAGCTTCCGCCTACGGCACTGCCGATCCACGACTGATTCCACTGACATACAGCTGGTAGATCCCAAATCCTAACTTTCCGATTTGTCAATTCTTTAAAAATTTACTTTACTTCAGCTGAAGCTGCTTTCACTTTTACTCTTGCTTTCCCAATGAATCACTCGTGTTTCTCGTAATTAATATTGTTGTTAGTTTTGATTTATCGAAATCATATAAGGTGATTGCATCGTCCTTCGATTTCAGTTTTCAGGGAGTAACTGGATAATTGGTTATTTCTGCGATTTGAACGCTTGATCGATCCTGGATTGTTTTTTTTTCTTTTTATTTTTTTTAGTGTGATGAACAAATTTTATCAGTTCCAGGTTCCAGCATTAGTAACACAGTGAAGATCTGATACTAGTTTTAAGTTTGATCATAATTTATTGCATGCAACTCTCGGTTGGGTACTGGGTAGTGCTTGATGCCTTGATCTTAAAATCTGATATGGACTTCTCTTCCAGTGAACTGTTGGGTTGTTCTAATTATGATTGAGCTGGGCCGACCCGACTCAATTGTGGGCCCAATTCTTCTTTGGGTTCATGGAGAGTGATGTATTAGGCTTCATGGCCGCTCATCCAACATGTTACGTCGGTGACTATATTCAATAGAGTTAAACGAAAATACAGGCTTGGATATAAAACATTTAGGTACTATCGGGTCCTTGGGCCTTGTTGTTTAGGGTATGTTTAAACTCTTAGACCATGTCAGCAAACTAAGGATGCCAATTGCCAAGTGCAGGGCTTGGATATTTATCAGTATAACCTTCATTGGACTTTTCCACCCACTGAAAGTTGAAGTAGTTCAACCTGCACAAGCCAGCCCAAGAAGTGAATTAGTGAAGAAAGATGAGCAAACTTCACCTGCTGTCTGCAAGCATGAGTTTATTATTCACTTTGAAGTGGAGTTTTCTGTATTATGCCTTGTATTTCTCAAAAAAAAAAAAAAAAATGGTTATAGACATAATAAGATTATGTTCATTTCAAAGGATAGGATGTATGTATTTTCCTTTCCCTTCCACAATGTATAAGAGTGGGTTACCTTGAATAAATTTTGTGTTATGCATAGTACTCTGATAAAGATGTACAAATCTCTACACAATTTCTGCTTATGCAAATTTAGCCCTCAATTTACACTTTGCAGAACTGTGCTGCTTAAATGCATGCTTCTATTTCAGTTAAAAGATTTGCTACCTCGACAGTTCTTTATGATTTTTCATTATTTATTGATTTCTAGTTTTTAATTTATTTCCTTTACTCACGGCTTCCCAATGTGTCAAATATTCATGTAGACAAATGCAATGTATGTTTAATTGTTTATGCTAATTAAATGCCTGTATATTTTTCATAGGAGGGTTAATAACTTGATACCTCACGCTATAATGATGTCATGTTATCTTCATATATATATATATATATATATAATATATCCATGTGTGGAAAATGTTTCCTGATTGTAATTAACCATTAACTAGTAAATTGTTTCTTCTGGATAAAGCAGGGGGGTATATACCAACACAGGATGGCTACCCTTGAAGAAGGCAAAATGGTGGTGACCCCTGATGTAAAAAATGAATCAATCAGTAATGACAAGATGAATACCCTTGAAGAAGATAAATTGGTGGTGGCTCCTGATGTAAAAATTGAGCCAATCAGTACTGATTCTCAACCTAGCAATGATCTGGCAAATTCTGAAACTTTGTCTAACAGTAATATGGAAAATTCGGAGTCACAGTCCATCAAGGACCTCTCCAATTGCAAAGCACAGCCTAAAGAAGGACTTTCTGCATCTGAAACCCAGGCTACAAGTGGTGATGCAAATGAGCTGGACAACACCAAAGAAAATCCAAACAGTGAACTAGAAAATTCTGAATTACTACCCAATAACCAGTTGGGCAATGCTGGGGCCGCAGACAACAATCAGTCAGTTGATTTGGAGGCAACACTTGACAAGCCAGTGGTCAATTCTGAAGTACCACCTAATGACCAGCTTGTTGGTTATGAAGCTAATCTTGACGAGAAACCTGCTCCTGAGGCACAGCCCTCCAATCTGGTGGCCAATTCTGAGGCACTTTCAAATGATGGTTGGTTAATTCTGAAATTCAAACCAGTAACAATGTAGCTGTATCTGAAACACTGAGCAGAGATGAGGTGGTTGTATCTGAAACACAACATAGAGATGGGGAGGCAGTATCTGAAACACAGTGCAGCAGTGAGCTGGTTGTATCTGAAACACAACATAGAGATGGGGAGGCAGTATCTGAAACACAGTGCAGCAGTGAGGTGGTTGTATCTGAAACACAGCACAGCAATGAGGGGGTACCTGTATCTGAAAAACAACACAGTGATGAGGTGATTGAATGTGAAACACAGCACAACAATGAGGTGGTTATATCTGAAACACAGTGCAGCAGTGAGGTGATGATATCCGAAACACAGCACAACAATGAGGTGGTTATATCTGAAACACAGTGCAGCAGTGAGGTGATGGTATCCGAAGCACAGCACAGTGATGTGGTGATTGAATGTGAAACACAACACAGTGATGTGATTGAATGTGAAACACAGCACACTGATGTGGTAATTGAATGTGAAACACAACACAACAATGAGGTGGTTGTATCTGAAACACATGATGATAAGATGTTTTGCCTGACACACAGCCTAGTAGTGAGGTGGTCATGTCTGACACACAGCCAGCAGTGAGGTGGTCATGTCTGACACACAGCCAGCAGTGAGGTGGTCATGTCTGACTCACAACCCAGCAGTGAGGTGGTCATGTCTGACACACAGCCTAGCATTGAGGTAGTCGTATCTGACACACAACCCATCAATGAGACTGTCACGCATGAAGCACAGATTAGCAATGATGTGGTTGTGTCCGAAGCACAGCCCAACAGTGAGGTAGTGATGTCTGACACACAGCCCTACATTGAGGTAGTCATGTCTGACACACAACCCAACAATGAGATGAGCGTCATGCATGAAGCACAGATTAGCAATGATGTAGTTGTGTCTAAAGCTCAGCCTGATAATGAGTTGGCCAATTCCACAATAGATCCCAACAATCAGCTTTCCCATCCAGAAACTCTTCCGGATAATCATCAGTTCACTACTCACCATATGATTCCTGAAGATCACCTGCCTCAACCTGAGTCGCTGCCCAATTCTGAATCACCACATTGCTCTGAACCACTGGCAGACAGTCATCTCACAGACATCAAACCATTACCCCATAATCATCTGCCTGAATATGAAACACTGCCCAACAATCATCTGGACCATTCTGAGGCACTGGCCAACCATCAGCTAACTAACACTGAAAGATTGTCCCATGATCAGCTAGCTAATCCTCAAATGATGGCTCACTATGAGCTGGAAAATAGTGAAACACTGCACAACAATGAGCTAATCAATTCTCAACCACACTATGAGATAGTCAATGCTAGCACTCTTCCTAGTTATGAGATAGTTAATGTTGAAACTCCACTAAACAATGAGGAACATACCCCAGAAACACAACCAAATAAGAGGAGGAAAAAGAAGTCTATAGTCTGGGAACACTTTACCATAGAAACAGTTAGTGCTGGATGTAGAAGGGCATGCTGCAAGCAATGCAAGCAAAGTTTTGCCTACAGTACTGGTTCAAAGGTTGCTGGTACCAGCCACCTTAAACGGCACATTGCCAAGGGGGCATGCCCTGCTCTTCTGCGTAGTCAAGATCCGAATCAATTAAATCCATATACTCCACGTTCAAGGGGAAATGGTGCTGGTAATGCTAGCAATACACCAAAGCGACGCTATAGATCCTCTAGCACTCCTTACATAATTTTTGATCAAGATCGCTGTCGTCATGAGATTGCTAGGATGATCATTATGCATGATTACCCCCTTCACATGGTTGAGCATCCAGGGTTTGTTGCATTTGTCCAAAATCTGCAGCCCCAATTCAACATGGTGACCTTTAACACTATTCAAGGAGACTGTGTTGCAACTTACCTGATGGAAAAGCAAAACCTTATGAAGTATTTTGAGGGATTACCAGGACGTGTTTGCCTGACACTGGACACCTGGACCTCAAGTCAATCTGTTGGGTATGTGTTTATTACAGGACATTTTGTTGATAGTGATTGGAAGTTGCAGAGGAGAATTCTCAATGTTGTGATGGAACCATATCCTGATTCTGACTCTGCTATCAGCCATGCTGTAGCTGTTTGCCTTTCTGATTGGCATTTGGAGGGCAGGCTGTTTTCTATCACTTGTAATCAGGCACTGACTGAAGTTGCCGTTGAAAATCTCAGACCTTTACTCTCTGTGAAGAATCCACTTATCCTCAACGGCCAGTTGCTAGTTGGAAATTGCATTGCTCGTACTTTAAGTACTGCTGCTTATAATTTGTTGAGCTCGGCACAAGATATAGTCAATAAAATCCGGGATAGCGTGAAATATGTGAAGACATCAGAATCACATGAGGAAAAATTCCTAGAGCTCAAGCAGCAACTTCAGGTCCCTAGTGAAAGGAGCCTTTTTATTGATGACCAAACCAAATGGAATACAACATATCAAATGTTGGTTGCTGCTTCTGAACTGAAGGAAGTATTTTCTTGTTTGGACACATCTGATCCTGATTACAAAGGAGCCCCATCTATGCAAGATTGGAAGCTTGTTGAGACCCTCTGCACATACCTGAAGCCCCTTTTTGACGCAGCAAATGTTCTTATCACAACAACTCATCCCACTGCTATTGCCATCTTTCATGAAGTTTGGAAATTGCAGTTGGATTTGGCTCGTGCTGCTATGAATGAGGATCCCTTCATTAGCAATCTAACCAAACCTATGCAAGAAACGATTGATAAGTATTGGAGACATTGTAGTCTGGTTTTGGTGATTGCTGTTGTTATGGATCCTCGTTTCAAGATGAAGCTTGTTGAGTTCAGCTTCACAAAAATATATGGTGAGGATGCTCTTTTGTATGTCAAGATTGTGGATGACGGAATTCATGAGCTGTTTCATGAGTATGCAACCCTTCCCCTGCCACTAACACCGGCATATGCAGAAGAAGGAAACGCTGGAAACCACATGAGGGTGGAGGGATCCCCAGGAGGAACTCTGTTGTCGGATAATGGTCTTACAGATTTTGATGTCTACATCATGGAAACTAGTAGTCATCAAATGAAGTCTGAATTGGACCAGTATCTGGAAGAATCGCTGTTGCCACGTGTTCCAGACTTTGATGTATTAGGTTGGTGGAAGCTAAACAAACTCAAGTATCCCACTCTTTCCAAGATGGCCCGGGACATATTGTCTATTCCAGTTTCTACTGTTCCTTCTGATTCTGTCTTTGATAAAAAGAGTAAAGAGATGGATCCATATCGATGTTCCTTGCGACCAGAGACGGTGGAGGCCCTTGTATGTGCCAAGGACTGGATGCAGTATGGAGCAGCTGAATCTTTAAATGCACTTGTGAAGATGGAATTCTAGATTTTAGGCTGTACCCTATATAATGGTAGGTTCTCTGGTATTTTACTTTTAGTTCTGAGTTCTCTTTTGGGTTATATTTGTAACATTTAAGTGGTTATTGGGATAATTGGACATTAATATTTAAATTATGATGTAGCTTTGGTTTTAGATGCTAGAATAGATCCTGCCTTTCTGTGATTCGTCATTGCAAGTCTTCAATGTACAATTGGAAAATGAAACCCCATTAGGATTCCGGAGCTGCAGATAATTGGATTGGGCTAGTTTTGTCCCATCAGGAATCAGCCTAATTTTGAGGCATATCACTTATTCAGACAGTATCCTGTTCCTACCTTATTGAATATGCTTCCCTGTCTGCAGTTGTATGTATAATTTTCTGATGCTTTTTTTTATGTTTATTTTCTTTCCGTTTCTGAAACACATGTCCATCCAAACACTATGGAACACTTAAAACTGGCCCCAATAGCAACATTAAACTGACATATAATAGGAAAATATAAGATTATATTGTGTCATAGTGGTCAGAAATTGCACTGGTCAATGAACCGGTAAGGGGGAGAGAGAGGTTCAATACCTAGTCCATCTACAGTTGCTGATGAGGAGGCAAAGAAGAAAGCCCAGCTTGCTAGGTCTGCATTGGTTTCCAAGACTGATCCTTGGACCTTCATAAAAGGAAGGCTAGATCACTCAAGTAGGTGTATATCATAATTTGTTTCTCCAATTATATATTGCCGTATCCCATTATTAATAAGAACCGAGCATGCATAGTATCTTATCAAGTCTTCATGTTATCTGTTCCCAGGTTTTCAAATCCATCATCAAGATTTTTATCTCAATTTAATGGCGAAGGAAACATTGAGCCAGTGATGCCCTTTGGTCCAATGCTTGTCTCATAGAAAGTGAAAAGCATATCCTCGTCTTGATTGATCTGTTTGTTCTGTTGCAAACTAGGATAGAAGGCAGCTATAGCTGGCAGAGCTGAAGGAGGGGCCTGAATGGCAGCTTTCATCTTTAACTTTAGGAAATGTTATTGTAGTTTACTTTCACTCTTGTTATCCTTTGCTTTAACACGTGTCTTCAATTGTAACCTGATTTAATTCATTTTCTTGCTTGTTTTACAAGCTTTTCCTTAAACTTTTCTGTAGTTTTGGCTTATGAGTTATGTAATAGTTCAAGATTCCCCAGAGAGGCTTCCTTACTGTATCTAATTTTCAACATATTAATCCCAGATTCATCCATCTTTCATTTGTGAACTAATTCCTTCCTCTGAGTCAAGTGGTCTGAAGATCAGTGAAAAATGGTAAGCTAACGTTTCAAATAAAAATCTGAAGGTGTGGCTGAATTCTGTAAATGATCTCAGGTAGGTTCTAAAAACTATGGTTATTTCCAAGGCTATAGGTTCCAATTCTTTTTTTTCTGAGATAAGTGAATGCTTTGAAGATGTTCTTAGCTTAGTTGCAAAAATTTAGAATTGTCACAGGGCTGGGTGTGGGGGATAACTCTCTACATTTTTGCTTCATTATTACCTTGTAATTAATTATAACTTTTTTATTTGGATTGAAGTTTTGGAGGTATACTCTTCTTGGGCTGAGCGTCTTTTGCTTGCTAGTCAAGTATTATGAATGGAAGCACTTGTGCTTTATTGTGGTGGAATCAGTATATTCTTATTTTTTTGGGTCTCTAAATGCAAACTTATTTTCTTGTATTTTTCAGGTATTGCCATGAATGGATGGATACCATTCCTGCCAAATCCTCGTGGTTGTATTGTCTAGCATGCAATTATGTTAGGCATATAATACCGGTGTTTGATTGCGTCTAATTTAGATTTGAGATTTATAGCATGATTGGTTTAACATTGAAACGTGGTAAACTCACGTTTTCAACGCTAGAAATAATTGCATTGAGGAATTCAAACCTGAATTTGACAATTTTCAACGCTAATCCAAACATACACTTACTTGATGTATAAAACACGGTTTCCATTCTTAAAATAGTTGTAACTAGCAGCTGTTTTGCACATGATGCATTCGGTGAAGGGCTACTGTAGATGGCTGAGTGCTTAATCAATCACCTGGGTGCTATTGTCCTTCTAACTACGTTTCCTGACTTAACGAGTTAGATTTAACACCAGCTTCAAATTTATCTAAAAAAAGTATTTTAAGGTCCCGAATAGTGTCTATATTCGGGCTTGGTTGACAGCTTCTTCATTTTACCTTATATTTAACCAATTATAGCAAACAGAAGAAAGACAATAATAATTGGCTATTCTGCACGGATCAGCCTTTGCGTTCTTATTGTCTTTATGGTTTTGCGCGGAGGCATTGGGGTGAGGATTGTAACTTACAATGAAACAATCAAAGTCTATTCTTGCTTCTTAGACTTACTATTGCGGCCCAGGCCCAATAGCCCACATCCTATCTATCTATATCAATAATTATAATTAATTAATTATTAATTATTAATTATTAATAATAATAATCATCTATCATCAATCATCAATACTAACTAATTTCGCAAATCTACATTTTAGAAAAGGAACACAAACACAATAACTACCGAGTGTATCCGGAGGAAAAGGAATCCCACAACCACTCGTGACCAGCGCATCTATTCTGATTTCGCTTACGCGGTGTTGTGTTGCGTTGCGTTTGATTCTCTCCTTCTCTTTCTCTTTCTCTTTCTCTTCCGTCTGAACCTCTTTCAAATCGATCAATCTTCCAGTTCCAATGGCAACAACCCCTTCCGACAACAACAGCCCAACACAGGAAAACCCTAACAAAACCCTAGACACCACCGAACCCGAACCCGAACCCGAATCACAACCAGATCCAGTCCTCACCGACAAGGACGCCGTCGCCGAGGAATCCAAGGCGGAACCTGCCACCGATGCTCCCCTTACCGATGTTCAGAAGAAGATTCGCCGCGCTGAGCGATTCGGGATTTCTGTCCAGTTGTCCGAGAAAGAGAAGCGCAATTCTCGAGCTGAAAGGTCTTTATCTTTTCCCAATTTCACCCTTTCATCTTCCGCTACCATGTTATCTCACTATTTGCTATCAATATTCATGGATTCTTTTCCGTACCCTCTTTGTTTCGAGCAAAATAACGGAATTGATGTTTGTTTTGATGTCACATTTTTCTTCGCTTGCAGATTTGGCACTGTGTCGGCACCACAGGGATCGGATTCATCAAAATCGGAGGAGCTGAAGAGGAAGGCTAGGGCAGAGAGGTTTTCAATTTTCCCCCTTTTCTAATATTAACCCTAAATCATATGTGAACAATTTTACTAATCCTGCTTCACAGGTTTGGGATGCCTAGTCCTTCTACAGGTGCTGATGAGGAGGCAAAGAAGAAAGCTCGCCTTGCTAGGTTTGCACCTGTTTCCAAGACTGATCCTTTGGAGGAAGATAAAAGGAAAGCAAGAGCACTCAGGTGGGTGCATCTCAAAATGTGTTTTCTCCCATTTTATAATTACTTGTATATGAATTGAGCATGCATGCATGGTGTCTTATCAGGCCTTTCTGTTCTGTGTTCCCAGGTTTTCGAATCCATCTTCAACTTCTCTAGCTCAAGTCAATGGCGAGGGAAACATTGAACCAGTAAGGCCCTTTGGTCACTTCCAATGCTTTGAGTCTTAGAAAGATAAAAAAAAAGTCTATGCTTGTATTTGACTGTTCTGTTTCAAACTAGAAGGCAGCTATTGCGGGCAACGCTGGAGGAGGGACCTGAATGGAAACATGCGTCCTTAATTGTAGGATATTTTCTTGTAAGTCTATGGTCTTTTCTCCTTGCCTGTTCTTTTGTTTTGGTAAATTACATTTCTCTTCAATTTTTACTTAATTTGTGATATTATTTTCTTTTTGTTATTTATAAACCTCTTGTCCTTTAACTTTTCTGCAGTTCTAGTTTTTAGCAGCTGAAGTTTCGCACAGTGGAATCCACTCCACATCTACTTTTCCTAATATAAATCCCCAGATGCATCTATCTTCTATTTGTTTACTGATGCCTTCCTCTAAGCCATGGAAAAAAATTCAAACGGTCTGAAGAAGCATGCTTTCTAGGTTACACCTTTGGGTTAACTTATCTTAAAATCTGCAAGGATTTGAATTTTGGAATCTACAGCCTAGAAAAAAAAGATGAATGAAGGTTTTGTGAAAGGGGCATATATTTGTTCTTAATTTCTTTTATCCCTATCATTGCCCTCCACACATTGACTCTAATCTACTGTGTGTGAAATTCCCTTTATCATTGTGCCAAAAGGTAGTACCAGGTTGGTTTTGTTGATCTGACATCATGCTGATCCAGAATTTTCTAATGTTAGGATATGTTTTGTTGCTTGGTTTGTCTTTGCAGAGTGATGATTAATTGAGAATATAGAATAGTTTGCAACTTGCGTGTAGATTGAGCTTGTTTCTGCTTAGTGCTTAACATGTTCTTTGTTTTATTTTTTTGGGGAGGGGGGGGGGGGGTAGTTTTAGAGTTAAACATCATTTCATCATCGATACAGGCAAGGCTCATTTTTCTTTTGAATGGTTATAGGTCTAATTTCTCAGTCATTAGAAAAATGAGGGAATAAACATAGAACTACTGATGATGGCTGCATTTTGACTTGCATTTGACATTGCTTTTCCTCAATCCTTTTGAGTTGTATGTTAATGTATGTTTATGCCTACTATTACATACGATCTTGTTGGAAAATAATGATTAAAGCACAACGCATGGATCAGAAGCATGTTCCTTGAAAAGGGATCAGTAGTCTGTGTTTTGGTGCTTGTAGAAATATATCATGTTTGGTGTAGAGTTTTGCATTACTTACTGGATCAGCAGAAATGTTAAGTTTATGTTCCTGGTACTATCTTCTGGCACTAGGTCATGAATAAATGAGGGTGAATAACGGTAAGCTGAATGTTGAATGTTTCAAATGAAAACGTGGCTGAATTCTGTAGCTATCCTGTTTTCAACTAGGTTCTAAAACTAGCTTTAATTCCAAGGCTGTAGCTTCCAATTTTTTATCTTTGCCTTAAGATAAGTGAACCCTTTGAAGATGTTTCTTAGTTTACTTAGTTGCCTAAATTTAGTACTGTACATTTGTAGGGCTTGATGGGGAGGGAACTCTTTACTTTTTTGTTTCATTATTACTATGTAATTTATTTTTAATTTTTGTTTGGACCAAAGTTTGGAGAATGGAGATATCCTGTTTCTGGGGTTGACATCTTTTGCTAGCTAGTATAAATGAATGGAAGGACCTTCACTCTATGCCATACATTTTTATAGAATGACTACCCGGATAAAACATTTTCCCCCATTTTTAAGTTGAAAACCTTTGCATTTAGTTTTTCTGTGCCATTGCTATGAATGAATACTTGGCAAACTAGCGCTATCCGAGATTATGAAGCTTACAAAACTCGAAGCATGGCCTGGAAATTTTCTTTCTTTCAATTGCTAAAAGAACCTGCAAACCTCTCTGTGTGCGTTAAACCAGCGAGTTGCAATGTTACCCTGATGTGTTATGGCACTCAGGACAGTATTTATTGATGCTGTTTTCATAATAAATGTTTAAAATTGTTAGCGAATTAGATGTTTGGTGGGTATTATTATTATTGTGAGTTTAATTATATACTGTTAGTGTAACATAATCATTCAAAATATGACACCTGTGTTATTAAATTTATTAAATGATGTGTTAACAAATGTTTGGATGTTTCATGGTTTAATTTTTATGATTTTCGTAACCGGATGGGAGTACTTCTGCATACCTATCTTTTTAATAATTTTGTTATTAAGTATTTTTCCTGAATATTTATTATAAGGTATAATACAAAAAAAATTTATTGGTCAGTGAATAATGGATATATACATAATGGCAAAGGGCAAAATCCCATTATCTCCGAATTCTGTACGTCGTCTCTGTTACTGATAAGTATCATCTTCTGTAACCATTATTAATTTTCGGTTCAGTCTGTTTTTAACACAACTTGGCACTTGCCTCGCGATTTATACCTCGATATTTGATAGGTTTTTTTATTTTCTTTTCTACTTTATCCTCTCAACACACTTCTGCTTTAATCTTTTTCTATATTGCTCTTATTTTATTTTTTTCTTTAATCAACTCTCTTTATCTTTTCTTATACTAGTACTATCCTATTATGGCTATCATACAAGCCATGAAAATACACGTTACCGTACACTAAAACAATATTTGTGTAACAACTTTATTTTCCTTGCCCTCAAGCGGTGAGGGAAATCTGACGCATTAATGCCATAAAAATGTCAGAAATACAAAATCACACGCACAAATTAATATATAAATTATAGAGCTTAGCTATTAGGCACCCTCGCTTGATTTCGAAATAATGACCTACGACTGAGGCCGTTGATTCGTCATCGTAGGTAGGGATGTCAACGGGGCGGGTGCGGGGTAATACCTACCCGTATAGGTACCTGTTAAAATTAACGGGTACCCATGCGGGTAATGAGTATCCGCGAGTATTCACGGGTATCGATTAATGTTTAAGAATTTAAATTTTATAAAAAAAATAAAGGAGATGTTATATAATAATTATAATATCATACTATATATATAAACAATCATTATATAATACCATTACATGTTAATATATTAAAAATATTATCAAAAATTACTATAAAATAAATTATATCTCATCATAAAATAATAAAAAATCTTAATATTCAAATACATTTAATAGAAAATTAGGGGTGATGATGGGTTGGGTCAACTCGGCGGGTTTGACCCAACCCACACCCATCAAGTCGGGTTATTCGGGTTCTCGGGTAGACCCAACCCGAAAAAAATTGAAAAATTGGTCATAATAGGTCGGGTAGCGGGTTGGGTGTTGGTAGACCCGACCAACCCGATCCGACCCGAGTACCCACCCCTAACTATGAATGCATGGCCCAACAGGAAAAAAAATGAATGTAATGGCCCAACAGGAATTTTTTTTCCCATTTTTCTGTGACAGCCCAACAGACCCAAACCAAATAGTCCAACTCAAGTGCCCACCCCGAACCGACCCACGGGTTCTCGGGTCGGGTTCATACCCATCTTCCCCTGCTACCCCGAACCGACCCACGAACCATGTAACTTCTCGGGTCAGGTCCAAAAAAATTGGCGAACCCGACCCAGGATCAGCCCTAAGAAAAATATGTTTTAATGAGTATGCGGGTATCCGGGGGGCGGGTAGTATAATATCCGTCCCCACTCATTTAATAAATATGCGGGTAACCATTGCGGGTATATCCGCGGGTATCCGCGGGTGCGAATTTTTTTGACATCCCTTCATAGGAATTAGGAAATAGCATGTACAGATTACACAAAATTTGACCAAAAAAAAAGATTACACACTAAATATATGTTGTCCATAATCAAATCATTAGCTGAACAGAACTCGAGAGTGATCGTAGGGCATTTAAAACTTGCTTAGTTATAGTGATTATTATTGCTTCATTTTTACTCCATATGTAAATTGTTACTATTTTCTTAATTTCAGCTATCAGCATAAATGTTACAAACTATTTTTTTGGGGGGGAACAACCACAGATGTGCATCTTTTTCAAGTCTTCCTTGATAATGAGTTGGAAAGAGTTAATTTTCCATAAGAATCTTGAAGCTTCAACCATAACCACAAACTGCTTTAGGGACTTGGAAATCATGCTGCTGTTGTGGAAGTATGATGTTAAGTTATCTACCTATCTGCTTTATACAATAATTCTGAAAACAGGTATTAATGGAAGCCCTGAATTCTTTGCACTAAGAATTTGCATGCCCACTTCCTCTGATTGAAAGTGGAGAACCCCAGAGAGAGCTATTATCAATCAATTTGGGATTTAGAAATACAACAATTACTGTAATATCATCATGGAAGTGTCTCCTCACACCTTGTTCAATCTTTTGGAGATCTGAGAATCTCATTTCTCTCTTCTTAGCTGCTTCTCTAAGTGCAGCTTTCACAAGCCTCCTAGCAATTCCCTGTTACATGAATCACATACCAATAATCAGAAAAGACTCTTAAATAAGAAAACTTCTTTGAATTGACAGAATTGAACCTTACATTGCGTGGGTTATTGCTGACTATATCAACAGCCTCTTGGTTGCTAAGCTGCTCCCATAAACCATCAGAAGCAAAGATGAGAAATTGATCATCAGGATGGAGTTTATGCATTGATATTGATGGTTCACAACTAAGAATTGGCTTGAAGAAGGTTTCAGGTAGTCTAAACTTATATGGTAGAGGCTCCTTGTTAAATTCTGCTTTCTTCAGATATGCATCACCTATGGATCTTGAAACCTGCAAAGCCAAGTTCTGTTCTGTTAACATGGATTTGGAATAATAAATTAAATAGTTCTAGCTTATGTTTCTGCTCTATATTCATTTAACTATTGAGTTTTTCCTCTGTATGATTAAAAGAGTTTTCCTTTAGAATCAAAAAAGCAATATAAATCTTTCAAATTTCTACCTGTATGAGTCCTTTCACACGCCAAACATTGTGTTTCATAACCACAATTTGTGAATCATAGGGGTGCTTTGACCGAAGTTCATCTCTCTCGGTCTCTATGTTAACGTTGTGTTCTGCAGACAATTGAATAGCTAATGTTTCCTTTGTTGCTCTCTCCATTCTTCCTAACACCGCCCTTGAGTCTCCTGCATTTGCAACATATAACATACCATTGCAAATTATCCCAGCCAAACAACATGTACCCGCTGATGCAATCTGTGGCTTGCTTAGCCACTGTTTCTTGACAAGAGAGAGAAACCCCTCTTCTGTTGCCACAAAGGCCTTTCTGATAACCTTCTCTGAAATACCTTGATGTTCAGCAGCACAGCCTGGTTCACACAGAAAAATTAGTCTAATACCACAATGAAATTAATGAGAGAACATGTTTGATTTAGTGTTGAAACGTGATATGTTTCCAACGCTAGAAATAGTTGCGATAGAGAATTCAAACTTTACACACAATTGGTTTTCCTAATCTTCAATTCATTTGAAAAGCAGCAGAGAACAAAACTATATTTCCAACAACAAAGATCTTGCTTATAACAAAGTTGAGAGCATACTCTTGAAATTGCTGAAAAGATTGTCAGTGACAAACTGTGAGGCTGCAGTTCCACCATGACCATCATATACACCTATAAAGGTCCCTTGAGGACCCAAATAGTCAGAACTCAAAGGTCCAGATTCAAGTTGGCTACGATCCTCCAAAGAACTATTGGCTTGAATTACAGCCATTGAGAATTCCCCATAGAGATGGTTCCCCAAATCCTTGTACCATAGCAGCCCATCAACTCTCCCATTTACATCTCCATCATCACCCTCAACAGTTGGTTTCCAGCAGGATCTAACCATTGTTATTTTTACTATCCCTTCTTCAAATAATTAAAAGATCAATCAGGTTTTTCTTTTGCCTTCTTATGCTTCACAGGATCTGAAGCTATATATACCTAGGAGAGAAGCAGGTATCATTAGATATGAACACGTTTGAGCTAAAAACCAAATTGGTATGGGCTGAACTAACTGAGAAATGTACCTTGGGATAAGGAACTGAGTTGTAGCTTTCATGCAAGTACAGAGAATAAGGAAGCGTGCTGGTTCTTTGTACCTTGAACGTGAGTTGAATGCATTTGGACCTTAGAGGTGCGCCATATTCTAGGAACAGACTTAGCTGTAAAAGCACATGTGGACTCAATATGGCAGAGTTGGTCTAAGATTTGAGAGATGAAAGGGAGCAATGGATAAGAGAAGGGATTTTGGATCTTTTTGACAGAGGATCTTCAGAGCAATGTCAGACTAGATCTAAGATCAGGAAATGAAAAGAGATTTAAACTACAAACTCTGACATTGTAATTCTTGTCCTTTCATTTGTCCCTTGTGATTGTGATGTTTTGTGGCTTTTCATGGCTGAGATTTCACCTTCAAAACCAATATTAATTCCTCAGTATTAGGTAACTTGGCTTGTCTACCACTTCCACCTTCCTTTTTTCTGGGTAAACGTCATCTTTTCCCTTGTTTAATTTTCGTGAAAAATCATAACTTTACTACATTTGGACTTTATGACCCACAGGTTTTCTAACCCTCTTACTATAATGGGTTGGTTTATACACTTAATCATTCAACTGTAATAGTTTTTTTTTCCATGATTTCTGTTAAATATCACTTTTGCTTCACTTGAGAAGAGGTACAAAATCGTAAGCTAAATTATGTACATGTGTAAGAGTGGTTCTTTCTTTCACACTTTTGATCTTGTGAACAACAAAGTTTGTGTATGGTCAAACAGATGTTTAAGTCACAAAATTCACGTTTGCTTTTACCTAACAAATTTATTCAGAAAAAGGTAATTAAACATATTAAGAATGTTAGAAATATATTCGTTTATGTGTCTTACATCCAACAATTCAGTGTCTGTTTGGTTTACAATTGAGTAAAATTGATTCTAGAAATCAATGAAATGAGTGATACACGTTTTACGAAATATGTGACTGAAGTGATTTAAAATTAATTCTGCGAAACCATAATTTTGCACTGATGCAACGGTAAAACAAATGAAGACTTAAGCTTTTAGGATAATTGTTTCATGACATAGTGTCAATATGTGAAATCCTTGCTGCCTTCATTATTCCAATTAAAAAATAAAGTTTAATTTCAACACAAAGTAGTGGGCTTGTGCATTATCCACACTTTAAACCCAGTGGACTCTTGTGTAAGGGGACATGTTAGAAATATATCCATTTATATCTTCCATCAACAGCTTAAAATTTTGAGATAATTGTTTCTTCATGGAAAAAAAGCTAATGTTATATCTGCCACTGTGATACCAAATTTATTCATCCTATTTCTCAAGGATCTGCCTCGCATTTACGTCGCTGGCTCACTGCATTTTAATCTGCAATTTTTTTTTAAAAAAATACTTATTACTCAAATTTAATCTTGATTTTATTATAAAGAGAATAAGACCCCTTTGATGAAACTTCACCTACCTGTATGTTTTGGTCTAATAAGCTTTATAAAAGTTTTGATAGGGAAAGGTCACGAGTAGACTTCAGACCGCGGCTGTTATTATACACAAAAACATATGGTATGTGCATAAAGACACCTTGGAACTTGTAATCATGCATGCACTCTTTCTATATAACAACAACAAAGCAACTTGATTTCCTGATTCCTTCGACAAGAATCTAAACTTGTGGTCATCTGATTATTTGGTGAACTTGTATTAGTTTAGTAGTAATGGCATATGGAAATAAAAATAGTTTTTAATACACATTTATTCATTATGTGGTTATAGATATTGGCTAAATGGATGATGTTTTATATATGGGTTCCACTTATAATAAATATGGATGTGAGTTCTTTAGTGAATGGTGAGTAATCATGACCATATGATAGATCATATTTAGTTTTAAAAAGATTTTCAATAAATAGTCAGGCTAGCAAGTGGGCCTGTGCAACCCAACCTCACTCAAAATGGGAAAATGTAAAGTATATATAAATCCAAAATAAATTAATGATGTTGGTTACATATCTTATCCTCATGAATTTTCTAATACAGTGTCTGTTTGATTTTCAACTAAAAAGTCATAATAGACTTTTCAATTTTCACAAAACTAGCTAGTGTGTTTTACTTTTTGGTGAATGTGCGTTTGTAAGTGTTCCAATTGAAAAACAAATTGCTCTTAATTATCTAACTATTTTTATGAAGATTCAAATTAATAACTAACTTTAAAGTTTATTAAAAAAAACTTAATTAATTTGTGAGGATGATATGCGCTCATACCTATAGTTTTCTCAAACTCTTGCATAATTGTTATGTAGTAATTTGAGTAAACTTTAAACTCGGTCCTCTAAAGTTTAAAGTGTCACCAAATTAACTCTTTTAACATTTGTTTTCATCAATTTATCCCTCAAATATTAGAGTATCACCATCTTAGTTATTTAAAAAAAAAATCAAATTAGTCCCTGAAAAAACACATTAATTCATCCATACAAAAGAATTATACAAGAACTAAAAAAATAATTTGGTGACAATTTTATATATTTAAGGGATTAATTGGTTGAAAAATTAGTTAGAGAACTAATATAGTAGTATTTTAATTTTTGAGAAACTAATTTGATGATAAAATAAGACTAATTTGGTAATACCTCAATCTTAAAAGAATCAAATTAAGGGTTTAATCATGATATTTTAGTCTCATAATTTTTTTTAAATGATCCAAATAACCTGAATTTTTTACACCCCAATTTTTATATTCCCTTTACACCTCTCTATTCCTCCTAAAGGGCACAGGGAGAAGGGATGGAAATAGGTCGAGTCGAGCTAGGCTTTCCAGGTTTAATTTGAGTCTAGTCTCCATCTTAAATTCATGGCCTGAGTCTGACCTGTTTACCTGATATAGACTTTATTTTATGGTCTGAGTTTGACCTATTTAAAGTCTGACATGGCCGGAAAGCCTGCTTAAAACCCTGTTTTATAGTAAGGTACTTAAATATATCATAAGCATGTATTTAAATAGACTTATAGGCCCAATTTTTTTTATGTAAGACAACATACTTATATATTTACACAACCTAATTAATATATAATTATAGATGGTAATATAATAAAAATCTTTATAATAATAATAACAATATAAAAATATTAGTATTTTATTTATATTTAGTTAAATAAGTCATCTTGATAAGCTCAAAAGATTTTTGTGGCCTGACGAGTGGCATGACCTGTTCCCGCCCCTAAATTAGGGAGGATAGACATAGAAAAATAGAAGAAAAGAGAGAAAAGTGAGAGATGAAAGATGTGATAAGTGATATAATGGAAAATAATGATAAAAAAAATGAGGTGTAAAGGAATATGTAAAAGAGTGAAGCGTGAAAAAATTGAGATTGAATTCTTAGGGCCTGTTTGTTTACAGGATTTTTTAAAAAAATGTGACTATCTTTTTGTTTCTGAAAACTGAAATTCTAAAACTACTCTAGGATGTTTTGGAAAATTGAACTATTTCATTTGTAAAATAACGGTTCTTAAAAATTATTTTGCAAAGCATCTTTAAAAAACTAAAAAGCAAAACACAATCAAATACACCTCATGGTTTTAAATTGCAGTTGAGCTGACAAATGCAATTACAATTGTGGCTGTTGCGATTGCAGGCATTGCAATTCTCACAATATGCATTGTAGCCATTGTGGTGTGAAATTATTTATTTTTGCACCAAATGTAACGTGAGTCATCTTTACAATCCTACATCTTGTGCTCCTTAGTCCCTCCTCCCAAATCTCATCTTTCCTTTACCATCACCCTAGTATCATCCTTAAATCCCTCTAACCATTTAAAATTCTCTCTAAATATACTAAATAAAGAAAGAAAAAAATGAAAAACAATTTTTATGAGGGGTTCAAGACCTGTTGCAGTCTAATGTGGCTGTTGCACCTGTTGTATGGTAGTCGTTGCAATGTTACACTACGAATTTTCCTATAATTTTTAAACATAGTAATTGCAGTTTGATGTGACCATGTCACAATGGCAATTAATGCACCTACATCAGACTTGATAAGGTCTGCAATTTGAAACCATGATATACCTTTAATGACCTCCCTCTCTATAATGTGTTTGGATTGGTGATGATGTGAGTCAAATGCATTCCAAAAGTGAAAGCTACTTTGGGTAGCTTAAATGGATGATTTCTTTTTCTCTTGAGATTTTTTATAAACTTATAATGCACATTCATCACTCTTGAAATATAACATTTGTCAATATCTTACAATAGGGTTAAATATGATTTTAGTCACTGGAGTATGACCTGAATTTGATTTTAGTCCCTAAAGTTTAAAATTATTGGTTTTGAGTCTCTAATGTTTTGAAATGTACGTAAGTTTAGTCACTGATCCCTTAACAACATTAACTTTAATGTTAACGAGACAACTAGATTTATATGTCAGTTTGTCCAATCACCTTTAATGAAAATGATTTGATAATTGATAAAATAAACACTAGGGTTTCTTTTTACATGCAATTTTAACACTGCAAATGGTAATTGTAATTTTTCTATTTTAAATTAATAATTTTATTACATCTACAGTAAAACCCTAAATGAAAGCTGACGAGGTAAGTTGAATTGTTATTCAATTGTCAAATCATTGTCATTGATATCTTTAAATTTAAAAACGGGGAGTGATCAAATTTAATACATAGAAGTGGATATAATAATATTATGAGTTTAACATATATGCATTCCAAGTGAAAAAAACTTTTACAGTATCATTTAATGATACATTACTATATTATTTAATGAATATAACACTCATATGTTATTAAACTTAATAAACGATATAGAAATATATAATTAAATGACATACTACAATTTTTTTACATTGAGAATATATATCTTATAAATTTTAATATTATTGCTTCAAGAATCAGAAATGTATGAAATTTTTAACAAAAAAAAATTCTGTCATACGTGAAATATCATATTCTCCAAGTTAATTACTCTCCTAGAAATAATTTGACAATTATCAAAATATTCTTATTTAAGATGCGCTGAACATGCAGACAAAACAGAATGAAATATATTATTTTATTTCAATGTTTTTGTTAACACAATTAAAATGTGCCATTTTTTAATCTATTGATTCATTATGTTTTATTTTAAAATACGCGAAAACATTATTGAACAAAACATGTGTGTATTATATCCCGTTTAGATTTAGTGCATTGCTTCATTAGCAAATAGTTAGCTACTTATATATGAGTGATAAGTGCATTGAATCAAATCCAAGAGGGAATAATGAAGGAGCAAAGAAATTTCCCTACAACTAGGCAATCCAATCCTTGCTAACAAGCTATATATGAACTAAAGTCAGCAATTCCTGCTGGCTAATTAATGTACCTTATTCAAGCCTCTTCTAGAAGCCACATGAGCTGACCCAATTGAAATTGCATGTGAAAGGGTGAAACCATATTTGAATTAATGGAAAGAGAAAGTGAAATGGAATTGAGTTAAAATAGATTGTATTAAATTAAATAGGACGAAATAAAATCATTCCATTCCATCCAATGTTTCACTTATTCTTCCCCAATTTAATTTGAGGGTACAGAGGAAGGTTTACATCTTCATTTATAAAGTTGCATCAGTAGAGGTTTTACAACTCTGTAACTTTATCCAGCTTATATTATAAATAAACCAATAATTCCAATTTCAAGTATAGTAATGTAAATGAAAGGTCACTCACTGTCTAGGAATCAAGTGATGATCATATTCATTATGCAAAATGAGTTGAAAGCCTAGAAGTCTAGCAACCCACCTCACATGCTTACTGTGACAAATGAAACCACAATTCACAAGAATTTTAGCTCTATTAATATAGAAACAATTTAGTTCTATTACTATCTCAGTGTGCAAGGTTAAGTTGGGCAACATAAATCATTTTCCCTGTTCCCAATTGGCTTAGAAGCCTTTCTCTGGCATTCCTCAATGCATCTAGAGCTTCAAGCACTCTTTCATTAACCGGTTTGTGAGTGGCCTGTCTGTTGTGTTGCTTGAAAAGTAACAGGAACTAAAGCCATTGAGTTATCATTGAAATCCCCATAATCATCCTCATGCCTGAAACATATCCCTGTGACACCCTTCTACCCCAGTTCTTATACAATTAATAAGTCGAAATATTTTTTTAAAAGCAGTATCCCTCAACGGGTAAAAAGGTTCACATATATCTTCATTTAAAACCTCATTCATTGTAAAACAACTTAATTAAAATAAAAGTAGAACTCAAAGGTTTTCAAAATACACAAGCAGCGGAATCTCCAAATTATCAATAATTAAAACATCTTACTCGTCATGTAAGACATTTAAAAGTGTTTACAAAATCCTTCCTAACTAGAAACATAAAGAAAAGAACCCTCAATAATATGCCCTGATGTCACATGTACTAGAGCAACACTCCCTTTAATCAAAACTCGACACCAGTAGTGTCATCATCATCACCTGTAAAAATATCCACAGTATAACGGTGAGGAAAAGAATACTGCTCATACATACACATAGGAGGCTACCCTATCCGACAACATCAGCATTAATCACACCACATACTCAAACATCACATAATTCATCAGATAATATTGCCTATAATTTATCATATAACAAACATCAATATCATCATATAATTCTCCTATCCTCATTCACCAAATAATTTGCCTACTCTATTCTCAGCGCATATTACTCATTTCCTCATCACAAAATCATAACATCATCATATAACTCATTTTTATATCAGCATATATAAGACATATTCATCCATCATCATATACACCAACAACATCATCAATATCACCATAACCATCATAATCATCAATATCATCATAATCATCATAGTCATCATAATCATCATATCATCATTTTCATCATAATCATCATCACCATCATGCACCTCGCTGAGTTGTACTTCACCCACTCTAGGCTTGTACACCTCAGGTACCATATTCAATTTCATCATAATCAGTGTTCACCTCCCTGAGTTATACTCAAGTACAATCATCAACATTATCATAGTCATTACTCACTTCCTTGAGTTATACTCAGGTACCATAATCAATAACATAATCAATACTCACCTTCCTGAGTTACACTCAGGTACCATAATCACCAACATAATCAATACTCACCTTCCTGAGTTACACTCAGGTACCATAATCACCAACATAATCAATACTCATCTCCCTGAGTTACACTCAGATACCATAATCACCTCCCCAAGTTAGACTCAGGTACAACATTCACCTCCCTGAGCTACACTTCACCCCTCACCGGGCTTGTGTAACCCAAGTACAATCACCTCCCTGAGTTACATCCCACCCTTCAATGGGCTTGTGTATCTCAGGTACAACATCATATATACTCAAGCAACATTTACAGCATAAAGTTAATTAAATCATCATCACCATTATCACCTCCCTGAGTTATACTCAAGTACACTATTCACCTCCCCGAATTAGACTCAGGTACAACACCAACATCATCATCATCCATCATTATAATTAGCACCATTCATCATCATCATGTATCATCATACATATTCACCAATCATCATTAATCACATTGCATATTATGCACACCAAAACATCATTAATCACATGGCATATTCACCAATCAATATGCACACCCAATCATCATCAATCACATTGCATATTCACCAATCATTATGCACACCAAATCATCATCAACATCATTAATCATCAACACCAATATCATAATAAAGCATTATCAAACAACATCAATAATCATCAAGCACTTAGGATCTCAAAATCCACTCTAGTAATCGATTACCAACCTCTAGTAATCGATTACCTGCAAACAAAGTCTCTGATAATCGATTACAACCACTTTGTAATCGATTACCTGCAACCAAACACTCTGGTAATCGATTACCAAACTTCTGTAATCGATTACCAACACACCAACTCTCTGGTAATCGATTACAGCATCTCTGTAATCGATTACCTGTGAGCAAACAGCCCTCTTAGTTGCTTAGAACTCTCTGGTAATCGATTACCACTCCCGGTAATCGATTACCCCCCGCGACGCAGATCGCAGTTCGCACGATTTCTAACGCTTCTAAATCACCCTAATCAATCTTTAATCACTCCTTTTTGCTAAAACATCAATCATAGTCGATTATATTCATCAAAACTCATCACAAGCATCAATCCTTAACAGTTTACATGGTTTTCCCATCAAAACCCCAAATCATCAACCTTTTATTAACCCATTTTCGCTATTCTCGTTATTCTCAATCAATCCACTCAATATTCATCAAGAATCATAAAATTACTCATCAATCATAGGTTTTCATCATCTATATTCAATACAAACATTAATCAATTCGAATTTAAAGCCTTAGAGGGTCTTATGGTTGCCCTCACTACCCAAGCACCCCCACATGCACATACAAGCAACAACCCTTCCCCCACCGTACCTTATTGAAGATCGATCAATCAACAGGGAAGGCTCTTTCTTGGTTCTTAATGATCAAGTTCTAGCAATCTCTCTTTGAGACGTTGTTTCTCCGCTCCTTGGCGTTTCGCTCTCTGACGTTTTGAGAAAATAAGGATTAGGGTGAACTGAGAACCCCTCCTTAAATAAATATTTAATTGGGCCAGACTCACTCTCAACTCACTTATTCTATTTATTATTCTTATTATTTATTAAATAACCTTATTGATAAAACCACTCATAATATTAATCCTATTATTTATTTATTTATTTCTTCTACTTTATTAATTTAATTTTATTTTATTTTACTTAATAAAATTCTGATGTTACAATCCCAAATAAAGATTAGTAGCTAGCTAGCTTAAAGAAATAAAATTGAAGGATAAAAACTATTCATCTAATATAATGTCTCTAGTTCACACGTTCAAATGTAATACCATACATGCTTTCATCATTCATATATAAAACCATCATATCTTGGATTTGGATTATGACAAATATTTTCAGGGGAAGCATGGGTTAGGATAGTAGGATTACGGTTACCTTGTTGCCCATTAATTCTGCTTCCTCTTTTGCTACCTTTAATTTGAAGCCAGTCTCTCTGCTAGTAATCTCCCTCTGAGGCACTCTGAAGTATTATTCAAACCACCAGCTCCTTCCATTTTCTTGCAACTGAAATATTCAAGCAATGAACAATGTGATTCCCATCATTTCACATTGTAATGTGTGTGTGAGAGAGAGAGGATTAATTCAGAAACCCACCCTCATCTCCAAGTGTGATCTTGCTTCATAGTGGGAGCTGTCAATTGCTGATTCCCTCCCCTTTGGCCGTAACAACTTTCCATCTTTGTGGGTTGGGTAGTAACTGCTATCTCGGAGTCACCTTCCCTAAAAGATACTTTCATCAATCATTTTGGTTTCTCAATCAGTGTTAGTTTAGTAACGTTAACAGAAGTGATGATTTGGCACATTAAGTCATAGCACTGTCATGACAATAACACGTATGAGGGATTAAAATGGCACGTGTGAAGTACTAATATGACAGTAAATAGTAAAATAGTAACTTTGAGGGACTAATTAATATAATTAAAACAAAACTTTCTTGATCTAATGCAAAAATTGTAAATAGGTTTCATTCCCCTAATTTCTCCTCAATCCATCTAAACATCTTAACCCTAATTTTGTTTTAGAGACAATTAGAGAAGATTTAAGACATGATGGAATGGGGATCACAACAATATCATTTGCACCAATTGAGGAAGATATCAAATGTTTCATGGAGTAGTTTAGCTAGCATTATGGAGGTTAAAGGGAAAAGAAGAGAAATTATACGAACCTAAGAGAAATCTTGGGAGATTATTTTTCACACATGTAGCCTCTTAAATGTGATCTTATACAAATGAGGTGGAGTACTTGGAGTAGTTACTCTCATTCATAATTATAATTTTTTACGTTTAACATTTGTAATGTCTATGTTGATTTGAATAGAGATATTTTTTTATAAATGTTCTATATATTTAATTTCTACAAAGAAGTAAATGAATCAGTATGACAACAAGACATAAGAAAACTTAAAAGTGAATTGTAAAATTGAATAAAAGAACATATTCCATTGTTTACTAAAATTTGGTGATCAGATTTCCTGCATACAATATTCAAAAGACATAAAATTGAAGTTAGTTATACAAAACACAACAGTAACATAAACTTGTGGTGCAAATGAGAATGTTATGATCCCCACCAATCATTCCTCTAATCTTGTCTATTTGTTTTCGAAACATTATTACAATTTTAGTGTGTACATGAATTGTGGAAAAATTTGGGGAAGAAGACCTAATCAAAATTTTTGCATTAAGTCAGGAAAATTTTGTTTTAGCCAATTTATCCTCTCAAAGTTACCATTTAATGTCATTTTAGTCTCTCGTACATGTTATAGGCATATGGGACTGCAACATAAGAGTGCACGTGATACTTAACGTGCCAAATCATTACTTTTGTTAATGTCACCCGACAGATATTGACAGAGGGCCAAATTAAATAATTGACGAAAGTATCTTTAGGGACTAATGTGTTGATTTTTTTTCTTTTAGGAACCAAATTAACCCTAAACCCTAAACCAAATTAACCCACAAACTTTTAAGGACCAAAATCATCATATACTCTAGTAATTGTGATGATTTTGTTTTGTTTGAATCCACGTGTCCGGTTGTCCAAACCGGAGCCACACGAGATGATGAAACAAAATATTAAAAGATTGTTTTAATAGAATAAATAGGATAAAAAATGTTTTTATTTTTTCTAAATGGGTCGAGTTTAACTTTTTAATATATACTCGTAATGTTTTTTTTTTCTTTTACGTATCCACCTATAGCAAGGAATTTAACATCTCATAAATATGAAGGACTCTAAACAATGCATAAATCTCATAACAAGTGTGATATATACAATAGAGATATTAATTATAAATAGTAATAATAAGGTTCAACTCCCCTTGACGATGATCTCTTACGTACTGTGAAGAGGTCTTTGGTCATGAAATCTCACTGCTAGCTGGGACATCTTAATAATTAAGATTCTTCCTCTCCTATGATAAATGATGATTTGACATAATCCATATATACCTTTAGGTTATGTGCATGAAAGATATAAAAATTGCAACTACTTGAAAAGAGCTCAACTTCAAATTTGAATAATGGGAAGACACTTCGAGAAGTAAAAAAAATTATTTGCAACTCAAGTACTACTCAACAGTGTTTTCAAAATCAAATATTGAATATGGCTTTTGCGGGTATGCTCTATCATACAGGAACACAAAGAGACACACATTATTAGTGATTTTCGTGAAATACAGACAGACATAACTCTGAGCCCCATTTTATTTTGTTGTCACATGAAATTCAATGTTTGAACTTTGCACGAATAAGATCAACCTATTCTGTCCACCCTTAGCAGTTCCACTTCCTGTTCCTGTTCCTGCGTTAGAGCCACGTGATCAACTTGAATTGTGTTTTATTTTATTTTCTCCACCAAAAATCATATTTTTACATCAAAATCTATGCACCATTTCTATATTAAAATATGTTAAAATTGTGTATAATACCAACATGTATTAGTTCTAACGTAAAATAAAAAAAAATGTATTAGTTGGAGTGAAAGGGATTCTGATCCCTTAAAGTATGTATTTTGGGTGCGATTTTTGGATTCATGTGTATGAAAAAATACTGTTTGAAGGGATTTCTATTTTACATTTAGGAGTATTTCGAGAGATTTTTTCTCACCCTTCTCATCTTCTTAATAGTGTATAATATGATATTTTCATTTTAGGAAGGAAAAACGTTTTTAAATATCCATTTGATTTATAATTGAATTAAATTGATTCTAAAATCAATTAATGATTATAAATGAATGATATACCATTTACAAAATACAATAAATAAAATTGATTTAAAATCAATTATGTGAAATTAATTATCAACCGTTTGAAATTTAACCCAAACATGGTATCAGTGTATAACAAATATACCATATCCCTGTAGAATTGGGTATGATAGAAAGATTATCGGTCTTTCTTTCGACATAATTAATAAAACAATTGCAATATTAAAAAACGGGAAGAGAATTAATTAATGACGAGTAGGCCCAAGTTGTAATTATCAAACCCCCAAACTGTTAACTGTATGAAAATAGTGGAGGAGTAGTTCAGATTCATGTTACCATTAAATTAACATTAAACCATAAGTTACTATTATAAGGTTTCGTATTAGGCTTGCATTGTACTCAAAGAAATGTGTGTTAGCAGTGCCAGTACCAGCTTTTTACTTTATTTTGCGCTACAGATTAATCATCAAAAACTTCTACCTAACTACATTATTGTTATCGAATCCTAACTATAAATAAATGCAAGAAAGAATTTAAACCTCCACCTTTATTATTTGGCATTTTGCATGGACCATTTCATTTCTATTTAAGGGGACACATCCCTTTGGCTTTGGGTAGGGTCTGTTGGGCCACCGGCCCCGGTCTAATTGCTAATAACATTACTACATACAAGGTGTTGATGGATTGGTTAAATTAAAATCCGAAATTCCGAATCCATCATATTTAATTAATTTAATTTAATTTATTTTTGAATTTTTTTTCAGTGAATCCAAACTAAATCTCAAACCAATTAAAATCTGTTAGTATGGTTTTTCAGTCATCGGTCTAAGAAAAAAATAAATTATTATAATTATTTCAAGAATAAAATATGTTTTTTGTCCCTATATTTTTTTGTCAACTTTGATATTCGTCATTGATTTTTAAAACATTTTATTTTATATCCCTATATTTTTAAAACACCTTAATCATAGTCCCTAATGCTAATTAGTTCAATTAAATTGCTAACCCTTTTAATAGATTTTCATGTTAACCTCTAGTGTTGAGTTTCATTTAACTAATCCATCTGGTTTTATTAAGCGCAATTGAATTCAGTAACAATTTAATCAAACTAATTCAAATTAGGGACTAAGGTTAAAGTATTTTAAAAGTATAAGGACATAAAACAAATATTTTAAAACTCAGAGACGAAAACCAAAGTTAACAAAAAATACATAGACGAAAAACATATTCTTTCCCTTATTTCAATTTCTGTCCTTACATATTATTTAATTTCTTATAAAATTTTATTCTTGAATGATTTTATACAATAATTAAATTAATTTCAATTATTTATTTCATTTTAATTAATTTTTTTCTACTGTTATAATTATATATATCATTAATATCTTTATCCAAAATATGATAATGAAATGAACAGTAATCACGATAAAATAAACTTGTTAAAACTAGACGCATAAGAAAGTTAAAATGATTGGAAAAATAAAAGACAAAATGTCAAAGAGCATTTTAAAATACTAAAATCTAAAATATAATAAATTAAAAATTAAAAAAAATATTTGATTGGGTTGATTAAAATTAAAAAGGATAAATCTGAAAAATGAACCAATTTTAGTTGGTTTTGTTGGGTTGGAATATCCTCTGCAGTGGTACTGCATCTAATAACCATAAATTAATATATTAGCTTTTTAATTTTTTTAGATATATTTAAAAAATGAACGATCGAGATCTTATCTAATTTTAAAATAACTAAGAGGATTTGGTCCCTTTTTGTTTAGGGTTGAAGTGAAATAAATCATTCAACCAAATAAATATGAACTAATTTTGTTGATTTAGTTTTGATCATTGCATTCATTGGGTAACATAAAGGGAAAAATATATTTTTAAAAAACATGTGTCTATTTTATTAAAAATAGACGACTTTTATATTTTTCACATCTCATTTCTCTTATATTTTTACCCTCTCACTTTCTATATCTCTCTCCCATTTTTTATTCCATCATATCCCTTGTTATATTTTTTACTTTCTCTCTTTTAGTTTTGTTTTTCCTGTCTATCCCTCGTGACACGTTCTTTTCACACAATCACGCTCCATTTTGGAGTGTGAATAAAACTTTTTTGAAAAATGAATACCACCCCATATGTGATGATCTAATTACTAAACCTTAAAAAAAATTATCCATGAAAGCTAGCTTAGAGATGAAAAATGAACAATTTCTCCTTCCACCTCATTAAATTATACAATTTTTTTTATAACATCAACCCTTAGATAAGACTTTTTAATATAAAAAATTATCATTAAAATAGAAAGTGTTAATTACATTAAAAATATAGGGTTCTACTTACAAGTGTCATAAGTGTAACATTCCGAAAATTAGAATCTAGAAATATCGTGGAAGTCTTACCGCAAGAAGGGAAGTCACAAGTAAGATGAGAACTTAGGGGTTGGAGGGAAAATAAGAAAAGAGTTAGGGAATCGATTAAGAGTTGTGAGTTTTAAGGGAACCGATAAGGGAAAAACTAAGCATTAAGCAAAACCTGACTGTAGAGTTAGCATAGGGGAAGTCACACCCAGTGGTAGAAAGGCTAGCATGGTGAAGAAGTGAGGAAGGAAGTAGAGACATTGGGACTAGGGAATTAGATTGTGACGGAAGGATCTAAGCTTAAACGAATTGATCGAAAGGAGGAAGAGAGACGTAGACTCAAGGAACCGAGGTAGAAGGTGATTTTATGGAAAGGAACCAGGGAATAGAGGAGCCTAGTCTCATGGACACTTAGAACCCTTAACGTAGCCTTACTGGAGTGAATTGATGAGTTATAACATGATTCATGTAAAGTGTGCCCCGTTAGGCTTCAACCAAGGTTATTGCTTAATTTGGGTTTTAAGCCTAATGACCTTGGTGCATTAATTCGATAATACCTAGAGTTGTAGGTGTCCAATTGAGGTGTTTTCACTTGCATTAGAAAACTAAGATTCGGGCTTCAGTTTGATATGCTATACGATAGTATTCCGAGCTCATTTGCACCTCCAAACAACAAGTTTACGTGCTCGAGCGCACAAATGAGTCAATTTTAGAATTTTGGCAGCAACTTTGGGCGCTCAAGCGTCCTAGTGCGCGCTCAAGCACGCATGCCTGTTGCTGTTTTCTCCCAAATAGAAGCTGTGGGCACTCAAGCGCCCTGGGGCGCGCTTAAGCGCGCGAGCGCATCCCTATTTCCAATAATTTGCTGAATCTCTCCCCCCTCTTCATTTCTCTTCTTCCATAGGGTTTCTAGAGAGAGGGGGTGAGTTTTTAGAGAGAGAAAGTGGGAAGGAGAAGGAGCTAGCTGGATTGAAGCCTCCCTACCATCTTGGAGCTTGGATTCTTCAACTCCTCCATTCTTTTGCTTCTATTATTCTTCATTTTTCCTTGTTCTAAGGTGAGTGTGGTTCTCACTCACTTTCATTGTTGTTTGATAGTCCATGTATGACCTCTATTCTTACTCCCCCTTTCTATTATTGTTTATTTTGAATGATTATAAACATGCCTAGGGTGGATTGTTGAATGGATTGACTGTATGTGCTTGGATTCCAAACCCTAGGGTAGTAGATTTGGGTATTTTTGCACTGTTGAACTATTAACTGCATTCTTGAGCATTCATGGGCCTTAGGCCATCATTGAACATATTGCAAGGGTCTTTGGACTATCATAGAGCCTTTGGGCTATCATAGTGCCTTCGGGCTATCATAGAGCTTTCGGGCTATCACAGGATCTTCGGACCATCATAGGGTCTCCGGACCATCACAGGCCTTCGAGCAACCATGTTTAAGAAAGACGAGGTGATCTTATCGACCTCCCGGTCAAGGGGAAGATGGGGGATCCTCACCCTAAAAATAATCACAGTCATGATCCATGCATGCTTAATAAAACTTAATCATAGGTGGCCCTAAACGACGGTCCTTGGTCACATGACCGAGCGCTCAATCACAGTCACAGTTAGCGAAAAGACCCCGGATGTCGCGTAAAAACACATCACAACCATGTTTGCATCATTTCATAGACATTGGATATACGCTGGAATTTCTGATTATGCTTACCTACTCTCATGTATGTGTACTCTTGATGTAATTGTGAAATGTATACGTATGTTTGTTGCATCTCAGTTGTCTGACTCCTCATGCCGCACATGCTTTTATCGCACTCACTGGGACGTAGTCCCACGATGTGGGAATTATATTCAGATGTGCAGATTGTTGTTCAGGTGCTTGATGGAAGAGTTGTGAACTTATTTGAGTGGGATGTTGTAGCCTTGTAACTGTAGTTAAAATTCTAGACTTGTGGGGTAGCACACAGGATGACGCGAAATAATGACGCGAAATAATTTCATAAACTTAGAAAATTGTCTTTAACGGACATTATTTCTAGGTTCACGGAATTAGGACGTTACAATAAGTACACTGATTCAGGATTCCTAAACAAAAGGTTTTTATTAAAAATCACGATATTGATTTTATATATAATATTAAATGCTACGCACTTCTATTTTAATTTGGTTCTTTAACAAGTGTCCTTAGGACACTCATTAGCATTTCACAAAAATATAAATGAATAAAAAATACTTTTTATTTTAATAAAAAAATTATATTTGAAAATATATATGATATTCTCATCTAAAGGCTGATTTTATTAAAATCATAAATAAATCATATAACTCCAATAAGAATAGCTTTGAATTTTATAAATATATAAGTTTTCTAGTTTGGAGTTCAGAATGAAGTCATTAATTAAAGGGAAGAAAAATATACAATCACCCAAAAGTGTAATGTGAAAGTTTAAAAATTAATTGAGATGGAATGTGAAAGGTCAATGTGTATTTACCTTTAGATAGAGATTTTTTTTTTTTTGTCTTTTTGTTCTATTTTATTATTATTTAATTTTTATCAAAATTAAATTTGAAACGTGAATCAAATATAAATCAAATACAAGCACCGACAAAATTTTAATGTAGTTAATATAGTTTAAAATTTGTTAATTAATTGTAGTACGTAAATGAATGACTCTAACTTTATCTTTATATATATATAAGTAAGGTAGTGAAAGTGGCCAATACAATCTAAAGTGAGGGTAAAATAGTAAATTCCTTTAAGTAAAACTTCTAAAAATAGAAAGTATCATGACATTTCAAATGATTAATATTAAGTATCATGACATTTCAAATGATTAATATTATACATCACCATTAATTAACTATAGTAATTATAATAAAGTAAATATCATTATAAAAAAAATTATGATAATAAGAAATATAAATAATGATAATGTAAAGCATATATAATAATTTAAAAAATAAAAAATAATAATAAGAAATTTATAACATTCTCAAACACTTAAAAAATTAATTTATAATCATGTTGGTAGTAATTATAGTAATTATTTAATTATAGCTATTTTTATATAAAAAATAAATATTATTTAAAGCTCATTTTAACAATTTCAATATTAAAAATGAAAGGTTTATAACATATATAAAAACATGATACGAAATTTAAAACATGATAAAATAATTTCAAAAAGGTAAAACTTTATTTTAAAAAATAAAAATATAATATGAAATTTGAAATTTCAATATTAAAGTCAATTTTAACAATTAATATTAAAAAAAGTTTATAACATAAATAAAAATATAATAAAAAAATTATAACAAATTAAAATAATTTAGAAAATCATTTCAGAAAATTAAAAACGTAATACGAAATTTGAAACATGCCCAAACACTCAAAAAATGTACAACTTTTGTTATAATAATTATAGTAAATTATCATATCAAAATATCAAATACCAGTATTAAAGGTCATTTTAATAGTTTAAATATATTAAAAAAAATGTTTATAAGATAAATAAAAATATACTATGAAATTTTAAATAATATTAAAAAAATATTTTATAACTACGTTAATAGTAATTATTATAATTATTTAATTACTGTTCTTATGTGGGTTTCCTATTTTTGTTTAAAGGGTCTTTGTGACCTAGGATCAAGAACAACGTTTCTTAGTTTTCATGCTTTGCAAATGTCAAAGTCCCGACTAAATATTTAAAAAAAAATTGTGATTGGTTATGACCATCTTCATTTGGTTTTCAATCATACTCTCTACCGACTCTTTTTTCCATGGAAGTCATATTTAAATTTTTTATACATATCCATGAAATTGACTAATTTTTTAAACTTTCCCTTTCATACTCCCTTTCATACCGATTGAATTTTTCTCCAAAGAGATTCACTTATGATTAATATTCACCATTCTCATTTAATAGTGTTAAATTAAATGATTGCATCTTTTATTCCCAACACACTCTTATATGTTATAGTCTTTTATATCTTTTTATTTATTTGAAAAGATTTTATTTTATTTGATTTGTTATCTGATCTATAATAAAAAATTCATACAATATAATATATAATTTGTTATCTCTAATGCTTATGGAATGACCCTTAGTGAGATTTTTTCTATTGCTTATGGAATATACCTCTAGCACATACATTATTCTTGGAATTGCTTTCAAACGTAACACTCATTATTTTATTTTAAGGTTTAAATTCAAATAGACCGAATTATACTATTTATTTCTAAACACCAATAATTTCCTTGCCAACTTATATATGCTCGCATTTGGCAATACAATTGAGTAGAATTAAAATTTTATGGGTTATAGGCATTATTTAGTTCATCAACCACCTAAAAACTTTGCTAGCTAGTTTTACCCATAACCAAATCAAATTTTAATTTTCTATCAAGTGAAATTTTGCAAAACAACTAAGTTGTTGCAACACATACAAAAATAAGTCACCAATTAAAGAAATTTTGCAACATTATCAATATTTCATTTATCATTGTCAACAATAAAATTTAAAAAAATACAAAATTCAAATAGTTATCAACCTTTAAAAAGAGTTAGTTATCCCATTAAAAATATATATAAAAAATTCTTTGATAAACTACAAAAAAAGAATAATAGTTCCTTTTTTAAAAATGTACTTTTGAAACTTTTAGAATGTTTAGATAATCATTTTTTTTCATAAATATTATGTAATCAATAAATTAAAATAATTTTAAAAGTTACTATAGTTTTTAACTTCTTTATAAATATAATTTAAAATAGGATTTAACAGATATACATGGACAATATAAAAAAAAATTGAGTTTAATATATATACACTGTCAGTGTAAAGAAATTTTATACAGACATCCAATGATGTGCTGACACATCATTGAATTTAATAATACCTTCTTCTGTGGGGAAAAGTTGGACCAGTAATTCTCGGTCTCTGGACCGCGTATACCAATTAAATCCAAAAAATTTACATGTCGGGGTGGAATAAAGGAGAAAGGGAAATAGCTTGAGTTTGTTAGGATATATTGTGCAAATAAAAAATTGAGACAAGGATAAGAATAAAAAATGAATAGAGAAAAATAATAATTCACGTTAATATGTAATTTTTAACTTTCATATATTATGAATTCTATTTATTAAAAAATTATTATATGTCTTTTTTTATCAAATTATTATTATATGTCTAATACCACAAAATGCCCCGTGTATGGCACGGATACACTACTAGTATACTATTAGAGTAATGTGATGTGATGGTGATCTAAAGAGAAAGACTCAATTAAAGAATTATGAAACTATAGAAATTGAGTTGCAAGTTTCTAAAATATAAAAACTTATTTGAACAGTCCCAATAGTACAGCAATTAATAGAATAATTAATTTAATCTTAATTTTTTTTTATAATTTTTTTAACCCTACGTATAAACGAGTTAAATGACTTATTAATACAGAGGTTGATTCTAGCAATTAAAATAAAAATAAAAAATAAGTAAAAGGATTTTAAAATAAAATCAATTTATATTTACAGCTTCTTAACCAAATAATTTTATTTATAAAGCAAACCAATCACTAAATATTTCATCCCAAAAGACTTTAAAAAGAATTTTCTAAAATATTGCGCATGCCTTCATCTCTTCTCCTGACTATAATAGTGCTAACATATAAGTCTTCATCGGGTTAAATTGACTAAAATCAACTCAATAATTCAAACCAAACAAAATGAATTAAGTTCAGGCTAGTTTGAATATTTGTTTTACTCAAATGCCAAATCCAATTCATACAAATGGTTTTGGTTCTAGTTTCATGATTTCTCAACTTAAAACTCCAACTCGATCAAATTTTTTATTTTTAAGCTTTTTGGAGTAGTGCATTTTAGACTCTAATAATTAGGCTTTTTTTTTTGTCGTTCTAAAATTAGGCTTATTCTCTTCTTCCGACTCTTCTTCATTGAATATAACAGTCTCATCCAGTACCTAGCTATATCATATACTAAATCATTATATGATAGTCTTTCAAAATTATTTTATAAAATAGTTTTTTTTAAAAAAAAAAAATAGCCACAATCAAACTGATCCAAAGTTTGAGTTGAATATAACTGGATCACATTATTTAACCTGCAAGGAGATGCTCCTGGTCCAAGGATTATGAGATCCATTTAGTTGCGGGCTGAATTAGTTTGGTAATGTTTATCTCCATATTGAACACATAAATTGGATGACAAGTGAGGAAGTGGATTTCATAGGGGTTATTTTTAGCACCTCTATTTTTGCTATTCACACCCCCATGATTTCTTTTTTTTTTAAAAAAAAAATACCCTCGTATACTTCCAGAAGTGCATTTCCGAGGACCTTCGAAAATCAACTTCCAAACAATAAATGATAAAAATTACTTCCGGAATAAATTTTCAAGAAATTTTTAACTTCTGGATATTAAATTCCGGAAATAAACTTCCGGAAGCTTCTAGAAATTCACTTCTGGAAACTTACTTCCGAAACCTTTTGGAAATTTATTTTCGGAAGTGTAAAATTTGTTTAAAATTTTTTCTTTGCTTAGCGATGGACTTAGAGACCGAATTTTTCCATCCTTGAGCCCAAAAACTAAAAAAAAGTTTAGCATGGGGTAAGGGGTTGGGATAGTGGGGAGAAGGAAAGGGGAGGGCGTGGGGTGGAAAAGGGGTGGTGGTAGGGGTGTTGGGACTTGGGAAGGGGAAGGGGTTGGGAAGGGGGAATGGGAAGGGGAGTGGGGGTTGGGGTGGGGGTGGGGATGGTGAGGAAGGTCCATGGGGTGGGACGGTGGGGAAGGGGTGGGGTGGTTTAGGAAAGATGGGATCGGAAATGGTGCTAAAAGCAACCCCCGACTTCATAACTCATAAGGTCGGCAATTTTAAAGACTCATTTTGGGCTTCCTGGGTACCCTACCACCCTTATATATTTCCATCAATTTCCAAGAAGCAAAAAGCTCGATACTTTCTTCAAGTCACTTTTCCCACTTATATCCTTTTATATATATTTTGAAAATGATTTCCCTAATACCTTTTTCATAAACATAAAAAAGGGTGAACAAGGGTCAAGTTAGACATATTTTCAACACCTAACCAACCACATGCAACGAGTTGATTCGTATCGGGTTGAGACCCAACTCGACCCAAACTGAATGTGTATAGATCAAGTTGTTTTGGGCATTTGGATTAGAAATAAAAAATCGAGAGGGAAAAACTCATAAACCAGAATCTTGTACCCCTCACCCTAAGTTTCGGCGTCTCTTCTTCTCCAAAAACCAGAACATGATAATACATCTTTATTTTTCTCTTTCCCTTAAATTACGTCTTAGATCTACACATATTGCAATTTGTAACCGTACAACACTTACTAGTATGTTGGATGTCGTGACAGCCGGAGGGGCGAGTGTGGCCATGGAAGTTGGTGCATGGATGAGGTGATACAATTGCGAAGTTGAAGAGACGTGATACAATTGTGAAGTTGAAGAGACTGCGAAGGTGATTGGTTTGTGGAATATAAACCCCACAAAGCTAGAAACCAAGTTGCAAACTACATATCAGGAGCAGAAAGTAGATGTTGCAAAAATGGAAGACCAAAATTGGTTAGCTGAGTTGCTGAAAGCCCACTAGGGATGGCAAAATGAGCTTGTCTCGTATGGCCAACCCGTCCTAACCCAAGAGCACATTTAACTCGTCACGTGTTGGCCCATTTTAAAAACGGGGGCTATTAGCGTGGTTGGGACGAGCCAGCCCGTTGGGCTGACATAATTTTTTTGTCCAAAAGATAAGAAAAACAAGGCTTAAGGTTTGACACGATCACACAACAACTCATTAGGTTTAGGGTTTCATTCAATTTCATTCCCCACTCACACAGAGTCACATACACAAAACTAGTAGACTCACGCCTCTCTTTCTCTCTGACCCCTCGTTGTTTCTCTTTCAGACAACTACCATTGGCCGCAGTCCGCACCACGACGCACAGTCGTTTATCGTTGTTCTTTTATAAGTTGATCCACACCAACACGGTGTCATCTAGTTCCCAATCAAGATATGTACATTATGTCGCATCTCCACCTATCGTTGTTTCACCCGCACATTGAGTGATCTGTATTTGTTTCATCTCTAGTTCCATCGTCGTGGCGCCAACATTGATGACCCCCTTTGTCGATCTACTATTTCTCTCATGTCAATCTGTTATTTCTCCTTTATCAATCTGTTATAGCACCCATTTTATTTTTGTTTGGTTTTAATAGGTTTGCACAGATAATTGGTAACACTAGCTTTATTCACCCACCGTTTTTCAACCATGCACAAATAAGAATGACAAGAAAAATCTAAATTAAACGATGAAAGCAATGTCCTACATTCACAAGAGCCATAAGAAATCTGAAGTGATTTTTACTTTTTAACATTTGTTTTTTTTAACTTTATTATTTTTCATTATTTTTAATTAAATTCTTATAAGAATTTTGAAGCGACTCTTAATGTTTATTATTTTTTTTTTGTTGGCTTGGGATTTTTTGTCCATTTTCAAATTTGGGTCAACTTATCTCGTCTCGTTTTCTGACGAGCTGACCACAGGTCGGGGTGTGGCGAGTCACATGACATAAAACATGTTACCCGAATTGATTAGCTCAGGTTCACTTCTTTTTAAACTGAATATTCTCGACAAATTGAATCGACTCGATGAAAACCATTCAAGTTGGGTCAAGACATTCGAGCTAGTCGTGTTAACCTAACCCATGTTCACTCCTTATGTTAAAACTTAAAACTATGAATATTAAAAAACATACAAGGTAATAATGAATCAAATTAAAATAGTTATAGTTAGACTACAAAATCATAAATATCTATGATATATAAATGTTAACTCTTAATTATAAATGATTTTTTTCCTTTTCTGTAATTGAATTTGTAATTGAATTTATAATATATATATATATATATAGAGGCTTGTTTTGATTTTATGCATTGAATCTAATAATTAGATATAATATTATTATGGATTTCCCAATTGTAAAACACTTGCCTTATTGTGAAAGGATTTATTTATCGTTTTAAAGGTAATATTTCATCTATGATCATGTTGTTGTGGATCATGTATTTTTAATATTGAAATTGTTTTTTTCTTTGTTTATGTTTGTATTAAGATTCCTTTCTTAGAGATAGATGTTGTTGCAGTAGGCATTATGGATTGTACATTATGCTTTGAGAAAAAAGAAGGGAATGGCGATGGATGCTTAGTCAAGGTTTAAGAGATCTTTAACCATATGGATTGGATACCCCCCCTAAAGGCAAATGCTGACACTCAATTGCATGAAATAGGTTCTAAAATGCATCAAGGTAATTCAAATAAAGCAATATGGTATTTGTCCCCAATTAAGAAATTTTTAAATAATGATACAAGTTGAATGTGACATGTTTGAGCTTTAGAGTCTTCTCAAGAGCATTGCAAAGTTCAAGTCTTGCCCAAAAGTCAAATGTTCAAAGTTCAATCAAGCCTAAATATGATAAAGTTCAACAAGTAATTTAGCTTCAATTTGTAGTAGTAAAGAAAATGCTTATAGGTATTCACATAATCTACTCATTTATACTTATGTTTAAATATTATAGGAAAATGTTAGAAAAGTAATTACTAAAAACTACATCTATTAATTAGTATAATTCATAATAATTATAACCGGTAGATATCATTTATACAAGTGTCATATAACCATAAAGTTGTAAGTGGTCTTACATGTCATCTTGTCATTGATGGAAACTTCTAGAGATAACAAAGTGAGGTATCAAGATTGATGTGCATGAAAAAGATCCGCTTTTTATTGAGCAAATTTATATATGTTGTCTCTTACTATAGGGTGAAATGTTGTGCAAGCCAGAACATTCTATATGCTTTTGCTTATTACTTGAATGCACTAAATTTAACATTTTTTGTAGTGATGTTTTTCTTGTCACCATACCGCTCAATGAGGAGCTAAATTGTAGATTTTATTTTTAAGGAACTTTAGGGTAAAAGAATGTTATTGTTCAATACCTTATTTTATTCTCTATCTTTTATTGACGTGATTTATTTTGTAGCAAGAGCGCACTTATCACACGAACATTTAATCTCTTCCTCAAAACAATAGTATAATTGTTGTTTAATCTTTTGAATAATCTCATTAATCTCGTTCATGAATTATAATTAATTTTAACCTCATTCCTATGATATAACCCATCATATATCTAAGATCGATTGGAAGAGTACATAACAACCCATTTTCTAATATCAATGAGAAGGACTGTTAGCCACATGGGACAATTGCGGATTCATAATATAATAATGAGTTTTGGAAAGGTAAAAATTTATTTATATAAGCATGATTTTAACCTAATTATTGATTCTAGACAAACAATCATGAAATTGAGCCACACAGTGACTTACGGGGTTTGACAAGTAGCAGTGGAAGCTTGACTTATGAAGATCACTTTATATCTATACAACAAATGGTCTATAATACTTTTAGGTCAGGGTTTAAGACTTTGAGTGAGAAAGAACCGCCTAATGAAGAAGCTCTATGATATTATGAATCGCTAACGGTAGCAAACTAACTCATGTATGATGGGGCTTGTGATTCAAAATTATTAATACGTGTGAGACTTTGGGCATGCAAATGCAATTGGAATGTGCCTGAAAAGTATCTTGATATTTTTAATAATGATGCTTGTGCACGTAACACCTACAAAGAGGTCATTGCCATAAAATTATTATCAAGCAAAGAAGTTAGTGTCCATGTTAGGGTTGAAGTCTCAAAAGATCAGTTATCGTGCCGTGTTAATGGTTGCCTGTTGTATTACAAAGATGCAAGTAACCTAAGTAGGTGTATCTTTTATCATGTTGCTTGGTATGTTCCTCACAAGACTAGGATGGGTAAATACAAAAATGTTGCAGTGAAAAGATTGATTTGCCTTCCTATCACTCTTGGATTATGCAAATGTTGCATGCATAAATGGAGTTGACATCTACGAAGTGATGACATCACGAGAACATAAGTAGTTTGGGTATCTTGTGTAATCTATTTAATGGGGATGCTTGGAAACATTTTGATGAGATTTATCCATGCTTTGCATCTGAGCCAAGAAATATGAGTCTAGGCTTATGAGTTGGTAGATTTACACCTTACATTTAGGCACCTTTATCACCATACTCATGTTGGTCTCTCATTGTTACACCATATAACCTTTCTCCCAAAATATGCATGACAAAAATTTATTTGCTTCTAACGTGTTTTATACGTGGCCATTCTAACCCAAAAGCACTCATAGATATTTACCTATAACCATTAATTAATGAATTCCAACCGTTGTGGAGTTGTTGCATTTTGAAGTATGATATCTCCACTAAACAAAACTCCATCATGAAGGTTGCACTACTTTGTACAATTATTGATTTCTCAACATATGGTATATTATTTAGGTCTAAGTGGGCACCCAAGGACAATTCAATTTTAAGTGTATATTTATTTATTTTTAAATTACATATCTAACTTGTTTTACATATTAAAAATAAACCTTATATAAAAATACAATAATAAACAAAATAAATTAATGGATATTTAAAATTTTCAAAATAAAAAAATTTAAAATATAAAAATAAATAAGTTATTAATTATCAATGGGTTGATTGTAAAAGATTTTACTATGTATTAATCGATAAATTCCTCAAAAAAAACCAATGATTGCATGTTTATCGTCAACTTACCAACAAACTCATCATGATTGTTGATAAAGTTTATCAACGCTATAACTTCTCATAGAATAATGGTTATCGATCAACGAGGACGGGTTTAGGATTCACTTGAAAGTAGAGCTGACAATTCGGGCTATTTGGCCTGACAAGATGCAGGCAACGAGTTTTTACGTGTCGGGCTAAAAAACTCGAAAGTTATCCAAATTTCTAAAATAAAGGTCCAAGCCCTACATTTTTTTGGGCTTTTTCTTGTAGCCTTAAACTTTTTACTGGTTTGTAGGCTACCCGGTCTTTTTGCGAGTTTTTGCGGGTAGCGAATTTTATTGAGTCAAGTTAAAAATCCTGGGAGTTATTTAGACTTTTAAAATAAATGTCTGAGTCCTACGTTTTTGCGGGTTGACTTAGTCAGACTAGCCCATTTTATTGACACTACTCAAAAGGGCCCGAAAAAAATAATAATAAATATTAAATATAAATTATAGTCATCATACCTTTTAAATAAATTATATATGTTATATATTTATGTTATAAAATTTATCAATAATAATATTTATATTAAATAATTTGTTTATAGAAATCATTTAAGAGGATTGAATTTCAATAATAAATATTAAATAAAATTTATATTATAAAATTTAAATGTAACACACTTTTATCTAACCTTTTTTATTATTATATATATTACTAATATTTTTTTATATATAGTAGTACATTAGTAAAAGATAGTAGTATATTATCAATTGTGTATTATTGACTGTTTTTTGCCCTTATAAACAACTTTTGATCATTAATAATGACGTTTAATTATTTTTATAGTGAAACTTTATTGGTTTAAAAAGAAAAAAGTGAAAAAGTGAAATCACAAAATTCAAACTAGATAAAATTAAAATACAATTGAGACGAATTTCAATATGATTTTTTTATGAATTTAATATATATATATGTGTGTGTGTGTGGAGTTAAATTATTTAATTACCAACAACAGGGGTTGATTCAAGTGGTACATGTTTATTTTCCATTAAGCAAGGTCTCGGGTTCGAGTTTTGTGGATGAAAAAAAACTCCGTTGGGAGAGCTAGCCCCACCACTAAAAATAGGTAAATTATTTAATTGATGTACACGGTCAGTGTAAATAAATTTTACACATATATCCAATAGTGTGTCGTCACACTATTTTATGAATGTGACTGATGTGACAACACATCATTATATGTTTGTGTAAAACTTCTTACCGTGTATATCATTTAAATTTTTTTGAGTCCTGCATACTGGTTAAGGAATCATATATAGTAGGTATTTATTGGAAATCATAACATTCATGGCATCTATTGAATTAAATATTACACAATCCAATAAAAAACTTCTAATTTTGAAATCTTAACTAGTGCCATAAGAACACTTGTAAGTATTTCTCATTTTTTTTTATTTTATACATAACAAATGCATTGTAGTAAGAGGTTTCATTTGAATAATTGCCTTTTTAGTAACGATTTTTGAATAATTTTTTTAAGTCAATAATATACATACAATACATGCACACGCAAAATAGGAAAGTATTAATTTCATAATTATTAATAAAAACAAAAATATTTTCTCATATAAAATATGATAGAAATACTTATCACCTTGAAAAGATAGAAACATTTTTTTAATTAAAATATTAAATTATTTTTTTTGGTAAAAAATATTAAATTATTTTGTACTAAAAGAGTTATGAACTCATATTTATATATAATACCAAAAGACGTTAAGGTGGAACGATGCATTTGCCGTTTAGGCTGAGGAGGGTCCGTGTGACCAAATCGCTTCTTCTCCTTCCACTATCGTGTTAAGGTTTTCAGAGTTACACTTACATTACACCACGAGAGCCAATGCGCGCAAGAACAAAATAGTGCGTTTTGAAAACTCCATTTGGGTACGCGAAACGACGCAACACAATTCCTTCGCAGTTTCCTCTCGGATCCTCACAAAATCGAAAGATTTCTACAGTTTATTGCGATACGGTACGACATTACGTTCTTTCTCTCTTGATTTATCCATGGCATGAAGATTAAGTTAACTTCTACTCATAGGTAGGGGAAAGAAAATAGCGGAATTGAAAATTCCAAAAGGGGTAAAGTAGTAGCTACCATACCGATTGCATTTTATACTCTCTAGTAATTTAGACTTGTCTAACCCTTAAGAAAAGGGACTTTTGCCACTTCCTGCGAGAATTAGAAGCGATTTGTCGAAACATTTAGTTTCCGTTATGTGCATTTTCACTTCATCTCTGAATAATTCACACTGATTGCATTTTGAGTGCTTCTCTAATCTGACATGAATGCCTTAAATATATATAATCAATGCAGAATCTAAACCTGATTTAAAGAGGTTGCAGGCTAGAATCCAAAACGATGGTTTGGTAGTTTTTCCTCATGCACATTGCACTTTTTTAAAAAAAAAAAATTGTAACATAACATGGTTGGTATTAGAACATAGAAGTTGTAAGTAAACATGTTAGAACACTCTGTTAAGAAGTAGACATAAGAAGTAGACATAAGACATAAGAAGTAAACATGTTATATGATCAATTCATTTTTTTTAATTATTAATTTTGTCAAACGCTAATTTGGTTTCTTATGTTCATGAAGCTACAATCTCCTTAAAGCTGTAAGAAGTAGACATAAGATTATCATTCCATGTTTAATTGATGGTTTGCTGTTTTTCTGCAGGTTCTGTGGAAAGAATTTTTTAAATGGAAGACAAAGGAGTTAAGCAAGAATCAAATGCTTCATCAGCAGGGGTTTATGAGTTGCCTGGAGAACCTGCTGTTGTAATTAATGGGGTGCCTAACATACTCTCTGGTTGCGGCACTACCCCTCCCCGTAATGCTTCAAGCACCGTTGAAACATATGGGCCTTCAAGTTTGGGTGAGTGGTTGGAAGGGAGGGAAGTCCAGAAGTGGTTCGTGGGAAGATATTACAAAGGCACAGTAACTGAGTTTGACAAAGAATCTGGGTCGTACAGAGTTCTCTATGAAGATGGTGACTCAGAAGATCTTAATTGGAAGGAGTTGGAAGAGGTGCTTCTTCCTTTGGATGTTAAAGTTCCGCTTAAGGCATTGGCGCAAAGGATTGTCAGGAAAAACAAGAAATCTGTGAAGAATGTAGCTCGTTCCCAAAATCCCCAAGTCAAAAAAAGGTCAATGAAAGGAAAGTAGACCATACTATTTCATAGCGAGAGGCTTTAGTTGAAAATTTAGTGATTTGTAGATATCAAATACATAGCATGTAATACCAGCTGTGGCACACCAGGAAATTAATCGACCTGGAAATGTTTAGCTGAAAGAGCAATTAGGAAATTGGTGCTGATGGAAATAAAAAAAATTGTTGTAGCAATGGGGATTATTGTTGTTTTGTAGTTACTGAATTGGTCCCTTGGAAGGTTTGAAAGTTTGTTGTAACATGGTGATTGACATTATTTTGTTGCATGTTGACTTACAATCTACAACGGCATCAACAAGATTTGCTATGATGATCTGTCCTAAGTAATTATAATTGCTAAGATATGAACAAATGCTGATCTCTGAGCGGAAGCTTTTCTTAGATATCTTTGTATGCAGTGTCTGTCTTAATAGGAATTTCGGATAAACGCCAACGAACAAGGGAATAAAAGATTTTACTCTGTTTCTGTCCTCTTCGGATTTTTCACTTTAATGGATTTTAAGGTTTCATGGATGGGTTGGTTTATTTTAAGTAGTTCTTTAGTATTATTCAAGAAAAAATTTACAGCTAATATGGTACAAATTTTGATTTCGTACTTTCTCTTTCAATAAAATCTAAATCTAAGTGTATAGTTGTAATTTAATGTTTTGTTTTGTTCTGTTTTAAAATGTATTAACATAAAATAAAAAATTTTGTTATATTATATTTTTTTCTAATATGTTTATTATATGGAGCAAAAGGTTAAAAATAAGTCAGATATTTTTTGGTCAACAATGAAAAAATATATGGTTGACTTGTATGGATATTTTTTGATCGAAAATTCTTTTTTATTGCAGCAAGCTATCAAGTTACTGTGATCCCTGCTTTTACTACCGTGGTAAGTCGTGGCTGTTCTTGTAGCCAGGTCGTAGTTATTCTTCGATAGAGGTCCAAATCTTATATTCACCATTGGTCATGATTAGCACTCTTTCTTTCATCGTTTCAAGAAGCCATGTACTTGGGAGTCCACCATTGTTTATCCATATTTGATAGTTAGGATTTGGACCGTCTTCCTTGGGTCACTTTTTCTTCAATAGTAAGGTGGTGGAGGAGAACAAGTGAATTAACTATACCAATTTCTTGGAAAACCATTATAGAGGTGTTGGAATTGGAATGCAAAATAGAATCTCTCCCTCTTATTCTAATTACGTCAAATTTCATTGGTTTGATCTGCACCTCATTATCGACATCTATAACCTTTAACTATTTTTTGTAGTATGGGAATGAGGATGTTAGTGATAAAGGTTATGGAAGCCAAGAAATAAAAACAATGAAAGAAGAAGTTGGAGCTACGATGCAAGCTAAATGATAAGAGATTTAGCATGAAAATGTGGTTCATGAGAATTATTTTGAAAATGATTGATTTTTAAATGACTATTTCTTTTGCATCATTAATCATATTAATGGCTACATTATTCAAACGTTAATTAGCACTAATGATGAGGACTATTGTGAAAAAAAAATTATTGGGATTAAAAAAAATAATGTGTATTTTATATTGATGAAAAACATTTTTAAGCTTTCATCTTTTCATTTGCACAACATGCATGTCTATTATATTAAGGATTTAATTGATATATACTATCGGTGTAAAGAAATTTTACACAAGCATCTAATGGTGTGTCGCCACATCATTTAATGAATGTGACACCTTATGTGTTATTAAATTCAATAAGTAATATGATAACATATCATTGGATGTCTGTGTAAAACTTCTTTACACTGACAGTGTGTGTGTGTATATATATATATATATATATATTAAACTCTTATAGTAATACATAATTTCTCAAGTGTGAGCTGTGAATAGGGGTGGGAACAGGCTAGACCGTTCGTCAGCGGCCTACAGCATGGCCTACATCAGGCTCAGGGCAGGCCATGCCAATTTATTAAATATATCAGGTCAAGACTTTTTTAAAAACCTATATAGCAAAACATGTCAGGCCACAAGCCATCGAAAAAGCCTTTAGAGCCTATCAGGCCGACTCATTTAACTAAATATAAATGAAATACAAATATTTTATATATTGTTATTATTATTATTATTATAAAGATTTTTATTATATTACCTTATAACTATATACTTATTAGCTTGTGTAAATATATAAGTATGTTGTCTTCCATAAAACATTTGAGCTTATAAGTCTATTCAAATACTAGGGCCGGCCTAATACATGTTAAGGCCTAAAGCAAATTTTTGAGATGGAACATTTTCTAATTAACTAAAATAAATTATTATAATTATTATAGTTTTATTGAATTTTCTTTTTAACTTTTTATATATAAAATTACTTATTAAATTATTATTATATAATTAACATTTATATTAGTATTTTGGTGATTTTGATATATTATAATATTTATTATATTACGTAATAGAAAAATATGTATTATAACTAGGATTAACATGATAGGAAAAATCAACTAATAAAATAATTATTAATTATGAGAAAAGTTATAGTCAAATGAGGCCAATTATTTTAATCAAAAGAGAATTTTATTAAGAATTTAATCACTGTACATTAAATTTTACACTGTCATCCAATGATGTGTTGCCACATCATTTAATAAGCATGACACCTCATGTATTGTTAGCTCATTAATTAATATGGCAACACATCATTGGATGACAATGTAAAACTTTTTTACACTACCAATGTATATACATAAAATCCTATATTTATATAAATTTTAAATATAAGTATAATTAATATAAGTATAAAATTATGAGGCCTATGTAATATTGGGGGCCTAAAGCAACGGCTTTAGGAGCTTGGCCCTTGGGTCGACCCTGTCAAATACATGCTTATGAGCCAAAGGGTTGTGACTCAGTTGGCAACGCAGACTGAGATTGTGGGAAAAGCTCCCGGGTTCGATCCCCACTAAACACACTCTTCAGGATGGGTGAGGAGCTTTAACTGTGACTAAGCCCCGAACAGGATTGCCCCTGGTAATTGGGGATACCTGTGGTTAGCACACAAAAAAATACATGCTTATAATATATTCAAGCACCTTACTATAAAAAACATGCTTTCAGTCCAAGTCAAGCTTTAAATAGGCCAGACTCAGACTATAAAATAAAGCCTATATCAGGTGAACAAGCCAGACTCAGGTCACGGTTTAGCGTTGAAAAGTGACCAAACTCAAGTTTAGACCTCTCAAAGCAACTATTTGTAGGGTTGGGAACGTGATTTTATCACGTTTGAACACTAAACCAAACATACATGATCAAATCTATTTATCACATTAATCCACAATTTTTGCCATTTCATTTTTTTGTGTGTAGTTGTCATTTTCTCACTTATACTTATATCGTACCATTACATTATCACACAATTTTATTCACAATTACTCCATTTGTTCCTTTTTATAAGACAATTTTTTAGAAATTTTGTGTGATCCTTTTTATAAAGCACCTTATAATTTCAAGGAAGCATTTACTACTATTTTTCTTATTTGTCATTATTAACTTTATTGTCTCTCCAAATATCAAATGATAGATAGTGAAGTTAGTTAATGATATTAATTAAGGGTAAAACTTGAAAGTTAAACTATTTTTTAAACTCCAATAAAATTAACTAACTTTAACCACTTTTATTGTTATGTGTTATTTGATTAAAAGTGTCTTATAAAAAGGACATGTGAGAGTATTAATTATAATGGGGTAAAATATGTTTTACATCCCTATAGTTTTGGTCAACTTTAATTTTCGTCCCTAACTTTTAAAACTTCTGTTTTATATCCTCATACTTTCAAAAAACCTTAATCGCAGTCCCTAATATTAATTAACTTTGTTAAATTGCTAACCTATTTAATAGATTTTCATATTATTCGTTGAGACTCATTTTAGCAATATGGATATATATTAGGTTCAATTATTAAGCAATTGAATTCAGTAGCAACTTAACAGAATTAATTAATGTTAGGGACTATGGTTAAGATATTTTAGAAGTATAGAGATGCAAAACAAAGGTTTTAAAAATTGTGGACGAAAACTAAAGTTGACCAAAAATACAGGATAAAAAACATATTTTACCCATTATAATATAATATATATAATGTATATCTAAATGTAATTTAAATTCCTAGTTATAATTCAATAATTAAAACTTTCAATTCAATACATATCTAATATATAAACAAGATACCAAATTATTCTACATACATTGTTGGTTGTCAAAAACATATTTAATTTATTACTATCAATTAATTGATTTAATGAATTTACATTATTTACAAAAATATGAAAATTTTTAAAGGTTTTAAAAGAACTCGTTAAGAAATTATAAATAGAATTATTTTATAAAAAATCATGATAATTATTCCATTTATAATATTAAATGTTCTCATTTCAATTCATTAACCAATATGTTTGTTTATGGCATTTATTCGTTTCCTAACTTTGGAATCTTCCTAATATTAAAATTATGGGGTCCATCTAACAAGTGGTAGAATCGGTAAAATGGGTTAGCCTGACCGGGTTGTCACATAAAAGCCTATCAAAATATATGGCTCAGACACTTATTTTAGAAGCTCGAATAACTCTCGAACTATAAGCCCAGCCCAATAAAATATGTTACCCGCATCAGGCCAGGTAGTTCGAATTGTCAGCTCTACTCTTAGCCATCGGTTAAAAAAATTAATATATAAAAAGAAAATTCTTAAAAAATCACATTATTAATTGTATTTATAACATTAAATGCAACATACCCAAAAAAAAAAACTTTACATAATTGATTCCTTAATAAACGACCTTAAATATTCATTAACATTTTTCTGAATATATGAGTATTAAATATTTTTTATATTTTAAATATATTAATTACATTAAAATTTTCAATTAATAGTAGAAAAAATATTAGGATCTTGAATTGCCAATTATAATCTTAGCCTCGTTGGGATGGGAATATATAGACCGAGCCGAGCTAGACTTTCCAAGGTCCGAGTCTGGCCTGCACCTTAAATCTATGGCCTGAGCCTGGCTTATTTAAAGCCTGACAAGGCCTGAAAGCTTGTTTAAAAGTTTGTTTTATAGTAAGGTACTTGAATATATCATAAGCATATATATGAATAGACTTTTAGGTTCAAGTTTTTAACATACTTAAATGTTTATACAAGCTAATAAGTATATAATTATAAGGAAAAGTAATAATAAATCTTTATAATAATAATAGCAATATAAAAATTATTAGTATTTTATTTATATTTAGTTAAATAGACTGACCTGATAGGCTCAAAAGGCTTTTTCGATGGCCTGAAGCCTGACCTGTTTTGCTATATAGGCTTTTGAAAAAGCCTTGACCTGCTTTTTTTAATAAGTTGGGGCCTGGCCTGAGCCTGATATAGGTTGGGTAGTAGGCCCCTGACGAGCGGCCCGACCTGTTCTCACCCATACTCTTAGGCATAAGTTAAAAAAATTAATATATAAAATTTTTTTCTTAAAAATCACATTATTAATTGAATTTATAACATTGAAGGCTACATATCCCCAAAAAAAAACTTTACATAATTGATTTCTTAATAAGAGTTCTTAAATATTCATTGAAAGGTTACTTCTACCTATAATTCGTCGTACTTGTTTCTCATATAAATTTTATTAATATTAAAAATATGGGGTCCTTCTAACAAGCGCTCTAAGGTAGAATCGGTAAAAATATAGGGCTCAGATACTTGTTTTATAAGCTCGAATAACTCTTGAGCTATTAAGCCCAACCGATAAAGCTCGTTACCCGCATCAGGCCAGATAGCCCGAATTGTCAGCTCTATTATTAGGCATCGATTAAAAAATTAATATACAAAAATTTTTTCTTAAAAAATCACGTTATTAATTATATTTATAACATTAAATGCTACATATTACAAAGAAAACTTTATATAATTGATTCCTTAATAAGCCGCTTAAATTTTCATTAACATTTTCTCTGAGTATATAAGTATTAAATATTTTTTTATATTTTAAATATATTAATTATATTTAATTTTTCAATTAATAATAGAAAAATATTAGTCTCTTGAATTGTCTGTTATCATCTTAGGCTAAGATATGTTAAAAAATTAAGGGCTAAATATGTTTTTAATCCCTGAAATATAGTGAAGATTTGATTTTAGTTCCTGTAATTTAAAATTAGTGGTTTTGGTCCTTCAAAAATTAAAAATATATCAATTTAATTCTTATTACATAGTTTTGATACATAGTTTGCTACGGATTAGCTACGAAATTTTATCGATAATGACTGAATGGGAGTATTTTTACTTTTTGAGAAACCAAATCCACTGATTTTGAATTAAGGGAATAAAATCAATTTTTAACTATATTTTAGGGACTAAAAACATATTTAACCAAAAAATTAATATATAGAATTTTTTCTTAAAAATCACGTTATTGATTGAATTTATAACATTAAAGTCTACATATAAAGAAAACTTTATATAATTGATTCCTTAATAAGTGATCTTAAATATTCATTAACATTTTTATGAATATATAAGTATTAAATATTTCTATATATTTTTAATATATTAATTAGATTTACTTTTTCATTTAATATTTTTTTTTCAATTAATAGTACGAGAAATACTAGGATCATGAATTGAAGGATAACATTCCTAATAAAGTGAGATGAGAAATTGAGAATACAATTTTTTTTTAGAGAAAAATGATAATAGCATGTCACATGGACTCATAAAATGGAATCTTATTTTATAAAACAATGTTAAATTAGATCAGATTCATCGGTGGATTATTTTAAAATTAAAAAACGACATATTGTTAAAAAATTTCTTTCTTAATTTAAAGAAGAGAGATGAAAAAATTTAATCTTTGATTCCTTAAAAAATATCGATGCTAATATTTCTCTCATTTTATATTATAGTTTGAAGATAGCATAGCAGAGACACCACATGTTAAAAAAAGCGATGGGATAACGATGACATGTCACATGTGCCCGTACAGTACCTAAATGGCTAAGCGACGAGGATAACTAATTAATTAACTACGAGCATCAACATATTCACATATCAATCACAGACCCACAAATTCATAGCCACCACGACATTACCTTCCAAATTTAAAAAGAATCAAATTCCAAAAAGCCAAAACACAAAACAAAAGCACCAAGATTTTGTCAAACTGCCACTAACGTGTACCGTATCAAACGATTCTATCAACCCACTTGTTATCGTTACCGTCCTCGGTCGTACGTACGTCCGGTTAATGTCGTTAACTTTATATATAATACTAATTTAATTCATTCAATTTTAAGAGATAATTAATTACCTGGTAAACCTTCACCATATGTATACTCAAGCTTCAATTTCACTATTCATTCTCCTCTCTTTTTCATTATAAAAAAATTCTAGAATATTCTTGAGAGCATTATATTAGTATTTTAATAAACTATTAACACGCAACACTGTATTGAATATAATAATACATGACATTACTACTTAAATATGAAGAATTTTTCATCATGGAATTTCTGTAACTTTCCTGTCACATTAATAATGAATATTTTGTTGCAGAAAAAAACTCTTCATCATTTTTATTTTAATTCCAATTTTGTAATATGTAAAAATATTAATTTTTAATTTTTATAGATATTTAAACATATTATGTAAATTATCAATTGCATATGATGAAATTTAATAGTTAGTCCTTAATAACTAAACTACCAACTAACAAAATGCCAAAAACTGTTGAATTTGTTGCCCTGTCACGCAAAGGGTAGTGAGGAGTGACTCCACCAGGTAACTCACATTCTGGGGAAGGTTACTTCTACATTTCGCAATCATATATATATGCTTTCATTTCATTCAATTAATTAACACACTATCTCGCCTAGCTAGTTATCCTAATTCATAAATCATAATCATATCACTATGGAATCTTTCTTCCTCAAAAACATCTATAACCACACGTTTCAGCAGCATCAGCAGGTGGTACTGATGTCCACCACTGATTTGTCATGGCTGGTGGAGTTTCTGAAGGGTATGTTGAAGCCAGTTGCTGCCACTGCAGTGGTTTTTCTGGCAGTGGGCTTGTCTTTCTCGCAGAAGCTGGGTATGGAGGTGGAGATGGTTATTGCTGTTATCAGGGCATTTATTCAGCTCTCTATAATTGGCTTTGTGTTGCAGTTCATATTCAACCAGGAAAATGCTGGATGGATCCTTCTAGCTTACCTTTTCATGGTATAAGACTAATTAACCGTCCCTTTTCTTTTAATTTGGAAATTTTCAACATATATAACAGAGTAATTAATTAAATTATTAATATAAGCAATTGATGATCTGTTTTTTGAGAGTTTGATATCTTCCCTTGCAGGTGACTGTTGCTGGGTATACAGCAGGTCAGCGTGCCAAACACGTCCCTCGTGGAAAGTATGTGGCTGGAGCTTCGATTCTGACTGGAACTGCAGTGACTATGGTGGTGTTAGTGACACTGAATGTGTTCCCTTTCACTCCCAGATATATCATCCCCATTGCTGGCATGATGGTTGGCAACTCCATGACTGTTACCGGTGTTACCATGAAAAGACTCCGCGATGATATTAAGACACAAATGAATTTGGTATGTCCTGTACTCCTCTGTATTCTGACAAATATAAACGGTTAAAAGCTTATTGCAAATAAAAAAAAAAAAAAGAGCAGTCATTGGAAAATATATCTATAATTTAAAAAATATTTATTTAATTTATATATAAAAATATTCTTGGCATGGTAATTCAATTACAACTAAATTGTGGTTAGTTACGGTGGAAAGTTACCATCACGGGTAGATTTTACCCGTATGGTAATTCATGAGTTGTTGGTTACCATCGGACTCGAAAATTAAACTCACATCGAATCGTGATGAAGACCCAAAAAATTAGTAAATAGAAAGTAATTTGATATGTGAAGTGTTTTGTTGTGGCAGGTTGAGACGGCATTGGCTCTGGGTGCAACTCCACGACAAGCAACTTATCAACAGGTGAAAAGGGCTTTAATAATAGCACTTTCTCCTGTGGTGGACAACACTAAAACAGTGGGTCTAATATCCCTTCCTGGGGCAATGACTGGTCTTATTATGGGAGGGGCTTCTCCATTGGAAGCCATTCAACTACAGATTGTGGTGATGAATATGTTGATAGGTGCGGCAACTTTCAGCAGCATAATGGTTACATACCTATGTTGGTCAGGATTCTTCACCAAGGCATACCAACTAGAAACCAAAGTCTTTTCAAGTTAATTCCATTTTCACCCAACTTGAATTAGACCCTTCAAATCTTCGTACGTCCCGAGATCGATGATACAGCCTGAGAGTTGTAAATTGTATTAGAGAATCTGTCTATGATAAGCTCCAATTGTAGATGACCGGGTCTTTATTTTTTAATGACTAAATTCTAGAGGACCTTCGAATCATGAGTCCGTATCTCAAACAAATTTTGATTAAATTAGTCATGAAAAAAATTCTGAACATTAATTTATATATGAACCAAGAAGTTATAGTTAGATTATTATGATTTTATAAATTAAAAAAAAAAGCTTTGGACAATAAATGAAATAACGAACGTGTCAAAAAAAATGAAATAACTAAACTAGTTACACAAGAGACATTTTAGGATTAAGACAAGATATGATTTGTTTTATAACAACAGATAATAAGTTGTACTGATGATAGTGTAAGCTGGACTTTAATCATTCTATTACGTACTAATATCTCAGCTGACTTATCTCACTTGCTTAATTGCCCTCTCGAGCTTGACGGTAGCTTGTACAACTCCTAGCTAGCTTCTCTTAATTGACTGAACTGAGTATGCGTTAAGGGTTTTGTAAGACAATCTACAGTCTATAATATGAGCTTGGAACATAAACAATTGTCACTCGCGCGATTATTTAACACCTGATTCCTTATAAAATGCACATAACCTCTATGTGTTTGAACCTTAGAATGATAAATTGGATTAGAGGCCAAAGCCTTGACATTAAGATTATCACACTATAGAATGGGAGTTGTTGTTATGCTTAAGTGTATCAATTGTCACTGTAATAATAAAAATATATATAGTTCTCTGGGATTGCAATTGAGTACCAATTTACTCATTTACGTTAAGTTTCAGAAATTGAATAATTGAAAATCAACGCTAAATTATAAAATTAACCAAATTTAAATATAAAGAAAAATTTAAACAAAAATTTAATTACTATAAAAAATGTCAGAGAATTGATTTCACATTCTTCCTTAAATGTTCTTACCCGGCCCTTATTAGTTGGTGCAAGTATTCTAATTATCCATTGAGTTAATTACGAGGTATTTATCCCTAATTATATCCTTAGTCACGTAAATCTATTTACTGAACCTAATATCTAATTCCTTAGGAAAATTATGAAATTCAATCCAACCGCGAAATATAATTATCGTCTCTTATAAAGAATTAATTAAGTGTGCCCAATTTCCCACTTGTAAAATTGCTCATTCATTCTGCCCCATTTGTAGTGAGAATGATAAAAATAGATAATGAGGAATAAAAATAAATAAGAAGATAAATGGGGGTTAGTAAACTTGAGAGGTGTGTGAAGATGAAAGTGGAGAGGACCTCTGATTTGTGTGACCTCGTGTATAATAGATGGATCAATCACGGTTCTTCATAAGGGATGGAAGGGATATCAGAGTACGCTCAGCTATCTAAACATGCTTAGCTATTTCAGAATAATGACCTTTCATAGTGTTTTTTGGTCTCTTGAGACTTAGAGTGTGTTTGGCAAAACTAGCTGAAAAGCTAGCTGAAAACTAGATGAAAGTTAAAAAGCTAGTTGAAAGCTAAAAGCTGAAAAACTAGTTGATTTGATTGCAGGTGTTTGGTAAAACTAAATGAAAATGGTAAAGTGACATACAAGAACATCATTAATTATTAAATAATGATGAGTGGGGATGGTTGAGGGATAAACTTGTAATAAATTTTCAGCTAGTATTTGAAAATTGGAGTTTTTTTAAAAAAAGTTACCTTAGGTACCTTTTCAAGAAAAGCTAGTAGCTACCCAAAAAAGCTACCTTGTCAAACACAACTGAAATGGTTTCAGTTGCCAATTTCAGCTTTCAGCTAGCTGAAATGGCTTACCAAACACTCTTATTCTCTCATTTTCTTTTATTGTCTCCCCATGCTACATAGAAGACCCTTTATATAATACTCAAGTGGCATAAGACAAGAGAAGTGCTAGTTGTCGTTGATGTTGACTTACGCTAGCATTGGGAAATGCACTAACAGGTATGCAGAGTGACAAACGTGTAAAGCAACAACTTTTAGAGTGACAGGCGTGCAAGGTGACAACTTTACGCCTTGGCCGTCAAGTAAGAGTGTCTCGGTTAAGCAGCGTGCAGTCTCAACATAGAAAGTCAAAAGGGTCAACGTAAAGTGTCAGAGCGCCACAACTGTGCGTCACGTCTGGGCGTACTTCCAGAACATAATGCTTGCAGCGTGTTTATTCCTAGGCGTCTTTATTTAGTTGCTATATGTTTTATCTCCTTTTACGTAGTAACCATGATGTCTCATATCTCAAGGCCTAAGACGCCTTATATAGGAGCATCTCTCATCTAAAGCCTACCAAGCTATTACTAGTTAGAGTTCCTGAGTAGTTCCAAGTCTTGCCATGAGATTTGAATCTAGGTCCAAAACACTCATAAAATAATCATTCATCAATGGACAAATAGAAATAGAGGTCAAACATCAAGATCATTAATAAACATCAACAAAAAGATAAACGATAACACCACAGATGAAGAAGAATAAGTTATGATAACACCACAATTTGAAGAAGTAACTGATTACATGAAGGTAGCCTCCATCTCCCAATATTGGCCTTCTCCTTAATTGCCTAATTAATCATACTCTACAAAGATTTTTCATCTCTTAGATCTCTCTGTGTATCCTCCTCAATGGTTTTGAGCATTCATGCTCTTTATGTAAAATTGCGTTTTTAAGTTAACGCTCGAGCGAAGAGTACGTAAATCACACTCGAGCATAGACTTATGATACCGCTCGAGCAAAGAGTACATAACGCTAAGTGTGAAACCTATATTAACGCCCAAGCGAATAATACACTACACTTGATTGTGAAACATGAAATAAAAAAATATTAAAGAACTATTTTTTATTTAAAATTATAGTTTCCTAAAAAAAATAAAAATAAAACAAAACTTTTTTAATTAAATTTATTCTAAAAACTACATCCTAAGAGGTCATTTATAGTTATTTATAGGGGTGATCATGGGTTGGGTCAACCCGACCAACCCGGTGGGTTGAACCCGACCCGTACCCATGAAACCCGATTTGGATGGGTTGTCGGGTAAACCCGACCCGAGCTGAAGAGAAGGGGGAGAGATGAGTCGGGTAGCGGGTTGGGTGTTTTCCTACCCATGGAACCCGACCCGACTTGGTTATATTATACATGCCTTTCTGTTTTTTATTTTGCTGATTTTTTTCCCCTAATTCATTTCCCTTCTGAAAATTTTTCATTCCACTGTGAACCCTAGAAGAAGCCCGCGCCGCTTCGCTTGTGCTCTCCCCTCCCCTTCGTTCATCCGTCGTTCTCCGCCGCCCCTAATTCGCCGTGTGTCGCTGCTTCTATCCACCGGACCCCTGTCTCCCCTTTCGCCAGGTAAACCCTATGTGGCTATGTCTTCTTCCCTTCGCACCACTTTCGTTTTGCTTTCTCTATGAAGAATCGTATGACCAATGTTGCTGTGTGCCTTTTGTTGCCTGAAGTTGATGATTTCGTGTTTTAACTATTTGTTCCTGCAATTCAACAGATTGGAGTTTTGCGGCAGACAAATTTGTTAAAGAGCATCTTGACTCCCATTCTTTCATGATTTCTTCTCTGAGAGCGTCGGTGATAAAAAAATTTGGGTTGTTTATTTTTATTTTTTTCTAGCCCAAAAAGGGCCCCTACCCGACCAAGTCTATCTGACCCGACTCCTTACTCCTCGGGTCGGGTCGGTTCGGGTTTGACTAGGTTTTTTGAAGCTACCCGAACCGACCCAACCCGTGCTCTTTCCTCGGTTCGGGTTGCTTAGGGCCATGAACCCAACCTAACCCAACCCAATATCACCCCTAGTTATTTACTATCATTAAAAGGCTCATTTACCTTAAAGTGGATTTAATTATACATATTTATCTCTCAACATTAGAGAGAAAAGTATAAATTTTAAATTTTAAAAAATAATAAATGTAAACTTCTCTTTAGAAAAGGGAATGCATTTTACTCTTAAAAATAATCGATATATCTATAATCAATAGATGTTTACATCCTGTCTTCTCTTTATTTATATGATTTATATGAAGTAGTCATCAAATTTATCATTTTCTTTCCCTCCCCTCTTTATATTTGTAATTTCATTTATACGGTGTAGAAGAGATATCTCTAGGCGTAGCTAAGGGGGATGACAGGGGCCACAACCCCCGCAAAAATTTTCAAATTTTTTATTAACTATATAGGTCTCGTATAATATATTTCACGAACTATTACTTCACCCCCCTAAAAATTTCGTAGATTTGTAGTCTTAAGTACTTCTTTACGACTTTTGCTATTTATCTTTATTTTGTCAAAAAAAAGTTTTAACTTTTTATTATTTCTTTTGTTATATTGGTATTTTTTTTCTTATTTAGAGAAGATAAGATAATATTCAAAATTATAGATAAGATTTTATTAGAAATATTAGTCTATAAAAAGTAAAGAGATTAAAAGGGGAAACATACGGACATTACAAAAAATGGGAAAGAAGGGAGAAAATGTCATTAGGTAACATAATATAACATTAAAAAAGATTTTGTTTGATTTGAATATGTTTCTTAGAATTATGTGATAAGAAAAACTAAAAATTTGATTTGTGATTATCTGAATTAAATAAAAGATTTAAAGACAGTTGAATTTCTTATACTCGATTCAACTTTAGATCCCAAAGACTCTTTAAAATCATTTGATATTGAACAAATTTGTCAACCTGTTGAGAAATTTTATGCAGATGAAGGAACGAAGAGTTTTATTTAAATAAAATTTATTATTCTTAACTGAACTTATTTAATATTTTTATCATAATTTTTAATAGGGTTAAATATGTTTTAGTCCCTTAAAATTAGTAGTTTTTTCTTTGAAAATTTACTACACATTAATTTTCTAGAGAAAAAATCGCAAGAAATTTCTGTAAACTTTTACTCGGGAAAAATCGTAGTGAAACTGCGGAAGTGACTTAACAGAGTACTGTTAATAAGGAGGAATAAAAACATGTGATTTTAAAAAAATGAAAAACTGTTTTGGTATGAAACACGAACCTGGATCTGAGTTAGCAGGTTAAAGTCGGTTATGGGTCCGGGTTGACGGTGCAAGATCCGATTTGAACCCAGGGGGTGTACCTGCAAAGGGACTCTGACGCCCAAGTCAGAAAGTGATAATAACAGTCAAAGTGATTGACTGGATAAGATTGTGCGTACCCGATGATCTGTCAGTTACCCGTATATATAGGGATTTTCCCTGTATAAATATGGCAAGTGGGCCTTTGTATAAAAGGAGTGAATATGCAGGTATAATCATATAATCATAGGTACAATATTTAATATATTGCGGGAGATCACAGATATAATTGCATATATGGTTATATTATGTACAGATATTATTATATATTTAAGGATATGACAATAATATAGTACACGAGCCATATTGGCTATTGGGCCTTAGGTCTAGACCATAACAGAAGCCCCCCCAGCTCTTGTCAACTTATTTAGTTGGCTTTGAGCTTAAATGCTTTTGGACGTAGCCGAGACGACATTCAGAGTTCGAGACGACTTTGAAAGTTCAACTCGAGACGGCCTCGAAGATTATGTTCGTGACGGTTTTGAGGGTTTTTGATTTATCCCAGTTGGGTATGACAAGTTGTGAGCCGCTTCTACCTTAGTTTGGGATGCTATTTTACTTCACGTTTTTGGGTTTGAAACGAATCTGTATCTGTATTAGCTGGTTCGGGACGAGTTCGTTTTCATTTTCTTTGAATTGTTTCAATTGCAGGTGACGTTTCTTGTTCCAGGTGACGTGTCGCTCTGCTATAAAGTCGCGACGGTTCGACTTCCTGGGTCGTAGCGGTTATGGGCCTTTTCGGCCTTATAAATAGGGGTGGAGAAGTTTTCTTCCGCCACTTGCTTCATTTGTTTCCAGCTTCTCTCTTTGTGCAATCTCATTCCCGAATCTTGATCCGGCTCTCTGCTTCCAAATTGAATTTAGGATCCGACTACCGGGTATTACTCTTCTCCCCCCCCCCCTCTTCTTTTTTTATGCACAAATGACTGAGAGTAGTTCTTTGGAAGTTTTGACTGGGAAACCTGAGTCATGGGTGTCCCGGAGCCGATCATCCTGTAGGGATAATGAGGATTTAAGTTCTGAGTTGGTCGAGGTGTTGAGGCGGAGGAATATGGCCTCTGGGGGGGAGTTCGAGTTGAAAATGATAATAAACTATATAAATCCGAGACAGATTCATATGATAGTGTCTTTGATGAGTCGAGTGCTAGTCGTCCCGGTTCTGATGAGGGTAGTTGTTACACAATCACCTCTGCAGGTGTTGGAATGGCTGAGCCCCGTGGTGAGGAGTACTTCGTGCCCCTGTGGGCTGATATGTATCAGTGGATGGATCCAGAGGTTCTTGGTACCCGTTCTGTGTACAAACCCGACTGTCCTGAGCATTTCCAGGAACGCTTATTCGATCTGGAGGTGTTTGGCTCAACCGAGATGAAAGAATTGTACAATGTGGTGCTTCCACCTCGAGGGGGCCGAGTATGCCATCTATCCGAGACCAATACACCTTTTTTATACACTTACGACTTTTTTCATTCAAAAGTGAGATTGAGGCTTCCGTTCACCGAATTTCAAGAACAGATGCTTATGTTTTTGCGGTGTGCTCCTTCACAATCGCACCCCAACTCGTGGGCCTTCATCAGGTGCTTTGAGTTGATCTTGACCGAGTTTGGCTTCACGCCTTCTGTAAAGTTGTTCTTTTATTATTTCATAGTGTTAAGGAAGCACCCCCCAGGGGAATAAGAAGGAGACTCTGAAAAGTTGGATCTCTTTTAGGGGGCATAAAGATCGAAAATTGATAACCCCGTTCTGTGAGTCGGCTAAGAGGGGGAGCATCACTTTCAAACAAGAGTTCTTCCAAGTACAGGCGACCGAAGGTGTGAAGCCGTTTTGGGAGGAAAGATCTTCTAACACACCACGTTTTTTTATTTACTGGAATGACAAACATTATGACATGAAGCCATCTGACTTTGAAGTCTCCGAGTCGGCTTATTCCCCTCAGGATCTGGTAGTAAGGGATTTTCTAAAGGAGTCAGTTGAGGAATGTGGGTTGTTTTCCTCTAAGAAATATTAGATGGTTCGACTCGTAACGTTGGATCCAGAATTGGTGAGATTTATTCTATTTGCCTGTTAGTTTCTGTTATTTTCGTCCCGGCTAATCGTTCGTGTTTGTTTTTGTAGCTTCAATGGCATCCGGGGCGTTGAGGCGGTTGGGGGCCCTACAGAACACCCAAGTTAATACCGATGATGTTCGGGTCGACTTGGATTTTACCCGGACCGATGGCGGAGATAGTTCAGTTCCCCGACCGGTCATCAATGTTGATCCTGTCCCGTCTGGGTATGCTGATGGGAAGCCTCAAGCACAAAGGAAGAAGAATTTGAAGAAAAAGAAAAATAAAAGGGCTAGGGTGGAAGAATCTTCAGAGGAGTCTGGGTTGAACCTGTACGACTCGGAGGTTGATTTGGACACCCCTGAGTTGGACCATATTCTGTACAATCCCTTCATGAAATCGGTTCACGAAAGTGTTCCGAAAGTTGAGGGTTTATTGGACATTGAGCGCCAATGCCTTCAGCATGCTGCGTACATAAGGCATCTAAGGCTTGATGTGATCCCGGACTCCGAGCGGGTTTCTTCACACCTTGAGAACCGTACGGCCAAGAGGGATAAGGCCTTAGAAGATGTGAAAACTGCCCAAGAGGCCCTCAACCTTGAGAAGAAGGAAATCAAAAAATACAAGGGTCTTTATAAGTCTGTGAAAGATAAGAACAAGACCGTGGAAGCTGAGGTAGATAGGTTGAAGGCCGACTTGGAGAAGCTGCAGTTGGCTCCACCTACGTCCGGGATGACCGATGAGGCTGTTGCTGAACTTGTGAAGAAAAACTTGCAGAAGGCTCAAGCCAAATTCAATGAAGAAAGGGCTAGCCTTGTGAAGCTTTCTCAAGAGATCAGCAATGCATCGTTCGGGAATGCTGTGGCGCAGTTGGGGGTGCTCAATCCCAGCTTGAAGGTTGAAGAGATGTCACCCGAGTATGAGGTCTTGAGGGGGAAAATTTGTCGGGTCGACATGGAGAAGAGGGTTTATGTTGATGTCGCTTCTGGTGAGGAAGTCGACCCATATATTGAGTGACCTCTTCTTTTTTAACTTGTAATTGTTTGTAATTTTTCTTCGTTTGAAATGAACGTATTTTGTAATGGCAAGTTGTTGCATGTATTTCAGTTAAGTATTTGTGTATTCGACACTAATTTCAATTTGTGTGTTTTAGTCTCGGACTTGCACTTGCCGTCTCGAATCATTTCGTTACTTTTCATAACTTGCGCTTTTAACATTAATATGCTTGTAACGCTTGTCGTCTCGAACTACTTCGTTACTTTTCATAACTTGCGCTTTTAACATTAATATGCTTGTAACGCTTGTCGTCTCGAACTACTTCGTTACTTTTCATAACTTGCGCTTTTAACATTAATATGCTTGTAACGCTTGTTCCTTAGACTTGTGTGAAAAGGAATGAAAAATAATACAAAACAGTTTATCGCAACTGCGTTTTAGTAATAATGGGTCGGGATACTCTTCGTATCCGACTTTAATAATACTAAGCCAAGATGCTCTTCGCATCCGGTTGAAACAAAATAATGATAAAGAAGAATATTGGGCCGGGATACTCTTCGTATCCGACTTAAACAATACTGAACCGAAACCCTTTTCACATTCGGTTTAAGCAAACTACAAGACAATAACTTAGGAATAGTAGATCTTGAGTTTTATCTGCGTTCCAAAATCTGAGTATAGGCTTTCCCTCAAGAGTTTCTATCTTGTAGGCTCCATTCCTGGTTGCCTCAACGATTCTATAGGGACCCTCCCAGTTTGCTGCCAAATTTCCTTGGGTTGCATTTTGTTGCTGATGTCGGCTCTGCGTAGGATGAGATCTCCAAATTGAAAACCTCTAGCTATGAGTTTAGTGTTGCGTCGTGCTGTGAGGCGTTCCTTCAGAATTGATTCCCGGATATGAGCTATGGCCCGGGTTTCATCCAAGAAGTCTAGTTTCTTCCAAGATTGCTTTATCGTTCGATTCTTGGGTGAAGTTCTGGACTCTCCAACTCGGCTCCCCAATCTCGACCGGGATCAGTGCTTCGGTTCCGTATGTTAGCCGGAATGGGGTTTCATTGTTAGAAGACTGTGGAGTGGTGCGATATGCCCAGAGTACATGGTCTAGTTGCTCCACCTAGTTGCCTTTGGCGTTGTCTAACCTGCTCTTAAGGGCTTTGAGGATCACCTTGTTAGCTGACTCAGCTTGGCCATTGGTTTGTGGGTGTTCTACTGCAGTGAAGTGATGCTTGATCTTTAGGTCTGACAGCAGCTCTCTGAACCTTTTATCAGTGAATTGCGTCCCGTGTCCGTGATCACAGAGTGGGGTATCCCGAAACCTTGAGACAATGTTCTTATAAAAGAACTTCTGCACTTTGGCTGAGGTGATAGTGACAAGAGGTTCTACTTCTATCCACTTGGTGAAATAATCCATTGCTACACTAGGAATTTGACCTATCCTGGAGCTGGGGGAAAAGGCCGAGTATGTCAATTCCCCACTGGTGGAAAGGCCAGGGGGATGTGATGGTTGTTAACTCAGACGAAGGTTGGTGGTGGATGGAAGCATTCTTCTGGCATGTTTCACACTTTTTAGCGTAGTCCATGGAGTCTTGGGCCAGAGTCGGCCAGTAATACCCGGCTCTAAGGGTCTTTCTTGCAAATGTTCTACCTCCTTGGTGATTTCCACAACTGCCTTCATGTAACTCGGCCAACACATACTTGGCTTCTTTGACATCAACGCATTTGAGGAGAGGGGTAGAGAATCCCTTCTTGTATAATCTATCTTGGATGACTGTGAAATGGGAAGCCAGTCATCTCAGCTTTCTGGCTTCTTTTTCCTCTTCAGGGAGTGTGCCCTTCAGGATGTAAGTCTTAATGGATGTCATCCATGAAGTGGATTCTTCTATCAGCACCATGGATGCCTCAGATATTCTTGGGGTCGAGACGACTTCTTGAAGGACTGACTTGTTATTACCAAGCTTTTTGGTGCTTGCTAATCTGGATAGGATGTCGGCTTGGGTATTGTCGGCTCTAGGGACATGTTGGAAGATAATCTCTTCAAAATCGTCGCTCGAGACCTTTAATTTCTCCAGATACCTCTGTAGTAATGGTTCCTTTGCTTGATATTCCCCTTTGATCTGGGATATCATCAGTAGTGAGTCACTGCAGACGAGGACTTTTTTGGCACCTACTTCCTTCGCCATCAGGAGACCGGCAATACATGCTTCATACTCGACTTGATTGTTCGAGGTGTGGAACTCGAACTTAGATATTTCTCAATGCAAACTCCATTGGGTCCTTCTAGGACTATCCCGGCTCCGGCACCTTTTTTGTTGGAAGAGCCGTCGACGAAGACGGTCAATTCATCATTAGGTGAGTCAAATTCTGATAACTCTAAGGCCCAAGCGGTCATACGTCCAGAGAGGTCTGGCTTGTGGAGGACGAGTCTAAGGGGTAAGTCGGTCCGGACTGTGACTCTGAGGCGGTCAAAGACCAATTCCAAGTCGGCTATGTGGTCTTCTGTCTCGGCCGTCTTTGCTATGATATTGTCTATATAGACTTCAACTATGCTTCCCATCACATCACCGAAGACCTTGGTCATCATCCTCTGGTATGTGGCACCGACATTCTTCAAACCAAAAGGCATCATGGTGTAACAGTAGATCCCCTTGTCAGTAATGAAGGTCGTCTTTTCTTCATTATCCCGGTCCATGGGTATTTGGTTGTAGCATGAGTAGGCATCCATGAAGGATAACCAACGATACCCTGATGAATTGTCAACTAGCTGATCAATGTTAGGAAGAGGGAAAGGGTCTTTAGGACACGCTTTGTTCAAGTTTGTGTAATTACGCACATTATCCATTTGCCATTTGACTTCTTCACTAGGACGACATTAGATAGCCAAGTGGCGTACTTACATTCCCGGATGAACTTGGCCTTGAGGAGTTCTTCTACCTGCTGATTGGCAGCCTGTTGCCTTTCAAGGCCAAGTTTTCCTTTTTTTTTTCTGGGCAACCGGTTTAGCATTGGGGTCAACTGATAGTTTATGATAGCAGAAATTGGGGTCGATACCGGCATGTCAGCCGATGTCCATGCGAATAGGTCTGAGTTCTTTGAAAGTAGAGATTTCAATCTTTCTTCCATGGTGGGGTCCATGTCGCAGCCGATTTTGGTCGTCTGCTCTGCTGAAGTACCGATCTGAAAAGGTTTTGGTCTTCGCAGCCGGCTCGATTCTTTCTCGTCCTTTGGGATTCATCTCGGCTCGGGGGGCGAGATCGATCATGTGGACTTGATCTCTGGAGACTGCCTTTTCTGGTTGAGATGTGGGTGCAGTGGTGAGAGCAATGTTGTAACATTTCCTTGCTTCTTTTCTGTCTCCTTGGACAGTGATCACCTTCCCGTCTCGGCCTGGGAACTTCATCACTAGGTGCTTGGTAGAATAATTGCTCCCAGAGCATTCAGGGATGGGCGCCCAATAATGGCATTGTATAAGCTGGGGCAATCAACTATTAGAAACTTAGCTGAGACGGCTTTGTTTTCGGCTTTGGAGCCGATTCTGAGTGTGGTCTGAAGGTAACATTTGGGTTGGATCCTTTCTCCTGAGAAGCCCACCAGATCTCCTAAGTAGGGTAATAGTGATTCCGGTGGTAAGAGTAGTTGGGTGTAGGTCCTGTAAAAAAGGATGTCGGTCGAGCTGCCTTGATCAACGAACACTCGTCCGACATCTCCATCACCTATCAAGGAACGTATCACGAACGGGTCATCATGATCAACCACGTCATCGAAGAAGTCTTCATCTGAGAAGGTGATGACCGGGTTGGGGGGTCTTTGAGGTCACCGTCTTTCAAATTGGATTGTTCGACATTATAGACTTCACGTAGGTGCCTTTTTCTGGAGTTGTTCGATATCCCTCCTCCAGCGAAACCTCCTGAAATCATGTTTATCCTTACCCTAGGCGTAGTCTGAGTGCTAGAGCCGGGTTTGTCTTCTTTGTTGTCATGCTTCGTGGGGGATATGGAACATTTCCGTTTCTTGTCTCTTCCCCCATCAGGGCTGGGTGATCTCTTCCTCTCATCATTCTTTTTGTATCCTCCTTGGGACCGGTTTTTCTTCACATAACGGCCGAGTCGGCCGTCTTGAATTAGCTGTTCCATGAGATCACGTAACTGTATGCACCATCAGTGTTGTGTCCATATCCCTCATGGAATGAGCAAGTACTTAGTTTTGTCCTTCTGAGCTGAGGCTTTGAGAGGTGGGGGCTTTGGTATGTCTGCAAACTCATTGTGCATCACCTCCTTAAGGATCTTTACGGGGTTGGTGTTCATGGATGCATAGTTTATTGTATCGGCCTTTAGGGTGCCGATGGTCCTGTTGAGGGTTTCCCTTGTCTCTCCTTTTATGTCGGTCCTGGTAAGAGTCTCGGCCTGATCCTTGGTGAGAGTCTTGTTTGGCGGCAACGGCCAAGTGAGCCTCCCGTCCACGTACTTGTGTGATTGTTGCGAAATTGTTCCATGGATCGGACTGGTTCTTCTGATAAGGAGACGGCCAAGGGGGGGCCGGGTGAAAGAGTCGACACGGCGTATACGAGTTGAACGTTTTCGGCTAGGTCCGGGATTAAGCACACTCCTTGTGGAATCGGGCTAGGAAACTTCTGAGTGGCTCGTCTTTGTTTGCTTGACTTTGCTAGCGTGAATTGATCTCTGGGAATCTCAGTGGAGATTGTGAATCGTCCCAAGAAGGTATGCTGCATGTCGTCCCAGGTATCGATGGAACCTAGGGGGAGAGTTTTGAACCATGCTAAAGCTTCTCCTTTCAGCGTTCTGGGAAAGAGCGGCAGATGATGGCTTCTGGGGCGCCAACGAAAAGCATCTCGTTGGTGAAGGCATCCAGATGTTTGACCGGGTCTGGGTACCATTAAGGATTCAATGGGGAGTGCCCTCCTGTACTGCTCGGGTATCTCGACCCGGACTAACCTTTCAGAGAAAGGGTGCCTGGAGGGAGCTGGCTAGCCAGTAGCCCTTGGTTGTTGGACTTCCTAATTGTCTCTTTCTGATGCGAGTCGAGACTGGATGGTGGGTTGTGGTTGAGGGTTAATATGCGCTCCAGGTGTCTGAGGCACTCCTCAATATGATTCACAGCCGGATCTCCGGCCGGTTTGGGATGTGACTCGTGGGAATGACGTTGGTGTTGTTCCTGAAGTTCTCTGATCTGAGCCTCTAGCCGCCGAATCACTTCGTCTCAGTGATCAGGTTGGTTAGTCTCTCCATGTTGTTCGACTTCAACTTGTGGGTGTGAAGTTCCTTCTTGTTCAGCTAAATAGTTTCGGCTCCGAGGTCTTCCACCCAGCCTTCGGGTGTTGGTTGAGGAGGGCCGAGTTTGTTGACGACGAGTGGTGACTGTCATGCTGGATAGGGGGAGACCCTCCTTCTAGCGCCAAATGTTCTGGTATGAAACACGAACCTGGATCTGAGTCAGCAGGTTAAAGTCGGTTATGGGTCTGGGTTGACGGTGCGAGATCCGATTTGAACCCAGGGGGGTGTACCTGCAAAGGACTCCAACGCCCAAGTCAGAAGTGATAATAACAGTCAAAGTGATTGAGTGGATAAGATTATGCGTACTTGATGATCTGTCAGTTACCCATATATATAGGGTTTTCCCTGTATAAATATGGCAAGTGGGCCTTTGTATAAAATGATGTGAATATGTAGGTATAATCATATAATCATAGGTACAATATTTAATATATTGTGGGAGATCACAGATATTGCAGATATGGTTAATATTTAAGGATATGACAATAATATAGTACACGGGCCATATTGACTATTGAGCCTTAGGTCTAGACCGTAACAAAAATCAAAACCAATAAAAAAATAAATGAAAACCAAAATCAAATTTAATCCTATTTTAAGGGACAAAACATATTTAATCGCTTTTAATATTTATTTCGGCCCCAAAATAAAATTTCCAGTTAAAAAAGCGATGGGATAACGGTGACATGTGCGTGTACAGTAGCTAAACCACGTTGGATAACTAAGAACATGGACATATGACATATCATATCACAGGCCTACAAATTATTCGAAGCCAGATCAATGCCGCGACGCACTACCAAATTAAAAAAATCAATCCAAAAGGCTAAAATTCAAAAGCATCACGATTTTATCAAACTGCCACTAACATGCGCTCTATCAAACGATTCTATAGGGTCCAATTCCCCCAACTTGTCATCGTTACCGTCCTCGGTCGTACGTACGTCCAGTTAATGTCGCTAACTCTATATATAATTTAATTCATTAGTACTTTTAAGAGATAATTTAGTTGGCAAGCTTCACCTTATGTATACGCAAGCTTAATTTCACTATTCATTCTGTTTTTTTAATGAAAAATTTCTTTTATATTCCTGAGAGTATCATATAATAATATCATATTATTCTAATAAAATTTAACACGTAACACTGCATCATTATAAAGAGTTGCTGTATTGCAAATATATAATTACTTAAATATCACATATTTGTTCCATAAATCATGGGAATATATTAAAAATTTTCCATCATCATGAAGCTTCCTCTAACTTTTAGGTCCACTTTAGTAATGAATCCTTTCTTGAACGAAAAAACTCATTTAGTTTCCGATTGTTATAATTTGTATTATATCATATTTTATTATGAGAATTAAAATTTATTAATTTTTTAATTTGATAAATATTTTAATATACTATTTAATCCTTTCATTTTACTAACATGTTTTGTCATTTAATTTATTTAATGAGAGAAACAAAATTAAGATAAATTTTACAACTATTAGTGAGGAGTGAAATAAGAGAGGAATGAGGAGAGTGGGAAATAGGCGGGAATGTAAGAATCCTGAGTGAAGGGGTGAAAGAGGGAAGAAGGGAAGGAAGGTTGTGGGTCCCACAAGATTGGATTTCAGGGCGGCATTCAAACTAAAGAACTCATCTTCTCATCGCACTGTTACATATGCGCATCAGGTGTCTCACAACAACAACCACAAAATATCGAGATCGCCTCTATTTTCTCTCCCCCACTTCTCTTCTTCTTATTTCTCTTATTTCCCTAATTAACAAACCAAACAAAACATTAATAAAGATGAATGCATTTTCTCTTTTCTAAAAATAACTAATGAAATAAAAACAATTCTATTTTTTTCTGTATATGAGATGAAACAAATGTACACATTTTATTATTATTAATAATAATAAAATAAAATACAGATTTTAATACCTCTAATTTTTCATATAAGGTGTAAAAGTGTATATAATAAATAAGTTATGGTGTGCAAATTTTGAAAGAGAAATTACATTTGTGTAATTTTTCTATAACACAGTGAAAAAAAAATGAGGAGACAAGGGTGGGATAAAATAATTAATTAATGTCATGAGAAATTAAATAAAAAACATATTAGAGAAAGTGATTAATGAATGAATTGGAAATGGCTTGGATTCCTAGTGTATCGTAGGTGACATTGCGATTAATGAATTGCAGGTTGAAATTGATAATTAGCCCTGATAAGTGGAAGTGACTTGTGAATTTAATCAATTGCTTGACAAAATTTAATAATTAGTCATGACTTGATAAGTGAGCTAACACTTACAAAAAGCCAAAAACTGCTGAATCTGTTGCTCTGTCACGCGAGGGTATTGTATTGTAATTGTATTGATTCCACTAGTTCACTCACGTTCTGGGGAAGGTCGCTTCTGTTTTTCGCCTCCATATAATTCTTATCATCAAACCAACTTTTTGAATTGCCACCCTATCATCATCATATACCACTATGGAATCTTTCTAATTAAAAACATCCATAACCACACGTTCGATCAGCAGGTGGTTGCCTTGTCCACACCGATTTCTCATGGACTCATCGAGTTTTTGAACGGTATGTTGAAGCCAGTGGCTGCTACTGCGGTGGTTTTTTTGGCTGTGATATTGTCTTTCTCACAGAAGTTGGGTATGGAAGTGGAGATGATTATGCGATTATCAGAGCATTTGTTCAGCTCTCTATTATTGGCTTTGTGTTGCAGTTCATATTCAATCAAGACAACGCCGGATGGATCCTTCTAGCTTATCTTTCATGGTCTCTCTCTTCTTCTTAATTTTGAAGTTTTCACCACAAATCTCCCTTAAATATTTCTTTAATATTATTGTGTCTTTTAATAATTTCAAACAATTCATGACATTGAATCAAAGATTTCGGTGGCTCTATGCCAAATATATATCTTCAGTGATTGAGAGTTTGATATCTTCACTTGCAGGTGACAGTTGCAGGGTATACAGCAGGTCAGCGTGCCAAACACGTCCCTCGTGGAAGTATGTGGCTGGGGCTTCGATTCTGACTGGAACTGCAGTGACTATGGTGGTGTTAGTGACACTGAGTGTGTTCCCTTTCACTCCCAGATATATCATCCCCATTGCTGGCATGATGGTTGGCAATTCATGACGGTTACCGGTGTTACCATGAAAGACTCCGTGACGACATTAAAACACAAATGAATTTGGTATGTCTTGTACTCCTCTGTATTTTGACAAATATATACCTTGTACAGGGAAAAAAAAATGAAAAGTCATTGAAAAATATTAGCTCTTTTGGAATCACAAAATTTAAGAATATATTTATTGAATTTCTAGATCATAAGAATGAGAGTAATTCAATTACTAATATCAAATTATATGACATTTGAGTCCATGGATCCACCGGTAAATGGTTGTTGTTGTTTTAGTTTTAACCAGTGATTAAATTCGAGTCTTACGTATATAGTTATACAGTTGTGCTAAATACTTTGAAGGAAAGTTTTGTGATTCATAAAATTTCTATCCGGCTCAAAAAAGATATTGAATCTTATAAAGGATACATGTGACCTTACAAAATTAGAAACATAATTTAATATGTGCGGTGTTTCTGTTGTGGCAGGTTGAGACGGCATTGGCTCTGGGTGCAACTCCACGTCAAGCAACCACATCAACAGGTGAAAAGGGCTCTGATAATAGCACTTTCACCTGTGGTGGACAACACTAAAACAGTGGGTCTAATATCCCTTCTGGGGCAATGACTGGTCTTATTATGGGAGGGGCTTCGCCTTTGGAAGCCATTCAACTACAGATTGTGGTGATGAATATGATGATAGGTGCGGCAACTTTTAGCAGCATAATGGCTACATACTTATGTTGGCCAGGATTCTTCACCAAGGCATACCAGTTGGAAACCAAAGTCTTCTCAAGTTAATTAATTCCACCCAATTAACTTGTATTAGACAGCCTTCAAAACTTCCCGGGATACATTACAGCCTGATTATGACAATTAATGTATTACAGAATTGATCTGTCTATTTTGGAAGTCAGAATCTCAGATCCAATTGTAGATGACCGGGTTTTTTAATTGGTTTTTATTTTACTTAATTGTAGAGTTTTGGATTCTAAGTTTGTCTCTCAAGTAAATTTTGATTACAAAAAAAAAAGCCATGAAATTCGCAAGGTTGCATTAATTTATATATGAATTAGGAAGTTATATATGTATACAATGAAGATAACCAAGTTTTCAACCTATAATGTAATCTCATGGAACTATTCAAAACACTCATAATAATTTAATCCCAGTGGCTTAGTTGCAGTTAGATTATGATGATTTAATATATTAAGAAGTAAAAAAGAAAAAGCACTCCTAAACAAAATAACGAATGATAAGTGGGAGTGGACTCTAACGCAACTTACGCAAGTGTGTGTATTTTAACTGCAAAGGATTTTATTTATTATTTAATCACCTTATTAAATCCATAATTATGGTTGTGCGATTCTCAATAATATTTTTTCTTAAAAAAAAAAAAACTAACCATGCCAATTGCCAACGCAAGAACGCAGCTATGAAAGTGGTTAGCCACGGCCCACAGGAAGAGCCAAGTCTACAGACAGGAAATATTCTCCTCAGATAAGTCTTTTTTTATTGACCAGAAAATGACAAGTCTTTTCATAATACAAGAAATGTTTATATATTTATACATACATATATATATATATATTCCATTTATTTTTTAATTGAAAATAATTCTTTAATAAAATTCATAAAGTTTTCTTAAAAGATATAAAAAATGTACGGGCCAGTTGGTTTACAGTTGAGTAGAATTGATTCTAGAAATGGAATGGTTGAGATGAATGATGCACGCTTACGAATACGTAGGACGGAAGTGATTTAAAATCAATTCTGTAGAATTGATTTTGACTGTTGCAGAATCTAAACAAACGGGCACATATATGTTTTCGATCTAAGAACCGATGGACACATTTAGAGCATAAAATTTTCATGAGCTCTTCTTTTTCCATCCATAATATTTAAATGATACTTAAGATATGTTTGTTTGAACTTCAGAAAATATTCTTAAATTATATAGAAAAGTGATTTATTTTTTAAAAAATTTTATAAGAAAAAAAAATTCATTTGTATTTAATTATAATAACAAAATGTGCTTTTTAATATTCTCTTTACTATTTATTTTATTATTTTGAGAAGCCCTAAATATAATTTCTAATTATAGTAAGAATTTTATTTTTTTAGATTCTTTTATTTCTAAAATCTCAAACAAATACATTAAAAAGTTTTAAATTTAAATAATTTTTAAAAAAATGTAATTATTTCTATAAATAATTAAAAACCAACACACTCGAAGATCACCCCTCAACACTTGGTTGATTAAAATATAGGTTAATAGCATTGCTCTGGATGCGCAAAAGATGAAACTGTAAGTGCAATTCCTTTAGCATAAACGACATATGCACTGAGAAAATATATTTCTCGTTGAAAGATGTTAATTATATCAATTAATGATAGAAAAACTGTTAATTAACAACAAATATTTATCATCGTGCTGATAATATATATTAAAAATATTAAAAATGATGTGGCAGCAATGCGCATATTGCGCGTACACATATCATATTCTTACCTTCCACCCCTAAAGCAGTTGCGAGTTGCCGACCCGGTCACCCACCCTCCCCTTTCCCGCGTTCTGCTTGGCGCTAACCTTCAACGTCGTCGTTTAACATCCATCGAAAGACGTGCAGTGCAAGCAAATGCCTTTGAATCTGAATCTCATCTCGCTCACCTGAATCCCTCAACCTCAATTCAAAGGTTTATATGTCTACTCCTCAATTAATCGTTGCAGTTTTCATGCCATGTCCATGTCGATTCGACATCTCAGCATTTCTAGGGTTTCACGCCTCCTCCTAATCTCCTCCATCTTCTTCTTCTTCACCTATTTTCCAGGTAAAAGAAACAACAACACCTTTGTTTTGTCGCCTTTTTATTCTAAATTGATATATGTGAAGCTGAAGGGGTTTTATTCGTTTATTGTTGGGTTGCACAGGTTTGGTATTATCGGCAGCGGTTGACGCTAGGTTCCATTGAGATATTTACAACCCACGAGTGGCTAAGAGCCTCTCCAACTGTCTATTTTCAATGCAGAGGGGACAACAAAACCGTATTGCCTGATGTCAAGAAAAAGCATGTCTTTATGCTTTCAAGGGTGAAGAGTCTTGGCAGGTTCCTTCCATTACAAACTTCCTCCTTTTTTGTATTTTTGGCCTTTTCATGAATTTCTTATATCCTAAATTTAATTTTGGTGTATCATAAATTGGTAGTTTCAATTTGAAATCCATACCCTTTCCTCAAACAACTATATTAATTTTGAAATTAAGGTCAGCTAATTTGTCTGATTATGTTTATGTTATTTACAAGAAATCATTGTGTAATTTCAATTTTTCCACTGTTGGTGATTGATTTTGCTTAGTAACCTCAAGCTTTGTCATTAAATTCAAGTGGCATTAGTATTTGTAGTTATTGTTTGAAGCAACTGCTGAGATTTTGCTTTGTGCTTTTCCAGCCCTTGACTAAATTCACAGGCAAAAAGTGCAAGCGATGTGGACTCTATGAGCAAGACAGCATTCTTTCAGATGATGTATTTGATGAGTGGGAGTTGTGTCCTTTCTGATTTACAGCCCCTGATGGCAAATAATCCACTTCAAGGAAAAAGAATTTAATGCTAGTTTTATGGTCCAGAGTGCTTACTTTTTCTGGTGGTGAGAGTCTTGCAACCTTTTTTTTGTTTCAAACTTTCTTTTACCATATCATCGCTATTAGACTTTGCAGGGACAACTGTGTGACTGAATACATCAAGGTGTTATTCTCAAAAAGTAATTATGACAATTTATGATGCCACTGCCACATTATTAAGTTTATCAAATTTAATTGATTAATTTCAACTTTGTTGAACGGTTTTTTCCAAGTCTCTAGCAAAAGTCCCTCACATTTCTAAGCAAGCAACCTTTATCATCTATTGTATAGGAGTTTCTAACCAAGTTGCCTTGTTTATTTAAATTAAGTATAGCAGATAATTTAGTTAAGACAAGACTCTAAGGGAAAAAAAATTATGTCTTCAATTTTTTTCCTGACAAGTGACAACCAACTGGAAGAAGGATTATACTGTATTGATTGAAGAGAATAAACATAGACTATTTATCTGAGGTTCTATCCTTCAAGCTTGTATGCTAATTATCTTCTGTTTTTAACCATAGCATGTGTTTGGATGAAGACTTTTAGAATTGCCCAAAATTGTGAAATCAATTGTGCAGTGATGATTAAAAAGAGAATTAAGTATGAGAGATATTGTAAATGAAAATCTAATAATTAAACATACAGGGAAATATTGAAATTTTCTTTCAATATGTGTCATTTGAAATTCCTCCTATATGTCATAAAAATCCACTCCTAGTTGTCATTTAAAATTCTTTGCTTTTTTTACTATCTTAACACATGAAATCTAGTAGTTTATAATTGCCCTAAAAATCCCTCCTAGTTGTCATTTAAAATTCTTTGCTTTTTTACTATCTTAACACATGAAACTGAGTAGTTTAGAATTGCTCTATCCAAACACAAGGTTATATCCCATCCCATCAAATGGGATAAGACTTGATTATTGCTGATATTAATTGGAATGACTTCTCTCCATTACTGGATTTGGTTTGTGGGACCCATATAGTGTATGTATCTATCTCTCTAGCAGTCCAACTGGACAATCCAGTAGTGGAGAGGTTATTTACTTGATATTGTTACTTATGTCTGAATGTATTTTCTTTTCAATGTTTATTTTTTTGGTCCTTGTGGATCTGGGAATTACTGGACATGCCTGAGTTGTAAAGTTTGTTCCACTTGCATTTCTAACAAATTTCATGAGGTTTTGTAAATTATCATTCTGAGCGTATGCTTGCATTTATACCTGTTTTACTTGCTAATCTCTGCAATTTTATATGTTTAATAATTGTGTTCATGTGTAGCTACTGTCTCTGCACCACCGGAGGTGAATCATAAAGGAAAAGGAATGCATATAGCCGTTGTCATTTTGCTAACTGTTTTAATCTCAACTATACTGATCCTGGGAGCGGTGGGTGCATACAAGTACTGGCAAAAGAAGAAGAGACAGCAGGATCAGGCTCGGTTTTTGAAGTTATTTGAAGAAGATGACATCGAGGATGAGCTCGGACTTGGCACTATTATATGATAGCGAACAAATTCGCTCCTGTACAGTAGGTTTCCCTCACAATTTTGTTTATGAAAAAGGATGAGAAAGGATTTTCTGTGCAACTTTCACAATATGAGATTGTTGTCAAAGTGGACACCATTATGTTATTGTTCATATTCACCTGTACATAGTATTCCTATTATATATGGCCATTCTGGACTTTAACAGCATTGCCAAACAATCTTGTGAAATTCTTGCTTTCATTGATTCTTTCATCTTCAAATGAGATTATTGAGTACATTGCATAGCTTATACCCATTTGTGCCTCTGCCAGTTGGACCAATGCCCAGATGCTGGTCAGCTAGTTGATTTCCTTTGACAAATTCATAAATCTTTCTGGTGATTGGAGGAAACACTTCTGACAGCTGAAAATTGTGATATGATAGACTGAGATCACTTGGTTAAGATATAAAGGAATAGCAACACCGTGGTAATTCAGAAAGAATGTTAAAGTTGAATATGGTCTCGAGAAGGACAATGACTACCAAATTCTTGTTTGCTGAGGTGCCACGTTAACTTAAAAAGTGGAAAATAAAGCTGTTGAACATGAAGCTGATGATAATTTTGTGATGTGGGGAGAGGGGGGAAAAACCTTGATGCTTGAAAGTTGTATAGAAGATGGTTTGGAGTCTCTGTTGCAAATTCAATTTATTTGAAGCTTCAATAGCTGCTGTTTGGAAAAGCAGAGGGCCCTCATGAAATTTAGATACTTGTTTCTAAAATGAAAGCGGACTTGTTCTAAAATTTAGATACCTGTCTTAGAGTTGATCCAAACTCCAAAGCTGAACTGATGGATCTTTTGATACAGAAACAATTCCCCTTACACACACTTGTTCCTCACTTTGCGATACCAATTTAAGATCAAAACCATACAATTCAAAATAAGTGCTATCTTTGCAGGATAGATATTGTTCATCAAGGAGATAATGTGTTGAGACATTTTTAAGATAATTTTTAATTTTAATATTAAATAAATTTCATTGAAAAACTGTAGAACATGATCTCCACTATAAAATAGCGCCTTTTTAATGTAATTCACATAAAACATTTAATAGTAATATTAAACCTTGTCAACTAATGCAATGTAATAGCATATCATTGATAATGAAAAGCTCTTTAATAATAACAGCACATACCTCTTAAATCAATATTTAATATATTAGTAATTAAAAAAAATACATTAAGGGACTATTTAGTTTCAGATTTTTTTTCATTTACTGCTTTTTAATTTTAATTACAAAAATTCTTTCAATTTTAGATTTTACGAAGGTGGGTATCAAAGGTAAATTATTTTTACACGAACCCACAGTTGTACTTAATTACTTATTATTATTTTTCAAAAACTCCCTCATGACACCTCTACATTGCTCTACCAGACCAGTCTACTTGGAGCTCCAATCTATCGTCTTAACCATCAACTAATGCAGCAAAGCGGTTTCTTGCTAGTCAATAAAAGGATATATTCAAGCAAGTGTTTGCCTTTTGTTTAATTTCAGTCACGTTATCTAACTCCATGTACGAAAAGTATTCTGGAAAACGTATTTTTCTCTTCTTTAGCATTATTGATTCTAATTATGCATTCTTTTAAAAAACTCAAAAACACCTATTTCTTTTATCATTCTTCATTATTTCCATCTCAATGTAATCTGATGCTAATAAATCTTGTATATGACCGTGTCCAGGAAGAGTTAACGTTATTGTTTTTGGCCAAATGAAGATAATGGTAACAAAATGGAAGAAAAGAAAAACTGGATTTGTGTGGTGTACTTAAAAAAAAAAAAAGCAATAAAAATTTGTAATAGGCTTACACTTGTCTAGTTGTGTACCAGTACACAAGTCTTAAACATGTGTAACTTAGAAAGACCCTAATATTGAACGTAAAACATCAACAAAGACTATGCACCCTCATCTCCTGACAACGAAGTGCAATGCTTTAAGGGTTTTCTAGAAAAGTGACGAGAGTCCTATTGAACTCCTAGATAATTTATTTCATTTTGCTATAACTAAATTCAACTTAATTACATTTAAAAGGCTGCCAATATGCCACATGTTTATTTAAAACTCGACCAATCAGTTTTAGTAACATCAACTAAATTATTGAAAAAGAAAAGGAAATCCGTGCTCTATATAATAGACTTACAAGGATTCAAAACAAGCTATGTTTAATTTCCCCATAATAGTTCACATTGATTTAAATTATGCCAACACTTAACAAATTTAAACAACATTCTAGTAAGTCATAGGTTGCGCAACCAAGAATCTAAAAAATAGCACATAAAACCGCCGTTCATAACCATAAACATAAATTTCAGATGTCTTTTGGTGCATAATTGTCAAGTAATTACGACAGTGCATTTCACAAACAAAGCAGATAAATTTTGGGACACGTCCTGAGCTCATTTATCACAAGAGTACTTTCTAAGGTGACTGTGAGTGGCGGTGGTTGTCATCTTCATCATCAATAGGGCTCCTGTCATCATCCCTAGGGCTGCGGCTAGGGCTGCGGCTGCGGCTGCGCCCATTATCTTTAGGGCTATCATAGCCCCTATCATCGTGGTCCCTTGCAGGGCTTCTACTCTTTGCTCTAGGACCATCGCTGTAGTCAGACCCATCTTGGGTGGTGACCATCCTTTCATTACCTGGAGAGGGTGTCACTTCTCTTCTGTGGGCTGCCTTGATCAGGAGATGGACTATGCCTCCTTGCCTTGGAGGGCTGAGGACTCCTTGATCTATCTTCAGGAACAGGGCTTCGATCTCTTCTGACAGGGATCTTGATCGGCTGGCAAAAACAAAGGAAACCAGAGCTCAACTTAAAAGGCAAAGAGAATTCAAACTTACACAGCACTATTAACATACAAGGAGAGATGAACAGAGAGAGATATGAGATGTGATGGTGATAGAAAAAATAGAGAGAAAAAACGTGTAGTATGAGTTGTTGTATGAATTTATTATCTCAAAAGTGAAGAATTTACAGAACAATAATTGATTAAAAAACAGCAAACAAATAATCTAAAAAACAATTTGCAGGTTAGTACCATTGAAATTTGAAACCTTGCAGTATCACTACATCAGAACAAAACATTATAATGTAGACTGCACCCTACCTGTAGCTGCGGGCTGGACTGTAACTTCGATCTCGGCTTCTGCCACGCCTCGGAGAACGTGACCTGACCGGTGAACGTGAAAACACTTCGTGCATGTCTACTGCTAGAATAAGAACAAATTGAGTCATAAATCTCAGAAATTCCATTAGAAAGCAATATTGCAATAACCATGTTAAGAACAAATTAACTAGCAGCAGTTTGGAAAATCTACTCCATGGCCTACCTCAACTTTTTGGGACTGTTCTTACAGTTCTTTTCTATATGACTCCTCCCCACAGCGGTAACACTTGTTCTTCCAATCACCAGCTTTGCAATCTCGAGCCCAGTGGCCATCAATGCCACAGTTAAAGCAGCGTCCAGTTCCAGGAGGTGGACCTCGACCAAATTAAAATATATTCCGGGAACAGGTGGGAACTGATAATTAGAAATTAGAAATCAGATCAATACCAATAGCATAAGATCAGAAATGTCACGGTACACAAGCAACTGATAATATGTACAGTATTTAAGCAAATGGTTAGTGCATTAATAAATGCTAACCACCAAATGAAACATAAGAGACCGCCGCTGTTATACAATAATTTAAATACATTTTCATACCAGTATAAACAAAAGGATGGGTTCATAACACAAGCCAGTATGAAGCTAACCCAATAACAAAATTTCCATATCATACAAGGATAGGTCTTCAAGATATTATTCCAATAAGGAATTTAGGAGACTACCCACAAATCAGAAATGATACATTGAAAGAAAGAACTTAAGTAATAGACAAAAATAAAGTGAAAAGATATAGAGATAAAATGAGAACACTGTTTGTGAGAACTGAGGCCATATAGATACTAGGATAGCAAAAATATATATACATATAGGTTATGACATTGACAAACAGAGTGACCTAGAAAAATGCCAAAGGATTATATGGGTACATGCTACTGTAAAATCCAACATACATGCAAATAATATATATATGGAGCAAGCACTTTAAATTAAGTATCTGAACTCTTTACAGGCATACATATTAACCCAATACTTCTGTACCAAAGGAAACATCCCCTTGAAAATTAATTATAAATGATATTAAAATTTAAAATGAGAAAAAAATTCTTATGTAGGTAAAAACTTTGAAGGGAAGTAATGCCTACCCCTTTCGCAAATTCCACAACAATACGACTTCCATCAACATCACGACCATCCAAGTTATATCTTGCATCATCAGCATCTCGAGGATCGCTAAATTCCTGTCCAAAAGATGTAAGGAACAAGCCAAGAAAGTAATACAAAAATCTTACCATTATCTACAACTGAATTCCCCAAGCAGATACTAGAAGCCACCTTTGAGGAAAGGCATCAGGAGAAATCAAAGTCAACAGAAATAAAATAAACAGAGACAGGGAAAGGGTGAGAACTTACAACAAAGGCGTAGTCATGCTTCATATCCACATCTCGAACTCTGCGGAAACGGTTTCCATAAACAGTAAGGCCATCATTACTTAACTACTGGAACTGTATGATACTTCGCCCCTCAAAGACGAACTAAACACCAGTTTGTGATTGTTGCCAATTCCATAAAAACACGCAATAACATTACAGAAAGAATCGCCAAAGTCAACACTCGGCAGGAATTTCCACCAATTCCACCAAGGCCACCCTCCCACCACAGACCTCCAGGTTTAGCCAAAACCCCAGTAACCTTCAACAAGATCATTCCAGTTAAAAAGGACACCTAGGGGAATTGGTTCCCACGCATAACATGACGAATAACCAATATAAATCCAAGCACAAAACAAAGCTTGGAAAACACCTGTATATTATCCCCTAAGTTTCGGTGTAACATATGGATGACACCCCACGCCAACTAATCACTAATTTGGCTCCCTTGCCAATTCACAAAAACAGATGAATCAAGGAGACTGATAATTAATTTTCCATACATAAATTGACACAAACCAAACAACTCAGACAATAAAGTTATAAAAATTCGTTGAGAAAATATCCGGCCAGCTCACCCAAAAAAAGGAGGTACTCATACAAATCATAAGAGACCGCCGCCATTATACAATAATAATTTAAATACATTTTGTGGAAAAGGCTAAGATTAAATAGACCAATAATCAACTCCAAGATCTATACATAATTTTTATGGAATGATAAGGATTATAGTGATAAGAAGGGGAATTACCTTCCATATCTGCTAAAGACTCGCTCCAGATCACGGGAACGGTCCTTGAAGACAAGCGACCCACATAGAGGCGGGTGTTACCATATTTATCATCATAGCGAGGCATTGTTGATTTCTTCTGGCTGTGAAAAATAAAGAACTGAAATTGTAATTAAGCTAAGGAAGCGACAGCAGATGACCCTTTTTCTCAAAGGCAACGAGCATAACAAATAAATTAAATATAACAGTGCTGCAGGGACAAATTATATGCGAGCCTTGTTAATGGATAAAGGAACCCAATTTCAACTATACAATCAATTATGAACCCTAAGTCGGAGGAGAAAACAATCTAATCGAAAAATATATATATTAAAAGGAGAATTGATAAGATTAAAGGGCAAGACAATTGATGACGAGAATCATGAAATCACAAAATCCCATTGAAACCACGAACCAAAAGAGATCGGGAAAATCGAATTGCAAAAAGGTGAAATCGGAGGAAACGAGAAGAGAGGTACCTTCGAGTGGTTCGCTGTTTCTCGGAAAACCTAACCCTTTCAAAGTGGATCGGCTCCTTATCATGCATTTCACTATTTATACAAGAGAACGGCCACATGTCTAGAGTGTAAGGCTTTTTTGTTCTTTCTAAGTAAAATTGGGCCTATAGTGGGCTTCTGATGGATAAAGGCATAAAGCCCTCGATACATAAAATCTACCGGACTTGTTATTTGTACCTAGGGGTGGAAACAGGCCAGGCCAAGCCAGGCTTTGGCAGGCCTGAGCCTGGCCTGACTCCTAATTCTTAAGCCTGAGCCTGGTCTGTTACCTGTTACAAGTCTTTTTGTAAGGCCTTGGCCTGGCCTGCGAAAAAGCCTGGTCTGACCTGTAAGCCTGTTTAGAAGCTTGTTTTATAACAAGGCCTACAAACAGGCCAACAGGCCTATAAGCCTATGCAGGCTAGCAGGCATTTTAAGCAGATTTTTTATATAATTAATTTAATATATTATAATTTTTTACTATATTATAATTTTTAATTATATTTATAGTTTTTTATATAATTAATTTAATATATTATATATTATTATATTAAATAGGCCGGCCTGTTAAGTTTAACAGGCTTTTTCATAGGCCTGAAGCCTGACCTATTTAACTAAACAGGCCTTTTAACAAGCCTTGGCCTGACCTTTTTAATAAACGAGTCAGGCCAGGCCAGGCCATAAACAGGCCAGGCCGTAGGCCCCTGACAGGCCGGCTGGCCTATTCCCACCCCTATTTGTACCCCTCCATTTATTAACTACATCCTTTTGATCTTTTTTCTTATTATAATATCTAAAATATGGGAAATTTTAGTGTACCCTCTAGTGAGAGAGGATTTTGGTACCTTCTTTCATCATTTAATCAATTTCTCTCAATTTTTTAAATTGTCTTTGTATTTTTACAGTTACGAGACAATATTTAACTATTAGAATTTGTATTTTTAATTTTTGAAAAGACTTTTTGACCCTCTATAACCATTATTCTGCATTTTTTAATGTATTCCCCCATTTTTTCACATTCTCATTTATAATACACATGTGTCTCATTTAAAATCTACTTTATGTCTTTGAAATAATTTAGGACGGAGTACATGACTTGTTCCTATGTAGTTTTGACATTTATGCCTCCATTCAATGAAAAAAATAACAAGAAGGTACCAAAACCCTCTCTGGCCGGATGGTACCAAATTACGACCCCTAAATTATTCTTTTTTTTATAAGCAAAAATTTATTAAATAACAGAGTACAAGGGGTACTCCAACATAATACATAATAACATTATAGGAAAATCCCTACTAGAAATAAAGTCACATCCTTTAAAAATCAGCAAACATACGAGGGATACCTTATACCACACCTTGTGACAATAAAGACACCAGCAGAATCCAACTTAAGAAAAATTAAGACATACACAAGGTTGCTTAGACTAAGAAAAGAACTGATAAGAAAAGGTATGGTGCTAAGCACATCTGATGTAGATAATACCTTGTTTGAGAAAATAAGCGCATTTTTTGCTAAGCACAGACTCCAAAGAACAGTCAACCAGATCACTGCCCACCTATACCACATTTTAGAATTACAATGAGGCAGCCCCAGAAATTGTTCAAAATGAGCAGTGTAATTATTGGACAGCACAAAAGTGAAACCAAACCACTCCAAACAGAGCATCCAAACGTGATAAGCAAAAGAACAATCAAAGAATAAATGTGAAGTGATCTTCATCCTTTGTGTACACCATACACAGGCATCATCATAATCATGAAGAACATGTCTCTTAACAAGATTAATTTTTGTTGGAATTCTATCTAGCATCACCCTCCATGCAAAGAAGAAACCTTAGAGGGCACTAAGAGACACCAAATAAACCTGTGCAAGGGTATTTCTGCATACAAAGAGCCATTTATAATAACATGATAAGCTGATTGACAGAATACAAACCATCTGAATCAACTTTCCAACACCAAGCATCACCAGTCCTCTCTTGAATCTGAAACCTTCTCAGATCCAAAACTAGCATCTCCAACTGAGATAATTCCCATTGAAACAAAGGCCTTCTCCACCTCCAGTTCCACTCAACACCGCCCTCTCTACCAATGAACATATCCGCAACAGTAACCTCTTGATTGACCGTGATAGAAAAAATCCTGTCATACCCACACAAAAAGGAGTTGCAGTACACCAAGAATCTCTCCAAAAGAAGTGTTTCGCCCATTACCCACAACTCTCACACACCAGGTAGAGAACCAATCCCAAGGAACATTATCACACTCGTCAATACTCCACAAGCCTGATCACCACCTAGACCCACTAACCCTTCTACCTTCCTTAGCCAAGGAAGGCTCACCACAAATAGAAGTTAACACTATTCCAAAAATATCCCTCTCTACTAACATACGCCACTTCCACTTCCTTAATAAAGCAAGATTAAAAGCTCGCAAACCTCTCAAACCTAGACCTTCAAACTGTTTCTCTCTACACACGTCAACCCAGGAAACCCAAGCCAATTTCTTGTGATCATCATCCCCTCCCCAAAGAAAAATTATAAATAAAGATTCTAGATGAGAAATAATACCTTTGGGAGCCTTGAAGAAGGAAATAAAATAGATCGGATGGAGTGTAGAACAGATTTCAGAAGGACAAGTCTACCGCCAAAGGACAACATTTTTCTCTTCCATTTAGATAACCTTTTCTCCACCTTCCACACCACAGGCTATCAAGTCTTCAAACGGTTGGGGTTTGCACCTATTGGTAACCCCTAATATGAACACGGAAAATAACCAACTTTACAATTCAAGAATTGGGCCATGGACTCCAACCAACTCATATCAACATTTACTCCCAAGAGTTGACTTTTATAAAAATTAACCGTGAGACCAGATACTAACTCAATCCTCTGTAGTATAGCTTTAATAGCCCAAACATTGTTGAAAGAAGCATCGCCTACAAAGATGGTGTCATCAGCATATTGAAGATGTGAGACTAGTACTGCATCCCGGCCAGCGAGATAGCCTGCAAACACACGTTCCTACACTACTTTTAACAACAAAGAATTCAACCCTTTTGCAGCAATCAAGAATAAAAACGGTGCCAATGGGTCTTCTTGCCTCAGTCCTCTGCCAAACGCAAATTCATTTGTTGGACTACCATTAACAAGAACAAAAACTCTAGCAGTGGCTAAGCACTCTGCAATCCGCCTCCTCCACAATGAAGGAAATCCCATTCTCTTCATAACAAGTAGTAAATAATCCCAATTGACGGAATCATAAGCCTTCTCAAAATCAACCTTGAACAACATACAAGGATTTTTCCTTCTTTTGGCCTCCTCTAGAATTTCATTAGCAATGACTACACTATCAAATATTAATCTATCTTTCAAGAATGCATATTGACACTCCGAAATCAGTTTACCAATGACTTTCCTCAGTCTATTTGCCAACAATTTTGCCAACACCTTATACATGCACCCAGTTAAAGAGATGGGTCAGTATTCCTCTACCTTTTGAGGGTTACCTGTTTTAGGCACAAGAACCACAATGAACTGTTAGAGCCTCTAACTAATTTACCATTAGTATGAAACTCATGTAGAAAAGCCAGAAAATCAGATTGATATCATCCCAGAAAATCCTTGATAAAAGTGAAATCAAACCCATCAGGGCCTGGGCTTTTGGATCCCTCACAATCCCAAACTGCTATCTTCACTTCTTCATCTGAGAGTGGTAAAATTAAGGTTGTAGCGTCTTCTTCTGACAAACTTTTGAAATCTGAACCTTGAAGAAAATGTCTACTGTGAAAAGACTCACGAAAATGCCCCTCAAAGAAAGTTTTGACTTCCTCTTTTATTGTCGATGGCTCATTATACCGTTCATTATACACCTGCAGGCTCACTAAAATTGCACCTCAAAGAATGTTTCCTTCATCATGCCTCTTTACCTTTATCATTTTGGAGCTTTGCACTGCAAACAACTGTCTACCTCATTAATAGATTACCCACCCCATGCATAACAATGAAACCCCTTACCAAGTTTTTAGTCGTGTACCCAATTATGCCAAACTTCAAACATTCAATTGTCTTTGTTACCCTTGGCTCAAACCATATACCCATAATAAATTGGAACAAAGGTCTCATCCATGTCTTTTTCTTCGGTACAACTCATCAAAGTGCATATCTCTGCTACAACTTACAATCCAAAACTCTTCATACTTCACGCCATGTCATCTTAGTGGAACATATTTTTCCACTTAATTCGGCCTTACCTCACCCCAAACAGCATGTGGATCTCACGCACCAAGTTGTCCACTCACCTTCCCATTCCAATAATTCATCCAGTTCCAATAACTTACCTCCTCCTTTCACACTAATATCCCCATCCATCTAACCCACAAATCTCGCAACATCCCAACATCCACCGCATCCAATCCTTATCCTAATAACCAAATCCCAACCAAAATTCAACCTCCCAGCAAACCTTACCTAGCCCTCAATTCACGCCCTCCGCCCAACCTTTATCCATCTAATCCCTACTTCCCAACAAACTTCATCATCGTTATCAACACATTCATCCCATGTGTCACCCCTTAGTTCCCACGTCCATCCAACCTTTATCTCTTTAACCTTTTTAATGCCAATCCCCCTCCCACTAACATGGTATGTCCACCCCCTCTCCCAACATGGAATTCTCGGACCCCCTGCAACACAACCGCCTCCTAGTTCATCTTTTATTCCCACTCATCCAATGTTAACACGTGCAAAAGCTGGTATTTTTAAATCAAAGCATTATATTCTGTCAGCAAATATCCTCTCCCCAATTCTGTGGAACCTACATGTGTATCTCAAGCTCTCAAAAGTACAGAGTGGAAACAAGCAATGTCAGAAGAGTTCAATGCCCTCATGAAAAATGGCAGTTGGACCTTGGTGCCTCCTCAGCCACAATTTAATGTTATTGGGAACAAGTGGGTCTTTCGACTCAAACGACATCCTGATGGTTCCATTACTCGTTATAAGGCTCGTCTGGTTGCCAAAGGGTTTCATCAACGCCCTGGTATTGACTTCACTGACACTTTCAGTCCGGTGGTCAAACCACAAACCATTAAAATGGTTCTTTGCATTGCCTTAGCTTGTGGCTGGTCTTTTAGTCAAATGGATGTCAATAATGCTTTCCTACATAGGACCATTGGGCTTCATTCATCCCAACCTTTCAAATCATGTTTGTAAGTTAAACAATGCTCTTTATGGTCTCAAACAAGCGCCTCATGCTTGGTATCATGTGCTAAAAGCCTTCCTAGTTGGTTATGGTTTCACTAACTCCCACTCAAACACTTCATTATTTATTTACCACAGGATAATGTTGTTTCCTATTTTCTTGTATATGTTGATGATCTTCTCTTGACAGGAAACAAGTCAAATTTCCTTCATTTGTTTCGCAATGCTCTTGCCCATAAGTTCTCTCTCAAAGACTTGGGTCCTCCGAGTCATTTTGTTTGAGTTGAAATTATTCCCACCTCTACTGGTCTTTTTATCACCCAACATCACTAAGTTTGAGATATATTGCAAAGAGCTTCAATGAGTGATGCTAAGCCATCATCCACTCCCATGTCTACAACATGCTCACTTCTTCCATAGTCAGATGCCTCTACTTGTGATTCCGCCACTTATTGCAGACTTGTTGGTTCTCTCCAATATTTAGGCATCACATGACCTGACACTGCCTTCTCTGTAAAAAATTATCTCAACATATGCAGACACCTCAAGATTTACACATGCAAGCTTTGAAACGGGTCCTTCGGTATCTAAAGGGAACAGTCAGTCATGGTCTTCATCTCATTGAAGATTCCAAATTTACATTTAATGCCTTATGTGACTCAGACTGGGAAGGTGATGTGGGTGATCGAAATTCAAATTCAACATATATTATCTATATTGGTTCTAATGCAATTTCTTGGTCCTACAAGAAGCAACCCACTATTGCCCGCTCCTACTGAAGCCGAATATTGCACCATTGCTTCCACAACGGCTAAATTATTGTGGTTGTGTCAATTGATTCGTGAACTTGGTCTCTCTCTCCCTACCTCACCGACCATTTTCTCAGATAATATTGGTTCAACATACTTTTGTGCTAATCCTGTTTTTCACTCTCGGATGAAACATTTGGCCATTGACTACCATTTTGTTCGTGATCTTGTTGCAAATAATGAACTACAGGCTTCTCATGTTCCCTCTCCTCACCAACTTGTGGATTTACTCATTAAACCTTTATCGGGACCTCGTCATTCATTTCTGATGTCCAAGATTGGTGTTCTTCCATCCTCCATCTTGCGGGGGCGTGTTGGAGTACTCACATAGTTGTACTATCTTATCTCCTCGTGGTTATGATTCTTTCAATTTGAATTTTAAATTCATTTTTTTTAAATTCAAATTTATTTGTTATCTAAATATTGTATAAATATATCTTCTTGTACTCATACTCATTTTGAATGAATGGAATATATCTTTATGTAAATCTCTTTAAAAATTAGGTCGGACTTTAAAAAGATTAAAAAAAATATTAGAATTTTTTTAATCAAATTATGCCTTAGATTTGAGAGATAAACAAGTCTTGGAAAGCTCTATACATACCGTTTAACCTATTTCCACCCTACCCCAAATTATAGTTAACAATTTTATCACATTAATCATACATGTTTATTTTACTTTATTGTGTTCAAATTAATTTTATGAAACATAAAATATCCATTAATTATGGTAGTGTCAAGTGTGGGATTCCAGAATACAATAACTTAAATAATACGCGCATAATTAATTCATATATATTTACATTCGATCATTTTTCCGAATCTAATGGTTTTAGCATTGGACCATTTATTTGAGATAATCAAAATTGCTTCTATAAATAAAATATAAGCAATTATGACCGTTATTAAAAATAAATGATTAAGACTATGATTACATAATCTCAACCTGTGAAATTGTCTAAATCTTAATAATTTATTTTCATGTCAATAATCATAATATCTCACTCACTTCAAATTCGTCCTTATGGGCTTTAATTTGGTCAAGATTTAAACTTTTAAATATCTAGTACATAGGATATTCTCAAGAGGTAAATTCCATTCATGGATGAGTCCATCATTCACCAACTAAATTGAGTAACTTTTTTGTTTTACAGAACACAAAGCTTTTTGTTTTTGCTACATTATATTTTGGAAAAACTTACTGAAAATTAAACTATTTAGATGTTGTAACTTAATTTGAAAGTAATCATCGATAGAAGTTTTTTTCCTCCATTACTCCCATGCTTGATTGCGAATTATTATTTTAAGTATTTTTGTTCTATATGATTAATTATTACTATACTATACTATGGTAAGAGATACAATGATTTCCTTTCCTGTGTCTCGTGTCCAAATTAAAGTTGACTTGAATGCTTGGGTTTTAGTTTTAACCTCATTGAGACAGGAGGTGATGTAGATATAGGTGACTTTATTAACCAAATGCCACAAACAGACTCATTAAGTTTATTTAATTTGTTTCATTTCTAATATCTCAAGATACGGTATAGCCTCTACCTCATAATTTTTTCAATCTATTTCTATAACAAATTTTATTCATATTTTATTTTTGTTCACTTTACTACTCTGTGGGATAAAATGCAAAGCTAAGATCAGCTAGCCTTCCTTAATTTTATCTGTTCTTACAAGTCGCAATTTAGATTTTTGAGCTGATAATTAAATTTTAAGTAGTTTTTTTTTTAAAAATAATTGAAAGCCATTAATTTGTCAATCCGATGAATTATTTTTCATTAAAATTTTAAGAACAATATTATCAATAGCATTTTGTTTCGTTTTACAAAGCATGCTAGCTTAATTACTTTAGATGTCTAGTCATTGTAACAAAAAAAAAGATGTCTAGTGATTGCACTAATTATTTGGATCTACTGCATAGAAGATCTGATTCTTTGGAACATCCGGATTTATTTTAATATCGTATGAGAGTTGAGATAAGTAATTCATACAACACAAAAACATACAACAACTCATACAACACATTTTTTTTCTATCTCTTTCTATCACATCATACATTTTTCTCTTTTTTTCTTTTTTCTCTTTTTCTCTCTTTATTGTACATATACAGCATGTACAATTTACATTCCTCGTATATCATTTACCCATACATGAACTGTTTATAGTAAAAATGTGTTATCATTTTATACTAACATATATCACTGCATGGCCTAAAAAATGTTTCAACCATTTTTTTTTAAATAGATATATAGGTATATCGTATTATTAAATTTGTTGATTACATATTTTAACTGCAGTAATCAATGAAAATTACCAATGAAATGTAAATAAATTAGTTGAAGATAAATTATAACAAAAAAAAATTACGCAGTTCCATTTTTTTTTTCTCAAAGTAAAGCACAAGAACCTGTTGAGTTTAAGCAAAACACAGTAATTAACCTTGATTCACAGTCCATCATCCATAATGATAAATTAAACTATTGGAGTATTCTATTTTTTTTCTCCTTGTGGTTGTTGTTGCACTCTTGATTTGCTTCTTATTCAGATGAAGAATGATATGAGGTACTGAATTGTTTGATTTGACGAACAAATATTCCTACCTCCTTTTGTTCTTGCTCCCAAAGAGCAGGGTCAAGTAAAAAAGGAATCTAAAGAGAAAGCCCCAAGCAATGGTGATCCACAGCAGTTCCACTTGCTGAACTCCGTGATCCCCTGCTGCTTCAGTACCCGTCTCTCCAGTAACGACACAGGTTGAGCTTGTGATATTCACCCCAACGTGCTGCTCATTCCCTTCAACAGCAACTCCTTCATCGACTCCTGAATATTCCCCAGTGGCGTATTATCAAACATCTGAGTCCCCCTCACGAAGCACCTCGGAGGCTGAGTACCGAACTCGTTTCAACAACACTCCTTCGTAAGGATACTTCACCAGAGACAGGTAATGGAACCATAGCCAATACTCAGGGATCCTATCCCTACTGATGAAGAATCCACTGAAGAGTAAGAAGTAAGCTAAGATAGCAACCACAACAGTAAAACCAAGCATCACGTGCGGCACGATCCCTGAGAGGAACGTCACGAAGGAGCTCCCCGCCCAGAAGGAAGCCACTATATGATGAAGAAGTAAAACAGAAAACCGGAAATCCCGCCGGCGAGGCCTACCGCCCAGAACGTGGTGGCGGCGAACGCGAAAGAGAGGAAGACGAGAGAAGGAACGGAGATGATGGAGTGAGCGAACATAGGAGGAACGGCGGTAAGCGTTGTAAGCGGTTTCTCTCATGAAGATGTAACGCTCTTGGAGGAAAACCGGTATGGCTTCAGCGCAGGTGTAGAAGGTTGTTGACATGGCGAAGGCGAAGAATCCCAAACGCTCTACAACACCTTTGGAGGAATTGTCCAAGCGCCAAAAGATCGTGGCCAGGATTATTCCTGTAACTAAAATTGCACCCAAACGGATTCCAAATACTTCAGGCATCCGCCTGGAGTTAGTTAGAGATCGTTTTGCTATAACCGCCATTTCGATCCAAAACGGATTGGCGAAGGTAGGGACTGAGGTTGGTGAGTTATTACCGCTGGCTCCGGACACTAATTTCCCCCTTGAAATGCTTGCGCTGGGCGTCCTTCAGTGACGCTGTTGGTCCGTTGATGGATTTTTCAGTTACTTGTTTGTTTTTTAACTGCCATGATTTGTTGAACTCCACTAGGCTTTTGGTTCCGCCTGGTGTTTCTTCCAGTTCGCGGATTAGATCCAGTGCGAACTCTGTGCGGTTCTCGTTTTCCGGTATAGGATGGCCGAACTCCGAGAAGAAGCTCGGGAGGTTCGCCGGAGAACCGCTGTAGACGGCTTGGCCGTGAGAGAGGAAGATGAGGCGGTCTAACAACCCGAGGATTCTGTAGCTTGGTTGATGAACGGACATGATGACGATGCTTCCGCTCTGAGCGATTCGCTGCAATACCTTCACCACCATGAATGCGCTGGTGGAGTCCAGTCCAGAGGTTGGTTCGTCCAGGAACAAAAGGATTGGATCGTGGATGATGTCGATTCCGATGGAGACGCGGCGGCGTTCGCCGCCGGAGACTCCGCGGTGACCTTCGTCGCCGATGATGGTTTTCGCGGCGGTGTGCGGAGGCCGAGCTGGTCGATGAGAGCTTGAACGCGCGCTTTTTTCTTGGATTTGGAGAGAGAGCGAGGGAGTCTGAATTCTGCTGAGAACATAAGCGTCTCTTCCACGGTAAGCATGGGGAAAAGAAGGTCATCTTGCATGACGTAAGCAGAAATCACCTTCAGGAGACTGGACTCTAAAACGTCGCCGTTTAATGTCAAGGTTCCTTTTAAGCTCTCTTTAGAAATCCGGTTAGCGAGTGCGTCGATTAAAGTTGACTTGCCGGAGCCGCTGGCGCCGAGAACGGCCATGATCTCGCCGTCTCTGGCCTCGCCGGAGATTTCGTTGAGGAGATCTTGGTGCGGTTGGGTTTGGTTTCGGTTTCCTGGTTTGTAGGCGAGGAATTGTGGTGAGAGGAAAAGCATGAGGAGAGAGTCATCTTGCGGCGGAGCTTGACACTGTATGTTAAGTTACTGAAGGAAAGGAAAAATGGATAAGAGGGAAGGGTGGAGGAGGAAGAAGAGGAAAGGTCGAGAACGTGGTGTTGTTCAGCACTTGTGTTGACGTCGTTTTGAGCATCTTCCACGCGTTTGAGAAGCTCGCCAAGGGTGGGAGAGAGATGGGTTCGGGTTCGGGTTCGGGTTCTGGGTGCTTGGACAAGCTCCATGGATTGGTTAAAGAAAGGGAGCCTGTCGTTGGCTGGGTTGGGAGGTTGGGGTGTCAGGCGAGACATTCTTGTGGTTGTGGGGTTTGGTTGAATTGCATGGGTTATTCATGGGACGAGAAAATATGAGGAGAATGGACTTATATATAAAGTGAGAGAGTGAGAGTGGTGTTTGGTAATTCAACCATCTAATTGCAACTTCAAACGTTGCTTAATTCAACTAGAACAGGTGCATGTGCAGGTGTGAGGAGTTGTGACCTTTGCTACCCAAGCTCTATCAGTATGACTCTATTTTACTGCTTATTACCAAGCCTCACATAGATAGATAACTGGTATATTTAGTACATTATTGTCACCTTAAATCATCACTTTCATTTCTTTATCTTTTGACCGATGCTTAACTTACCTTAAATTATAATCATGATTTACAATTTTATCACGTTAATTATACGAGTTTGTTTTAGTGTCTTGTATCTCTTTTCTAATGAAAACATTAATTTAAAAAGAATTTAATTAATATATACTGTGAGTATAAAAAAATTTTATATTATCATTTAATAATATATTATCACATATTTTAATAAATATAACAACTCATATATTATTAATTTTTAAAATGATATCACAACGTATAATTGGATAATATATTGTGTATATACATTAAATCCTTTAGAAAAATCCCACAACATTTAATTATGGTATTATGAGAATACAGAATACAACTAAACAATAGTATTACTCGGATAATTAATTCATCGTTTGTCTTATTTCATTGTTATAATCAAAATTCTGCATAATGAACTTTTGGCTCATCAAAAGTTTTTATTGCCTGAATTTTTAATCAAATCAAGCATGTGTTCCATTAAAAACGACAAGTCTTAATGTCTTATATTATTATATTGGAGCGCCTATAGACACGATTTGTCATCAATTAAACCGAAGTTATATATCTGCTGTAGGAAAGGGTGAATTTTATTTTATTATATACATATTATATATTGTACTATACCGAGCACCGAGCCCTCCAATCGTCGCAGACTACGAGCTCATCGTCCTTGTTTCGCAGGACTTGAGCTCGAGGGGCTATGTACTATACCGAGCACTGAGCCCTTTAGACACAAGTGGTCCTTTTTTCAAGGAGATCCCCCTAGTCTCCTAGCTCGCTCAACTCGGCCCAATTGTCTATCTATGGACTTTAAGACCAGAAGGCCCATACTCAGCCTATAAAGGCAGGAAGGTCTCCTAGGTCAAGGGTATCTGATGCTCTCACTCTGACGGCTTGGTCTAATCCTTACGGGAGAAGAGCTCAGACGTTAGAACTTTTGAGAATATATATATATATATATATATATATAAAACATGGAAATAAATAATTATCGATATAATAATTGAAATAACACGTTATATATCTTTAATCTTTAGCACGATCGAACATACACATGAATTTAGTTTACAGACATTTAGTTGCACAACACCATATCTCAACCTTACTTAGAGAGTACAAACTAATAAGATGACTCAGATTAATTCTTTTTTTCTGGAAAAAGGTCAAACAACTTAAAAGTTAAAAGCATTATTTATACAACTTAATTGTTGATATATGTCTAGAGTATATAAAGAAGTGTGAAAATGAGAATATATCATACTCAAATGAGCTCATATTATATACATGTGGTCCCCTATGTGTGTGTTCCCTGAAATAAATTCTCTATTATAAATATAACAATTAATTAAGAAAGCTTAAATTTAATTAAATATAGCCAGATAGACTAAAAAATGTATACGTATATATTATCATATGAATACCAACACAATAAACAAAACAAAAAGATATCTCTTGGTCCCTTGCAAAGATACTCAAAGCTAATTTTGAGTCGATGCATGGTAAAGCACATAGACTTCTTTCATCTTTGTATGGTAAAACACGATTAACATTTTAAAATCTTAGTAAAATCTTTATGTATATATATTATAATTGTGTCTACTAAATATTCATATTAAAGTTGACATTTTAATTAACTTTTCTAACATATTTTGTTTTATTTTGGATCAACTTGGTTCTACACATGGCATTTTTCTCTAATTTGCAACAATTGCGTATATTAGCAGCCCCACCAGCGTGGATGGGGCTTGGTAAGGTGTCAGTGTCGCGAAAATATCTACAATGCATCCAATATTATCTTTTCTTGTTTTTGTTAACAAAATCGCTAATTGGATACTTGAGTTGTTGCACTTTATAGTTTTATTTTGAAAGCGTGGAGTGATCAAAGTCCCAACCAAAAAGTTAATGAAATCCAATTCCAAGCAGAGTTGAGGAGAGAGATGAATGATATATCAATCTATCATTTACATATATATGAATTCTTAAAATGAAAGCTCTCGTTTGATATGTTGGTTACAGCAAATTGTAATGTTATAGTCAAGTAATGAACATAAACCGTGTGCAGTCAATTGCTTACAAATGGTTTATTGTTTGTTAAATGTGATTTTGGACTCAGCACACACCACTGCGTAAAAAGAGGTCACCAGATACATCCTAATCCATGTTCTCCTTCGGCACGCATTCGATTCTGCACGAAACCTAAAGCCCACATCGCTAATCGCCCCAACAAAATTGATACGTGGCTGGCTTTAAATTGGATGAGAATTTTCTGATTGTTATTTTAACACAAAATTCATACAGTTTAGGTGTGGTGGTATATCTAATGTATATGGAAGCGCTGCATCTACCATCTACTTATGTAGTCTTCGTAAGATAGAGAAAACCACTTTGGGAAAGAGCTTTTTAAATTATATGTTTCTTTTTTTTTCGTTTGTTCAATCAGTTTTTTTTTGGCAATATTATTATTAATTTAAGGGTTAAATATGTTTTAATTCCTGGAATATAGTCGAGATTTGAGTTTAGTCATGCAATTTAAAACAGATGGTTTTGGTACTTCAAAAATTGAAAATACATCATTTTAGTCCTTATTGTATAATTTTACTACAGATTTTACTACTAATTAGCTACGAATTTTTATCGATAAGAACTAAATTGATATATTTTCAATTTTTGAAGGACTAAAATCACTGGTTTTAAATTGCATGGACTAAAATTAAATCTCGACTACGTTTGAAGGACTAAAAACATATTTATCATATAATATAATTGACTTTTTTATCATATAAATATAATTTATTATTATTATTTCAGACTAGCAAAAGACAAACACAGTAGTGTCTGTTTTGTCTATCCGCAATTCTTATTTTTTTGTGAAAAATGTAAAATCTATTCATATACATTTTTTTGGGGATTGCGTAATATTATAAAACCTTTTTATTTAAGTAATATTGTGAAAGCGTGAGGATAAAATTGTGTAAAAAGTGGGTGGTTATTATGTGATGATTATTAAGGGTATAATATCCCCTTTATATTATATAGTATAGATTAAGTACAGGGTTTTTGTTAAAATTTCACTCAATACTTATGAGTAGCAGCAAATGTGTGTTAGAAATATAAATATAAGATCACTCATGTCTCATCCACTCCATAATTTAAGGGGTCGTTCGGGGTGATTGTAAGTTTTCAATTTTTATTTTTAAAAATTTTCAATCAAGTTTTACAACTCAAAATAAAAAATTGAAAACCACTTTTTGTGGTTTTCAAAATGTTTGTTTTTAAAACCATAAAAATAAGTTTTCAATTTTTGATTTTGAGTGGTAAAAATTTGACGGCCTCTAAGCTTTTGAGATAGTTGATTTATGATTCTACATAAATTTATTATGACACCTTTTTATAACTTAAATATTTATTTTATTTTATACTTATTAAATTTTACTCAAAATAAAAAAAATGATAATTCAATATAAAATTCTTGTTAGAAATTATACCTGTTAAGGTACAGGTGAAAAAATCTTTCATCTGGTGATTAAAAAACAGATGAGTACTTGCGAGTGAATTGATTAAAGGGTCGCAATTTGGTACCATCCCGTCAGAGAGGGTTTTGGTATCTTCTTATCATTTTTTTTATTAAATAGGCCAAAATTACATAGAAACAAGTTATGTACTCCGTCCTAAATTATTTCGAAGACATAAAGTAGATTTTAAATGAGACACACGTGTATTGCAAATGAGAATGTGAAAAAATTAGGGAATACAATAAAAAATACATTATAATGGTTATAGGGGATCAAAAAGTTTTTCAAAAATTAAAAATACAAATTTTAATAGTTAAATATTGTCCTATAAGTATAAAAATACTAAGATCATTTAAAAAAGTTGAGAGAAATTCACTAAATGATCAAAAGAAGGTACCAAAACTCTCTCTCACTATAGGGTACCCTAGAATTTCCCTTGATTAAAACTAAGATCGGGTCCAATAATAACCCCTCGCTTTGCTGACGGACAAGATTATTGTAGTTGTTCGACCAAAAAAAAGATTATTGTAGTTGTCGTTAAAAAAAAAAGATATTAGCGTTTTAAATTTCTTAAAAAGGTTTTTTTTTTTTTTTTTTTGGTCCAATACATCTCTTAAAAGGTTAATCTAGCTAGGTTCAAAATGAGCCAAAGGAATTCTATTATAAGAAAATCATAAATAACCCAATTGTAAAATAGATTAACATGGAGCACAAAGGTCATGATTGATCGGACCAACAAAGTAACAAGTAACAATATGTCATCCTTTTCTTTTTCTTTTCTTTTTTTTTTTTTTACAGTAATATGTCATCCTTTTCGTTTGGCAGCTTAATGTTGTTAGTTGGCTGTCCCTATCTCCCTAAAAAGACATATTTTTAATGGATGGGGCGTTCATCTACTGGGAAAATAAGTATGGGAACCAATGTATACTTACTTCTTTGTTTCTACCTATAAGAAATGCGCTTTCTTATGCCCGATGGTAATAGGCAGTACCCAGCAATGTTATTGTTAGAAGCAAATCGTGCTCAAGCAAGTTCACATGAACATAATAAAAAGGGTAATAAAACTTTAACACCCCAAAAAATTGGGGTGTGATAGGTGTGGAGAAAGGAGAGATAAAAAATAAAGAAAGAAAAAATTGAAATATGTGATAAAATTTTTTGGCTACATGAAAAAAGAAAAGCAAAGGCAAAAAGAAAGACAAACAACTAAGTTCTAAGGAAGGACATTCCTAAAGCATCTGTTTAATATATAATAAATAATATGATAGGAAAGAAAGAGGAAAAAAATGTGTGAAAGGAGCTATGAAAAAAATCACAAGTGTATTAAAAAGTATTTAAAAGGAGATGTGCAATGAATTTGAATCCTCTTATATTTTTAATAATAGGGCATGGTGTTACTAGAGTAGAGAGACAAACAATTTATTTCATACAAGTACCTATTATGTCTAGTTATAAGTTATTAATTATATTAAAAAAAGGCACAATGTTTTAAAAAGGTGTGGTTGAGTTAATAATACAAGTTGAGATTGTGACAAGAATTCCCAAATTTGATTCCCATTAATTATTTTTAATAGTTTAATAGATAATAAAAAACAGTTTAATAAATTAGTCATGGATTAAAATTGATATTGGCCAGTGTAATTTGGCTCAATTTTATGTAAAACCAGTGGAGTATATAAGATATTAGAATTAGTTTAGTGGTGTTAAATTTGGGTAGTTTACATAAATTAAAGATTCTGACCTCATTACTATTGTTATAAAAAAAAGGTGGGGTATCAATAAGGGTTGGTTCAAGTGTTAGATTCCCCTTAAGTAAGATCTGGGGTTCGAGCTTTGTGGATGGAAACAATCTTCACTCGGAGAGCTAGTTCCACCATGATGTAAATGTTCCCGACTCGAACATTTTTAACAGCAAGAATATATGTGGTTCATACCTTCTATATTTAAAAAGAAATGAAGCTTTCTGAATTTCTTTAACGTGTTTTGGTTTTAACGTATGAGACAAGTCAGTTCTCAATTTGCAAGATCGACCATCATATCATACTCAACCTTATGTTTAGGATTTCTACTAACACTTCAAACTATAAGAGTATCACAGAGCTTATTACTAGCTCCTCTGATTTCTTTTGGACTTGAGAAAGACATTTGCTTCAATTATTCTAGACAAGTTGCTAAAAGCTCATTGCTGTAAGCAACTAAAGTCTATATGTTTGCTTTTTTCCTTCACAACTTCAAGGTATATATTATTTTCACCAAGTAGAATTGAGTTCCCACTTTCATTAAATTTCAGGTAACCTTGTCTGCAGTACACAGTGCTGGAGTCTAGATACTTTATCCTTTTTTTTCAGATGAAGGATGCGTTAAAAATATAGGTACCCTGATTCCAAAAGTCTTCCGGGCAGATGCGTCACAGCCATTGGTCCATTGTCACACTTGCCACTGACTGGGGAATTGCATGCTGAAAATTTGAGATTCTGCTTAGTAATCTTTTACATGCTCAACTCGGGATTAACACCATACACCAACGGAAAACAAACCACGCAATAAATTTTGTATGAGCTCTCTCAAACTTAAGATTTTCACAATTGCTTAATATATCATCATTTACCAACAGAGCTTAGATTTATGTATTAGGGTAACAACTTGATGAACTTGTTAAATTATGTTATGTTATGATGCTTTTGAAATTGAGTAAATTTACATATTATGATATATATCAATTCAATCAACTACTCACTAATTCGACTAATGATATACCTCAATCGAGTTATCAACGAGTCAAGTTTTATAACATTGAACATCAAAGCAAATATAAGGACTGGACTATAGCATGTTGGCCGATGATACACGGCTACAGAAAGCAGAATAAGTCACGTGGAATATGCAATAAGAACAAAGGGGAAGGGAGCCCGCAGTGCAGAGTCAGTTACATTCGATGTAGACTGCCTACTCCTGACTCCCAACTTATCCCCCCGGGAAAAAAATCCTTAAGTTGCCTAACCACCTTGCATCAAGAACACATGGAAAAAATAAATTTCTTCATCTTCGATTTTTAGAGTTGATAAAGACTCCCTCTGCCTTAGCAAATGACTAAAACAAACAAGCAACTAGAGGCTGTCTGCTTTTTCAGGAAAACAAGTGTGAAAAAGAAATCAAAGGTTTTTCCCTTTCTTTTGAAAATCTTGAAAATGTTCAAAGGACAAGGCAAAGAGGATAATAAAAGATTAAAAGAAGCAACATATAGTGCACCCAATGCAAGCCCAGCCACCCCTCATTATAAAATGGGATGAAGACTACAGAGAGGCCTAAAATAACACTAAAATAAAATTAATTGGAGTTGGGGCCACCTCTTCAGTCTCAAGGATAACTTCCAAACTGTTGAAGGATTAGCAGCTTCTCTAAAGACTACTCTAAGTTGTCTACTCTGATTTTTGCTTTGATCTTCTTGCACTTGATGCTTGAGATCTACTCGTACACCTCCCCACAAATTTCAGAATCTCATCAATTAGAATGACGGGCAAAGCAACAGCCAAACCAAAAGCCACTCATTGAAACTCAGGGGCACGATGCCAAATACTTGTGATAAGAATGGCACATACAAGATCAAAAAGTGCAGACCAAATGACACAGACATTGCCAAAAGAAGCCAAGGGTTGACCCAAGGGGGCATTGTCAAAAGACTTCCATCTTCAGATAGGGCATTAAGAGAGTTGAACATTTCGATGGCTACCAACACAGAGAGAGACAGTGTCATAGCTTTCACTTTACCAGTCTGGAAGTAGTCACAGGGATCATTATCAAAAGAAATAGTTCTAGCACCAGCAGTGAAGGGAGAAGCAGTGAAGTTCTTCCACGAGGAGCACTGACCCCAGTTGGCAAGTTGGGAGTAAGTGACGAGTGTATGCCCATCCCCGCTAAGGTCAATACCCAAGAAGGAACCATGTGTATACCATATAATGAAAACACCAACCGTAGCTAATCCAACATAAATCCCAATAACCTGTTAAGTATAAACAGAGAGAAGATCAGAGATATGTAATCCAAATATATTATCAGCAATTGAAACACATACAGCTACAGTCCAACAAAAGGTGAAGTGAACCAAAAGGATTGAGAAAAAGGCACTTTACCAGATAGCGGAATAAAATCCACAAATTAATCAGTGAGTCATCACTGCGACGAGGAGGCTTCTTCATTATATCCTTATCTGGAGGATTAAATCCCAAAGCCGTTGCAGGGGGTCCATCAGTGACAAGATTGACCCACAGAAGCTGGACAGGTATCAGTCCTTCAGGAATACCTAGTGCAGCTGTTAGAAATATGGAAGCAACCTCACCAATATTGGAAGAGATCATGTACCTGTAAAATTAACATTTAGTCACAAGACATTATTATTTTAACTTTCATCATTAGAGAAGGTTCATAAATAGAAGTGCATATAGGTAATAGGTAATTGATAAAATTAGATAACTAGATATCAATTACAAAATATGAACACGTATATGGGAAGCCATGCAGTGCTTCAGATTTTTGGTGCTGTAAAACTAGAGAAAATTCTGAAGTATGCTGCACCTTAGGATTGTTATAAAGAAGAATTAAGACGGAAAAATCTCTCTGTAGTACTGTACATTAGCACTAGAAAATCAAAATCTGCTCCATCCCCACCATAACATCTCAGTTATTGAAGAAGAAAATAGATCAACACTGCTCCAGAATCCAGATTAAACCAAAATTAATTACTACTCACACTTCTATCTTACACATTCCTTTTTCTTGCTTGATATTCCTAGGAAAAATTCCATGGTCATAACTGAATGCATATTTTGTGGTTTCATTGTTTCTGCATAGATAACTACCGCCAGCATAGACAAAGTTCATCATATTACAATCACTTACTAAAACCAAATTGCAAAGAAGAGTGTAAAAAGAAACTCAATGTCAAAGTCATTTTTCTTTCTTTCTTTTTTTAAACTATAAACTAAGTGTATGTTTGGTTTGGCGTTGAGAAGTGGCCAAACTAAGGTTTGGACCTCTCAACGCAACTATTAGTAACGTTGGAAACTTGAGTTTATCGCATTCCAACGCTAAATCAAACATAGCCTAAGTAAACATTGAAAAAGAAAGTAATGTAGCAAAGTATCATTTATTGACAGTATTGATTTATGTGGATAACTCATAACTGGTCATTAAATTAGACCTGATGCGTCAACTGCCAATCAAAAGCACAGACCACTGATAGAGCATGAGCCTAACGTATTATAAGGTACCCACACCACATCCTGTCATGAGTGAATAAGGAATATAAAGATCAATGGATTCACCTGATAAAAGCCTTCATATTATTGTAGATAGATCTACCTTCACCAACAGCTGCTACAATGGTACTGAAATTATCATCTGCCAGTACCATATCTGAAGCTTCCTTTGCCACCTATAATGGTTTAGCATAAAATAAAAGAGATGAGTTGCCAGATAAAAAATAACAATATTAATTAGTGTTTCTTAACTATTTCACTTATCAGTCAGCCAGAGCACGTCTAACACATTAGATCTGCAACAAACCACTTCACCAAACTCAAAACCCACGTATTTTAACCATTAACATCTTCAATTAGAAAGCCCACATCAATCATTAATATTACTTATTTGTTGCACTTGTACCAGAAATCACATGATCATAGTGAAAAGAAAATACCTCTGTCCCTGCAATGCCCATTGCCACACCAATGTCTGCAAGCTTCAAGGCAGGCGCATCATTAACACCATCCCCAGTCATGGCCACCACCTCTCCTTCCTCTTTGAGCAGCCTCACAATATCTTGCTTATGCCTAGGTTCAGCCCTCGAAAACAAAAGCCCACCACTCTGTCTCAAATAGGCTTTTTTATCACGCACTTCCATAAAATCTCTACCAGTTACACTTTTTGAACTAATGTCTTCATTGGGTTCAAATACACCTATTTCACGGCATATAGCTTCAGCAGTGTTCTTATTGTCTCCAGTTATAACTATAACACGAATTCCAGCTGCTCTGCAGTCTTCAATTGCTTGGTATACCTCCTCCCTAGGAGGATCCTAATCACAATTCAACATTCAATTTCACAATGTTACCACACCAAACAGATATTATGAAAATGATAAACTACAAAATGTGAAAAGACCAAAACTTACCCTCAATCCAACCAAGCCAACAAAAATAAGTTCACTTTCAATTGATGAATAGTTGGAAGGATTAAGCAAAAGCTGGTGGGCTGGATGATCATCATTACCATTGTAGTTTTTAAATGCACTGAGCTCATCCTTGTAAGCAAATCCCAAACAGCGTAATGCACTAGTTGACATTTCATGAAGAGCTTGTAATATGAGGTTCCTTGCATTATTGTCCAGATTCACAACAGAACCATCACGCAACTGAATTTTAGAGCTTCTTTCCAATACATTTTCTACAGCACCCTATTAAATAATAGCGTCAAGATCAGTTACAACTTACAAATACTTCTTAGCAGTCAAGAAAAAGGAAATCAGAAAAGCATATATAGGCTCATATATAGACTGTGCAACAGAAACTGCCCTAAGAAGATGGTTATAGAGGCAAAATAAGAAGGTGAAGGAGAAGAAAAAGAAGAATGGACTGGTCATAGACACCCTGTGTCATGGAATTTAATTTGAAAAATAGCAATCAATCATTCAAAGGGACTTTGTTGTATAGAACTGATATCAATGCATTTGTATTGGAATCGTTAAACCAAAATACACATAATTTTTTGTTTAGACTAGTCCCCCAAAACATGTCATGTGCACTTTAGGAACTTAAGATGCTATTCATATAGCTAAATATACAATTTTTTTATTTATAAATGGTGACACCGTGAGTGACTTTTTGCTTTACTTTCCATATAGACTACCTTGTTACTGCATAAGAATAAAAAGACCTTGCTCAAATAAAAATGGGCAGAAGATTTGCTTCTATTGGAAGTTGTCTTTAATTTATTTTATACAGTAAACCACATGATGAAATTGATGAATAGTTCCAAATTAAGCAGCATTACCACACAGCAAATACTAATTCTGTGACTAAAGAATAAGTGCATAGTAGGAAAAAAACTAACTTAACCATAAAGAGATAATACCTTGACCAGAAGTGACTTTTTCCCTGGACCAGAGTCCACAATAACACCCATTGACTTCCTATCACGGTCAAACTCAAGAGTTGCAATCCGCCGGTCATGTTCATTCCACCATTCACAACAACCTAGATTAAAATTTGAAAGTAAATCAAGTGAGTCACATTTATTGATTCTGTTCACACTTGTTTAGTGATTCTGTTCAGACTTGTTTATTGATTCTGTTCACACTTTTTTATTGATTCTGTTCACACTTGTTGGTCCCAAATATTAGCTCTTTCTGCCAAGTTCTGATCCATTATCTCAAAAAAAAAAGGTAACAGGTAGTAGCCTGTTAATCAAAGGAAAGCTTAACAAACTGCTTTAAGCCTTTAACTGAAGTATAACAAACTTCCCAATTATAAACAATTAAATTCAAGAAATCTTATTGAAAGTGGTTCAGGTATATTCAAAAGACTTATCAAATCACTTGCCATGGTATATCACCAAAAATGATTTTTGACAAAAAAAGTATAACTTACTTAGTAAGGTATTCTTGCTTGCTGATCGTGCATCATTAGATCCTTCAGGAAGACCCATCTTCTCTACCAAAACCTAGAAACCCAAGGGGGAGAGCAAAAAAGTGTCAAACACCTTTACCAACTAAACTGAATAAGTTCACATGAACGGTTTAGACTGAAATAATGCAATCTGCCACCCAAGGTGCTAATTTGATAGTGCTAATTTAGCACTGAAACTAATTATTCAAAAGATGGCTAATGCAGAGGTAAATTGCAAATAATACATGAAAAATGAGCCAAGGAACTTTAAAAGTCCTTACCTTTAAGGCTGCTTCAGTAGGCATTCCATGGGCAACAAACTTATGCTCTGACTGTGTGACTCCAGCATCATTACAGACAGCAGCTATTTTTGCTATCATCTGAAGATTAGCATCCAATCCACCCGTTACCCAGTTCTCTATTTTACCATCAGATGGATTGTAAGTAGTTCCTTCCACCTTGAAGGCTCGCAGGGTGTCTACATTATGGCCAATAGCTACTAGTTTTGTCACAGACATCTGGTTCGTAGTCAAAGTACCAGTTTTATCTGAACAAATCACAGTTGTACAACCCAGAGTTTCCACGCTTGGTAGCTTCCGAACCAGGGCATTCTTCTGGGCCATCTTTCGAGTACCTAGTGCGAGGCAAGTCGTGATGACTGCAGGCAAACCCTCTGGAATGGCAGCCACAGCCAATGCCACAGCAATCTCAAAGTAATACGTACACTTCTCAAATGAAAACTTGAAGTTCCTTGGCCACCCATCCACATACTCCCAGGTCAGGAAGTACTTGACATTGATGAGCCAAACCAAAGCACATATCAACCCAATTATAATGGTTAGATTCTCTCCAAACTCATTGAGCTTCTTCTTCAAGGGGGTATCATCCTCACTCTGCGACGCTACGTGTATCTGCTTATGCACCTTCCCAATCTCGGTATCCATGCCAGTCTGAGTGACCAAGCAAATGCAGTTCCCGTTAACAACAGTCGTCCCCGCGAAAACCATACACCTCTTGCCTTGAATATCAGCATCCTCAGGATCAGGCTTGTTAGTCTTATTCACTGCTTCACTCTCTCCAGTCAAGGAACCCTGCTCCAATCGCAAAGTGGAGCTAATCAATGCCACAACCCGCATATCTGCAGGCACCTTATCGCCAACTTTAAGCTCCACAATATCACCAGGCACAAGATCCTTGGCCGGCAAATTAGGGATTTTCACGCTATCTCGAATCACCATGGCGTGCTCCGATTGAATCTCCTTCAAGGCCTCAAGTGCCTTCTCCGCATTGCTCTCTTGCCATACCCCAACGATTGCATTCACAATCAATATCAGGAATATCACCAGAGGCTCCACAAAAGCCGTAATCTCCATCTCGCCACCTTCTTCGCCATCGTACCAAGCAAGTACGAAGGAGATGATGGCAGCGGCGAGAAGAATCCGAACCAACGTGTCATTGAACTGTTCCAGAATCAAACTCCAAATAGACTGTCCGTCGTGCTTCTCCAATTCGTTCGAGCCATAGATCTTGCGCCGATTCTCAACCTCGTCGTGATTCAACCCCGTTTTCACTCTCACCTTAAAGTGTTCCTCGCATTCACGCACGTCCTTGGACCACGCCTTGAAGATTTCACGATCCGAAGACTCAGAACTCGTGTTCTCTTTTCTCTCATAATCTTGGCCTCCCTTCCCCATTCAGATCCGTGTAAATAAACCTGGAGAAAACAATTTCTCGATGAAAAAAATTGTTTCTCCCTTAATTCATCAAATAACGGAATCAAAAGTCAGAAGAATCTATCAAGCTATCGATGCAGCGATTCGATAGGATTAATCGGAAACCCTAATTGACAGTTACGTACACGAAACAAAAACTTCGCAGGGAATCTGAGAACGCGATTTAAATGAAACGAAAAATCGATTCCGAGATCGCAAAAATCAAGGGAGTAAAGGTAGCGTCGTTCGAGCTTTTGAGAAAACTCGAGGATTTTAGGAGGCGCTGCGCTTCTTCGATGAGTGGAAGGGGCGTTGGTGTCTCGTGAAAACTGAAAGTGAGAAAAAGGAAAAGCATGAAAGAGAAATGTTCAGCAATTGAAGGGCTCACGCATCGTATAATGTGTTTGCCCAGTAAGCTAAGCTAATGTGAATGTGATGGAATTTGTGGCCGAACTTGTTTACTCTCTCTCTCTCTCTCTCTCTCTCTCTCTCTCTCTAACAGTGCGTGGCTAATGGTGATTAATTAACTAATTAAGGGTTTTAAAGACAGTTGTTTGGGATTAGAGTGAGCATAAGTAGAAATTTCGTGGTACCCTCGTGCGAGATTACTATAGATTTAAAAATTAAAATAATGAAAAAATCTGTCTATTAGCAAAAGTGGAAATTGAAAAGTTCTAAAGATGATTTGGCGTTCTTTGATTGGTCGATTCTTCTTTGCTATTGGCCCATGCCCATGTCCATTCTGTATCTTGGTTGTATATCTTTCTGTTACTTAATGTTATCGTTTACTTCCAATTGTTAGCCCAAATCTGCAACTTGGATCTGCAGGCACGCCACCTGTGGGTTCATCTGGGACATTCATCTGTGCACCAAAAAAAATCTGGAACGTTCATCTCCGACCAAAAAAAATCTGGAACGTTCATCAATCACTCCCTCTTCACTGCTCATGTGTTTCATTTATTAAGTGCGTTTGAAGGGTTTATATGTGTTGTTTAATTATTAAAACGATTGATTTCTCACATTATCACATAAAGATATCATAACCAAACTTTAATTTTAATATAACCTAATAAATTCCATTCATAATTTATAATCTAATCTATTCCTAGCTATTGATCAAACAAAATAAACTTTTATCCAACAGTTATTTCCTTTTATTATTTTATATATTTTATTAGTAATTATATCATTATAAATTATAAATAATTGAGAATCTGAATGGAGCAGTTTTGATGCTGCTTTCGTGGAATGTTCGTTATCACAGAAATCCATGAATGGCCCGCAAATTCAAAATTGCAGTGGGCACGAGATCGGTGGAAATTTTTTGTATATATTTATTTTTGTATATTACTAATTTATGTTTTTTATATTTCATTCTTTATAATTTTAATATTTTCTTCATTACAGAAAAATTATTGACATATTGAACAAAAATTAAGGGTATAGTAACAAAATATCAGAGTAATGAATTTTATCCTTAAAAATATTAATGTTTACCTTTTTTATAATATAGATTTTTAAACTATATAAGATAAAAAAAAAAGTTTTCTAGAGGATAAAAGTTGAGATAAACTGTATTTTATTTTTATCGTGAATATTTTAAGTATTGACTTTTGAATTTAAGTAAATTTTTTATATGATTGATATTAAAAAATCATATAGAAAATATTTTTTATATTTATTATGATTAGATACGTTTAACTCAATGGAGTACTCATATAGGTATTACTATCTCATCTCTTTATAGTTAGGATTCTTTTAATTTGAATTTAATTTTAAATTTAAATTTATTTGTTGTACTATCTTATCTCCTTATGTTTAGGATTTTTTTAATTTGAATTTAATTTTAAATTCAAATTTATTTATTATCCAAATGTTGTATAAATATATCCTCTTGTACTCATACTTATTCAAATTTATTTTATTATTTGTACTATTTATTGAGTCATTATACTAATTTAGCACATGCGAACATATACACTTTTAAACCAAACAATGGAAGCTAATCTATATGAGTAACAGACTTATATCGAGAAGAAGTAGGTTTTTGAGAAATTTTCTTTTTTGTTTTCTTTAACTAGTTTGTATGGCATGAAGTTATCCCTGTTAACAAGTTTCAGTTTCGTTGTGGTGTTGCATCTTCTCCAGCCTGACCTTGTTGTTAATCTGTCACAGCATCAAAGTAGACATCTTCCATTGTCTTTGTTAGTGCACCAAATTGAGGTATAACTAGGAGGCTTTTGGTTTCTCTCATCAAGAGAAATTGAGACCATCATGAGGCAAGTAGTTGTTGGATCAAAGAGTCATGTCTTCATCACAAACTCCATTTTCCTTTATGCTTTGTGAAATATTTGGTGTCACATAAACAAGTTTTGCATTAAAGGGGGAGACGTGAACAAAAGAAATGAAATAATGACTGTAAAAGTGGAGCTTGATCATGTTTTTAAGCTTGGCGATTAAGTCTACCTATGTAGTTTATTGGGTGTGATGGCAAAATTTGAGAGAAAGAGTGATAAGTATAAACTCATATGGTAGTTCCTTTGGGTAACTTGGCAAACATAGATACGGAGGTCTCTTACGAGATCGAGATGGTAAGTGGATTGTTGGGTTCAAAGGCTCTTTAGGTATCTCTAATTCCACCAATACAAAACTCACGGGAAATCCTTATTTGTCTTCACATAGCTTGGGGCAACGGTTTTAGGAATGTGTATTGTTTCTTTGATTCCGTGTACACCTAGCTTGTCCCTGGTTGTCGGCATGCATGTTGTGCCATATGCTATCATAGTTACGCGATAATAATCTTGGAGATCTTTTTATCGACGCAATGATCCTGGAGAGATAAAAAAATCAATAAATAAAGTGTGAAATGTTCAATTATCACGTATTTTATGGGGTTAACTCCTGCACTCACTTTCTTACCCCAAACAAATGGAATAATGGGAGGGTAGACTCACTATCATTTAAGAACAATATGAGGATATTTTCTCTCATGTTGCTTTGGGATGCCATGAGTGTTCAATTTATGAGGATTTAGCTTCTCTATTTCTTTTCCATTTGTCTTTTCTTTTGTTTTATCCCTTGTTACGAATAAAAAAGACAATGTAATACTCACCCATGTCCTAATTATAAGGATATTTTGGAACGTTGATCTTGGTCGACCTTGTTATAATAATACTTTTAAATTGTCCATTATATTAACTATTTTTTTTATAAAAACACTCACATTAATGAAAATACGTGAGTAAATAATTAGTAGAAAGAGAATGAAAAAGTGGAGTAATTAGACAGAAAGATAAAAATAAAGATCTCAATAAATTTTTTTGGTAAAGTAATGCTTAAAAGGGAGAACCCAGAAACAAAGAAAAGAAAGAAAAAACACCCTAAAGGCTAACTCCTAGAAAATAAAACACCGGAAGCATCTGCTAAGAGGAGCTGAGACATACAGGAAGAGGGGGTCAAGTAGCTCCGAAAACTCTGCATCACAATACACACTCATCTTTGCCAAACAATCAACACAGTTATTTCCTTTTCGAAGAGTATGCTTCATGCTAACTAGCCAATCTTTCGCCAGCCACCTCTTGACCTGGGAGATAATCCCAGCATAGCAATGAAAAGGTTGGAGAGGAGACTCAATCAAAAGAAGAGCAAGTTTAGAGTCTGAGTAGCAAACCAACTTCTTAATCCCACTTTCCGAGGTAGCACGTAGGCCATATAAAATGGCTAGCAATTCCATTTGGAGAATATCTGAGTGCCCACCACCACCAATAAAGCCTTTCAACCAACACACTTGATGATCACGTAGGAGACCACCAAATCCAGTTGGGCCCGGGTTTCCTACAGAGTTGTCATCCACATTTAATGCCACTTCATCATCACTTGGGTGTAACCACCATGCCAGTCTCGAGTTAGAAAGTCGAACAGGAGAGGAAGAACTAAACACATTTTCAATAGTATGAGTTAAAGCATAAGTTGATGGGACAATAGAAGTCAATCTATGAGCAACCCCATCAAAACAAACTCTGTTTCGCCTGCACCATAGATTCCAACAGGCTGACAAGAAGAGCGTGTCATAATCATTGATGCCACAGCTAAGCCGCTCCTTGAAAGTCCCATCCGTAGGAAATGAGAAATCCACATGGAGACCAAGTTGACTCCAGCCAATGCGCACATAAGAACAATCCTGAAAACTGTTAAGTCTCAAAATATTATTAAATGGTTAATAATGTTTAAGTCTCACAACCCTAAGTTTTAATGGATAACAAATTTGGTTAAAATTCCTATGAGAAAGAACAGTTTTATGTTAAAGGTAGTTTCTGTGTTTTCAGAAGGTATCTGATATGAGCAACCCTCTGAAAACATGCAACCCTCTGATGTGGTTCAACCTGCTGAAGTAGAGGAACCTGCTGAATGATCAAGACCTGCTGAAGCCAGAGAACCTTCTGAAGAAGAGGGACATTGTACTGAGACTTGTACTTTTTGGAAAAATGCTTCTATGCTAATTCTCCTTGAGGACTCAAGTCAACCGTAGCATTTCTCAGTGGCTTGTGCTTCATATTCTTCGGGAAAGTCAGATCAGTTACTTTTGGCATATTTCAAATTTCTAGTCACCAAAAAGGCAATGTCTGCTGTGAAGTACATTATGCTCAGAAAAAGTGGAGTCTGCACTGCTGACACCTACTACTTGTTGCACCTGCTACTGCAAGCTACCAAGGCTATGTGTCTCAACAGGAGCATTTGCATTTAATGCTATCTCTCAACGGAAATCAAATGAACTTCAACGGATTTATTTTCCAAAGCTATATATATGAAGTCTCATGAAGAAGAATAAGAGAGAACGAACGGACTTGCTGAAACGCTGCTCAAAACTCTCTGATATTTGCTTATTCATTTGTTTCTTTTGTACAACAATTTCTTATCCTAAGTTCTACTAAGTTATTGTACATCTTACCCAATTTAGGCTTTAAACTTGTGTAGTTTCAAAGCTTAAGCAATCTTTCTTTAAAACAGTTTTCTGTTTGAGCCTGGAGAGGCTTGTTGTTTAAAGAATACTTGGTTTAGAGCCTGAAGAGGCTTGACTGTAAAGGAATACTTGTTGTATAGAGCCTGAAGAGGCTTGACTATAAAAGAATACTTGTAACTGTGATCAGTTAGTGGAAATCCTTTGCTGGTTTGGCATTGGGACTGGATGTAGCTCACGGTGGATGTGAGTGAATTAGGATAATTTCTTGGCCAAGTTTTTTCAACCCTTTTCTCTTTACTTTCAGTTTATAACTAACCAATGAGGGTTTAGAAAAGTGCATTTATAATTTTGAACAGCAAAACAAACTTTGTTTTTCACGTAAGAACTATTTTATTGGACCTGCTGAAGCACTTCAACAAGTCTCTGAAAACTCCAGTTTCAGCAAGTTGCTCAAAACTTTTGTTAAAACTTTGTTTGTGAAAAGGTTTCCAAGAAAATCTATTTGAAATTATAAAACACTATTCAACCCCCTTCTAGTGTTTCCTGTGGTTTCTACAAAAACAGTGAAAGCAAGTCTCACAATCCTCCTGGCAGGTAGGACAAATATTGGAACTAGTCATGTGTCTTTTATTAAGCACATCCTTGGTTGGCAGAGAGTTATGACATGCAAGCCACACCATAAATTTTATATTCTCGGGGATCTTTAAGTTCCAAATCCAGGACCAACTAGTTCCTTGAGGATAAGCATTCTCACGTGCATGAATAAATTGATACCCCTCCTTGACCGTGTAAATACCAGACAGAGAGGGTTTCTAGGTAATAGTATCAGGAACATCATCAACAAGGAACAATTTCTGCTATAGAATTTCATTAACAACTTCATTTGGGAGGGTTGTACACAGCCTATCAAGATGCCAGCACCCATTAATCCAAACATCACGCACCTGTAAAGCAATATCATGAATGTCTACAATAAAGACCCTGTCACACAATTTACCTGTAGATAACCAATCCTCATACCAAAAACTACTATCGCCCATGCCCACCTTAAGCTAGAAGTCATCTTTGAGAAAAGAGCTCGCATTACAAATTGAATTCCAAGCATGAGAACCCCTTCTAGATGACCCCAACAGGATAGACCGAGTCCCATATTTAGAAGTGAGCAATTGCACCCATAATTTTGCTGGGTGGTGTAGAAGATCCCAAATCCTTTTCCCCAGTAGCGCAACATTCTGGATCTTGGAAGTGCAAATACCCAAGCCACCATAACATCTAGGCAAAAAAATAGTATCCCGGCGAACTAGATGAGCGCCACGATCCCCTGACCCACGCCAAACAAACCCTTTATTCATAGCATCCAACTCATTGCAAACAGATTGAGGCAGCCATTGCAGCTGCATGGAATATGTATGAATAGAAGTCAGAACAGACTTTACAAGTGTCACTCGGCCAAGCTCGTCAAGGAGCTTCCTTTTCCAGGTAGTAAGCTTAGATGAAACACGATCCAAGATGTGGGTAAAATCTTCCCGCCGAGGTCTTCCTTGAATAATATTGAAACCCAAGTATTTGCCTATTCTGTCCGTAAAACGAATAGAGGAGATAGCCGTCAACTTTTCCTTACGAATTCTCAAAAGCCCAACAGAATCGAACGCCCGTGACTTGTGGATATTAATCTTTAGTCCTGACGCGCAGCAGAATTTTTGAATGATAGCAGACATGAGCCTCGCCTAGGAGGGTTTAGCTTTAGCAAAAAGTAGCACATCATCCGCAAAAAATAAATGATATATGGAAGGGCCATTTCTGATTGGGCGAATTGGAATCCAGTCCCCCCGTTGCACAGCTTCCTCAATCATGTGGCCAAACTTTTCCATACACAAAACAAACAAATAAGGAGATAAGGGGTCTCCCTGACGAAGACCTCTTTTGAAGGAAATACTTTAATGTCAATTTTAATTATCATTTAATGTGATTTTTTATAATTTTATATCTATTTATTATTTCAATGGGAAAGAAATCAACTTACATTGGTATAAGATTTTAATACTCTTACCCCACTAATAACCTTACATAAAATATGATTTTTGTCAATACAATAGTTGAATTACCTTGATTATTTGTATCAAACTAATTATAAAATTTAAACAACAAAAAATATATTTAAATTATTCTTATTTTTATATTTTAAAAGTACATGAAATTAATTTTGACGTATATCAATAATGTATATTAAAAAAACTCACCACAGTAGCACATCAATGAATCATGACGGCCTTCAAGCATTCAATAACCAGATTGATTTTTTTTAAAAAAAATGGGTTAAAAAAAAAACCCTTTAAATATCAATTCCAACAATATCACAGTTCCTATAATCCAATGCCTACCCGTAAATATGGTAAAATGGGCTAATCCGATCGAGTTAATCTGTAAAAGCCTGCAAAAAAAATGCAGTACTCAAGTCTTTAGTTTTAAAGCCCGAATAACTTCTGAGTTTTTTAGGTCGAACCGATGAAGCTCGTTACCCGTAAAAGCCCATAAAAAATCAGGTAGTCTGGAAAAAATCCTGTAAAAATTTAGGGTTCGGGCTTTTATTTTAACGGTTTTTCTAACATGTGCAATGTTGCACAAGTTAATAAATCAAAAGTGGAAAATTTTTATTGGAAATTATAACTATCACAACATTAAATGCATTAATAGTATGAAATATTACATTTTCCAATAAAATTTTTACACTTTTAATTTATTATTATGTACAACATTGCACACATTAGAAAAACAATTATTTTAAAAACCCAGGTAAAACCTGAGTTTTTTAGTCCGTATCACAAAAATCCAATACTTGGCCCAAACCGGTCGAGCAACCCGAATTACCAATAGCATCCCATTTATATTGTCAGGAGGAGACAATTTTTCATTGCTTTCGAGATTGTGAGCATGTTAATCAACTCTGGTTGCGTCTCAGTCTTTCAGAGACTATAAATTTCTTCACTTTTAATCTGCTGGATTGGATAACTACGCAGGTGAGAGGACCAAATGAGGTTTTATTTCTTTGTGCCATTTGGTGGATATGGAAGTGGATAAATAATTTAACTTTTGAGCATGAGCATTGGGAGCTGGAGTTTGTTCTCAGGAGTATTTTAGTTATGCGAGCAGAGGTTCTTTCTGTTGATTATCCTGTTACAGATTCAGTTAGAACCTGTCTGTGGTGGGATTCCCCTCTTGCGGGAACCTTTAAATTGAATATTGATGGTAGCTTTGTTAGTTCTACACGTTTGATGGGTGTTGGGGGTGTGCTGCGTGACTCAAATGGTGGTTGGCAGTGGGGTTTCTCTGGGAATTATGGCTATGGCTGTAGCATTCACGCAGAGCTGCTTGCTTTGCATATTGGCTTGGACTTCGCTTGGGAACAAGGACACAAGAACTTGATTGTGGAAACATATTCGTTAGAAGTTTTGCACCTTGTGACTAGTGGGCTTGCACATTGCGGGTCCTACATGAATTTGGTGTTGGATATCAAGTTGATGCTTAACAAGTGCTGGCAAGTCCATCTAAGGCATGTCTTTCGTGAAGCAAATATGGTCGCAGACTACCTTGCTAAATTGAAGATTAGGGAGCCTTGTGGACTTTCTTTTTGGACCACTCCTCCTTTGGGAGCTTCTGATCTCCTTTTGATTGACAATTCTGTGTAGTTTGTTTTCTTTATTTTCCTTGTAACCGAAAAAAATATTGTCAGGGTCAACCTCGAGATGTTTGAAGCGTCGTAGATGGGTGTGTATTTGGTAATTAGTTGGGTATAACAATATTTAATTTTATTAATATTGATTTTAAATCACCTTAACACTTTCATCTAACGTATTTGATAAATCATGATCATTTATTTTTAGTCATTGAACTCATACTAAAAACATTTTTTTCAAACTGTAAATTAAAGGGCTCTCGTTAAATTGAATCATGTTTGACTTGCAAACCAGAATTTTCACACATTTTTCATGCTTATTAATGGTGTGTGGATGTTTTTTATTACTAGTACTACTTAGGGGGTGTTTAGAATAGCTTGTTTGAGCTTATCTTATGACATTTATATAATTATTTGGATAAATTTATAAACAGAGCTTATGAGTTGCTCATAAGTTATTTTCAACTTATTTGAATAAACTCCTTATAGTAGCTTACGAAACAATTTATGCAAAGGTTAAGTACCTCATGTGTGTTTGATTATGTTTAGTTTTTAGTTTTTGAAAATAGTTTGTAAATAAAAGTTTAAGAACTATTTTTTACAAATGAAGTCATTAATTTACAACATTTACACCACAAAAACATAAAAACTAAAAAAAATAGTTTTTCAAAACATCAGAGTAATTTCAGAATATAATATATTAGAGAAACACTAATGAGTGCATACTGTCATACTCTCTTGTCCCTTTTTATAAGATACTTTCTAGAAGAATTGATTGTTCCCTAATATAAGACTATTTGCAGATTTTTAGATAAATTAATTTTTTTTCCACATTTGCCCTTCATTAATGTTTAACTCTCTTTTTAATTCCCAAATGTGAATAATTAATGAAGTTTTACCCACATGCTCAACTACATCATTGAAAAGTGACTTTTGGAGTCTTCCAGCATGTGATAATCAATGTCTCTAAAATATAGTGACTTTTAAATAGGAGTATATTTGGAATGCTATATTTTTTTTTAAAATCAATATATTAACAAACTTTTCTTAAACTATGTGAAACAGTTAGAAGAGACTTATAATAAGAGACAGAGGAAGTATAACATTTAATGTAATGAATATAATCAATGTTGAGATTCCAATAAAATATTTATATTCTCTCCATTTCAAGACTTTTGTTACTTAAAAAAAAAAGACTTTTGTTGCTTGAGATCATGCACACAGATAAAAAATAAATAAATGTGTCTAAATTTACTAAAACACCCTCATTTATACTACATCTATTTCATTGAAGAGCATTGGAAATATCGAGAGATTGTGTATAACAAAGACTGAATGTATCATCTTAAGAAAGAGGAAATGAGAGATATAATTATAGCTGTTAGTTAGAATAATGTTAAATAAGGGTATAGTTGGAAAAAGAATTAATTAGTCTTAGAATTTTAAAAAAATTAGAGTTTTAAAACATAAGTAAAATGTTAAAACAACAATAGTTTTGGAATAGACTGAGTAATTTTCTATATATATTATTTCATCAATGTCATACACTCATTAAGAGGACCCATAAAAAATAAATACAAATGACAATGTATATCTTTATTTATATAAGTTACATATATATAAATATATATATATATATATATTCCCAATTTAAAAATCTTAATTTTATATTTCATATACAATTTATAATTTTAAACTTTTTTTCTCAACTATTTTTTTAAAAAAAATTATAGATATCATGTAATATATTCGATATTATTAATTAAAATGTAAAGGAATTATTTTCCTTTGCTTATAAATATATGCTATTGGTTTATAAACACTAATTGAAAAAACATGAATAAATATATATTAATTACAGTGGCATTTCATAGGTAAAAAAAATATACAGCAGCATTTTTTTCTTTGCCAAAAGTGCAATGAGTACAAACTTTTTCTTTATAATAATATGCTATGCTATGCTATGGGGCAGGTGTCATGCATGACAGTGTGGGTGGGACGGATCCAAGAATGATACGAAAGGGGCTGGAATTTTTTTTTAATAATAGATATTAAATATTAATCAAATTCATTATATCTTTTATTTAAGTTATATACATAGCACATTTATGTTATAAAAATTAAATGTATCACACTCATTTTATTTAATTTCTTTTTATTTATTACATATATATTAATAATATTTTATTTTTTGTATGTAATATGTAGTATAGTAGAATGGGGGAGAGGGAGGGGCAAGACCCATGCTTGCCCCCCTTAAATCCGTCCCTGGGCTCTTCTTTCTCCTAAATAGATTAGAAGCAAAAGGTGTTTGGTTTGACGTTGAGAAGTTGCTAAACTCAAGTTTAAATATCTCAACATAATTATTTGTAGCATTAAAAATGTGTGTTTATCACGTTCCAATGCTAAAACATGTTTGTTGGTGTCTGACGCGATATCAAATACGTCATTTTTTTTTATAATAAGACAATAACTATTTGTTTGTTTTTCATTTAGGTAAAGTACATAATCAATTCTACAGAATTAATTTTAAATCATTTTCTTTCAATGTGTTTCGTAAAACATACGTCACTCATTTTCAATAAATGATTCTAGAATCAATTCTACTTATGTAAACCAGATGGGTACGTTTGTGTTTGGTTTGACATTGAAACTTACCAAACTCAAGTTTGAATTTCCACGACCAATTTTAGTATTGGAAACGTGAATATAATCTCATCAGCGTTACGTGATTTTGACCCATATCAAATATGCTATAGGATATTATATTTTCTTTAATTTTTATAGGATAAATTTACTATACGCTTTTTTAAATTAAATTAATAATAGATATTATTTTATCTACACACATTAAAGTTAAACCTACATGCAACCTTATCCAATTTTTTATATTCCTTTATTTGGAGTCAATGAAATGACCACAAAAGGGAAGCGTGCACACCCCTGTACTAGATTATGGTCGCTGTCCGGGGTAGTTGGGGGTAGTGACCTAGTGGGTAGCGCTAGATTCCAAAATCCCAAGAATATACTTTCATTTTCATGATAGGGAAATAGCAATGAAAACAAAATAAAATAAATGTTTCCATGCGATATCTTTTTTTATAAATAATTAAATATAGAAAGTATCCGAAACTGCTGTGAATCATTCAATCAAGCAAGGTTTGGACTTGTGGGGCGAGATCATCATCAATAGAAAATATACGATTGACAATGGTGCCATTTAAGTGTTTAATTGAGTTCAAGTGGATTGTTTAGTACTACTAATAAATTGGAATTAGTTTGAGAAGGGAGCAAAACCAAAAATAAAAATTAGAAAGTCACATTTGACCATTGAAGTCTTACTTGAAAATCAAAAGTTGTTATTACAAAGGTGAAAAGTACTGAAAGTGTTTTCATTTCAAAATTCAGCGTTGAAAGTTTGAAGACGGGATGGGAACCAATCCGACTTTTGGGTCAAACTGTGAAACGCACTATGGTTGTCTTTTTTAAGCCTGGACCATTCAACAAAGAAAAATCCGACAAAAAAACAACAAAAAAATATGTTTAATTTGAAGAGAGAAGTGAAATGGTGAGCAGGTGTCAAGATCCAGTTTTTTTTTTTTTTTCAAGCTGATTAGGTTAAAGCCAACCAAGGAACAATATTGCAATGATCCAAGAAAAACATTACAAAACAAATAGCATGCTCACTCCGTAACATAAATCCAATGCTAAAGTAAAACAATAAAACGAGGAAAAATAAACAAAATCAGCAAATCCCAAATCTCTCCCACAACACACTTTAACATCGAAAGAATTTTTTTTTTCATTTTTTTCATAATAGTATCTATTTCTCTCCTTTTTTTTCTTGGCTCGACCAACTCTGTTGGTACTACATGATGCAAAAGACTATTGGATCACTAGAGGTAGACTTTGTTGTCGTATATTGGAGCTGGACGATTGAGCTCATGCTGGTTGGACCGTAGAGGGAGATGGGGAAAAAGGATGGGTGAAGTAAAGGGGGAGACATATGATGGGACCTAACACTACAAGAATGCGCTGATTTAGATACGGGAATGTAACGACGGCCATGGGCCGTCGCTACTAGCAACGGCCAAGCCGTGGTTACGCCGTCACTACGACATTAAATGCGTAGCCCAATGCATTTAATACTTAGTGACGGCCTGACCGTTGCTACACTAATTTTTTTTCTGAAAACATTAAAATTAAGTGTAGCGACGGCCAAAGCGACGGTATGGTCGTTGCTATGTTTTAATTAAAATTAAAATTTTGGTGCGTTTAACGTAGCGACGGCCAGGTCGTCGCTATGTTAAAATCTGTAACGCGCTAAAACCTTTCCCCTCCCCTCTTCTTCCTTCGCACCCCCACATTCCTTCTCCTTCCTCTCCTTTCATTATCTCCATTCAAGCTCTATTTCTCTCTCTCCCCCTTGCATTTTCAAAATCTCTCCGATTAAACACTCCCCCTCCTTCATAAGTTCATTTTGAACCGATCAGAATCTGAATAGATTGCCCGTAGGTCCATTTGCACCTCCTTCCCCTTCCTTCTCTGGCATCGTAACCAGTAAGTTTTACAGTTTTAATTAGTTTGTTAGTAATCAATGGTTTATTAATTTTATTAGTTTATTAATGTGATATAGGTATTAGTTTATTAGTTTTAAACATTGCTTTAGTAGGTATGTTGTTTATTAGTTTTATTAGTTTATTAATGTGATATAGGTGTGTTGTTTAATTTACTTAATGTGATATATTTATTGGTATATTGTTTTATTATTATTTAATTTATATAATTTATGTATATTAGAATTATTTGATTTTTATAATTAGTAATTATAACTTATATATTGTATATAGTTATTTAATATAATTTTTATATAGTTTATAGGTGTGTATTTTAATATTTAATTTAAACTTATTAAAATTAGGAAAAAAAATGCTTCGTATGCGTGGTAGAGGTGGAGAGAATGTCCCACTTAGTAGAGGGAGGTCCATCCCTTCGAGCGAGCTGGCTGCACAGGTGGATCGCGCCCGTCGGGAGAGGACAATCTCTTCTGACCCTGATCAGCTGCGGGATCTACTAGGTACTTCAGCGCCTGCGATGGCCCACCTCTAGTCTTCTTCTTCCTCCCCTGAAGCTACTGTTATACCTACTGCAACTGACCCACCACCATTCGACAGAATGAGGTTCATGCCGACACCGGGATATCATGGCATCCCTACAGTGGTGGAGGAGGAGCTTCCACATATGCCTGAGCAGGAGGTGGACCTTAAGCACGCTCAGGCTGAGATGGATGAGGACACTGACCCTAAGTTTGATGCGGAGCCAGTTCGGTTCCAGGGTGCCAGCTCCAGCCGACCTTATGGGGTAGACCCTCATGGTAGGGTTATTATTCGACCATTTGGCAAGGGTTGAGTTTGTATTTTTTACTTCTTTTGAATTGATAATATTGAATCTTTAATTGTTTTAACAGTTAATATTGAATTTGTTTATTTTGTAGTTGGGTGCCTAACAACCCTCCCATTGCAACCATTGGTCATGCGATTCGTTCGCAATTCCGGGGTCCTAACTACCTGTGGGAGGTCACCCCGCAAGATGTACGAGACAAGTGGTGGGCCGAGTTTACGGTAAATAAAAACCCTAAACACTTTATATTATTTTGCTTAAGTTATGTCATTTTCTAATAACTTACCTTGTCTTTAGAGCAAAGTTACTTGGGACCCTTCTGATGAGACCCAAATCAATAAGGTGTACAAGCAGAGGATTGCTCGTCGCCTTCGAGATATGATGAACAAGGCCCAGGCGACTGAGAGGAGGCCCACTTGGTGTGGTAAGGAGGTATGGGAGGGTCTTATGGCCTACTGGGCCTCTGATGAATTCAAGGGGAAGTTCGCTCGTAACAAGAGCAACCGGGTTTCTCAACGCGGGGGAGCAGTCCACACCACGGGCCGCAGGGCCCACCATGAGGTGGCGTTGGATATGGTATGTATAAACAAGCACCCTTTTTGTATTAATTTTGTATTTGTTATTAAAATAATTAATTTGTGTAATTATTCTGTGTAGTCTCGACAGCTCGGGCGGGAGGTAGAGCCCGATGAGTTTTTTGTGGCCACCCACATTTAAAAGGGTGGTGGCTAGGTAGATGACCGAGTGCGGTCCACCTATGTTAGTCCAAGTTTGTGCTTATCAGTGTTTTTTTTACATAATTTCAAATCTTTGCAATGGAATATATAACTAACTAATTATACATTTACCTGTACTCAACAGACAAATTACCAGGACCGCCTGAGGGAGATGGAGTCATAGATGGGGGACAACTCCAGCTTTGATTGCTCCACCAAGCTACAGATCTGGAAGGATGTTGCGGGTGGCAAGACCCGAGGTCACTGTTATGGCACTGGGGACTTGTCAACCAACCTTCGTCCAGGTGTGACCAACCTCACTCATGAGTCTCAGGCTCATACCAGCGGAAGTGACGAGTCTGGGTCACGACATTCAACGGAGGAAGCGCTGCGCCGGGAAGTCAATGAAGCAAGGGAGCAGGCTTGCCGTGCTGAATCGAAGGTTGCACGGTTGGAGGAGGACTTTGCACGACTTCGACAACAGATGCAGCAGTTGCTGGACGCTCAGGCTGCACGGGCTCAAGCTCAGGCTCACCCCCACTACGATGACGCCCTGGATGACCAGTCGTTGGATGAGGATGAGGATGAGGACCGTCCCCCGGCACAACCCCAGCGTCACCGCAGCCACCATTGATTGTTTATTATGTTTTTTTATACATTTATTGTATTATGTTTGAACAATCTTTGTATATATATTTTTTCCTCTATCAGTTTGTTTATTTAGTATTTAATATTTTTCTTTATAATTTTAAAATTAACAAATATTAAACCCTAAACCCTAAATATTAAAATAAAATAAATAATAATAAATTTAATTTAAAATATATATATCATTAGCGATGGCCATAGTCGTCACTAGTGCCGTCACTAGATAAAAAAAAATTTTAAAAAAATAACAATAATACGTAGCGAAGACCATGGTTTTAGAGACGGCTGTAGCGACGGCCTGTCCGTCTCTATCTAGAGACGACCTGTTTTGCTTGTCGCTACTACATTTACGACGAGCCTTTTAGCGACGTCCTTGAGGTTGTCGCTAAACCCTAAACCCTAAATAGATTGTAGCGACGACTTTTAACTTGTAGTGACAGCTTTTGGCCGTCGCTAAAAACAAAATTTCTTGTAGTGTAATGAGACATAATAGAATTAAGAGAGATAAAGGGTAAAACATAATGTTTCAATTTTTTTTATGAAAAGAAGAGCAATGATTGTATTTCTTAATTTATGTATTTTTTTTATCTAACTAGACAGTTAAATAGGAACAAATGTAGTATATTAGGGATGACAATGGGTACCCGTTGGGCAGGGTACCACAGTGTCCGTCCCCGTACCCGCGTTTTCAAAAAAAGCTCGTATCCGCGCCCGTTACCCGCACTTTTATTAAGTAAAAAATTAACAACTTACTAAAAATATTAATTTAAGATAACTATATCTCAATTGAAAAAGTTACTCGAAGATCGTCCAAACATAATTTTTAAATATCAGGGATACAACAATTTAATTACATTGAAACAATATGTTAATATTCTAAAACACAACAAATGATCTAAAGTTCAAAATATTTATTAAATATTACAATATACTTTCACGTTACACTATTTTCTAAACTTGGATATCATGTGTTAAAATTCTTCAAGATCTGTAAAAATTTATTATTAACACTAATTATTCATATATTATAAAGAAAAAAACACAAATAAATAGTTATAAAAATATATTTTTAATTTATAATATATTATATATCAATTTTAAAAATATGTATAAATATATTAGATATTTTAATAAAATTAATATATCCCTATATATAATTATATATGGTATTTTTTGTTAAATAATTATATATATGAGTGCGGGTATGGGGTGGGTTGGGCATCAAAGTGCCCATACCCGCGCCCGTCCCCATGAAAAAATGTGGGCTTTTGCCCGTATCCGCGCCCATACCCGCTTTGCGGGTTTTTACTCTGTCTATTGCGGGTAATTTTTATGGGTACTCATAGGTATTACTCATATGACTTGGGCTCAATTGCCATCCCTAAGTATATTAGAGTGGATATGTGATACAATGCTCTCAATCACGCAATGAGTACTGGCTAACCTATTTAGATATTAAAAACTCATTCCTTAAAGGATTAGAATATGTGTATTAGTTGTTTTGGTGTTATTTTTAAAAGAACAGTTGAGAATAAGAAGAAAAATTAACAAGATGGTAACTATTGGAGGTGCTCCTTGATTCTCTAAAATATTATGAAAAAAATTGTTTTTTGCTTATAAGGTTTTATCCTTTTTAGTCGAACATTCTTAACCTCATTGTTGAATGCCATTGATCATCCGAATTTTGTTTCATGCTTTGTTCACCTAATTATATTTGTGAATCTTACTCGAATAGTATGTAAAATCAATGGATGATACTTTTGAGTAGCATAACGTTTTTTAATTTTCGCTTTTCTTTGTTTATTTCAAATTTGCAGTCTAATAAACATCATCAAAATTAAAGCAAATATTATATAAAGTTCATAACACTTGAAATTTCGATTCAAAAAGTTTGTTTTCATTAAAACCACAATCCAATAAGGTTTTGGACTAACACACATTTCAACCTTTGTTCTCATGTTGCACATGAGAAACCATTTCAAAGAAAGATTAGTTAAAACAAATTGCTATCAAGGGCAAATGGCTCATCTCTCATATATATCTCCCATAGAATTAGGAATAATGCTACCTTAAGTTTAGAATAAATCTTCAGTACTCGAGGAGCACCCACTCCTCAGTATTCCTCCTTCATTATTTGACAGTTTTTTTTAACTTCTTTTTTTAAAATTAAAATAAGGGATACATAACTAATCATGTTAGTTATTTGATTTTAAATGGAAGGAATACCTATTCCTGGAATATTGTAGATTTTTCACTTAAATTTATTGATTTAGATTAACATCATCAGCCGAAATGTTTTGTTAGCTAACCATATATATTCACCTTAGCTTATGTGGAGTCTGCTATCACCTTGGTTGTTAGTCATACATATCTTGAAAGATTACAAATGTAGAGTAGAGGGTAAAGAATATGACAAACAAGCTAGCTTGGTGGGAAATAACCTTTGGTTTTCAAATTATAAATATTAAACTAAATAACACCTTTTTTTGCTCCATTATGTTTGTGGAGTGTTATTGATGTGGGGGTTTGGTTCAGGTTAATATAGGGAAGTTCTGTTAATTTTGTATATGGGTTTTAGCAACTCTAGTCCTCATTAATTTTAATGGATTTTGTTTATAAAAAAAATGATATGGGCAAATCACATACAAATTAAAACCACTACTAGTTGTCTAATTTACGTGCTTCTTATCCTTTTTCTTATTTCTTTCCCAATATATTATTTTTCAATGCTTTAGATTTATTGTCTTTATTTTATTAACAATTCTTTAAAGTTTTCACAAATCTAAGTGATACACTTATAATACAATTTCTTTTTCTCTAATTTTTTCCCTCATTTTTCATACTAACAAATAAAACATAAAATAAGAGAATTTCAAATATCTCACCATAATACAATGCAAAAAACCAATATCAATCTATTATGCATTACAAGAAATTCAGCTTTTAGCGATGACGGTTCTGCGACAGCCCTGTCCCGTTGCTACTAGTGACGGCGACGGCCTAGTCGTCGCTAGGAAGTGACAGTAGCGACGGCTAGGCCGTCGTTATAACTATAATTTATTTATTTTTTCTGAAAAAATAAAAATTAAATGTAGCAACGACTTAGAAACGACAGACCGTCGCTACATTAAAAATGAATTTTTAATATGCACGCGTATTTTTTTAAAACGTAGCGACGACTTAAAACCCCTCCCCCTTCCTCCTTTTCCTCCAAACTCCATTTTTCTCTCATACAATAACCCCCTATTTGTGTCCCCTCACTCCGTTTATTTTGAATAACTGACCGGTTAAAACATTCATCTCCTTCATAGGATCGTTTGAACCGATCAGTTTTCAAAATAGTTGCCTGTAGGTGACGTTGGAGCTCGTTCCAAAGTTATTCCATATTCAGAGTAGCAACAAGTAAGTTTTTTTAAAGCTTTAATCAAATTATTTGTAATTAATAATTTATTTGTTTTATTAATTTATTAATGTGATATAGGAATTAGGTTTATTTGTAATTAATAGTTTATTTATTGTTAGTTTTTTATTAATTTATTTATTTATAATTAGCTTTATTTGTATTTAATAGTTTATTTGTAAATATTTTATTTGTAATTAATAGCTTTAATTAATTTATTTGTTTTATTAAATTATTAATGTGATATAGAAATTAGGTTTATTTGTAATTACTAGTTTAATTATTTTATTTGTAATTATTAGTTTATTTGTTTTATTAATTTATTCGTAATTATTTAATTTATTAGTAATTAGTAATGAGTAATTAGTTTTTTAATTTATGTAATTATTTATTTTTTATATAATGTTTGTAGTAATTAGGAATTAGTTTTATTAGTAATTAGTATATTATCAATTATTTTATTAATTAGTATATTAGTAATATGTAATTATTTTTTTCATTTATATAATTATTTAATTATTATATAATGTCTACAGTCATTAGTGCCTATGATGCGTGGTAGAGGTGGAGAGAAGATCCCACCGAGTAGAGGGTGTGACACCCTTCTACCTCATACTCTTATATGTTTAATAAATTGAAATGTAGAAAAGATAATGTCCCACAATGGGTAAAAGGTTCACAAACTCTCTTATAAAAATCTCTTTAGTTCGAAAGACAATTAAATTAAAACGAAATAAAATTTCAAATGTAATCCAATACTCATGCAGCGGAATCTCCAAAGAAATAAAAATACTAATTATCCTACATGCCGTGCAAGACATCCAAAATAGTTCACAAAAGTCTTCCTAACTAGTAACATAATAAAGACCCCCAAGTTATACCCTGATGTCACATCTATCAGAGCACATTCCCTTTAATCAAACTCGACACCAATCGTGTCATCGTCAACACCTGTAAAAAATATATCCACAGTATAACGGTGAGGAAAAGAATACTACTCATACATACACATAGGAGGCTACCCTATCCTCACCCACAACATCATCATTCATCATACCACATACAAAAACATCACATAATCCCTAAGATAATAATCATCTAAAACTCAGCATATAGCTATTCATCTATATCCACATATAAATCTCATACCATCATTCACCAAAGGACTCACATACTCACATAATATTCATTCATCATTAATACTCATAACACTATTTATAATCCAATACCACATCAGATATCACACATATACATCCAACATGTATGCACCAAAACTCATTATTATATAACTCAATTTCATCGTTGAGTATTCCAAATTATCATATGCACCAAAAATCGTTATTATATAACTCAATTCCATCGTTGAGTATTCCAACTTATCATATGCTCCAAACTTATCACCTCACCTACCCAAATATCGTGACTTGGAACTCCACACAATGGGTGCACCTCGTCAATCACTCTAGTTATTACCAAGATAATCTACCGGTGTCACCACACAAACTGATAGGTTGTACCCCCTCGTTGGGCCCGTACAACGACATTCGACCCTAGGTTGCACCCCCTCTATGGGCCAGTACAATCACTCCTAGGTTGCACCCCCTCTATGGGCCCGTGCATCGAACGCCCCATCTTGATCCCCTGAGTTGTACCCCCTCTATGGGCTTGCACAACCCAGTTCACCTCCTGAATTGTACCCCCTCTTTAGGCCCGCACAATTCAGGTCTCATCATATATGCTCAAGGCATCTCTCCTAAGTTGTACCCCCTCTATGGGCCCGCACAACTTAGGTAACATCATCATTAAATATTTTGCATATTCACCAACCATATGCATACCAAAATAACATCCATACATTGCATATTCACCAACCATATGCATGCCAAGATAACATCAATTACATTGCATATTCACCAACCATATGCATACCAAAATAACATCTATACATTGCATATTCACCAACCATATGCACACCAAAATAACATCCATACATTGCATATTCACCAACCATATGCATGCCAAGATAACATCAATTACACTGCATATTCACCAACCATACGCATACCAAAATAACATCCATACATTGCATACTCACCAACCATATGCATGCCAAACAACATCAATTATATTGCATAAGCACCAATCATTATGCACACCAAATATCATCAATTATATTGCATAAGCACCAATCATTATGCACACCAAACAACATCAATTATATTGCATAAGCAGCAATCATTATGCATACCAAATATCATCAAGCATTATCACACACCATCAATACCATTAAACAATCAGGATCTCAAAATCCACTTTGGTAATCGATTACCAACCTCTAGTAATCGATTGCCTGGAAACATGGTCTCTGGTAATCGATTACAACCACCTTGTAATCGATTACCTGCAACCAAACACTCTGGTAATCGATTACAACACCCCTGTAATCGATTACCTGCAAGCAATCTCTCTGGTAATCGATTACCACAATCCTGTAATCGATTACCAGCGAACAAAAAACACTTCTGGACTACCCAGAACACACTGGTAATCGATTACCACTCCTGGTAATTGATTACCCGCGACGCATATCGCAGATTTCACGATTTCTAACACTTCTACCTCACTCTATTCATCCTCTATTCAATCCTTTTCGATCAAACACCATTCATAATCATTAATATTCATCAAACTCATCAAAATAATTAATCTTTAACAGTTTTACATGGTTTTCCCATCAAAACCCCAAATCATCAAACCTTTAATTAACCCATTTTCACTATTCTCATATTCTCATTCAATCCAATCAAGATTCACCAAGATTCACAGAATTAATCATCAATCAACATGTTTTCATCATACAATACTCAATATATATATATATTTTGAATTTAGAGTCTTAAAGGGTCTTATGGTTGCCCTCACTACCCAAGCACCCCTACATGCATATACAAGCAACACCCTCTCCCCCACCGTACCTTGAAGTGAAGATCGAACAACAAGGAAGACTCTTTCTTGATTCTTGATGATCACTCTGCAACAACCTCCTCTTGAGACTTGGTTTCTCCCCTCCTTAGCGTTTCGCTCTCTGACGATTTGACGAATAAGGATTAGGGTGAACTGATAACCCCTCCTTACTAAAATGCTTATATGGGCTTAGGCCCATCCTCAACCCCATTATCTTCTTTTTAAATTGAAGTAGCTTTATGGATAAAACTAATAATAATATTAATCCTATTATTTATTCATCTATTTAATTAATTATATCCTTTACTTATTTATTTAATTTAATTAATATTTTACGTAATAAAATTTAGGATGTTACAGAGGGGGGTCCATCCCTCTGGGCGAGCTACGACAATAGGCAGCTCACGCGATGCGGGAGAAGGCCAACCTCTCTCACTCACACGCTCATCAGATGCCGGAGCATCCATCTACTTCAGCGCCGTCGAGCGCCATGCAAACTTCTTCTTCTTCCTCCCCTCCACCATCTGCTCCGGCCCAGTTCCATGGTATGAGGTTCATCCCGACATCGAGATTAGTTCAGATGCCTCAAGTGCAAGAGGTCGTTGTGCTCGACCTTGACGCTGACGACGCTCAGGATGACCTGGATAGGGATGCTGACCGGGAGTCTGATGAGGAGCCAACTCGGTTCCAGGGTGCCGGCTCAAGCAGACCTCATGAGGCAGACCCTCGAGGTCGGGTTATTATCCGACCATTTGGCAAGGGGTGAGTTTGTTTATTTTTTTCTTCTTTAGAATTGATATTAATATTGAATCTTTAATTGTTTTAACTGTTAATATTGAATATTTTGTTTTGCAGGTGGGTGCCTAACGCCCCACCCATTGCAGTCATTGGTCATGCGATCCGTTCGCAGTTCCGGGGTCCTCACTACCTTTGGGAGGTCACCCCGAAGGATGTTAGGGACATGTGGTGGGAGGAGTTCAAGGTAATTAAAAACCCTATTCACTTTAATTTTTTTTAAGATATGTCAATTTGGCAGGACTTACCATATTTTTATTTTACAAAGCCTAGTTACTTGGGACCCTTCTGATGAAGCCCAAATCAAGAAGGTGTACGAGTAGAGGGTTGCTCGTCGCCTTCGAGATATGATGAACAAGGCTCGGAAGGCTGGGAAGCTGGGAAGAGGCCCACGTGATGTGGTGAGGAGGCATGGGAGGGTTTTTTGGCCTACTTGGACTCTGGAATTCAAGGGGAAGTCCGCTCGTAACAAGAGCAACCGAGCTTCTCAACGCGGGGGGGGGGGGAGTCCACACCACGGGCCACAGGGCCCATCATGAGGATGGCATTGGATATGGTATGTATAAACAAGCGCTCTTCTGTAATATATTTCTATTTGTTGTTAAATTAATTAATTTATGTAATTTTCCTGTGTAGCAACGACAACTTGGGTGGGAGGTCGAGCTGGATGAGTTCTTTGGTGCCTCCCACGCCAAAAAAGGTGGTGGTTGGGTAGATGACTGGGCCCGGTCCACCTACGTAAGTGTTTGTTTATAAGTATTTTTTTTATATAATTTCATATTTATGAATTGAATATATAACTAATAACTAATTTTACTTTTACCTCAACAGAGAAATTACAAGGAGCGCCTAAGGGAGGTGGAGTCACAGATGGGGGACATCTCCATGCCTGATGCCTCCACCAAGCTAGAGATCTGGAGGGATGTTGCGGATGGCAAGACCCAAGGCCTGTTTTGGCACCGGGAACTTGGCCTCCAACATTCGTCCAGGTGTAACCAGCTTGACGCAGGAGTCCCGGGCTCACCCGGGCGAGAGTATTGACGGGTCCAGGTCACGACATTCTACTGAAGAGGCGCTGCGCCAAGAAGTCCATGAAGCAAAGGAGCAGTCTCGGCAGGCCATGGCAAAGACTGCAGCGTTGGAGTACGAGTTACGACGACTCCGACGACAGATGCAGGAGTTGCTGGATGCTCAGGCTCCAGCTCAGGCTCAGGCACAACCGCGCCCCCATTATGATCCCACCATGAATGACCTCCCGGTGGATGATGAGGACGAGACACCCGCCTCACAGCCCCAACGTCGCCGCTGCCATTGACTTCTTTTTCATTATGTTTTATTATAGTTTTATTATATTATTTTTGAACAGATTTTGTATATATATTATATATATTATTTTTATAATTTTAAAATTAATAAATAATAAATTTAATAAATTTAAAAAATAATAAATTATTAAAATAAAATAATAATAATAAATTTAATTTAAAAAAAAATTCTGTAGCGACGGCCATGGCCGTCACTACAGCCGTCTCTAGATATTTTTTTTAAAAAAAAATTGTTCTTAGCGACGACCATGTCTTTAGAGACGGTTTCAGCGACGGTTAGGCCGTCTTTACGTAACGACGACTCACTTTCCTCGTCGCTGCTGTATTTACGACGAGCTATGTAGCGACATTCACGTTGCCATCTTTACGTCGTCGCTACGTAACCTGTAGAGACGACTTTTCCTTGTGGCCGTCGCTAAAAACGAAATTTCTCATAGTGATTAGTCATAATTTTTCCAACCCTCTCCCACGTTCCCATTTATATTTAATTTTTATTTCCATTTTTTCATCATAATATTTATATTATATCACACTTATTACATTCTCTGTTTTTTTTAATCTATCTCTTCGATGTGCCTCCTATACCTTCCTTCCATTATGGTTTTAGCCTGAAAAAGTATTTCCCCCTTTCTAAGTTGTACCATGCCTAAAAAAAGGAAAATAATGAGTATATATATAGGTGGATACACTTATAGATAAAAAGAAATAAAAGAAACAAAATAAAAATATGATAAATGATATATTGAGAAATGAAGAGTTGAGATAAAAAAAGATGATGATGGAATGTTAAAAAAAATAGGTTGGTTAAGTGGAGTAAAGATAGAGTTTTGTACCGAATATGTTGCAGGTTCGAGCCTCCACTCGTCTTATTGGAGTATGGTAAATGTAAATACCTCTGTGTTTGCAAGTTTTTTTTTAGTCTGGAGACTTTCCCTATCTTGGATTGAGTCACCATTTTTTCATCCTTGAATTTTTAATTACCAATAAAAAAATCAAAATTACGATGATAATTGTATCTGTTACTTTGTCCTTCCAATGTTTGCATTTAGGTTGCGTTCCGTAACAAATTAAAGTAATCTTATGGTTTTGAATAAAATGGTGGCTCCAGTCTCTAATATATCATAGAAAATTAGAAAGGCTGATTTTTTGAATCAAAACACCGGTGGCTTTAAATTGGGAAGTTTAATGATCATATTCGTCCAAATTTTATTCCATTATCTGATTGAGTTTGAGATGGATACAAATTAGAGTTTAATTAGTATAACATTGTTAGTGTAAAAAAAGTTTTACTGATCATTCAATAATGTGGTGTCACATTATTTAATGAGCATGACACTTTATATGTTATTAAATTTATTAAATGATATGAGAACTCACAATTAGACGTTTATATCCATCAAATTCTACAAATATGCCTCTTTTTTCATTTAATAAATAATACATTATTTTTTATGATAAAAAATGAGTTTAATGTATATATACACTGACCGTGTACCGTGTAAAAAAAATTTACACTGTTATCCAATGATGTATTATCATATCATTTAATGAGTTTAATAACACAAGAGATATGAAAACTTAGTTTTTGCAAATTAAAACGATGACATTAACATAACAATTCAATTTCGCAAATTACTTCTTCATTAATTATTATAAACACATTGTTTCATATCAAATATGAAAATAGTGGGATTAAAGACGAAAAATGGATTCTATTTCTAAGTGAGGCATAATTGCAAGAAGAGAAGTTTTATTCATGGTGAATCTGCCTTCTGCAGGTTGTTCCTAACACACATATTTATATTACAATAAACCTGGGCTCCAAGCCTCTTCCACATAGGATACTTATTGTCTTAAGAAATTCTGCTAGTAAAGTACGCCTTCTGCATTGTGCTGCTATTGTACGTTGTGCTTCACTTGTTGTTTTCCCCTTTTCCTCTTTCGTGTAAGTACTGTGTTGCTTTCCTTTGTAGGCTAAATAGTTTATTCATTTTAATGCAAATTGTTGCTTTCTGCTATGCTGCCCGCTCTTGCCATCCGTCAGCCTTTTATTACTCATTCCCCTGACCCTGACAACGTGTTCAGTTTGTTGTCAGCGTGTTAGGGTGCTTCCTCTTGCCTCCTTCTGTTGGTTCCTTTTCTTCTCATAATATTTCCAAATCCAATCCTCAACATTTGCCCCCATGCACATTCAATATGCAATAATGTAGTAATGTGCAATCTAAGTGGGGATTGGCTTCTGCCTTTTTTCCTTGTTCTTATTGGTCGGGCGTCGACTTCCTGCAGCTCTTTACTGAAAAACAATTTTATCTCTCCTTCAGCCACGAGTTTCTTTGATACTTAAGTCTTCTTTGTCACGTGTTTCCTTCGAAGCTTCAATCTTGCTTGGCTGGTGGAGTGTTTCTTCTAGAAAGAGCACCTTCTCATCTTGTGCTTTTATTCCATTGAGGGGACGCTGAAAGCTTGCTTCCTGCACACGTGTGCTTTAAACCCTTTTACTCTTCGTACGTGGCATTCTGCATGCGCCTATGCCCCCTGTTCACTCATCATTGTGTTTCTATGTTTTTGATTGGCTGGTTTTGCTTCGATCCCAACTTCTGCTCTTCCCGTTTACTTCGCAATTTGTAATTTCAATCTCTTCTCTCCTGTTTACTTCACTGTCTAAATTTTTTTTTCTTCATCAGTTTTATTTCTTCTCCGTTCACTACAAGCTTTCTCTTGTTATGGCTCGTTCCACTCAAGGTTTGTTGCGCTGCTTTTCTCCTTCTTCCGGTGATTTTTCTGATAGTGATCAAGGGGATTCAAGTGATTCTTCTGACAAGTCACAGGATTCCCCGCTGCTCTCGAATCTCCCCTGTTCAGACTCCACACAAAACACGCCTGTCTTTTATGGATGGCCCGGGTGACTCGAGGGCAACAGAAAGCGTGCCCCTTAATCAACCACAAGCTATGATTCATAATTTTTCTATTGAAGTTGTCAACCTTCCAGCTTGCGTGGTGTCACCTCTTGTTGGTTCAGGCTCATTGCCTTTGGGAGCTCGCTCTCCTGGTATTTCATCTTTTTTGACTCTTTCCTTTCGCTTCTTTCTTCTTTTTTTAATCTTGAAGCTTGGTGTACAGGTGCAGAGTTATTTTCTCAGCTTTTCACGGAGGAAGATGCCAAGCTATTAAGTGAATTCTCTGGGCGTCATGCTAGGTTTCTCCTGAGCAAGTCGTACCCCCAATCATATCAACATCTTGCTTACAGGAAATTTCTGGATCTGTTGAAGCGTTTCTGGGCTAACCTCATTCTGATTCTTCTTGGGCCTCTCAGGCCCGAGATCTTAGATAAATTGAAGATGCCATTATGTCTTGGTTTTAAAGGTGCATGGTTTGACGATCTTATGAGGTCCTTCAATCGGAGTATTCCTCCGTCCGCTTTTGAAGATTCAAGCAAAGTTTGAGGCTGTAAAGACGCTGCGACCATAATTGACACAGAGAAAACTACACTTGCCCTTTATGAATTAGAATTATCTCATCTACTAATCAAGAAGAAAGAAGTAGAAGATGCTCAAGCAAATCTGAATGTGATGTTTTCTTTTTAGCCTGTTCACTTTGTGCTTCTTGATCATTATTTTGTAAATTTATTTCTCTATTTCTCTTTTTGGACTACGCCCTGATGGACGCTATGCTTTGATATGTATCATGAAATATGTGTTATAATCGCAACAGTAGCATAACATATCGATCTGTAGATGCATCCTTTAGGGTGGCGTAAGTTTAGGGGGCAAATGTTTTCTTGGAAAAAATATGCCTTATATTTACTCGCGAAGGCGTATGATATTAAGTGCATGCGTTTGCAATTTGTGCTTTTGAACATGTTTCGTTTTTATTTTATGTTTACTGATTTGCTTCTCCCCCTTATGAGGGTGTCCTTAAGATTCTTCATAGTTAGGCGTGCTAGATTTTAAGTGCCTTTGGAGAGGGTACGCCCATAATTCCCTCTCGAGGTTCTCCACTTAAATCCGCTTTGTAGCTAGGCATGCTAGACTTTCAAGCACTTTTGAGGAAAGGACGCTCGCAACCCTTTCCCAAGTCTGTCGCTTGGGCCCGTGATATTTGTTCATAGGTCTTTATACATTTTTGCTTAAGGAATTCTTTTTCTGTTAAAAATTTTGTTCAATTTTGTTTTTGTGTTTTTGATTTTGATACTATGTGCAAAGTGTATTCCTGAGTGTGTAGGTACCTAGACGCCGAGACCGTAATCAAACAACTCCAAACTATAAATTAGAATTTCTATTTATAAGTACATGACAATGCTATAACTAATTTCCTACATTGATAGACATGCGTATATCCATGCATTCAGATTTACACATTATACTAATTAACTGTTCTTTTACTAACCTGAAATGGACGTCTTTCCCATATGAGCGCCTTGCCTTCTTGAATGTGTGAAGTACTAAGGCACGAGGATCCTTTAGTATGACTAGAGTGACAACGTCTCGCTTCTCAGGACAGCGTCTCGTGGCCTTCACGTGACCTTTGGAGCATCCCTCAGATTTTCTATTTCCTTCATTCCTCTCCCTTTTCTTTTTTTACTCTCATTTTTTTAGCGAGAGGGGTCCCCCCATGAAGGTGCTCTTTTCATAGTTCCACTGAACCTCCATTTTGTTCCGCGAAGACGTCTCTTCAGATTTCGTCCTTTCTCCGAGGTTGCTTCCAGATCTACTTCATGGGATGCCTCCCTTCCCCACTTTGCGTTGCGCTGAAACGCTCGTCCCTTTGTGAGCGTTCACGCTTCACATCTGCGTTCCTTTTTTATGCCTATTTCTTTGGCATGTGGCGTGTTGTTCATCATGCAGACTCCTTGAGTCTGAAGGCATAGGGGGGGAGAAGTCATTTTCGGATTTGTTCTCCTCTCTCACTCTCTTTGTATATCGTTCATGTTTTGCCCCCAGCAGGAGAGTGTATTCTTTCTTTTGATGTGTAGATGTTTTCCTCCATGGCTGTATGCATCGTCGTTTTTTTTTGGATTTCCTGTTTTTTCTCTTTGCAACCATGCCTCCCTAGCGGAGTCGCCATGTATTTAAGATCAAATATGAAAAATAGTGGGATTAAAGATGAAAAATGGATTCTATTTCTAAGTGAGGCATAATTACAAGAAGAGAAGTTTTATTCATGGTGAATCTGCCTTCTGGTTGTTCCTAGCACACATATTTATATTACAATAAACTTGGGCTGCAAGCCTCTTCCACATAAGATACTTATTGTCTTAAGAAATTCTACTAGTAAAGTACGCCTTCTGCACCGTGCTGCTATTGTCCGCTGTGCTTCACTTGTTGTTTTCCCCTTTTCCTATTTCGTGTAAGTATTGTGTTGCTTTCCCTTCTAGGATAAATGGTTTATTCATTTTAATGCAAATTGCTGCTTTTTGCTATGCTGCCTGCTCTTGCCATCCGTCAGCCTTTTATTACTCATTTCCCTGACCCTGACAACGTGTTCAGTTTGTTGTCAGTGTGTCAGGGTGCTTCCTCTTGCCTCCTCCTATTGGTTCCTTTTCTTCTCATAACATTTCCAAATCCAATCCTCAACACACATTATATGTAAATTATTAACTAAATTTACTACTTTATTATCATAAACACATTATATGTACATTTAACATGATTTGACTGAACGTATCTCTTTTTTATTATTATCTATGCATTTATATATATTATGCTTTTTTTTTTGGATTGAAGGGAGGTCTAAAAAGACCAAAAGGATTACAAAGCAACAAGTCTAGGCAAAGACACCCAGCTAAATCATTTGTAAGACAAAGGCCAACAGAAGGGGAAGGAATAACACAATGATAATCCCCAATAGGGACAACATGGGCCTTATTAGCAAGGCAACAGTGTTAGCTTCTCTCCATATATGTTCTACCTGAACCATCCAATCTCTACCCAAAAGGGCCTGGATCCTGAGCACAATACTGGAATTGGGATGACATGGGGGAATATCCCTTTTGATGAGATTAACAGTTAGTTCCGAGTCACACTCCAAGCAAATCTTCCTAGCTCCATAGTTCCAAGCCACCTCCAATGCCTATGAATACCTCTTAATTCAGCCACCAAAACAGAAGAAGGTCCCAAGTTGTGATGAAATCCAGTCAGCCATCTCCCATTATGATCCCTCAAAACACCACCACAAGCAGCCCTTAGCCCCTTGAATTTTACAGAACCATTAGTATTAATCTTAATCCAACCTTCTTGAGTAGGGCACCAACCAACATTAACAATAGCATGATGCTTCCCGAGCTTGCTAAGATCTCCCGAAATGTGCAAGACGTCATTAAGCAGATTTTTAACCTTAAAACCAATATCAGTGACAGAGGGGGGGATACCATTAAAGACCCAATCATTCCTTGCCTTCCAGATGTACCAAGCTGTAAGAGCAAATTGACAAGCCCACCGATTCCCTTCCACCGAATTAACACAGGACAAGCAATCGTTGATCCAATTGCTAATATCACTACCTCTCCAATTGGTGGCCGAAACACCACACACATGTCTCCACACAAGGGCTGCAACATGACAATCATGAAGAACGTGAATACTGGTCTCACTGGCTGTGGCACATAAGGGACAAATATCCGAGGCAGCAATATTACATGCAGCCCTTTTAGCATTCGTCTTTAAACCCCCTTTAAGAACTAACCAAAGGAAACTCTTAATCCTTTGGGGAACATTCAACTTCCACAGATTCTTCCAACTTGTATCTGAGCGGTCCTCAGTGGATAAGCTGCTGATGAGACTATAAGCAGTCTTGGTCGAAAACACACCATCACTAGATGGTCCCCAACAAATAACATCAGCTCCCATAGAACCCGAGGGGCATGGAAGACTAGTGATTTCACTTTGAGTCTCTTCGGGAAAAATATGGGCTACTGGACGAAGGTCCCATCCAACCTCACTAGGCGCGAAGCCTGTAACAGAGAGGAAACTAAGGTTATCAGCGATATTGCCTTGAACAACCTCACCAAGAATAGTGTTGGAGGGAAGCCACTTGTCATGCCAAAAAGATGCTCGTTGACCGTTACCAATATTCCACCTAACCCCTTTAGAAAAGTTTGTCCAGGTACTAACAATTGCCCTCCAAGTGCTAGATGCATTGGCCTTCGGTTTAATTTTTGGAATATAACCCTCACCACATTTATACTTACTACGAATCACCTTCACCCAAAGCGCATCAGGATCGTTAATAATCCCCCAGCTAAGCTTCATGATCATTGCTTTATTGAAATTGAATAAATTCTTGAAGCCCCATCCACCATCAACTTTGGGAAGTGTAAAGTCTTCCCATTGGGACTGAATGCCAAACCTTTTTAGTAGGTTTATCACCCCAAATGAAATCCCTACAACACCTCTCTATTCTAAGGCAAATACCTTTAGGAAGGAGAGTGGATTGCGTGGTATAAGTGGGGAGGGCTGCTAGGACCGTCTGGGCCAGAGTAATGCGACCTGCAAAGGAAAGAGAGTCCGCCTTCCACATAACAAGCTTCCTTTGAACATGTTCAATAATATAGTCATAAGTTCTCTTTCGTTGACGGCCGTGCAGAATAGGGATCCCCAAGTACTTGCCCAAGTCTGCAGATAAGACAAAGCCAGATTTATCACATAACTCCTTGGCTCGGGATGCATGAACAAATTTAGACACAAAAATTCGTGTCTTTTCCGAGCTCACCTTCTCCCCTGAGGCATTACAGAAGACCTGAAGACAATCCATCATAACATCTAGCTGACTAACAGAGGCTTTTCCAAACAGTAACAAATCATCAGCAAAAAATAGGTGCGTAATTGGAGGGCCACCATGGTTAAGAATGATCAACTTCCATCTACCAACACATCTAGATTCATTAATTAAGTGGCTCAAGCGTTCCATACACAGGGCAAAGAGATAAGGGGATAGGGGATCCCCTTGTCGAATCCCTCTGACAGGAAAGAAGGATGGAGATACTTCACCGTTCACCAGAACTTGCATCGAACAGGTAGACACGCAATGGAAAACTAGCTGGCATAATCTTTCATCAAAGTCAATATCCCGAAGAGTTTGAATAATTAAGGCCCAATTAAGGTGATCATAATCCTTTTCAAGGTCAACTTTAATGGCCATAAACCCATCTCCGCTCCTGCAACTCCTCATGCTGTGAAAAATCTCCTGGGAAATAATAATGCTGTCTGTCCCATTACGTCCCGGAATAAAGCTACACTGGTTAGGAGAAACTAACAAACCCATCAAATTCCTCATCCTAGTAGCTAAGATTTTAGTAACAATTTTATAAACTACATTACACAGGCTAATAGGACGGAATTGTGTAACAGATGAGGGATTAGAGACTTTAGGGGTGAGTGAAATAAGACTTTAGGGATGAGTGAAATTTTATTATGCTTCTCAATCTTCTCTTTCTCACGTCTTAAATATTCTCTCACATTCATATGTGTGTACACGCCTCCACAGTTTACATATGCATAGCAATCAATTATGCTAATTCTTTATACCACCTAATATCTCCGGTATTATTTATAAGAAACATATGACTAAATTATCAAGTTTTAAAAAAAGTCTCAAAACCTGTTAATTATAATAAATATGTTATAATTATACATTTTATTACATCAATATCCTTAATATTAAATAATTAAAATATTGGTAAAGTTACTTCTAATTAAAGTCATTATTAGAGTAGTAACCCATGATCCAATAGTTGCTCATTGAAGATAGCACAATGCATCCACTATTATAGAAAATGGGTGAGTAGTGGATAATAAATTAAAGGTATAAAACTCCATAATTAATACAACCTAAAATAGTACTATGTTTCTTATATTTAGGATCAAGCTAAAATACCATTTTGTTTCTTATAAATAGGACCAAGAGCAGTTCCTCTTAGGGTGTGTTTGGCAAAACTAGCTGATAAATTATAGATGGTAGTTGATAAGCTAGCTGGTAGCTGATAAGCTCCGAGCTGATAAGCTAGCTTATTGAATTAGAAGTGTTTGGTAGAACTAGCTGATAAGTTAGTTGGTAAATGTAAAATGACATAAAAGGACATAACTAAATAAGTTTTATTATATAAATTCTATTTGTGTTTTTTAGATAAAAATATAATATTATGCAATTATAATTTTAGATTTTTAAAAAAAATAAATAAAAATTTAATAAATCTTTTAGTGATAAAATATTTAATTAAAAATTTAAAATAAATAGTGAAATTGATAAAATAAATAGTATAATATAAAAATAATTTCATAAAATAGTGAAAAGAAAATAACAATTTAATTAATTTGTAATTTTTTAAATTACTTATTATATAGGTAATAATAGGTAAAAAGAAATTGAAAGGTTTTTGTCATTAAAATTAAAAATAGATAATGATAGGTAAAAAGAAATTAAAAATAATAAGAGAAATGTATTAAAATATAAGGGATAATGATGGAAGAAAATTAAGAGTGTGTTTGGCAAGGCAAATAAGCTAGTTTGACCAACACAAAAGTGTTTGATAAGGTACATTAAAGTAGCTTATTTTAGGAGCTTCTAGCTTATAAGCTACAAACTAGTTCACCTAGCTTCTAGCTTATAACTTGTAACTTATTTAATTTTCTTCCATCACTACCCCTTATATTTTAATACATTTCCCTTATTATTCTTAATTTCTTTTTACCTATTATTATATATTTTCAATTTAGTGACAAAAACCTTTCAATTTCTTTTTACCTATTATTACATATATAATAAGCAATTTAAAAAATTATGAATTAATTAAATTATTATTTTCTTTTCACTATTTTATGAAATTATTTTTATATTATACTATTTATTTTATTAATTTTATTATTTATTTTAATTTTTAATTAAATATTTTATCACTAAAAGTTTAATAAGAATTTAATTATTTTTCTTAAAAAAAAAAATTATAATTGCATAATAATATATATTTTTTCTAAAAAACACAATAGAATTTATATAATAAAATTTACGTAGTTATGCCCTTTTATGTCATTTTACATTTACTAACTAGCTTATCAGCTAGTTTTACCAAACACTTCTAATTCAATAAGCTAACTTATCAACTCGGAGCTTATCAGCTAGCAACTAGCTTATCAGCTAGTTTTGCCAAACACACTTTGTTTGGCAAGGCCAATAAGTTAGCTACTAGCTTATTTGACTAGCTTATAAGCTAGTTTGACCAACATAAAAGTGTTTGGTAACGTACCTCAAAATAGCTTATTTTAGGAGCTTCTAGCTTATAAGCTACAAGCTACTTCACTTAACTTCTAGCTTGTAACTTGTAGCTTATTTAATTTTCTTCCATCATTATCCCTTATATTCTAATACAATTCCCTTATTATCCTTATTTTATTCTTACCCATTATTACCTATTTTCAATTTTATTAATAAAAACCTTTCAATTTATTTTTAACTATTATTATTTATATAATAATTAATTTAAAAAATTGTGAATTAATTAAATTGTTATTTTCTTTTCACTATTTTATGAAATTATTTTTATATTATACTATTTATTTTATCAATTTTACTATTTATTTTAATTTTTAATTAAATATTTCATCACTAAAAAAGTTTAATAGGAATTTAATTATTTTTTAAAAAACCCTAAAATTATAATTAAATAATAATATATTTTTGTATAAAAAATAAAAATAGAATTTATATAATAAAACTTATGTAATTATGTCCCTTTATGTCATTTTACATTTACCAACTAGCTTATTAGTTAGTTCTACCAAATACTTCTAATCCAATAAGCTAACTTATCAGCTCGTAGCTTATAAGCTAGGAGCTTATCAGCTAGAAGCTAACTTATCAGCTAGAAGTTAGCTTATTAGCTAGCTACCAGCTAGCTTATCAGCTAGTTTTGTCAAACACACCCTAAATAAGCTACAAGCTATAAGCTAGGTGAAGTAGCTTGTAGCTTATAAGCTAAAAGCTCCTAAAATAAGCTACTATGAGGTACCTTACCAAACACTTTTGTATTGGTCAAACTAGTTTATAAGCTAGTAACTAGCTTATTGACCTTGTCAAACACTCTCTTAATCTTAATATATTAATTACACTTTAGAATATGAATATTCTAATGATATATAGGAGATTGTAACTAATAGTAATATTCAAATGAAAATATTTTAGTATAACCACACACATACACGCAATGTTTGGCCAAGAGCCGTTAATATCCTGATTTTTGTCATTAAGTATTTCATGCTGATCAATTCAATCTGTAGTGACCGGTGACTCTTTTCCTTGCACATTAGCTAGTTATATTTTGCTCACTATGATATTTTTTGTTCATTTTTTACTGTATATAGGTGATAACTAGATAGGAAAGATTAGCTTGTAAGTTGTAACTAGTTATTGTTAGTTAACTAATTAATCAGTTAGTTAGCATTGATTATTTGTATAAACATCAGTATATATGTATAATAGGTTTCTTTTATTTAATTTCACCAATTATTTTTTTTAATATATATTTTGATGAATTAAAATTTTAGTTTATTTTAAAGCACATAAATAATACATTCAGTTCAACATATTTGTTTAATTTTTTACAAAATCAAATTTACTTTAATTAACCCTGCATTGCTATTGGGTCCTCCATTTTAGTTATAAAAATATTACCTAATTTTCATATTTTCATTTTTTATTATAAAATAGTAAAAATGATAAAAAAAATATTTTCACTTTTTTTTTATAAAACAATAAAAATAAAGCAAAATTTTATAATGAAAATTGAAAATAAGAAAAAAAAAATGAAAACGAAAAGCGGAGACGCCACTTATCCAATTTTTTCTCGGAAACTTCGTGCAGAAAGGGCTATTTATTTTAATAACAATAAATAAGAGCAATCGAGTCACATCATCAATAACAGAGAGGCAAGGCAAGCAAAAAAGAGAAAAAATAAAAATAAAAATAAAAACAGAGCCATGATTCTATTCTCCCACTTGGCCTCTGTTTTGGCACACTAAAAAAAATCCCATTTTTATATTCAGTAGAGTGCCATAACAACACAAACTCTGTCATGGAGAAAACATAGTCATTGCAAATCATCACACATGATAACGTGATAAAACTCCATTATGATTCCATTCAATTAGTACTACTCCTTTAATTTCCTTCCAATTCAAGCACCCTTTTTTCTTCTTCTTTTTCTTTTTGTATTTTATATATACCCTGAAGTCTGAACACAAAACTCCAAAGATCGCCTGCAGAGTAGTGAGAAGCTCTGATAAAAGATGACCTCTGTTTGCATATCGAACTGCATCAACGACGCACGTGACCCACGTGTTCCGGTGAGAGCCACGTATGTAAACCTCTACAAGTGGCCGGAATCAGATGCTGAATTTGTGAGGTCAGTGAGTTCCAATAGAGAAAAGGGTTCTCAAATGTTGTATGGCCATCCTAGGGTGGTGGACAGTATCTCCTGCAGACAGATGTACCTCAGAAGCTACACATTTTCAAGGGAAGAAGAGAATGTGCAAGACAACACTCAGAAATGTTTTGGAAGGGTGAAGAGGAAGGAACGTATGAAGAAGAAGAAGACAAAGACTTATGAGGGAAGGAATAAGTGTTTTGTTTGGAGGCATGCTAAGGAGATCTCTTGCTCTGCTGTTTTTAGGATTTTTCAAAGGTTCTTGGCTTGCTCCACTAGTGTTGATGTTGTTGATGTATGAAAAATATTGACTTTTGATTGATTAAAGGTTTGAACTTTGTTGTTGCTTTTTTTTTTTTATATTTATATAATCGAGAGAGAAGAAGAATATTATAATTATTATCAATTTGGTTAATTTCTTTTTTTATCACTTTTGTTCAGAATTTGGGAAATGTGAATGTAAAGGCTACAGAGGATGCTGTTTTTGAATATTAGGTGTTAATTTGTTTGAGTTGTAAAAAAATTGTATCTTGCAGATAAAATGTATAAGTAGTTATAGTGAAAATCAAACTAAGCTGGCCTTAATAACATATTGGTGGAACTTGAAAGAAGTTAACTTTCAGGTGTAGAGATTTTGTAATTCTTGGATCTGATGACTAGTTTAGAGTCAAGAGTTCTGACTGATAGAATTAAGCTAATTAACATGAGGAACATGGTTTTAGTATGATGATCTCTGTTGTATCTTTGAACAATTAATCCCTCCTCTTTATGTCTCTTGTGGGGATAGTATTTGAGATTTCAGAATTTGAATAGGTTAGGATTTGGTTAGCTGATGGTGCCTAGAAGGCAGTTTGTATATGAACAATGACTGCAAATGAATCCTATAAAGAGAAAGATAATATTTCAACTCACAGTAATGTTCTTATTGGATATGAATAAAAGAACAAAAAATTTTAATCCGGTTTAACTGATGGGAATTCTGAAGAGTGTAGGTAATATGTCAAGTTTGAGGTCCAAACTCCAAACTTCCATCCTCGGGTACCTTAAAAAAAAATAATATAATTTGGGACTATATGGTTAATTAAATTGTTGCTTGACAGCTGGACTTATTTGATAATCAAACTAGGTCCTTGAGTTTGTCACCTGAGCGCATAATTGTCTATGAGATTTGTTATTTGTATAATGAAAAAAATATAATAATGAGAGGTAAAGATTGAAAAATAAAAAGAGGTGAGAGAAATATGAAATATGATAATTGATACGGTAAAGATAAAAAAGAAAAAATGTGTTCTATAAATTATTATATGTTTTTATTATGTGAATTTATTATCTCATTGTTAATTGTCATAGTATTTAGTTTAGGGTGTTTGATAGAGTGAAAAAAAATAAGATGGAGAAAGACAGGGAAGAGAGATGAAATGGAGAGAAATGGTAAAGATATTTGGGTTATTTGATAAAAGAAAAAAATGAGTGAAATAGAGTGAAAATATAGTATTATTTATCTCTCATCTTATTTAATAAGTGAAAAATAAAATGAAATAAAGTGTGAGTGGATTTCTACTTTTATTTCTGATCTATTAAAGCGAGATTTTTTTTAATGAGACTCACATTTTTAAAATTTCCTAGTCTCTAAAATCTTTCATACTAAATAAACTAAGATTCTTCTATTTCTATTAACCGTATTTACTCTTCCTCTCCTTCCTATTTCCTCTTGTTTATAGCCCGCTTTTTTTTTTTTTAAAAAAAGAAGTTGATACAAAACGTATGATACATCATAAGATACTTTAATAAATTATAAAATCTTACGTAATAATGGTTTATTTATATTATTTGGGTACCTCTATTTTTTTTAATTTAGTCCTTCCGTTAAAAAAATGGTCCATAAGTTAATTTGTCGTCTGATAGTTAACAAAAGTTGAAGTAGAGAAGACATTTAACTAATGTAGTTGCCACTGTTACAAATTAATATTTTATTAAGATAGATGTGATTTTGATCTCTAGTTTAAATAAATATTTTTAAAAAAGATATAAGATATATAGAAACTGTGTGAACTCATTCAACTCCTTTGAAATAATGTGGGGCATCTATTAAAGATGTCTTCGTGATCTAATCATCCATCATTATTTTGTTCTAGGAATTTTATGTAGCATTTGCGGGAAGAAAATTCACACAATCTTTATATTTTATTCTCAATCCCAAGTTCACTTATTTCCCATTTTGAAAATCTTGATCATCATAAACAACACCAATGAACTTGATCACTTGGATCTCACTAGCACAATCCCTAGTTCCCTTATCTCCTATGTGCATCCCTTCTCTTGTATGTGCATACAATTGTTCAAAACTGTGAACGAGTATGAACACACACAATGGATTTGGATGGGGTTGGTGTAAAGATAATTAAGTTAATTGGTCCTTGATTTTGGATTTTCTCCAGAGGATTCTGATAGGTTGTGGTGCCCTTTAGCGGTGGGTGGTAGATAAGAAAATGTGTAAAGAGTAGTCGTATACTTTATGTGCCATCCATCAAATGTGATGTTAATAGAGATTGTTTGAGCAGAAAACCGTACAAGAAGAAGAGAATCTCATTCTTATGTACGGGGAGATATCGGGCTTGTTTGGGGAAGAACGTCATTTCCTTTTTGAACACTTTGATCAAATAGATAAATAAGATAAAAAAATAATACAATCACAACACAAAACCTAACATTAAAAACTCTAAATGGAGAAAAATCATTATGTTGTAAAAAAGACAAATAAAAAAAAATATCACTATGTGCAAATTTTACAATATATAGACACTCCTCTCAAGCACCCCACACCTCAATACACTTGGACTCTCAAAAAGCATATATTTAAACCACTTTTCATAGTACTCTAAGAGTATAAAAGAAAAAAAGTTAGATACAAGAGTATTTCTAACTTAAGTTGTATTTAACCAAGGGACACAAGATCCAATATATAATCCTTCCAATTCTAAGTAACATGAGACTATTTCAATCAACCCCAACAGGACTTTGAATAATCCTTATTTTAATACCAACAATGACATTAGAATCATACAAAAAATCCATTTACATGAGAATGATTTTGAACACACAAATGCAAGCATGATCTTAGCCTCTTTTAACAACATATGGAACAAATTAGAGAAAAGGGGAAACATACTATCTAATTATAAACAATCTTAAGCACAAACACGGTGTATTTGTTTGTAACACTTGATTGTGGAATATGGTCAAAGTTGTTGGCCAATGTCCATAAACAATTTAGAACAAATTGGTGAGGCATTAATTGGGACATCCTATAATATGTATAGAAAAGCATATATACATCTTTTGTGAACACATGGAATTACATGGGGAGTGTCTACTTTGACTTTATGTCAAAGTATTTGCTTTTCGTGGATTCAAGTCTCTTGCCATATCCATGCTAACTTTCATGCTAGACACATCAAGTGAAGGCTAATGCTTATGCTTGTTGTATTTCCATTTTGGGGTTCCATTTATATGGAGAATGAAGATTAATGATGCTGCTTCATTTATTCACAAGATGTTTAGAGTACAATTTATAGACAAAACTGGATCATGAGGTGATAAGCTAAACCAAAACAATAGGATCTAAACTTAACAGAATGATAAGGAGATAAAATGTGTATGCAGTTATAGAGTTTGAATTTACAATAACTTAATCTGTTAGTTACAAGAGATATGCTCAGTCAACATTATCCATTACGCCCCCTCAAGATGGAGTTGTCGTCTGTAACTTTCATCTTGACTCTGAGATCTTGAAATCTTGTGGATTGTAGCGGCTTGGTAAGAATGTCAGCCACTTGATCTTTAGTGGAGACATGAGAGACCTTTAATTAACGAGCTTGAACTTGTTCCCGAACAAAGTGATAGTCTAGAGAAATGTTTTTCATCCGAGAATGTAGCACAGGATTGGAGCATAAGTATGTTGCACCTTTATTGTCACACAGAAGCTGAGGTGGATGGACAATGGGAATACACAATTCAGAAAGAAGGTTGGAGAGCCACATAATCTCAGAGGTTGTTGTTGCAACAGTTCGATATTCTGCCTCAGTTGAAGATCTTGCTACTGTTCTTTGTTTCTTTGATAGCCAAGAGATGGGGTTGCCACCAAAGAAAATAATGTAGGCTGAGGTAGAGGTTCTATCATCAGAATTATCGCCCCAGTCAGCATCTGTATAAGTGAGAAGATTGTATGAGGTGGGCGGTTGGAGCTTTATGCCAAAATTTATGGTGTTCTTTAAGTAGCAAAGAACCCGTTTCAAGTGCTGCAAGTGAAAGGTTGATGGTTTGTGCATGAATTGGGAGAGTTTGTTGATGGAAAAGGAGAGATCCGGGCAAGTTAAATTCAAGTATTGGAGTGCTCCAATGATTCTCTGATATTGGGTGGCATCTGTGGCAGGACTCCCATCATGAAGTGTTAATGCAGCAGTAGAGGACAGAGGGGTTGGGGCTGGTTTTGCACCATCCATATCAAACTTTTCGAGAACATCTCGAATGTATTTATGTTGAGAAAGGAAGAGCCCAGAGGATGATGGAATGAGCTCAATGCCCAAGAAGTAGTGTGGAGTGCCCAGATTTTTAAGTGAGAACCGATTGGACAGTGCCTCAATGAAAGAGTTCAGAAACCTGTTATCATTGCCTGTGAGCAGGAGATCATCTACATATACAAGGAAGTAGGCTTTTACTGGACTAGAGTTGTAGATGAAGAGTGATGGATCACTTTTGCTAGTAGTGAAGTCATATGAGGTGATAAAAGACTTCAATGCGTCATGCCAAGCACGAGGTGCTTGACGAAGACCATAGATGGCTTTGTGAAGTTGGCATACATATTCTGGATGTTGAGAATCCTTGAAACCTGGGGGTTGTTCCATGAATACTTTCTTAGTTAGAGATCCCTGAAGAAATGCATTATTTACATCAAGTTGGTGCATTTGCCAAGAGTTGCTAAGAGCAAGAGTAAGAATGACTTTGATGGTTTGTGGGCGTACTACTGGAGCAAAAGTTTCTTGAAAATCAATTCCTGGACATTGTGTGAAGACTTTTGCAACAAGACGTGCTTTGTATCGAGCTATAGAACCATCGGGATTTCTCTTGATACGAAAAAGCCATTTACAACCAATGATATTTTGATTTTTAGGAGGTGGAACTAGGGACCAGGTTCCATTACGAATGAGAGCATCAATTTCTTCTGATAGTGCTTGTCTCCAATGAGCATGTTTCATTGCCTCCCTCACACTGGATGGTTCAAGATTTTCTGGTAGGGAATGTTTGGAAGCTGTAAACACCCTTTTTGGCCTGTAAATATTATTTTGAGATCTGGTCACCATATGGTGCCTCCGAGACGGGTTAGTAGATGGTAAGGAAGAGTCAGGGGGTGGAGGATCAGTATTGAAGAGAGGGGAGTGAGACATACCTGGAGAAGGATTTGAAGACTGAGGAGCCTCTGTCGCAGGAGCTGAAACTGTATTTTCAACCTCATATGAGTTTGGACTTATTGAAGGTGAAGGTTGTTGGGGATATGTGTTGGGGGAGGGAATGATTTGATGAAGAGGGAGTGCTGGACTTTGAGGTTGTGTGTTGGGAGAGAGAGGTGGTTTGGTTTGGGATTGAAAAGGGAATTGATTGTCAAAGAAGGAGACATGACGAGATGTATACATTTTTTGTGTGGTTGGATCAAGACAGTAATAAGCATATTGAGACGGGGAATAACCAACAAAAATGCATGGAGTGGACCGTGGTTGAAGTTTGTTAGTTGTGTAGGGACGCAACCATGGAAAACATAGACAACCAAAGGAGTGTAAATGAAGGAAATTAGATTTGGATTTATGAAGGACTTCATAAGGTGACTTCATGTCAAGGATTGGTGTGGGAAGTCGATTTATTAGGTATGTGGCTGTGGAAAAGGCAAGAGACCAGTATGTAATGGGGAGGTTTGCATGGTATAATAGAGCTCGCCCAGTCTCAACTATGTGTCTATGTCTTCTTTCAGCAGTGGCATTAAGTTCAGGAGTGTGTGGAGCTGTTTTGAAATGGGATATACCATGGTGTACAAGGAACGGTTTTAGTTTTAAGAATCCACCCTCATTGTCAGAATGTATAGAAATGATTTTGGAATTGAAAAACTTTTCAACAACTGATTTGAATTGAGGGAAAATAATTGATACATCTGATTTATTTTTCAATGGGTACAACCACATGTACTTGGAATAATGATCAACAAAAACCAAATAATATAAAAAACCATCTAAAGACCTAACTGGAGCAGGGCCCCATACATCGGTGTAGATTAGTTCAAGAGGTTTGGTGCTAGTTACACTGGAGGAAGAGAATGGTAACTTATGACTCTTGACACTACTGCACGACAAGCAAGGGGCATGAGTGCTTGATTTTATTTGATGAAGAGATGTCAGATGTTTAAAGACACGATTGGATGGATGTCCAAAGATGTGATGCCATGGGAGCTGAGAAGAAATGTTGGAGTGGAAGACTCTGGGAGGACTGGTGGTGGCTGACACATGATAGAGGCCATTCTTATGTTGTCCTTTGAGCAGAGGCACCTTTGTCTTCAGATCCTTCACCATGAAATGATTAGAAAAGAATTCAATGGAAATAGGGTTAGATTGGCATAGAGAAGAGACAGATAAGAGATTTTGTGATATGGAGGGAACATGTAAAACTTTTGGAAGATGTAGAGGCTGAGATGAGGTACTGAGAAAAGTTTTACCAGTGTGAGTGATAGGCAAGGTAGAGCCATCTCCTACAACCAGTTGGTCGTAGCCATAGTATGGACTTGTGAGTTGCAAACGATCAAGATCATTTGTGATATGGTGGGTGGCTCCTGAGTCTAGAATCCAATCATTTGCAAGCATATTGTGGTGCTGTTTGAGCATGATGAGCAGAGGGTGTGTTGCCACGTTTGGGAGGAAATCCATGAAGCTTGTAACAGACTTTGGCAGTGTGTCCAAGTTTTTCACAGTATTGACAGATTACCTTTTTGGAATGCTGTGGAGAATTGTGGTTGCTGGAGGAATTGGTATGACCAAGCACAGAACCTCGTTGTTTTTGGTAGTGAGATTTGTTTTTATGGGCTACGTGAGCAGTGATGACAGGGGATGAATCATGAGGCGGTTCATCTCTCAACTGGTATGCTTCAAAGTCTGTTAGGAGATCATGGAGCTCATCAAAGCCAATTGGATTTTCTCGTGCCCTGATTGCAGCGGTGATTTCTCTGTAGTCAGTGCCCAAGCTATTCAATATGTGAATGACTATATCATCATCATCCAAGGGACAATTGATAACAGCCAACTCATCAGCCAATGATTTTATATCATGAAGATACTGAGACATGGTTTTGGATCCTTTTGTGGATCGAGAAAGACGCTCCTTGAGATACATGATCCGAGCTCTGGTTTTGCTAGCAAACATTTTGTTGAGGGTGTCCCATGCTTGTTTGGAAGATTTGACATTACTCAACAAAGTGATGACATTTTGGTCAACAGATGAAATGATGGCATGAAGGATTAGTTGATCCTGTCTGCACCGGTAATTGTAATCTTGATGATTTGGGGTTGGACAAGTGTTGGTACCATCAACAAAGCCAACAAGATCATATCCAATAAGAAGAGCATCCAGTTGTATTTTCCAGGCAGGAAAATTGGAACCAGTGAGTTTGATACTATTTTGAGTGTTAAGGGCTATGATGGATTGATTGTTACGATTTGGGACATTGTGGGCTTTAGGAGATGTGGTTGAAGACATGGTGTAATGGGTGGGATCGGGTGCTGTTAAGCAAAAGCTTCTGATACCATATAAGGAGAATGAAGATTAATAATGCTGCTTCATTTATTCACAAGATGTTTAGAGTACAATTTATAGACAAAACTGAATCATGAGGTGATAAGCTAAACCAAAACAATAGGATCTAAACTTAACAGAATGATAAGGAGATAAAATGTGTATGCAGTCACAGAGTTTGAATTTACAACAACTTAATCTGTTAGTTACAAGAGATATGCCCAGTCAACATTATCCATTACCATTTACATGGACATGTAAAATAAGTAGGATTCATTCTATTCACAATTACAATTAGGTTTCCATTCGATTCATGATTGGCAATACAATCAAAATGGGCCTTCTTCATCTAAAATATTGCAAGAACTAAACTAAGGGATAGTTCAAATTAAGGAGATGAATGGGTTTGCATGTGATATATCACATTTTTTTTAAAAAGAAAATTCATTAGAACTAAGAGTACCAAAAGTAAATTCCTCTTTAGAAAAAATATATTTATCATATAATAGTGTTAGCCACATCAATTAAAAGTCCTCCAAATCATCAATTCATGTTAACTATTGAATGATAAATTAATGGATAGACCACATTTGTTTGATTTAAAAACTAGGAGTAAATTTGAGAAAAAACTAATTAAGGGACCAAAATTGTGCTCATTTTTTATTTTTTTTATTTTCACCGTAGTTATCCCCTGTTATCAGGGGTAATCCTATTCAAGGCTTGGTCACATTTAAGGTTTCTCACCCCTCCCTAAGAGTGTGTTTAGTGGGTATCGAACCTGGGAGCCCTTCCCACAGTCTCAGCCTGCGTTGCTGAGCCACAACTTTTTGGTCCTAATTCTTTAATTAATATTTAAATTTCTTAAATCAACATTAATAATAATTAAGAAAATTATCATTAAAATATTTTTATAATTAAATGAATTTTTAAGAATTTTGAAAATTAAAAATTTCACATATATGTTTCTATTTTATTTTTATTTTATTATTAATAAAAATAACATTATACCAATTATATCAATTATTTTCTTTAAATATTTTCTTTAATTTTTTATATTTCATAAAATGTTCTTATTATACATGAGATATTTGTTAGAATGTTTAGATATTATAATTTATTTTATTATATAGTTGATATTACAAAAATAAAAGAAAAATTCTATTCATTATTAGAATGAATTAAACTTTAAAAAGGTTGTACCCTTTCATGGTTTTCACCCTACTACACATTCACTTGGGTATAGAGACCACCAGATTTCAGTTCTTTCAAGTGTCAACTTATAATATTTTAACAACAAAACAATTAAAAAGTATAGCTTGACAATGAGTCTTCTAGAGTAAGTGCGAGCATCGACTATAGGCATGATTTGGTGGCTGTTTTCACCCTGCCATATTAAAAAATTGTTTAATATATATACAGAAGTTTTACACATACATTTAATAATATGCTGTCACATCATTTATTGAATTTAATAACATATGAGGTGTCATATTCATTAAATGATGTGGTGGCACACCATTAGATGTTTGTGTAAAACTTTTTTACACTGACAATGTATATCAATTAAATCCTTAAAAATTGGATCTTGCAGAAAATAGCATAGTTTTTGAAATCGAAATTTTCAGTTTGAACGGTTCGACCGGAAACCGGCCTGGTAATCGGTCCATTTAACTTAAAAAAATTGGTAGTTTTTAGAATCGATGAGAACCGGATAAGAATCAGTCGAACCGGTGTAAGAAAATCGGTTGAACCGACATTTTTCCAAAAAAATTCAATTTTTTTCAAATTTTTTATTTAATCTAAAATACTTTTAACATAAATAAAAACATATATTTAAGAGTTACACATAGATATATATTATTTATTAATCATTATTAATTTTTGTCTTATAAAATTTATAATAAGATTATTTATACTAATTTAAAAATTTTATATATCATAATTTTCTTATATTTTTATATTATTATATTAATTAAATATTATATAATATTAAAAATATATATTTAATTTGTAGTGGTTCGACCACGGTTGAACTATTGAACCGTGAACTACTACCTTCACCGGTTTAATTACCAATTCGATTTTTAAAACACTGGAAAATAGTGAGGCTTTTATCCGAGAATGGTGTAATTTCTTTTCAAATTTACCATTTTGGTATAAATTTTTAAAAATTATCAATTTAGTATAAGAGAAATATGATTTGAAAAATGAAAATTATATCTCTCATTTATAATTTTATTTTTGAATATTTCTTTTAAGTCAAATTTTTAAATATTCTTCTGGAACTTATCCAATTATACAAATGGATTATATCAGAGAAGTCCAATTGATGACCGACTCAACCAGCCCAACAAAGCATTGATTTAGCCCAATTTAAAGTCGGCCTAGTAAGGACCTCAAATATGGTGGCACATCATGCACCTCAGTCCCACCAGTTGACCAAAAAAAAAAAAAAAGTCCCACCAGAATTATTTAATGGGTAAAATATTTCAATTAGATAAAAGCTGAAATTAATAATTAAAATTATTTTATAAGTGTTTGGTAAGATACATTTTTTAGGTTGCTATGACATTTCTTGAAAAGTACTTGAGGTAACTTTTCTAAGAAAGCTCCATTTTCCAGCTATTATCTAAAAATTTATTATAAGTTTATCTCTCAACAACACCTACTCAACATTATATATAATAATAAATTATCTTCATATATGTCATTTTATCATTTTTAGCTAGTATTACCGACCAATTTCAATCAAATCAGTCAACTTTTCAACTTTCAACTAGTTTTTTTAACTTTCATCCAGCTTTTCAGCTTTCAGTTAGTTTTATCAAACACACTCTATAGGTTTTATGTGAAATATTACTTTTGTAATTTTTTATTTTTAAAATCAAAGTGCATGACTTTTAATTTTTCTTTTAAAAATGAGTGTTACATTTTCAAGATATGACTTTTATTAGTTATATTTTATATTTTTAAAAACTAATTATATGTATCTTGAAGCATATATTAATATACACCCGACCTACTAATTTATCTACGTTAAGGGTTATTTGGATAAACTCGCGGATAAACTAGTTGAAAGTGAAAGGTAAAAGTTAAAAATTAATAAGCTAGTTAATTGAATTGAAAGTGTTTGATAAAACTAGTTGATAATTATAAAATGACAAATAAGATTATTATTAATTAGTAGACTAGAAATTGAAACTTGGTAATTACAAAAATTTTTAAGGGTAAAAATATAAAAAGTTATTTCAACTATGAGTTGAAATTTGTAAATGCTGCAGCGTAGTGTAAATTGGACAATTATACTCATATACTTGAGAGGTGAAATTCACCTCTAAAAGTAAAAAGAGGTAAGAAAGAAAGCAGGAAATTATAATAGAAAAATAAGAGGGATAAGGAAAAAAATGAAATGGAGAAAGATATGGAAGTAAAAAAATAGGGTTAAATATGTTTTCCGTTCCCGAAATTTGATTCGAATTTGGTTTTAGTCCCTAAACTTTAAAACCGTCTGAAATCACGTAACTTTGGTCCCTCATGTTTTGAAATCACGTAACTTAGTCCCTTCCCGTAATACCGTTAACTTTGACGCTGACATAACAAATGAATTTTTGTGTCAGTTTGTCCAGCCAGTTACAATGACCATGTTGTGACAATTGAATTACATCTCACCTCATCCAGTCAGATTATATTTAGGGTTTTATTAAATTTAACTTCACATTTTTTATGAACAGGGAAGACCACAAATCTGACTGGATGAGTTAAGTTGTAATTTAATTGCCATATCATAGTCATTGAAAGTGATTGGACAAACTGACACAAAAATTCGTTTATCACGCCAGCGTCAAAGTTAATAGTGCTATTATGGAATGACTTTTCCTAACCCAGTGATGAATAAGATTTGGAAGTGGAAGGGTCCCCAAAGAATCAAACTGTTATTATGGAAGATAGCCTCTAATGGCTTACTAACTAATGTTCAAAGGAAAACTAGACATTTATCTAATTCGGATAGTTGCCCTATTTGTCAAATCAAACCAGAATCTCTGCTTCACCTTTTTAGAGACTATGAAGAAGCTGCTTATATTTGGAATGACTTTCTAAATAGCAATTACTTACAGAGAATTTATAGGCCTCAATCTATCAACAGTTGGATCCTGGAAGCTCTCAATCACCACCCTTAGAATGGAGATTCTCTGCGTAGAGACCTGTTTTCGGGTACACCATTGAAAATATCTGGAGACAAAGGAATGATATTATTTTTAACAGTTATCGTCTATCAACTGAAGCTGTTAAACACAGAATCCTTTCTCAAGTTCATACGGCAATAATAGCGATGCACAACCAAACAAGCAATTTAAAAACCTTACCTTGGCAGATCTGTGCAGCTTAAGTGGCACCCCCTCCCTCGGGTTGGATCAAACTGAATGCTGATGGAGCTTTTTCCCATGAGAAAGCGATTTGGAGCTTGTGGTGGAGTTTTTAGGGACGAATGGGGTAGGTTTTTGGCTGGCTACACTAAAAAGATCGGTCCCTGCTCTATTCTCGATTCTGAGCTTTGGGGGATTCTTCAAAGGCTTCAGATTGCAGCTCAGAGAGGTTGGAATATGGTCATTGTTGAGAGCGATTCCCAGAACGGCTTGCAGATCGTGGAAGACGGATGCCCTATTCCTCACCCAGCTCACTCCTTGGTGGAGAAAATCCTCTGCGCAGCTAAGAAGATCTCCAATATTAGTTGGTCTCATACTCTCAGAGAAGGGAATCGTGTTGCTGATTGTTTCGCGAAGTTTGGATTTGATCAATCTGAGAATTTTAGGGTTTTTGATAGTATTCCATCGTTTGCTATGCTACCGTATGTTTCTGATTGTTTAGGGAACTAATCCCTTGTTAGGTTAGGTTTTTTTTGTTCCTTGGCCTTTTAGGCCCTTTGCCCACCAAAAAAAAGTTAACAGTGTTAAAAGGAGTGACTAAAGTTAACATGAGTGACCCAAACCAACGATTTTAAAGTTTAGCGACTAAAATCAAATTCGAATCAAACTTTATAGCCTAAAAATATATTTAAGCTAAAAAAAAAGTATGCATAAGTTTTTTAAAATGTGTTTCAATCAAGGCCCCACTCTAAGTAAAATGCAAGTTTCGGCAATATACATGGAGGTTGGTGGATGGTATGATTATATCTCTCTTCGACCATAGATGTTCTCTTTCGGCTGGCACTTCAATGCATTGCACTGGGCAGTGTTACACTTGCAATCATCTCCCTTCATCCTTTGCGATACTTGAAATCCAAGAGTATGATCATTACTTTGTAAAACACATGAATTTCTTTATATGATAATGCTATATAACCGATCCCTATATGGCTATATCTATATATAATTTGAATCCCTATTTTAATATGAAAAGCTTTTCCTAATATATTTCTATTCGTGAATATATATATCTTTTACGTGAAGCATTTCACATTTTATTTTTTTAATATATATTTTTTAAAATAATGTAACTCACGTATCAGTAATGTAACTTCTGTGAGGAGGTTGTAATTGGTAAATTAAGCACTTTTAGAAAAGAAAAGTGATGTTTGTATAATATGTTTATAGAGAAAAGAGAGTGAAGTGTGAGATGTGATAAAAAGAGATAGAGAAAAATGATGTGTTATATGAGTTGTAGTATTTTTTTTTGTGTAAGACCACGGGTATCCTCTACATGAGTCAATCTTATTCGAGCCGGATAGGACCTCTATGGGGGCTCCATAGGAGTCAATCCTATTCGAGCCGGGTAAGATCTCTATGGGGCAAACATGGGCGTAGCTATTGATTAACCAAAAATTTTCAATCTTTTTATCAATTATACATAACTCACATAAAATATTTTATTAACTATTGATCCGGTCCCCCAAAATATTTTGTAAATTTTATAGTATTATCTCTGTATAATTCTTTCACTACTTGTATTGAGTCTTCATTTACTTTTTTATATATTCTTTATATTAATTAGTTTTCCTTATTTAGAGATCATAAAGTCTTATTTAAAATTAAAGAAGATTGTGTTTTATTTCAATGTGATTTTTAGATCTGCAAGATAAAAATAAAAAACTTACAAGAATAAAAATGAATTTTCTTTGATTTGATTTATTTTTTACTTTTAGGATTAGATAATAAAGTTAAAAAAGGCGTTTCAATATTTTAGTTTTTTAAAAAATCACGCAACTTCCAAATTTACCCTTATTGTAATTTTTTTATACTTTTTTGTAAGTCAAACTCTATTGTATTCCCCACATTAACTAACCTAAAAATTATAAATGTTCAATAATAATAAGGGATAATGATGAAAAAAAGACAATAAATGTATCTAAAAATTTGTAAAAAGTCTAAGAAAAAATGATTAAATAAAATAATCAAAAGAATCTGGTAAAAAAGGACCCACTATAATATTTTATTCCGGGCCCCCCAATAAAAAAATCCTTGATACGCCCCTTAGGGCAAAACTCTCTCCCCGAGTATTTAACATAGCTACATACCCAGAGTTGAACTCAATACCAACTAGTTAAACTGGAACAACTCCTTAACAGCTGATCCACGTGCTTGGTGATAGTTGTTGTTGTATAAATTGGTTGTATTGAAACTGTTTTAAAAGTAACCAATTACAAAGAATGTGTAAAAAAAATGTAACATAGCATTCCTGTTATCGTATATTTACAACACATTTTTTTAATTATATTCTTTATAATCTATTTTTTTAAAAAATTAATATATTTTTAGTTATAACCAAACCCTACCCTTACACGCATGATATATTTATTATATTTTATATTAAAGATTTTAAAAAATTTCAAATAATATTTTTTACTAAGTAAAATGATTCTACTTATAAATGTTTATTACATATAATTATGAATTAAAGTCTGAATATTTTTTAATATGATTTACATTTTGTAATTTTAATCAATGGTCTTTTTTGTTAACTTTTCACCATTAACACTAGTACTATAATAGCATTTATGTAACTAAAATGTAAGTAATTAGTGTTCAAACATGTGAAATGCACAGATTATTATTCAAATGAATTATATACTTTTAAATTTTAATAAGATATTTAATCTATTTAATATATGGAAATATAAAATGATAAGATAAGTAAATTTTTAATATTTAATTTGATACTTGTTTGTAAATTAATAATATAACGAAGTAAGAAGAGTAAAATGGATTTAGAAATATGAAATAGTCAAAACTAATAATTACAAATGAACACTGTCAACAATATTGTTTCATTTAAATCTTTGAATCACTTCCTTGTAGACTATATTTTTTGTAACATTACAACACTTACAGTTGTCATCACATATAAGAATCATAAATCCTTGTTGAGACTTAACTCTAGATACAACAACATATAATTGACCATGCAAAAATACAGGCCCTTGGTAAATACACGCTAATATGTGGACAATATCTGGCCTTGATTTTTATTTATGGTCATAGCAAAGTAAAGACACAATGGAAACTGTCTTCATTGAAACTTTAATCGGGTCAAATTATTAGATGGAGTTAGGGGTGTTCAAATCATTCCAATCCAATTGGAACCGCAACAACCGATCCAAAAAAACTGCAAAACCGAAATAACCGCCAAACCGCAAAAAAAACCGAAATTTTTAATTGGATTGGATTGGATTTCGGATCTACCTATGAGAACCAATTCCAATCCAAAGTTTTCTGAACATTTTGATATATTATCATTATTGATATTTTTTCCTGTGATGATGTAAAAAATTATTATTGTGCAACTATATTTTAACGAATAACATTCAATAAAAGTATTTTCTTTTAATACCCAAATAGATTTAGATACAAGTACTTTCTTTTGGAAATATTGATATAAAAAAGAGTAATATAATCTTATCCAGTGTTTTGCAATAGTGAATTGTTTGTTTTACGTTTACTTAATCCATACATCTAAAAAAAATATTTCAAAATAAAAAATTAGGGTAGCGTTTAATGAATCAAACAAAATTGAATGAAATATAATAATAATAATAATAATAATAATAATAATAATAATAATAATGTCTTGGTATTTGTGTTTAGTAGCTATTGAGCAAATAAATAATGTGCAACATTGTGCATTTGGTATTTGTTGAACAAAATAAAATATTATGTTCGATTAAACATATATTCCTATTCTATTTAATGTTTAGATAAGGGCCAGTGTTAGATAGAGGTAAAGAAAGTGAAGAATACCAATATACCAGCAACAATAGTGAAAAATGTTGGGACGGTCGTAATTTTGTCCATAAAAAATTCTAATAAGATGTTGTATTTTATTTTTTTTAGTTCCCACATTTTTACAACAAACAAAATGCAATGCTATTTTAATCTTATGTTGCGTTCAGCGTTAGAGATTTATTTTCACATGCAAGACTTAAATTTGGGACTTTACTTAATCCGTTGGTTGTAAATTGACTAGCTAGAAATAGGCCCAATTTGATATAAACTTCTGGAGAAAAAATTCTAGAGGAAAAAAGAGAATAAATCAAAAAGTTCAAATGATTTTAATTTCTCCATAAGTAAAAACTAGTTTTTTTATAGTCCATTTTTCTCCATAAGCTCTCAATTTAAACTTTTCCATAAGTAATTAATTTCAACTTATAGAGAAATTAATTCATCTCATCTCGATTGAATTCATTCTATTTTTTTCTCTAGAAATATTCGGTAGAAGTTTGTATCCCAAACAACTGGTCCATAATCTATTACAAAGATTTAAGAACCAATCATTCCATCGTTCCATTCCAATACATTCGTTCTTATAAATGTAATATTTAATCTATTACTATGATTGATTATTTCAATTTTTTGGAAGGAATAGCTATACAAGTGGATCCTCCATTCCACTTCTCCACGTACTTGAGACTTGAGAGAGAGAAAAAAATTTAAAAGACCTACACCTTTTATGTATCTTACTTTTCTGAAACAATGATAAAATTGATTTTTCATTCTTGTTCTCTTCCTTTTCTTTTTGTCCAATTCTAACTCAATAACACAGAGAGCGTAAAACATTCCTTCCTTTTCATTGCACGTTAAAATGTAAATATACACAAGCCCGATAGTTTCGTCATTTAAAAAACATCTCAGTATTCCGTGTCGTTTCTAGCTTTGGCACCGAAGTTGCATCCAAAGCAAATTAAAACAAGAGGAAATTACATTAACCTTCCCTCTATTTGTACACTTCTAACATAACAAAACCCCTCTATTGTAAAAACCTACACCAAATCCCTCCAATGTAAAAGTACATTACATTTAAACCCAATTTTTTTATAATATATTAATAGAAATTTTAGTCAATAGTCAACAATTAGCTTTTATATTAAATTGACCAAAATACCCTTAATAACTATGGATTTTTCTTTACTATATAAAATCCTTCAATTTTTAAGCCTTACACAAACTCTTTATATTTTATAAATATATTATTCTTTTTCTTGTGTCGGTGAAGAAAAGAAATGAAAAAAAATAACATCATATAATTTTTTTTTAAATATATTATTTTGAATAAAACAAAAATCATAATTTTTATCCAACAAAATAAATAAATTTATTTTAAAATTTTTCATAATGAAAATTTAATTAAAACTCAGAAACTAATAAATGAATGAAAATAATTTATTAAGATTCATTTATGACGTATTAATAGATTAAAAAAAATAAAATTTTACTAAGATGGATCTTAATAAAAAAAACTTCATAAATTATCAAAATACTTAATATGTAAAATAATAAACGTTAGGGTAGCGAGAAAGAAGAAGAACGAGAAAAATGAATTTTGCGTGAAAAAACAGAGATTTTCACATTAGGGTTTTATTGCATTTATCAATTATACTTAATAGGTAAAATAATATACGTTAGCAGCAACGAAAAAGAGAAAGAGAACGATAATAATTAATTTTGAGCGAGAGAAACAGAGATTTTCACGTTAGATTTTATTGCATTTATCAATTATGATAATTTAATTAGAAAGGAAGGGGTTGTCTTGAGAGTAATGTTGGATTTTTTTAAAAAATATTTTTTAATAAATTATAAAAAATATATTAATTGGAGTTTTGTGTAGATTTTTAAAATAGAGGGGGGGTGGTTTTGTGTAAGTTTAAAAATAGAGAAAGTTTTTTGTATTGGAAATGTAAAATAGAGGGGAGAGTTGGAGTATTTCTCTGAAAACAAATTAGGGTGTGTATTCATTTCCCAACATAGATTAGAAAGACGGAGATTTTCATACACAGCCTGATTTTTTGTTTGATTTTTTATTTTAAAAACTACACACATAAGAGTCTCCATGCAATGGTGAGTTCGTCGACAAGGCACAATTGACTCTCGTTGAAAAAGAATGATCGGTAACATTATGGAACGCTCAAGCTAAAACCACCTTGAATCCAGGTAACAATCACCCTAATACTGTTAAAAATTCACATAAGAAGGCCATTCTAAACATTTCTTACATGGGAAAACTCCTTTGGAAGTAAGGTAATTAAAAAGTGGCAGAAACACATTCAATTGATCTGCAGTCCCCAAATTATATTTCAACTTTCAAGTGCTAAAAAGGAATATCAGTATTTCTAGTAGACCATTTAGAAAAATAACTAAGCATAAAAAAAAAATTAGCAAAACACACACACACACTCTCTCTCTCTCTCTCAAAGACACACGGTTAACAAGTAAATAATCAGGTGCTACGTTTAAAAAGTTAAAAACCGACACAACCATCAGTCAAGCTTCGATCCGACTTCTCTGTTGCGCGCACCTGTGCTGCGCGTCTCCAGCCCGAACTCTGGACCGTCCGATGGAGCATCGGACGGTCCGGATTCTGCATGCACCCCACATTCTTTAAAAACAGTCAACAAATCCGGACCGTCCGATGGAGATCGGACAGTCCAAAACGCGCGCAGGAGACGCACAGCGCAAGAGAGAAGCCAATTCGGTCAAGCTTTGCTAAGCTTTGATTATGAAATATTTGGTTTCCATTAAAATCACATTTTAAATATGAATCTAATGTAAATCAAACAGGCTAACAAGAAAGAGATAAGGGGTGGAGGAGAAAATAACGAGAGATTCTTTATTTTCCTAGTTTGGTGAACATGAGAAATACTTGAGAAACAGCAAAAAGAGGAGAGACCCACGCTATACGGATTTCACCACAAAATAGCCGATATTGAGCAAACTTAAATTCACATTTTTCTTTTATTTATTATCTATTTCTAGTAGATCAGAACACACACACTCATAGAGACACACGGTTAACAAGTAAACAAGTAAATAATCAGGTGCTACGTTTAAAAAATTAAAAACCAACACACCTCAGTCAAGCTATGCTAAGCTTCCATTTGGTGAGTGTGAAATATTTGATTTCCATTAAAATCACGTTTTAAATGTGGACTCAATGTACACCAGACAGGCTAACTGAAAAGAGATAAGGGGCAAAGGAGAGAAATAACAGAGATTCTTTATTTTCCTAGTTTGGTGAACATGAGAAATACATAAGAAACAAAGGAGAGACCCACGCTATACAGATTTCACCACAAAATAACCGAGATTGAGCAAACTCAATTTCACATTTTTCTTTATTATTATCCATTTCTCTCACATCAAATAACCTATAAATCATCTCTATTTCCACTATATTCCTCTCTTTTCCTATTTCTCTATTTCCCTAATATCTACCAAAACAAAGTGTAAGTGATTCAAAAGGTGCTCTATTCAAGTGCATACTCCGCCTGCTCTAGACACCAATTCTCATGAAAAAGCCAAATTGCATTATAAGAAAAGATCAAAAGACCTTATAAATTAAAACTAAATCAATGAGCAATATGAATTATGACGGGAAGGCCTTCAACAAAGCAGTAACAAGATGTAATTGCACACTAATGCTAAATGTCAAGGAAAGCAACAACAATATATGACTACGAAATGTTTGAATCAAGTAAGAAACTAACCAATGAATTCAGAAATGTACAGCGCCTGTCCTCAACATAATCTCAAGCAGAAAATCCATATAAGAATGATCAATAAAAGAACATCTTAGTAATAAATGGGTGTACAATTTCTCAAGAGACATATAGCTCGAAATTGAATGAACAAGATCCAAGCTTCTTCTATCCGCAGAATTCATCATCAGAATTAACAAAAAAAAAAAGAAAAGAAAAAACTAAACATACAAGCAATATGTCATTATGGACACTTTTCTAACATTGAAAGGCTTTTGGGGGGAGGGAGCAAACAATGAATAAAAGGGTAAGCAAAAGCCGATAAAAGGAGCAACCTGAACCACAAATACAGTATAGTGAAGTCACTGAACCACCTGATATTCGTGGCGGAGTGGTCAACAAAAAGGGCCAACCTGCCCAATCAAATTCCTTAAACAGATAACTTCAAAGCTCAAATTCTTCATCCCTGAGTGCAATCTCCGCTGCCTCCTCTTCCTCCTCATCAAGGACAAAGTATTCATTCTTCTCCACTGGTCTAAACATGTAGAACATGACAATATAAAATGCAAGACTAGCAGTCTCCTCAGCTGCATTACTCACCCATTGATACTTATAAGCAGCAATAGTTCTCAATGCAAACACCACAATTCGTGTAAAATACAGATACCCAATAACAACAATGTAAAATTGCCTGAAAAGTGTCAACTTTGCAAGATTCCTAGAGGCCTTGCCATCGGTCTTAGAGGTTTCCCTAAGCGATCTAATAGACCAAACAATTGGGAAATAATAGCACAACAACAGATAATATCCACAAGCAAAAAAACCTGATTCCAAGTAACCCAATCCTTGATAAAGGCCCTGTCTCACCGATCACAACAGAAGCCAAATTTGCAAGAACCTGAAGCGGGATCACAATCATCAACACCTTCTTCTCCCTATCCTGCAAGAAGGGCTTGAGAAAAGACCACCCGGTCCCGATCAAAACGATGACAGTGAAGAGCAAAACGACACGGATAAACTGAAAAATGTAGAACAACACATCCCAGCCATGAGGAAGACCCGTGACCTTAACATAGTGCTTATCCTCCGCAGCACAGATCAGATTCAAAGCTTTCATGAGAAGCAACACAGCCATCAAGAGATGAATGCGATGAAAGGATCGCTTATTGGTGAAGCAGTAATAAATCCAGAAGGCTAAGAATGCGAGGTAGGCGAGGGAAGACGAAGAACAAGGAAGGAAGTTGTGTTTGACCGGCGGAGAGATAGTCCTTTGAACCATCGGAATCGAGGTTGAAAACCTCGGTGCGAACCACCATGGAGACAGAGGTTTCAGGTGCGCAATTAGCGAAGAAGAGGCTGTACTCGTTGGGGGAGGTTACAGGGTAGGAACGGTTGAAGGAAGCCAATGGCGGTGGAGAGAGGTCACGGAAGGTGAAGAGTTTGAAGATGTAGTGAGAGTCCAAAACGCAGAAGGAAGGGTTTTGCTGGATCTCCATGAGGACTTGCACCAAGGCTTCTTCGTTGAGAAGGAAGAATCCTAAACGTGAGGATTCCGGTTGCACTGCGGAGGAGAGAACCGCGACGGAGACCGATGAGACGGCGATGGACACGTGGCCCTTGTGCGTGAAGCCGAATTTCTCGAAGAGGATCATTGGTCGGGTGTCAGAGTTTATGGTGAGGGATTTGATCTCTGCGGTGGAGGGAGAGAAGAGAAGGGAGAAGAGGAGGAAGAGGGCGACGACGAAGGATGGTGTCGTTTTGGCCATGGCCATTGTGGAAGAACGATGGATTGAGGGGTGAACGGTGGTTGGTTGTTTCTGATTCAGATGCGAAGAAAGGAAGAAAGCGGGTGAAGAAAGGAAGAAGGAAGAGAATAGATCTGAACGCGTTGCTGTCACCATACGACGACGTGCTACCAGCGCGGAAGGTAACATGTTGCTGGGCCTACAAGACTTTCAAGCCCAGGACTGTTCCTTTCAGCCCAATATTTACACGAACAAACATTAACATAACTATTGACAAAAAAACACATTAACATAACTTATTGACCCCAAAAAAACATCTTGTTGACCAAAAAAAAAAAACATTAACATACTAATTACCAAGTAATTGTATTGACTCTGGAATTTGTTATTGACAAAAAAAAGACTCTGGTATTTGTTTCATTGCATCTAAGTATTGACTGTTGTCCAAAACTAAATTTTAAGTACTGACAAAAAAAACCTTATACTTGCAAAAATACATCAAATATATTATGGAATGTATTATTGGAAGAATCTTTAAATCACGACAATGACAATAATTCTTATATTTTCTTTTTTGGAAATTCTCACAATATAATTGTGGGTTTAATTACCGGGTCAAAGGTTGTGGGTAGGTATTAGGTAAGTAAAAGCCCTACCAATACAAGTAAAATTTGTGCAACATAGAACAGTAACCGTGAAATAACTAAGCAACACTGAATCAAGAATTACTCCAAGAATCACCTGATCCTCCCATCCTCCTTAGATGGAGAATCTCACAGCTACTCCTCTCGTGAAGAGGAAGATCTCAGGGACCGCAGCACGAAGAAGGTCAATTTTATCTCTAAAAGATCAAACTATTACATCCAGCCCAAAGGAAAAGCCCTCTTACAAGGATATGGTGACTGCATCTGAGATGTTGAGGAAAATCCAAAGGAAATGGTTAGAGTTGTCACTGAAGAACTCTTCCCGGAATTAGAAGTCTCTGATGATGAATTACCCAACCCTGAGGATTTTAATCCTAATCAAGAGGTACCAATTTCCTATGAAGAATACGAAGATTGGTGTAAACCATGGCGCAATACTCTCATGATCAAGCTGCTAGGGCGTAAGCTTGGTTTGCGTTTTTTTCAACTAGATTACAATCTCTCTAGGCGAAACAGGCCATATCAAAGTCATTGACCTTGATGATGAATTCTTTATGGTTCAGTTCAGTGACCCTGGGGACTACAAGCATGTTCTATTCGAGGGACCTTGGCTAATAACAGATCACTACCTTCTTGTTTAAAGACGGCGCTCATTTTTTAAATCAAGGCAAGATTCCATTAAGAAAATTGCAGTTTTGGTACGTAGTCCTAATCTTCCTATGGAATTGTATAATTTGCATTTTTTGTGGAGGGCGGGTAAATTCCTGGGCACCATGTTAAAGATTGATCAACATACCTCAATCCATTCCAGAGGTAGGTTTGCTCGTATTTGCGTTGAAATTGGTTCCCTCAATTTCTTCTCTAGGTGAAACTTTTAAAGTTGAGTATGAAGGCCTTCATTTAGTATGCTTCAATTGTGGTAAGTATGGTCACAAAATGGATTCTTGTGTAGATAATCTCATTGTCCAAAATGTTACCCCTGCTCCTAACCCTGGTTTAAAAAAAACTCCTACTCAAGATTTGGCCCATGGCCCATCTTCTATCGTAAAACCAAATTCTGACACTACTCAAATTATTAATAGCCCTGCAATGGAAATTCACCAAAGTCTTAAAGCCTTGGCCTCCACACCTCAAGATCCCCCCAGATCACCTGCTTTGGCCCTTGGATTTTGGCTAAGAAGCCACAAAGGAGGAATTTAAATCGTGGGAATAGTGCTTCAAACAAAGAGGGAGGAAATTCAGTCTCCAAAACCAATGGGTACCATTTTGAAATTTTACAGGATGATCCCTTAAATAATGAGCCTGTTAGTAATACCCAACCACCTGCCTTACCGCCACCCAAACAAATTATCATACCAACAAAATCAAACCATGGCTCAAAATCTCGAACAAACAAGAAAGAACAACCCAAGAGTTCTAGGCTTGGATCTATGAAGCAAGCAAGTGTGAAACCAAAACCAGTTGTTGTTCCAAAAGTGCAACTTGCTAAACCCATGATTGATGAACAAATGGATTATAATGCAGAATTAGATAAATACATTGAGAGGCGAAAGAAGGAACAAGAATGTTAGAATTAATGTGTAGACATCAGACAAGACTTCGGGCTCAATACATGGATTGAGGGAATATTGTAGATATCCTAGGAGGCTTCTCGAGTGCATCTTTCTGGGGCCCTCCTAATACAATTTCCACTGTCCCTACCCATCATCTTGCCCTTGATAAAAAGGATTCTGAAACTATAGTTCAATCAGTAGATATGCAGGTTCATGCTAGCCAGATGGAAGAAGATTCTTCCAATGCTCATGCTCAGTCGAACTAGGTTTGACCCTATCTTTCCTATTGATTTTTTATCTTTTGAATTTTCTTGTTTGGAATTGTAGAGGTGCAAGATTAAGGATCTTCCCTGGTCCTCTCCAAGATGTTATACGTATCCACCAACTAGCCTTTGTTGCTCTCCTAGAGCCTTGGATAAGTGGGGACCGAGTTGATTCTGTAATTACAAAAATTGGCCTCAATGGTCACACTTGTGTGAAGCAAGAGGATTTTCACGGGGCTTATGGTGCATGTGGAAACCAAATTTGTTAACTATTGATGAGATTTATTCAACCCAATAGTGTATCCACCTGCGCGTATGCCACATATCAAATAATGTTTGGTTTCTCTTAGTGATCTATGCAAGCACAATTGAAACTCAACACATGGAGCTATGGAATGAACTTCTAAGGTTTAGTCAAGCCAATAGAAATGTCCCCTGGTTGGTAGCAAGGGACTTCAATACTATCCTATATGAAGCTGAAAAATCTGGAGGTGGACCAGTTTGTAGATCATCCTTGAACATCTTTAGTCAATGCCTGGATGTTTGTCTCTTAGTTGATGTTGTGTTCAAAGGGCCCAGATTCACCTGGAGCAATGGTCGTCTGAGAGAAAGACAAGAGAGAATCATTGCAAAAGAGTCCCGACGTTCCAAATTTGTTGATTCCACCTTAATCAACCTGCCATTTCCAACATCAGATCATACGAGGCTTTAGCTAAAAATCCCTTCATCTCCTGGATCTAGACTAAACTTTGGTTACTTCAAATTTTTAGCTCCATGGATTGAATACCTTGATTTTGAGAATCAGGTAATTAAATCTTGGTCTCTAAGTGACTCATGGGATATTAACGTGAACCGGTTTCCCCAAATATATCTGAATGGAATAGGTCAGTTTTTGGTAATATTTTTGTCAAGAAAAAGAGATTATTAATTAGACTTCAAAGGATTTAGTCAAAACTGCTTTTGGGGCCTAACCCGTTCTTGAACAACTTGCGTTCTATGTTATAGGAGGAATATGCACATATCCTTAACCATGAGAAGGATTATTGGTTCCATTTGTCCGAGAATAAATGGCTTACTTTGGGGAATAGGAACCCAAATTTTTTTTTCATCATATACCATCGATAGAAGAAGGAAAAATAGAATTGAAGCACTATAAAATAATATGGAAGGTGGTCCTATGACTCACATGAAATCAAGACTTTGGTCCTAAATTTCTTCACTGCTCTAAACATTGTTTCTACGGATTCATTCCCGCTTTTTAGGGATTATCCAAGATTTCCAGCATTCCCCCAAAAGTGAATCTCCCTCAGCTTTACTCCCTTGAATAGAGGAAATAAAACAAAGTTTATTTAGCATGGGCAATCTGAAAGCTCCTGGACTAGATGGTCTTCATGCTATTTTCTTCAAAAACCAGTGGGAATCAATCAAAGATGACATGGTTGCTTTCGTTCACAAGGTATTTCAGAATCCCAGCTGCACAGGTATGGTTAACCAAACTTCTATCTCACTCATCCCTAAATGTGCAGTTCCTGAAACTCCTATTCAATTTAGACCCATATCCTTGTGTAATGTTATATATAAAGTTATAACTAAGATTCTTGATAATATAATTAGGCCAATACTCCCTCATATAATTTCTCCCTGCCAAAGTAGCTTTGTATGAGTGCCAAACTGTTGATAATGTAATTATCTATCAAGAAGCTATCCATTCTAAGAGAGGATTTATAGGGCAAACTGGATATATGGCCATTAAACTAGATTTAGCTAAAGCCAATGATAAAATTAGGTGGCAGTTTGTGTCTGAATCCTTATCTATTATTGGAATTGATCCTCTCATTCTATAAATAATTTATTGATGTATCTCTACTCCCTCTCTGTCAATAAATTGGAACGGAGATAAAACTAACTCTTTTAGACCAAGTAGGGGAATTAGGTAGGGGGATCCCCTCTCCCCCTACCTTTTTGTTGTATGTATGGAACAGTTAAGTCACATAATATCCCACATGGTTGACATGAGAGCTTAGACCCCCCTAAATTTTGTCGCAGTGGGGTTTTTATTTTTCACCTATTTTTTGCAGATGACATTATGCTTTTTGGTGAAGCGTCCATTAGCCAAGTTCACAACTTCAAACAAGCCTTGCAGGAATTTTGCTTAGCCTTGGGGCAACAAATTAACTTATCTAACTAATGTTTTTTCTAGTAATGTGCAGGATGATCTAGCATATCAGCTATCATCCTTGCTGGAAATTCCTAGGACTAAAGACCTTGGTTTATATCTAAGATTTCCATCTCTACACTTTAGACCAATTAAAGAAACTTACTCTTATATTATTGACAAGGTAAGGAAAAAACTATCTGGATGGAAATCTAATTATTTCTTTTACAGGTTGGGTTGCACTAGCTCAATCATGTATTTACAGTATTTCCAACTATGTAATGCAAGCAACAATCCTTCCTCAAGCAAACTGTGATGAAATTGAGCATTTGTGTAGGAATTTTATTTGGGTTTCTATTCAAACCCAACGAAAGTACCACCTGGTTTCATATGAAAAAATCTGCAGACCCAAAGAGGTCGGGGTCTGGGGTTTAGATCTTTGATGACCATCAATGAATCTTATATGTTGAATCTCTTTTGGAATATTATTGCCTCTCCCGATGCTTCATGGGTGCATGTTCTTCGTGCTAAATATGGACTGGGAGCTCAAACAATGCCTTTTGTTACAGAAAATAATGGATCTTCAATCCTGTGGAAAAATATTGCCAAAAGCTGGAGATACTTGGAAAATTGTATCTGCTAGATCATTGGCAATGGATGCCCCATCTGTTTCTGGAAAGATTCCTTTATTCCAAGTCTGGGGCTGCTTTTAAATCACACTCAATGCCATGTTTCTACTTAGCAATTAGATCTGCCAGTTTCAACATTTGCTGTCAATGGCTTATGGAATTGGGATATGTTTTTAGATCTCTTATCTCCAAATAGCCTTGCTGCTTTTGTAAGTATTAAACCCCTTAAGGATGCGACAGGTCTTGATTATCCTGCTTGGTTGTTTTCAGCCAGTGGTGAATTCTTTTTCAAAACAACATATGGATATATTATGGGGCTAGTTGACAACATAATTCCCCCTGACCTGATCTTCAAAAAAATCTGGGCTTGGCAGGGACCTCCTAGAATATCTTCATTTATTTGGAAATTATATCATGGGAGATTACTAACAAATCTTGAAAGGTTTAGGAGAGGGATGACATCTGATGATTCTTTTCCCATATGTTGTAATACCACTGAAACAATTATGCAAACTTTGAGAGATTGTGAAATAGTAGCTAAGCTTTGGGAGTCATTAATTGTTTAGAATGATTGGGCCTCTTTCTTCAGTATGGGATTAGATCAATGGTTGAGGAAGAACTTGCTTATTTCTACAACTTTAGTGGCTGGAACCTCTTGGAGATTTATTTTCCCAGTTGCTATATGGATGTTATGGAAAGACAGAAATGATCTCATTTTCAAGAATAGAGCGAAACTTCCTGGAAACTTATTTTTTCATATCGTGAGTCATGCTCGCCAATTTATCAATTCAATTGTATCTCCCTCTCCAATATCTCAGCGCATTTATAAAAATAAAGACCTCATTAGTTGGACCCAGTCTCCTCATGGGTTTCATAAGTTGAGTGTAGATGGCGAAATCTTGAATCCAAAACATCTTGCAAGTTGTGGTGGATTAATTAGAAACGCTGCGGGTGGCTTCATAGGTGGTTTCATTTGTAACCTTGTGGTTTGCTCATCTGTGAAGGCAGAATTATGAGGGCTATTTCATGGCCTTAAAATGGCTCTGGACAAAAATCTGTAAAACCTCATTATAAATATAGATTCTAAAGTGGCTCTTCAATTTATCAGGAGTTGTTGCAAGAAAACACACAATTGCTTTGATCTAATCAGAAGCATCAGGCAGCCTGGTCAAGTCTTGTTTACTCTATTAGCAATCACTTTTGCTGCCATATAATTGAAATTTTATAGACAATGTCCATATTTGTCTTTCATGACTTAACAATATTTACATTTTTTTCCTTGTTTCAGTTTGCACACTTAATCAATATTATTATATTTGAAAAACCTGTCTTTTTGTAATCCTGTTTGTCCTAAGATTTAGTCCAAACAAATGTATCTCGGAACAATCTAGGACAAGATACGAATCCTTCAATTGTGCGGGTTCTACCTAGTGTGAAATCTAGGAGAGAAGTGGAGAAGAAGACAGAACAAGTAGAAAGAGGCCCCTGAACGGGCCTTAAATATGTATTAAAAGTGAAAATCAACTTACAACACAGCGGTAACTGACTTGAGCAATTACAAGATCATAAATCCTAAACTAGAAAGCATGGAAATGTAAATAAAAAGCGTAAAAGGGTGGTCTGCGTGATCCCTACTTCCTCTCAGCGTGCTGGGTGCCTTTGATCTCTGAGGTGGATGCTACGGCTTTCAGGGTGCTAGTGAGTGTTCAGGTTGCAGACCTCTGTCTCTTCTCTCTTTCTCCTATTTATATTCGTCCCTGGTAACCGTTTCTGGGTTGCCGTAACTGACTCTCAACTCTCCATGTAACTCCCATGAACCTACGTTCTTAGCATGCACTTATGGGGATCTGTCTCTTATAACTGTCGTTGATGACGTGGAAAACGCCTAAGACATTTTGAGCAAAAAGGGGAGATATGTACCTCTTCGAACTGACGAGACAGGGTTCCTTTGAACCACAACAAGAAAACCATTTCGAGCCACAACAAGGTTCTTCTTCTTCGAATCATGACCTGCCTCGAATTCGTCTAGACCCTTTCTTAATTTTTCTTTACACCAAGGGACTTCGAACCTTTTATGGTTTACCCTGCTCTTCGAGGCAACATACACCTGCCGCCAAACTTGACTTTCTTGACCACCGTCCACCTTGGTCAAAGTGATTAAGACCTTCTCTCATTGGCTCGTTGGAGTGGCGTTCTTAATGCCTTTATGGCTTTTATCTCTATAAAAGGGTGAAACTCCATTTTGCTTCATCATTCTTCCCCTCAACAATAGAGAGATCCCTGATATTGGCTGCCCTGTACGACCTGATCCTTCCATTACTTTTGGATTTCACGTCGACAGGGTGTCCAACATTAGTGGTCACTTCAACATGGACCTTGACCTCAGGTCGAACAACGCAACCAACGTAAAGGCCTTAGCCCCATGCATGGCCTGGTATTACTCCCACCTCCTTGGTGCCAAGCTTGATCCTAGGGCAATGGGTGACCTCAAGGCCCAACGCCCAGTCTTCTGATCCCTGGAAGAAGAAGAAGAAGAAGAGAGGAAGAGGAGGAGGAGGAAGAGAGGGTGAGGGATTCTGGTTCTTGGATTATTTGGAAGATCCAAAGCTTCGAACCAATCCCTCCTCAAGGCTCAAAGTACAACGCCACTCCTCTTCCGAAGACATGACACTGACTCAAGGGTCAGAGTAACTACTTCTCGAAGATGAAGGACTGGTTCGAAGAGCGAACGTCCCTGTAGGAAATGTAATAAGAAAAAGAAGCATTAGGTTCGAATAGCAAACCCTTGTAATCTGATTCGACCTATTGTAACTCTGTTGAAACATTTTAATAAATATTTCCTTTTGTCTACTGTCAACAGCTTCGATTCATAATTTTTATTTTATGAGTAACAAATGCCCCCCAAAATGCATAGCTTCGAATTCTCAGAAGCTTTGCATTTTCACACGTGGAAGGTCTCTGCCCCGTTAGAAACCACTTACGTGTCCCTTTCTTTCTCCCACGATCACGTGGACTGAGGACTTGGGCTTTCCAATAACGTTAGTTGGGCTTGTAACTGCCAATGACTCTTTGGTTTCCCCCTCTTAATTTTGTAACAGGGGTTTAAGACTCATCATTTTCTCCTTAGCCTTTTTACCTTCTCCTTCACGTCTCTTCTCATTCCTGCTAAAAACCCTTGCTTTTCTTCTTCCTTCAGCTGCCTTACTTTTCATTTTCACTCAACTGTTCCAATGGAAACGACATTGACTAACCTGCTCTTTCCCAGTGACAAATATCGAGTAACTTGCCCTACTCCTCTTGCAGCAGTAAATGGTAAGACGACACCTTCGTGCCGGAGCCAGAAGCTATTGAAGAGAACTTGAAAGCGTGGGGAACCAGTGTTATCATCCCCACCAATATTAATGGCCTTCGTATGGGTTTTCTTGGTCCCTATGAGTTCCCTCCTAGGACTCTTTAGTTCAAGGATTTCCAAGCGCTTTACCCCACAGAGAAATTATTAGCTTTCGATGATCCTGTCAGAGCTGATTTTGTTGAACAAGAGAAATACATTTTCAGAGTTGCTCCAATGCTCCTCAAGAAAACTTATATTGCTTGGTTAGACAAGGTCCAATCAAAGAAAGGGGACTTCTGGAAGAGGATGGGTATCTATGATTTGATGCAGCTGTCTCGTGAGCATCTACAATACAACAATGATCTTCTCCTTGCTGCATTGAACTTCTGGGATCGAGGTACCTGTACTTTCTTTCTCCATGTGGGATGATCACCCCCACTCTACTTGATGTCTGTGTCATCACTGGTCTTGAACCTTGTAGAGAGACTTACCTTCCCAACACCAAACCTTCTAAGACTTAGTATAGGGTCAAAACTTCTAAAATGACTTTCCAGGCCTTTATTAGCAGTAACCATGACCAAACATCTCCTGATGTTTCTGAGGATGAGCACATTGCCTTCCTTTGGCTCTGGTTAGCCAATTTTGTTTTTTGTGCCCGATCCCTCCAGGTTCCTCATGGTCTTTTTCCTTTAGCTGTTTGCCTTCATGAAGGCAGAAAAATAAACTTGGCCAAATTGCTCCTTGGTCTTTTATATCTGTGTATCTCTGATGTTCTGAGCAACTACAAAGTTCTCAAACCTTTGGGTGGCTTCTATGGCCCCTTCTGGCTCGCTGATTTCTGGATTCGAGCCACCTTCCCAAAGGATTCCAAGCTCAAAAAGGAAGTGTCCCATGCCTTCGAACCCACTACTAAAAGCCTTACCTATACTTATCTTTGCCCCCTTAGGGCTAAAGCATCAGACGACTTAAAGCCTTTCATGGAGTATTTCTTTAATCAGAAAGTGTATAAAGACACCCTTAACCCTTACTCTAAGAGAAATCTTGTTCTTCGATGGGTTTAGCAACCCATTGTAAGTGTTAACCCTGCTGAGCAAGCTGAACAGGATCGAAGATGGAGTGAGATCCTTTGAAATCAGCTCCTTTTCCCCCATTATGATCAGTCCATACCTTGTCTCATGCACTATCAGCCAACTTTAGTGGCTAGGAAGTTTGGACTTTGCCAAGATATTCCAATCCCTTTTTTCAAAGGGCAAGACATTCCTCCTGCACGTCAGTGGATGAAGTAATGCAAAGGATCAGAGTGTTCAAGGCCACCAAACCTCCCTATGTGCCTACTAACTTCACTCCATCAAACTATTGCATTGCTGCTTGTGATCATTGGTGGCGTAACTCTTATAAGGAGATGACATGCTCCAAGCAAGAATGTTTCAACCGCATCATCGCCACCATGACATATCTAGAAGTCGAGGGGAGAAAGAGACAAGGTATTCAAAATAACCTTATTACTTTACTTGACTTTTTTCTTATCTTTCTGAATGGTTCTCTAATTTCTTCTTCGATCCCTACAGTTTCTAAGGATGCTGGTGAAGCCTCTAAGTCTAAGAAACAAAAGGCTCCCAAAGGAGACAAGGTAAGAAAGAAAACATTTGCAACATTTATCTTCCCTTTGTACTTGTGTTACTCTGACCTTTATATTCTCAAACTTTTGTAGAAGGCTCAACCTAAGAAGAAACCGACTTCGAAGCCCCCTGCCAAGAAAGCTGCAACCACCTCGAGAAAGACCCCTGCTGCCGCTTCATCTAAGCAAGAAGCTGAAGCCACTCGATCCCAAACTCCTTCTGCTAGGACTCAGGGTGAGGATCCTTCGAGCACGAAGCAGACAGATGAGCAATTTGCTGCTTCTGATTCTGAGGCAACTCCTTCTGAGTTGGACAAGACTATGGGTGGTGATACCAATGAACCTGGTTCTTCCATAAATCCCCAGGCCATTGAGGTTTGTATTTTGAAGTAATTTATTAGATTTTTCTCTTGCTTCAAGTTCCTAACCCAAACCTTTAACTTACAGGGCCCCAATCTAAAGAAGAGGATCAAGCATGTGGCAACTAACGTTAGACACACTTGGAAAGCCAACAGGGTGGTGAGATATGATCTTACTTTAGCTTCTGTTGTTTTGAGCTAATCCATTCTGATTCGAACCTTCCTTCTTCAGGTACTTTCAGATACCGCCAATCAAGGAAGTACTACAAGTTCGAGTTCCTCAAGCATTGATTCTTTTTAAAATTTTCTTCCCCTTGCTGTTCAATATCTTTGGTCGAACAGGATCATAAGATTTCAAGTTGCAGGGGATCAAGCTATGACTGAGGAACCTAAAGTTAACTCCCCTGTTCATTCTGATGACCCCATCCATGAGGAGGAGCAAGAGGGAAACAAAGAAACCTCTGAGCAAGTCCAAGGTGAAGGAACTTATGGGGTTCGACCTGATGATGATAATGTTATCATCATTGAACCGCATGAGCATGAGGTTGCACCTGAGAAGGAGGTTCCACATTCTGAACAAGATGTTCCTAGAGCCCAAACTAATGAGGTTGTTCGAGACCCTCAATTGGATGAGCCATTAAAGGTTCAACCGTCCTCTGATAACCAAGGAGTTGATGATTCGACCCAGGGTAAGGCTCAGGCAGATGACAACGAGCAAGTTCCCCAAGATGATCTGCCTTCTACTCCTTCTTTCACTGTTCCAGAAGGTGACAATGAAGGTCATGGACAAACTCCTCTTGATGACACCACTATGCAAGTACCTTCGAAGGAGCCTGAGGTTCAACAGATTGCTCTTCCTTCGACCCAAGTGCAGAAAGAGCCTCAAGCTCAATCACCACCACTAGCCCCTGCACCTGTTGTTGATTTGGAAGCTCTCAGTAAGCAGCTCGAGGATGATCCATTATCGATCATAAATAGACTGCTGGCAGGGTCACTTCCTCCTGTTGTGGTGAGTCAAAGTGCCAAGACTTCAGAATCAAGCACCCATCAACAGGTCCAAGTCTTGGTGGGTAGGCTTCGACACTTGGTCTTTTCACAAGACTTGATAGAGGTTCTGAGCGATGATATCAATAAACAAATTCGAGAAGTCTTGGCCGAGCTGAAGAGGGTACCTGAAGGCATACCCTCCGAGTTGGATGAGGCCCTTGGAGTCTTTTATTCATGGTATGACACTTGAACTCTTACTCTGAATCGGATACATGCAAATGAGACTCAGCAAGATGAAATTCAAAGCCAAGAAGAAGCCTTAAAGAATCGACTCTTGGAGCACAACACTTACTTCAAAGTTGCCTCTGAGACTTTGGAGTAAGGGGAAATTCAAATGGGGGTCTTAGATGGAGTGATCGAAGAGCTGCAGAGGCAACTGACCTTGCAGACCAATGAAAGAAATGTCCTTGCTGCAACAGTGAATCAGGGCAGAAACGCCAGGAACAGCTGAAAGACACTGTGAAGACTGATTCTGCAACACTCCTCAATTGCTTCAGAAACATTGAGAAGGCAAATAATGAACATGCCACTTTCGAAGCAACATTGGCGAAGATCAAGAAGGAGTACCTTGAGTTTAAGGCCAAAAACTTATTTAGGACTTTTCTTTTAGGACCTTTCTCTAAATTCTATTGTTTATTTGTAATAGCCATTTTTGGCTTCAGACTTATTTACTTCCAATGAATTTTTACTTCATGCATGATTGGTTTGTATTTCTTTAAGTGTTTTCCATTTATGGCTCGAATCACGCAATTAGAAGTAACATCTCGAATAGTATAAGCGTTGCTCGATAATACTCCTTCCACTTCGAATGGTCCCTCCCAAATGGGGGTCCACTTACCAAATCTTGGTAACTTCTTGCCCAAAGGCAACTGCACTTTCCATACTAAGTCTCCTTCTTGGAAAGTTTTATTGCTAACCCTTCGATTGTAGAATCGAGCCACTCTTTCCTTCTGCTTGACTATGTTTTCCAACGCTGCAAGTCTTTCTTCATCCAAAGTATCCAACTGATCGAACATCAGGCTGAGATAATCTTGTGTAGGCAATTCATGTTGCCTCTGGATTCAAAGGGATTGGAGGTTGATCTCCAAAGGTAAAATGACCTCGTGGCCATATACTAATTTATATGGAGAAGCTGCAATGGCATCTCTAGGGGAATTCCTATAGGCCCACAATACCTGACTAAGTTTTTCATGCCAATTTCGAGGCTTCTTCCCTGTATGCTTTTTTTTATCAAACCTATCAAAATTTGTTGATGGCCTCAACTTGGCCATTGGCTTGGGCATAATACGGGGTAGAGGTGAGTAATTTGATCTTCCTTGACTCTGCATACTGCGTTACCTTCCTCCCTGTGAACATAGTCCCTTGATCTGTTGTTATAGTCTCAGGAATACCAAACCTATGAACTATGTGTTCCTCTACAAAGTCAATCACCTCTTTTTGTCCTACATCTTTTAGGGGATAGCTTCGACCCACTTAGTGAAGTAATCTACTCCTACTAGGATGAATTTATGCCCTTTTGAAGAAGGAGGATGAATCATACCTATTAGATCGAGGGCCCACCCTCGAAATGGTGATGGTTTGATGATCGAGTGCAACTCTGCTGTAGGTGCATGGTGTATATATCCATGCTTTTGACATTCTTCACAACCCTTGGTATAATCATGACAATCCTTGAGCATAGTTGGCCAAAAGTAACAATACCTTAACAGAGTCCATCTCATCTTTTCCTCTGCTTGGTGGGCTCCACAAATCCCTTCATGTACTTCAGCCAATGCTAGGTATGATTCTGCCTCTCCTAAACATCTCAGTAAATGCCCCCCTTGACTTCTTGTATAACTCATCTCCCAGAATAGTATAGTTCAAAGCTTTGAACTTAACTTTTCTGTCAGTTGGCTTTGATGGGTCCCTTAAGTAATCTACTAAGGGTTTCCTCTAGTCTGAGGGCATCAAGGCATCTATATTCAAAACCATTTTCTCTTCTATGGTTAAGAGAGGTTTGGCTTCGATCAGACTTTCGAACAACTCTGGTTTAACTTTGTAACTAGAGGCTATTTGGGCTAGTTCGTTTGCCACTTCATTCTCTATTCGAGGCACGTGTTCTAACGTCACTTCCTCGAAATGGCCTATTAAACTTTTAGCCCTTGCAAAATATCTTGCCAACTTCGAGCTACAACACTTGTAAACTCCTTTCAAATGATTAATAACCAATTGAGAGTCACCCTTTACATGAACGTGAGTAGCTTTGAAACTTATCAAGAGTTCGAGGCCAGCAATTAGTGCTTCGTACTCTATTTCATTATTTGAGCATTCTCCTTTAATTCTAAACATGACCTTAGTTATAACTTCACTGGGGGATACCATCAGCATGCCAATGTCGTTCCCTTTACCATGTTTAGAACCATCGAAGAATAGTTTACAAGGTTTAATCCCAACGAAATTAACCTCTTTAAATTGAACCATGGGTTGTTCGGCTAGAAAATCAGTAAGAGCCTGCCCCTTTATTGCTTTTAAAGGCATGTATTTTAGTGAAAACTCAGTTAATGCAAGAGCCCATTTCCTAGTCATGCCATGAAGTATTGGTTTGATTAACATGTACTTAATTACATCGAAATGTGAACTTACAAAACTTTAGAAGGTTTCAAGTAATACTTAAGCTTCATACAAGAGAAATACAAGCATAAACATAGCTTTTCTAAAGCTGAATACCTCTTTTCTACATCACTCAGGCTCCTACTTAAGTAATATATTACTCTTTCGAAGCCATTTTCATCCTCTTGGGCCAACATGCTGCCCAGAGTTTCCTCAGATGCGGAAATAAATAGCATTAAAGGCCTCTCATGCATGGGTGGAGTCATCATTGGTGGATTGGCTAAGTATTTCTTGATTGCTTCGAAAGCCACTTGATGTTCTTCACTACACTCGAACTTTTCTTCCTTCTTTAGCTTGATCAATGGGAAAAACACTCTTGTTTTTCCTGACAGGTTCGAAATGAACCTCCTTAGGTAATTGATCTTCCATAACAAGCATTGCAATTGCTTCTTGTTTTCTGGAGGACTTGCATCGATGATGGCTTGGGCTTTATTTTTATCCACTTCGATTCCATGTTGTTGCACTAAGAATCCCAAGAAGTTGCCTACAGAGACTCCAAAGGCACATTTTAAAGGGTTCATTTTTAGCCCATGCGCCCTCATCCTTTCAAATGAACATCTCAAGTGTGCCAAGTGTTGTGTTCTGGTCTTCGACTTGACCATGACATCATCTGTATATACCTGCATGAACTCACCAATGAAATCATGAAAAATCAAGTTCGTGGCCCTTTGGTATATGGCCCCAGCATTCTTTAAACCAAAAGGCATCATTATCCACTTGAAGGTACCCAACGCCCCAGGACAACGAAATGTAGTTTTTGATACATCTTCTTCTGCAATAAAAATCTGGTTATAACCAGAATAGCCATCAAGAAGGCTTAGCACTTCGTTTCTTGCTGCTGAATCTATGAGCATATCAGCTATGGGCATTGGGTACTCATCCTTTGGAGTAGCCCCATTCAAGTTTCGAAAGTCAATGCATACTCTTAATTTGCCATTCTTTTTAATAACTGCATAATGTTAGAAAGCCAATTTACATAGCTGGTGGTTCGAATGAACTTGGCCTTGAGGAGTCTTTCTATTTCTTCTTTGATCTTCGAGACCACCTCTGGAGCAAACCTTCGAGGAGGCTACTTCACTTGCTTCTTTCCAGGTAATATGGGCAATCTATGCTCAACCAACTCTCGATCCAGACCTGACATCTCATCATAGTCCCAAGCGAAACAATCTTTGTAATGTTTTAATAATTTGATCAGTTCTTTCCTGATTGTTGAATCTGCATTAGTACTAATGAAGGTAGGTCTCTTATCTTCGGTCGTTTCCCAGGTTCACCTCTTCGAGCTGATCTTGTGCCTCGAACCTTGGTACTTTCTCTTGGTCGTACCCTACACTTGATGCTTCATCATCATATATGCAATCCAACCGACTTGATTCTTCATTGGATCCAACCTCTCGAACCTGAGTGGACTCATGTCTGGTTTCTTATCTCCTCCTAATATCTTTTCCACTGACTTCGAAGGTGATTCAGACCTTGATTCGACCACATAGGTCGTTATTCTATCCATAAGTGCTTCTATGCTTTCTATGAGGCACCAAGCATTTCCAAGGCCATATCAAGATCGACCTCCCTCTTCAATGTGAAACCCTTGATGGGGTCCAACCTTACTGAGTAAGGAACCTTTGCTGAGTGCATGGCTGATTTGGAATCTAATTCATAAGGGCTGGTGTGGGCCAGGTTCTTATCGAAATCCATTTCTACCAAACCTTGCTTAGAAGTACATATACCTTGTCAGCTTTGACCACTATTGGATACCTTCTTGATCCCACAAGAACAATTTTTGATGCACAGTTGATGGGACAACTCCTATCCCATGGATCCATTCCCTCCCCCAGCATGTTAAAGCTGGCTTTGGTTTGGATCACCACAAAAATGGTGGTTCTCACTTGACCACCCACCACCAAGTCGAGGGCCACAACACCTTCTGATCCTGATGACTTCCCAGCAAAATCAGTGATTACGATGTTGTGTAGGAGTATATCTCTGTTGGTCTTTCCAAGTCTATCGAAGGTTGTTCTTGGTAGTAGGTGATTGCTTGCCCCACCATCAATAATAACCCTATTAATAGGATTACCTTCGACCACTGCTTTGATGTATAATGGCTTCATGTGAGCCATGTCCCTGGAGCTGGTTTAGTTATACTGACCACCTCATTCTTGGTCTCCCTCTTTTGTCTGGTTCAACATAACAACACCTTGAAGGTTGTCATCTTCAAAGTCCTTCATTCTTCCCACCTTTGTACCTGCTGGGCAAACTCAGCTGGTAAGATTGAAATAATACCATAGATTTCTTGGATCGAATCAGGGAAACCTGATTCGAACTCCTCAGATAAGAGGTCATCTTCCTCCATCTCTTAGTAGCATTAATTTGCTCACGCAGGTCACGTTGAGACTTTGATCAAGAACCCTCAAATCTCCTCTTAGGCCTCTGGGGTAACCTTACACATTTTTCCTGAATTTGTTCCATTCGAGCCCTGTACATTCTCTGGTCCCTACGGCATTGAGTTCTTGTCATTGAACCTTGGCTTTGGAATATTGGCTAAAGTGGTACCAACTCTCACTAGGAGGTTCCATATCCTTGGAAGGCTTCACCAGTATTTCCTTACCCTTAGCAGAGTCTGAAGCTCCTGCCCTTTGTGTAACTGGTTTGCCATTTTGCTTGAACTTTGGCTTTGTAGTCACTTGCCTCACCCATTGGTTCGAAGGTGCTTGGCAAGGGGAACAAATGTGTGATCTTGAATAGGCATGCCCCTTCCTACACATTTTAAATTAGCAAAACTAGTTTCATCATATAAGAAAACCACTACAAAGCTTGAGGAAAGAAATTTCTAAATTAAATAGAGAACTAGATAATCTAAGAAATGAATTTAAATTAGTAAACTCTAAAATGAAATTTGAGTTCTATCATTAATTTAAAAAACAACAAAGAAATTCATCCATGCACATCATGTCTAAAACATAAAGAGGAATTAATAAATTAAACACTACTCTTGCAAAATTCACCTTTGGTAAAAATAATTTAGATGTTATTTTAGGAAATCAAAGGTGTGTATTTGACAAAGCAGGATTAGGATACAATCCTCAATCTCAACAAAAGAATTATAGAACTTCTTTGTAATTTCTCAATCCACAAGTTCTCCATTCTTAACATGCTTCTATTGTGGGAAGAAAGGACATAGTGCATCAAATGTTATTTAGAAAGAATCCTACAAATCTCAAAAATATGATGTGGATCCCAAAGGATCTCTAATTAGCACTAACACTGAGGACCCAAAGAAAGTTTGGGTACCTAAATTAAACAATTCTGTGACTTGTAGGATTCCATGAAACTACTTGGTACATCGACAATGGATGCTCCAAGAAAATGACCGGGGGATATCTCAAAACTTATGGACATCACTCCAAAGAATAGTGGACATGTTACCTATGGAGATAACAACAAGGGTAAAATCTTGGGAATCGGAAAAATAGGTACAACTCACTCAACCTCCATAGAAAATGTCTTACTTGTTGATGACCTTAAGCATAACTTACTTAGTGTTAGTCAATTATGTGATAAAGGATTCTTAGTATCATTTGATTCACAATGTTGCTTTATTGAATCTAAACATGACAAAAACATTAAGTATATAGGATATAAACTAAATAATGTATATAAGATAAAATTAGATAATACTACAAATCATAACCAGTGCCTTATAGTAAAATGATGAATCTTGGTTGTGGCATAAAAGAATTGCTCATATAAACATGGATCATTTAAATAAATTGGTTTCAAAAGACTTAGTTATTGGTTTACCTAAAATAAAATTTGAAAAAGACAAACTTTGTGATGCTTGTCAAAAGGTAAACAAGTAAGAGTCTCTTTTAAATCTAAGAACATAGTATCAACCACTAGGCCTTACAGCTTTTACATATGGATCTTTTGGTCCATCTAGAACTATGAGTTTTGGTGGTAGTTATTATGCTCTTATAATAGCAGATGATTTTTCTAGATTACATGGACTTTATTCTTGCAAATAAGAGTGATGCATTTCATACCTTTAGAAAATTTGCAAAAATGATTCAAAATAAGAAAAATATTAAAATAACTTTAATTAGGAGTGACCATGGAGGGGAATTTGAAAATAAAATCTTTGACCAGTTTTGTGATGAAAATGGAATAGAAACATAATTTTTCTGCCCCTAGAACTCCACAACAAAATGGAGTAGTTGAAAGGAAAAATAAATCACTAGAAGAACTAGCAAGAACAATGCCTAATGATTCTAATATTCCAAAATATTTTTGGGCAGAAGCAGTAAGTACTGCTTGTTACACAATGAATAGGGCTCTAATTAGACCAATCTTAAAGAAAACACCCTATGAATTATTCAATGGTAGAAAACCAAATATCTCTCATCTTCATATTTTTGGATGCAAATGTTTTATTCTAAATAATGGAAAGAAGATTTAACATATAGAGTATATAACAAGAGAACTATGACAATAGAACAATCTATACATGTAGCTTTTGATGAGTCTAGCACATCTTATCCTAGAAAAGAAATAATTGATGATATTGTAGAAAATCTAGAAAATACCCACATAAATGAAGAAGTTCACAAAGATAGAGATATAGAAAATTTAGAAAATCCTATAATAGAAGAAAACCAAAAAACTTGGATCTTTCCAAAAGAGTGGAGAACTCTAAAAGATCATCCTATAGATAACATCATAGGAGATATATCAAAAGGGGGTAAAAACTAGACATTCTCTTAAAGACATATGCAATAATATGGCTTTTGTTTTCTAAAATTGAAGTTAAAAAAATAGATGAAGCCTTAAAGATGAACATTGGATTATTGCTATGCAAGAAGAATTAAACCAATTTGAAAGAAACCAAGTTTGGGATCTAGTTGATAGACCAAGTAATCATCCTATTATAGGAACAAAATGGGTTTTTAGAAACAAGTTAGATGAACATGGTATAGTTGTGAGAAACAAAGCTAGGTTAGTAGCCAAAGGATATAATCAAGAAGAAGGAATATATTATGAAGAAACCTATGCACCTGTAGCTAGATTAGAAGCTATAAGAATGTTGCTTGCATATGCTTCCATAATGGATTTCAAATTATATCAAATGGATGTTAAAAGTGCATTTCTCAATGGTTTTATTAAAGAAGAAGTGTATGTAGAACAACCTCCTGGTTTTGAAAATGAAAAATTGCCTAATCATGTTTTAAATTAAAAAGGCCCTATATGGATTGAAATAAGCACCTAGGGCTTGGTATGAAAGATTAAGCAAATTTCTTTTAGAAAAAGAATTTTCAAGAGGGAAGGTTGATACAACACTTTTTATTAAAAGAAAAATGCATGACATTCTGCTAGTTCAAATATATGTTGATGATATAATTTTTGGTGCTACTAATGAAAATTTGTGCAAGGATTTTTCTAATGACATGCAAAGTGAGTTTGAAATGTCTATGATGGGGGAGTTAAATTTTCTTCCTTGGGTTGCAAATTAAGCAAACCAAAAATGGTATCTTCATCAACCAAAGCAAGTATTGCAAAGAACTTCTCAAGAAATTTGGAATGGAAAACGCTAAACATATGGCTACACCTATGAGCACTGCTTGCTACTTGGATAAAGACGAAAATGGGAAGTCTGTAGATATAAAGCAATATCGAGGTATGATTGGATCCCTTCTTTATTTATCAGCAAGTAGACCTGATATTATGTTTAGTGTATACTTGTGTGCTAGATATCAATCTAACCCTAAAGAATCCCATTTGAGTGTTGTAAAAAGAATTATGCGATATTTGTTTGGAACTGTTAATTTAGGTTTATGGTATCCTAAAAATATGCCTTTTAGTCTAGTAGGATATTCTGATTCAGATTTTGCGGGATGCAAAACTGATAGAAAAAGTACCAGTGGTACTTGTCATTTATTGGGTCTGCATTAGTATCATGGCATAGTAAAAAGCAAAACAGTGTTGCATTATCCACTGCGGAAGCAGAGTATATTGTTGCTGGTAGTTGTTGTGCTCAAATTCTTTGGATGAAACAACAATTATCAGACTATGGGTTAAATATAGATCACATACCAATTCGTTGTGATAATACAAGTGCCATTAATTTGTCTAAAACCCCGTGTTACATTCTAGAACCAAACATATTGAGATAAGACATCATTTCCTTAGAGATCATGTGCAAAAAGGAGACTGTGTTCTAGAATCCATTGAGACTAAACAACAACTTGCAGATATTTTTACCAAGCCATTACCTAAGGACAGTTTCTTTACAATAAGGAGAGAATTAGGTATTCTAGATGTTTCCAAATTAGATTCATAAAAATTTTTAGGGATAAAAATGGCTTAGAACCTAAATAAAAATTCTGGGAAGTGTGTAATCGATTACATAGTCTGTGTAATCGATTACCAGAGAGCTTGGAATCATTCAGAAGCTCATCTGGGTTCCTGGTAATCGATTACCACTGTGCAGTAATCGATTACCTGAGAGCCATATTTGGTGTAATCGATTACCACTGTGCAGTAAATCGATTACCTGAGACCATTCTATCTTGTAATCGATTACCATATGGCCGTATAATCGATACATGCGGCAGTTTTCTCACTTCTGGAAACGTGGTAATCGATTACCACAAGGCGTAATCGATTACCGTACTAAGAACTCTATAAAACCGTCTCTCTCTCTCGAACGGTTTTCCTCTTCTTTCTCTGCTGTGCGCGCAAACTCTCCTCTTTTTCCTCTTCAAATTTTCATAACTCCTTCATTTCTTAACGGAATTACATTCCGTTTCTTGCAAATAATCCTCTCCTCATTACCTACAAAACCCACCCGAACAATTTCTTGAATCGTCTCCTTCAATGGCGGAATCATCGAAACGTCAAAAATGCTTCGCCCCTCGTCAACCTCGTCAAGACACCTCCAGTGATCCTCCGGCGGCCCCCCAATCCATCTCGCTCTCTCGCTCTATTTTCGACCAATGCTCAACAGGATAGGTATTATTCTCTATTTTCAACTAGAGATATCATCGAACCTAAGTATCTTAGCGTAGAGTTCCTTTGAAAACCAAGGTTTTGACTGTTACGAAACTTTTAGTACTTGTGGGTTGTTGGATTTTATGCAACTGCGTTCGTAAATTTATCCTGAATTACTTAGGATATTTTATAGCAATATGAAAATCACGGATGGGGTAATTCGTAGTGAAGTTAAGAGAATCCCAATTGTTATTGATCAGTCCTTATTTTATACCCTGACCAAATTAAGTAGTGATGGAGCATTTTTTGAGGGAACTGTGACTGAATAATGGGAGTTAGACTATAATCCTGAAAATGCTCGTAGGATGATTTATACTGAAAATGCTGAGTTGGATGGCCGTCTACTTGCTAGGTCATTCACTTTTAACAGTCGTCTCATGCACTATATCATTGTCCGTATTTTGCTTCCTCGCTCTACTAATTTGGCCCAAGCTACTAAAGAGGATGTTATTCTTATGTGGGCTTTACTGACTGGACGACAAATCAACTGGGCTAATTTGGTTCATTATCGGATGAACAAAGCTATGTGTGCCAACGCTCCTTTACCTTATGCTCATCTGATTTCTCTCTTTTTGGCTCACTTTAATGTCCCGCTTAACCATGAAAGTTGGCTCCCAATCAAGCGCTCCGGTGCCATTGGAGCTACTGTGGTTGGTTCATTTGGGTACACCAAGGGTCCAGATAGTGTTGGGTTAAAAGACATCATTCCCAGGATATGGATGAGCGTACTCCATCCCCCCCTCATTCGGATGCTTCTACTGATATTCTTACTGACATTCTGGATGAGATTCGCAACTTCAGGTTGCATGTGGACGAGCGCTTTGACGCTTTGGAGACTCGCCTTACCCGGTTAGAGGATGTTTCCGGCATTGATCCTCGACCCTCTGATGCTCCTTAGCTATTTCTGTCTCTTGCTTTGTATTTGGCATTATCTTTAGATTTGTTTTGGTATTGTTCTTCTCCACTTTGGTTTGGCTACTTTAGACCACTTTGTTTCTGTTTGATGCTTTAGTTTGGTACTATGTTGCATACTTTGTTGTGGTTATTTGGGATATTCTGTTAGTTGATATATTTTGGATGCCTAATATTGCTTTTGGTGAAGCCAAAGGGGGAGAGATTAGGGAAATATGAAAAATGGAGTTTTGGAAATAGGGAAAATGGAATTTTGATGAAATGTTGGAACAAGTTTTTGAAATTTATTTTGGAAATCTTTTTGAAATCTATTTGGTCTTGTACAATTTTTTTTTAAAAAAGAAAAGATAAATCCTATTTTCCCCAAGTATCTCAACCATTCTAAAAGATAAACATAAAGGGGGAGACTAAGGGGAGTGATCGTTATTGACTTGAAATATCTGTATTTTTCATTCTTCCCTAAAATGATGGTTGTCATCATCAAAAAGGGGGAGATTGTAGATGCCTTAATTACAGGTTTTGATGATGCCAATAAGAATGAAAGAAATGAGAAAGGCAATGGCAAGAAAATAACTAAATTCAATTCAAGCATAAAAGAATAAATAGAAGATCAAGATCAATATCAAGTCAACACAAAGGTTTATTAGTTAAGCTTGATTGAGTTAGATATAATATGTCAAAAGAGTTCTTATCAATTGCAAGTAACTTGACACTGAAAAAGAATTAAAGAAAATATTTTTATAAAGTAAAAATCAGTTCAAAGATTAAAATTTTTGAACTGGTAATCGATTACCAACATGTGTAATCGATTACCAGATGTTCCAGAATTTAAATTTCAAAAATTTTGATCAGTGTAATCGATTACCAATTCTTGTAATCGATTACCAGAGTGCAGGAAATTCAAATTTTGAATTTCAGGCACAACTGTTCGCAAAACTGAACTGTGTAATCGATTACCAAACCCTTGTAATCGATTACCATTATTCTGTTTTTGAAAATCTTGAAGAGACATGACTTTTAATCAAGGATTACAATGTTTCATCTTCATCCTTATATATATATGTCTCAGATTCGAATTTTAACAAGATTTTTCTCATGTGAAATAATTATATTTTGAAATCACTTTGAATGATCTTGTGCCAAACACTTGCAAATCATTAAGATCTCTTATAGGCTTTCAACTTGTAATATCCACTCTAAAGGAGAGTCCATTTGTTTTCATTGATTCTATCTGTACTTGTACGTTGGGTTAAAGAGAGGGTGCCTCTCTTGTTGTTTGGATTGATTCTCAACACTAGGGAGGGTTCCAAGGTGTTGGAGAATTGATTGTTTATAAAAGACTTTATAAAATTGTGGAAATCTCAAGTGGATACTTGGGGACTGGACGTAGGCAAGTGGATTGGCCGAACCAGTATAAATCGTGTTTGTAATTTCTCTTCCCTTAACTCTTGTTTACTTATTGCATTTACAATTTCGTTTTATTAAGAGTAAAACATTCATTCTTCATCTTTGAAAAGGGCTTTTTAAACATAATTAGGGAAATAAAATTCATTAAAAGAAAAGGATAGATAATATCGAATAACTTAATTCACCCCCTCTTAAGTTAGTGAGGCCACTTGTCTAACACTTTTTTGCTAGTCTCAACAGACAACAAACATAGGGTGGCCCAGGCTTTAATTCGGCCACATTAACCTTATTTTCTTCATTGTCACTGTTCGAATCACTACCATTTTCAATGGCCTCTAAATAGGCTATTTTATCTCTCTTGCCTACCCTATCGAACTTCTTATACCTGGCCTTTTCTGCTTAGATCTGCTCTATTTGCCTAACTCTATCTGCTAGTCGGGCCATATCTCGAACTGGGAGGTTAATCAACTTCTTTCTAATGTAAAACTCAAGGCCTACAGTGGCTATCTGAACCAACTCATGTTAAGGAATGGGAGTGAAACACCTAGCCTTAGATTGTCTGAACCTATTCAGATAATCTTCTATAGTTTCATTAGGTGTCCTCCTAATACCCATAAGGTCTACTAGGCTCACTTTACTCTCACCCCTAAAGAACTGTTCATGAAACATTCTTTCTAATTGGACATAATTCTGGATCGAATTTGGGGGCAGTGTGGTGAACCAAGTAAATGCATTCTTGGTCAATGAACTAGGGAAATATTTCATTTTCAGTGGCTCATTATTAGCTAGGTCTCCACATTCGATCTGGTATCTAGCCACATGTTCCACAGTTGACTCCCCTATTTCTCCGGCAAACTTGGAGAACTTTGGAACCTTTAGTCCCCTAGGTAATTCTGCCTGCAGGACATCTTGGGGAAATGCTGAGACAAAATAGGGCTGGTTTGCATAGCCTACATTAAAACCATGCCTATTCAGTACTTGTTCCACTATATTGGCAACATTATGTTGCCTCCCAAGGTTCATCTGCTTCACCCTCTCAATAACTAAGTTAGGATCTTGTTTTCGAGCCAGAATCACTGGGGGGTACTCTCTCTAGTCCATTCAAACCAAGTTCGGGTTGAGGCTCTCTCCTGATTGCCTCCCGTCTCTCAAGGCCAACCATTTCTGGTTCGGTACCAAAAACATCAGCAAGCCTCCCCATTTGTCTTGCCACCGCTTGATAGTTTTGGTTTGTGGTTGCTACCAAGGGAGTTATCACTGTGGCCATCTGGTGGGTTAACATGTTAACCTTGTCATGGTTACTCTCATCCATTTGCTGTCTCATGGACTACAAGGCCCGTTGGTGAAGGCACTTGGTCCTAGTTGGTTGGACCACATTTCTGGTGAGTTCCTGTTGTTCCTGGCAGGAACAAGAACTGCCAACGGGTTTGTATAAACACTTTGAGGCATACCTAAAGTAGCCACAACACTCTGGGTATGAAAACCAGGGGGTGGTCCCTCGGCCCTAAGGGGATCGTATGATCTCACTTGACTAACTACTGGTTCCTGAGGTTGAGGGAGAGTACTCGTGGGTACTTCATCTTCCTTATATCTCTCAACTCCACCTAGAGAGTTTTGACTGCCATTGTGGCTGCCATGAGAAGCCTCATTGGTTGAGGAATTTCCAAAAAAAGTTCGAGAACCATTTTTGTTCCTATTTGTCATGGTTTTCCTACCACTTCTTAGATTCATGCAACACTATGAAGAAAGGGTCCCACCAGGTGTGCCAATTGTTTGTCCTAAGATTTAGTCCAAACAAATGTATCTCAGAACAATCTAGGACGAGATACGAATCCTTCAATTGTGTGGGTTCTACCTAGTGTGAAATCTAGGAGAGAAGTGGAGAAGAAGACAGAACAAGTAGAAGAGGCCCCTGAACGGGCCTTAAATATGTATTAAAAGTGAAAATCAACGTACAACACAGCGGTAACTACTTGAGCAATTACAAGATCATAAATCCTAAACTAGAAAGCATGGAAATGTAAATAAAAAGCGTAAAGGTTGGTCTGCGTGATCCCTACTTCCTCTCAGCGTGCTGGGTGCCTTTGATCTCTGAGGTGGATGCTACAACTTTCAGGGTGCTAGTGAGTGTTCAGGTTGTGGACCTTTGTCTCTTCTCTCTTTCTCCTATTTATATCCGTCCCTGGTAACCGTTTCTGGGTTGCCGTAACTGCCCCTCAACTCTCCATGAACCCACGTTCTCAGCATGCACTTATGGGGATCTGTCTCTGATAACTTTCTTTGATGACGTGGAAAACTCCTAAGACATTTTGAGCAAAAAGGGGAGATATGTACCTCTTCGAACTGAGGAGACAGGGTTCCTTCGAACCACAGTAAGAAAGCCATTTCGAGCCACAACAAAGGTTCTTCTTCTTCGAATCATGACCTGCCTCGAATTCGTCTAGACCCTTTCTTAATTTCTCTTTACACCAAGGGACTTCGAACCTTTTATGGTTTACCCTGCTCTTCGAAGCAACATACACCTGTCAGTCAACTTGACTTTCTTGACCACCGTCCACCTTGGTCAAAGTGATTAAGACCTTCTCTCATTGGCTCGTTGGAGTGGCATTCTTAATGCCTTCATGGATTTTATCTCTATAAAAGGGTGAAACTCCATTTTGCTTCATCATTCTTCCCCTCAACAATGGAGAGATCCCTGGTATTGGCTGCCCTGTACACCTAATCCTTCCATTACTTTTGGATTTCAGGTCGACAAGGTGTCCAACATTAGTGGTCACTTCAACATGGACCTTGACCTCAGGTCGAACAGCGCAACCAACGTACAAGGTCTTAGCCCCATGCATGTCTTGGTTTACCCCCACCTTCTTGGTGCCAAGCTTGATCCCAGGGCAATGGGTAACCTCAAGGCCCAATTCCCGGTCTTCTGATCCCTGGAAGAAGAGGAGGAGGAGGAGGAGGAGGAGGAGGAGGCAGAGGAAGAAGATAAGGGTGAGGGATTCTGGTTCCTGGATTATTTGGAAGATCCACAGCTTCAAACCAATCCCTCCTCAAGGCTCAAAGTACAACGCCACTCCTCCTCCGAAGACATGACACTGACTCAAGGGTCAGAGTAACTACTTCTCGAAGATGAAGCACCGGTTCGAAGAGCGAACGTCCCTGTAGGAAATGTAATAAGAAAAAGAAGCGTTAGGTTCGAATAGTGAACCCTTGTATTCTGATTCAACCTATTGTAACTCTGTTGAAACATTTTAATAAATATTTTCTTTTGACTACTGTCAACAGCTTTAATTCATAATTTTTTATTTTATGAGTAACAAATCCACACCCTTATTTTAGGATTGTTCCGTTTCTAAAGTACAATTAGTAGCCAGGAATCAATCTATGAGATTTTCTTTGTGAAAAGTTTAACATTATAACTATGTCTTTGTGGGTGTGGGGCATCAACTTTAAATCTTTAAATACTCCTTCTAGTTCTGTGAAGGTACAAAGGATATGGATATCACTTCATTTTGTTAATTATTTGCTATTTCAAGCGAGTGTATATAAATATCAATTAAACAAGAATTCAAACCCTTGCATAAGAAGATTGCATAGTTTTACCTTTATGTGTTGAGGGAATTTTAGCTTAGTATGAATTTCTAGGACCACCTTATCGGCTTGTTTGGTGGAGTAGAAATTAGAGGGAGGAGAAGAGAAATAAGAGGAGAAGAAATACATTATAGGTTTGGTTGAATAGAAATCAGTGAAGAAAGAAATGTGCTGAAGGTAGGACCCACTAATAAAATTTTCTCCCCAGATTTGCGGAGAAATGGCAAGGAAAAAGGAACAGGACTCTGCCACTGATGAGAGAGAACATTGAAGTTGGCTGATCGTCTCTAGAAGGGGGGTTGAATAGAGACTTTCCGAATCTGTTCCTGCAATTCCACACTAAAATTGATAGTTGAGATGTGCTCTCAAGTTTGTTAACTTGGAGTCTCTGTTAAGACAAGATGGATTTTATCAATTTTGGTAAAGATCTTTGTCTAGACTTTAGTTTAAAGTCTTATCTTGATTATCAATTCAACTGTATCTTTAGTTATCAAGCTGTATTAATTGATTCAAGATAAGCAGATATAAGAATAAGGTAAGAGACAAGAGACAGAGATCTTATCCTGGTTCACCCACTCCTTGGGCTACGTTCAGTCCCCACAACCTGTGAGATTTTCCACTATTGACAAACTAGTCAATATAAGTATTCTTACAGCCTCTTCAGGACGTCTCACTCACACTAAGCCTAGGCACACTCCTATCTTAGCTGAGTCACAAGTATTCTTACAGCCTCTTCAGGACGTACACACCTCACTCTAAGACTAGGCATACTCCTATCTTAGATGAGACAGGTTACAGATAGATGTTTGTGATAAGTCTAGCTAAGCTCATACAAAGTATGGATATAAAAGTGAATGAGCTAGACTAGGTCTCAACTCTGGTTACAGTATTGGAATGATATTCACAGAGAGGAGATGAAAGAGACAGATGTATGATCTCAAGATGAGATGTGTCTGTGCTCAGACAGCTGGTAGATACACTTGAGATGTCTGTAGAGATGTGATAAGATGCTTAATGATTTCACGGAAGTGTAGGTAGTCTCTCTCACTTCTCAGCTCTTGATAATGTCTCTTTTATATATCAAGACTTGAGAAACTAGCCGTTATATAGCCGTTACAGTCCGTTGGAGGGTACATCAGTAGGCACAGTCTTTACAGTAGGCAGACAACAGCTTTTCAGTCTTTAAGGTACTTGTGTCAGTGTCCTTGTGTCCTTGTTTGTCTCCATGCTGACTCTACTTGCTGTCTTCTCAGCTGAGCTTGAATTCTTGCTTTTGTTCAGAGTCTGACTTACTTTTCTTGCATCTGTGCTAAGATATCATCCTTCTACGTCTGACCTTGAGACGACGTCTCAAGCTGTTCTTGCATCTCAAGCTGTGCTTGAGTCTCTTTTTAGTTCTAAGTCTTCTTGCATCTTAGTTGGGTCCTCATCTGATCATGAGACGACATCTGAACATACAAATCTTGCATCTCATGCTGTGTTGATTTTTGAAGTGTTTCTCATAGTCTTAGCCATAAGCTTTGGTTGCACCACATCTGTTCTGATTCAGATTATGTCTTAATCAGTGAAGCTCTTGTGAATTCTGATCTTGTGTTACTTTGCTTGTATCCTTGCTTTCTCAAGTGGATTAAAGGTCCTTTCTATCTTTATGTATTCCTGTAACAACTTTAGATGTAGAAAGTCTCTGCCACACTTGAACACACAGTTAGTGACACAAGATGCATCTCATCTAGATATTTAAACTTACTCAGTTTGTCATATTAAAAACTTCTTTAGGGTGAGCTTGTCTCAACAAACATATCATATATTTCTTGGACAAGGTTGCCCTTTCTTTATTCTCCTCTTAATTGAAACCCATCTATTCTATTCACCTGGTCGCAGCTCAAGATTTGTTACGTTCCAATATGACAATTGACAAGCTTCAATTTTGCAAAAATGTCACTCTTTTTTTATGACATTAAAAAATTCAATATTCAATTACTTGATTATGTGAACAATTATAATAATGATAAATATTATTAATAATTAATAACAAGTTAACAACAACATAATACTTACAAAGATTCTTAATCAAATTAATAAATTTATTAGTTTTAATATAATTATTTATTTTTCATAAATTAGTTACATATTATTTATAAACTTAAATATTTTAATTCTTTTATAAATTCTACTTAAAAATATTTAATTAGGGGCATTTTGGTCTTTATAAATTATAATCTAATTTCTCTCTCTTCTATTTTTCTTATACCAAACAAAAATATCATTTCTCTCCACCTTATTTCATCTCTATTTCTTTCCTACCAAACAACCCAATTTCTTTTATATTTCTCACCTATTTCTCTCTACCTTATTTCTCTCTTTCTTATTTCTCTCCACTCTATTTCTCTCCACTCTACCAAACATAACCTATAGGCTTTGTTTGGTTTAATGGGTGAAATAGAGAAGAAAGAAATAGAGAAGAGAGAAATAGTAGAGAAATAAAGTTGAAATAGAGGTTATTTGGTATTAGAGAAATAGGAGAGAAATATGAGAGAGATAGAAGAGAAATTAATTTTGATAGTTGTTTGGATGTGGAGAAATGAGAGAGAGATGTGTAAAAAGTTAAAAAGACTAAATTACCCATCAAATATAAATATATTAATATTATTTTTGTCATTACATGGGGGGTAAAGAAGTCATTTCATAAAGCCACCCTCATCTCTCCCCAATTTCCCTGCCCGCATGAGGAGACTAAATATAATGTGGGACCCACTCTCTCTACTCAAACTCTCTCTCACACCCTACCAAACGCGATGGATAGCTTCTCTCTCTCGCATTTCACTCTCTCGGGTTTCTCTCTTCCCCAACTCGGCTGTAACAAACAGAGGGTATATGTGTTTGACCAGAAGAGAAATGTTAAGAAATGAGTATGTCTATGAGTATTGTTTATTTCTCTGCATTGTTGCTGTGAAATGGTGAGAAATGAGCAATTGACATGTGAAAATCGATTTTCATATACACATAATCGATTTTAATGTTACCCACTGTCATAAAAAATCGATTTTTATTGTCCCACAATTGATTGTTTACAAAAAATTCGATTTTTTTTTTATGAATAATCGATTTTTTCAATTTTTTTTTTATTTCACACACATTTCTCTAACAACATAAAAATATATTTCTCTTCCATTTCACACATATTTCTCTCACACCAAACAACCTAAAAATCATCTCTATCTCTTTCCTACCTTTTTGGTATAAAATGGCGGCTGGTATTTTAATTTTAACTTTGAATGCTCATTTTGAGTTTTTTGTTTAAGCATTTGTTTATTTGAATGTTTGTAAATTTAATTTTGGATAAACATGATTCTATTAAATTAATTTTAATTAAAAGGGAGTTTAAAATAAAGTAATTTATATTGAATACCTTTACCTTGAAAAGTAGTTTTAAATAAAATGAATTTAAAATAAAGTATTTATTATATTTAAGTACCTTTATCTTAAATACATGTGATTTAGAATTTCAAATAGTTTTAAAAGTTTAATATATATACATTGTCAATGTAAAAAAGTTTTACACAAACATAATGATATTTCACCACATTAATTATTGAATTTAACAACATATGAAATGTCTCATTCATTAAATGATGAGGCGGTATGCCATTGGAGGTCTGTGTAAAACTTCTTTACATTGACGACGTATATCAGTTAAATCCTAATTTAAATTAAAATTGTTTTTTAAATGTATAATTATTGAAATCACTTTTAAAAATGAGAGTGGAGACAAGAGGATGACAATAAATAAAGTTTGGCTAGCAAATTGAGGTTTTATACCCATTTTTGCATTTAAGAAAATATTAATAATTATACACTTTCAATGTAAAAAGATTTTATACTGACTTCCAATAATACAAATTATTTAATGAGTTTAATAATACATGAAATGTTATGTTCATGAAATGATGTGATAACACATCATTGGATGACAATATAAATATTTTTTACACTGACAATACATAGTAATTAAACTCTTAAAAAATGACTCACACTTATGTGACTAACAATTTAATGTCTATACACTTAATCAATGAGAATTTATATTCTTAGATCTTGAATTTATTATCCATATTTTAGTTAAGAGCTATATGTCACAATAAGATATAAAAAATATGTAGATTTCCAATGTCATCTACTTATATTATCAAACTATTGGTTAATAATCACTCAATACATATTTTTCTTTAAATACACACAAAGTTTTGTTCAACACATCACAATATTAGCTATATTGTTAATATATTCAATACACTCAATATTTCATTTTTTAATACCTTAACAATATCATAGCAGGTCTTAATCTGGTATATTTTACTTTAAAATATCTTTTTTTTATTTTATAAATTAATAAAATAAAAACACTATTAAAAAATTATAAAATAAAAAATATTGTTTAAAGAATAACATCTAATTCAATTAAAAATATTTTAATATTTACTGTAAAATATAATAAATAAATTATGTAACTATAAAGTAGGACAAGTATTCACATTTTTTTATAGAAACTAGTTAAGTGTAAATAGAGATTGATGGGTAAAATTCATACGCACTGGAGATAAATCTTTTTGAATATTCAGTAAGTGTGAATTCAATTATCATTTTTAACTTTTGAAGGTTTGTTTCCAATATTCAAGAGGTAAGACCTTTTGGTGCAATAGAAGCCACAAATATTTTTTAAGAGTATGTTTGCCATTCAATAGTTGTAAGTTGAAAATATTAACTAAAAAAACTTGTCCTAAGCATTTCAAATCTGCTGATGAAGTAGTTTTTTTAATAAATATTGGCGGTTTTTGAATTGCTACTTCAATAGCATTACGAAATTTCAGCATCTAGCTGAAATTACTTTTGTACATTAATATTTTTATTCTTATTTTTTTTATGAGATAGAAATTTTATTTCTAATAATTAATATGGACAATATATATTATTTGTAGCATTTATATTAGTTATTTACATTTAGTTGGACTCAATAAGAGTGATATGATTTTAGTGAGTCTTTAGACTGCCAATAAGAAAAATTGATATGAGCTCAAATAAGTGGAAACTGGATTTGGCCCGTTAGAGGTTAACGAGAACCCTAACAGGATTAAAATCGTAAAGTTGATCATGGTCTCCAACATGCTAAATCAAAAAACACGTCTCTCTGTCTCCCCATTAGAAAGAAAGAGGAATATCAAGTCCCATTTGAGGAATTCGGTGATTTGACTGAGGAAGATCATTGCACCAAAAGGTTATTCCACTGCAACCTCTGGTTAACGTCAATGGATCCAACTATATTTTAAAACTCAAGAATTTTGGTAATCTAAGACAATGTATATCGTCTGTTATTTGGTAATTTCTAAAATTCCAACATTATGATCTCCCACTTACATTTTCTGTTTTAGAAACCTAATTCTCTCTATTTTCATTTTTTTCAAAAAAAATATTTAATCTTTATTGATAGCAATTTAAATTTATAAAGAAAAATAATTATTTTTTATAGAAATCTTATTTAAAATTTTATTTATAAAAATTAAAAATAAATATTTTAAAAGAATGAAAAGGAATTTTTTTATTTAAATTTGAAATTTAGGATTAGATCATAAAATTTAAAAAACATTTTCTTTATCTTGATTTTAATTTTATTTTAAGGATTAGGTGATATAAGATAAAAAATATCTAAACAAATTATTTTATTTAATTTTAAATTCTTTTTAGAATTAGGTGATAAAAACAAAAAAAACCCTTATCATGCATTCATTCAAATTATTATTATTAAAAATATTTAGGTGATAAATGATAAAATCAATCTAAATAAATTATTTAATTCAAATTCTTATCTTGATTTCATAAAAGAATATTTTTTTAATCTTGATTTTAGTTTTATTTTAAGTATGAGGTGATAAAAAAGAAAAAAAATCTAAACATATTATTTATTTTTTTTGAAAATAATTCTTTAGGATTAGGTGATAAAAAACAAAAAAGATCGAAACAGATTATTTATTTATTTTTCAAGTGCTATCACTATATAGTTGAGGTGTTCCTTTACCAATTTCCAGATTGAAGAATAGTATTAGTCAGGTGTCAACAATCTTTTTCTAAACTGCTTGGTCTTGTTTATAAATTTGTAAGTATTATGTTTAATTGTTTATGTTAATTGTTAAAGACTTGTTTTTCTTTTCTTTTTATGTTCTAATAATTCATTCAATATTTCTAGAATGGAACATGATTTTCTTAGAAATTCTTTAGTTGTATATATTGAGAGAGAAATAGCTGAAGGAACGAAGAATTTTATTTAAATACAATTTATTATTCTTATTTAAATCTATTTAATATTTCAACATAATTTTTAATATTTTATTCCGGCCCCAATGATAAAATCCTAGCTACGCCCCTGCTCAATATATACAACTAAAGAATTTCTAAGAAAATCATCTTCCATTCTAGAAATATTGAATGAATTATTAGAATATAAAAAGAAAAGAAAAACAAGTCTTTAACAATTAACATAAACAATTAAATATAATACTTAAAAGTTTATAAACAAGAGCAAGCTGTTTAGAAAAAGATAGTTGACACCTGACTGATACTATTCTTCAATCTGTCAATTGGAAAAGGAACACCTCAATTATATAGTGGTAGCACTTGAAAAACAAATAAATAATCTGTTTAGATCTTTTTTATTTTTATCACCTAATACTAAAAAATTATTTTTAAAACAAATAAATAATTTGTTCAGATTTTTTTCTTTTTTATCACCTTATACTTAAAATAAAACTAAAATCAAGATTAAGAAAATATTTTTTTTAATGAAATCAAGATAAGAATTTGAATGAAATAATTTATTTAGATTGATTTTATCATTTATCACCTAAATATTTTTAATAATAATAATAATTTGAATGAATGCATGATAAGGGTTTTTTTATCACCTAATTCTAAAAAGAATTTAAAATAAAATAAAATAATTTGTTTAGATTTTTTTTATCTTATATCACCTAATCCTTAAAATAAAATTAAAATCAAGATAAAGAAATTGTTTTTTAAATTTTTTTGATCTAATCCTAAATTTCAAATCCAAATAAAAAAAATTCCTTTTCATTCTTTTCAAATATTTAGTTTTTGTTATCATATAATTATAAAACAACCAATTCAAATCAAATAAAATCATTTTTAATGTTATATTTTGTTACCTAACGATATTTCCACCTTTCTTTCTTATCCTCTTTAATGGCCATATCATATGTTTCCTATTTTGATTCTTTCACTTTTAATAGACTATTATTTTTAATCAAATCTTACTTGTAATTTTTTTTTATTGAAGGAGGCAAAAGCCAGAGACTACAAGGAAACTAATCTGGGCCTAGAAACACCCATAGAGTCATACAACAAAAAAACATGAGCAGAAGGAGGGGGAGAATCAAGAAAACGAACATCAAGAGAACTATCATGAGCAAAACTAGCAAGGTGGTTAGCCACCCAATTGGCCTCCCTCCAAATATGAGAAACAAGGACCTCCCAATCCTTAGCAAGAAGCAACCCAATTCTCTGAAGGATAGAAGCATAAGGGTGCCCTGAATGAACACCATTGTTAATAAGATTAATAGCCACTACAGAGTCACATTCCAACAAAACTTTTTTGGCTCCCATGTTCCAACAAAGATGGAGGATATTAAGGATCCCACGAAGCTCTGCCATAAGAACAGAGACAACTCTTAAATTTTGCTGAAAACCACTCACCCATCTCCCAAAATGATCACGAACAACCCCACCACAGGCGGACCGACTCCCATTATCACGCACAGACCCATCTAAATTAGCTTTCAGCCAACCAACATCCAGGGGACACCAACCTACATGGATAATAGAGCTGCTCCTATTAGAATGATAAGGCACATGCAAAGAGGAAACACGGGCAGAATCCTGGGCAAGGTGCAAAACACAGTGAACAATAGTCGTAACATTGGTGAAGACATGATTATGCACTAAATCATTTCTTGCACACCAAAGGTACCAGCAGGTAATAGCAAAAATAGACGTCCGCTCCTGGATCCCCACTTTCAAAGAAGAATTCAAATTCTACATCAGCCAACTCCAAGTGTCAGTTGTTAGGACCACAGGAAATACTAAAAGGGGTGGTTGAATAGTGTTTTATAATCTTTGCAGATTTTTCGTGAAAACCTTTTGAAACAAGCAAAACAGATTTAAAAATATTTTATCAATCTTCTGAAACTGGGAAGTTCAGCAACTTGCTGATGCAACTCAGAAGGTTGAGTGAGAGCTTTTTGAAATTATTTTCTTTTAAAGAAAAATTGTTTTTCTGCTCGGATTAACAAAACAACTTTTCTTTAACCCTCCTTGGTAAGTTTAAACAGATAACAGCGGAAAGTAAAAAAATAAGGGAAGAGAGAACTTAACACAGAGATTTATACTGGTTCACTCACTAACTCAGTGAGCTACGTCTAGTCCCAGGACAAAACTCCACTGGATTTTCCACTATCTGAACTCAGATACACATATTATTTTACCACAGCCTCTCCAGGCTTAACATAAAGTATTCTTTGTTTTCAACTGTTTCTTCAGGAAATTCATGCAGTATTCTTTGCACACCTCGCCTCTCCAAGCCCAACGAGTATTCTTTATCTTCGACTGCCTCTCTAGGCAACTCTTGCAGTATTCTTTGTACACCTGGCCTCTCTAGGCCCACCGAGTATTCTTTGTTTCTCCAAGCCTCTCCAGGCTCTCTAACACTTTAACAGTGTTTACAAATATAAACTAAGTTTAAGTTTCTGAGAAACTTAAAATCAGATTCTTCTTGTACAAAGGGATAACTGTGTATAACTCAGGATACAAAGGATAATCTAAGTACAAGGATAATTGATACAACAGAGTGTTTGGGTTTGAAAGTATTTTTCTCTTTGAAGTAGCTAAAACACTCTTTTGTCTCAAGTAAAGTAAGTGTGCAGAGATAACACTGCTCTGACACACAACAGGTTCAGAGGTTCCTTTTTCGTGTACGAAGTTCCATAAGATGCGGAAAGACCTCTGCAAAGACTTCTTTTTGTAGATAATGGCAGAAGACATTTAGAGACCTTTTAATCTTTTGCGCAGAAAGTCTTCTGTCTTTAACAGTTATAGTGTAGCACAAATTCAGTAAGACTTCTCAGCTTAAAGATTGGAACATAACGTCAGAAGGTTGAGAGAGTCTTCAGCAGCTTCAAGCATTTCAGAGAGTTCATCATTATAGTGAGCTTGAGTTGCCACGTCATCAAGTGATAGTTCGGAGAGTATGTGTTCAGCAGATTCAACTTTAGTATGCTCTTACTTTCAACAGGTTGAGAGTTTCCTTATGGTTGCATCACTTCATTATGTTGCTCTTAGATCAGCAGGTTCAAAGTATGCTTCTTTCAGATGGTTGCTTCAAGCTTGTTTTAGCCAGTTTAGTGTAAGATATCTTCAGATTGATTGGCACAAGAAGTTATAGTATTTTCCTGCAACACATAGAACATATACCTTTGAGCAGAATCTGTTTCTTAATCAGACAAAGTGATCAACAATTTTGATAATCATTAAAATTAAGGATAATGAGTCTTAAGATGAATACTCAATTTATATTGAGACTCAACATCAGTTGTCGAGAGAAAGAAAGTAGGCAAAGGATGCTGAAAAATTTTTCCCCAGACCTCTCGAGCCATATAACAATCCTTGAGAATATGCAAATCTGTTTCACTAAAGGCAAGACAGCGAGGACATAAATCTGAATTAGATAAATGACACCTAGCCCACTTAACATTAGATTTCAAACCACCTTTGAGAATAAGCCAAATGAAACTCTTAATTCTATGAGGAATTTTTAAAGACCAGAGCCGCTTCCAAGTGCCAGCTTTAGGCGCTTTCTCCTGCAGATCCTCAATCAAACAGTAAGCAGTCTTGGTTCAAATGATGCCATTACTAGTAAGGCGCCAACTCACTGTATCTTGATCCAACATATTATCTGGAGGTAAAACACTTTCAGTTTCAGGCTTCACATGATCAGGAAGGATATGTGCAATAGCATTTAAGTCCCACCCACGACCATCGTGAGAGAAATTGGCAACACAATAATTTTGACAATGCAAAGGAATATCCCCTAAGACAACATCACCGGTAATAGTATTCGAAGGTAGCCACCTGTCATGCCAAAAGGAAACACTACTTCCTCTTCCCATATTCCACTTTAGTCCTTGAGCAAAATCCCCCTAAGTGGAGGTGATAGCACGCCAAATGTTAGACATGTGCAAGCGAGGGATAATAGAAGGAAGATACTCTGATCCACAATGATATTTACCACGCAACACTCGAACCCATAAGGCATATGGTCTGTGAATAAGACCCTAATTGAGCTTCATTATCATAGCTTTATTGAAACTATAAAGATTTTTGAAGCCCCAACCACCCATGTGCTTAGGCAGAGTAAAATCATCCCAAGATACCGTATGCCAAGCCTTCTTGCCAGGTTTATCTCCCCATACAAACTCACGTCAATACCTCTCAATTCTAAGACAAACCCCTTTAGGAAGTAAAGTGGATTGCATAGTGTAAGAAGGCGTAGCTTCCGGGACAACTTGAGCAATAGTTATGCGACCAGCAAAGGCTAAGGAGTCAGTTTTCCAAGAGCTAAGCTTACGTTGGACATGTTCAAGGATGTAGTCATAATCTTGCTTTCGTTGCCTAGAATGCAAGATGGGAATACCAAGATACTTGCCCAAATCAGTAGACAGAATAAAACTAGATTGAGCACATAAAGCAGCAGTACGGGAGGAATGGAAATTCCGAGAAACACAAATGCGGTTTTTTCAACACCGACTTTCTCACCTGAAAAGTTACAAAAAATATCCAAGCAATGCATCATTGTCTCTAATTGAGCACTAGTAGCCTTACCAAACAGGAGTAAATCATCTGCAAAGAAGAGATGAGTAATAGGAGGTCCCCCGTGAGATAAAATGATCGGATGACAGTTCCCCTGAATCCTAGTCTCTTCAATCAGGTGACCAAGGCGCTCCATGCACAACACAAAGAGATAAGGGGATAAAGGATCCCCCTCCCTAATCCCTCTGGATGGAGCAAATTCTTCAGTAGGCTCTCCGTTGACAAGGATTTTGAATGAACAAGTAGAGATACACTGGAAAATAAGCTGGCACAAATTATCATTAAAACCAATATCCTAAAGAGTATAAAAAATGAACTTCCAACTTAAGCGGTCATAAGCCTTCTCCAAATCCACTTTAATAGCCATAAAACCATCTTTCCTCCGCAGATATCTCATGGAATGAAAAATTTCTTGGGCAATGATGATATTATCTGTACCTTGATGACCAGGGATAAAGCTACACTGGTTAGGACTAACAAGCAAGTCCATAAGCCCTCTCATTCGATTAGCTATAATTTCGTCACAATTTTATAAGTGACATTACAAAGGCTAATAGGATGATATTGCTTAACAAAAGCAGAGTGATCCACCTTAGGAATAAGAGAAATGAGCGTTTGATTAATCTCAACAATTTTATGAGGGAAAGAAAATACCATTTTCACAAGATCACAAACAGAAGAGCCAATTTTATCCCACTGAGATTGAAAAAATATAGGATGAAGGCCATCAGGCCCCGGAGATTTCCAAGGCCCCATACCACACACTGCAGAGTAAATCTCGACGTTTGAAGGAATATCATGAACACTATCTAGACTCTCAGTTGATAATCTAGGGAACATATTAACACCCTGCCACCTAACATAATTATGACTGCCATAATAGATACTTCTAAAATAATCCAAAACCGTAGCTTTTATAGAGTTAGGATCCGTAACAATATCACCATTATCTCTAGTCAGAGCAAAAATTTATTTTGCCTCCTTCTTGCCAAAGTGCTCATGTGAAAAAATCGGGTATTCCTATCCCCAAAAGCTAACCAATCCAAACAGAATTTATGGTACCAATAAGCCTCCTCCTGGACAAGGATAGATTGGTATTCATCCCAAAGTTTCTTATACAACTTGTCTAAACCTCCATGCTGACACATTTTTTGCTGATTGTTCACACATTGTAAACAAGCCATCACCCTACGCTTGCGCTGAAAAATGTTCCCAAAAATATTGTCATTCCACGCCAAAACGCCTTGTTGGAAAATAGTCAGTGCTTCAAGCCAAGGACGACCCTCTTTCCAAGCATCCCCAACAACCTAATTAAATGAATTATGCTCTAACCAAGAAGCCAAAAACTTGAAAGACCTAGAAGAAGGAACTTGCACAACGGGATTAACATCCAAAAGGAGAGCCTTATGGTCCGAGCAAAACGAAGGAATGTGAGTAATAGTTGAGGATGGAAAACACTTCTGCCAAGCCATATTCCCCACACCCCTATCTAGCCTCTCCTTAACGCCTCTCCACTCCTAAGTAAAAGGAGGACCAATAAAGCCAAGGTCAATAAGACTACAAGCATTCAGAGCCTCACAGAAGCAGGTCATGTTTCTAGAATTAGGACGAGCCCCACCAAATTTCTCCTCTGGAGAACTATAGGAGTTGAAGTCTCCAATAACAATCCAGGCTTCAGTAATGGAAGAAGCAAGGGTGCTCAGACTATGCCATAACTCCTCCCTAGCCAAAGGACGAGGGGAAGCGTAAACCACAGTAAGAAGCAACGGAGGAGAGTTATCAAAAGGAGATATACGTCCATGAATGAACTGGAAATGATCACACACTATGTCCACCTTTTTGGTGTATGCACTAGAGGCCTATATGTTTTATTCTGAACATCCACCACTTGTATCATGTTATTTTATAAAGGAAATTTATTCTTTTAGAATATAATAAATGTATTTAGAATAGTAAGCTTAAACTTCATAAGAAATCAAGTGGATGACTTGATCGTGAGATCTTATGAAGAACTATTCTTAAAAGGGTCCCTGGTCGAACATCTTCTTAGGACAAAAGATGCATTTAGACTAGTATGTGAGTTCATTGATGATCACATCTCACGAATCATGGATATGAGATATCATGTGCTCACATAGATACATATTAAGAGTAATGGTGTACAGGACTGACCCACCTTAAGAATGTTGCATGGTTGTTACATAAGTGTCATGAACGTTACTTAAATTGATAAATATTATATGAAGTCCTTCGACCTGAAAGCACTACGATTCCTACATAAGGAATTGTGTGTTTTAAATATCATCAAACGTTGCCTGTAACAAGGTGATCATAAAGTTGGTATTTGGACATATAATAAATTATGTGGTGTAATGTGAGTGACCTAGATGGGATTTGTCCCTCCTATGTAACAAAAGTTATATCTATAGCCTCTTGATAAAGTTAGACTACAAAATGCATGGCCATGCTCAGGAGGATAAACATGAGATGTTTATTTTCTGTATAGTCTACTTGGGGATAAAGAAAAACATAATTGAACTATACAAGGTTGACACATTCCATGCCCTTGTGTTCAATTAGATATTTGGACAAAGGGACATATCATATAAATTATTATCATAAAATAGGATTCGTCAAAGTTGTTGATAATCTCAATATTTGGGTAATAGTGATGTATTGCTAGATACGGCTCACTGTTTATGATATTAAATATAAAAAGGGTTTTATTTTAATATCATAACCAAATATTAAAAGCCTATTGGGTCACACGCATACAACAAGCCGCTAGGAAAGATAGTAATTCTAATTTGATTAGAATTATAACATAATGGGTCAGGCCCATATATGCTAGGGTTAATAAAGTGAGGGGGTAAAACCCTATCCACCACTCTATAAATATAGCATAAGATACATTACCCACAATATACAAGAAATCGCTCTTACTCTCTAAACGCTACTAGCAGAGTTGAGGAGGGTTTTCTAGTTCGGCTGTTGGCGTGGACACCACTAGAGACGTGGCTGCTATTGCCTCGTTTAGCAATTCATAAAAAGGTATGTCATTATGTTTATGCCTTTTATGCCTTAATTCGTGTTTTCGCATTAACGATCATAACAAGGGAGGGAATCCATTTATTTTGCTGCACCCTGACCACATGCTTGATTCCCTTCACACCTTACAAGAATTATCCTTCCAGAGTAACCAAATTTCACCTGAAAAGCCAAGATCCTGAATCATATGATAACAACTGAAACCCAATTTGCGAATAATACGATCCGCTTGAAACACCATTAACCCGTGGTTCATAAATAGCCAGAATATCAAAGCAAAACTTGTAACGTCCTAATTTCTCAATTCAAGAATAGTGTCCGTTGGAAACACTAATCCGAATTTCTGAAATTATTTTGCGCATTTCGAGTATCAATATACATTCACGTAAGGCTTAAGCAATCCAACGCTTGCTTAGGCTTCCACGAAATTCATACATCAAAAGTTCAATATTAATTCTAAACTAAAGCATAGGGAATGAACCTACACTTGAGTGTTATGGTTCATAAAACTCTTACCGGAAATCCGGCAGAGTTTCCCCTGAAAATTGGACATTTCCCAATTTTACAACTTAACCTGAAACTCAGAAAAATACCAATACAGTTTATAATATCATCATATAGTATCAATCTACCATAAGGCCTCCATGGCCAAACCAAAATCAACACATTACTACCTAACTAATCTTCTAATTTACAAATACAATTCTTGACATTTTACTTCAATTGAGTCCTCTACTCTTGCTTCAAGAGCCTGTACCACAACCTGCACAACTGAAAGTAATTCCCACAGCGTGGTATGAGACTACGTCCAAGTGAGTGAAATAATAGTGTGCGCAGTGTGGGGAGGCAATACAGCAAACACAATGATGTACAAAGCTAAATCAATTCAGAAAAACCTTCGTGATGACCGTCCAATACATATAACGTTAATCAAAGAATAGTAATTATGAGTGCAAGGATGATCATGCAATAGATATTCAGTCATATATGTCATGCCACGTAATTCAATCAAAATCTCCGACAAAGAGCAATCAAGTGTGTAACCCACACCCAAGTGTCTTTTCACTATTACCATCTTTTGAGCGCTCGACAATATGACCAAGGACCGTCGTCCAGGGCCACCCTCATTAAGTTTTAATTAGACAAACAAGGATGCTATGTATGAAATTCATTTTTAATGGAGGAATCTCATTCACCCCTTGGCCTAGGAGCAAATGCGATTACCTCTCTTGTGACATGAATCCAAGGACCGGAGACAAAGCCTCAGAAACGTGAGTCCAGGGATCAACCTCATTAATTCACATGAGTTCTAGTACCGGAGACAAAGTCTCAGAAACGTGAGTCCAGGAACCAACCTCATTAATTCACATGAGTTCAAGGACCGGAGACAAAGTCTTAGAAACGTGAGTCCAGGAACCAAAAGTCTGAGTATAAAACATGATCAATTTAAACATGAAATCCAAGGACCCAAAATAATTCCTTTCGAAACATGAAGCCCATGGATTCAAAGTCATTAAGTTCAACATGAGGTCTAAAAGACCCAAAATCCTTTCCTTTCAAAGTATGTGTAAATGGGACTTAGAACATGATAATAAGTCCATGAACATGAGTGTATGCATAAATGAACAACATTTCAAGGTTACAACATCACAATCATCAATTTCACCAAAAATCCCCAAATCCCCTAACCTAGGGTTTGAGCCAAAAATCATATATTCAATCAATCCATTCTAGGTTTTCATAAAATCAACTATAATCAACAATAATAGCAATGGGAGAAATAATAGGGGACATACAATGGAATACAATCAAGAAAAGTGAGTGAGAACCACCACTCACCTCAAAGGAGTAACAATGGAGGAAGCGGAGGAAGAAGATGGTGGAGGAATAGTGGAAACCCAAGCCTTAGAAATGATGGAGCACCTTCAATCAAGCCCTTCTTCTTGTTTCTCAACCTTTATCTCTCTAAAAACCCTCTCCCTCTCTCACTAGAAGCCCTAGAAAGAAGGAGAAATGAAGAAAAATGAAGAAAAAGAGGCGCTGTCACGGTTTTTAAACGAAAAGGACGCGTTCAGGCGCTCCTGGGCGCTCCAGCGCGCGAGTCAGCGCGTTGAGAACGTAAACCTGATGTTTGAGGGTGCAAAAGAGCTCGGAATACTATCATGTAATATATCAAACTGAAGCCCTGGAAATAAGCTTTCTAATGAAAGTGGAATCACCCTAATTGGACACCCTTGGATCTAGATATTTGCGAATTAGTGCACCAAGGTCATTAGGCCTAAAACCCAAAATTAAGCAACAACCTCGGTTTGTGCCCCTCTTGGCTCCGATTCAATTCTCTCCTTCTTAAACCTAATTCCTCTCCATGAAAACCTTCTTCTAACTTAGTTCTTCTCATCCAAACCCTTCCCCCACTCTAATTAAATTACCAACCCCTTCCTAATTTCATATCTTAAGCTCCAATTCCTCATTACGTTCCTAATTCTCTAACCCTTGGCTAAAACCATAACCTAAACCTTCTTTTAAAATTCCTAAGCCTTAGTTTGGGATGTTACAAAACTTAACTAGATCATGGACAAGAGCAGGAAAAGAACGTGAACCTGCACTACGAACATTCCATGATAAAAGCTTCATAAAAATGACAAAAAGAGAAGAAGAAATGTAGCCGAGAAAAGCTACGCTCTGTCTTGCTGTGATCCAGGCTGGGAAAGATCTCCATTCAGAGACTCATGCTCAACGTCCCTTAATCCAGGAAAAACTGGGGGAGTATTAGCTCCATCAACAACCATAAGTTGAGTAACATCTGGAGGCCTACTATTACAAATCTCTAATTCGCCTTCTGGGCCCCTAGCTTTGGGTTAAAGAAAATAGTATTTTCAAAGACCAAACCATGAACATTATTGAAGTATTTTTTTCATGAATATTATTGGTGTAAATAGATTTTATATTGAATTGATGTATTCTGTTTATTATGAATATAAGTGTTTGATATTTTATAATAATTTAAATTTTATCATATCATCTCTAAAACTTAATATTTTTTAAAAATAAAATAAATAGTAAAAGAGTCATAAAGAACTAATTAATAGTACAGAATCTATAAAATATTTGAGGGGACCGAAACAATATTTAATAAAATATATTATATGGGACCTATATAGTTAATAAAAAATTTTAAAATTCTTTGTAGGCAGGGGGAGGGGACGTGGCCCCTGCCAGTCCCCTTAGCTACGCCTATGCGTACTTGTGATGGTATTTTTTGTAACACCTCTTACTTTCGTTAACGAATATTTGTAATTATGTAAAAGTTTGATTATTTTAAAGTTTCATTGCTCTCACTCTTCCGTCATTGTCAGTCTTAAAGTTTGAATTCTTTTAAATTTTTTATTTCTTTAAAGTTTGGTAGGACCCATATAAATTTTAATTAATCACATGAAGTGTGTTGGAAAGAGTGTGTTGTTAGCACTCCTCATATCATTAATTTAAAAGTTTCATGATTCAGTTACTATTTAATTTATTATTATCCTAAAATAGGAGTACTTATTTTCAATTAAAACCTTTTTAAATATTCAATGGGTTTAAAAATTATATCCAATGAAGTGTAAGATTTTAGATTTAAATTTTGAGCTAGAATTAAATTCAGACTATTTCAGCCCAACCAATTTTATATAAAAGTGGGTTTAACCAGCATTATAATCCACTAAAATAGTGAAAAAACTTACATAATAATCAGGTTTGGGCATCACTTTGAAAGCTTAAATTGAATCCACGCTTTTTTGAGCCCGTTATAGCCTACGGCCCACATTAGACCAACCATGCTGGGTTGGGTACCCTTTTTGCCAGCTATATTTTCAATTGTTTCTAGATATTTTTAATATAAATTATATTATTTCAATATTTTTATTATAATTCATACTCCCTTGTTACTTTTTATAAGACACATCTGACCGAATCACACAAACGAATAAAAGTGATGAAAGTTAATTAATTTTATTTGGATTTTAAAAATTATTTTAGCTTTCTAATTTTACTTTTTTTAATATCATTAACTAACTCTATTATCATTTGATAGTTGAAAAGACATTAAAGCTCATAAGAACAAATATGGAAAATAGTAATAAATGTTTTCTTGAAATTGTAAAGTGACTTATAAAAATGAACACACAATTTCTAAAAATTGCCTTATAAAAGGAAACTGAGGGAGTATATTTTTTCATTTTTTACCAAATTTAATTTTGGGTGTCTTATTAAATTTATTTATTGGGTTTCATTTAGTCATGACAACTTGTTGACTTGATACTAACTACCTTTTTTAATATTCATTGTCCATTTAAATTTTCTAAAATAGAAAAAAAAATCCTTTTCATTTTTTTTCCAGAATTTAAACTTTACTAGTCCATACTTATTTTGTAAAAAACTATATTGGTTTGTTTGAGGATGTCAAAGTCGATCGCCCAACCAAAAATGGGCTGGGACGGGTTGGCCCGCCAAATAAAATGTTCTGACATATACAACTCATCCTGTTTTAAGGCGGGATGGAAGATGGAACTGCCCAAAAATAAAAAAATTAAAATTAATATAGGCAACGTCTAGGGTGAAACACCTTCTGGGTGACACACCAGTGTTTCACCCTCTCTCAGCCATTAGATTTATTTGTTTTTTAATCAACGGTTCTTATGTGTTGCCTAGGGTGTCCCTCGCTCAAATCACAACAACGATGTTCTTACATTGATTAAAATTATGATATTCAACTCTATTATAACACAGGTACGTACTGCGATGAATGTAACCAACTGAAAAAAAAACCTAACCTTTATTCACCCGCAACAGTGTGATTTTGGTAGCAGGGAAACCACCAAGAAGCAGAAGTAGATAGTCCTTTAATACACAAATCGGATCTCCTAACCTTGTGTGGATAAGTTGCTCTTCATAATGTTTGTAAGTAAAATCAAAGTTGGTGGACTAGCGTTGCGGGCTGGTCCGACCCGACCAGCTTGTTGGTCCATCGGGTTGGGCGAGGTGGGTTGGTGGGATGGAGGGACCTAACCCACCATTTTTGGCGGATTGGCTTGCCGGGCCAACCCACTCTGGCATCCCTAACTTTGATTCTCATTTGGATGTAAAGGAGCACAATTGAAGTCAAACTATATATTATTTTCTTACCTTTTTTATTCTTATCTTTTTTTTTATTTCTACGAGATATTTTAAATATATTTAAAGTTATTTTGTAACATCCCAAAATTTAGAAATCTAGAATTATAATTAAAATACATATAATTATATTCCGATGACGTTAGCTGTAAAAATAGAAGTTTTATAATAATAGTAAATATTAATATAACCGTATTTATGATATAATAATAATATAATATTATAAATATTAGGAGAGACGTCAGATTATTAAGATTGCAATTAAAATTAATTGTTATAAATATGGTAATTATTATATTAATATAATAATATCAAGATTAATAATGATAATCTTATGAGAGAGATATGCTTTAGTATTTTAATTTAGGATTGGATATTAAAATAGGAATAATGAGATCACGATGATTAAAGACAAGGATTAATAATAAATTTAGAATAAGGTTTAATTATAAGATTTGAAGTTGAGTGTAGATGGATAAGGATTCTGTAACATCCTAATAATTTCTAAAATAAATGAATAAATAAAATACTATAGGATTTATGTAGGAATAATAATAATAATAATAATAATAATAATAATATATTTATTATTATGCTCAGAAAAAGTATTATTTAATTAAAAAGGGAGACAGGTGGGTCGGAGTAGACCCAACCCAGTTAGATATTTAAATAAGGGGGTCATCTATTTCACCCTAGTCTTCTTTAAAACGTCAGATAACCAACTCTAGGGGGAGAGAAGCGACTTTACAAGGGAGAGGTGCAGAAGTGTAGATCGTCGGAAAAATCCTGCCTTTCATGTTTGATCGTCATCTCTAAGGTACCGGGGGGGGGGGAGAGGTGCGACTATATATGTATGCTGGAGTGCTTGGGTAGTGAGGGCAACCATAAGTCCCTCTAGGATCCCTAAATTTTGAAATATGAATGATGAATCGTCTGTATTTATGTTGAAATTCGTGTGTTTAATGCCTATTGTTATGTTCTTACTGAATTTGAGAGTGGAGAGCGAGACTGTCGAAAATGGGTTAAATTAGGATTTGGGGGTGAGAGTTCCTAATTAATCGATTGTTGATTTTATAGTAATCTGTTGAAATAATTGATGAATTCAGTGAATTTAATCGGTAAAAACGTGCTTAAACAAGTTAGGAACTTAAAGAATTGAGTAGGGATTGAAGAAGAGGGTTGAAAAGGGGCAAAAACGTAGGAGCAGTCGTGTTTTGCGACACTTAAGCTCCACCCTGCGCTCAACGCAGGGTGGAGCGTAGCTCCCTGGAATCTGCGCTTCACTTGCGTTGAGCGCAGAGTGAAGCGCAGCACGCGGATCAACTTTTAAATTCAATTTCAACAGATTCCTTCCAAATTTCAGATAGCTTTCCTTAAAAACGTGAAATTGAGATGGATGTTTATTTAATATATGAATTGTTTTATGGAATTGATGAGATTAAATTGGATGTATAGAGTGTATTAACTGTGGCATGAAGTATTGTGGTGTGAGTATCTTATGTGATGTTCTATGTTTATAATATTCGTTATGTGATGTGGAGTGATTAGAGTAGAAGAGATGGTATGAGATGTATGTGAAATGATGATGATGCATTGAGCATAGAGATTGTGTGAGAGATATGTGAAATGATGATGATGCATTGAGCATGAGCATATGATGTATGAGACGCATGAGATACATGAGTAGCCAGACGTGGCTAAAAATATCCTAGCCCAAAGAGGGGGCGACGAGCAGGGTGGAGACCATGATGGGAGACATCTGATGCATAACTCCAAGAGGGAGTGTTTTACAATGCGACTCACCTAGCCCATAAGAGGTGGGTGATGGTGGGAGGGAGCGGGTGTCTTTGCACGGGCCCATAGAGGGGGTGCAACCTACCAGCCAAGAGGGCATTTAACGGTAGGGCCATCATTGGTAACAACTAAGGGGATTGATGAGGTGCGCCCATTGTGCGGAGTTCCAAATCATGACTCTTAGGAAGAGGCATTGTGCATGAGCATAGAGTGAGCATACTTGTCATTTTATGATTGTTTGAGAAGTGTGAATTATATATTTGTGTGAAATTAATGTGTTGAATGTAAAGAGTGTGGATTGAGATGAATGATGATATGTATGATGATGGGTGAGAATAAGGGTAGCCTTCTGTATTGCATGTATATGTTTGCATTCTTTTCCTCACCGTACTCTTATGTGGTTTTTATAGGTGATGAAGATGACACTCAATGTACCGAATTTTAAAGAGACAGGGTCTCGCTCTGATACGTGTGACATTGGGGCTTAGTGTTTAGGAACTTGTTCTTTCATTTTGATATGTAGAGATTTAAGGAGATTGTTTTTAAGGGTCTTACATGGCCAAGACGTATTTTTATTATGTTGATAAATTAGTTTTCGAAAACATTGTTTTTACTTTTATGGAAATTTAGTTGGATTTGGATTCAGTAATTGTTTAAATGAAGAATGTGAACCTTTTTACCTTAATGTTGACTATAATTTTCCTTATAATTTAACTTGATGATTGTATTATCATTTGGGGGTAGAAGGGTGTCACATATTTACTATGTATAATTGCCTTTCAGGTAACTTGTGACATATAGAGATGTTGTGGGGTTAAATTTTCACTCTTTCCTATACATGCATAGTCTAGTATTGAACCCAATTAGTTTTAAGAAATTTTATTTGTACAATCAAATTATACAAAAATCCATATAACACAGAGAGATAAATGAAAAAAAGTATGAGAATTGATCGGTGTTGTGATAAAGAGAAAAAGGGAAAAATGTATTGTATGATAGATTATTGTATATATTAATTATATCAACAATATATCTCATTAGTTTCTGTTGACTAGTTTTTTTTTTGTTTTTCCAATTTTATCCAAGCCAAATAAAGTTGGTGCCGTGGGAACACTCTCTAAAGCCTTAATTTTGAAAATTTTAGGTTCCCTAGAATTCTAACTCAAAAAAAGTTATATGGAAATAGATATAGACCTATGATTTGAACCATTAAAGATAATCAAATCTATTTACACACATACCAGGTAAACTCCAACCTTTTATTTTAACTATTATTGTAATTTAACTATATTAGATTTCACGATATAATGAGAAAAAGTATTAACTTAGGCAAAAGTAGGGGGAGAAAGTAACACTTATCTTTATCCTTTAGGACTATGAGCAAATTAAACCATTGGAGAGGAAAATAATTGCTGGTTTGTGTTTTGTTCTATGTGTAACGTCTTAATTTCTAAACTCAGAAATAATGCCTGTTGGGAGCACTATTTTCAATCACTTAAGTAACCCAACATTTACATAAGCACAAGTATAGGTACATGAATGATCTTACTAACAACATCATGTACATGCCGACTGATGAGATTCTGGCAAGCGTACCAAAATTTCAGCAGTATAATAGTAAGTATGAATTTATCGTATCCACAGGGAACGGTTCGCTTCGTATTCACTCGTGATCAGATTATCAAGTAGAAAACGGTATTTGAGAATTTGTGGTGAGGAAAGTAAATTTGCATAAAAGAAAGAGACGATTGAGAGAAGATAAAATACTTTACTTGGATTAGGATTGAACTTCGTATCATCACACCCCTTATGCATATGAATCCCAATATTATTTATTAATATATTTCTATAATACCTTAGTCAAACTATGTTATCCCCTGCCGGTGTCCCATATCACAAGATACTCAAAAGTAATTCATGCGGGTTCTCCCAAGCGACAAATTATCCTGACTTGATTGCTTTATCTTTCCGTTCGTTAACACTATCAATTCGCCCCATAGACCCATAGTGTCAGCTATGAAGAGATTGTCTACTTCTTCTTCAATGATCACTTTCTCCTATGACCCTATAGTAACTACTATGAGTACTTTTACCAATCAGAATTTTAGGTGTCCTATGTCTAGGCTTTCCCAAACTCGTTGTTAATTTTATAGAAACATCTGTCACCTGAAAAATTTCCTTGAAATCCTGATTCCTAAAAAATTTAAAAAATCCTAAAAATAAAAGAAAAAACAAATAAAATGCTGAAAATGTACGACATAACAAAATGATGTGTCAGCGGGGAATATATACAGTACATATCAGAATAAAAGAAAAGAAAAGAAAAATAAAAGAAAAGAAAAGGAAAAGAAAAGCACCAAATCAAAAACAAATCAGTCCTCCATGTCAGCTGCTCCATCTCCAGCTGTTCCATCCTCCCCTGGAAGAATAGGCCCGTCCCCAGGCCACTGTAGATAATCACTGAACTGATCAGGGTGCATGCCTGGGTATGGGTCCGAGCGAGTCTGATAATGTAGATCCTGAAAATGGACTGCCGCTCGGTAGAGACTGGACAACTGAACCTGCATATGTGTGTTCTGGGCAAGGAGCTGTTGAGCCCAGACTGGAGGCTACATGTTTGCTACTGGTGGTGATGGTGGTGGTGCCTCTGGCTGCTGCTGCTGCTACTCGTCATCATCCTCCTCTACATGCTCCTCAGCAGGGATGCAGTAGGTCTCTATATATCCTTTAGTCATGGGTCTCAAAATGCGTATTGTAGGATGCACCTCAACATCCCTAGACCTGCAGAGGGTTGTGATAAGTGATGGGAAGCCGAGACTGATCCTGGAAGTTTCATTGCGCTGCTCAACAGAAAATATAAAATCTATTATCTTCTATGAGATGACACTGGCGATGTCAATGTCTGCGCTAGTAATGATGCTGTAGAGGAGGTGTGCTACTGGCATGATGACATCTGAAACATGTCCTCTAGGAGTGACGTTGGCTAGCACCAACACTGTCCACATCTGTGTGATGGCTGTCATATCACGCCTGAGAATGCGAGCAGCCTCTCTATATGCATTCCTCTCGAAGGAACGACCTCGCAGGTATAGACATTCTGCGGTCTGAATATCCAGGGGATCATTTCCGTGGATCCCCATTGCTCTCATCCTTTCACGGTGCTGGCACACTCTGAGTCCTCTATGCTCGGGCCATGGGAACTGTAACAGAGCATTGATCGCATTGAGACCATAAGAAATCACCCGCCCTCAAACATAAGACTCCCGCCTAGTATGAATGTCATTGGCCTCAATAGCATTCGCATAAAATTCCCTAACACTGTTAGGGTCAAAGTAATCATCTGGACGGCTGAGGCGGACCCAGTTCCTTATGACTATCTCCACTCTGAAGTCCTCATATTCGCTAGGCTGCAATGACACTGGCCTCTCTTTGATGAAGTTACAGTCCATCAGTGAACTATAAGCTTCTGAGGACTTAGCATCCTTGAATCTGTGAGCATCAAACTCAGGGTCCTCTTGGGGTGCCTCTCTAGCTCTCTTGGCACCCCTTTACCTCTACTGGAGGTTCCTGCTCCCTTAGTAACTTTGGTGCAAGCCATCTGCAACAATTTTAAACCAAGATCATTTCTATGCAAATAATAATAGGTTACTCATAATTAATGAAATAAGTGGCCAATTTAATTCAAGAATCAGAGCAATCAACCAATCAAGCACTTGCACAAAAAATCTTGATTTTAAAGTTACCCAATGCCAATTAATTAATTTATTAAGAGCATGCTAAAGTGATCAATTAAAGCAGTCCTAATTATTTTTTAAAGAACATGGCATACAGATTGGTAACAAAAATTAAGCTAAAAAATCATGTTAACATGCAATAAGGCACAGTTATTCATGCATGGGCATGCAAAATATGAAGCATTCTAAGCATACATGCACCAAACAGAGCAACTTGCAAAAATTTATTGAGCACTTCAAAAACTACCACCTAAGTACACCAAAATATATCAATAAACATACCAAAGCAACAAACATACTAAACAAAGACTCTATTGACAAATTTCTTAATTTAAAAAGGTCCTAAGAGCCTAAGTTTTCTATCCTAAGGTTTTTCTCAAATAAATGAAAAGCTGAAAATTTCAATTGGTGCAAATTAATTAAAACTATAAAAACATACCTGGTGTAGCCTCAGAAATTGGAAGAAAGTAGAAATTGAAGTGAAAAAGGTCAAAGATAAGGATGAGTTTATCGTATCCATAGGGAACGGTTCGCTTCGTATTTACTCGTGATCCGATTATCAAGTAGAAAACGATATTTAAGAATTTGTGGTTAGGAAAGTAAATTTGCATAAAAGAAAGAGACGATTGAGAGAATATAAAATACTTTACTTGGATTAGGATTGAACTTCGTATCATCGCACCCCTTATGCATGTGAATCCCAATATTATTTATTAATATATTTCTATAATAACTTAGCCAAACTATGTTATCCCCTTCCGGTGTCCCATATCACGAGATACACAAAAGTAATTCATGCAGGTTCTCCCAAGCGACAAATTACCCTAGTTTGATTGCTCTATCTTTCCGTTCGTTAACATTATCAATTCGCCCTATAGACCCATAGTGTCAGCTATGAAGAGATTGCCTACTTCTTCTTCAATGATCACTTTCTCCTATGACCCTATAGTAACTACTATGAGTACTTTTACCAATCAGAATTTTAGGTGTCCTATGTCTAGGCTTTCCCAAAATCGCTGTTATTTTTATAGAAACATCTGTCACCTGAATCCTAAAATTAACCTATAAAGAGAATTCACATTAAGCAACGTATAAAAGTACCGATATTATAGAATAGGGATTCATAAATTATAAAGAGAATTCACATACATTTGGTGATTGAATCAACTACATTAAATCCTATTGAGACGTTTAGCTACGCATGGTAGCCATTACAACCCAATGGAGAAGCTGTCACCTTGCTCCAATCCTAGCTCTGCCTTTGTCGTCTCTCTAATCTCCTTCCTAAATGCTCCTTTCCTAACCTCTGTAGACTCTGTAAACCCTCCCTTGATCTGTACAAAAGGGTCCTATTTATAGGCTAAGGAAAACTATTTTAAATCTGGAGGAAATCTGTTTTGAAAATAGATCTGAAAACAGATCTAAAACTAATTCGCGTAGCTGCGCTTTATCTGCGCTCAGCGCATTTGCAGTGCAAGAAACATAAACAAATTATGATACTTGCGCTTCACTTGCGCTAAGCGCAAGTGAAGCGTGGAACGCGTAACTGATTGCTCTGTTTCCTCTTTTAACAGTTTGATTTCTTCCTGATCTTATCCTTGTTTGCTTGGCTTTCCTTGTTTCCCTCTTTTTGATCTGATTCTGTGATTATTCTGCTCTTTGAATTTAAATTGGGAAGTTATTCGCAGAATCCTTGTTTAAATGGCAGCTGATCTTATCTTTATTTGCTCTAATTTAAACTTCAAATTAGCAGATCCTCTCCCCAATTAATGCTATCTTTTTTCCTCATTCGAATATTCTCATAAATCTGCAAATTGAATAGATTTTCTATTAAAATAGCATCAAATTCAAATTCTAATCAAATAATCACAATTATTATTAAAAAGGGATTATTTTGGGGCATAAATTACTATTTAAGCCTTGATAAGTGCAGTAAAAATACAAAAATTTATCATATAATTTGCACTTATCACCGACTAGGGCTCAAATTCAATAAGTCAATAGGCAACAGGATATAGCCATACATGCGTCCTTAATTCCAAATACAACCCATAGGTTCCACATGTACTGCTCTATCCCATCAAAATACATCAAATCATGCCTATACAAAAGAGTTCAAAATACATCACAACTAATCAAAGGGATGGCTGTCACTAGGCCCACAATACTCCTATTGGCCTCCATTGTGTACAAAAGATCCCTGCACATCTGAAAGTAAATTCCCACAGAGTGGGATGAGACTCCCGTCCCAGTGAGGTGACAAATATGTAGCGGGAAAACAATTATGAGTATGCAGCAGATAAGACCATTCAACATCTCAAGAAATAAACACAATAATAACACATCAAAGTTAGTCCCGAAGTATTTTACCCAACACCCAAGGGTTCTTTCCACTTTACATGAGGCTAGACTGAGCTCAGACTAACAGGAACCGTCACTCCTGAAGGCCATAAGGCCTTACCCAATTAACCTGATAGATTCAAACATGATCACTTGAATTTTAACATGAGTCCATGAACCAATACAAAGTATTAAAACACGAGTCCATGTACCAAATCTTGAATTATTAACATGAGGTCAGAAGGCCCAACTGATTACATGAGGCCCTTAGACCCAAAAATACTTTCATGAGGTCCTAAGACCTAAAAACCTTTCCTTTATCATTATTAGGGTTAGGAATGTGAAATATTATCAATAATCATTATATAATGAAAGTAAACATGAGAGCAAGTCATTCTTGGCATATTCCAAAAACCCTAACCTTGCTTAAGCCACATGGGATGGCTAAACTAACATATCATAATCCAACATTCACACAATCCATCGTATAATCATCAACAAGCAATCAAAAGAAAGGGAATAGAAGGAGTGGGGTCATTTAATGAGAGCTCCCTAGCATGAGAGTGAGTGTGTGGTCAAACTCACCTTGTGGATAGATGAAGAGATTGAGAAGAAGGAATGTTGGGGATGAGGGGAACCAAAAGAGAGCTTGATCTTGATGGTTGGGGGTCTTCCTTGAGCTTCAACGGAACTTCCTCTCACTAGAATTTCTCTCCCTCTCTCTCTCTAGGATATCGAAAGGAAGAAAAAGAATCAATGAAAATCGTGCCCTAATTAATGCTTTTAAGTCTGTAAGTGGACTCTCGCTTAAACGAGCTATTCTCGCTTGAGAGAGAACCTCAGGATCAAATTCCCCTTCTCATTCTCGCTTGGGCGAGAGGCTTCTCGCCTGAGCGAGAATGGACCAGAAAATGACCCCTCTCTGGAAGATTCTCGCTTAGGCGAGAACCATCTCGCTCAAGTGAAAATGTCCAGAAAGCCCTCTAAATTCCTCTGTTTCTCACTTGAGCGAGGCCCTTCTAGCTCAAGCGAGATATGTAGAATCCCAAATTCTTTATTTTTGCTACATAATTTGCTCAAGCAAGCCTGTCCTCGCTTGAGCGAGAGTACTGTAACTTGATTTTCTTGCTTAAGGCTCTTAGTGCTTTTCTTACCTATTCCTTACCTTAGTTCCTCATTAATATCCTAAAAATCACTATCCTACAATCTCTTATTAGTTATGACTATTAATTAGCGGGATGTTACAATTCTACCCCCTCAAAAAATTTTGTCCCTAAAATTGACCAAAGAAGGAAAGCAATGACTTAAAATCTCTTACCTCAATTGAATAACTCCGGAAACTAAGAGCGGAGATCCTCCTCCTTTTCCCAGGTTGCCTCCTCAGGCGACTAACCCTCCCAAAGCACCTTCGCTAACGGAATGGTCTTGTTTCTTAGGGTTTTGACACTTCGGTCAATAATCTATGCAGGTCTTGTGGGAATCATCAGATCTTTCCTTAATTGTACTGATTCTGAAATTATGATGTGGGAGGAGTCATGGACATGCTTTCTGAGTTGTGACACATGGAATACATCATGAATATTGGCCAAGTGGGGTGGAAGGGCTATTCTGAATGAGAGGGGACCAATCCTTTGCAAGATTTGGAATGGACCAACAAAAAGGGGATGCAACTTCTTGGCCTTAATGGCCCTACCAATGCTGGTGATGGGAGTGACTTTCAGAAACACATGATCACCCTCGTCAAACTCTAGGTCTCCCCTCCTCTTTTCAGCATAACTCTTCTGCCGGCTTTGGGCAGTTACTAGTTTCTCCCTAATTCTCTTAATCTTATCTGTGGTTTCCTGCACCAACTCCAGACCTAACAGACCTCTCTCTCCCACCTCACACCAACACAGAGGTGACCTACATCTCCTACCACACAAAGCCTCATAGGGTGCCATACCTATACTGCTATGGAAACTGTTGTTGTAGGCAAACTCTATGAGTGATAGGTACCTATCCCAATTACCCTTCTCCTATAAAACACAAGACCTAAGCATGTCCTATAGGGCCTGGATGATCCTCTCTGACTGTCCATCAGTCTGAGGGTGGTAAGCGGTGCTAAACTTCAGTTTAGTACCGAAAGCCTGATGTAAAGCGTTCCAAAACCTAGAGGTAAACCTAGGATCTCTATCTGACACTATGTTGGAGGGTACACCGTGGAGCTTCACAACCTCCTTGATGTATAGGTCTACTAATTTGGTCAAAGGATAGGTCGCCCTAATTGGTAGGAAATGGGCTGACTTGGTCATCCGGTCCACTATAACCCATATGGCATGAAAGCCAGCTGGGAACTTAGGTAGCCTCATGACAAAGTCCATAGCTATGGCCTCCCACTTCCACTCGGGAATCTCTAAAGGTTGGAGTGTACTTGAGGGTTTCTGGTGTTCTATCTTAACCTGCTAACAGATAAGGCACCTAGAAACAAACTCAGCTACGTCCCTCTTCATTCCGTCCCACGAAAACATGCTCCTTAAGTCTTGGTACATCTTGGTGATACCAGGATGTACCGTGAACTTGATCCTATGAGCCTCCTCCAAAATCTCCTGCCTCAGACTACCCCCTTAGGGATGCAGACTCTCCCTTGGAAGAGAATCATCTCGTCCCCTGACTCAGAAAAACCTGGTTGTCCCTTTCAAGACTGGAGCTCTAAGTCTAAGGCTTGTGCCTCCCTAATCCTACCCCTCAAGTCATTGGTCACCACAAGCCTAATGAGCTTCATGCTATCCCCCTTAAAACTCACCCCCAATCTCAGGTTCCTAAACTCCTCAAACAGCTCTAACTCATGCACCATCATGGACGATGCATGCAGGTATTTTCTACTCAAGGCGTCGATCATTACATTGGCTTTCCCCGTGTGGTACTTAAGTTCAAATTCATAGTCTTTCAAAATCTCTATCCACCTCCTCTGCCTCATTTTGAGTTGCTTTTTATCAAAGAGATACTTCAGGCTCTTGTGATTACTAAAGACCTCAAACCGCACACCATAAAGGCAGTGCCTCCACAATTTGAGAGAAAACACTACCGCAACTAATTCTAAGTCATGGGTTGGGTAGTTTTCCTCATGGGGTCTAAGCTGTCTAGAAGCATAAACCACTAGCCTCCTATCCTACATCAAAATACAACCTAAACCCTTCCCTAAAGCATCATTGTATACCTCAAAGGATTTAGTCAAGTCCGGCAATACCGGTACCGGGGTGGTGGTCAATCTCTCCTTGAGTTCCACAAAACTCCTCTCACACTTCTCATCCCAAACAAAAGCATGGCCCTTACGGGTCAGCATGGTGAGAGGTAGAGCCAACTGGGAAAACCCCTTAATGAACCTCCGATAGTAACCGGTTAACCCTAAGAAAATCCTAACCTCAGTGACCGACTTGGGCCTCTCCCAGCCAATCACAACTTCTATCTTATTAGGATCTACTGACACACCCTCCCTAGATATGACATGTCCTAGAAAATGAACCCTATCCATAAAAAACTCACACTTCTCAGGGTTGGCAAAAAGCTTCTTCTCCCTCAACACTCCCAACACTATCTTAAGGCATGTTCCTCTAAGATCTGGGAATAGATAAGGATGTCATCGATGAACACTACAACAAACTTATCTAGGTATGGCCTAAAAATCTGATTCATGTAGTCCATGAATATGGCTGGAGCATTGGTTAAACCAAAAGGCATCACCAAATACTCATAATGCTCATATCTAGTTCTGAAAGCAGTCTTGGGAATGTCTTCACTCTTGATCTTTATCTGATGGTACCCTGACCTCAAGTCTATCTTAGAAAATACTGTCGCCCCTCTAAGCTAGTCCAAAAGGTCATCTATGCTAGGCAAGGGATACTTATTTCTTATTGTTACCTTGTTTAATTGCCTATAGTCAACACACAACCTCATGCTACCATTCTTTTTCTTGACCAGGAGCACTGGTGCTCCCCATGGGGATAGACTAGGTTTAATGAACTATTTCTCTATCAGCCACTCTAGTTGTTTCTTAAGCTCACTCATCTCCAGGGGTGACATTCTATAGGGAGCCTTAGAAATAGGCCCGGTGCCCGGCACAAGGTCTATAAAAAACTCAATCTCTCGGTCCGGAGGTAAGGTGGTTACCCCACTAGGGAAAACATCCTGGAACTCCCTAACCGTGGTATGCTACCCGGGTCGGGTTTCTATTAGAACCACAAGAAACACTAGAAGAGGGGGTTGAATAGTGTTTTAAGCTTTTCGTGCAATCTTGTAAATCTTTTATTTAAATCATGAAGATGAATAATGTTTAAAATGAATCTTAAGATCAGAGATAATTAAAACGTGCGGAAGATGAGAAAAATAAAGTTTCTTTTAAGTCTTAAGATTATTTTAAACATATATTCTCAAGATATCTTCTGAAGATTATTACATTGAATGTCTTTCAAAACTGTTTCTGAAATACTTCAGATGACTATAGGTTGTCTGAAGTCTGTTCCAGATTTCTGAACTGAGGTCTTTCCAGACTCACTTCAAATAATTGTTTCAGAAGTAATTCAAAAGACATTCTTTGTAATGCTTCAAGTGATATGAGAAACATATCATGTTTTGTTCTTATGAACGATCATTTTATTGAAATCGTTGTGTTAAGTTTGTTATGAAAATAAATTTTCAATCCCCAACATAAATATGAAAACTGTAAATAAAGAGATTAAGGGAAAGAAAACTTAGGCACAAAATTTATCCTGGTTCACCCACAAACCCGTGAGCTACATCCAGTCTCAGAGGCAAACAACCACTGGATTTTCCACTATCTGAACTCAGATACTAGTATTATTTTACCACAGCCTCTTCAGGCTAAACAATGAATATTCTTTCATTTTCAACTGCCTCTCCAGGCAACTCATGCAGTATTCTTTTTCAGGCAAGCCTCTCCAGGCTCAACAAGTATTCTTTGTTTTCAACTGCCTCTCCAAGCAACATATGCAGTATTCTTTTTTCAGTCTAGCCTATCCAGGCTTTACGACTAAGTATTCTTTTATTTTCAACTGCCTCTCCAGGCAACATATGCAGTATTCTTTTTCAGTCTAGCCTCTCCAGGCTTTACAACTAAGTATTCTTTCTTCCACCAAGCCTCTCCAGGCTCTCAGACACTAACCACAGTAGTGTGTGAGTATTCTTTCTTCCACCAACCCTCTCCTGGCTCTCAGACACATAAAGTGTTTACAATTTGAACTAAGTTTAAGTTTCCACGAAACATAAACTTAATTTCTTCCTGTACTAGAGGTTAACATAGTACTACTCAGGATACAAAGGTTGAATTCTAAGTACAAGGTTAAGACAATGATACAAGTGTATAAATTAGGTACAATCCTGTCTCTGATGTGAGGAATGACATCCTCTGAGAATTGGCTAGATAGATACTGGATTTGAGCTTCAGCCTTGTTCTCCAACCATTGGTTTCCATGGGCTACATTCTCACCCGTATCATTGGAATAACCAAGGTATACTTGCGGCTTCAAACCATTCTCTGTTCATTTGAGATTAAGCACAGCCTGGTTGGTTTTTCAACTGAACAACTACACTTTTGACTAACTGATCAATAGATCAGCAGCATGGTTGATTCTTTTTCAACTTTTTCAACTTGGTTGATTCAAGTAAGCATGGTCAACAACCAATAAGGTTTTTCTGATACATCTTGATCAACTGATTGAACCAAGTGAATGAGTTCAACATCTTCAAATTCTTCCTTGAGGCTATTTATATGTTCTGTTGGAATATAGCCGTTTAAAGATGATTCATAATACCGTTGAGATAATTGATGATGTGGCTCATATAGCCGTTGTGTAATAGGGTCTCAAACGGTTCCTTCTTCTTAAGCAAATAAGTGTTCAGACAGTCCTGTTCTGACACTTCTGTAGATGAGCTCTTTAGAGATATTTTCTTGATATTATTTTGCATGTTCTCTCTCTTGATATCCTTTTGCTTTTCTTCAGCTGTCTTGTGATTTCTTTTGCGTTCCTCAGCTGACTTCTTATTTCCTCTGCTTTTCTTAGGAGTGTATATGAGGAGGTATCCGTTGGATTTGTCCTTTTGCTTATTTTGTATATGCTCCTTTTCTATTTGCTTCCTGACACTATTTCTTCTTTCTTCTTTGAGTGAGGTGTCTTATCGAATAGCTGTTGTTGCAGTTTCTTCTTTGAATAAAGACATATGATATTATAGTTGTTGTATCATATAGTCTTAGCTTCTGTATTGATTTCTAACATGTTGGAATCTGTTTCATGCACTTAGAGAGTTTATCTGTTTAGACAATATACTCAAATGCTTGCTTTTATCTCGTGGTGTACTTCAACTTGTGCTCATCATATTAATTCAGGCTTTTCTCAATTCTTCAGCTTGAATATTATATCGTATTAATTCCAGCTTTTTCTTCTACTTCAGCTGATTGCTATTCTGTTCTTCTTTGCATTTTCTTCTTCTGAGATATATATGAATAAAGATGTTGAATCAATTGTATTTTATTCACACATCTTTCTGGTTGCTTTTTCTCAGTCTTCTGATCAGTTCTGGGCAGCCAGCAGGTGTAGGTGCAGGTGCAGTAGGTCTGCGCACACAAAAATGCCTTTTGTTGCAGGTGCACCAGGCTTTGCAGAAAGTCTTTGCAGAGTTTCCTTATTTGTGTAAGACTTTGATCGAGGCATAAAAGCAAGTTTAGCTTTTATACTGAAATAAGTGTACTCCATTTTGGTAAAGTGTGCTTTACACTTTAGCAACGTCTTCAAGAGTAAATTCTTGATTCTGTTTGTAGGCTTCTTCAGATAGTCTTCACGTCTTCATATGGTCTTCACGTCTTCAGATGGTCTTCACGTCTTCAGACGGCTTGCACACTTCAGACAGCTTCAGTACTTCAGACGGCTTGCGCACTTCAGACAGCTTCAGTACTTCAGACGACTTCAGCATTTCAGACGACTTGCACACTTCAGACAACTTCAGCACTTCAGAAGGCTTCAGCACTTCAGACGACTTGCGCACTTCAGACAACTTCTATGCTTCAGACGAGTTGCGTTCTTCAGACAACTTCTATGTATTAAATCCTGCATTTGTTCTTCTGATCCTTATCTTCTGATTCTGATTCTGTTCATCAAATCTTCTTCTTCTAATGAATATTTTAACCTGAAACACAATCAACAAACCAATACCTTTCTCAATAGAATCTGTTTATATGATCTTATTTGTTCTTATTATGTTCTTATATACTCTTATTTGTTAATCATTAAAACTAAAGGATATTAAGTCTTTGAGCCAAGTTTGAATGCTCAAACTGATTAATAAACTTCACAGTTTCAACTCTATAGTTGAGGTAAGTAACAATATAAAACAATAGCTCCCATAAGCTAAGCATTCAGAAATTTGTGTGGTGCTGGAAAATAGATAGGATGATTTCTCCCTCAGAGGAAGAGGAAGAGTTGGAAAAACAATTTCTTTATTGAAGCAATCTATCATGACCTGGTTATGGGATAACCAGTTCATGCCCAAGATAACATCAATGCCACTTAGTGGAAAATAAATTAAGTTGACCTCAAAGGCCTTACCTTGAATTACAATAGGAGATTCAAGACATGCAAGGGAAGTGAGGATCGCCTCCTTGGCCGGGGTGAGAACATTTAGGTGAAAGGGTAAGGGAGTGGCATGCAAGTTTAACCTCTCCACACAATCATAAGCAATGAAGGAATGGGTTGCCCCAGAATCATACAGTACGATTAAGGGAGTTTCGTTTAAAGTACACATACTTCGCATCAGATTATCGACCTTAGCCGCTTGTCTCACCACTGGGGGTGAAGACCCTCTCGGTAGCTTGGGGTTTGGCTTGGTCTTTCTTCTTCTTTGGGCACTCCCTAGACATGTGGCCTACCTCAAAATAGAGGAAACATCTTTCCTGACCCTCTAGGCACTCACCCCTGTGGCCCTTGCCACACTTGGGCCAAGTAGGAGAAGCTGGAGCGGAGGGAAGGGCTACCTGCTTGCCCTTTCCTCCCTGAAATTGGGGTTGGGGGTTCCTCCCTGCTGGTGCGTCCTCCCTAGGGGTGGGAATCAGGTAGGCCAGGCCGGGCTTTACATAAATAGGCCAGGCCTGTTTCAAAATTTTAAAGCCTAAGCCTGGCCTTTTACCTGTGATAGACCTTAAGTAGTACCTAGGCCTGGTTCGTTTAAAGGCCTGTTAAGCCTACGAGCCTATTTAAAAGCCTACATGTAATGAAGGCAAGTAAAAAGGCCTAAAGCCTATTTATATTCTTGGCTAAATAGGCCTTTAGGCCTGCGAGCCTATTAGCCAAAAATATAAATAGGCTATAGGTCTTTTTACTGGCCTTCATTACATGTAGACTTTAGGCCTATTTAAAAGCCTACCTGTTAAGTTTTAGTTTAACATAAAACTCAAAAACATAACTTTTTCTATAATATCCAAATCAGTAGTATGCCATTGGCAGCAATTTCAATTCTATAATATCACAATCATAATGTGGCTGCAAAATGGCAGCAAGCCAGCAACAATAAGATGCAACATTCAACAACATTAAAAAAAGGGGTCACAATGGCAACAACACATTCAAAGTACTTCAAAACCCACCACAAAGGGTCACAATCATAATTCACAAATCCCAGCAACATTAAAAATAACAGAAATTGTCCAAAGAGCTAAACAAAGTACCACAAAGGGTCACAGACTCACAGCCACAAATCCCAATAACATTAAAAATAACAGAAATTGTCCAAAGAGCTAAACAAAGCACCAATATCATAAGTCCATAACAAAGATAAAATTACAAACTAAAAACAATGAGCACGACATCAAATCTTCAATATGATCTCCTCAAGTTGTTCTTCCACCTACAAAATATAAAAGAAATTGTTTTTACAATTAAAAGTAATTTAAGAATAATAATTCTAACATGTATAAGAAATTACAATTTAAAAGTATAAATAACAAACATTTGATTTTTTCTTCAAGTTATATTTATTACGAAGCCAATCGCCTCCACAAATGAGTGCTTCAATTGAATCTTCAGTTAATCTTGAATGGTATTCATCAATTACCCTCCCAGCAGCATTAAATGTAGACTCTGATGCCATAGTTGAGATCGGAATAGCTAGTACATCAGTAGCCATCTTAGATAAGACCTTATATTTCAAACTATTGTTCCTCCACCACTCCAAAGCACTAAAGGAATTATCATCATCAGGAATATGAACACTTTCATTAAGATAAGCAATAAGTTCTGATTTCATTGCAGGAATTGTTTCCTTTTCTCGCACCATGCTCATGATTTCATCAACTCCACTTACATCAGTAATTTGTGAACCACAAGATGAGTCATTATTGCCACTAGCACTTGACCCACCATTGTCACCTTCTTTAAAGGATGATACTTGTTCATTTATAGCCATATATTCATCAAATAATTCTTCAAGTGCAGCCTTCACCTTCTTTATATTGTCTTGAGCAACTCCTTCTGGTTTATAAATCAAGGGAAAACATAGATCTATAATGTGAAATTTCCACCTAGGATCCAGAACACTAACAATGGCCATTAAAAGATTACATTCTCCCCAATACTTATCAAACTTTACTTTCATTAGACCCGCCATTTCTCTCATGAATTGATCATCATCATCTATTGCCTTATCAATTACTTGCTTCACCTTCTAAACTTCAGCAAGATATAAATTAGAAGTGGGATAGTCACTACCTGATATCAAACGAGTTGCACGGTTGAACACCCCCTAGAAGCTGACAAATTTTCTCAACCTTGTTCCAATCTTCACGTGAAGGTGCATAGTTATAATATGGCTCTCTTTCTGAATAATCTCCAAAAACACTCTTGAATATCAATGCTGTGGACAACATCTGAAATGTGGAATTCCATCTAGTTGGGTAATCAATAATAAGCTTCCTCTCCTTTAGGCCCTTCTGTTCAACAACATCACAAAAAGCTTTCAACCTTGCATCATTGTGTTTAATATACTTCACACTTTCACGAATATTATAAACGATATCCTTAATCTTCCCAAGGCCATCTTGCACTAATAAATTTAATATGTGCGCACAACACCTCATATGAAACAATGCACCTCAGAAAAACAACTTGCTATTCAATGATAAGTTGTCCTTGAGATTTCGCATGCAAGCATCATTATAAGATGCATTATCAATGGATATTGAAAAGACTTTGTTTTCAATCCCCCATGCCTTCAAGCACTTGAAAATTGCATCAGCCACATCAACTCCACGTCTAGGAGCAGGTACTTTCACAAAGCTCAATACTCTCTTTTGAAGCTTCCACCCCGCATCAGCAAAATGTTCGGTGATAATCATGTATTCAACAACTTGGTGAGTTGATTTCCACATATCAGTAGTTAAACTAACCTTGCTCACACTTCTCAACTGTGCCTTCAATTTCCTCTTCTCTGCCTCCTATAATGCTAAACAATCATTTCTAGTCGTTCTATGACTAACTTTTTGGTACTCAAGATTGGCATATTGTAAGGCCCATGTGAAGACTTCATCCTCAACTAGGCTAAAAGGATACTCATGTACCATGATGGCGGTGGAAATTATCTCCCTCATCTTCTCATTACAAAACCTAGCACTAGGAGTTAGAAATGGATTTGTGTTACCACTAGAAGGCTGAAAAGGAATGACAATTTGCTTTTTTTCTCCAGCCAATTTTAGCCTCCTTTGCAAGCAAATTTCTGAATGCCTTTTTAGATGAGTGGTACTAGCTCCTCTCCCACCGGTAGATAACGGTAACTTACAATACTTGCACACAACTTTCTTTACACCTCCAGTCATTTCAACTTCATCAAAATCATTCCACACTGCTGATGTTTTTTGCCTCTTCCTCTTAATGACAGAATCATTTTATGTTTGATTTGTTTCTTTATCATTTTCAGTTCTACTATCTCCAACTCCAACCTGACTAGAATCTGCGGGTGTATTTCCAACCACCCCCATCGACATTTGCAGTTAAAGGAGTAGAAGAAACGCCTTCATTGCTCTCATTTGGAGAAGACATTTGGAAGACCTATTTCATTACAAATTAAAAAGAAACAAAATTATCTCACATTAAAGGTAAGAAAAAAAATACTAAGAAAAAAAACAAACAGACATCACAAACCATTCACAACTTCTATTTACATAAACCATTCACATAAACCATTCCTTTTCTTACTAAGAAGAAAAACAAGCAGACATCACAAACCATTCCTTTTCTTAAAAAATTGCTACATGGCAGGTAGTTATGATATGTAGTGTTCTTTTTATTTGTGCTAACACACCAGGGATAACTTATCCCTACTCAGGACATAGTTACCTCCTCATCCGTTGTGATTTGAAGGTTGACAAAAATTAGCAATGTAACAGTATAGGTAGCAGGAGTGAAGTGTCACACATCAAATCAAATACAATAAATACCAATCATGACTTCGAGCTTTACAAAGCTCCTAGTCCGGAGAGGACCTATTCTGATAAAAAGGGTGCTCGTTAAATAATGAAACAGAAAGCAAAGCATACATGAAACCAAAACTGTGGTCAAATAATCCACTATATGCATCAAAATCCAATTGTTTTGATGAGTAAGAATTTGATATTTTATCATTAGGGATTATTTAAATTGATTTTAACAGTGGTCAAATATATAGATAACCAGTGTCATTAATGGTTTGATTCTTAAATTATTGAATCCCCTATAACTTCAAGAACAATAAAAACCAGTGAATAATAGAAATGTTTCGACTCAACAATCAACAGATGAAACTAGAGGACTGATGCAGATGAAATTTGGAATCTATCTTACCTAGGTTTTGAGCAGACTCAACGGAGGCGGGAAGCAGACGACGCGCGATGGAGGCGGGCGTAGCACGGACAGACCGCGTCGGAGGTGGGCGCAGCAGACGGCGAAGGCAGAGCACAGACGGACGCAGGATGTCAGAGCAGAACGGAGAAGGAGGCGGAGGAAGGAAGAAAGGAGGTGGAGCGGAGGAAGACAGGAGGCGGAGCGGAGGAAGAGAGGAGGCGGTCAGAGAATGTGAGAGACTGAGAGAGGGAATGGGGGATCTAGGGTTATCAGAATTCAGAAAGATAGTTTTAGTTTAGTCCAATTAGTAAAAAAATGTTTTAAAAAATTAAAATTAAAAATAAACTATAATAAATAATTTTATAAAAAATAATATATAAATATAAATATATTATTATATTTATGCAGGTCGCCTGACAGGCTAAACAGGCTTTTTAGCCTACCTGGGCCTGACTTGTTTATATAAACAGGCTTTATAAAAGGCCTAGGCATATCTTTTTAATAAAAAGGCCAGGCCAGGCCAGGCTTTAAACAGACCAGGTAGCAGGCCCCTACCAGGCGGCCTACCTGACTCCCACCTCTAGTCCTCCCTCTTCCTCTTGCCCTCAACCCAAGTCTTCGCCGCAGGCTTGGGTGTAACATCCCGCTAATTAAGACCTTAATTCATAGGAGATTTATAACATAAAGTAGAATGAAGAAAAGATTAGGCATAGAAAAGCTTATAGGGGTAAAAATAAAGTTTTCAGTCATCAGATAATTCGCTCAAGCGAATGAAATTCGCTCAAGCGAATGAAATTCGCTCAAGCGAATTATGCAGCAAAAACTGCACAAGTTCGTTCTGCAATTTTCGCTTAAGCGAGTAGCGATTCGCTCAAGCGAAAAACAGGGGAAATTAGAGTGCTCTCTGGACGAAATTCGCTCAAGCGAATCAAATTCGCTCAAGCGAATTTCAAGGGGAAACGTGAATTCATCAAATTCGCTCAAGCGAATTAGTCAGTTACTGCACTTTTAAAATACGAGTCCAGTCAGTTTCGCTCAATTTCTATTCCATTCCTTCGCATTTTTAGAGAGAGAAAGAGAGGTTCTAGTGAGATAACATCCCAGCAAGTATCAAGAACGACTTCTACGCCTCAAGAACGAATCTTTCATCAATCTTTCCTCCTTCAACGCTACCTACTCTCCGTTCCTTCTCCGTTTTCTCGACTCTCAGGTGGGTGTGACTTTCACTTGTTTGTCTTGATTGTTCTCATAGCATGTTCCCCATTCTTTTTCCCCTTTTCTTTCATTGAATGATGATATATGTATGGTATGAGTATAGGAATTATGAATGCAGTGATAATTGTTTGTATTGAGTTGCCCAAAACCATAAGATAGATGACTTGGATGATTATGTATGATGAATTTTGATTATGTTATTCTGAAATCATGGGCCTTTGGCCATCACAGCCATAGAATTATGAATTTAAGATATCACAGGGCTTATAGCCATCACAGAGCCTCCGGGCTATCACAAGGTCATTGACCCTCACAGGCCTTCGGGCAATTTAATTAAGAAAGACGGGGTAACCACATCGAACTCATGGCCAAGAGGGAGATGGGGTCCCCAATCACAGAATGAAATTTAAACATTATTTAAGACTTAATCATAGGTAGCCCTGGACGACGGTCCTTGGTTACACGGTCGAGCGCTCATCACAGTCACGTTACAGAGAAAAGACCCCGGGTGTCGGGTAACAACACCTCACAGTCATGCATTGCATCATAATCATTGATTTCCAATATGTTCAGTTATGTTTAATTATCTCCATTATGTTTCTTGAATTAATATGTATGCTATGGTGGTTCTTGGTTGTTTTCCCCCACAATGCACACACTTGTTACGCTCACTGGGATGTTGGTCTCACCCCATTCCATGGAAACAATATTTCAGTGGTGCAGGATACTAATCAGGATTATGACGAGCAGTAGATGACATGTGGAGGATAGTAGTTTAGTGTTTACATACTTTGATGTATTCCATGTTGATTAGTACGACTTTAGGAATTATTATGTTAGTTTAATACCCTGTACTGGAGCCTTTATGGCGACCTTATATTGGTATTTTCTTTGAGTTATGTACGAAATTTCATTATAAAAGCTATTTACGAAAAGCTTTCATGATTTATTTAAGAAACACTATTCAACCCCCCTTCTAGTGTTTCCCTGTGTTTCTACAGTTGGTACTAGAGCTTAACTCAGGGTTGAGCACCTAACAAGTGTTGAGGTTTAAAGATCCAGATGGAAGCACAACCAAACAGCAGCCACTACATCACAGAAGGAGCCTCTGTGACAAGGCCTCCAGCTTTTAATGGTGTAGACTACCATTATTGGAGAGATCGCATGAAGTTGTTCATTGAAAGCAGCAACATCAGTCTCTTGGATATAGTAACTGAAGGTGACTATATTCCCATGCGTGGTAATGAACCCATTCCTAGGTCTGAATGGTCCATGGAGCAGAGAGCTCAGGTTCAATTAAATGCTAAGGCAAAACTCTACCTGGTATGTTCATTGAACAAAGTAGAGTATGAGAAAGTTCATGGATGCTCCTCTGCCAAGGAAATCTGGGATACATTGGCATCAGCCCATGAGGGAACTGATAATGTCAAACAATCCAAGATAAGCATGCTTGTTCATCAATATGAGATGTTCAAGATGCATGAGTCTGAAACTATTGACCAAATGTTTGGTAGGTTTCAGACAATAACAAATGGACTGAGATCTTTGGGAAGATCTTATGAATCTGGAGATAATAATCAAAAGATTCTGAGAAGCCTTCCCAAGGCTTGGAGACCCAAGGTTACTACCATTCAAGAGGCTAAAGATTTAAATACCTTGAAAATTGAGGAACTATTGGGCTCTCTCAAAGTCCATGAGTTAGAACTTGGAGAGGATGGATCCAAAACTAAATCTCTGACATTGAAAACCAGAACCAGACAGACTAGGCATGGGAACATAAAAGCCATGCAAGCTGAAGAAACTTCAGAAGCAGATGAAGACTCTGAAGATAGCTCAGAAGAAGATGATGATCTTGCTATTCTCAGCAAAAAGATCAAGAGGATGCTGCTGAACAGAGGAAAGTTCAGAAAGAACCAATCCTCTACCTCTAAATCAGGTAAATCAGCTAAGGATTTACACAATGACAAAATTATATGTTTTGAGTGTAAACAACCAGGTCACATGAAGGCAGGATGCCCAAGACTAAAAAAGAATAACTTCAAGAAGAAGAAGTTCTTAAAAAGGAAGAAGGGTCTGATGGCAACATGGGAGGATCTTGATGAGTCTACCTCAGAAGAAGAGGAAGACACTTCAGAAGAGGCCAATCTATGTCTTATGGCCAGCCTGCCCTCATCAGACAGCTCAGAATCTAAGGTATTTCCCTTAACCCTTCAATAGATGTATGATGATCTGGAGGAAAGTTCCAAGGAACTCTTCAAAGAGTATAAGAATCTGTCCAAAGCCCACACAGAAAATGTGTAGTAAATATGAGGCTCTTGAGATAGAAAATATTATGCTCAAGGAGAAGATCCTTGTATCTGAAAACAGTAGTTCACAAACTGTGTCTGAAGAAAATCAAAAAATTCAGAAACAGGTTGAGGAACTAACAAGAGACTTAGCCAAATTTGTCAAAAGAACAAAAAATCTTAATATAATGCTTGGAAATCAAAGGCATTCCCTTGACAAAAGTGGTTTCGGCTTTTGGGATCACAACATCTCTGAACCTCCTACTGTCTTAAATTTTACTAAAGGCAAAAAGAAGGTTATTGGGTGTTCTCACTGTGGCAAGCCTGGACACAATGTGGCTCAGTGCAAACACAAGAGAAAAGCAAGGCCCAAAGCTAACAAGAAAGGACCCAAAAGAATATGGGTACCTAAAAACTTGATCATTCCTGTTGCAGATGTGTTTAACAGGACAAAGGAAACCCCTCAAATGGTACCTGGACAGTGGATGCTCGTGACATATAACAGGAGAAAGGTCTTTGTTCCAAAACCTTAGGCCCAGAGCAGGAGGTGTGGTCACCTTTGGTGGAAACCAGCAAGGGAAGATCACAGGAATAAGGATTATAGGTATGTCTCCTCTCTCCCTCATTAAGAATGTTCTTCTGGTAGAGAGACTGCAACACAATTTACTGAGCATAAGTCAATTATGTGACAGTGGATATGTGGTCTCCTTTACTAAAGAAGGATGCATAGTCAAAGACTCTCTTGATCAAATCCTTTTTACTGCTAAAAGACACAGTAATGTGTACAAAATTGATCTAGGGGAGCTAGCAAGTCAAAATGTAAAATGTTTTATCTCTGTTGAAGATGAAAAACAGATTTGGCATCAAAGACTTGGGCATGCCAGCTTGAGATTAATCTCAAAATTAGCAAAACACAACCTTGTTAAAGGACTGCCTAAGCTTTCTTACAAATCTGACATTTTATGTGAAAGCTGTCTGAAAGGGAAACAAACAAGACACTCTTTTCAGAGTAAGAATGTTGTTTCCACTAGCAGACCTTTAGAACTATTACATATTGACTTGTTTGGTCCTATAAGAACAGAAAGCATTAGTGGTAAGAAATATGGTTTGGTCATTGTTGATGACTATTCTAGATTTACATGGGTGTTATTCCTAAGAAGCAAGGATGAGACTTTCAGGAATTTCACAATATTCTGCAAGAAGGTACAGAATGAAAAAGGATTATGTATATCTGTCATCAGAAGTGATCATGGTGGAGAGTTTGAGAATGCAAACTTCCAACTATTCTGTGATGAGAATGAGATCTCACACAATTTCTCTGTGGCTAGAACACCTCAGCAAAATGGGGTTGTTGAGAGAAAGAACAGAAGCTTGCAAGAAATGGGAAGAACCATGCTCAACTCTTGCAACCTACCAAGATCCTTCTGGGCAGAAGCTATTAGTACAACTTGCTACCTTCAGAACAGAATATTGGTAAAACCAATTCTGAAAAAGACTCCTTATGAATTGTGGAAAGGAAGAAAACCCAACATATCATATTTTCATGCTTTTGGATGTGAGTGTTTTATACTCAACACTAAGGATGATCTTGGTAAATTTGATGCAAAGTCTGATAAAGGATTTTTCATAGGATATTCTGAAACATCTAAAGCCTATAGAGTATTCAACTCTAGAACTTTAATTGTGGAAGAATCAATTCATGTAAAATTCAATGACAAGAAAGAGACTGATAGGGAACTATCAGATCTAGAAGATGATTTTGCAGGTATGGAGCTGAATGATCATAACAGCTTAAAGGATGAACAGGTGTCTGAAGCACCATCTGTCACTGAACCTCTTCAGACAAATGTTGAGTCTCAGACAGATCAGACAGTATCTCGGAAAACTAACTGGAGATACAAGTCACATCATCCTAAGGAGCAAATCATTGGCAGCACTTCAGAAGGAGTTAAGACAAGATCAAAATTCAAGAATCTGAATTTTCTTGCTCTCCTGTCTGAAATTGAGCCAAAGAACATTGATGAAGCTCTGCATGATGAAGGGTGGATCCTAGCCATGAAAGAAGAGCTAAATCAGTTTGCTAGAAGTGATGTATGGACTCTTGTTCCTAAACCCCATGGGAAAACTATTATTGGAACCAAATGGGTGTTCAGAAACAAGTTGTCTGAAGAAGGCAAAGTGATCAGAAACAAGGCAAGATTGGTGGCTCAAGGATACAATCAACAAGAAGATTAAGCAAGATTCTGATTGTATATGGATCCACCAGGAAAAGTATACAAAAGAAATGCTTAAGAAGTTCAACATGAGTGATTGCAAACCCATGTCAACTCTTATGCATCCCTCTGCATCTTTGAGCAAAGATGAAAAGGAAGAACCGGTGAATCAAACTTTATACAGAGGAATGATTGGCTCTCTGTTGTATCTAACTGCAAGCAGACCTGACATAATGTTCAGTGTTTGTCTCTGTGCTAGATTTCAATCAGATCCAAGAACTACTCATTACAAAGCTGTAAAGAGAATTTTTAGGTATCTGAAAGATACTACTAATCTTAGTCTGTGCTATAAGAAAAGCAAAGATTGCAGGTTAATAGGATATTGTGATGCTGACTTTGCTGGAGATAGAATGGAAAGAAAGAGCACCAGTGGAGGACGTCATTTCTTTGGAAATAACATGATCAGCTGGTCAAGCAAAAGGCAAAGCACCATTGCTTATCAACAGCAGAAGCAGAATACATCACAGCAGCCAGTTGTTGTTCACAACTGCTATGGGTGAAGTATCAGCTTGAGGATTTTAACATTCCTATCTCTGCTATACCTGTTCTTTGTGATAATACAAGTGCTATTAATCTGTCCAAGAACCCCATCCAACATTCTAGGGCAAAGCATATAGAAATCAAGCATCATTTCATTAGAGACTATGTTCTGAAAGGTGTTTTTGATATTCAGTTCATTGACACAGAGCATCAATGGGCTGACATATTCACAAAACCCCTAGCTGAAGATAGATTTAAGTTCATACGCAATAATCTGAACATACATGCATTTTCTAAATGATTGTCTGAAATATGTTGTTGTCTGATATATTAAGTGTGTCTGAACTTATAGCTTGTCTGAACTTTGTGTGGGTGTCTGAAATTCTCATATGTCTGAAATAACTGCTGACGTGGCTATCTGAGATGGTTGATTTCCATTATTTTAAAGTTTTTGTCTCTTCCACTTCGCACGTTACCCGAAGTCTGCGCAGCCGTTACATGAAATCATTGCATCGTGGGTCTATAAATACAGTAGTAAGTGTGTCGAGGAAGTTTTTACAGCTTTCACACTATCTTTCTCTCTTCAACAGTCAAGAAAGTTTTCTCTTTCTCTCTCTCGAAGCCTTTTCTTTACAACAACAATGGCACCTAAGGCATCTTCTACAAGAAATGTGGTCAGAACCAAGGGTGTTAACCTAGATGAGCTTCAAGACCTTGGTATGGACTTGGTTGGTGAGTTTGATGGAGCAGGATGGACTCCATTCTTTGAGAACATCTACACTGCGTGGCATGAACAAAGTGTGGTGGAGTTATGGACTTATGCTAGAGGTATTCCCAACTCTAAGGGAGTATATACCAGCATTAAGTCTACTGTGCTTGGTATCCCTGTGTTCGTTGATGAAGGGATTCTTTCCACCATTCTGGGTGTGAAAGCTGAAGGTGTTACCTTCACTCCAGGCTGGGAGGTGAAGAAAGGTGGGCACAAGGAGTTCACCAAGTTGCTGTATGGAACAGAAGAACCAGAGAGCATGAATGCGAAATACATGCTGGAGAAAGTCAGGGTTCTTCATGCTATCTTGGGGAACACCATAATCCCTAAGAGTGGAAGCAGGGATCATGTTTCAGAACTGGAGAGGTTCTGTCTGATAAACCTGATCAAGAAAAAGAAGATGAATCTTCCTAGCATCATTCTGTTTCACATGCAAAAGAAGATCAGAGATTCTGCATCCAGTCTTCCCCACAACACTCTCATCACAAGAATCCTTCTGCACTTCAAGGTTCCCATAGAAAGGTTGTTTGATCACAAAGGCCCAATTTTCTTTGGAGAGAACAACCTGAAGAGCATGCAGATAAAGCTGACTCTAAGGCCTCAATCTCCCTCTCTGAAGGAGAGCATTATGTCTGAGAAAGCTAGAAGGAGGAGAACATCCTTAGAAGTCCATAAGGATGAGCTTCAGGGAGATATAAGGAAGAAGGAGTTCAAGCCTTCCAAGCCTTCCCCCAACAGAAGAGAAAGAAACTCCCTGTGAGGAGTTCAGCAAAAATTTCTCTGGAAGCTTTACAAACTCAGGGATCTGAACCTGTTCAGAAGGCTCTGTCAAAGTCGTCTGAAATTGTGGGTCAGACATCTGAAGCTGTTAAGCCTCTGTCTCCTAAGCCTACTTCTGAACCAGAAGGAAAGGCTCAAGAGATGGCTGAGATTGCTGACTCTGAGGCAGTACCAGTAGTACCCTTAGCTGCATGTCTATTAGATCTTGAACTGATTCAGGTAGCAGCTCTTGCTACTGCATTAGAGCAAGAAGAGTTGGAGAAGAAGGCAAAACAAGAAAAATCTGACTATGTTATAGTTGTGGCCTCTCAGCTTGCTATTGTTGAAGATGATAGGCTAGCTACTATAGCCCAAGCATCTAAGAAAAGGAAGAGATCAAGTGCTCAGCAAAGGAAGAGTGCAAGGATAAAGCTATTTCAGACAACCCCTACACCACCTGCCAGAGTAACAAGGAGCACTGCTAGCCAGCTTGAGGAAATGGATGAAGCTGGTAAGTACAAAAATTTCGTTCAAGCAAATCTCTTTTTCAAGAGGAGAAGAGAAGAAAAAGAAAAGGAATCTGAAGTTGTGAAGCCTCCTGTAAAAAGGCTCAAAGTAAGGTTTGACAATGTTACACCATCTCCACCATCCTCACCTAAGAAGAAAGAGGAGAAGAAGGAAGAAGAGAAGGCTATAACTGAACCTGAGAAGAGGAATTCAGAGATTCAAGAAGAAGAATCTACATCATCACCACCATCATCACCATCATCATCCCCATCATCTTCAGAAGCTACACAGTCTGAAGATTTCCTAGAAGATCAACATGAAGAAGGCCATTCACAAGTCTGGAAGGGAGGTATGCTGCCTGAGCAGCTGAGGCTAGGTCCTAAAAGTAGGGATTTCTTCACAGAACCTACTTTTGACCCCTATGCATGGTCCCTTACTGATTGGAATTTTCAGTTAGCCTCTGAAGTTCCACACATCAGGTATGAAGGCCTGTTTACTGAAAGGGAAAGAGTTCCCAAATTCCCTAATCTTTTTGAAGAGCTTCAGTACTTCAGAGATGAGCCCCCTATCTCTCTGCATCAAGGTCTTATCAAGCAGACTGCAGCTGAAGTAAGAGCAAAGTACCAAGGAAGTTCAGATGGAACATATTATGGTCAGCTGGAGAAGATCAGAAAGGGTAAAGGCCCTGCTCATAAGTGGGCTCCTCTTAACCCTTTTTCTACTGACTCTTTGAAGTTGTCCAATGAGGATTGGAGCTTTGCTAGGCAACTATCAACTGAGGCTGAGCTGTTTGAAAGGGACCATCTGAAGCTGGTAGGCATGAGAGGGTACAGGCCCCCAAGGGCATTTTCCATCAGGCCATCCACAAAGATCTTAGTGCAACCTGATAGAATCATTCCCAGGTATCCCCTGGAGGATGGCCCTGAAGACAAGTTTAAGGAGCTCAAGACTTATCCTAATTATCTGCAGATGTATGAGTTCTTGTCTGAAGCTGCCTGGAATAAGAAGTTCCCTGCATTGATTAAGAAACAAGGTGGAGGCTTAGATCATTCTTCCAGGGATTGGATGTGGTCATCCTACTGGAATATCAGAGAAGGTGTTGGATCTTCTTCTGGTACTTCAGGACAGGATGAAGACTCCATGACATATCTTGGTGCCTCTACTCTTGTAGATTATCAGTATGTCAGAGGCAGATTCCCTATGGCGTCTTTCACAGAGGATTGGCCTGTCATGATTCCAATTCATAAGTTCCAGTTTGCTGTCAGCCATCCTGAAGACTATCATCTGCCACAAGGATTCAGGGTTTTCAGATTCTATCATGAGCGCATCAAGATTGTGCTATATGAGGTTGAGAAGGACCCTGAAGAAGAGAACAGAAGACTGAAACTGCAAGTCAAGAGGTTAGAGAAGAAGAATGCTGATCTGGTTGCTAAACAGGATCAGATTCTCCAAGAACAGTTGCAGATCAGAACTGGGCAAGAAGAACTGAAGGCTATTGTTATCTCTCAGATTGACAAGGCTAAAGAAGAGATTTCTGCTTTACTGATAGCAGCCTTGCTGAAGAAGAATAATGGATAGTCTATGATGTGTAGTCAGTCTGATGTTATTTCAGTTTTGTGATTAATTTTCAGATTCTCTATATTTTTTTTTGTTTGTCTGAACATTGCTTTAATACAATCAGTTGTTGGTATCATGTGTTCTTATAAGCTCTGATTGCTTTGATTATATTGTTTGATCTGATTGTTATTCTTGATCTTGATTTGTGATTATTGTGATTATTGCTCTGAAGTTCCCTTTTGATTGATGACAAAAAGGAGAGTATTAAAATCTAACAAATCTGAATCTGAAGTGGTTACAGGACTCAGGGGGAGTATTTGAGAAATATCAGAAACTGTTAGACCTGAGAAGTATTTATCTGAGGGGGAGTTATACTTATATTACACTTATGATAATTTAAAACTCCTTTCAGATTTATTTATTTTAAGCAAATTTGTCATTATTAAAAAGGGGGAGAATGTTGAGTCTAAAAAATATCATAAGGAAGATTATGATGATTTAAGATAGCTCAATCCCTAAGTTTTAATGTTTAACAAATTTGGTTAAAAGAATTATCATGGATACATATGTTTTTAATGTTTTATCTATGATTTCAGCAAGCCACTTTAATCTTAATAAAGATTGTCTGAAGGTTCAACCTGTCTGAAGTGTTGAATCCGTCTGAAGGTTCAACCTGTCTGAAGTGTTGAAGCCGTCTGAAGTCGTATTTTATGACGTGGCACATCTTGCTGAAGTTGTGAGAAGACTTGTCTTAAGTTCTGAAGAGTCAAATCTCTCTCTACTGCACGCAACTTTTCAAGGCTTATTTTGGCAAAGACACAGAGACCTTTCCGGGGTTGTTTGAATTTCATACACCATTTGGGAAATCTCTGCAGTGCAGTTTTTGCAGCAACAGTTGTGACAGCTTTTGTCAGCAGCAACCTTGGACGCTGTCAGAAAAGTTTCAGAACGCAAAGAATGCTCAGGAGCATGTCTCACAACGGATTAAAAAGCATTAAATGCTATCTCTAAACGGTGAATTTTTCAACGGATTGAAGACTGGGTATAAATACCCTTCATCTGAAGATCATTCACAAGAACAGACAAGAACAACAAGAAAAGAAGAACAAGAGAAACAAAACGCTGCTAGTTTTACTCTGTAAAACTTACTCTGATAAAAATTCTTTGTACATCATTTCATATATTCTGAGTATACCTTAGTTATTTTTACATTGTAACAGTTTAAGCTTCAAACTGGTTTAGTTTTAGAGCTTAAACACTCTTTTTTTTCTGTAAAACTATTTTTGAGCCTGGAGAGGTTTGACTGAAAAAGAATACTTGTTTGTAAGAGCCTGGAGAGGCTTGACTGAAAAAGAATACTTGGTTACTTGGTTGTAGAGCCAGAAGAGGCTTGACTGTAAAAGAATACTTGTAATCTGGTTGAGATTAAGAGAAAATCCAAGTGCTAGTTGGCATTGGGACTGAACGTAGCTCATAATGGTAGTGAGTGAACCAGGATAAATTATGTGGCTAAGTTTTCTTACCCTTATCTCTTGTCAATTCGTTTATTCTAATCAAAGGGTGTTGAAAAACTGTTCTGATAATTTATAAAAGCAAGAAACGTTTTAAAAACATATTTTCAGAACCTGTCTTAAGAAACTTTAGACAGCCCCTTTAACCTGTCTGAAATTTCATTATAAAAGCTGTTTGCGAAAAGCTTTCATAAGTTATTTAAGAAACACTATTCAACCCCCCTTCTAGTGTTTCCCTATGTTTCTACAGTCTTGAGCAGGCAACTTTCAGGCTTAAGACAAATGCTATAATGTAGGTCTTCAACAATTCTTCTATAATAAATGATATTTGTAACATTTCAGAAGGTAGGAATGAGTTCGGCAGGTCTTGGATCTTCGGAAGGTTCCTCATATCAGTAGGTTCATCTTGAGGTTTCCTTTTTATAGTACTTGCTGAAACAATAAAGCAAAATACCTTCAAGTGATACTACTCTCATAATAATCCTTTTAAAACAATTAACCCTTTTAAACTCAAATTTGTTGTCTATTAAAACTTAGGATTTGTGAGTTCTTAAAACATTATTAATTTCTTTAATAACGTTTTGAGACTCAACAAGGAGAGCTTGATCTTGATGGTTGAGGGCCTTCCTTGAGCTTCAATGGAACTTCCTCTCACTATAATTTCTCCCCCTCTCTCTAAGATATCGAAAGGAAGAAGAAGAATCAATGAAAATCATTCCCTAATTAATGATTTTAAGCCTGTAAGTGGACCCTCGCTCAAGCGAGAACCTCGGGATCAAATTCCCCTTCTCATTCTTGCTTAGGCGAGAGGCTTCTCGCCTGAGCAAGAATGGACCAGAAAATGACCCCTCTTTGGAAGATTCTCGCTTGGGCGAGAACCATCTCGCTCATGTCAAAAACGTCCAAAGAGCCCTCTAAATTCCTTTGTTTCTCACTTGGCGAGACCTTTCTCACTCAAGCGAGATATGCAGAATCCCAAATTCTTTATTTTTGCTGCATAATTCGCTCAAGCGAGCCTGTCCTCGCTTGAGCGAGAGTATTGTAACTTGATTTTCTTGCTTAAGGCTCTTAGTTCTTTTCTTACCCATTCCTTACCTTAGTTCGTCATTAATATCCTGAAAATCACTATCCTATAATCTCTTATTAGTTATGACTATTAATTAGCGGGATATTACATTATGCGTTTGTCTAATTTGTACCCTACCACATTAAAGCATAGTTGCAACTTCGAATTCTTCGCATGTGTTTCAGTTTCGTGTTTGTGGAGTTTATTGTTAGTCAAAACCAAAAGATAGGAAAATGTACACGTATAGAGGTTTATTTGTCTGCCAAAATAATTGTACACTAAGGTTTTGTTTTTCGTAACATTGCGGATTATAGATAGCCTTAATGTATCCAAATTAACTAGGGATGCATAGCATAAGATCGAAAGTCTTAATAATACATGTGTCACGACACGGGCAAGTTGAGTATGTGGGATATGCCTTTACAGAATGAAATTGGGAATTATATTATTTTCTTTTCTTTCCTAAAATTTAGAGTAGATTAGACATATCTTGTGATAACAATTTGTCAGTAACAATTATACTTTGGTAATTGCAAGGTTATATAATTACACCATTTTAGCTTTACTTTGCAGGTCAACTATGCTGCTTTGTTTAGGATTCAACGTTACTAATCATGATTATTTTTAAAAAGGGTAAGTCGGCATACAAAAGGTTTGAGGCACCAAAATGTACCATGATTTTCACATCATAAAATTAAGACTACACCCTGTTACTTTTTGAGCTTTTTCTTCCTCCATAAAGGTTAATAACTGCTAGTAACCTTTTTTAGTCACTAACTAAGGTTATTTCTAAATGACTTTCTAGTTTTCTTTCTTTTCAGATGAAAAAATAAAATAAAGCAGAAAGAAAGGGGTTGGGGATAAAATATGACATTCATCATTTTTATACACTTCCACATCTATTATGTTATCTGTTGAACTCTGAAAAATTAATTGCAAGAAAAAAGTGAAGCAGTAATACATAATCTATGGGGAAAAGGATAAGAGTCAATGCATTAGACTTGGCATTAAGAGTTATTTTTTTTTATTCTTTAGAAGGAATCCAAAGATATAGACATGAGTTTAACTTTAAATAAGGATGATAATTAACACAGTTATGAAAATCAGATCGAACTGGTCGTCCAACTGATTGACCCGAAAACCAGACTTATAGTCGGTCCGATCGGAGTGATAGATCAGATATGTTGTTGAATCAAGTCTGACATAACTACCATTAACAATATACGTCAGATTTTATATATATTCACTTTATAAGGATATTGCTTTTCATACTCAAACGTTTTTTTAGTAATTTAATACTATAAAATATTTAGTTTAAAATATAATATAATATAAAATATGTTTTTAATTTATAATAAATATATTTCATACTATTTAATATATTACATAAAATTTTTAAACATATTTAATTATTAATAAATCATAAATAAGTGTTTTTATCTATTTAATTTTAAATATATTGGTTGATACCGATAATATTTGATGATAAATTTTAGATTTTTTTTAATATAGAATTTATAGTTTTAGCCTTTTTTATATATACCAGTTTACTCACTTATTGGTTTGACCATTGATCTAATGACCCAGTATATTGACTGAGTTGATCACCAATACAAATCTTATTATATTGATAATTAGGTGAAGTATTCCTAAGACTAACGATACCAGAATTCAAATGTCGGACCTTAAGGCAAAGTTCGTCTGGAATATAAAGAGAATATATGTGGGGATTGGGGAAATATCTAGACTTAAATGTAGTTAATTTAATTTACCTCATACAATGTTTGAAGGGGCAGCCTCATCATCCCAAATGGGTTAATTAATGTGTCAGTATAGGATTTCCATGACAAAAACTGCAATTAAGTGAGATTTGAGAGTCGCGGTTATGTCTCACTGTTAAACGCTCAAATCCTGTGCAGTAGCAATACAGGGTTAATTAATTAAGAAGAGTGGACCAATTTCAAATTTAAAAAGACAAGAAACACAGTGTCGTATCATGACTCTTTGTCATGAAGAACTCATGACGACTTAGCATAATTGTGCATTATTTTAAAGTCACTTTCATCTAAGAGAATTTCCTTCTACTCAGCTAATGATAACCATGCTACTGCTAAGTGCTAACAAATTCAATTTTACTCAGTATCCAACATGTGCAACAATAGTTGGAGAAAAGAGAGAAAAGAATTTGAACAAATTAATTAATATTATAAAATTCAAGCTATTAATTAAAGCATTAAACTAACTTAAATTACAATTACTTTTCAAATGAAAAATTTATTCTTCTTTAACAGGGTCTTTTTCTTTTCTTTTTTTTTCTCTCTCCTCCTTGGATTCACCCAGGTGTTACACTTTTATTAATTTCCACAAACTGCAGCTAATTATAAAGAATCCTTGTTGCCATTTAGAGCTTTGTTTGAACCATTCCGCAACTGTGATTGTTTACAATGGGCGATGGCTGCCTCAATTGAATTTTCCAGCTCAGAATTTACACCAATGCTCCTCCTGAACCCTTGTGAATCATGGGCCCCAGATGAACTGAATGGAAAAGATGAAGATAAAGAAAAGGACCCAAATGAAGAGGTGGATAAAGATAAAGCCTTTGAACCACAATGTCGATGAATCACCCCAGAGAAAGACTTTCTGGTGTGGTTAATGAAACCATTCTCAAGCATATCACTGTTAATAGTTTTAGTGACAGCACATGATCTTCTATGGTTCTCATAAAAATTCTTAAATGGTTTTTTCTTAGTAGCATCCTTCACGTACTTGTTCTGACAGTCCTTGCTTTTTGGTTTTGGTTTATCCATTGTTCCTATTTTCTTAGCAGCAATGACACTGGACTTATCTGAGCAACCATGTTTGGAAAACAGAGATTTTATGTAATCCCGTGAAGCCTTGAACCTTTGACTGAGCCAAAATTGCTTAGTCAATTTCAGCTTCTTGGAACAATGGTCCTTTGGAAGATCACCTCCCAATACATCCAATTTTGTGGACCATTGAAATAGATATTTAGGTGGGTTTGCATCAAAAGAATAGCTAAACCTTCGTGATGATTCTGAACGAGAGATTTTGCGGGATTCCAGAGAAATGTTGTTGGCATTTGTTGAATGGAGCTTAAGGGTGGTGTAGTAGGGAAAACTACTATCTTCCAATGATGAGAGCGATCTTACACTGATGCCATTGTGGAGAAGCTTTTGATGAGGCATTTGCAAGCGAGAAGGGAGGGGTTTCCCTTTGTTAAAGAGTTCATCAGCAGAGAAAGTTGTAGACTTTTTCTCTTTCTGGAACTCAAACTCTTTGTTCTGTTTTGGTGGTGGAGAATCAATGGAATAAAACAAGTTGGGGTAAGGATTTAGCTCCATGTCTAAGTAGTCTTCGTCCACACAAATCAATGAGGACTTTTTTGTGGCCATTTCATGTGACTCACTCTGTGTGAGGGGTGATTTCCGTATTTGTGTGTCGGAGAATGGAGATGCCTATCGGAAATTGAGCTTTCTAAAGGAAAAGGAAAGGTATTCTTTTAAGTGAAGACTGGGAAGGTTGTACTAAGGCTTGCTATATATATGCACAACTTTTTAAATTTTTTTATTATTTAAAATATAATAAAATTTGTGAGTCATTAACTTTACTCCTCTTCTACCATTTGAAATGCATCTTGTAGTCTTATAATATGTAAAAGAAATCATTTTAAAATAAAGGTAGTAGAATTGTTTATTCTTTTCCTTACAAGCAGTTATTGCATTCTTAATTTATTTATTCCTCATATATAAAAATAATTTATTATTTTAATATAAATAACATGTATCTTTATGAGGGATAATCTTATATAAGTTGGACATATCTATATCAGAGTGGGGCTTATTCTTTCAGTGATTTCTTTTTCATACTCAAGTTTTTAGCTCAAGATTTTACTTAAGGAGAATTAGACACGTATTACCTAAATCAACGACCCGTTGGTGAAGTAGCATGTATTAAGTGAAATTGTAATTTCATAAGAAGAGTTACTATTAATCATATAACATGAATGAATGGTTAAAAATAAATTTAATTACTAACAAGTGGTTGGTTCAAATGGTACATACTTGATTTTCGTTAAGCAAGGTCTCGAGTTTTAGTCTTGCGTATAAAAAAAAACACTTCTAGGAGAGCTAGTCTCACCATGATAAGAATACCTCTCGATGAGGACATATGTGGTTCACACGAAACGCAAAAAGTAAAACAATCTTAATATACACACAAGTAAAACTTGCTTCTCTCACCTATCACAAAATCTATATTTTAACCACATATATGACTGGTCAAGGTAGATTTTTTATGAACATAATCTTGACCATTAAAATATCATTGGCATTCAATGAAAATAGATGAAATGCATCACTCGGTGCGTATTTGACAGAAGAAAGAAGATGTGTTTGATCAAACAATTTGACGATTCAAAGAACCCAAAATAAATATTACATGTACCAATAATATTAACTTCTTTCGTATAAAAAGTATTTTCACATTGAATTACGACCATTAAATTTAATGGTAATAAATTAATTTTTAATTAAAAATCACAATGACCTTTCTCCCTTAACCTTACTTTCTCCCCTTCCACCGCGACACCTTTACCCCTATATCGTCACCTTCACTTATTCTTCCCTCATATTCCATTCATCAACAACATCTTCAATAAAGTCATACAAAAGGAATCTAGATTAGCATGACACGACAAAAAGCCAATTGTCGCCTCATGTGAGATCCATACCATATTGTGTTTTGTTCTGCTCAATGAAGTAGCCGAACATGTCATTTTTAGAGAATAATGGTCTTATCACGAAATCTAAATGTTTATCTCGTCTATGATTGGTCAAGATAGATTTTATATGAACATAATCTTGACCATCAAAATATCATTTCCAGTCAATGCAAATGGAAGAAATGCATCACTTGATGCGTATTTTACGGAAGAAAGATGTTTTTGGTTAAATAGTTTGACGATTCAAAGAATCCCAAATAAATAATACATGTATCGATAATATTAACTTCTTTCGTATAAAAAGTATTTTCACAATGAATTACGACCATTAAATTTAATGGTAAAAAAATTATTTTTAATTAAAAATAACAATGACCTTTCTCCCTTTCCACTTATACCGTCACCTCCACTTATTCTTCCCTCATATTCCATTCATCAACAACATCTTCAATAAATTCATACAAAAGGTATCTCGATTAGCATGACACGACAAAAAGCCTATTGTCGCTTCATGTGAGATCCATACCACATTGTGTTTTGTTTTGCTCAATGAAGTAGGCAAACATGTCATTTTTTAGGGAAGAATGGGCTTATCACGAATTCTAAATGTGTATCTCTTATATGATTGGTCAAAATATATTTTGTATGGACATAATCTTGACCATTAAAATATCATTCCCAGTCAATGCAAATGGAATAAATGCATCACTCGATGCGTATTTTATGGAAGAATGATGTTTTTGGTCAAACAATTTGAGGATTGAAAGGACCCCAAATAAATAATACATGTACTGTTAATATTAACTTCTTTCGTATAAATAGTATTTTTACATTGAATTACGACCATTAAATTTAATGGTAATTTTTTTTTAATTAAAAATCACAATGACCTTTCTCCCTTTCCACCGCCACACCTTTGCCCCTATACTGTCACCTCCACTTATTCTTCCCTCATATTCCATTCATCAACAACATCTTCAATAAATTCATACAAAAGGCATCTTGATTAGCATGACATGTAACATCCAAAAAAAATGGACCTAAGGAGAATCTAGAGGAGAGTTAGGAGGGGAATGAGAACCGGAGGGTGTGGGAATGAATTTCAAGAAAGGACATGAGGTTTAGTTAAGAGTTCATGAGCGTTAAGGGAAATTTAGAAGGGAGACCAAGTATCAAGTCCCAAGTGGACGTAGAGTTAACTTAGGAGGAGTCACACTCGATGGTGGAAAGGATAACATTGTGAGGAGGTGAGGAATGAAGTAGAGACGTTGGAATGGGGGAACTAGATTAGGACCGAAGGAGCTAAGCTTAAACAAATTGACAGGAAGGAAGAGGGGGGCTTAGACTTAGGGAACCTGGGTAGAAGGTGATTTAATGGAAACGAACAAGCGAATAGAGGGACATAGTCTCATGGACTATTAGAACCCTTAATGTTAGCCTTATTGGAGTGAATTGATGAGTTATAATATGATTCATGTAAAGTGTGCCCCATTAGGCTTCAACCAAGGTTATTGCTTAATTTTGGGTTTTAAGCTTAATGACCTTGGTGCATTAATTCGAGAATATCTAGAGTTTTAGGTGTCCAATTGAGGTGATTCCACTTGCATTAGAAAGCTAAGATCTGGGGCTTCAGTTTGATATGTTATATGATAGTATTCCAAGCTCATTTGCACCCTCAAACAGCAAGTTTACGCGCTCAAGCACGCGGAGGAGTAAAATTAGCATTCTGGCATAAAATCTGGACGCTCAAGCGCCCAAGTCTGATGCTCATATCTCCCAAATAGAGACTTTGGGCGCTTAAGCGCCCTGTAGGGCGCTCAAGCCCGCGCGAGCGCGTCTTGCCTCATTAAAACGCGCAGATTCTTCCTCTTCTTCATTTCTTCTTTTCTCTAGGGTTTCAAGTGAGAGAGAGGGTTTTTAGAAAGAGAAAGTGAAAGGAAGAAGGAGCTAGTTGATTGGAAGCCTTCCCCACCTCTTGGAGCTTGAAGATCATCCTTATCTTCTCCCCATTTTCACCATGTTTCTCCTATTTAAGGTGAGTGCGGTTCTCACCCACTTGTAATCTTGATTGTTATCCTATGTATGCTCCCTATTCATTTTCCCCCTTGCTATTATTGTTGATTAAAGTTGATTTTATGAAAACCTAGGCTGGATTATTGGAATGATTGAATGTATGACCTTGTTACTCAAACCCTAGGTTAGAGGATTTGGGAATTTTGTGAAATCTTGAATTGTTGATGTTGAACCTTGGCTTTGTTGTTGTTGTTTATGCACAGGTTTATGCTTGTGAAAGTATTGTTATCCTCATGAAATCATTTACTCATGATTTTTGAAAAGAAAGGGATTTGGGCTTTAGGACCTCAGGTTTTGAAAGGAAGAGTTTTGGGTCTTTTAGACCTCATGTTGAAAATTAATGACTTTGAATCCTTGGGCTTCATGTTTAAAAGATTGATTTTGGGTCCTTGGATTTCATGTTTAAAATGATCTTGTAAAACACTCAGATTTTGGTTCTTGGACTCATGTTCCCAAGATTTTGTCTTCGGTTTTTGGACTCATGTCAAATAATCAAGATTTTGTTCCATGGACTCATGCTTCAAGACTCTGTCTTCGGTCCATGGACTCTTGTTAAAAGAAATAAATTCTTGTTTGAATCTATCACAGTTAATGGGTAAGGTCTTTTGGCCTTCATGAACAACGGTTCCTATTAGTCTGAACTCAGTCTAGCCTCACAGATAAGTGGAAAGAACCCTGGGGTGTTGGGTAAAACACTTCATGACTAACACTGCATTTATGGTTGTCATTGGATGGCTAACATTCTATGTTTTGATTTGCTATTATGAACATTTTATGAACTGATCAAGTTATGCTATACTGCTGCATGTTATGTGTCTTGTTTTCCCCCACACCGCACACACCGTTACCTCGCTCATTTGGACGTAGTCTCATCCCACGATGTGGGAATTATATTTCAACTGTGCAGGTTGTTGTTCAAGTTCCGTGCAGGAGAGTTGAGGGCTCAATTGAAGTAGAGTGTTACGACTTATAATTGTAAATTAGAAGTTTATTGATGTATTAAATTTGAGAGTTTAGTTTGGCCATGGAGGCTTAGATAAAGATTAAAATTGTATGGTGCTATTATCAACTGTATTGGTAATTTTTCTGGATTTCAGGTTAAGATAGAAAATTTGGAAATATCCAGTTTATAAGGGAGACTCTGCTAGATTTTCTGGCAGGAGTGTTGTAAATTATATTTAGCCAAGACGTAATTTGGTTTCTCAAATTATGAATGATGTATGCGCCTTGTGTAAGCTTAAGCAAACGTTGGATTGCCTAAGCAATTGTGTGACTCACATACCGATATCGATAATGGCGCGAAATAATTTCAGAAATTCAGAATAGTGTTTCCAACGGACATTATTCTCAAATTAAGAAATTAGGACGTTACATGAAAGGACAAAAAGTCAATTATCGCCTCATGTGAGATCCATACCACATTGTGTTTTGTTCTGCTCAATGAAGTAGCCAAACATGTCATTTTTTAGGGAAGAATGGTCTTATCACGAAATCTAAATTTTAATCACATGTATGTTGGTCAAGATAGATTTTATATGAACATAATCTTGACCATTAAAATATCATTGCGAGTCAATGCAAATGAAAGAAATGCATCACTCGGTGCGTATTTTACGGAAGAAAGAATGCGTTTTTGGTTAAACATTTTGACGATTCAAAGAACCCTAAATAAATAATACATGTACAAATAATATTAACTTCTTTCGTATAAAAAGTATTTTCACATTGAATTATGACTATTAAATTTAATGGTAAAAAATCATTTTTAATTAAAAATCACAATGATCTTTCTCCCTTAACCTTACTTTCTCCCCTTCCACCGCCACACCTTTCCCCCTATATTGTCACCTCCACTTATTCTTCCCTTATATTACATTCATCACCAACATCTTCAATAAATTCATATAAAAGGCATCTTTATTAGCATGAAACGACAAAAAGCCAATTGTCGCTTCATGTGAAATCCATACTGTTAGTATATGCACTAGAGACCTATATGTTTTATTTTGAATATCCATCACTTGTATCATATTATTTTATAAAGGAAATAAATTTTATTAATTCTTTTAGAATGTAATTAATGTCCTTAGAATAGTAAGCTTAAACTTCATAAGAAATCAAGTAGATGACTTGGTCGTGAGATCTTATGAAGAACTATTCTTAAAATAGTCCCTGGTCAAGCATCTTCTTAGGACAAAAGATGCATTTAGACTAGTATGTGAGTTGGTTGATGATCACCTCTCACGGATCATGGATATGAGATATCATGTGCTCACATAAGTACATATTAAGAGTAATGGTGTACTGAACCGACCCACCATAAGAACGTTGCATGGATTGTTACATAAGTGTCATGAACGTTTCTTATATTGATAAATATTATCTGAAGTCCTTTGACCTGAAATCACTACAATTCCTACATAAGGAATTATATGTTTTAAATATCATCAAACGTTGCCTGTAACAAGGTGATCATAAAGTTGGTATTTGGACATATAATAAATTATATGGTGGAATGTGAGTGACCTAGATGGGATTTGTCCCTCCTATGTAAAAGGAGTTATATTTGTAGGCCTCTTGATAAAGTTAGACTACAAAATGCATGGCCATGCTCAAGAAGATAAACATGAGATATTTATTTTCTGTATAGTCTAATTGGATATCAATAAAAACATAAATTGAACTATACAAGGTAGACACATTCCATGCCCTTGTGTTCAATTAGATATTTGGACAAAGGGACAAATCATATAAATTATTATCATAAAATAGGATTCGTCAAAGTTATTGAGAATCTCAATATTTGGGTAGTAGTGATGTATTGCTAGATACCGCTCACTATTTATGATATTAAATATAAAACGGTTTTATTTTAATATCATAACCAAATATTAAAAGTCTATTGGGTCACACGCATACAACAAGTCGCTAGGAAAGATAATAATTCTAATTTGATTAGAATTATAACATAATGGGTATATATGTTAGGGTTAATAGAGTGAGGGGGTAAAACCCTAGCCACCACTATAAATATAGCATAAGATGCATTACCCTAGATACACGAGTAGTTGCTCTTACTCTCTAAAAACTACTAGTAGAGTTGAGGAGGGTTTCCTAGTTCGACTGTTGGCGTGGACACCTCTACAGACGTGGCTGTTATTGCCTCGTTTACAATCCTCAAAAGGTATGTCATTAAGTTTCATGCCTTTTATGCCTTAATTCGTGTTTTCGCATTAACGAACATAACAAGGGAGGGAATCCATTTATTCCGCTGCACCCTGACTACATGCTTGATTCCCTTCACATACCACATTGTGTTTTGTTCTACTCAATGAAGTAGCCAAACATGTCATTTTTTAGGGAAGAGGGATCTTATCACGAAATCTAGATTTTAATCACATATATGATTGGTCAAGATAGATTTTATATGAACATAATCTTGACCATTAAAATATCATTTCCAGACAATGCAAATGAAAGAAATGCATCACTCAGTGCGTACTTTACATAAGAAAGAGTGTGTTATTGGTCAAACAATTTGACGATTCAAAGAACCCCAAATAAATAATACATGTACCGATAATATTAACTTCTTTCGTATAAAAAAGTATTTTCACATTGAATTACGACCATTAAATTTAATGGTAAAAAATTCATTTTTAATTAAAATTCACAATGACCTTTCTCCCTTAACCTTACTTTCTCCCCTTCCACCGCCACACCTTTCCCCTATACCGTCACCTCTACTTATTCTTCCTTTATCTTCCATTCATCAACAACATCTTCAATAAATTCATACAAAAGGCATCTTTAATAGCATGACACTACAAAAGCCAACTATTAGCTTATGTGAGATCCATACCACATTGTGTTCTGTTATGCTTAATAAAGTTGCCAAGCATGTCATTTCATAGAAAACAAAGGTTGTTACCCTAGTGATAAGTGAAAATTGGTTGCTAAATTAGTGCACTTTTTAGTTCACTTATCAAGGACAAAATGGTATTTTTGCACCAGTTTAATCCTTTTTTATTTAATATTAGAGAAATTATATTTATTAATCTTGGATTTGAATTTGATGCTATTTTAATAGAAATATTGCTGATTTTTGCAGGATATTGCAAAGATTTGATTTGAAGAAAAGATAGCATTAAATGAGGGAGATATCTGCAAGATTTGAGTTTGATTGAAGACATTTAATAAAGATTTGAAGAAGATTTGAGACAATCAATGAGGAGATCACTTCCAATTAAACAAGGATTCTGCAGACAACCTTCCCAATTAAATCCAAGATGCTCAATAAATGCAAGATTTCATCAAGAAAAGGGAAACAAGGAAAGACAAATAAACCAAAACTAGTCTCGGGGAGAGATCAAGTTAAAAAGAGAAAGATTGAAGCTGCAGGACGCATTCTGCACTTCAACCTGTGTTGTAGCGCAGGGTGAAGCGCAACTCTTTGGAACCTGCGCTGCAGCCTGCGCTATAGCGCAGCTTGAAGCGCAAGCCACGCTGATTCTTGCCCTGTTGCCATTTTTAGATAGATTTCTCCCCAATTTTCTTTGTCTTTCCTTAGCCTATAAATAGGACCTCATTGCACCAGATCAAGGTGTTCACGATTATTGTAATTCATTCTTATTTCAGTGATAATGCACCAGAGCTAATTTTAGAGTAGGAGAGGAGGAGCGCTTCACGAGGATTGAAGATGGTGACAACATCTTCGGTGGTTTGTATGGCTACCTTGTTTAGTTAACTCTCCATTAGGATTGAATGTAATTGATTCTATCCCCAAGTGTATGTAAACTCTATTTTATTATTTCATGAGCTCTCTGTCTATAATATTGGTAATCTTATTCTGTGCTTAATTCCTAACTTCCGTGCTTGCGCCGAAGTTATAGGCTAGTTTCAACTAGGATTGAGGATGGGGGAGCGGATTCTGAAGAAACTCATTCTCTGAGTGAATAAAAGGACTCGGTAGCCAGTGAACCGAAACATGGGCGTTGCTAGTGATTGATGGGTAGTGTGAGTACTCTAATGAAGGGCGTCTACAGGATAGGCATGGTTATTAAATTATCGATAGCAAAGGTTAGTTGATTGTCAATCCAGGAAGCGAAACGTGGATGTATTCTAATGAGTGATGGGTAGTGACAGTACTCTAGCGAAGGTGCATCTAGAGGAGTAGGCCTCGTTTATCAATTAATTCTTTTACAAACGGAATATAGGGAACAAAACAAGCCGAGGGTAAGTCTATCGCTTGGGAGAGCCCGCATGGATTACCTTTGAGTGTGTGAGGCTGCTGGTAACTCGGGGTCTTAGCAATATAGTTTGTCTATAATATTATATTGTAAACCTAAAATAATAAATAGTTTTTACATGCATAAAGGGTGTGATGATATGAAGTTCAATCCTAATCCAAGTAAAGTGTCTCTAACTCTTCCTTTCTATTTCTATTGATTATTAATTTGCAATTTATATTTTCCATACAAAATACTTTCATAAATCCATTGTTTTCCCTTGATAAATAGATCACGACTATACGTGAATTGACCATTCCCTGTGGATACGATACTTTTCTTACTATTATACTACTGCATTTTTGGTTCACTTGCCAGAAACCCATTACCCAGGAGCTAAAGAAAATACTATGGAAAAGTGGATCATTTTCGTCGATGAATCCTCCAACAAGAAGGGGGCTGGAGCCGGGGTAGTACTAGAAGGGCTTGGAGGAATCTGCATTGAGAAATCTTTAAAGTTTGAGTTCCAGACCTCGAACAAATAGACCGAGTATGAAGCTTGTGTTGTTGGTTTGCTGATGGCAAAAGAGGTGGGGGCAAAATGGGTTACCTTGTGCAGTGACTCTCAACTTCTGGTTTCCCAAGTCAAAGGGGAATACCAAGCAAAGGAACCAAAACTCCAGCGATATCTGGAAAAAGTGAAACAAATCTCGGAAGGCTTCTCAGAGATCACGTTCCAACACATCCCTCGGATCGAGATTACCAAAGCCGATATCCTCTCTCGTCTGGCCAGCACGAAGAAGATAGGGAACAATAAGTCGGTCATACAGGAAGTCATATCCAGCTCCAGAATTACAGAAGTCTCGGTTCTTACCATTGAGTCAGCAATTCCGTGGGTCACCCCCATCAAAAGTTATATACTAAGAGGAGATTTACCCAAGGAACCTAAGGAAGCCAGATGGATCAGGCAGATGGCATCCCAGTTCATTGTTATTAATGACCAACTCTACAAGAAAGGTTTCTCATCCCCGTTACTTAAGTGCATTACCGGAGAGCAGAAAGAATACATCTTAGCCGAGTTGCATGAAGGAAGTTGTAGGGGGCATCAGGGAGGCAGATCCCCGACTAGGAAAACTCTAAGGGTCGGGTACTACTAGTTGACTCTCCTTCAACAAGCTATGAACTACGTCAAGCGATGTGATGCCTGCCACTTCCCATCCACTGAACTCTCCACCATGTCGGTTCCATGGCCTTTCCACCAGTGGGGAATCGACATCCTGGGCTCTTTTCCACCAGCCCCAGGACAAGTCAAGTTTCTGGTGGTAGTAGTAGTGGATTACTTCACTAAGTGGATAGAAGCTGAACCCCTCGCGATCATCACCTTGCAGAAGTTCAGAAGTTCTTTTACAAAAACATCATAGCAAGATTCGGCATCCCCAAGACCGTGATCACAGACAACGGACCCAGTTCACTGACAAGGGTTTTCAGAACCTCCTAGTCGGGTTACGGATCAAGCAGCGTTTCACCTTGGTGGAACACCCTCAAACCAATGGACAAGTAGAGGTGGAAAACAAATTTATCTTGAGAGCATTGAAGCGTCGCTTAGAGGAGGTAAATGGAAATTGAGCTGAACAATTGTGTTGAATTCAAAATTTCTATGTGTTTCTGTGTGTCTTACTCATACCACATATGCTGTATTTATAATATGTATGCAATAAATACATAAGAACATGATTGCTAAATCTAATCCTAATTAGCAACTAATTAGGGATTGACAGCTAATTATTATTTAGTTGTTACTAATTTAAAACAACATGTGACTAATTCTAACACTCCCCCTCAAGCTAAAGCTTACTAAGCTTTAAGCTTGTTACAAATATACCCATATTAACAATAGTGAAGATAATAAATCACGGGCCCAGATAATACTGGAAAGCCGTGGTGCCAGGTAAATTGCACTGGGAAGCCACGGGCTAGGAAGATTGCACTGGGAAGCCACGGGCCAGGAAGATTGCACTGGGAAGCCGTGGGGCCAGGTAGATTGCACTGGGAAAGCCACGGGCCAAGAAGATTGCACTGGGAAAGCCACGGGGCCAGGAAGATTGCTCTGGGTAGCCTCGAGATACATTTCTAGGTTTTGAAAAATCATGGGTAACGACAAATGGGAGAGAAAACGCATCCAAAATAGAAAGGACCCGAGTACCGGACATGAACTAGACAAACGATGCCCAGATCGGGATAGAGGACGGAAGGGCGAGTTCGGCGGCGGTGAGATCGGCCAAAAAGGTGGCCGGACGTGCCGCCACGCGCGGCAGACGGCGGCTGGCAACAGAAAAACGCGCCGGCAAAGATAGAGCGCGTGTGAGCGCGTCAGAACACTGTTCGAGGCAATTCTGGCAGCGTTGGACTCGTCTCAGAGGGGCGACTCCAGCGGTGTGGTCGCTGGTCGGAATCTTTGCCGTCTCCGGCGGCGGCAGCGGCTGAAGATAGCGGAAAAACGTCGGGAAAATGTCGAAAACGCGCCGGAAAAGACTACATGGCGGAGGAGAGCGACTGATGGCACTAGACAATGGTGTCAATGGCTGAAAAGTGTTTGAACACGAACAAAGTTCCATACTTGGAACTAGGCAGCGAAAAAGCGATGGCACAGGTCACGGTGGATGGTACCGCTCTGATACCATGTTGAATTCGAAATTTCTATGTGTTTCTGTGTGTCTTACTCAGACCACACATGTTGTATTTATAATATGTATGCAATAAATACATAAGAACATGATTGCTAAATCTAATCCGAATTAGCAACTAATTAGGGATTGACAGCTAATTATTATTTAGCTGTTACTAATTTAAAACAACATGTGACTAATTCTAACAAACTGGATCACGTCCCATGGGTATATCAGACCATTCCTCACTCCTCAACTGAAGAAACTCCTTTCAGGCTCACCTATGGAACCGAAGTATGATTCAAGTCGAGATTGGGGAACCTACTTGGACAGTTACAAGTTTCAACTAAGAAGATAATAGGAAGGCAATCTGTGAAGAACTCGACTTCCTTGACGAAACTCGGGCCGTAGCGCATATCCGGGATGCCATGCTGAAAGAACGATTGGCGCTAAGGCACGCTACTATAATCCTGAAAAGGGATTTTCAAGTTGGCGATTTGGTACTTTGATGAGCCGACATTGGAGGAAAAAACACATCTCATGGGAAGCTGACACAAAACTGGGAAGGACCCTATCATATTGTTGAAGCTACAGGAAAAGGGGCCTACAAGTTAGAGACCTTAGGCAGGAAAACTATACCTAGATTTTGGAATATTTGTAACCAGAGGTTGTACTATTCTTAAGAGAGTATAAATGAAACGCCCAATATCGCATCCCCAAAAATCATGCAAATTATACTAAGTTACTTTACTTCTCATGAAGCATTGAAACCGAATGCAAAGAGCATCATGGTCCTTTTTTATTTATGCACCGGATGTGAAGAGCATCACGGTCCCCTATAAGTAAAAGTTGGATGTGAAAAGAATCACAATGCTCTCTAAACTTAAAACCGGATGCGAAGAGCATCCCGGTTCTTTTTAATTTGTAACCAGATGTGAAGAGCATCTGGGTCTAAGTCAAGAATTGAAACCTAATACGAAGAGCATCAAGGTCCATGCTAAGGAGGAAATTCAAATAAGAAGGGAATCTTGGTAATTTTCAATACAAACCGGATGTAACGAACATCCCGATTTCTCCCAAACCTGAAGCGTCGCAAGTATATTAACACAACAAAAGCGCAAAGCTAAAAGAAAAACAAGACAAGTAATGAATGACACTTTAGGAGCACAACAAAGTCGGTCTCACATAGAAAAACAAAACAACAAACAGAAAGTACAAAATAACTACGATTGTTCAAACATCATTCAAAGTACAAACAATATGAAGAACTTAGAAAATTACAAGACAAGTCCAGCAGCTAATCATCCTTCTCAACATAAGGACCAACTTCAGCTCCAGTTGCCACAGAGACACATTTTTTTCTCCATATCAATCTTGCAGATCTGACCCTCATAGACTTCAAAGTCAGCTAAAGACCTTTCAACCACAAGACATGGATTGAGAAGCTTCAGTTGGGCAATGGCATTGGCAAATGACTCGGAGCTGACCTTCTCAGCGCAGCCACCAAATCCAACTTCTCTTCCTTCCACTTTGCTTAGGCTTTCTGCAGATTCTGCTTCACTGTCTTGGTCACATCCTCCTTACCCATGTCGAATGAGGGAGGTTGTTTCTTCAGCGCATCATAATCCGCCCTCAGTTTGGTTAGTGCAGAATCTACATTCTTGTACTTGGCCCTAACATTGCTATACCAACCTTGGTACTTCATTTTCTCATTCATTTCCTCCTCAAGGGCCGAGTTGGAATTTTTAGAATCATCCAAGGCCTTGTCATGTTCAGAAGTCATCTTCTCCAACTCCGAATTGGCATTGTTGTAACAAGGAATGACATCCCGGCAAAGGTACCTCAGAAAGGCAGCTTATTGTAAGTTTTGCCTTTCCAGATCAAGAAGGTTCTTAGACAGGTCTACTCTTTCATGAACCTATTTCAAAAAATCATTGTACCAAACCTGATCCAAGTCAGGCGTGTTGATCTCACAATCAAAATCATAAAGACTAGGAGGGATCCTGGTCTTGATCCCGGTTTGCCTTCTTCTTCTTCTGCCCTTGTGCGCCCTTCCCCGAAGGCCTTTTCTCTTGGAGTTAGGGTCGACGCTCGCATCATCAGTCGGGTTAATGTTGTCGGGTTATTGTTGATGTCTGCACCATCCACATTATTGGTGAAGTCGAGGTCGAGTTGAACTTCCTCATCTTCAGCAGCATTCCTTGAAAGTGTCAATCTCTTCATCGTTGTGTTGGCCATAGATGCTTAAAAGAAAGAAAAACACGCTAAGTTAGAAAACTGAAAAGAATAACCAAGCAATGCAAGTTGGACCCCCACCCGACACCCGTTATCTACCGACCTATCCGGGATCCTACATTTCTTTGCGGTCCATCTATTATTCTCCTACTTGAAAAGGGATTGCACTCCTTGATAGAGTCATCTAGAAGTTTCTTGACAGGCTTATCTCTTGGGGATAGCGCACCTGCAATTTCATAGTCGGTTTATGATTTGTCATAGTGTTTCTTACACCAGTAGATGTGGTATCTCGGTTGGGACTCTGACTTATCCTCTCTAAACGACTTAACTCCTTCCGCCGCCTGGATCTGAAAAAGTTCTTGTTTGAAAGGGACTTCCCCCTCTTTGCCGAATCAACACAAGGTGTTATCAATTTTCTTCCGGCAAATCCCCTCACACTTACCCAACTTTTGAGGGTCTAATTTTTATCCTCTTTGGGATGCTTGCACATCACTTGAGAATAGTGGAAGAAAAGTCGGACAGAAGGTGTGAACCTGAACTCAGCCATAATCAGTTGAAAGCACTGGATTAAAGCCCAAGTGTTAGGATGTAGCTGTGAAGGTGCACAATTTAGATACATCAAAACCCTCTCCTCAAACTCGATGAAGGGCAGTTTGATCTTCAACTTAGAGTGGAAGTAATCGTATAAGTATAGGAATAAAGTCTTTACTTCGCTCGGATGGAACACCCGACTTCCGGGGGGAGGAATAACCACAGGATAATTGCCTTCTATGTCTGGGTCTGCAAAAATCGGAAGCTCGAACAAACGTTCCTGTATCATCTCGGGGCAACCCGAGCGAGACACGCTAGGAGTAGTAAGTACTTTAGGGTCCACCCAGTCATACCGGTCGGCCCACATCGACATGAAGTAATCTATGTTTGGATCTTCTGCTATGGGTACACCTACAGAAGCTGTGTAGCAGCTACCCGAATCAGAATTGCTACTATCTTCTGACCCGGAGTTCAGAAATAAGCTATCCACCTCGGCCATGAGAGGTCTCTTATTTACTTGATTTCCCACATAATTTTGAACCAATTTTATGACTAAGGACCGACTACCAGTTGGCCATGTCGGGGGGGTCCAAGAAGTATTTTCACGGATTCCTCACTGACACTTATTTCTCTAATTAAAACCATGAAATAAAGGAGAAGGGTTTAGGAGCGCGTACCTGTATCTTGGTTTTGATCATAGGAAAGGGAGAACAAGTCGAAACGGTTTTGAGTTGGCTACCAAAATTGGGATACTTTTCGCCGGAGCAAGGAAAAATTATTGATGAACTTTTGTAAAAATTTGTCAAAGTAACAAATGAAGGTCCTCCCCCTCCTTTATTTATACGAACGGACCAAGGCCCATGAATCAGCCAGGCTCATAAGTCGAACCGTCGCGACAGTTACAGTGTGTCAGACGAAACGTCAGCTCAGAATACCAAAAGTCACTTCAAAAAAGCCAACGAACGTTGTAACGTCCTAATTTCTTAATTGAAGAATAATGTCTGTTGGAAACACTATTCCCGAATTTCTAAAATTTTTCTGCGCCATTTTAGATATCGTCAAGCAAATCAAACAATTGCTTAGGCAATCCAACGTTTGCTTAAGCTCCCACAAAATTCATACATCATTTCTTTCAATACACAACCTCATTCAAAGCTTATGGGAAAAACCTACACTTTAGGGAGTTATGCTTCATAAAATTCCTACCGGAAATCCGGCAGAGTTTCCCCTAAAAACTGAATGTTTCCCAATTTTCCATCTTAACCTGAAATCCAGAAAAATTCACCAATACAATTTATAATAACACAATACCATTTTAACTACAACTAAGCCTCCATGGCCAATCTAAAGTTTCTACTATAATACATCATTAATCTTTTAATTTACATCTAATTATCTCCAAAGAATCTCTTCGACACTGGAGTGGATGGGTCCACTCAAAGAGATCCACTTCCCTTCTAAACATAAAGCCGGAACGTCCTGCATAACTAAAATATATCCCCGCAACGTGGGGTGAGACTATGGTCCGAGTGAGCAAAGCATGCAACAGGTAGTGTGGGGAAATAAGCATATGAAATGCAACATACCATTCAACAAATCATGCATATCATACATAAACTATTCTAGTCACCTTACATCATAATATCACATCATAACTTGATTGAATTATGCTAAGTGTTAGAATTGAGTAAATTTCTATGTAATTACAACACTTATTGGTAATGAATTGTTGAATTTATAATCCAATTTCACCCTTCTTTGCTTAATTTGTGGTTCTTATATTCATTGAAATTAATTCTAAATTTGATGTTATTTTGATTAGAATTTTGGTAATTTTTGCAGAAGATGAAATATTGTACAGAGAAAGCATCAAGTGAGCAGTGAGAGAGACAGAAGTTGTGTAGAGCAAGATTCAAAGGCAAGGCAAGCTGGGGAATTAGTCACTGGTTCCTGACCTTCACTTGTGTTGAGCGCGGGCAAAGCGCAGGAGTGACTATTTTGTTACTGTTTCTTGCGCTTCACCTACGCTGAGCGCAGGCCTCGTAACTGATAAGTGTTAGAATTACGTAAAATTTCTATATAATTACAACACTTATTAATGACAAATTGCTGAATTTATAACCCAATTCAACCCTTTTTAGCTTAAATTGCAGCTCTTGTATTTATTGGAATCAGTTGTTGTTTCCTGAGCTCCACCTGCGCTGAGCGCAGGAAACGTAACCTAATTTTTAATGGGCCAAAAGCAGAGTCTCAAAAGCCCATTAGAACAGTTTATAAGGAGACTTTTAGGGATTGAGAAGGAATTCAGAGAGTACGGAGCCGTTGAGCAGCTACGGAGTTAGGAGAAAAGTGTGACAGTCTCTGGAGTTTAATGGCTACCATGAGTAGCTAAATCCCTCTTTAGGATTGAATGTAGTCGATTCAATCCCCAATTGTATTTTGGATCTTTCTTTGTTATTTAGGAATCTCTGTTTTTATAATATTGGTGTTTTTTATTCTATTCTTAATGCTTAACTTCCGTCTTTGTACCGGAGTTATGATGCAATTTCTTAAATACGCTGGGAAGCGGTTTTCTAAATCTGATTGGTAAAAACACTCAATAGATTGAATACACTAAGAATAAGGTTCAATTTATTGATGGCTTTAACAACTGATCTTCAAGATGGGGCAATTTGTGACTGTGGGAACCAACACGAATTGTTCTGAGTATTTCATAGTTGTGGGAACTTTTATGAAATAATATTTATTTGTGCTTCAATATTTATAATTATATATTCCTAAATATCATTGATTTCCAAAATACAAGAGGGGTGCGATAGACAAAGTTCAATCCTAGTTTCTCTCTATTGCTCAATCTCATTGTTTCTTTGTCTCATCTTTTATTTCATTTACTATTATAATCTTCAAAAACAACCATTCAAAATTTCTTCTACTCAATAAGTGTGAGCAATAAGAATTTAAGTTTTATCGTTCCTCATAGGTACGACAACCCTTACTTTTAACTATTATACTGCTGCGATATTGGTACGCTTGCCAAGATCTTGTTAGAACCACAGGAAACACTAGAAAGGGGGGTTGAATAGTGTTTCAAACTTTTTGATAGTTTTTGGAAATCTTTAATTTAAATCATGAAGATGAGCACCGTTAAGAACAAGTCTTAAGATCAGAGATAGTTGAAACATGCGGAAGATAAGAAAAATAGTGTTTCTTCTAAAGCTTAAGATTGTTTTAAACAGAGGTTTCTTAAAGTGTCTTCTGAAGATTATTACAAGGAGTATTTTCAGAACGGTTTCTGAAATACTTCAGACAACTAGAAGTTCTCTGAAGTTTGTTTCTGATTTCTGAACTGATCTCTTTCAGACTTGCTTCAGAGAATTTGTTTCAGAAGTTCTTCAAGGAACATTCTTTGTAAAGCTTCAAAAGATATAAGAGCCATCTCATGTTTTATACATATGAAATGTCATTTTATTGAAATATTTGTGTTAAGTTTATTATAGAAAATACTTTTCAAACTCCAACATAAATATGAAAACTGGAAATAAAGAGATTAAAGAAAAGAGAACTTAGGCATTTAGACTTCAGACAGACTTTTACGGGGCTGTCTGAAGTTTTCAGACGGCTTGTAAAACTATTTTTAAAAGATGGTTTGTGCCTTCAAAAATATCAGATTAATTATTCTGACCCCTTGATTAGTATAAAAAGAATTTATAAGAGATAAGGGTAAGAGAACTTAGCCAAGGAATTTATCCTGGTTCACCCACAAACCCGTGGGCTACATCCAGTCCCAGAGGCAAACCACCACTGGATTTTCCACTATCTGAATCCACAGATACAAGTATTGTTCACAGCCTCTTCAGGCCAACACAAGTGTTATTTTGTTTTCAACTGCCTCTCCAAGCAACATATGCAGTATTCTTTTTCAGTCTAGCCTCTCCAGGCTTTGCAACTCAGTATTCTTTCTTCCACCAAGCCTCTGGAGGCTCTCTGACACTTATTCAAGTGTAGAGTATTCTTTCTTCCACCAAGCCTCTCCAGGCTCTCAGACACATAAAGTGTTTTTAAATTAAACTAAGTTTAAGTTTCCACGAAACATAAACTTAATCTTTTCCTGTACTAGAGGTTAACTGAGTACTACTCAGGATACAATGGATAAATCTAAGTACAAGGGTAAGACAGTGATACAAGTACATAAGTTTAAGTACAATTCCTGTCTCTGATATGAGGAATAACATCCTCTGAGAATTGGCTAGGTAGATACTGACTTTAAGCTCCAGCCTTGTTCTCCAGCCATTGGTTTCCATGGGCTACATTCTCACCCGTATCATTGGAAAAACCAAGGCATACTTGCAGCTTCAAACCCTTCTTGGTTCATATGAGATTAAGCACAGCCTGGTAGGTTGTTCAACTGAACAACTACAATTTTGACTAGCATAGTTGATTCAAGTAAGTGTGGTCAACACTTATAGGATTTTCTGATGCATCTTGATCAACTGATTGAACCAAGTGAATGAGTTCAACATCTTCAAATTCTTCCTTGAGGCTATTTATATGTTCTGGTTGAATATAGCCGTTTGAAGATGATTCATAATACCGTTGAGATGTTGATGATGTGGCTCATATAGCCGTTACTTAATAGTGTCTCAAACGGTTGCTTCTTCTTTAGCAGATATGTGTTCAGACAGTCTTGTTCTGACACTTCTGTAGATGAGCTCTTTTAGAGAGATTTTCTTGATATTATTTTGCATGTTCTCTCTCTTGATATCCTTTTACTTTTCTTCAGCTGACTTCTGATTTTCTCTGCTTTTCTTAGGAGTGTATATGAGGAGGTATCCGTTGGATTTGTCCTCTTGCTTATTTTGTATAAGCTCCTTTTCTGTTTTCTTCCTGACACCATTTCTCCTTTCTTCTTTGAGTGAGGTGTCTTTTTCAATGGCTGTTTCTTGCAGATGATAAAGTATGTTTGAATTAAAATATGTTATTCAAACATTTCTCTTTGTTGCTTCTGCTTAGTCTCCTGAGATTTTCTTGTGCTTTCTTTTGAATTGGTGATGATGATATTTCCGTTGTGATACCACCCTTTAGAGAAAGCATTGAATGATATTCAATCCATCGTGAGACACGCTTCTGGGTGTCTTCATAATTCTGACAGAGTACAACGTTGGTGCTGCTATAAAGCTGCCATCGTTGTTGCTGCAATTTCTGCGTTGCAGAGATTTCCTCAGTGGTGTATGAAATTCAAAATCACCAGGAAAGGTCTCTGTATTTCTTGCCATAAACGTGTTTGAAAAAGGTACGTGCAGCAGAGGTTCAGAAAAGTCTTCACAAACTTCAGCATAGGGTGCCACGTCATAAGTGAGACTTCAGACAGCACTGATACTTCAGACGGGTTGAACTACTTCAGACAGCTCCAACTCTTCAGACGAGTCCTGCTTCTTCAGACAGCTTCGTTTCTTCAGAAGGCTTCTTTGCTTCAGACAACTTCTTTTCTTCAGAAGGCTTCCTTGCTTCAGACAGCTTCTTTTCTTCAGAAGGCTTCCTTGCTTCAGACAGCTTCTTTTCTTCAGACGGCTTCTTTGCTTCAGAGGGCTTCTTTTCTTCAGACTGCTTTATGTTGTCTTCATATGGTCTTCACGTCTTCAGACAGTTTGCGTACTTCAGAATGCTTTATGTTGTCTTCATATAGTCTTCACGTCTTCAGACAGCTTCTTTATCCTTGATCCTGCATTTGTTCTTCTGATCCTAATCTTCTGATTATTATTTCATCCTGAAACACAATCAACAAACCAATACCTTTCTCAGTAGAATCTGTTTATATAATCTTATTTGTTAATCATTAAAACTACAGGATATTAAGTCTTTGAGTCAAGTTTGAATGCTCAAACTGATTAATAGACTTCACAGATCTCAACAGTAACTTTGCATTTTAATGAGCCGTCAAGACAAAAGGAGACGAAAAGGAGACGGAAAGATACGGAGAGAGTTTTTGGAGATATGAAGCTTTGGAGAAGAACAGAGACGATTCTGGAGCAAGAGGGAGACTACAACAGAGCTGGAAGGCTTTGCTACTAATCTTCTTGATTCTTGTGGGTTGTAATGGCTACCATGAGTAACTAAACTTCTCTATAGGATTGAATGTAGTCGATTCAAACCCTATTTGTATTTTGGATCACTGATATTTCAGAATCCTTGTTTTATCAATACTGGTGTTTTTATTTCTATTCTTAATACTTAATTACCTTCTTGTAATAGAATTATGATTTGATTTCTTGAATTAGCTAGGGAACCGTTCTCTAAATCCGATTTGGGTAAAAACATTCAATAGGTTGAATTCTTAGGGATAGGGTTCAATTTATTGATAGCTTTTAACAACTGATCTTAAAGCTAGGCAATTTGTTAAACATCTGAGGGATCGATGTTTAGGGAATTGATCTAAGAATTTCATATTTGAGGAATCAATGTGAATGAAATTTATTTGTGCTTTAGTATTGTTAACTACAAATTCCTATATATTATTGAGTCCCAAAATACAAAAGGGGTGCGATAGATGAAGTTCAACCCTAGTTTCTCAACTGCTCAATTTCATCCACGTTTCTCTTTTTCTCAAATTCTCTTTATTGCATTTTTAAATTTACTTTTCACAAAACAAATTCAATCATTCACAATCATTCTTACTCAGTAAGTGTGAGTTCTAAGAATTTATTTTGTACTGTTCCCTGTGGGTACGACAACCCCTACTTTTCATACAATTATACTGTTGCGATATTGGTACGCTTGCCAAGATCTCAACAAATTAACATATAATGAAACTCAATAATGATATGCTATGCATGACCTGCATTGCCCAGCAGAATGGGGTCTTTTCACTGATTCTAGGGTTAGACCTGAGCTCAGACTACAAGGAACGTCTTCCTTAGGGACGTATCCCACCTCTTTTTCTGGACCGAAGTCATTATTCTGGACCGAAGTCAAGTTTTAATGCATGAATATATGGGCCAAAGCCAATATTCTGGGCCAAAGCCAAAACTCTTAATCTGGGTCGAAGCCAAAATTCTGGGTCAAATCCAAATTCATTTTAGTCTTATTCTAGACCGAAGTCAAGCTTGATTAATTAGTGTTTGGTGGCCATAGGCCAAATTCATTTTCTAGTTGAAAAGTACGTTTGCATAATCTCAACTGAAATTAGAAAAATGTCAGGAACAACCAACAGGGGATATTCTCAATCAACCAAACATCATGTATACTCAATCGTCTACAAAATCATCATAGAACTTCAAGAATCAACAACAAAAACACCTAATAACAGTTGTTCCCACACAATCCCAAAATCCCCAAAATCCTCTAACCCAGGGTTTCACATTCAAACTCACAAACAACTTATACCATACATATTATCTAATCCATCAATGAATCAACAACCACATATAGAAGGAAGAGGAAAAGGAGAATATGGGTCATAAGAGAAGCATACACATGATGAAGTGGAAGTGTGTGAGCTTTACTCACCTCAAAGGAAGCTCAAAGAGAAGAGGAATGAAGTTGGTGAAGGTTGGGGGTGGATATCCATGGATCATCCTCCTTTCTCCTAGTTCCAAGGTCACTTTCTCTCACTAGGAACTCCCTCTCTCTCTCTAGATGAAGAAGGAAGAAGAAAGAAATGAGAAGACTGAGCCCTAATTGTGTTTTAAAGACGGGGACGCGTGGTCTTGCTCAAGCGAGCCCTCCTCGCTTGAGCGGGTGCGTAGAGAAAATTTTGGGTTCACATTCTCGCTCAAGCAAGAAGCCTCTCGCTTGAATGAGAATGTTCCAGAGAGCACCCCCCCTCTCTGGATGAATTTCGCTTGAGCGAGACCCTCCTCACTCAGGCGAAATTCTTCCAGAGAGCACTCCCTAGCTCCCCTGTTTCTCGCTTGAGCGAGGACCTTCTCACTCAAGCGAGAAAACCAGAACTCAAACTATCTAATTTTATTGATATACTCACTAAAGCGAGCCCTTCTCGCTTGAGCGAGAACATCAGAATCCAAAGTTCTGATTTCTCACTCTTAAGCCTTTCTCTCATCATTTTCTTACTCTTTTTCTTAATCCTTCCCTTAATGATCATTACTCTACTAGCCTTCTATGTGAAATTGGTTTTAATGATTAGGATGTTACACTTTCCTCTAAATTTAGTATACAATTGTTTGACTTAATACTCGGTCCCTCTTCCAAAATCTTCTAAAACTCACGACTCTTAATATGTTTGTCTAATTCTTGTCTATATTTGCATTCTAACCCCCAAATTATCCCTTCTACTCCTAACCTTCCTCTCTTGGCCGGATTCACAGCCTAAGTCTTCCACTATACTTCTAACCCCAAAATTTCGAGATGCTACAGACGCGCCTTTTCAGCATCTCGACCAATATACTCACGAAGTCGGACCTTAGGAATCAACTCAAAGTTGAATCTCCTTAAACCGACTTTAGTTGGGGTCAATGTTATTAAACTCAGACCGGTGATCGACTCGGTCAGGTCATTGAGTTAATGGGTCATTGGTCGAACCAGCATTTTGAGAAAAACCCAATTTCTCTAATTACACCAAATGAGATAAGAACGATACTTTTGAGTATGAAACATTTCCAATATGTCTCTTATTTCATTAATGGGCATTTATAATTCAATAAAAGTTTGATTATTTTAAAGGTTCATTGTCATTTAAAGTTCTAATTCTTTAAATTTTTTATTTGTTTTCATTACTTGTCTTTACTGCTTTCTATAATTCATCGTCTTTTAAAGTTATTACCTTCCGTCAAATATATATATATATATATGGAATGTATCATGTGAGAAAGACATTTTTATATGAGAGTGAGAGGGGTTAATATTGATTGTTGGATTAAATTGAATGGTTAAGATTAAAATTTGTTATAAGTGGCTCACGTGCCCTCTCTTCACTCGTTTTTTTTATAAATAAAAAAGAGGCAACCAGCCAAAAGAATACACAGAGAGAAATGAGACGTCATGCACCCAACAAAGTCATACATCAAGCGTTGCCTTGGATGAATGGGTAGAGAAAATTCCAGTCTTCCACCTTCTCCCTTTCCGTTCGGTCGTACCAAGCGTTGCCTCCATCCCTCTTAACCATGAAACCTTATTCAAACATTGGAAGCCAGATTTATTTTTAGGGTAGAGAACCATTCTGGCATCGTGTCATATTGAATGGGCATGTGACACTACAAAAAATGATATTTAGTGGGGGTTATTTTTCGGAGGTTATAAAAACCCCCCACAAGTTAACATGATTTACGGTGTTGCGGTAGAATATCTAAAATGATGATAATAGTGGAGATTTTAATTCTTTTTTGATGAGGTTTTTGACCTACACAAATTATAATACGTTTTTCACCCTTTCTTTATCCATTCCTTCATTTTGTTCACCCCCTCCCTCCTATTCGCGCTCTACTATTTTGTGCCCTAACTATTCTGAGTGTTTCCTTCACCGTTCCCTTCTTCCTCTGCTGAGCCCTAACTATTCTGTTTCGTTCTTCCTCCACTGTGCATTCTTAGGGTCTTCTTCTTCCTCCGTTGTGCGTTCTCTTCCGCGCCTCTGTTCCTTCAGCATTATGCCATTGCATCCCTCTGTGCTTCGGTTCTTTTTTTTCCTCCACAGGTAAGTGATTGATAAACACGATTTTTTCATTTTCTTTGCACTAATTTGTTGCTCTTAGTCAGGTTCTATATTTTTCCATCGCCATGGAATTGTTTTTGTTCTATCTATCTTTATTTTTATATTCTTCTGAAAACATGTGAATATTGTAAAAGAAATTATTCTTTTGAACAATTTCACTAAATTAGGATGCATATCCCCCCTGAGGTATCAACTTTATTACCTGCTTCTAGTAGTGCTGTAAGAGTTATGTTCCTCTGAAGAATGCATGAACAGTTTATGTTGTATGATGTGTTTTGTGGTTCATCGACAAAGTTTGGTTGAAAGGCAAATAAATTATGAGAACTTACGCCTTGTCTATGCTCAATAAATTTATTGGGTGTTCTGACTCTAATCGACTCAATGGTTGTATCTAAAACTATCTTGATAAATAAATAACATATGCCTCTTTTATTGTTCTTTCATGACATTATTGTACTTTTTTGTTTTTCAGATAGTAACAATTGTTCTCGTGCTCCCTCATCTCTATTAGCTTCATCTTTCTCAGGTTCACATCCTCAGGCTCATATACTTATCTTGTAATCAATGAAATGCATAATGCATAATTGTACTATTCTTGAAAGGCTTCCCTTTATCTCTACCACGGATAGTTAGTTTGGTTGGCATGGTGAGCAAGGATTGGTTGTGAAATTTTTCAAGTTCTGTCTTTACATGGTTACTTGGTTACTAACTCTTGTAAGAAAGGAAGTGGGGAATTACTATTAGGGAAAAAGATGTAGTATTTGGGTTCTCCTGTACACTTTTTTTTTTGTTTTTATCAAAGTCATCCTCTTCCTAATTAAGTACAACAAGCTATAATCCCAACCACTTATAACAAATCTTAATCTCAGTCATTCAATTTAATCCAACAATTAATATTAACCCCTCTCACTCTCATATAAAAATGTCTTTCTCACATGATACATCCCCTATATATATATATATATATATATATATATATATATATAACATGATTAGAATCATCAAGACCAAGAAAATGCATTAGAATCTATTAGTAATAATTAATAGTATCATAAATTTAATTTTTTTTCCATATATACCCTTAATATTAAATGATTGAATAAGTGGATACCTCGTTAACTACTGACAATAAATTAAATGTATATAATGTATTTAGAAATTAATTAATACAACTAAAAATAGTACAATGTTTCTCATATATAGGATCAAAAAAAGATTACCTTTTTATTTCTTATATATAGGACCAAAGGTAGAATTATTTAAAAGTTTTCTCATTTGGTTACAATTCAATTTATTATTATCCTAAAATATTTATTTCCAATTAGAGCGGATAAAATTAGAGCTGTCAAAATGAGTCGACTCGTTTCTTACTGACCCGCAAAAACCAGAAAAATGTAAGGTTCAAGTCTTTATTTTAGAAGTTTGAATAAATATCGGTTTTTTTAGCCCCGACCAGATAAAGCTCGTTACAAAAGCTCACAGAAATGTAGGCTTTGGGCCTTTATTTTTAAAAACTCAAATAACCACCAAGTTTTTTAACACGACCCGCAAAAGCCCGCTATATACCCACATCAGACTGGGTAGTCCAAATTGACAACTCTAGGCAAGATCTTTTCAACCTGAATATATATATCCAAATAAGTGTAAGGTTTGGGCTTTAAAGTTTGAGCTTGAATTAAATACAAGTTATTTCAACCCGATGGATTTTATAAAAATTATGGGTTTAGCCAGTAAAAATCCGTTAAAATAATGGGAAAACTGTATGAAAATCGGGTTTAGACATCATTTTAGAAGCCTATATTGAATTCGTCCTTTTTGGTCTCATTATAATCGTGATCCACATCAGGTCAGCCCGTACCATGTCGGGTACCCTTACGCTAGTTATATTCTCAATTGTTTCTAGATTATTATTATTATAAATTATATTGTTTCAATAATTTTGATTACAATTCATACATCTTTTTATTTGTTACCGAATTTTAGGTGTTTTACTAAATTTACTCTTTAAGATCCATTTAGTCATGACCACTTGTTGACATAATACTAACTTTTTACTATAGGTTGATCATATAAATTTTTAAAAATAAAATAACCATTTTCAAAAGTTTTTTTAGAATTTAAAGTTTACTAGCCCATACTTATTTTCTAAAAAATTTGTTACTTTGATTCTCATTGTGATAAAAAGGAACACAATTGAAGCCAAACTATCTATATATTTTTTTTTATTTTATTCCATTTTTTATTCTTATCTTTTTTTTCGTGAGATATATTAAATATGAGCTAAGATCAATTGACATTATGTGTCAAAAATTCAAAACTTACACCAATTAATAACTTTTTGTAGAATATATAATTGACTAATCCAACCGTTGAATTGAAAAATATGATGGAGTAGATCAAGTTTATAAAATCTCATGCAAATCAAAAACTAATTAATACTTCATCACATCATTTTATTTTAATTAACGCGTAATGTGTTTTTAAAATATAAGTAAAAGTCTACTGTTAGATAACTTATCTACGAATATCTAAATGATTTGAAATTTAATATACATGATCATGATGGTAATATAATATAATTCAATGGTTGGATTAATCAATTTCACATTCTATAAAAAGTTATTAATTGATGTAAGTCTTGAAATTCACCTTGTGTCTATTCATCTGACTCATTAAATATATATTAAGATATTTATTTGTACAATTTACCTTCAGGTAACTTGTGATGTTAATGTATAAAAATGTTGCAGGGTTAAATTATCACACCTTTCCTTATACATCCATGTAAAGTCCAGTATATACATTGCTCGACAGTATTGTCTCCCGTGGAGGATACATGTGGTGTTGCATAAAAAAATGTCTAATATATATATTGAACCCAGTTAGTTTTTAGAAATTCTATTTTTACAATCATACCTTTAATAATATCTCTTATGAATTATTGTGTAGTTTGTACAACCAAATTGTAGACTAGTTTTGAAGTTTTTTTTTCTCATATATATATATAGCTGCTTTCGACTCACTTTAAAACCTTTTTTTTTTATTTTATTAAGATGCCTATAATTTTAACTCATAATTTAAAAAAGGATATTGAGAACTTTAATAACCAAATCATATTTCTTGTAGAAATAGTTAAGCTCAACCTACGAGTGTCTATATTTACAAACCTACCAATTAGGGATGACAATTGAGCTCAAACCTTATGGATATCCATAAAAATTACTCGCAATGGGCAGGGTAAAAACCCGCAAAACGGATATGGGGTGCGGGTACGGACAAAATCCCACATTTTTTCATGGGAACGGGTTGCGTGTACGAGCACTTTAATGCCCAGCCCGCCCCATACATGCACTCATATATATAATTATTTAATAAAAAATACCATATATAATTATATATAGGGATATATTAGTTTTATTAAAATATCTTATATATTTATGCATATTTTTAAAATTGATATATATAATATATTACAAATTAAAAATATATTTTTATAACTATCTATATTTGTGTTTTTTTTACTTTATAATATATGACTAATTAGTGTTAATAATCATTTTTTACCAGTCTTGAAAAATTCTAACACATATGGGTACAGGTTTTTTTTTTTTTTAAATACGGATATGGAGATGGACACTGTAGTACCCTGCCTAAAAGATACCCATTCACAACCCTACTATCAATGTCCCACAATTTGTGTTTTGAGAGAAAAAAAAAAAAGCCCAATTTGACCCAATCGCATCATGTCATAATTAAGTTCTGGTCAAAGCCAAATCAGATGAGATCATACTTGTGTTGGTATTTTTCGCAACACCTCTTACTTTCGTTAATCAACATTTGTAATTCAGTAAAAGTTCGATTATTTAAAAGTTTCATTACTCCCACTCTTCCTTTATTGTCAGTCTTAAAGTTTGAATTCTTTTAAATTTTTTATTTGTTTTCCATATTGCTTGTCTTTATTATTTTCTTTAATTTATCGTCTTTTAATTAATATCATTAATTTAAAAGTTTCATGATTAAGTTACTCTTCAATATATTATTATCCTAAAATAGGAGTACTTATTTTCAATTAAAACCTTTTTAAATATTCAATGGGTTTAAAAAAATATCCAATGAAGTGTATGTTGAGACAAGCTCACCCTAAAGAAGTTTTTAATATGACAAACTGAGTAAGTTTAAATATCCATATGAGATGCATCTTGTGTCACTAACTGTGTGTTCAAGTGTGGCAGAGACTTTCTACATCTAAAGTTGTTACAGGAATACATAAAGATAGAAAGGACCTTTAATCCACTTGAGAAAGCAAGGATACAAGCAAAGTAACACAAGATCAGAATTCACAAGAGCTTCACTGATTAAGACATAATCTGAATCAGAACAGATGTGGTGCAACCAAAGCTTATGGCTAAGACTATGAGAAACACTTCAAAAATTAACACAGCATGAGATGCAAGATTTGTATGTTCAGATGTCGTCTCATGATCAGATGAGGACCCCGGCTAAGATGCAAAGAAGACTTAGAACTAAAAAGAGACTCAAGCACAACTTGAGATGCAAGCCATGAACAGATGCAAGTTCAACTTGAGATGCAAGAACGGCTTGAGACGTCGTCTCAAGGTCAGACGTAGAAGGATGAGATCTTAGCACAGATGCAGAAAAGTAAGTCAGACTCTGAACAGAAGCAAGAATTCAATCTCAGCTGAGAAGACAGCAAGTACAGTCAGCATGAAGACAAACAAGGACACAAGGACACTGACACAGTACCTTAAAGACTGAAAAGCTGTTGTCTGCCTACTGTAAAGATTGTGCCTACTGTTGTAACCCTCCAACGGACTGTAATGACTATATAACGGCTAGTTTCTCAAGTCTTGATATAAAAGAGACATTATCAAGAGCTGAGAAGTGAGAGAGACTGCCTACACTTCCGTGAAATCATTAAGCATCTTATCACATCTCTACAAGACATCTCAAGTGTATCTACCAGCTGTCTGAGCACAGACACATCTCATCTTGAGATCATACATCTGTCTCTTTCATCTCCTCTCTGTGAATATCATTCCAATACTGTAACCAGAGTTGAGACCTAGTCTAAGCTCATTTACTTTTATATCCATACTTTGTATGAGCTTAGGCTAGACTTATCACAAAAATCTATCTGTAACCTGTCTCATCTAAGATAGGAGTGTGCCTAGTCTTAGAGTGAGGTGTGTACGTCCTGAAGAGGCTGTAAGAATACTTGTGACTCAGCTAAGATAGGAGGTGTGCCTAGGCTTAGGTGTGAGTGAGACGTCCTGAAGAGGCTGTAAGAATACTTGTATTGACTGGTTTGTCAATAGTGGAAAATCTCACAGGTTGTAGGGACTGGACGTAGCCCCAAGGAGTGGGTGAACCAGGATAAGATCTTTGTCTCTTGTCTCTTACCTTATTCTTATATTTGCTTATCTTGAATCAATTAATACAGCTTGATAACTAAAGATACAGTTGAATTGATAATCAAGATAAGACTTTAAACTAAAGTCTAGGCAAAGATCTTTACCAAAATTGATAAACTCCATCTTGTCTTAACAGAGACTCTAAGTTAACAAACTTGAGAGCACATCTCAACTATCAATTTAGTGTGGAATTGCAGGAACAGATTCGGAAAGTCTCTATTCAACCCCCCCTTCTAGAGACGTTCAGCCAACTTCAGTTGGTATCAGAGCTCGGCCTCTAGGGGTTGAGCACACCTCTGTTGAAGAGGAAAAAGATCCATGGCTGGTCCAATTACAAGTCTGTTCATTCCTGAAGGAGCTTCAACAAATAGACCTCCTGCCTTTGATGGAACTGATTATTATTACTGGAAAGACAGGGATGAGACTGTTCATTGAATCTCAGCATGCTGATCTTTGGGAGATCATTGAAATAGGCCCTTATGTTCCATACACCACAGATGAGCTTGGACTTAGGGCAGCTAAACCCAGAGAACAGTGGACAGATGCTGAGAAGGCAAGATATGTACTCAACTCAAGAGCTAAATACCTTCTCACTTGTGCCTTAAGCAGAAGTGAATATGACAAGGGTAGCTGGGTGTGTCTCAGCTAAAGAAATATGGGATGCTCTTGAAGTTGAACATGAAGGGACAAATCAAGTTAAAGAAGCCAAGATCAACATACTGGTCAGACAGTATGAGCTCTTCAAGATGAATGAAGATGAAGGAATTGAAGACATGGTGAGGAGATTCACTGTCATAACAAATGACCTGAAATCACTAGGAAGAACATACTCAAATCAGGATATGGTAAGAAAAATTCTGAGAAGTCTGCCCAAACCTTGGAGACCAAAGGTAACAGCCATCCAGGAAGCTAAATATTTGAGTACTCTCAGACTAGATGAACTTCTTGGATCTCTGAAGGTACATGAGCAAGAGTTGATGGAAGAAGATCTCATTAGACGACCCAGTCTATAGCACTGAAAGCAACTTCCAGTAACTCAAAAGGCAAAAAGATAAGCTCTTCTCAACAAACCTCACTCAACTCATCTCAAGATTCTGAAACAGAAGAAGATGAGGAAGAGGAAGATGATAGTGAAATGGATGATGAGCTAGCCTACATCTCAAGGAAGATCATACGCATGTGGAGAGCCAGAGGGACTGGAAGAAAGAATTTGCCCTCAAGGAGAGGAGAAATAAAATCTGACAAGAAAGGACAATTTATCTGCTTTGAATGCAAGAAGCCTGGGCATATTAGGGTCTGAATGTCCTCAACTCAGAAAAGAAATGAAGAAAAGTCCTAGGAAGAAAGGAAAAAATGGCCACCTGGGATGACACAGATGATGGGGAAAGTCAAGATGGACAGTCAGCTAACCTATGTCTCATGGCAAAAGGAGACTCATCAGATGAAGAGGTAAATGAATTTGACTCTGAATATTCTGTTGATGACTTAAGTCTGCTTTTGAGAATCTTCTGTATGATTCAAATCTTCTTGCCTCTAAGAGCTCATTACTTAAATCAAATTTGAATACAACTCTTGAGAAAATCAAATTTCTTGAAAAAGAAAATGAAGATTTAAATCATAAAAATAGTAGTCTCATGTTGTCTCACATGAAATTGTCTGAACAAGTAAAAGCTAAGACTCAAGCTCTCAATGGGCAAGATCAAAAAAGGCTACAAGAAGAAAATCAGCAGCTTAAACTGCAGAACAGAACTCTCATAAATGACCTAGAAAAATTTGTAAATGGAACAAAAAACCTTGAGAGATTCATTGGATCTCAAAAGGGCATTTTTGATAAAGCTGGCTTGGTTATGAGAGATCATCAAATGAAGTTTGGTATAAAGATTTCTTCATTCCTGCAAGAAAAAAGAAAAAAGAAAGATGTTCTTGTTGTAGTAAATATGGTCATAAAGCCACAGATTGTTACATGAGACAAGTAGCATCTGAGAGAAAGGTAACTAACCATGCAGGACCCAAATACAAGTGGGTACCTAAAGCTAAATCTCTTGTTGTAACAGATGTGCCTGGCAGCAGCAAAGATCGAGAAAGAATGGGTGCTGGACAGTGGATGTTCAAGGCACATGACAGGAGACAAAAGCAAGTTCCTGTCACTTGAGGAAAAGACCGCTGGAGTTGTCTCTTTTGGAGACAACAGCAAAGCCCAGATCAAGGGCATAGGTAAATTGGTAAGGCCAATTCAGCTCAGATTGAAAATGTATATTTTGTTGAAGGTTTGAAACATAATTTGCTGAGTATCAGTCAGTTATGTGACAATGGTTATCATGTTAATTTCCAGCCTACCTTTTATGAGATCATAGACTCCAAAACTGGAAAAATCATTTTCTCTGGAACAAGAAAGAAAAATCTTTACTCAGTCTCACTAGAGGGTCTGTCAGATCTCACCTGTCTCATGTCTCATGATCATGAGAGATGGCTTTGGCACAAAAGGGTTGGACATATTAACATGAGAACTATGAGTCAGCTTGCTAGTCAAGTCTCTTGTCAAAGGATTACCTAAGGTAAAATTTGACAAAGACTTGAAGTGTGATCCTTGTATCAAAAGCAAGCACAGCAAATCAAGCTTCAAAACCCAAGAACTATGTCTCAACTACTAGGCCACTTGAGATCCTCCACATTGACCTATTTGGACCAACTAAGACAGTGAGTCTCAGTGGTAAAAAAATATGGTTTTGTCATTGTGGATGATTTCTCATGATTCACCTGGAGTCTGTTTCTATCTCAGAAAGATGAATCATATGATTCCTTCAAAACCTTTTGTAAAAGGATTCAATCTGAGAAAGGATACAGAATTGGATCTGTTAGGAGTGACCATGGAGGAGAATTTGAGAATGTTAAGTTTAGAAAATTCTTTGATAAAAAAGGCATAACTCATAACTTCTCTTGTCTAAGGACTCCTCAACAGAATGGTGTAGTTGAGAGGAAAAATAGAAGTCTTCAAGAAATGGCTAGAACTTTGTTATGTGACTCTGGAATTGAAATGTACTTCTGGGCAGAAGCTTGTCAATACTTCTTGCTATATTTTAAACAGAGTCACTATAAGAAAGATCTTAAATAAAACTCTATATGAGCTATGGAAAGGTAGGAAGCCTTCAGTTTCATATTTTCATATATTTGGATGTGATTGCTATATTTTAAATACAAAAGATCAACTAGGAAAATTTGAAACCAAATCAGATAAAGGAATTTTCCTAGGATATTCACTTAACCTCCAAAGCTTACAGAGTATATCAATCTAAGAACCAAAACTACTGAAGAATCTATGCATGTAGTATTCAATGAAGTTCAGGGAAATACTCAGAAAGAAGTTGATGAGGAGATAGAAGAACTGATAAAAGATCTAAAGATCTCAACTCAGGAAGCTGAAGAGAGACTCTCACCTGAACAAAAGATGATGAGGTCACCTCTGTCTGAACACAGGAGAGAAGGCTCAGTATGAAGGAGTACCTTCTCAGAAGTAGCCAATCTGAACCCTCTCATAATCCTCAAGAAGAAGATAAATCAGATAATCAAACCAGATCTCAAGAAACAAGACAAGAGAATGTTGAGATACAAAATGACATGCATCTTAACTACCCAGAAGCTGGAGACTGGTAAGATCTCATCCAAGAGATCAGATACTTGGAGAAACTTCAGACAGAGTCAGAACCAGATCTTCCTTCAGAGGACACAGAGAATCTAATGGCTCTTCTATCTGACATAGAGCCAAAAGACATACATGAAGCCTTAAATGATGAATCCTGGATTAAGGCCATGGAAGATGAATTAAATCAGTTTGAGAAAAGCAAGGTCTGGAATCTGGTTCCTCTACCATCTCATCAAACCATAATTAGAACCAATATGGGTCTTCAGAAATAAGCTAAATGAGAAAGGTCAAGTAATGAGAAACAAAGGCCAGACTGGTGGCTCAAGGGTTTAATCAACAAGGAAGGAATAGATTATGCTGAGACCTTTGCACCAGTGGCAAGACTTGAAGCTATCAGGATCCTACTAGCCTTTGCAGCCTTCAAAAACTTCAATTATAATCAAATGGATGTAAAAGTGCATTCCTAAATGGGGTCATAGAGGAAGAAGTCTATGTAGAGGCAGCCCCCTGGGTTTGAAGACCCTGACCATCCAGAACATGTGCTTAAGCTATCCAAAGCTCTATATGGTCTCAAGCAAGCTCCAAGAGCTTGGTATGACAGGTTAAGCTCATTTCTAATTAAAAATGATTTTATAAGGGGTAAGATTGATACTACTTTATTTAAGAAAGAATTAGCAAAGATTTATTGATTATTTCACATTTATGTTGATGACATTCATCTTTGGATCAACTAATGAATCTTTATGTCAAGAGTTCTCAAGTCTCATGCAGGGAGAGTTTGAGATGAGTATGATGGGTGAGCTGAAATTTTTCTTGGGGCTCCAAATCAAACAATTAACTAATGGGATATTCATTAGTCAAGAAAAATACACAAGAGATCTCTCAGCAAGTTCAAAATGAGTGAGGCAAGACCAATGAAAACTCCTATGCACCCCTCAACATCAGATTGATCAAGATGAAGATGGAAAAGCAGTATCAGACAAACTGTACAGAGGCTATGATTGGTTCCTTATGTATTTAACTTGCCGGCAGATCAGATATTCAGTTTGCCTGTAGGAATATGTGCAAGATACCAATCTCAATCGCCAAGAATCTCATCTCACTGCTGTAAAAAGAATATTTAGATACTTGATTGGAAACCACTAATCTTGGCCTATGGTATGAGAAGGGAAAGAGTTTGATCTCATAGGTTATAGTGATGCTGACTTTGCTGGAGATAAGATAGACAGAAAGAGCACCAGTGGATCTTGTCAATTCCTAGGAAAGTGCCTTATCTCCTGGTCATGTAAAAAGCCAAACACTATTGCTTATCTACAACAGAGGCTTAGTATGTCTCAGCAGCTGCATGCTGCACTCAAGTTCTGTGGATCAAATCTCAATTACAAGATTATGCAGTCAGGTACTCTAAAATTCCTATTTATTGTGACAATACTACTGCCATAAATCTTGCTAAGAACCCTGTACATCATTCTAGGTCCAAACACATTGACATCAAACATCATTTTATAAGAGATCATGTGCAAAAAGGGAATATTGACTAATCTTTGTAGATACTAAAAATCAGCTAGCTGACATCTTTACAAAGCCTTTAGTTGAAGAAAGATTCAATGAGAATCTAAAATTGTTAAATATGTGTTCTCTTGAATAAAATAGTTAGTTGAGACCAGCTCTACTATGGGCTATATGATTAAAGTCTCACCAGAGATGAGACTCAAGTGTCATCTGTAAAGAGACGTGGGTTCAGACGCATCTGTCACCAGACGTGTCTCATGATTCATCTCAACCAACGTCTCATGAAATTATTGAGACGTTTCCATTTATCAAAACTGAAGGATTGAGTCGTTGCTCAACGGTTAGTAACTTCCCACTACCTGGAAAACTAGTCGTTAGCCTATAAAAGAAAGAGCCAACCTCCCACAACTGCCATAATAACTCCCCACTAACGAGCAGTTATTACATCTCTCTCTCTCCTTCCTCTCTTATCTGAAGACTATTTAAGTCTCATCTCTCACTCCAAACTCACTTCCTGCTCTCTTCTTTTCTCTCAAATGTGAATCAAGCTCACAGCCTTGAAACTTCCTTACTCTGATAAATCATCATCCTCCTCTTCTCCGGACAAAATGTCTTCCTCTGAGGAATCAAAATCCTTGAGCATTCACTCTAGCCAAGAGACCCTGTCTCATTCTCCTTCTCCACAACCCAGCACTGAAACAGAGCCTTCTCAAACCACTCAATCTACACAACCTTCAGCATCCTCAAAATCCACATCCTCCAAGAGAAGCACCCCCTTACCTCCTCGCATGAAATCCCAAAGAATTGCTTGCCAAGTAGCTCAGACTTCAGCACCAAGATCCCCTGTCCACATTGACCTAACTCAACCTGAATCTTCAAAGAAAGGAAAAGAGAAGGTTCCAGAGGGCAAGAAAATTTCATTTCAGTCTGATCTCTTCTCCAATAGTGAGGTTGAAGAAAAATATACCAAGAGATTCTCTGAGAAGAAAATTATAGTGGGAAGAGTCATCTCTACCCAAGAGTTAAAAGATGAAGGGTGGGACATGAGTCCTTATCTGAAGAAACAGGGATGGCAAGACTATCTGACCATGACAGATTATGTCTTCCCCAAGATGACCAGAGCCTTTTATGCTGCTTGTTACAAAGCTAAGCGATCTTCAGAAGAACAGCCCCACATCATCTCTGACATCAAGGGAATCCACATTGAGCTGACTGAAGAAACCCTATGAGCCATCATTCAAGCACCTATGACTGGAAACAGGTTGTACCATGAGGAGCAATGGTGGATAGCATTGGAATCCCTTCAGCCAATGTTGGTACTTCCCTCTTCAAAGGAGGACTCATCACAGATGTTGCCTCATCTCTTAACCCATTTGGAAAATTTCTGTTTCACTTGGTGGCCAAGTGTATCATGCCAAGAGCTGGCACCTTCAACAAAGTTTATCACCAAGATCTGATGGTGATGTACCATCTCAAGCACGGGATTCCTCTCAACCTTCCCTTTATCATCCTAAGGCACATGGAGCATGCTTTCCACAACTCCAAGATCAATGCCTCTCTTCCCATTTGGATGCTCACCACCATCATCATGAAGCATTTCAAAGTTGACTTCAGCAGCTGTGAGAAGTCTGAAGAGAGACCTGGATATATTGGCAACAAGATCTCAAGTCTCTTGGTCTAGATGGTAAGTCTATTCCTTCCCCCACTTTTCCCTTAACTGACTCCACTCCTGCTGTACCTACCACAACACAGGCTTCTCCCTCTTCCAAGATGTCTGAAGCCAAAAGAAAAAGAAGAAGAAGGCCTCAAAGGAAGCTATTGAAGGATCTCAGAAGGATCTGAGATCCTGTCAAGAAAAGAAAAGAAAAGTTCAACCATCCATCTCTACAGAGACTGAGAAGAAGAAAAAGAAGAAAAAGAAGTCCAAGTCTGAGCCTTCTACTCAAGCTGAACAGACTCCTGCTGTAGATGTGCCACAGCCTAAAAATGTGGCAGAAGAAGAAGCAATAAGAAATGAAGAAGAAGAAGCACAAATTGAAGGAGATACGGCCATGACAGAAAAAAGAAGCAACTGCTACTGAAGAAGAGCTTCTGAATGCAGAAGAGACCTTGGTCCACTCACTCCAGCATCTGTCACCTTCACACTCTCCTCCACCAGAAATGATAACAGAAGAAGTCTCTCCTGTAAGCAAAATAGTTGCTGAGACATTGGTCAGCTTGGAGAAGGATACCACTGCCTCAAGCCATGAGACAGCTCCGGAGCAGCAGCAACTTGAGCATGAGACAGTGGAAGTCACCACCACTCAACAAGCTACTCCAGTAAGCCCACAGCCAACTTACTCCATTCCTACTTCATTTCCCACTCCTGGAAAATTCTTTGTTGAGACCATCCTGCTCAACTCACCACAACCAAAATATGATCAGTCTGCACCTCCCACTGACAGACCTGAGCCAGCTAAGGCACCCTCATCTGAACCATCTATTCCTACCCATCTGTCAAATTCAATTAATACTTTTCTGAATCAATTACAAGAGGAACAACAACAACACCACCAGAATCTCCAAACAAGAATTGAGCAGAATCAGAAGAAGATTCTTAAGAAGCTGAAGCACCACAAGAAAAGGCAAGAGGCCATTCTTTCAGGATTTGACACTGTCCTGCAAGCAATGCATGCATCGAATGAATTTCACAGGAAGATGAACCTTCATCTTTCCAATTTGCCTCCTCTGCCTGAGTTTCCTCAGATTGTGTTGCGCCCATCAAGACCTGATTCAGACTCATCCTCTTCCCACTCATCCTAGCTTAGCTAGTTTTCTTGTTTGATAATGTCAAAAGGGGGAGAGTTGGTTAGATATATCTAATGAGAGTCTGTGTGTTAGATTTTTTTTAATTTTCAGTCTATGAGGATTAGTTATGCTTAGCTAAAGATGTAGTTTGCATCTTTTCACAGAACTTTGATAAGATGCAGTGGCATCTTTTGAGAATGTAATCCTCTAATTATCTTTTTGATTAATGAAAGTGACTCTCTATGATTGCAGTATATCCTTGTTCAGTTCACTTAAATATCTTAATCAAAATTTCAAACACTAAGTCTTAAGACAAAACATAACAGAAAAATAGTCTATGACTCAGGGGGAGTTTTTCTCCTTTCATTACTTCTGTTTAAACAAGAGTTTGCACATTTTAAGAAAAGTGAAATCATACATGCATCTCTCTTTCACTGATCTCATCAGATATATAACTTACAGTTTGCCATCATCAAAAAAGGGGGAGATTGTTGAGACAAGCTCACCCTAAAGAAGTTTTTAATATGACAAACTGAGTTAAGTTTAAATATCCAGATGAGATGCATCTTGTGTCACTAACTGTGTGTTCAAGTGTTGCAGAGACTTTCTGTATTTAAGTTATTGCAGGAATACATGAAGACAGAAAGGATCTTTGGACCTCTAAGATCAGTTATAACATAAGTAACAATGGCACAAGAGCAGAAGCTATAAGGAGCTCTACAAGGGTTTGTGTGCTTCAAAGATCAGACCAGAATTCGAGCAAGTCAATTTACAGACAACATGTGTGTTTGAAACAAAACAGATGTGGTGCAACCAAAGCTCATCACCGAGTCTATGAAGAAACACTCCAACAAGATTCAGATAAAAGCACAGCGTGAGATGCAAGCCTATGTTCAGAAGCTATCATAGTTCAAGCAAGCATAAGCATGAAGTCATAAATAGATGCAAGCTCAGCTTGAGATGCAAGCCATGAACAGATGCAAGTTCAGCTTGAGATGCAAGAACAGCTTGAGACGCTGTCTCATGGACAGACGTGAACAGACGAGATCTCATCAGAGATACAAGTAAAATATAACTGACTCTGGACAGAAGCAAGACTGCATGCTCAATGATAAAAGACAGCAAGTGAGGTCAGCACAAAGTCAAATAAAGACACAAGGACACTGACACAATGACTTAGCCTGAAAAGTTGTTGTACACCTACCTGAAAAGCCTGTCTCCTTGTTGTACACTCCAACAGCTAGAAACGGCCACATAACGACTAGTTTTCTAACTAAAGATATAAAAGAGACATTATCAAGAGCTGAGAAGTGAGAGAGACTGCCTACACTTCCGTGAAATCATTAAGCATCTTATCACATCTCAACAGACATCTCAAGTGTATCTACCAGCTGTCTGAGCACAGACACATCTCATCTTGAGATCATATATCTGTCTCTTTCATCTCATCTCTGTGAATATCATTCCAATACTGTAACCAGAGTTGAGACCTAGTCTAGCTTTTTAACTTTTATATCCATACTCTGTATGAGCTTAGGCTAGACTTATCACAAACATCTATCTGTAACCTGTCTCATCTAATATAGGAGTGTGCCTAGTCTTAGAGTGAGGTGTGTACGTCCTGAAGAGGCTGTAAGAATACTTGTGACTCAGCTAAGATAGGAGTGTGCCTAGGCTTAGTGTGAGTGAGACGTCCTGAAGAGGCTGTAAGAATAATTGTATTGACTGGTCTGTCAATAGTGGAAAATCTCACAGGTTGTGGGGATTGGACGTAGCCCAAGGAGTGGGTGAACCAGGATAAGATCTCTGTCTCTTGTCTCTCTACCTTATTCTTATATCTGCTTATCTTGAATTAATAATACAGCTTGATAACTAAAGATACAGTTGAATTGATAATCAAGATAAGACTTTAAATTAAAGTCTAGACAAAGAGCTTTACCAAAATTGATAAACTCCATCTTGTCTTAACAGAGACTCCAAGTTAACAAACTTGAGAGCACATCTCAACTATCAATTTTAGTGTGGAATTGCAGGAACAGATTCGGAAAGTCTCTATTCAACCCCCCCTCTTCTAGAGACGTTCAGCCAACTTCAATATATATACGAGATATACCATACCATGCATACCACCATACCTTCCTGTTTTTGTTGTCTTGTCACAAAGACCTGAATTTTATTCTCTCCAATATTAATGTAGGTGATGCCTTATAAAACAGTTAATTATCACCTATAGATCCAAGGAATCTGAAGGGGAATTAATAACGACATCGATCGATCCCATTCCCACATGATATCTTTGTTTTTCCGTCTTATATACTTACTATTGTAAGCGGTTGAGATATTTTATTTTCTTGTAACAATCAAATATCGTATCATATGTTCTTGTTATCTTTTAAATTCAAAATTCTGTCATAGTTTATTTTTTGAAATTCACCTCTTGTACCTATATATATATTTGTACTCATCACCATAAATAAATTAAGTCCTTTCTTATCATATTTATTTTCTCTATATGGTATCAGAAGTCTTTCTGCTTCACTAGCATCTCGATCCTTATGGCCTCTTCAACCTCTGATCCCAAAGATCTCATCTAGTTCAACACCACTATCAATCTACCCATCAAACTAAATGGCACAAACTATCCAGCCTGGTACAGACAATTTCGATCACTCCTTGTGGCTCGTAATCTTGAAGGCTACGTCACCGGTGACATTCCATTGCCTCCCATCACCACTAAACAAGATGGTGTTGATGTTTCAAATCCTGCGCTTCTTGGCTCCTGTGACGCTGAAGCCCGCACTGTTATGTCATCTGCCGACACATCTGCTCAAGTCTGGCGTAAACTACAACAAGCTTATGCTAGTCACTCTCGGTCTCGCATCATGTCTTTTGAAGGAGCGCTTAAATTCCATCACCAAAGGCTCATCTTCTGTAAATGATTATCTGTGATCCATTCGTAATATTGGTGATGAACTGGCCCTTATTGTCCACCCTATTGATGACCTGGACCTTGTCATTCACGCCCTTAACGGCCTTGGTCCATCCTTTCGCGAGTTCACTGCCTCTATTCGCGCTCGTGACTCTCCTATTGCTTTTGATGAACTCTATGACAAATTGATTGACTTTGAAATCTTCATGAAACGGGATGAACGTCTTGCCTCACCTGCTCCTCTCACTGCTAATTTTGTCAATCGGAACTCCTCTGGTTCCAACCGCGGGCGTCCGAACTCTTCTCATAAGTCCTCAAAGAAGTTTTCATCCACTTCTACTATTGTCTTCCAGTTTTGTGACAAGAAGGGCCATACTTCCAAGACATGCTACAAGATACATGGCTATCCACCTAAGCAGACTCCTCCCTCTGCACACATGGCGCACAAATCTGAAGGCAATGACCTCACATGGCTGCTTGACTCTGGTGCCTCCCATCATGTGACCAATGATCTCAACAATCTTTCCATCAAGCCAGACTACCCTGGACAAGACACACTCACTGTGGCCAATGGTAAGACTTTACCCATCACTCACATGGGCTCCACTAAACTTCCCACACCCTCTCGCCCACTCCATCTTACCAATGTTTTATGTGTTCCTTCAGTCACTAAAAACCTTATCCTTGTTTCTCAACTTTGCCAAACTAACAATGTTTCCATTGAATTTTTCCCCTTTCATTTCAAGGTAAAGGCACTGGACACAAGGGTGATGTTGTTACGCGGATCTAATGAGGACAATGTGTACAAACTACCAGCCATCCAGCCAACACTGCATATGCCGCCACCACCACACCCCATCTCTTGACCTTTGGCACCTCCGACTTGGCCACTCAGCACGTCCATCCCTGCTTCATGCCCTTAGTTTAAATAATATTTCCTTTCTCCTACTATGATAAATGTAGTGATTGTTTATCCAATAAAAGTCATAAAATTCCATTCTCTAGGTCTACCATTGTTAGTAGTCATCCCCTGGAATTTGTGTACTCTGATGTTTGGGGTCCCTCCCGTATTCAATCAATTGACAATTATTCTTATTATGTGATTTTTATTGATCATTTTTCAAAATATGTCTGGCTATATCCGATTAAACTTAAATCCGATGTCTCTACCATATTTCCCACTTTCAAATCTTTAGTGGAGAATCAATTTAATACAAAAATAAAAAAAAAATTATTCGGATAATGGTGGTGAATTTATTAAGCTACGTGCTTATTTCCAATCCCATGGGATCTCTCATCTCACTACCCCACCACATACGTCATAACATAATGGTTTATCTGAAAGAAAACACTGTCATTTGGTTGAAAACAGCTCGTTGTCTTATCCACCATGCCTCCCACCCAATTGCTTTTTGGAGTTATGCATTGCAAACTGCCGCCTACCTCATAAATCGCCTTCCTACCCCCACTTTAAAAATGAAAACCCCATTTTCTATACTCTTTAACCGAGAACCAAATTACTCCAAGCTCAAAATCTTTGGTTGTTTATGTTTCCCTTGGCTTATACCTTACACTCAAAATAAATTTGAAACAAGATCTCAACCATGTGTTTTTGTTGGCTATAGTAATTCTCAGAGTGCCTTTCTGTGCTTCAATCTAAAAAGTCAAAAATTATTTGTCTCTCGCCATGTCCAATTTAATTTCCTACTCTCTCTCTTCCCACGCCAACACACAAATCACTCACCCTTCAAATTCTCTCTCCTCCCCTTTTTCTCACCACCCACCCGCCAACACACACACAACCTAACCTACCCACAACAAATCCCAACATTCTCTCTCCCCCTCCTCGGTTTCCTACCCCTTTCCTAACCAACCAATCCCTCTCTAATCTCTCTCACGCATCCCAACCAACCTCTCAACAAACCCCACCCCTTCTCTCTCTCTCTCCACGGCCTATCACCTCTAACCCAACAAACAATCCCCTTATCCCATAAACCAACCCAAATAACCCATATATCTCTCCCCCATCCCTCAAAAGCCGCTCCCTTCCTCTCTCACTCCCATTACCCCAACCATCCCAACAACCCACATCACCCCTTATCCCAACAACCCAATCACACACACCAACAAATCAATACCTTATCCCAACAACCCAATCACCCACACCAACAAATCAACCCACATGCAACAGCCGCAAACCCGCGCCCCCTACCCCCCCCCATATACCCCCTACTGATCCTAACCCACATACCACGTTCCCCTCACCCCCAATTCCCCCCACCCCCAAACCCAATAAAAATAACCAGAAAAGACTTGTGCACTTCCTCATCATCTGCGTCACATGCATCTCCCTCTGTTACAAGTGTTTTACACCTTGTCACCCCATGGTCACTCGAGGTAAAGCTGGAATATTCAAACCCAAACAGTTGAACCTAGCCACCAAATATCCTCTCACAGAGCCTTTGGTACCTACATGTGTCTCTCAAGCCATGAAACATCTCAAATGGAAAGATGCCATGTCAGAGGAATTCAATGCGTTAATGCACAATGGCACTTGGGATCTTGTCCCACAACAGCCACACTATAATGTCATTGGAAACAAATGGGTCTTCCACCTCAAGCTCAATCCAGATGGTTCCATTGCCAGATACAATGCCCGCTTAGTAGCAAAAGGATTTCATCAACGCCCGGGCATTGGACTTTCATGAGACTTTCAATCCAGTAATCAAGCCTCAGACTATAAAGCTAGTCTTGTGCATTGCTCTATCTCATGGATGTCCAGTGAGTCAAATGGATGTCAACAATGCCTTTCTTCATGGATCTATCACTGAAGATGTCTATATGACTCAACCTCCAGGATTCATTCATCCTTCTCATGTTTGCAAGCTTAACAAGGCTTTGTATGGCCTCAAACAGGCACCACGGGCCTGATATCATGTGTTGAAGGACTTTCTACAGTCATATGGATTCAAAAACTCCAGGTCCGATACATCTCTTTTTATCTATAACTCCAATAATGTTTTGGCCTACTTTTTAGTGTATGTAGATGATATGTTGCTGACTGGGAATAATGACAAATTTCTTCGTCACTTCCAATCATCTCTTGCCGAGAAATTTTCTCTTAAAAATCTTGGTCAACCATCTCATTTTCTTGGATTTGAAATCATTCCCACAAGCTCTGGTCTCTTCCTGTCACAACACCACTACATTAGAGACATCCTACAAGCTTGCAAACATGGTTGATGCAAAGCTGGTTGCCACTGATAAGTGAAAAATAGTTGATAAATTATAGCACTTTTTAGTTCACTTATCAAGGATAAAATGGTATTTTTGCCCCAGTTCAATCCCTTTTTATTAAATATTAGATAAATTGTATTTATCAATCTTAGATTTGAATTTGATGCTATTTTGATAGAAATATTGCTGATTTTTGCAGAATATTGCAAGGATTTGATTTGAAGGAAAGATAACATTAAATAAGGGAGATATCTGCAAGATTGAAGTTTAATTGAAGACATTTAATGAAGATTTGAAGATTATTTGAGAGAAATTAATGAAGATATCACTGCCAATTAAACAAGGATTCTGCAGACAACCTTCCTAATTAAATCCAAGATGCTCAATAAATGCAAAGATTTCATCAAGAAAAGGGAAACAAGGAAAGACAAATCAACCAAAACCAGTCTCGGGGAGAGATCAAGATAAAAAAGAGAAAATTTGAAGCTACAGGATGCATTTTGCGCTTCAAACCTGCGCTGTAGCGCAGGGTGAAGCGCAGATCACGCTGATTCCTGCCCTGTTGTTATTTTTAGATAGATTTCTCCCCAATTTTCTTTGTCTTTCCTTAGCCTATAAATAGGAACCTCTTGCACCAGATCAAGTGTGCACGATTATTGTAATTCAGTCATATTTCAGTGATAATGCACCAGAGCTAATTTTAGAGTAGGAGAGAGGAACGCTTCACAAGGATTGAAGATGGTGACAGCATCTTCGTGGTTTGTATGGCTACCTTATGTAGTTAACTCTCCATTAGGATTGGATGTAATTAATTATATCCTCAAGTGTATGTAAACTCTATATTATTATTTCCTGAGCTCTCTGTCTATAATATTGGTAATCTTATTCTGTGCTTAATTCCTAACTTCCGCGTTTGCGCCGGAGTTATAGGCTAGTTTCGACTAGGATTGAGGATGGGGGAGCGGAGTCTGAAGAAACCCATTCTCTGAGTGAATAAGAGGACTCGGTAGCCAGTGAACCGAAACATGGGCGTTGCTAGCGATTGATGGGTAGTGTGAGTACTCTAATGAAGGGCGTCTACAGGATAGGCATGGTTATTAAATTACCGATAGCAAAGTATTAGTTGATTGTCAATCCAGGAAGCGAACCGTGGATGTATTCTAATGAGTGATGGGTAGTGACAGTACTCTAGCGAAGGTGCGTCCAAAGTAGTAGGCCTCGTTTATCAACTAGTTCTTTTACAAACGGAATAAAAGAAAGCAAAATAAGCCAAGGGTAAGTCTGTCGCTTGGGAGAGCCCGCATGGATTACCTTTGAGTGTGTGAGGCTGCTGGTAACTCGGGGTCTTAGCAATATAGTTTGCTACAGTATTATAGAGTAAACCTAAAATAATAGATAGTTTTTACATGCACGAAGGGTGTGATGATATGAAGTCCAATCCTAATCCAAGTAAAGTGTCTCTAACTCTTCCTTTCTATTTTTATTACTTATTAATTTGCAACTTATAATTTCCACGCACAATATTCTCACAAATCTATTATTTGTCTCTTGATAAATAGACCACGAATATACGCGAGTTGACCGTTCCCTGTGGATACGATAACTCTTCTTACTATTATACTACTGGATTTTTGGTTCGCTTGCCAGAAACTCATCAGCCACACCAATGTCAACTTCATGTTGTCTCACACCATTGCCCGATGCTCCTACCTGCGATGTGACACTTTTTCGACGACCGATTGGCTCTCTTCATTATCTAACCGTCACTCGTCCAGATTTAGCATACCCAGTCAACAAATTGGATCAACATATGCAGGCTCCACAGGAAATTCATATGCAAGCATTAAAGTGTGTCTTACGCTACCTCAAAGGCAGCATCAATCACGGGCTTCACCTTGTCAAGAATTCCTCTCTTCATCTAAATGCCTTCTGTGACTCTGACTGGGCTGGTGATACTGAAGATCGCAGGTCTACCCCTGCTTACATCATCTATCTTGGCCCAAACGCCATATCCTGGTCATGTAAAAAGCAAAAGACTGCTGCTCGATCTTCCACTGAAGCTGAATATCGCACAATCGGCTCCACTACTGCAGAGGTCCTTTGGTTACAACAACTTCTCAAGGAATTAGGAGTCTCCTTATCCAGCCAACCCACCATTCTCTCTGACAACATTGGTGCCACCTACCTATGCTCCAATCCCATTTTTCACTCCCGCATGAAGCATTTATTCGTTGATTATCACTTTGTTCGAGAATTGGTGGCCAAAAAGAAGCTCCAGGTATCTCATGTTCCATCCAGTCACCAACTAGCTGATCTTCTGACAAAGCCGTTCTCCGGGTCTCGACACTCATTTCTCCTATCCAACATCGGTGTCGTTACCCCTCCACCGTCTTGCGGGGGCGTGTAAGCGGTTGAGATATTTTATCTTCTTGTAACAACCAAATCTTGTATCATCTGTTGTTGTTACCTTTTAAATTCAAAATTATGTTATAGTTTATTTTTTGAAATTCACCTCTTGTACCTATATATATATATATATATATATATATTTGTGCTCATCACCATAAATAAATTAAGTCCTTTCTTATCATATTTATTTTCTCTATAACTATCAGATAAGTCCACTAAGTTTGGATGAGCCAACAGCCAACCAAAATCCACAAAACAGTACTATACAGGAAAGTAGAAAACATATATAGCACAAGCAGTCCCATTCCATCCTCTTGATTTTAAAAGGAGGTGATCATGGATCCAAACTTGAAAAGTGATGACTAATAATTCATAAAGAAACAATGTAAATGGTGGTTCTAATTAAAAGAAATCACCTGTCATCATGCATAAATAAAACCTAAACCAGGGGCGTACGTAGCAAGGAATTTATCTTTGGGAGCAGGAATAAAATATTATTCCCTCCGATCTTTTTTATAAGATTTCTTACAAGTTTTTTCGTTATCCTTTTTATTTGGTGGAGTGCTCAATATATAACTTTCATAAATAGAACTTAAACAAGGGGCGTGCTCAATATATTCAATTATTTGGTGGAGTTGACCATTATAACCAGTTAAGGATGTCTTTATTTGTTGATTGTGAGAAAACAGTTTCAGTTGACAACTGGATGACACAGCCAGATATGGGATATGTCATAGCATCAAGGTATAACTTGGTGCTTGTGTCACTGTCGAAATCAGGATTCATGACATTTTTCTCACTTAGAGGATATCCAAAATCATCACATCAAATAATTTGCATTGGATACGTTTATGGTAATCACTTTGTTCAGATATTAAACTATTCTTAAATTATTTTTTATCTTATAATATTTATATTAATTTAATTTAATATTGACATTATGCTTTGCAGGTTGAATTGAAGGATGAATATCTATATAAGGTATTATATAATTGTTAATAAACATTTAATTTTTCAAACTATGTTATTAAATTTGATCTGATTTAATTTTAAACCTAATTTTTAAAAAAAATTTAGGATTTAAAAATCAACTTAATTATTATTTCTTTTTTCAAATTAATTGAAACTTTTTATAATTTATGGAATAATGCGTAAAATATTTGCTAATATAACAATTTGATTAATTACTTGAGACATAATGTACCTATATAATACGGATGCTCGCGTTTAGGTTTGGATCGATTTTTAAAGTAAAAAAAATCATATGATTAATTATTATAATTTTTCATTTTATCATAAAATCTGTTTTTATTTTTTTTTAATTTGATCCAATTTAAAATGGATTAGAGTTGATTAATTTTCAAGAAATCACCTGTCATCATGCATAAATAGAACCTAAACCAGGGGCGTACGTAGCAAGGAATTTATCTTTGGGAGCAGGAATAAAATATTATTCCCTCCGATCTTTTTTATAAGATTTCTTACAAGTTTTTTTCGTTATCCTTTTTATTTGGTGGAGTGCTCAATATATAACTTTCATAAATAGAACTTAAACAAGGGGCGTGCTCAATATATTCAATTATTTGGTGGAGTTGACCATTATAACCAGTTAAGGATGTCTTTATTTGTTGATTGTGAGAAAACAGTTTCAGTTGACAACTGGATGACACAGCCAGATATGGGATATGTCATAGCATCAAGGTATAACTTGGTGCTTGTGTCACTGTCGAAATCAGGATCCATGACATTTTTCTCAATTAGAGGATATCCAAAATCATCACATCAAATAATTTGCATTGGATACGTTTATGGTAATCACTTTGTTCAGATATTAAACTATTCTTAAATTATTTTTTATCTTATAATATTTATATTAATTTAATTTAATATTGACATTATGCTTTGCAGGTTGAATTGAAGGATGAATATCTATATAAGGTATTATATAATTGTTAATAAACATTTAATTTTTCAAACTATGTTATTAAATTTGATCTAATTTAATTTTAAACCTAATTTTTTAAAAAAATTTAGGATTTAAAAATCAACTTAATTATTATTTCTTTTTCAAATTAATTGAAACTTTTTATAATTTATGGAATAATGCGTAAAATATTTGCTAATATAACAATTTGATTAATTACTTGAAACATAATGTACCTATATAATACGGATGCTCGCGTTTAGGTTTGGATCGATTTTTAAAATAAAAAAATCATATGATTAATTATTATAATTTTTCATTTTATCATAAAATCTGTTTTTATTTTTTTTAATTTGATCCAATTAAAATGGATTAGAGTTGATCAATTTTCGATTGTTTAAGGAGATAAAAAATATTAGATAGAAATGATAAAATTCTATAACAATAGTAAATATTTTTATTATGACTTATATTTATTAATATAAATTTAAAATTATATAAAAATGAGAACATTACACATGAAAATTAAGTTAAAAACTAGTTTAAAATTAATATATTAGTTTAAAATTAAGTTGGTGGGGGTGATTAATTATTTGGCTTTTTATTGTTTGGATTTCGGTTGTACCCTTTGGAGTTTGTTACTACTTGGGTTTATAGTGTTCCTTGGCTTAGGATTCTAGTGATTTTTTTTTTATTTTTTTGTTATGGATTGGAGTACTCCTTATATTTTCTCTAATTCATTTTTTTTGCTTATTAAAAAAATACATTAGATAATAAGACAATATGTGAATAATTTTAAATTAATTTAAAGTAGTTTAAATATATGAATATTTTTAAAATAAAACAATATATGTGTATATAAATTTGGTTTGAATTTGATTGATTTTTCTGAATATCAATCCAATCCAATAAATTTTTTTTTATTTTAACTTTGAATTGATTTTTAATTCTTTGAATTTTTTTACAATTTATATTGGATTAAATTATATAGAGCTAGAGAGGAAAGAATCTTGGAAAGTGCAATAAACAAAAAGCAACCGAGATTTGGATCAAATTGCAATTATGAGATATCCATTGACTTTAGCGTCGGGATACTTAACTTATATATACCACGAGATCTTCTACTCTAGTTTGTTGATTCAACTAATCCAAATTTATAAAGTGATATGCATGGAATATGCCTTCATGTCTTATCAGCACCTGCAAGGAATATATGAAACAACCCTCATCATTCATATAACACCCAAATTTTCCTCCTTCATTTTAGGTGCTGCATTTTCCTTATATATATTCATTTTATATATATTTTCCGTTGAAGAAATTAAATATAGTCTATGTGAAATGCCGTTTCTTTTCTTTTTTTCTTTTCGGTTCTTATCAACAGTAGTGGTAACAGCAACATTTGGCATTTCATAATTGGCCGCACCTTCATTCTGAGCCATTGCTTTGGCATCTCGCAATTGTGTGGAGGGAAAACTCTTATTATTTTGGTAATGATTACGGGACTATTAAAATTTGGTCACCTGGTCCAGCTTTCATTTTTTTTCCTTATAAAAGGTGAATGAATAATTTTATATTTTATTAAATAATTTTTATATGACTATTTGAGTTTAATTTAAGGAAAAATATGAATTTATAATACGATCTATGTTAATTTCGTTAAGAATATATCAATTTAAAGTTAAAGGGCAAAATTTTACATTATCCGATAATATCAAATTGATTTTTTATTATTTTCAACTGATATTTCATAAAAGCAACTTGAAACTATTTTAATATCAATCATTAATAAAAATGAGCATTATTAGAGATTTAAATTACTATATTTTTATATTTTGGACCATGTGAACCATGGTCCACCATAGACAAACCCTGTTTATAAATGTATGGTCTATTGATTTCTTTTTGTACTTGTTGTTGGTCTTTAATTTGGTTTGTGTTAAGATCCTTGACATATCTTCCTTCCTTGTATACATTGTGTTAACTGTGAATGATGAGATATAAATGTTGTGTTAGGATCTAGTTGTAATATATGAGACTTGAGTCCAACATCAAGTGATTCATTTACAACACTGGTCTCTCTACTTATTCTAGATCCACCTAAGACTCTTGTTGGCTTACATATAGCTCTTCGTAAAAATCATATTCTATTTGTAACCTTCATTCCATCTATAAAATCTTAAGCTATCTTCTCATCATGCTTTTGTGTCTGCTATTCCCTCTATTTTTATTTATAAAACTATTAAAGAAGAACTTTTCTCATTCAAGATGGAGACAAGAAGTGATTGATAGGATGGGAAGCCTTAGAATCCAATCATAGTAGGGAATCTTGTTTCTTCTTGTATAGTTTCTCTTATCAGTGGGAGTTTATAGTTAAAGTGGGCTTAAATTGTCAAGTAAATTGTTTGAAAGCACGATTGGTAGCTAAATGCTACACTCAAATATTTGGCCTAGATTATGCCGATACATTCCAATTGTAAAAATGACCTTATTGTGTCTTCTTTTATCTGTGGTTGCTATGCTTTGTTGCTGGACTCTATCAACTTGACATAATAAATGCATCCATTCATGGTGATTTAGTGGAGGAAGTTTGCATATAACAAATGTTTGCTGCTTTGGTGGAGACATGTAGTTTTGTTTGTAGGTAGGTTGCATAAAATTTTGTATAGTCTTAAACAATCTTCTTGCACATGGAGGCAAATTTAGTATTATCCTTAAGCAATTTGGCATTATTAATTTCAGAAGCATGGTATTGAGTTGTGGCTCTTGCAAACACGTACGTGAACTTATTTGCTTAACGCAACTTCTTCCTAAGTTAAAGTCTAGGTGTGTATGATCGCATTATTTGTGACAACTAGGCAACTTTGCACATTGTCTCTAATCCAGTCTTCCATGAACAAACTAAACATATAGATCTTGATGGTCATCTTATCCATGAGAAGGTTATCTTCCGAGAAAACGTTACAAAATTCTGATGATTAGCTAGTTGGGGTTTTTACTATATCACTTTGAGGTCCAAGGATTGTATACACATATGATATATATGCACCGGCTTGAAGTTTTGTAGTAATTTATATTCAGAGGCTGTGAATCTCTCAAGCATCCAGTTTCACCACAAATTAGAAAATCTACCAGAAACAAGACCAGACCCCATTACCTGACAGACTACCAGTGCAACTCATCCATCAGCCCACAATAGAATCAATCAGGTACTCCATATCCTATCTCCTCTTTCATTTCCTTTGCTAACCTCTCTCCTTCATATGCAATTTATAGTTCTTCCCTTGATACTGAGCAAGAACCTACCACTTTCCAAGAGGCAAATAAATTTGATTGTTGGAGACAAGCCATGGCTGCTGAGATCACAACTCTTAACTCAATGGCACCTGGTCTTTGGTGCCACTTCCATCAGGCATTGTTCCCATAGGTAGTAAGTGGGTGTACAAAATAAAAGGAAACCTGATGGCAGTATAGAGAGCTACAAAGCTAGGTTGGTAGCCAAGGGCTACAACCAAGTAGAAGGGCTTGATTACTTGGACACCTTTCACCTGTGGCCAAGTTAACTACCATTCGAATCATTCTTTCTTTGGCTGCCTCTCACAATTGGACTCTCCACCAATTGGATGTCAATAATGCATTCTTGCATGGTGATCTCAAAGAAGATATTTACATGAAAATTCCTCAAGGTATGCAGTTTCCTCTCCTAATTTGGTTTGCAAACTGACTAAATCTCTCTATGGGTTGAAGCAAGCAGGCAGGAAATGGTTTGCCAAATTATCCACCTTTCTCCTTAGCCTGGGATTCCATCAAGCAGCTTCAGATCACACCCTTTTCCTTAAGTTTGTTGATTCTAAATTCATTGGTGTTTGTTGATTTATGTGGATAACATAATTCTGTTTGGAAAAATCCAACTACATTTCCTACCATAAAGAGCAAACTGCATTCCATATTTGGGATCAAATACTTGGGGACTCTCAAATATTTCTTGGGTTTAGAAGTGGCTCACTCCTCTGCTGGTATCTCTTTGACTCAGAGAAAATATTGCATGGATTTATTATCAATTCTTGCCTCATGGATTGCAAGCCAGCATCTACACCCTTAGATCCTGCTGTGAAGCTTAGCCAAGACAATGGTCAATCATTTTCTAATGTGTCCTCTTACAGGAGACTTGTGGGCAGATTGATATATCTCACATCTACTCGACCAGATATTGCCTTTGCCACTCAACAAGTGAGTCAGTTCATGAGTTCACCCACCTTATCACACCATAAAGTTGCTATGCGTATTCTCAGGTGCTTGAAAGGGGCTCCTGGTTTAGGCCTATTCTTTCCACGCAATACTTTCCTACAGATCAGAGGATTCTCAGATTCCGATTAGGGAGGTTGTGTCGATTCCAAGCGTTCCATTTCTGGGCATTGTTTCTTTCTTGGTCACTCACTCATTAGCTGGAAGTCAAAGAAACAAGTTACAGTAGCTCGTTCCTTTGCAGAGGTTGAGTATCGTGTTTTTAGCTTCTGCTACTTGTGAGCTCTAATGGATACAATTTCTGCTTGATGATTTACACCTCCAACCGCATAAATCTATAGCACTTTTCTGTGACAATCAGAGTGCAATGCATATTGCCCACAATCCAGTCTTTCATGAACGACCAAAGCACCTTGAGATCGATTATCACCTAGTGCGTGAGAAAGTACAGAATGGATTGCTCAGACTCTTGCCAGTTTCCTCTCAAGATCAACTCGCAGATTTCTTCACTAAAGCCTTACTTCCCAAGACATTCTATCACTTGTTATCCAAGTTAGGAATGTTGGACATTTTCCACCCTCCAACTTGCGGGGGTGTTAGAAAACAAGGTCTCCCTTTAGGTCCCACATCGTTCAGCTATTAGAGAGAGGAATTACTGAAGGAGGAGGAGTTAATGAAGTCCCACATCGGCCGGACATTCATTGAGAGTTTGTTAAGATACGGATTCGTGATTGATTCGTTTTGCACCTTGACACGTGTAGTATATTCCCTTTTTTAGCTTGTATCTTGTTAGCTGAGCTAGTAGCCTTTTTGCCTTTTTCCTTCGTTATATCATCTTGATTTTTAAGGGAAAAATCAATCGATTCAAGAAAATGCAAATAACTTTCTCTTATGTGATTTTTCTAATAAGTATTGAGTATAAGAGAAATATTTCCATCAGACGTTTCTAGAAAAGTGGTGTTAATAAAAATGGATGATACATATAAGACGTGGGGGGTTTTCTGGCTTGTGTGATGTTAGAGAATGTGCATCTGCACTATCGTCAAAAGTGAAAATGAAGTTGATACTTTTGTATGGTGCAGCTATAATGATAATAATCATGAATGACTTTGCTAACGTGATAGTTGAAAATCTAATACATGTATTTAAAGATTGTGTATATTAAATAAATTGTAATGTCAATTCTATATTAATTAATGACAAGTGTTTCGAATATATTATGATAAATTTGCGAGATGAAAATCCGGGCGTGTTTAATAATTTTATTTTCTTACAATCAAATTTACTTGGGTAACACCCAACGTTAATAATATTTAAATGATTCCATGGCGATCTGACCCTGGTGGGATCCAAAAATGACGCAATAAAAGATCGTATCTCCAGTTCAGCAATTCTACGATACATTATGCATATTGATGCATAAAATGGGGGAAAAAAATTGATGGCAAAATTTACAGGGAAAAGGAGTCTGTTTAAATGTTTTTAAATGTGTACACATAATTTAGATGGGCATGGTGAGCATTGTTTTTCTGGCCCTCCGCTAAGAATTCAGCCTCTGCCACTATGATCTGATATTTTTGGACACAATATACTAGCCATTTTTGCAAGAGCTCCACCGGCAAAAAGAAGATTCCTTCGAGAAAACTGCTTCCAAGAACAGAATACAAGCATCAAATCATGAGTGAATCCTCAGAATATCATAATAATATCCATGGATGAACATAGAATCAATACAGTAAAGCATTGGAGAAATTACCCGCAAAGAGTTAACGGGAGTAGATTTGGTTGGCAAGGTTTTCAGCGATCTGAGTCTGTTAGTATTCCCGCTTCTAATGAGGTAAAAAGTTATCAGTTAGTCCTACCATACGAACAAAATTCCATATATGTTGCCATTTTAGACAAACTTACTTTTCTTCAGTCCTTGAAGCCTTGGTGCTTGTATTTACATCCCATAATTTCACAGTGCAATCAGCAGATCCAGATGCTAGAACAGAACCTTCAGAACTGAAATATCCAACAATTATGAATAACATAAGCAGTGCTAAGACGATTATAGCAACCACAAAAACCTTGTAGTTTCCTCCGTAACTATAATGAAGCTATTTTGACTGGGGTAGGGGAATCACCTGAAAGCCAGTGACCAGACACAGGATGTGTGACCAGTCAAAGGTGAGATACAACGGCCACTAGAGAGGTCCCACATCATGATTGTGCCATCTTCATCACCAGATGCCATATAGCGACCATCAGGAGACATTGCCAACGCCAAAATCATACCCCTGTGACCAATGAAAACCCGGACACACTCCCCACTCTGCACATCCCATAGTCGAACTGTTTTGTCACTGGAGCCAGTTGCGATGTAGTTGCAGTTGGCATGCCATTGCACGCACTAAATGAGATCACAAAACAGGCAAACATTGTTTCTTAATACAAATTGAATAATTGGAAAAAGGAAATATATTCCGTCTTAGCAGCGATATTTTGAAATAATTTGCTTGCAATTGAATTCCAGTAAGTAAATGACTTTATAAGAATGAAATTTCAGTAAGTTTAATTGGAAGAATGAAATTTTAATTTCATGTCTTAAAATAAAAAGGCCAACAAAGAAGACTGCTATATCAATCAAATAATGACTGAGGCAAACAATATTCTTAGAATCAACTGGAAAGCATTTTCTAAAAGTATTACAATGTCAACTTTCCAGCCAGCCATATTCAAACTGAATGAGAAAACACCTCAGAATAAACTGCAATTTGCATATTGCACAAATAGTGCACTTTCATATTTTAATGAGTCGAAAAAAGTGAAAAGAGATGAAAAAGAGAAAATATAGACAGCAATGGTGAGACGAATTAGTAAAGACTGATATCATGTATTCATAGATCCAAAAATCTACATTCGCCAATCAACTGTTAAGCAATTATCACACTCACATGTTGAGCAAATGCTAAATATTTGACATGTGAATTCCCTCCCAATTTTTTTTCTTCACAATTCTCACCCTCTAATACGACGACTATTTGAGGATTCACACATATGTATACCATCTCTTGAAATCAATCCTATATTTAGATAGATACCACTTGTGCATGTGATTGTGGGTTGCGGGGGAGGGTAAAAAGAATACTATTAAGAAATTCCTCAACAAAATCTTCAAAGTTGACATCTGATTAGTAATTCTCTTATACATACTAACAAAGGTTTAAGAAGACAGTGGCAAACATTTGAAAATTAGATTCCAATTTCTTTGTCACAGATAAGCCAAATTAAAATTTCCTGCAGAAGACATGCAGATTCTTTTTATCTCTGCATCAGACTTAGAACTGGGTGAAAATACTGTGCAAAATCAATCTTTTTTCCCCATAAAAAACCATCTCCAAATCAGTATGAAGTCAGAGATAAAGAATGTACAATAGGGACTCTCCCCTCTGATCTCCAGGTGTCCGAGAGACGTGGTTCTATCCCTACTCTCACTTTCTCAACCTCCCAAAAGTGATCCACACCCTTCCTTAACTGCCTTATAACTAACTACCCCTGACAATATCAGACAAAACTGTAACGACAGTTATGATTCTGTTATCATTTTCATTGACAGTAACTAAGGTTGTAATCCCCTACTCCCCCCTTCTAAGCATAGACCCACCTACTGGGGATCCACAATCAGAATACCTTGTAAAATTTGATCACCAGTAACTTCTGCATGTTTGTCCAAGAGATTGATTCAGGCCATAGAAAAGATGCAGAATCTTGAATTTCCACCATGTCAGGAAATCCTCTATACTATTGGGTCCAAAAGCAGGTTAACACTGAAAAAATTCTTCCTCCAAAATTTTACAGGAAAAATTCTTCCTACTAGGCTACCATGTTAGGGAAAAAGGAACCTTACACTAAAACAAATTGTGAAGTGAATTTGTCAATCAAAGTTGGTGTTTCAAAGTCTCAGACACTCACACTAAGGATGGCAATCCTTAATGGGTACTTGCAAAAATTATCTACAATGGGTAGGGTTTCTACCCATCAAATTTTGGTTTGGATAATTAACCACAATAAATTTGTGGGCGTGGGTCCGGGAATTGCAGTTCCCACCAATCTAACCCATACCCTCACAATATGTTTATTATGATTTATAATTAGGATTTGAAATATTTTTAAATATTTTTTAAATTGAGTTAGATGTTACACTTTCAGTCAATGTTATTTGATTTGTTTATTTCATAGTTAATTCTAGTATGAAAGTAATATTTTATTTTACTAGTTTGTCCATTAAAGGACGCAAAAAAAAAAAAGGAAAAACATATTTTCTTTAATTAAAACACAGGTAATGAGTCCGAGTCAAGGTATATAGGTACCCATTTGGTATGAATATGGGCTTTTTTACCTTCTTAGATTAGGTGTATTACCTCAAAAAATCCACTCAAACATGAATTAAATCTCTGGTATATGAATTTATGAAGCAATCAACATGTAAATACAAAATTAAGTGAGTTAATGGAAAATATAAATCCTTAAAAGAACAACATTTGGAGAAAAAAAGTTAGAACAAGTGAGAGGAAATTGGAAGTAATAACTCACATCAACATCAGACAAGTGCCCTGCCATTATTCTTAAGGGTTGTATCCTGTCCATGGACCAAACCCTAGCAGTTCTGTCATGTGAGGAGCTGGCAAAATAATGCCCTACAGGACTAAACTGCATCCAGAAAAAAGATTTCAAATAACACAGCATCCAGAATGTAAATGCAAACAATAATGTTGCAAGGGGGAGGGGAGAAGGAAAAAAGAGGGCCAAGATATCTTCAATGTAACTGTGTAAGGAAGAAATCTAAATTTGGCAAGCAGCAGCAATTGATTTACGGTACAAAGCAAAGCTGACTCTCCAACAAATCACATTAATGCACACAGATCTAAGTAGATCAAAACATAAAAGAAGCTTGGTAAATCAGAAACAAGTCCTCCCAAGAAATATTAAACTGCCATATGCATACTTTAATATTGTAACCAACAAAATACAAGGTGTCTATTTGCCAGAGTAGCATGCAGAATATTAAGCATATCACCAGCCAAAAACTAATAAGTAGATAACAGAAAGAGAGACAGAAAAGGAATAAGTATACTGTATCATTTAAATATTAGATCATAACAGCAAGGAAAAAGAACAAGGTGGGTTTGAAAGGGATTTCCCTTACAGATATGTCAAGAGATTAGGTAGCCATGCTACATTGATGTCTTTCTATTATCTCATGTTTTTCTCTTCTATTATTTTATGGAGGATCTCTTATACTCCCAACCTTTGGTACTTTTCTATGGTTTGGCTTTATGAATTTCTTCTCATATTCATATACACATACATAAAGGAAAATAAAGATGCAAGATATAATGTGGATCACATTGATGAGACATTTTGAGCATGTTTAAACTACTGTGATCTGGCTTGCATCACATGCTATAATTGTTTAAAGCAATTTAAAAAATGAGTACATCACAGTTTTATTTTTAAATTTTAATTGTTTATTCAAGTATTAGGTATGTTGCTTTACATTCATCCTCAGAATAGAAAATTTCAGAAGAAAATGTTTTACCTGAACATCCCAGACAGGGTAATTGTGACCCTTGTAACAAACAAGATTAGCATTAAGCTTTGTGCTCCATAATCGAACTGCATTATCCATTTAAGAGTCATAACATTCAGAGTTAAAATCATAATATTAAAACAAAAAACATCATAGAAATTACTACCAAAAGTGCATAGTAAACAGATTGAGGACAAACATTAAAATGAGATCAAGTAAACATACTTGTTGTGTCTGCTGAGGATGAAAGAATAAAATCCCCAACAGGACTAAAAGAGGCTGCATAAACAGGTCCTGAATGACCTTGAAACAATGTATACTGTCTTTTCCCGCCACTTTGCCGGAGCATTTGTTCATTTTGTGACGTGTCATTCTCACCCTGTGGAAGAGCTGATGATAGCAGAATTAATAACTGGACATTTATAGAAAGAAAAACATGAGGATATAACCCATATTTGGGCTTGTTCAAATGCTCAAGACTTGCATAAGCTTCCTTCCAGCCAGCTCACTTTAAATAACATCTCGGTTTTGGTTTTATTCCACTCAACTGTTAAATTTTTTGCCAGAAACCCTGGTGTTTTAAAGTTTTAGTAATTGACATGGTTTTTTAGCATAGATAGCCTCTTTGGTATGCATATTGGCAGGGTGACGAATATCATCCCTGTCTTGAAGCACAATTAATTGCATATAAGTAAAAATAACATCACTTTTTCCAATTGGCATTGAGATCCGTTGCACAAGAAACCCAAAGATCTGATCCACTCCTGTCTGTTTTCTAAAGTCTAAACAGAATCCCCAAACTGGCCTGTGTAACATTTTTAAGCTGCCAGAACTTTTCTAATCGAGTTTTAAATGTAAATAATCTAAAAGATAATGCACTTCAAAGGGGTTAGATTTTCTTCCACAAAGTCCAGCACTACTCATTCCATCACTAAAAAGAGAGGTGTTGCTCAGAACTTCTCTTTATGTATGAAAAAGTGAAAGGCTTCATATGTAAGGAGACACCACTGAATATCCTGCTTACTTTAATATATAAGTTGATTTGCCCAGTGCATTTTTTAAACTATATTAGGTCACTGCAGCAAATTACACATTAAATAAAAAATCTTCCCTCTTAACCATTATACATTTATACTTGTTTCTAACCACATCTATGTTTGTCAAGAAAAGAGTGTAAGAATTAAGCTTGGTTTAAACAAAGAAATTTATGAAAACAAACTCACAACTGGTGGGCTGTTGTCCAAGCTTTGCCATATCCCAGACCTGCAGATACAATTCAGAAATTATCAGAAATTCATTCAAAAGATAAATTTAAAATCAACAGAAAGAAGGTTTTCTTTCAGAATGGTTGATGGAAGGGGACGTAGTAAAAAACCTTCAGTGATGAGTCCGAAAATCCTCCAGCAACCAATGATCCATCATGGGATATTGACGAACAGCTTAAACTGAGATGGTTGGCCAAATTATTATAAGCATTAAGCAAAAGAAGCTGGAACATAACAAATAACACTGACAAATATGCATTAGACATTACCCATTGTGTGTATTGATAAATGTGTAAAAGCTAACTGATGGCAGTGCAGCACTGCTAAGTTGTACCCGGTTCCTTAAATCTTCAAGGATGGAGTGTTCTACCTCAGTCGGGCTGCAAAAATGCAACATTATTAACACCTCACTAGTTTGTGATTGAAAATCTGACCTCAAATATTAATACCTTTACATATCTGACATCACATAATAATAATAATAGCAAAAAACACAGAAGTGAAGCATTTAAAATTCCTTTGAATTTTGAGCTTCAATAACAAATTTTGAATCTCTAAATCAATTCAAGCTCTCAACTACTATTATATGACTAGAGACAAGATAAATGAAAGGATTTTCTTTCTCCTTCAATTTGTGGTATGCTGAATCTAAATTTATAGGTCCTGAAGGTTATTTCCTTTCAACACCCTTTTTTAGCCAGAAATAAAAGGATTGACGCAGAGTGGGAATCCCAAATCAGCCAGCTATGAGATTTCAAATTCCTATTTAAAGTAGAGGCTCCCCCCTCTTATAGCCTGACTTAGAGTTAGTGTGTTTCTTTGCCCCAAAGTTAATTCGGGATATAGTCATTTTTTTTACTCCCCTTTGGTGTTCTGCTCATGGTTGCTTCAATGTACTTACTACTTACAGCTTGGATATGCAGAGAGATTCGGAAGCCTTGTTGGATTCCTTGTTTTCCTTGTTTTCATTTGCACATAGTAATTCTTGGATTCCTAATACATCTAACTAATTAATTTTTTTCATAGTTGTCTATAGCGGCGCTATAGCGGCCATAGCGGCCCCCTGCCGCTATACAAATCAGGGTAGTTTAGCGGGAAATAGCGGCGCTATAGTGGCATAGCGGCCCCCCTGCCGCTACGCTCCGCTATCCAGGATTGTATAAAATCAAACACAGCCTGGCTTGTGGGAGTGAGCTCTCCTCCACATCAATCTATTCAGGTAAAGCTTTCTTCCTGTATAGTCCAAAGAAGCATTCAACCTAGAGCTAAATGAATTTGTGCACATAATCAAAAAATATCCATAACATTCCGAAGAATTGACAGAGAGCCAGTAGGCTATACAAGCAATTTATTTTTTTTTTGGGGGGGGGGGGGGTGGTGTCTGAAACAGAATAATTAGAGTCAAGACTAACTACTAAACTCTATTAATTGCAGATGTCGAACAGGAAGAATATTGCAGGCCTTAGAGCCTGCTCTCAGAATTTTAGTAAACTCTATATGCAAAAGAACTAAATGTGTGCATAAATAGCATTTCAATCACTGCAGGGAGAAAAGACCTTATTTCAATTAAATAATTCTGAAAGTATATGAATGACTGATTGCTTATTTTGTGATTTGACTATTTGACTAAATAGAAGAAAGAGCACTAATCAAATATCAGGTCAGAAAAATCTCAGTGAAAGAAAAATTATTTAGACAAAAATATACCTATCAAGTGACTGTTTTTCTTTTCTCACTTTAATATCATTAACTGTTTTAGAGTAATGTTAGTATTGCTGACTTTGCCAATTCCAACAGAAAAGAAAAAGAGAGCATAATGCCCTCTTTGCCTTCTGCTTTAATCCACATCCTAATCCTATATCTAATTTTAAGTATATAAAATGAAGACTTAGATTTGAGAGAATACATTGCGGGCAAGGGGAGTTCTGGCTAACTCGAGGTGCTGCTGGTACAGTGTTAGCTTCAGGTTTTGCACTTTTCCCTGTCGCACTTCCACCCTTGTCCTTTTTCACCTTTTTGACTGAAGCACCTTGCTTTCCTACTTCACTTGATCTTTTCTAAAAGAGACCATGTGAAAACAAAAGTGAAAAAGCACTCAAATAATGGATTAATAGAATTGAAGTAACCAATATGTCTTTAATTGAAATTCATGCAAACGCTTTGTTAGAAATGCCTAGATTTAAGAAACATAAGGTACTGAATTAGCATGCATGGAACAGGTAAGAGTCAGACATGCACTTTAGAACAGATGTACCTTACTCTCATCATTCTCCCCCTCTTTTGCTTCGCCTTCACCCTTTTCAGAGTCTGAAACCAAGGCCCCAGCCTTCTCCAGCCGTTCTTCGAGAGAGTCTTCAAGCAACTACAGGAGAAACATATTGAGATTGAAACCAGATAATTATCAAATCAGTCATTAATAATTTATATCAGAAAAGTCATTCATTCAAAAAATTGAATCAATTAACTCTTTTGAACTAGGCTCCAGGAATTTCATAAACAAGTACACAACTGCCCATCTGCCTGTACTTGACATGCTACCGAAGCTGTAAATGTTAAGTCCCTGTACTCAATAACTATTGTCAATTTAAATTAACCTCACATATCTGTATTTGATCCTTTGCAGGGAGATATACACCAATAAACCAATGCATAAAAACTAGACCCGTTGAATTGAACCAGTAAAGGGAGGTGTAAAGGCTAGATTGAACTGGGGTGAGTTGTGGTCAAACTGGGATTATAAATAGGATAAAACTCAAATCAAGTTCCTGAATCCTGATATCCTTGCCATCATGTTCTCAAATCAAGCAATGTTAGTATATAGCATGTGCGCTTATCATTTAATGTAAATTGTAATTGACATGTGCTTCCAAGAGCCTAGAAGTCTATCATATTCCTTCTGAGGATCAGTGTGCAGACATTTTAACCAAGGCCTTATCTTCAACAAGATTTGCCATTCTAAGAGACAACTCAGAGTTTTTGACAAGTTATCACTTCTCAATCCACCCTGAGTTTGAGGGAGCATGTTAGAGTATATAGCACTGTGCACTTATCATTTAAATGTAAATTGTAATTGACATGTGCTTTGTATTTTGCCTGTCTAATGTGCCAGTTGACTTTCTGTTTACGATAGGCAGTCAGAAAACTGTTATAACTGACTTGTGTCAGTTATCTGTTAGTTTTTCAGCTTCTCTTAGAAGCTAGTGCACACTATATAAGTGTTGCTAAGTCTCTCATTGTAATCAACTTTCATTTCAATACAATTCAGATATCAGATTACTCTCTAAGATTTCTCTCTGAACATTCTCTCTCTCTCACATTCTCTAAATTCAACAAGCAAGGACGTGGATATTTTTTTCCAACAGTCTCCATTCAGAATATGTTGCTAAATTAGAAAAATATGTATATGTCATTATTTGGTTTCAGAACTTGATAACAAAGAAATAAAGAATTTGATCTAAGGTTGTCCTTGTAAGAATATACGTATTTTCACAAATATAACAAAAATGTATTAAGTACCTAAATTTATCAAAATTATAATATTTTCATAATGCATATAATAACATACAACATTTAATACAATAAATTTCCTTAACTGACGAATTTTAAAAACAATTCATGTGGGAGCTCGAAGTTTCCTTCGTAACTCGTGGAACTTCTTCGAAGTGGTTCCGTTCCATGCCTCATTTCATAGGGAACCTCAAAGTTCCTCTATTTCATTATATTCCATCCATATACTAATTCCATTCATTGAATATCCCTATCTTTGGTGTCATTGAGATAAGATGTCGTTTCTAGTCTATCTTATCTCTTTCTATTTCTATTAATATATATAGAAATAGAAAGTTGAAAAATCATTATATAATAATCCAGAAATTGCAATAGAAAAGAAAAAGAGAGGTTTGCGATGATTTTTCAATCTTTTATACTGGATAATCTAGTATCCTTATGCCTGAAGATAATTAATTAGGTCGTTGTGGTCGGACTCTATTATGGATTTCTGACCACACTCTCCATAGGGCCCTCTTATCTCTTCCTTCTTCGGTCGTTGTGGTCGGACTCTATTATGGATTTCTGACCACACTCTCCATATGAATATTAAATTTACAGTTATTTAAAATTTTAAGGTTTTTTATATTATTGTAAGGTAGAACGAGTATTTTTAATGAATATATCAATTTATAATGATTTTCTAATATACATTATAGATAAATGTTTTTAGTGTTCTATAATTATTCATTCAAGATAAGCACTCACATATTTGTGGTTTTTAAAAAAGTAGCATGAAAGTATGAAACAAATAAAATAGTTTGGTGGTTTCTGCACCATAGACAAAGGCATGAATTGGCTTGCCAATTTGCCCATATATCCAAGGGAGAACTAGCAACATAGCGTGGCAGAATCACATGCTACCATGTTGTCAATCAGGACCAGTTGACTTGTACCACTTTTCCAGATGGTTCAGTCCAATTTAGTTCCAGCAAGCTCTGTGCATCACCCCCATGCGCTATGATGACATAAGTATGCCAAAGGAACAACCTTATCTCACAGTTACAATTTAATTGACTGATCCCAAGTCATGTTGTGCCTATCTCAACATTGGCTCTCATGATATATTTTTAGTGGAAATTTACTGGGAAAAATAAAGTTTCATGTTTTTTTCATGCTATGAAGACACTTCTACCACCACAAAATTTGCAAAAGTAAATAACCAGTGTCATATTAGCAGAAACAACATCAGCAAGATATTTCCTAACTTCGTTAAGTATCGTAGATACAATAATAGACTCACCCCCCAATGTATTTCTTTCAGATTTGTCTGGTTTGCTGCTTCCCGGCTGCTTCCAGTAAGGGTAACAGCCTCTGGATCATCAGAAATTAAGCTAGGTTGTCCAGGGGTAACTATATTAAAAAAAAAAAAAAAAACAATTAAGTACATGCAATAACACGTTCAAATGAGCAGATGCAACTTACAGTGAATTAATATACCTTGGAAGTTAATATGCTCATTGATTATTCCAAGTATAGTGGTGGATTGTGTACTGTGTAGATGTTGCAACAGAAGCTCATAGGAATACTGGCAAAACATTAACTGTTATCAGCTTATCCCACATAATTAACTCTATTTCAATGAAAAGTGCAAACACCACAATAATGAAAGTTCAGAAATATGTGCGACATAAACGAAGACAATGATGGTCCAGTTTAAGGGTAAAAAACGGAACAAAAGCAGTCATCTTTTTCCATAGAGTCCAGGGATCTATTGTGGTGTAGGTGAATTTCATATACTGATAAAATAAATAGTATAAGCTAATCTTCACACCTGCACATTACATCCACGATGCTCTCACATTAGCCAAATCCACCATGATAAGGGTAAACAATAGCTATGGCATACCATAACAGATATAGGGTGGAAATTATGGCAAATCCCGAATTTCCGCTCACAATCAATAGGTTAGATCTGATGCTAAAGCTTCACACCAAAAATGTGATTACACTATCCTGGGAAGTATACTTATCACCAATTCAGTGTGACATCAATACCCAATAAAGTGTTACCTAAATCGTGATTCCCAGGGTATGCATTACAGATACAGGTAGTGGCACAGCATTGTGTATAATTTGCAATTGGGAGGGGCTAAGGTGGTGTGCTATTCAGTATCTTGGCACAGTTTTGTTTCAGTATCTGTATAATTGTATCCTTATTATTATGTACATAAAAAATAAAACTATTCTTCTTTCTAAGTGAGAGAAAATCTTAACTTAGTTATATCTAAAGTTGGTTCATATTAATTTTCTGCACTGAGTATCATAAGTTTCAGTGTGTTTATGTATTTATTTTGTTACATAGATTCCAAAAGTTGAGTGAAATTTGGTTATGCTTACTTAAGTTTAACCCCATTGTAAGTGTCTAACTACATCTGAACCCAGGAAGCATGACTGTGATTGAGGGCCTTGTATTATAAAGATCCTCACTTCATTACACCCAGTGTTATCCAATGAAAAAATTCCATTCCAAGTACAAATTTGGTAGAAGCTCACATGTGTGCCCACATATCCTCTCTTTGGCTCTTTCAGGTTCACTGCTCTCAGTGATCCAGTATGTGAATGCACCAACATTGGGGTCATGAAATATAAAATGTGATTTGACTGGGGAGGAGTGAATGTGGTCAAATTTATCCATACATCTATAAAATCTATGGTAACACTATTAAAACACTGCAACCATATCAAATGTTTTGTTCAATGCATAATACTAATGCAATGAAGTGTAGTAAGTAATCAACTTAAAAAGGTAGACCTAAGAACAACTTAAAGCTAACTGCAAACCAAATTGATATGAAGTGGTTTGCATTGAATTATGGGCACAGTCCAAAATATATAATGACCTTGAAAGCCCAAGGCACAACCCAACAGGAATTCAGGAGTATTGGAATTAGGGTTTGTGTATCAGGTGGCTAACCCTTGTAATCTTCATTTATCATAGAGAACTTTCTCTATGGATGTAGGCCTACAGTTCATTGTAGGTTGAGTTACATTAATTTATGTGTCTATTTTTCTTCTACCTATTCTTGGTTTGCACACCAAGTTACATACAAATCCTAATAGCCAAACACTTACTCAAAAAGTAAAGGATCATAAATTTGGTCAAAAATTAATTCACAAACGACATAGTTGAACACATAAAGAAAGCACAGAACGGGCAAGCAAAATGTTTATTTGAATATGTGAAGTGCAGATAGAAAAAAATTGAATTATAGTATAGCCAACAAACTAATACAGCATAATCAAGATATTACCCCACATATCTTTATGTTGAATTTGCTCTGCCTAAGTGAATGAGCGAATTCCATTTCCTGGGTAAGAAGAACATTGTCGGGTGGATTATTTAATGTTAACAGCTAATGAGTAATGATCCAACAGAAGGAAAAACCTAAGATTGATATAAGATTTTAGACAGCAACTAACCTCCAGATGAGTAGGAGAAAGAACTCCTTCCAACTTCTGAAGGTCACGTAAGTGCATCATTTCATGGTCTTCACGGAAGGCATTGAAAAAGTTCCGAGCTGAGAATATCAACCACAAATACAATCACATAAGCAGAAGAATAAAAACATGTTGCACTGATGGCCAAAATTTTGAACTCTGCAAATACACTCATGCACATATACTCATACCTTCCTGAATATGCCCTTTAGCCACAAGATCCATAAAACAATGTATAAATACTGGATAAAGCACACGAAGCAACTCATGCTGCAAGGAAGAGGCACACCGCATAACAACAGCATAAACCAAAACAGAACAATTTGAAAATGATAAATGAGTTTCAAAAAAAGAAAGTAAATAAACGGCATGTTACCCTGTACAAATCTAGTGAAGAGTAAGTCCATGATCTCAGTCTGCTATATCCATCATGGAACCTTGCAGGACCACTCTCTAATCTGCAACAAATGACACGTAAGACACATTGAAATTTGGAAGAGTAATTTGTTGCAAGAAAACGTATCAGAAGAAAGGGGAAAACAGAAAAGGTACTGTGAGAGTGCAGCAAGGTGCTTGGCAATGTCAGGTTCGAGAGGGGAATTGTTCTTGTTGTTTTGGAATTCTTCCTGAAAAACCTTCTCCGTTTGTGTGAACCCTTTCTTCTTCAGGTACGCAGTCACATATCCAACTATTTCATCTTCATCCATTCTTCTTCGATCTCAAACACTTCTCACTTCTCGGTAGGGGTGGGAATCAGGTAGACCAGGCCTGTTTCTAAATATTAAAGCTTGAACCTGGCCTTTTACCTGTGATATGCTTTAATTAGTACCTAGGCATGGTTCGTTTAAAGGCCTGTTAAGCCTACGAGCCTATTTAAAAGCCTACATGTGATGAAGGCCGGTAAAAAGGCTTAAAGCCTATTTATATTCTTGGCTAATAGGCTAGCAGGCCTACGAGCCTATTTAAAAGCCTATATATAATATACAAATAAACAATATGGCATCAATTTAAAAGCCTACATGTTGATGTTCAATACATATGTGATCTGTATGAAGAGAAGAGATTTAATTTGATCCGATATATATCGAACAATTTTATGACAATACACTGCAAGCAATAGCATATGACATTGGCTAATAGTTACTGAAACACTACAAGCAATAGCATATGACATTGGCTAATAGACAAAGAGACACACGCATTTGCCATTATGATTTAATAGAGAAATGAATAAACTCTTTGCCATTGTTACATGACAGCTGTGTTAGATGAACACTGCATATACTTCATTTACCGCCTTCAAAATCTGTCACAGAGAAATTTTATTTATTTCCTAATACAAAAGAAGCCCCTTGAAAATTGAATCGCTAAAACTAGCTAGAGGAAAAAATATTAGTTATTTTCTCAACAAATTCATATAATAAAGTTATTAAGAACATACTAGTGGTGAACATTTACCCAATCACCATTAGAGGTTTAGATATTTGTCATGCTCTGATACCCAAAAAAATAAAAAAGAAAAAAGGGGCGATGGCATGAATAGAATATTCTTCATTTTAGATCAAAACGAAAGCGTGAATGAATTCACTTTTGATTTACAAAACAACAACACAATAATAATCATATATCTGCATCCTTAACATTGAGTTTAGTTTTTCTCTCTTTGAAAGGAAATTACTAAAGTTTATATAAAAGAATTCATATAAACAGTGTTTCAAAAAACCAATATCATCCGTGTAATCATAAACTAACGCATACAAAAACCCAAAATTAAATTAACACAAGCCAAAACTAACTAAATTAAAGCTACCACAAGCATTATCTATAAAGTAAATGAAAAAATTAGTATATAGCAGCAAGTGAGCAACATACAGATGCGATGCAGAACGATGTAGACGGAGGCGGAAAGATGCAGAACGATACAGACGGAGGCAGAACGATACAGATGCGATGCAGAACGATGCAGACGGAGGCGGAACGATCCAGATGTGATGCAGAACGGATGCAAAAGCAGAACGAACGGAGACGGATGCGAGGCGGATGCAGAACGGATGCAGAAGCAGAACGAACGGAGAACGAAGGAAGAGAGGAGGTGGCCTGAAGAAGAGAGGAGGCGGATGCAGAACGAACGGAGAAGCAGAGACAGAGAGGAGGCGGATGCGAACTGCGAAGGAAGAGGAACCGGCCTTATACAGTTCTACTGCTTCAGAGAGAGTGATATTCTAGGGTTTACAATTCCATCTATCAAAAAGACAGTTTTAGAACAATCTTAGTAAAAAATGTTTTAAAAAATTAAAATTAAAAATAAATTATAATAAATAATTTTATAAAAAATAATATATAAATATATAATTATATTAATTAAATATTATATATTTATGCAGGCCGCCTGACAAGCTAAACAGGTTTTTTAGCCTACCTGGACCTGGCTTGTTTATATAAACAAGCTTTATAAAAGACCCAGACCTATCTGATTAATAAATAGGCCAGACCATACCAAACTTTTAATAAGCCAGGTAGTAGGCCCCTATCAGGCGGCCTACCTAACTCCCACCTAGAGGTGTCAAAATGGGCTACCCGGCCCGGCCCGCATCGGGTAGCGGGCTTGTGCGGGCAGGGCTAAAATACCCGGCTAAAATTCGGTCCTGTGAACTTAGTGCCCTAGTCGCGGCCCTATGCGGGTAGCGGGCTTGTGCAGGCCGGCCCGGTTAAAAAAAATTAACTTATTCAAAAATGTTACTCATTAAAAATTGTAAACAATTATACTTTTACAAAACTAAAAAAAATTACAATTTAGTTATAAAAATCATTTAAAAGGGGAAAAGCAAAATGAATTTGCATTCGATGAATCGAAATTGTTCCAAGATTTTTCCATTTTATAATAGTACTCAATTGATATGTAATTAAATTAAATTAAATAAACCTATACTGCACCTGTTCCAAAAATTGTTCTTCAAAATTGATTCTAAATTGTTCCAAGATTTTTCCATTTTATAATAGTACTCAATTGATATGTAATTAAATTAAATAAACCTATACTGCACCTGTTCTAAAAATTATTCTTCAAAATAGGATATAAAATACATATTTGACAAACTTGGATTTGAGGAAGTATATATATGCACTAATATAATAATATACTCGATCATAATTGCTTTAATTAATTAGTTATCTATCAAAAGAAAATCATAATTGATCACCATATCCATTGACTTCACAGTAGAAATTTCAATTTTCAGAACTTCAAACATTTTTAGATGGAAGAAAAATAAAAATGGGTCATGCCAGCGAACTTAAGCATAACTCAAAAGCAAGGCAATTTTTTTTTAAAAAAAACGGGCTGCCCGTTAGCCCGATCGGGTAGCCCGGCCTGAACCCGCTTAAGACTGGGCTTTTTCATTATCGGGCTAAAAAGCCCGGCAAAAATTCGGGCCTCTAATTTAAGTGCCCAAGCCCTCCCATATTGCGGGTTCGGGCAGGCCGGCCCATTTTGATACCTCTACTCCCACCCCTACTTCACGGACACACTGACCCTCGGTTAAATTTGATTTTTCGTTTAGTTAGGAGTTTTTTTTCATAAATTTAATTTTGGTCATAAGGGTTATTAATATTTAAGATTTTTAGAATGGAGCTGCGCTTTTTTTCTCCAAACTTACTACCGAGGACTTGCTTTTCGGCTTTCGCATCCCTTTTTTTCTTTTCTCTTTGCACCACCTAAAAAGTCATTTTCCAAAAATTTTGTCTATCTTTTTTAAAAAATAATTTTTGGAAGCTAAATCATAAAAATTTCCAAATGTGCAGTTTTTTTATAAACTTTCAATTTTTTAGAAATGAAATAAATTTTTTTTATCATTATTCGTCTCTAAACTTATTAGAGATGAAAATTTTTTCATCTCTAACACTGTGTTTGGTAGAGTGAAAAAAAATAGGGTAGAGAGAATATAGAAGAAGAAAAATAATGGAGTGGAGAGAAATAGATAAGAATAGAGATGAAATAAGGTTGTTTGGTAGGAGAGAAATAGAGGTGAAATAGAGGAGAGAAAAGAGTGAAAAGAATTTCCACTCAATCATGGGGAGAAATAAAAACATGTGGGACCCACCACTTTTTATTTCTCTCCTCACAATTTCTTCTCTACCAAATAAGAGAGACAATTTTTTTCTACTCTAGTTCTCTCCTCTCCCCTCTATTTCCACTCCACCAAACATAGCATAAAATTGAAACAAATTTTATCCTTTTGAAAGTTTAGTCAAACAAACATTAAAAAGAGAAGTTAGGCCAACAAATATTTTTAAAATCTCTAAAAGGTAAAAAGTGTCTTTTTATAGGTAAAAAAAAGAGCTCAATAAAAACGCTAGTTTTTTGGGATTATGCTAAGCTTATTCAAAAAATACAGCCTTCAATTCTCAATTTGATAGAATTTACACCTTTATTTACTTATGTTTTATCACCTCTAAGTCACATCAATGTGTTGTTTGTACTACACAGTTTGCACCGCTGTTTTTTATCTTAATTCTTTTTTTGCATTCTTGTTGCATAATGAAACTTAGCTATTTGTCTTGCATATATTATAATATATTAAAGTTGAGTCGTGGATTTAGACGCTGTCATTTCAGCTTTATTGTTGCCACTTATTCCAATTTTTGCCACGTCAAAATTAAGTTTAGGTGTCAACTCAATATTTTGTCTTCAAAATCATTCCTTGCCTTTCTAATTCACCAGCTTTTGGTGTCCTTTGTATGAAATTATTGAGCTCTACCTTACCTCTTCCTGTAAGGCATTTCTCATTTCTAAAAATAAAACTCTTTCCGCTTCCAAAACGTATCCAAAGTCTCAAAACCGTTACAATATTTAAGGAATCGTTTTCTTCATCCTCTTCTCACAGCTCAGAAGCACCACTGGCATTCCTTCAACTTCCGCCCATTTCACATCTTCCAAATTAAGTATCGCTTCTCCAGTGATTATTCCCATGGAACATGGATCTACAATGTGTTGATGCCTCAAGACCCCGAGGTATATGACCATGTGCAGGGAGATGCTCAAGTGTTGAAACTACATCTCTGCAAAATTTCAACGCCCACGATGCTCCTAAATCCTGATTGCACTGAAAGCCCAACAAGTAGTATAAGAATTTGATTGACCTCATTGGATTCCTTCACACTTAGACACACCAACATTGGTTCTTTCTCACTTTGTTTCAATTTTGTAAAGAAAGTTATGTCCATTTTGGCATTCTTATTAATGGGTATAATGCATGGTTTCTAGGGAATTAATTTGTTGAATAGTAACATGCACTGTCTCTTTTCTGCACTCTCAAAAGCATATTTGGCAAATGAAGAATGGGTATGTCATGGATTCATCTTAATTTATTCCTCCCAATAGCCAAATACTTACTCAAAAAGTAAGGATCATAAATATTGGTAAAAAATTAATTCACAAACGACCATAGTTGAACACGTAAAAGAAATCCAGAAGGGGCAAGCAAATGTTTTATTTCAATATGTGCATAGTGCAAATAGAAAATAATTATATTATAGTATAGCCACAAACTAATACAGCAGAATCAAGATATTACCATCACATATCTTTTATGTTGAATTTGCTCTGCCTAAGTGAATGAGCGAATCCATATCCTGGGTAAGAAGAACATTGTCGGGTGGATTATTTAATGTTAACTGCTAATGAGCAATGATCCAACAAGTAGAAGAAACCTAAGATTGATATAAGATTTTTATACAGCAACTAACCTCCAGATGAGTAGGAGAAAGAACTCCTTCCAACTTCTGAAGGTCACGTAGATATGCATTCATTTCATGGTCTTCACGGAAGGCATTGAAAAAGTTCCGAGCTGATAATATCAACCACAATCACATAAGCAAAGAATAAAACACATGTTGCACTGATGGCAAGATTTTGAACTCTGCAAATACCACTCATGCACATATACTCAACCTTCCTGAATATGCCCTTTGGCCACCAGATCCATAAACAGTGGATAAATAGAGGATAAAGCACACGAAGCAACTCGTGTTGCAAGGAAGTGGCAAACCGCATAATAACAACATAAAACTAAAACAGAACAATTCGAATATGATAAATGAATTCAAAAAAGAAAGTAATAAACGGCATGTTACCCTGTACAAATCTAGTGAAGAGTAAGACCATGATCTCAATCTGCTATATCTATCATGGAACCTTGCAGGACCACTCTCCAATCTGCAACAAATGACATGTGACACACATTGAAATCTGGAAGAGTAATTTGTTGCAAGAAAACATAACAGAGGAATAAACTAGACAAAAGGAAAGGAAAATAGAAAGGTACTGTGAGAGTGCAGCGAGGTGGTTGACAATGTCGGGTTTGAGAGGGGAATTGTTCTTGTTGTTTTAGAATTCTTCCTGAAAAAACCTTCTCCGTTTGCGTGAACCCTTTCTTCTTCAGGTACGCAGTCACATATCCAACTATTTCATTTTCATCCATTCCTTTCTTCTTCGATCTCAAACACTTCTCACTTCCCGGACACAATTCTTCATTTCGTTAAGGTTTTTTTCCAAAAATCTATTTTTGGTCAGAAAGGTTATTAATTTAATATTTCCATAATATAACAAAATCAATGGGACTGAGTTTTTTTTTTTCCAATGGGTACTTGCCTTTCACATCCCTTTTAATATTTCTCGGGCCATTGCCAGTAACATGCACTGTCTCTTTCCTGCACTCTCAAAGCATTTTTGGCAAATGAAGAAATGGGTATGTCGTGGATTCATCTTAATTTCTTCTCCTAATAGCCAAATGCTTACTCAAAAAGTAAAGGATCATAAATATTGGTAAAAAATTAAATCACAAATGATCATAGTTGAACACATAAAAGAAAGCACAGAAAGGGCAAGCAAAATGTTTTATTTGAATATGTGCATAGTGCAAATAGAAAATAATTGAATTATAGTATAGCCAACAAACTAATACAACAAGTCAAGATATTACCTCACATATCTTTATGTTGAATTTGCTTTGCCTAAGTGAATGAGCGAATTCCATTTCCTGGGTAAGAAGAACATTGTCGGGTGGATTATTTAATGTTAACTGCTAATGAGCAATGATCCAACAGAAGAAGAACCTAAGATTGATATAAGATTTTAGACAGCAACTAACCTCCAGATGAGTAGGAGAAAGAACTCCTTCCAACTTCCGAAGGTCACGTAAGTGCATCATGTCATGGTCTTCACGGAAGGCATTGAAAAAGTTCCGAGCTGAGAATATCAACCACACTCACATAAGTAGAAGAATAAAAACACATGTTGCATTGATGGCCAAAATTTTGAACTCTACAAATACACGCATGCACATATACTCATACCTTCATGAATATGCCCTTTAGCCACGAGATCCATAAAACAATGGATAAATACTGGATAAAGCACACGAAGCAACTCGTGCTGCAAGGAAGTGGCAAACCGCATAATAACAACATAAACTAAAATAGAACAATTCGAATATGATAAATGAATTTCAAAAAAAGAAAGTAAATAAACGACATGTTACCCTGTACAAATTTAGTGAAGAGTAAGACCATGATCTCAGTCTACTATATCCATCATGGAACCTTGCAGGACCACTCTCCAATCTGCAATAAATGACACGTAACACACATTAAAATCTGGAAGAGTAATTTGTTGCGAGAAAACATATCAGAAGGAATAAACTAAACAAAAGGAAGGGAAAACAGAAAAGGTACTATGAGAGTGCAGCGAGGTGGTTGACAATATCGGGTTCGAGAGGGGAATTGTTCTTGTTATTTTGGAATTCTTCCTGAAAAAACTTCTCCGTTTGTGTGAACCTTTCTTCTTCAGGTACGCAGTCACATATCCAACTATTTCATCTTCATCCATTGTATTCTTCTTCGATCTCAAACACTTCTCACTTCCCGGACACAATTCTTCGTTTCGTTAGGGTTTTTTCCAGAAATCTATTTTTGGTCAGAAAGGTTATTAATTTAAAATTTTTAGAATAGGACCAAATCAATGGGACTGGGCTTTTTTTTCCAATAGGTACTTGCCTTTCACATCCCTTTTAATATTTCTCGGCCCATTGCTAGTAACATGCACTGTCTCTTTCTTGCACTCTCAAAAGCATATTTGGCAAATGAAGAAATGGGTATTCGTGGAATTATCTTAATTTCTCCTCCTAATAGCCAAATGCTTACTCAAAAAGTAAAGGATCATAAATATTGGTAAAAAATTAATTCACAAACGAACATAGTTGAACACATAAAGAAAGCACAGAAGGGGCAAGCAAAATGTTTTTATTTGAATATGTGCATAGTGCAAATAGAAATAATTGAATTATAGTATAGCCAACAAAGTAATATAGCAAAATCAAGATATTACCTCACATATCTTTATGTTGAATTTGCTCTGCCTAAGTGAATGAGCGAATTCCATTTTCTGGGTAAGAACATTGTTGGGTGGATTATTTAATGTTAACTGCTAATGAGCAATGATCCAACAAGAAGAAGAAACATAAGATTGATATGAGATTTTAGACAGCAACTAACCTCCGGATGAGTAGGAGAAATAACTCCTTCCAACTTCTGAAGGTCACGTAAGTGCATCATTTCATGGTCTTCACGGAAGGCATTGAAAAAAGCTCTGAGCTGAGAATATCAACCACACTCACATAAGTAGAAGAATAAAAACACATGTTGCATTGATGGCCAAAATTTTGAACTCTACAAATACACGCATGCACATATACTCATACCTTCCTGAATATGCCCTTTAGCCATGAGATCCATAAAACAATGGATAAATACTGGATAAAGCACACGAAGCAACTCGTGCTGCAAGGAAGTGGCAAACCGCATAATAACAACATAAACTAAAATAGAACAATTCGAATATGATAAATGAATTTCAAAAAAAGAAAGTAAATAAACGGCATGTTACCCTGTACAAATCTAGTGAAGAGTAAGATCATGATCTCAGTCTACTATATCCATCATGGAACCTTGCAGGACCACTCTCCAATCTGCAACAAATGACACGTAACACACATTGAAATCTGGAAGAGTAATTTGTTGCAAGAAAACGTATATGAAGGAATAAACTAGACAAAAGGAAGGGAAAACAGAAAAGGTACTGTGAGAGTGCAGCGAGGTGGTTGACAATGTCGGGTTCGAGAGGGGAATTGTTCTTGTTGTTTTGGAATTCTTCCTAAAAACCTTCTCTGTTTGCGTGAACCCTTTCTTCTTCAGGTACGCAGTCACATATCCAACTACTTCATCCATTCTTTTTTTCTTTGATCTCAAACACTTCTCACTTCCCGGACACAATTCTTCATTTCGTTAGGGATTTTTCCAGAAATCTATTTTTGGTCAGAAAGGTTATTAATTTAATATTTCCAGAATAAGACCAAATCAATGGGATTGGGCTTTTTTTTCCAGTGGGGACTTGCCTTTCACATCCCTTTTAATATTTATCGGGGCGGGCCATTGCTATTCCCACCACATTTTTTGCTATTCCCACCCCATATTATTGGAAATTTTTAATTTAAATACCACAAGTGCCCTTCAAGTTACTTTATGGGTATAAATATTATAATTCGTATTCACTTCTCCATGAACCGTGAAATTGTGTCTTATTTTTACGGTAGCTATCATTCACTGTTCAGAGGTTACAAAGTGGTATGCAATATACTACTAAATCAAGTTTTTACTTCACTTTGATCAACTATTAGCTTCATTTTGATCAATATCTAAGGTCAGCTTGTTCTTATAATACTATTTTTTTACTTTTTTTATGCACTTAGATGCACTGTAGCTATTTCGAACGGGGACCACAATTTTTTACGATTTACGCACACATTTGTCCGTGAGAATGATATGGACAACATTGTCCGTAAGTTATTCTTGAATATATACGGACAATGTTGTCCGTATATGAGGCCGGAACAACCCGTCCATATAATAATTGTGGTAAAATTTTAGATTAAACGGACAAGAGTGTCCGTAGGTGTATAATGTTGTACATACGGATACATGTGTCCGGATGAAAAATAGCGGACGAAAGTGTCCGGAAGTAAAGGATAGACACACGTGTCAGGAGGCATGTACGGACGCAGGTGTCCGGTGTGGAGAAAGCATTACATACAGACAGCCTGTCCGGATAGGCGCACGGACATGCATGTCCGTATATGCATGGAGAGCTTCTGTTCCTGCACTGTCAATTTTTTTATATTTTTTTATTGTTTTAACTTCAAATAATATGCAGTAATGGAAGGAAGTTGTTGGGACAACATTTATGAAGAATTCAAAGCGAAATATGCTTATGAAAATGATGTAGAGGTAATAAATAAATATATATTATTTAGAATTAAATTACATACTAAATGTGAATTTAATGTAGATGTTTGATGTGACAGATAATCCTATGGAGTAGATGACTGATTACTCAGATACTTTTACGAAGAATGAGGTTAGTTAAGTTAATTTACAAGTCCTTTATACATACGTTTAATTGATTTGTGTGATGTTAATATTGAACTATTTGTCACTAGATATTTGACAGTCGAGATGAATTGTTGAAATGGAATGCGAGAAACAGCAATGGCACATGGTTTTGTTGTTGTTATTGTGAGGTCAGACGCAGGAGGGAATGGTCAGAAAACAACGCTAGTATTAGGTTGTGAAAGGAGTGAAAAGTATAAACCATACAAGAATCAGTTGATCCGTAAAGTAACAGGTACAAAAAAATGTGATTGTTCTTTCAAACTGAAAGGGAGGACCAATAAGTACAGGCGATGGTTGGAGATTCAATTTAGTTTGTTGTTATCACAACCATGATGTAGCAGAAAATTTGGAGGGTCATGCATATGTTGGGCGTCTAAATGCTGATGAGTTGTCTTTAGTGAATGACATGACAAAGAACATGGTTAAGCCCAGGAATATCTTACTGACATTGAAGAAGCACAATAAGGATAATGTGACTACCATCAAACAAACTTATAATGCCCGGCAAGCCTGTCGAACATCACTAAGGGGTCCACGGACAGAGTTGCAACACCTGATTAAGTTAATGGAAAGAGATAACTATGTATATTGGCATAGAAGACATGAAGACTCAGATGTTGTTAGAGACATTGTTTGGACACATCCGAATGCATTGAAGTTGCTAAACTTATTCTTTATTGTGTTAATTATTGACACCACTTACAAAACCAACAAATATTGTGTTACTTTCACTGAGTTGACAATTTTAGTGGCTTTTGCTTACATGGAACAAGAAAAATTAGATAACTTCACGTGGGTGTTGGAGAGTTAAAAAGCATGATTCCATTTCCTGATGTATCACCTCAGGTTATTGTTACTGATAGGGATATTGCATTGATGAATGCAGTGGAGAAGGTTTTTCCTGATGCTACTCAGGTACTATGTCAATTTCATATTGCTAAGAATGTGAAGGCGAAATTCAAGACCTATGTGTCTCACACACAAGAATGGCAACCTATTATGGATGTTTGGATGAGTTTAATGCATTCTTCCACAAAAAGTGATTTTAAGATGCAATTGGCGTATTTTGAACAAATGTGCTTACCATTTGGCTTGTTCTTGAATTATGTGAAAATAATTGGCTCATTCCTCATAAAGAAAAGTTGTTGATGCATGGATCAATGAAGTGATGCATCTAGGCACGACCACAACTAATAGGTATTATAATTTAAATTTATAAATTGGTTATCTATTATTTTGTTAATGCTTTGCACATAGATGGATAGATTAATGTAATCTTCGTTTTGACAGGGTTGTGAGTGCTCACTCAAGTTTGAAGAACATGCTTCAAGATTATCGAGGTGACTTGTGCAATTGTTGGGATGCTATGAACAACATGATCACACTCTAGCATACAGAAATTAAAGCTTCATTTCAGAGGAGCATAATGGTAGTTGAACACCGCTTCAATAATCCTCTTTACAATGAACTTAGAGGTTTAGTGTCTTGTAATGCTTTGGCTCTTATTGATGATGAAAAGCAATGCATTAACTATGTCGGTATCGACAGTTCTGCTTGTGGTTGCACTTTGAGAAACACACATGGATTACCTTGCGCATGCCAGCTAGCCCGGTAACAATAATAACTTTAAATATACATGCACTTCGTTCTTTTTATCATTAAACTAATTGGATTTCTAATGACAGATACGTTTGTATGGGATACCAACTTCCTATTACCGAGGTTCATATCCATTGGATGAAACTTACATTTAATGATAGGGGCATTGATGGGCCTGGTTGTGGATTATCAGTTCAACCTGAGTGTGATGAAGTCTTAAGGAGATTCGAAGAACTTGATATTTCTGGAAAGATGGTGTTGAAGTCTAAAATGAGGGAAGTTGCATTTCTAGAGACCACTTCCATGTGTCCCCCTCCTGACAAAGTTAAGACTAAAGGTGGGGTAAAGGGAAAGTTCAAATCCAAATATTCCACTAAGCGTGATCCCTCATTTTTTAGCATGTAGATGTCATGCATTCACAACATGAAAGTTGTTCTACTCAGCCACTGGTTTTCAATCTCAACCTAGATGCAAAAAATAGGTGACTATTTTAGATCAATTTCCTTTAGTTCTACATCCATTTATTGTCAGGGTAGATGATGTTGAAGCAGATGGGAATTGTGGTTACCGTGCAATTGCTACATCATTAGGTTTTGGTGAAGATTCTTGGCCTGTGATCCGTGATGAATTGAGTAGAGAACTTGTACACTTTCGTGCTCAATATATTCAGTTATTTGGTGGAGTTGACCGCTATAACTAGTTAAGGATGTCTTTATTTGTTGATTGTGAGAAAACAATTTCAGTTGACAACTGGATGACACTGCCAAGATATGGGATATGTTATAGCATCAAGGTATAACTTGGTGCTTGTGTCACTGTCGAAATCAGGATCCATGACATTTTTCCCACTTAGAGGACATCCAAAATCATCACATCAAATTATTTGCATTGGATACGTTTATGGTAATCACTTTGTTCAGATATTAAACTATTCTTAAATTAATTTTTATCTTATAATATTTATATTAATTTAATTTAATATTGACATTATGTTTTGCAGGTTGAATTGAAGGATGGATGTCCTATACCACCCACTGCTTTACAGTGGCGAGCAAATCGTCTGCCAGAGGCCGAGGCTTGGGAATTTCCATATTATGAGAGAATGGTTGCATTTATTTGCTTATTTAGTGACAATGAGACCCAACATGTTCCTACTATCATTGATTTGTTGTAAACTCACGTTAACTAGATTATGAAGGAACGAGTAAGCTTTATAATACTATTTAGATAATCCAACAGGGTTATCAGCCCATACAAAATACATATATAAACAACATATCATCTAAGAGGTTGAACTGTCCCCGCCCCTCCTCTTCCATTGGTATGTGCTAGTGATCCTCTTGCATTCATACTGCTGGCCTAACTGGGCCATCCTCAACGCCTCATGTGTTAGCATCTCACCATCCGACCCTAGTACACACATGTTTGTACTCAATAATGCTTGAAGTCTCTCTGTAATTTCCGCAAAGAGAACCTACATAATAACAAACATGTAAGTAATTAACGAATAGATTTCATATGTTAAAATGATTTAATACTATTTCACAATAATAACTTGGTGACCTTGATGCTTGTGTCACTGTCGAAATCAGGATCCATGACATTTTTCCCACTTAGAGGACATCCAAAATCATCACATCAAATTATTTGCATTGGATATGTTTATTGTAATCACTTTGTTCATATATTAATCTATTCTTAAATTAATTTTTATCTTATAATATTAATATTAATTTAATTTAATATTGACATTATGCTATGCAGGCTGAATTGAAGGATGGATGTCCTATACCACCTACTGCTTTACAGTGGCGAACGAATCGTCTTCTAGAGGCCGAGGCTTGGGAATTTCCATATTATGAGAGAATGACTGCATTTATTTGCTTATTTAGTGACAATGAGACCCAACATGTACCTACTATCATTGATCTGTTGTAAACTCACGTTAACTAGATAATGAAGGAACAAGTAAGATTTATAATACTATTTAGATAATCCAACAGGGTTTATCAGCCCATACAAAATACATATATAAACAACATATCATCTAAGAGGTTGAACCGTCCCCGCCCCTCCTCTTCCGCTGGTATGTGCCAGTGATCCTCTTGCATTCACACTGCTAGCCTAACTGGGCTATCCTCAACGCCTCATGTGTTAGCATCTCACCATCCGACCCTGGTACACACATGTCCATACTCAATAATGCCTGAAGTCTCTCTGTAATTCCCGCAAAGAGAACCTACATAATAACAAACATGTAAGTAATTAACGAATAGATTTCATATGTTAAAATGATTTAATATTATTTCAAAAGATATACCTGATGAGAGTTATCCTCTAGGGTCCCACTAGGGATATTTTGGGTCCCACCGACTGCCAACACTCTACGAGGCAATGGATCATGAACCCTATCCTCATGTGGTATAAGATATGGATGTGAAACCAGTCGAAACCAGTCTAAATATCCCTGAGTGCATTCCCCTACATGAGTGACAAGAGGTCCCCTCCTGCTCTCATCCAACAAATGGTCGTGGTAGTGGAGGAAATGGGCATGAACATCAGCTGAGGGAGGCACTGGCAACTCCACATGTGGTGAAGGGGGAATGCGTTGTACATGGCCATACTGTCACAGTACCCGGTCTGGAAGGTGAGGTAATGGTGCGTCGTCGGATGTAATGTATCTATAATACTAACAAACATCATGGAAAGGACGGTATGCTCTATGCGTGATATACGGTGTCCATATGATGTATGAGTGGAGTATCCGGTCCAAGTATTGACGTACGTTCACAACGTCACCCACAAGACGATGCGGCCTCAACCTCCTAGACAATGGCATGCCCTCTACATAGTCAAGGCTCCTCTCTCCATGTGTAACGTGCGGAAAGTGTTCTAAGATCCAAGCCTAATAAACAATTTATTTAACATGTAAAATATTGCGGTAAGATGTTTAAAATTGTTACAACTTAACATTTATTACATTATACCTGAAATAGAGTAAAGTAACCTGCTAGCTGGCGAGTCTGATGTAAACTGGATTCATTAAGCTGCTCATAGAGGTAAGCCAATGCTACTGCACCCCAAGCAATATAACCCACTGGTGCCAAGACTCGGAACATCTCTAAGTGTTGTACTTGGACATTCGACGCACTCTTTGTTGAGTCTCAAAATGTTATTAGAGGATGATAATATTTAAGTCTCGCAATCTCAAAGTTTAATGAATAACAAATTTGACTTGCTGAAGGCATTTGATCAGTATTTCAGAAGCAATCTGAAGTAATCACATCAATCGAAGTACATGAAGACCTTCCGAAATAAAGAAGCCTGCTGAGAAGAATGCTACCTGCTGAAAGTGTGAACCTACCGAAGTTGTGAGACAACATACCAATTCGTCTTCAATATTATATTCCCGAAAAATCCTCTTGAAGACTCAAGTCTCGTAACAATCTCAGAATTACTTATGCCTCTAATTCTCCTGGAAAGTCAGAGAAAATGCTTTTTGGCATATTTCAAATTTCTCTCACCAAAAAGGCAAAGTCTCCAGAAAAGTACACGCGACTCAGAAAAAGTGAAGTCTATGAGCTGACTCTACTACCTGCTACAGTTATGGGCTCAGGCTATGTGTCTCAATGGGAGAATTTGCATTAAATGCTATCTCTCAACGGGAAAATGATTGGAGCTCAACGGACGAAAGCTCTCCTCTCTATAAATACTGAACTCCACACAGAAAAGAGGTGTGAAGAGAAAGCGCAAAAATTGACTTGCTGAAACTCTGCAGAATTTTATACCCATCTGATTTATTATTTCTTCACTGTTAAACAATTTCTTATCTTGAGTTCTACTCAGTTATCTTGTACAATTCAGTATTTAGGCTCTGAACTTATTCATAGTTCAAAAGCTTAAATCATCTTTCTGTAATCACCGGGGATTGAGCCTAGAGGGGATTGCTTGTTAAAGAATACTTGGGTTACACTTGGTTAAGTGTCTGAGAGCTTGGAGAGGCTTGGGAAAACAAAGAATACTTGGATAAGCCTGGAGAGGTTGTGGTAAAAGAATACTTGTTGAGTCTGGAGAGGCTTGTCTGTAAAAGAATACTTGTTGAACCTGGAGAGGCTTGTCTGTAAAAGAATACTTGTTGGGCCTAGAGAGGCCTGGTGTGCAAAGAATACTCGGTGTTAAGCCTGGAGAGGCTGGGGTAAAAGAATACTTGTAATCTTGCAGGATTAGTGAAAAATCCAGCGGTTGTTTACCCTGGGACTGGACGTAGCTTACTGTGTGTGGGTGAACCGGGATAAATTTCTTGTGTTATCTTTCTCTTCCCTTAACTCTTTACATTCCGTTGCTATCTGTTTATTACTAACCAAGGAGGGATAAGAAAAGCTGCTTTATAAATCCGCGCAGAAAAACAATCTTTTCTTTAAGAGAAAAACATTTTAAAAACTGTTTAGTCAACCTTCCAAGTTGCATTAGCAAGTTGCTGAACTCCCAGTTTGGAAGGTTGGTCAAATAATCTCAAATTAGTTTTGCTTGTTGAAAAAAGTTTTCACGAAAACCTGTAAAGATTTATAAACACTATTCAACCCCCATTCTAGTGTTTTATGTGGTCCTAACACTCTTATCAGTAAAAATGGTACATCCTACTAGGCGGAGCAGATATGCCATTGCAGCGAATGTCAACCGGTTGTACTCCACCTTGCTCTCATACACGCTACGAAGCCAACTGAGCCTAACACTAGGGCCTCGAGCGTATTCTATCTCCTCATGTGCGTCACTATATGAGACCCCAAGTAATGTGACCAACAACTCCTTCGCTTCATCCTTACCCAAAGATGGCAAGAAGAAGAACCTACCATGTACTAGTATATGAAGTAAGTTGTTTACATCATCCAGTGTGATGGTCATCTCACCTACTGGTAAATGAAAGTTGGATGTATCTTTGTTCCATCTCTCAACAAATGCAGACAACAAACTCCTGTCAACAAGTGATTGGGTACCCTCTACTAGTGGTCCCAGACTAGAGTCATCCACAATGTCTCACATAGTCATTCTCTACCCTTCTCAGCTTCCTCCCATGGGTGATTACCTTTAACGTCCCTTATCCTGCAACAAATATAAAAAATCATTATTTTACTTTGTAAATAAATTAACTGACATTTACACTTAACTTAATAATTATAAATTTACCTACCTCGCCCGACCACAAACGGCGTGCAACGTGAGACTCTTATGACCTCAACAAAGAGGTATCCCGAGGACCTCCCTCGTAAACAACCTGCTGCGGCACTTCCTCTGTGGTGTTGGGTCATGTTGTTGCACAGGTTGCTCAACTTGTCGCGCTCTACGTGCTCGGGCAGATGTAGTAGGCCGAATTCACTCTTGTGCATCACCTGCACCTCAGCTGGGTGAACCCTCCTCACCTCTTGCACAAGCACAATTAAATAAAAAACCAAATTAAAAAAAATAGAGAATTAACTCATACGGACACCTAGGTCCGTATGAATAAATGCCTTTCCAGCAAATATATAATATACGTACACCTTTGTCCGTATAAACATTTTTAAAAATAGTTCACAAGTCGTCCGGACATGACGTCCGGACATGTGTGTCCGTTTTGACGTCCGGACACAGGCGTCCTTATGTACGTCCGGACACATGTGCCTGTATGGGCCTCCGGACACTGTTGTCCGTCCACACTTCATTCGGACGGCGGCGTCCGTCCAACCCACCAGACACCATTGTTGGGTCCTTACGAAACAAACTTCGGGCATCCTCGTCCGGAGAAATGCGTAAAACCAGTACCTTCTCCCCCGCCTCCGTCAACCATTGTTAAACCCCCTTACACAAAAACCCAACAATGAAAAGGTTGAAAATGTACCTGATTGATGATCGAATCAACGTTGTTGAGTGAATCTCCTTCACGGACCTCCTTCGGCGGAATCGTGCGTGCGTCAATGGTGAAAATGAGAGAATCGTGCGTGCGTGAGAGAAATGTGAGAGGGAAGAAGGAGAGTAATCTTTTAATTTTTTTACTGGAGAATATTTGTGAGATTTAAAAATTTCCAATAATATGGGGGTGAGAATAGCAAAAAATGACGAGAATAGCAATGGCCTATTTCTCACCTACCATGAACTTGCTTTTCACATCCTTTTATTATTTTTGCTTTTTACACCACCTAAAAAGTCATTTTCCAAAAATCCTGTCTATCATTTTTCGAAAAACAAGTTTCGGAAACTAAATCTTAAAAATTTCCAAAAGTGTAGTTTTTTTATAAACTTTCAATTTTTAGAGATGAATAAAATTTCATTTTCATAATTTGTCTCTAAACTTGTTAGGGATGGAAAAAAGTTTTCATTTCTAAAATTGAAACAAATTTTATTTTTTGAAAGTTTGGCCAAACAAACATTAAAAGGAGAAGTTATGCAAAACAAATATTTTTAAAAGCTCTAAAAAGTAAAAAATAGCTTTTTATATATAAAAAAAGAGCTTAATAAAAAAGCTAGTTTTTTGGGATTATGCAAAACTTATTCAATAAATACAGCCTTCAATTCTTAATTTTGATAGAATTTACACCTTTATTTATTTATGTTTTCATCACCTCTAAGCTGCATCAATATATCATTTGTACTACACAATTTGCACCACTATTTTTTTTCTTAATTTTTTTTGTCTTAATTCTTTTTTTTTTTTTTGCATTCTTACTGCATAATGAAACCTTACTATTTGTCTTGGATTCCCATGAAAATCAATTTTTTTGGGGCTTTCTTGGTCCTTTATTTCTTTTTAATAAAAATCACAAACCCATAAAATAAAAAATCTATAAATTGCTTTAAATCAAATCTAAACACGTATATCTTTAACCCCGTTTATATTTTTTTAATTTTAATGCAATGAAAACCAACAAAACAACATCGGAAAAAAGAAGAGAATTACAAGGGACTCATTTAGTACTGCAAAATTAAAGTACCAACATCAAGATAAGGGTTAGGACGATTCTACGGTGGACCAAATAAAATTTGATTCACTTAGTCCAACTTCTATTTTTTTCATATAAAAGGTGAATGAATAATTTTATTTTTTATTAAATAATTTTTATATGACAATTTGAGTTTAATTTAAGGAAAAATATGAATTTACAATACGATCTATGCTAATTTCGTTAAGAATATATCAATTTAAAGTTAAAGGGCAAAATTTTACATTACCTGATAATATCAAATTGATTTTTTATTATTTTCAACTGATATTTCATAAAAGCAACTTGAAACTATTTTAATATCAATTATTAATAAAAATGAGCATTATTAGAGATTTAAATTACTATATTTTTATATTTTGGACCATGGTGACAAACCCATGTAGAAAAATCTAAAAACATAACGCTCCAAGAATATGTAGGCGTATAATTGAATCCAATTTTGGCATCCATACACCTACCTAGCTTAGGGGTGTTCATTGGTTCGGATCGATCCGATGAACCCGACGAACCAAACCGAACCATTCAAATTGGTTCGGATTTTTTTCTCATTCGGGTCCGAACCGAACCAATTAGAACCGAGGTCTATTGGTTCGGGTAACGGGTTGGGAAATCCAAACCCGTTACCCGAACCGAACCGAACCAAACCCATATATATAAAAAAAAACGCATTTTTTTACGGTTAGTGTTTATGATTTTCTTGATATCAAGATATTTGAGGACTAATTTTCCTATGATCTTTAATTAGTAATTTTATCAATGTGTTAATATGTTATGCACTTATGCTGGTTTGTAATTTTCATGTTTGAATGTTATTAGTAATTTGGTTATGTTACTATTGATACTTGGTTGAAACTTGAATGGTTGGTACAAATTTGAAGCAACAAAATAAACTTGTGCATTTTCTATATCAGGTTATATGTATTATTTTAGGCAAAATCATGTATTTTTTCTTTTATCCCGAACTGGTAAAAAATGACATTTTCTGAGTTTCTGATCCGATTGAACCGAACTGAACCAACCCGTATTTAATTGGTTCGGTTTGGTTCGGGTCAATGCAGAAAAAATAACGAAATCCGAACCGAACACTTTTGTTTGGTTCGGATTCCTTTTTCCTCTGAAACCGAACCAAACCGACCCGTGAACACCCCTAACCTAGCTAGCTACCATTTACACAAAATGTAGCTCACTATCGGGGTGCCTTTGTCAATGTGATAAAACTACCACTCAACTAACTGCATAAGTGATATATTCTATTTTCTTTATTTGCAACATATCCAGTATTAAAATGAAAATGGAGTTCGGATTTGATCAGGTTGATTATAGAATTGAAAAGAATCAATGAATATATATATATAGAGAGAGAGAACTTGTTAAATAAAAGGATTTACGTTAAATTTATTAATTATTAAATCTATATATTGTATATACACCAACGGTGTGATTGATTACTGATTTACTTTGAAGTATATAGATTGTGATTTCATGGAAATTTTATTTTTAATATTAGAAATTCAAATCATGAAGTCAAACTCCGGAATGAGTGTTACCTGATCATTAAATTCAATCCAAGAGTTATTTTCCTGTTATTTTCCTATTTTGTGTATGGGGGAGATTTCCAATATTCAAAGACTGAAATATATAGTGTGTTCAAATTGGATACGGGTGGGCATGAAGACCGCACCCGACCACCACCCGGACAATCCGAAAAGATAAAGCAATCAACGGTCGGATTAAAACGGGTTACGGGTTTTAACGGTAGAAAAAGACAATTAATCACGGTTTAAAATGGACGACATCGGATGGTGAAAAAAATATCGTCAGTAACCGAACCGACCGACACGTGGCATAACCTGACTCGTTCTTTAGATAGCACACGGATTGTGCTTTTGTTTAAAGGCTGAGATCTCTCCTCATAATAATCAACGGTGCAGATTTGGTCCAGATTTAATGAGTGATTCTCTTTTATCTCTCTCTTTAATTCCTTTCCTCTTCCGTTTCAATTTCCCATTTCAATCTCTCAATCTTCCATTTCAGATCTCCATTTTCTCTCTCAACCCTCTGGCCGTCTCCCACCCTCCCCTCTTACATCTCGCGCCCCTCAACCACTCATCCAACCGCCACGGAGCATGGTGGCACCGCCGCTGCCTACATTTCACGGCCTCTCGTTCGCTTCGTTCTCTTCCTCCCGTTCACAGCTTCCCTTTCGCGGCCTCTTCACTACCTTCAGTTCGCGGCCTCCCCTTTACGGCGTACAACAACGGACAACAAGATTCCCCTTTCTCGGCGCACAGTGGCATGTCCTCTCTCTCCCCCTCTTCCTCGTACAGTGGCAACGGGGGGGGGGGTACAATGGCCGCTCACAGATAGCACACATAGTTCTTCTGAAACTTCTCCTTCTTTTCTCTATTTTCTTTTATATTTATTCTTCTGTTATGTTACTCTTTCTTTTACTCTTTGACTATTTCATTTTGGGTTATTTTGAAGAAATTTCCAAAGACTAAATTATGTCTCTGTTTTTTTTATAAGAAATCTTGAACCTTGAAGATTGGCAAGGCTTACAATAGCTAATTGCTGGCGGTGGTGGCTATGCTGAGTTGCTGGTGGTGGTGGTACGCTGAGTTGCTGTCGGTGAGTTGCTGCTGCTGGTGGTACGCTGAGTTGCTGGCGATGACGGCTAGGGTTTCTAACTTTCTAGCATGTTCTGATTATTTTTTTAGGGTTGATTGAATGTAATTTTAATATAATGTATTTAATTTTTTTAGTTAATTTAATTATTGTATTTTTTAAAGATACCTTATTGTGATTTTTCTGTGATTCTGTGAATTTAATAGCCCAATTCTGATTGAGGGCCCATTTGCTATTAAGACATTTTGCAAAAACGTAAAAAAAATTGAAAATGGAAAAAGAACAAAATTTTGAACGACCCATTGTTGGCCCATTATCCGAATTAACCCACCCGCGTAATCCGTAACCCGCTAAAACCGTAACCCGCCAAAACCGAGGCCCATTTCGGATGATATTGGGCCATCATATATGAATTTTGGTTTTGGTCGGATTGGACTTTTCAGGCCCGAATCCGACCATAACCGACAGCTGCCCACCCCTAAAATTGGATCTCACATATGGCAAATTTCGACAAAAGCTAGCTTATTGATGAGAGTACAATTTGACGGTGGTGCACGATGAAATAAAGTGCATGATGGAGGGTTTATTTGTAAAAGACACTATAACGCTCAAATTAGTTGAGAAAATTGACGGTGTATGCGTGTGTTTAGACAGAAATGATAGTGTACCTTAAGGTTTTGCATTCCACTTATATAAACATGTTTTGGCAGGAAATTCTATTAGTTAATTATAACAAATTCTCATAGAGTTCCCACACGTCTAGAATGTTGGTAATCCACACACCTTGAAAGATTATCTGCTATACAACGATGATGTTGGCTCATCCCGTTGAGATATCTCACGTACCCCAATTAAATTTGCATAATTTGGGAAGCTCTATTTCTAATTGAAACTTGGCGTATGAGAGCCAGATCTCAGTCCAAAACATATTGTAAACATAACAATTTGTAAAATAAAATGAATTCTAAATCATTACTCCTTTTGTTTTAATTATAAGAACATTTTAACTATTTCACACGGATTAAGGAATTTCTTTAATTTAGTTGGTTACAATAAACTTTTTATGAATATGTATTATATTTATCCTCAAACTTATTGAGATTCATTATTTTCTTTTTCTATTTAATTATTCCATTTTATCATATACTCTCACTACTGATTAATTACTCACTCAATTCCACTAGTGAGATACTTTTGTCAAAAAACAATTAATACATGAGACAATTTGAGAAGGTTCTTATAAAAAAAAGACCAAGACTCACCCCTAAAAAAGTTCTTGTAATTGGGATTTGATGAATATTCAGTCCTATTTATAAGAAATTTTTTTATTCAAACAAACATTAAGAAGACATCCATGTTTTTATATATGCATTAACTTTTATAAATCTTCTCTAACTAAAAAATTTATCCCTATTTAATATCAAATTCTATTCAATTTCTCACTTTTGTCAAACTTGAAAACTATAAAAATCATTAATTATGAAGGATAAAAATGAAAAAAATACTAATAAATATTTATAAAACTTCAAGAGGGTGTTATATATGAAAAAGACCGATGGAGTAATAAATTTCTATTCTTTTAGAAATCAAGATCTATATGTTTGATTTACTTTCACTAAAGTATCGTATTTAAAGATTTTTACAGAATAAATGGAATAATAATAGTTTGTTGTTACTTTACTGGATTGGGCTCAAAGGAAACCCTTTTTTTTGGTTTAGGGCTCAAAGGCACGTTTACCAAAAAAATAAGCAGGCTCTGATTTTCTTTTGGTCACGAAAGCAAGCAGGCTCTATACTTGCCTATGCTTCTCGCATCAATTTACTAATTATTAATTACTAATATTAAAATTATTTACAAGCTTGCCACAGCTTGCCACGTGTCAAGTTCTAACATAAATTTTTCTCGTTCAAATTTTTTTTCTTTAAGCTCAAATTTTTCTACTCAAAAATTAAGCTCTAACAAAACACTGTCATTTTTTTTTATCACACTTTCAATTTTTTTTTTATTATATTAAAATATTTTCTCTCATTATTCGTTTTTATTAATATGTCTCACTATAAAAAAATTTATGAACTGCGGATATTCTCCATGGGAGACAGTCCTGTTCGTACCATTTTATTTTTTTCTCACATATTAATTTTATTTTTTTTATTATCCTTTTTACATTCTTTTTTATTTTTTTTAATCAAAAATCTATCTCATTTCCTTTTTTATTCTTCTTGACAAAAAACGTGTTAAGCTCTAACAAATTATTTTCCCACTCAAAACTTAAGCTCTGACGAAATACTATCATTTTTTTTTCTTTTATTTTTTATCACACTTTCAATTTCCTTTTTTCTTATGATATTAAAATATTTTCTCTCATTATTCGTTTTTATTAATATGTTTCATTATAAAAAAATTATGAAATGCGGATATTCTCCATGGGAGACAGTCCTATTTATACCATTTTATTTTTTTCTCACACATTAATTTTCTTTTTTTATTATCTTTTTTACATTCTTTTTATTTTATTTTATCAAAAATCTATCTCCAATAATTTAGAAGCCATTGTTGTGTTTATTTTTATGAATAACGGGTATCCTCCACGGGAGACAGTCTTAATCCTGTCATTTTTTTATCTCACTTTCATTTTCTTTTTTTATTAAAATATTAAAATATTTTCTCTCATTATTCGTTTTTATTAATATGTTTCATTATAAAAGAATTTTTTTTATGAACTGCGATCATTCTGCACGGGAGACAGTCGTGTTCCTACCATTTTATTTTTTCTCACAGATTAATTTTCTTTTTTATTATCCTTTTTACTTTCTTTTTATTTTTTTATCAAACTTATATCTCCACTAATTTAGCTTCGCAGTGTTTATTTTTATGAATAACGGGTATCCTCCACGGGAGACAGTCTTAATCCTGTCTTTTTCTTTGTTCTTTTATTTTTCATCTCACTTTTATTTTCTTTTTTATTATGATATTGAAATATTTTCTCTCATCAGTCGTTTTTATTAATATGTTTCATTATAAAAGATTTTTTTAATGAACTGCGGGTATTCTCCACGGGAGATAGTCCTATTCCTACCATTTTATTTTTTATGAATCATGGGTATCCTCCATAGGAGACAGTCTTGATACTGCCTTTTTTTTCTTTTATTCTTTTTATCAAACTTTATATTTCCTTTTTTCTTATGATATTACAATATTTTCTCTCATTATTCATTTTTATTAATATGTTTCATTATAAAAAATTATGAACTGCAGATATTCTCCATGGGAGACAATCCTGTTCATACCATTTTATTTTTTCTCACACATTAATTTTCTTTTTTGATTATCCTTTTTACTTTCTTTTTATTTTTTTTTTATCAAAAATCTATCTCCATTAATTTAGAAGCCATTGTAGTGTTTATTTTTATGAATAACGGGTATCCTCCATGAGAGACGGTCTTAATCCTGTCATTTTTTTATCTCACTTTCATTTTCTTTTTTTATTAAGATATTAAAATATTTTCTCTCATTATTCGTTTTTATTAATATGTTTCATTATAAAAGAAATTGTTTTATGAACTACGGTCATTCTACACCGGAGACAGTCCTATTCCTACCATTTTGTTTTTTCTCACACATTAATTTTATTTCTTTAATTATCCTTTTTACTTTCTTTTTTCATGAAATGCGGGTATTTTCCACGGGAGACAGTCATGTTCCAACTATTTTTTTTTCTCACACATTAATTTTCTTTTTTTAATTAACCTTTTTACTTTATTTTTATTTTTTTTATCAAAATTATATCTCCATTTATTAAGCTTCTATTGTAGTGTTTTTTTATGAATCACGAGTATCCTCCACGGGAGGCATTCTTAATCCTGTCATTTTCTTTTTTTCTTTTATTTTTTTTATCTCACTTTCATTTTTTTTATTATGATATTAAAATATTTTCTCTCATTATTCGTTTTTATTAATATTTTTCATTATAAAAGAAACTTTTTTATGAATTGCGGGTATTCTCCACGGGAGACAGTCATGTTCCTACCATTTTATTTTTTCTCACACATTAATTTTCTTTTTTTAATGCATATTCATCTATCATCAGGCACACCAAAACATCATCAACATCATCCCAAGGATCATGATTTGGAACTCCGCACAATGGGCGCACCTCATCAATCTCCCTAGTTGTTACCAATGATGGCCTTACTGTTAAACACCACATAGGTCGGTAAGTTGTACATCACCCCACTCTAGGCTTGTACAGAGAATATCTCCCACCATAGTCTTCTCCCTGAGTTGCACTCCACCCCTCTCTAGGCTTGTGCAATCTCAAGTACAATCACCTCCCTGGGCTACACTCGCCTCTCACTAGGCTTGTGCACCCCAAGTACAATCACCTCCCTGAGTTACACTCGCCTCTCACTAGGCTTGTGCACCTCAAGTACAATCACCTCCCTGAGTTACACTCGCCTCTCACTAGGCTTGTGTACCTCAAGTACAATCACCTCCCTAAGTTACACTCGCCTCTCACTAGGCTTGTGTACCTCAAGTACAATCACCTCCCTGAGTTACACTCCACCCCTCACTGGGCTTGTGTATCTCAAGTACAACATCACATATGCTCAAGATATAATCAACATCATAATATTAAGTACATCATCATCATTATCATCATCATAAACCATCATAAGCATCATCATCGTAAATCATCATAAACATCATCAAGTATCATCAATCATCATCATCATAACCATCATATACTCAATTCATCAATATATCATCATCATCATAACACACATCATAACTCAATGCCTCAGTATATCATCATATATATACACCTCATATGCTCATTACATCATCATCATACGTCCCCATATTATAAGCATCTAACATCACATGGGATATTCATATCATCATATTCATACCACAATCAACACACTTTAAACTTTCAACTTAATATCATCAATTCCACAAAATAACACTTATATTAAGTACATATTAATCTCAATTCCATGTGTTAAGGAAGACCATCCTCAACCTGAAAAGAACTCATCAAAATTACATCAAAACAGAAATATGTGATATGTGCTTCACCTTGCGCTGCAACGCAGATTCCAGAGGGCCACGCTTCACTTTGCGCTGTAGCGCAAGTTGCAGCGCAAATGTCGCAGAACGCGACTGTACTGCGTGTTTGCCCCTTTTGAACCCTTTTCTTTAACCCTTAATCAATCATCATTGTTAATACATCAATCATACACGTTTATATCAAACAAACTCAACAAAAACACCAATCTTTACACAGATTTTCACAGTTATTCCATCAAAATCCCAAATCATCAAACCTTTATTTGCCCCTTTTCGCTATTCTCGCTACCCCTCTTCAATTCAATCAAGATTCATCAAGAACAATACATTTAATTATCAAACGACAGATTCTCATCATACAATACTCAATACACATATATCAATTTCGAATTTAAAGTTTTAGAGGGTCTTATGGTTGCCCTCACTACCCAAGCACTCTCACATGCACATACAAGCAGCACCCTTTCCCCCACCGTACCTTAGAGGTGAAGATCAAACAGCAAACGGTGTGCTTGCTCTTGATCATTACTCTGCAACACCTTCCCCTTGCGAAGTCGCTTCTCCCCTCCTTAAGGTTTCGCTCTCAGACGTTTTGAAGAATAAGAATTAGGGTGAACTGAGAACCCTTCCTTAAATAAATACTTAATTGGGTTGGGCCAACTCTCAACCCATTTATTCTTCTTTAATTAAAACATTACTGATTAGGGGTGATCCCGGGTCGGGTTCATGGTTTTTAAGAACCCGACTCGAGGTAGGGACACAGGTTGGGTCGGTTCAGGAGAGGAGAAAAACGTGGGTCAAAGCCGACCCGACTCGACCCGAGGAATCATGGGTCGGGTTGGGTAGACCTGGTCGGGTTAGGCCCTCCTTTTTGGGCCAGAAAAAACAGAAAAAAACTAGTTTTTTGAAGCAGTTTCTTGGCCATTTTTGGGCTGATTTTAACCCTTAAAATGGTTTTTTATTTTTAACCCGCTCATGTTTCTTGTTGGACCATTGTATTGGACCGAAAAAAATATATTTTTGTTGGACTATCTTCTCACTTTCATGGAGAATGGAGATTAAAACTAATAATGACCATTGACCAACTTTACAAAAGTAAAAACAACATCCCACAAAAACCACAAAGGCACAAACACAAGTCTGAAATCTCCATAGTGTGCCATAATCACACAAAGTATCATACAGTTAAAAAATAAACATCACAACTAAAAATTAAAGTATCAAACAGTTAAAGTTAAACACTTAAGATATTTTAAACAAAACAGAACTAGCAGCCCACAAACACAAATCTTCATATGTCATCAGTGGTGATTGGATTTTGTGTTTGTGGAGTATAAGTACTCCTAGTGATTGGAGTGGGAGTGCTCGCCACTTTAGTCTCAGTCCCAACAATTCCCATTTGTTGTTGCATGAATAAGAGAGAATAAACACTTGAAATTCAGCCAAATAAATCACATACTGAAAACCAAGATCACAGAAGCTGCAATTCAACATATAAATTCAGCCAAAGAAATCACATACAACAAGGAGCAAGCAAAGCTTATTCAGAAATGCATTTGCTGTCAATCTAGAATTAGGCTACAAAATAGAAATCACAGACACTAATTTTCAGTCAATCTAGAATTATCAATCTACAAAGAGACTAGAAACCATAGTACAATTACAATTACAAATTCAGTATCATATATCTACTAGTATAAAGGAATGTCAGCCAAACATTATAATGTTAAGGGAGAGTTGCAGTCCTAGTAAAGTTCCATGCCCAAATATGTATGTTACTATGTTCCATTAGCCCTTAACAGTAGAATCATTTACTTGAGACAAAAGAAAAAAAAAGCAAATGCAAAATTACAAATATTATTCTCCTCTGTTCTTGAGGAGAGTGGACTAGTGGCTTCCATTTTACACCCTTTACTCCTTCCTTTGTGAGAACTTATTGATTAAAATATTAAAAACAATAAAACATGTAGCTAAATAGTTAATGGCACTTGCTTCTTCAATAGTCCACCTATTATCTGTATTACTGAAATTTCAAAATATACATGCTTAACTTGGATTAAATTTTTAGATATGCATCTGAGAGTATCGAAGCAGCATGTAAATGGGCATACCAAGATGTTACTCAAAATTCACAGTTATTGCTATTCCCTTAAATCCACAGTTCATCAAACATCAATAGCTCAGCTAAGGGAGAGGGAGATTGTCGAAGACAGCTTACCCCAAAACTCCAAAACCGGCGCGACTGAGGGAGAGCGGGAATAGTTGAACAGGATTTGGGACTTGGACGGCGTCATGGCGTCGCTAAATGTTACCGGCGCGGCGAGGGGAAGGAGATCAATGAAGAAGTAGGGTGGGTTTTTTGGTCTGTGACGGAAGGGAAGGGAACGGAGGTACGAATGGAGATCAACGGAACCAGAAGGCTGAAGACGAAAGTAAACAGAGGTGGATTTTTTGTTCCTTGACGGCTTCACAGCAACGACGCGGAGGGAGGGATGAGCTCGATGAAGAAGGAGGGTGGGAGGGGGGGTCTGCTAGGGCACGACTCGGGCTCGGGCTCGGGCTCGGGGAGAAGGAAATAGGAATTAGGGGAAATGTGTGTAAACTAAAATGAAACGTATCTCTCTCTCGCGTTTTGCTTGGGCCTGGTCCAGAAAGGAAGAAGTTTTTTTTTTTTCATGTGACCTCGGGTCAGGTCGGGTTATGTGGGTAAGCAAACCCCAAACCTGTCACCGACCTACTCACCTTCGGTTCCTGTTCACTCGGGTTGGTCTACCCGAGAACCCGGTGGACTCGGGTTGGACGGGTCGGGTAGAACCCAACGGGTTGGTCGGGTTACTCATACCCATGAAAACCCCTATTACTAATAAAATACTAATATTACTAATTCTATTATTTATTACTCTTATTTTAATTAATTAATATTATTAAAAATAATAATACTATTATTTCTTCCTTTTCTTTTATTTTATTTATATGTCCTACAATTTTTAGGATGTTACAAGATTCTTGTTAATTTCTACCTCAAGAGGAAAGTCTATGCTCTGCCTCTTCCTGCTCAAGTCATCCAAGAATTTGACGTCTTCCAAACAGAGCCATGGAAACTCGCCGGAGGTTGGTGAAAAAAATAAAATATTAAAAATTCTCCCTTTCCCAGCTCCTTAATCTTTTTATGGTCTCTGTGCTGACCTAAGGAATGAACATTGTATCTTTTCAAAGGAAATTGATGTAAAAGAGGCCTTATGGGATAGGAGAATGGAGGGCTATTGAAAAAGGCAAAGAAATTTCCATCCCCAGAAACAATATGATATTGGGTGAGCATGGTCCTGTACAGTAGCTAAGTAGCCGACACCTTTTCACTTTCCCCGTAAGTTCAGCGCGTGAAGAAAATAAGAAGGTAGACGACGTTGTAATATAGGAAGAGAGAGAAATGAAAGAATAATGAGGGGAGAGAAAAAAAATACCACCTCAGGTCCTATTTATAAGAACCTTATTTAGAGGTGCTCTTGGTTCTTTTTATAAGAACATTTTCGAGTTGTCCCTTACATTAATTATTTGTTGACAAAAATACCCATTGGTGGAGATAGGTGAATAATTAATTAATAGAGAGAAAATGACACAATGAAGTAATTAAGTGAAAAGAGAAAGATAATGGATCTCAATAAATTAAATGGTAATTTTGTAAAGATTGTACACATTCATGACAAATTTATTGTGATAAACTAAATTAACCAACTTCTTAAATTCTTGTGAAGTGGTTAAAAGATTCTTATAATTAAGACCGAAGGTAGTAATTTTTTTGGAAAAACCATAATAAAATAATTAATACATATTGGTTAAGTGATACATTTAATAGGGTTTATTTGTGCAAGGTTGCACACGTTAGAAAACTCATTTTAAATCATATCCATTTAACATATTTTATAAATGATACATCATTTATTTTTTATCATTAATTCTATATATCAAATTAATTTCATTCAACAATTCATAGCAACAGGTAATCCAGTGTGAGTGAGCGGTGCCCTATACCTAAAGGGTGAGTGGATGGAGTGGGTATAAAATGGCCATACAACAATCACGTTCATAGCTCGTGCTCCATCTACCACCGACACTTGTCTTCATTTTTAGCGCAGCGGTCATGTCTATGTGCTGCTTTCACTTTTGGATCCATCCACGCCGCACATATCCTCCTCCACCTTCTAACTTCTTTTCTTTTTTTTTTCCTCTCACTCGCTATGTACAGTATTATTTTCTTTTCCAAAAATCAGCTCAATAAAATATAAGGTGGCTTCTACGGTACACTAGCTTTATAGGTCATGTACAGTACCCAACAATTTTTTACCTTTTATAATAGGTAACATGACCGGTTAATTATACAATTTTAATTTACATATAATACCCTGAAATTTTAAATTTTTGTTTTGGGCCTCTGCTTTAAAATTACAATTAAAGACATCAAAATAATGTTTTATGGATTAAAATTAAACCAACCTAATTCTTTACTGATAAAAAATTCAAAATTAAAAAATCAATTCTGAGTTCCAATTCAAACCCTCCCCTATACGAAGTTCCAAACCCTAATCATCTTCAAACCCTAAACCCAAATCACAGAGCCTCTGAGTTCCCCACCCTCCTCGATCAGCTCTGTGCGGTGCCTCTGTCACTTCTCTTCCACTCTCTCGATCAGTTCGTGTCGCGGTGCCATTCTCCGCTGTGAGGAACTCCCATCGCGCCGCCGTGAAGCGACCTCGCCTGGGCTCCATCTCCGGCGCTGGTTGAACCTGCGGATTGCCCTCAGTTCGTGTCGCGGTGCCATTCTCCGCTGTGAGGAACTCCCGTCGCGCCGCCGTGAAGCGACCTCGCCTGGGCTCCATCTCCGGCGCTGGTTGAACCTGCGGATTGCCCTCAGTTCGTGTCGCGGTGCCATTCTCCGCTGTGAGGAACTCCCGTCGCGCCGCCGTGAAGCGACCTCGCCTGGGCTCCATCTCCGGCGCTGGTTGAACCTGCGGATTGCCCTTCACGGCTTCACGTCCTTGCTCCAACAGGTAAGGCTTCACTCCTTGAATCTTCATGTCTAATGAGTCTTGCTGCAGTAGACTAACTAGGATTTGCATTTTTGTTTAAAAGTAGATGCCATTTTTGTTTAGAACGAGACAAAATTTTAAGAAAGACACAACTCTTCAAATCTCACAAAGCCGTGTGTGATGACTGATCTTGCAACTGACTAGGAGAACCAGTATTCTTGAGTTTTTCTGCATGGGACTCTAACTTACAGCTGCCATTGTTGTCCTCCAAACCTGATTCCATGACGCTCTTCCTTGCACGAGACATATTAGCATGATAAACATCAGTTCTGTCTTAACCATGATGCTGAATCTGCTCTGCACTGAGATGTGTCCCATCTTGAGCTACAATGTCCACACCACCATTGGTACAATGGCTGGCTGTTTGACCTTTAGGCTTATTATCTGACATATGATTAACACCCTTGTTCTGAAAATCAGATCTGCGTGCCATGGTGAAGGATTTGTCCTTCCTAGCCGTTCCAGATCGATCACTTGCACCATCATCTTCACCATCTGAACATCTTCTTGGGCTATCCATAGCAGCAATATCATGAGAGTCATCTTTCCCCATAATTTCCCTGTTTGCAAACTTATCTGTATTTAAAATTCTTATAGGCAATGAAGAAACTAATTCCACAGGTGAGCCTTTCACTTCTTGGAAGCTGGCTTTGGTTTTATGTGAGCCAGAAACCTTAGAAAAGCTTGAAGTGGCAGCTACAGAAGCCTGTGCAGACCCCTAGCCCCTTTTTAAACAGTCCACACTTACTTGCAAGTGTTCATGCATGTTTGTTTGCTTCTTTATCGTCGCCAATTTCATTCGTTTTATTTTTTTTTCATACTTCTCCTTTGAAAAACCTATAGAAGGGTGGCTTCTACGTACATGAGTCCTGTAGGTCATGCATGGAACCTAAAGCCAACACAAGTTTGGCGTTTTTCATTACTGTTGTGGACATTACTGATGTGGTGACGTCTATTTGGTTTTAATAGGATTTTAGGTGAATGAAATTTAGGCTTTATATTTGGTTTTATTTTGAGACTATTATAGTATGTCACTATTTGCAAATTTGTTATATTTGATTATTTGAAATTAATAGTGACTATTTGGTTTTAATAGTCATTCCGTTTGCTTATTTATTTTAGGCATTGTGTTTGGTTAAATTTATCCTTTCTGTTTGGTTACATATAGCCTTTCTAGTTGGTTATATTTGATATAGTGAAAGTAATTTGTAAGAAGCTTGATCATATCCTATAATTATGCTTCTGCATCAGAAATTCACTTGAAGCCCCTCCTTGATCATATCAAGAAATTGGGTGAGGTCTTGGAACATAATAATCAGCATTCAGAGGTACAAAACCAGAAAACTTGACTTTCTTACTCCTTTAACTGAATCTATATTTCACATTATTCACAATCCCTTTCCCTTCTAGGATATATTGTGGATTTACTTTCGGTACTTAAAGAGCAGGAGGCAATAGGTAATTAGTCATTTGACATGGAAGTCATTGGGAATTTTGTCTGCAGCAGACCATATATAGCAGTTTAGTAAGTTGTATAGTCATTAAAAACTTATTATAGTAATTGGAATTGTCTCAATTTTTTTATCAAATCTGATGGAATTATGGTCTTGTTGGTCTACGAGGAATAACCCATTTCCCAATGCCCACCTGTGGAAGCTGAGGTTGTTTGTTTTTTGTTTCCTAAAACTCGAACCTTGTCTGCTTGTTTTCTAAGTTATCTCTTGTCTGCTTATTTTATGATTCATTAGTACACTTTTACACATGCTTTGGTCTTAGTTTTCATGCAATGATATCAAATTATATTTATGTACCAAAAAATCCAGCAGTAAATGAAAGTTAATGTCTATATGATAATATAGTTTCAGATTTGATATCATGCAACTGCTTATTTTGCTGTCTATGGCTTAATTACATAATGACACTGTGAAGAATATATAGCTTAAATAAGACCATCTTCAATTCAGACAACACAAAATAATAAGCATATATAGCATTGTGAAGAATTGATGAAGAAATTAATTAATAGGATAAAATAAAAGGGAAACACACTACACATTGTGTCCTTGTCCAATGACCATCATGCCTTCATTAGTGACTCGTGATCATCATCCAATAAATCCTAATGAAGACACAAACATCACCCTCTTCCTTCCCAATCCCAATCCCAATCCATTGCACTACTAATAATAACCATGTCAAATGCAAGTCTCTGAACAGTTGAAGTTTTTAATTTATTGCTTGGTGGCTTGTACGGTACAGGAACCCTGTAGGTCATGTACGGTACCCAACCTTTTTTTACCTTTTATAACAGGTAAATCAACCGGTTTATTATATAATTTCAATTTACATGTAATACCCTTGAAAATCAAAAATTAGTTTTTGGCCCTTTTGGTTTAAAATTATAATTATAATAATTAAAGACACAAAATTAATCTGTTTCAGTGTGAGTTGTGGCAGTTTCTTCTTCTCATCTCATTTATGTTGCGGCATTTCTGAGGGCATAGAAGGTGAGAGTTAGTCCATTCGAACCTTGGCTTCGCACCGTGAAGGCATAGATCGTGAGGGCAGAAAACGTATCGGTGTGGGTACAGATCGGGAGGGTAGAGAACGTGAAGGCAAGGACGGGTTCGCACCGTGGCTCACGATCTGTTGGTGGTATGTCGATGCAGATTACGATTGTTAGTGGGAGGATCATGTAACTCGATTCGGCATCCTTTGGAGCAGTTATGATTTTCAGGTAGTGTTTCTATCTATGGAATCTATTATTTTCCTAGCAAATTCCATTTTGTGTGTTTTTTAGCGATATATTCATGGGAAATCATTTATGTGGGTGTTCGAAATTGTTAAAAATGTGTGTTGTGGTGTTTACAATATTGACTGGGACATTCATAGATTATAGAACCTGTTTGTTTGCTTTCATATGCATAATTTTTTATCTCTTTCATTTTAATTCAAAATTCTAGTGTCAACGTACAATTTAGAGTAAGATGCTTACTGGGAAGGAACAAAGTAGAGGACAAAATCTTTTCATATGCAATAGAGCTAATTTGAAATTTATCAATCGCTCCTGTTGTGTGTTCCATAGTTTTCAAGAAATGAAAGTATGAAGGACATGTTACCCCTTGTGGTTTCACTTTCTTAAAATGATAGTAAATCCCACTTGACCCATTGTACTTCAAATTTACATGTTAGGCCCTTTACTGATGGAATGGATCTTTTGCAAGTTTTTCACAAAGACCTTAAATATAAGACTGACAAATTTCTATAAGGTCTCATTTGTTTATGTTTTATTTTTCTCCCACATATCTTGTCATGTGAAAAATCACACGATTATTTTAACCTTTTTACCTGAAATGATGGTGTATAACTTGTGTTAAGATCCACTGATACAAGATGGTTTGCTGACAAAAATTGAAAGAATGCATTTTAACCATGCTCTGATTAATTGAACCCAGTGCTCTTGCGAATATAAATATAATACTGCAGTTGATGTTGCTTGCTGTTTGGAGTGATGTTTCTTTTTGTTCTTAGTAAGTTTGATGGTAGGGTTGGAACCGGAACTGAGAAGGATCATGTAATGATGTTAATATTTTTTTCATAATCATTTAACACTATTGATTGAAAGTAAGTTTTTTTTTTATATTTCTGAGCCAAATGGTTAGATGGCATATCTTTCTATACCTGAAATTAAGCATTGATAGAACTGGGTATGGTGTACCGAAAAGAACATCTATTATCTTTGATTACTAGCATTTAATTTCTGAAACAAGGATTACAGGCATTCAATCTATTAACCAATTAATAAATACCTATGACGGCTAAAAGAAATAAGGAAAAAACCACCATTTGACTCTATCGAATTCTAAAATCGTGCAGAACCATAGACTGAGTCTACTTGCTGACTTGGTCCAACTTTTGTTTCTGCTCTATTTTGAAACAGTGAAGGCTAGCAATTTATCGGTGGCTTCTACGGTACAGGAGCCTTGTAGGTCATGTACGGTACCCAACCATTTGTGCAATGATTAATATTTATATTAAATTTGTTAAATAAACTAGATAATAAATAAAAGTGTGGATCTTTCCTGCTTCATTGTTTTAGTAATATGACCTCTACGTTGCATGAACTTTAACCAATTAAGAGTGTGTTGGAAGAATGTTAAAGAGCATGTTACTAGCGTTTGCCATGTTAGAATTGTTATTCTGGCCATTATTTTTGGTCTGTTTACACTGTTATATGTTTCTCTGCCAATTAAGTGACAGGGCAATTTATTAGTATGCTTTTTTGAATGAATGCTTACCAGATGATTCAACCATGGATATGCTTTTGGATATGGAACAGTTTATCAGAAATAGCTCATTTTTTTTGCTTCTGAATGTCAGGTCGATCCCCAATTTTATTCATTTAAGTGAATCACTCTCCTGTTGACTCGGGAATTCAATTTTGTTGACAAAGTGATCCAGAGGGTCCACAGGTACAATTTCGTTCCTGTTTACCTTGTATTAGAATAGACTGCCATTTAGCCTTATGACCCACTGCCACTTTTTTCCTGACAATGATAAAAGGTGATATTGGATTTGATGTGCGAAGTTACTTTTAGATAGGAAATACGAAGTTACTTTTACATAGAAAAAATAAGGGAAAGGATTCGGCTTTGCATCAGTAAAGTGCAGTTGAGAAAACTATTGATAAGAAAATCAAGAGAGTTTTAACAACTGTATTTTTTGCTATCTGACTGATGTTATTTTTTTCATCAAGTGAGCCATATAGTATAGTCACAAGTCATTGAAGTAAATAATCTTAGCAAGTGCAGCCATTTACTCCTGATATAAGTTTTTCTTTTAGCTGTCTAAAATCTAAATATATCAGCAAACAGAATATATTTAAGCTTCTAAGTTTGAGTACTTGATCTTCTACCTCCAGTCAAGGTGGCAATATCTTCTAGAAGATTGCTTGGGGAAAAATAAGCCTGATTTTTTTCTTCTATGCCCTATGGTCTCCGGTTTTTTATTTTTTTTTCTAATTCTTATAGCCATTCCAAGTATGAAATACTGACTCTAGCTTGATTATTTCTAACAGAACCATCTTTGCCCTTGAAGCCATTCCTAGCGTATTTGGAGTGGTTTGATAGAAGGAAAGGCCTAGGAAGTTGAGAAGAAGTGAGCGTGTCTTTTCTCTAATCTGTTATATCTAATACCTATTTATGGCCTTATCTATCTGTAAAGGAGCAATAATTATAACAAGAAGATCAGAAAAAAAATTACTCAAAGTTGTGTATGGTGAAAGAGAGAGAGGGGGGGGGAATTGAAGGGGGTGGTTTGATTGCTACTTGTGGGGATATAGTGTAGTCTTAGTGGAGGCAATTAATCCCATCAAATATATGCAGAGTATGGTAACAACCTTACCTAGGAGTTGGATCAATTTTCTTTCTCTCCACACAAGTATTATGGGAAGGGAAACTAGAGAGATACTTAACCCCTAAGGTGAAGGTGGGTGGTTGGCACTGTGGAAGGTTTTAGGCCATTGATAGTGCTTTGTGTTTTGGATGTAAGCTTCCATAAAGAATATTCAAGATCTTGAAGTTTTGAATGAGTGTGATTATTCAAGAATATTTTTCTACATAGCTTGACCTGATATTGCGATACAAGTCTTGGCAGTCAGAGTGTAATAGGCCTTTAAATGGATCAATGCCCACAACTGTTTTTCAAAATTTCCAATCTGAACATGTTACCAGTTCAAAGTTAGAGATATCAAAGAAAATACTTTTCCTAATTCTTAATCATAGCTAGGAAAGACAGTTTCAGAAAGTCACCTCAAATAGAATTTGTTTTCCTTCTTGAATTCCAGCAGGAAGAGATGGATTAGTTGTCCTGGTCAAAACTAAAGGGATTCCTTCAAAAACTGCATCTGATTGGCACAAAATGCAGTACCTAACCTATTAGTATGTTGGTGCCATGCTGCCATTCTTGGCACAATGACAGAAAAATAATTGGTAAACTAAACCTAAAAAAAAAAGCGTAGATTATCAACGTAGTGGAATAGTCATGACAAATATGACTTGTCTGGCCATTGAACTAAAGACATCAAAATAATGTTTTATGGATTAAAATTAAACCAACCTAATTCTTTACAGATAAAAATTCAAAATTAAAAACCTATAGAAGGGTGGCTTCTACGTACATGAGTCTTGTAGGTCATGCATGGAACCTAAAGCCAACACAAGTTTGGCGCTTTTCATTACTGTTGTGGACATTACTGATGTGAAGACATCTATTTGGTTTTTAGATGAATTTAGGTGAATGAAATTTAGGCTTTATATTTGGTTATATTTTGAGACTATTATAGTATGTCACTATTTGCAAATTGGTTATATTCGATTATTTGAAATTAATAGTGACTATTTGGTTTTAATAGTCATTCCGTTTGCTTATTTATTTTAGGCATTGTGTTTGGTTAAATTTATCCTTTCTGTTTGGTTACATATAGCCTTTCTAGTTGGTTATATTTGATATAGTGAAAGTAATTTGTAAGAAGCTTGATCATATCCTATAATTATGCTTCTGCATCAGAAATTCACTTAAAGCCCCTCCTTGATCATATCAAGGAATTGGGTGAGGTCTTGGAACATAATAATCAGCATTCAGAGGTACAAAACCAGACCCCTTGACTTTCTTACTCCTTTAACTGAATCTATATTTCACATTATTCACAATCCCTTTCCCTTCTTGGATATATTGTGGATTTACTTTCGGTACTTAAAGAGCAGGAGGCAATAGGTAATTAGGTATTCATCTTGACCACATCACAGTATAGTAATAACTAGCTAGTAACCTTTCCTCTAATCAAAGCAAATATATAATGATTTAATTTCGTGCAATGATATCAAATTATATTTATGTACCAAAAAATTCAGCAGTAAATGAAAGTTAATGTCTATATGATAATATAGTTTCAGATTTGATATCATGCAACTGCTTATTTTCCTGTATATGGCTTAATTACAGAATGACACTGTGAAGAATATATAGCTTAAATAAGACCATCTTCAATTCAGACAGCACAAAATAATAAGCATATATAGCATTGTGAAGAATTGATGAAGAAATTAATTAATAGGATACAATAAAAGGGAAACACACTACACATTGTGTCCTTGTCCAATGACCATCATGCCTTCATTAGTGACTTGTGATCATCATCCAATAAATCCTAATGAAGACACAAACATCACCCTCTTCCTTCCCAATCCCAATCCTTTGCCTTGCACTACAAATAATAACCATGTGAAATGCAAGTCTCAGATCAGTTGAAGTTGTTAATTTATTGCTTTTGATTGACCATTTTTTATTTTTTTAGTGAATGGCATTTGCCAAGTTTGATATGAATTTGATAGTCTGGTTCCAGTCAAGCCCTCTACTAGAAACCTGCTCAGAACTTATACCCATATCTCAAATTCAACCACCTTAATTATAGCACTAGCTTGTGACCAGAAAAGAATAATAGGGTCAGTCAAAATTAAGCAGGACATAATTGTGGGTTCCATTTTCTACTTCCACTTTCCATTCTCAGATAGTGCTGTCCATTTGAGCTCCTCTGCAATGCAACTTAGGACATAATGTTTTTGCTTATACAACCTTTATCCACTCACATTATCGGTTTCCTGTGCAGGAATTGCATATAAATTTAAATATTTTAATTTCTATATTAAATAAATGAAAAAAAATTGTGTGCAAATATCAATTTCCTAACTGCGTTAGGTTCCAGAATTGATCCTTGAATTTTAACCCAAAATGTTGTTATTTTGTGTTAAAATCGTTATGTAGGATTAGCCTTTTTGGTGAGTAACCCGTGTTAGATTGTGGTGAAGAGATGGTTGGAAGCAATGAATCAATGACAAGTGATACTCTAGAGTTACAGGTATTATGTCATGTTAGGCATATGATGTTAGTTTGAATTTGTTTTTATTGGTAGAACATAGTGGAATTGTAATTTTTTTTTTAAAGGAACGACAAGCTTCCGTAATCTACTTAGAAGAGGATGAGGAAATCCCCATAGAACATGGTGACGCATATTTCATTGATGAAGTAGGTGGTGGTGTATTCCTTGTTGATAATGATTGGGATGGTGAACAATCTGGAGAAGATGAACAATGGGATGAGCCTTGTACCGAAATTCCTGGTTTTGGGGATAGGGTCCCTAGATTTAGGATTGATAGTGAGGAGGATATTAAAGGGATGGACTTGAAGGCATTTAGTCCACATGAAATTGAAATGTATGACTTTGGTAGCATGGAATTGGCCTACAAGTTCTATAGTTCTTATGCAATGAGGAATGGATTTTGTGTTAGGAAATCATCTATTGTGAGAAGCAAAAAAACAAGGGAGCCATATCAACAAGAGTATGTTTGTAATAGAGCAGGCTTTAGACGGGATAATGGGAAAAGTGTTGAAGATATGAAACGTGAGCCTAGAGTTAATTTTAGATGTGGATGTTCTGCATTATTTCGTGTTCACATTGACTTTGTGACTTCCCGATGGTATTGTACTTGGTTTGATGATGATCACAACCATGATTTGTTGGATCCAATACACTGTGGGATGCTTCCAGCACATAGGAAGATGTCTGCTAGTGAAATAATGCAGATGAATGAAATGATGAAAGTTGGTATTAGTCCCCCTCACATTTATAGGTCATTTGCTTTGCAAGCCGGAGGTTATCAGAAAATTGGTTTTAGGAAGAAGGACTTGTATAACCAGATCCATCGTCAAAGGCGTGAGCAATGTTCAGATGCGGTGGAAGCTCTAAAATACTTGAAGGATATTGGAGGGAAGGATGGTAAGATGTACATTGAGCACACAGTTGATAGTGAAGGGAGACTCCAACATTTGTTTTGGAGTGATGGTATTAGTCAGTTAGATTATCAAGTTTATGGTGATGTTTTGGCATTTGACGCTACATATGGCAAGAACAAATATTATTTGCCATTGGTGGTTTTCTCAGGTGTTAATAATCACAATCGGTCTACTATTTTTGGAGGTGCCATAGTTTCAAATGAGACAGAGGAGACATATGTGTGGGTGTTGAATCAATTTGTAAAAGCTATGAAAGGAAAGGAGCCTAAAGCAGTCATCACTGATGGTGATAATGCAATGAGAAATGCAATTAAAGGGTTTTTCCTAATGCACATCATCGTTTGTGTGCATGGCATTTGTTACGTAATGCAACATCCAATGTAGGAAAGCCCGGTTTCACAGCTGAGTTAAAGAAGTGCATGTTGGGTGATTATGATTTGGATGAGTTTAGCCAAGTTTGGGATGAAATGGTCAGCAAGTATCATTTGGAGGACAATCATTGGGTCAATGCACTGTATGAGAAAAGGTCAATGTGGGCTACAGCTCATATCCGGGGTAATTTTTTTGCAGGTTTTACCACAACATCTAGATGTGAGGGGCTACACTCAGAGTTGGCTAAGTTTGTGCACTCAAGGTACAACTTGACAGACTTCTTGCATCATTTTCACCATTGTTTAGAGCATATACGATTCAAAGAAAGGAAGATGACTTCGCATCTCTACATGGGGACCCTGTGCTCCAAACCAAATACCCTTCCATTGAGAAATCTGTTGCAAAATATTTAACGAAGGAGTTGTTCATGAAATGTCGGTACTTTATTAACAAAGCAGCTGACTTTGTTGTAGTTGGCTGTTCAAAAACGCTAACAGTGTCCATTTTCACTGTTTGTAAGCGTGGAGGACGAGGCAAGGAATGGAAAGTGACACATGATGCAGGTAACAATGAATTTAAATGTGATTGCATGAGAATGGAGTCTCGGGGTTTGCCATGTGAACACCTAGTTGCCGTTCTTGTTCACTTGAGGATAAATGATCTTCCTAGGTGTTTTGTTTTGAAACGGTGGTCAAAAGGTGCGAAGGATGGTTTTTATGACCGTAATAGAGATGGAGACACTACATGGAATTCTTCACTGGTTTTTAGAAGTGATGAAGCGATGCATGTATGTAGATTGATTATTAAATTGAACGATACTGCCGAAGAACACCACGAATTTATGGAAAAGCTTTTACAAATCTATGAGGAACGCAAGGCTAGGAAATCATGCCTTAATGGGGATGGTAGTTCTTCAACAGGTTTATGGTTGAAAATTTGAGGGATCCTGTATGTGTTAGGACCAAAGGTCGGGGTGGGGGAAAATCCACAACCTTTGGTTTAGCAGTGCGTAGGAGGAAAAAGTGCTCTATATGTAAGGTTCCTGGGCACAATAAGCTAACTTGTCCACACAGTCAAAGACAAGCACCATTGCATGAAAGTGAAGATGATGACATCTATTTCCCTACCCAAGACTTGGACACTGACATGGTGTGTATAATGTTTATTTCCAAATTGTTTCAAGTGTAATTTTTTTATTCAAAAAGATTATCTAAACCCCACTGTTTTGTAAGATTCCTGGGCACAACCAGCACACTTGTCCACACAGTCAAAGAGAAGCACCATTGCATGAAAGTGAAGATGATGACATCTATTTCCCTACCCAAGACTTGGACACTGACATGGTGTGTATGATGTTTATTTCCAAAATGTTTTAAATGTAATTTTTCTATTCAAACAGATTATCTAACCCCCACTGTTTTGTAAGATTCCTGGGCACAACCAGCACACTTGTCCACACAGTCAAAGAGAAGCACCATTGCATGAAAGTGAAGATGATGACATCTATTTCCCTACCCAAGACTTGGACACTGACATGGTGTATATGATGTTTATTTCCAAAATGTTTTTAAATGTAATTTTTTTATTCAAACAGATTATCTAACCCCCACTGTTTTGCTATTTGTTTTGATGGTGTTCATTGCAGATTGGTAGTCATATGTCAATGTGATGGTAGTGGTTCGTGGCATTATAAATTTTGAAGGTAGTGGGTATTACTGATGTAGTGAAACTAATTATCCCATTATAGTCAATGCCTAGCTTCAGATATTATAGTCATATGTCACTCAGCATGGTTACTGTGTTTAACATGAAATTCTTAAGGACCAATACCTATATTTCATATGTTAATTGAGTTGCTTGCCGTGTTTCTGTTTTGTGGCTGCCAGACATGTAACATGATAAAATCGTTAATTTTGAAGAGAGATGTGGAGTGGAAAATGGTCACAAGACTCATAATACTAAACTGGAAGTTTAAAATGAAGGTGTTTGTTGTTGTATATCATTGACAGTAAATAGTGATTAGTAGTTAGTGAATCTGGATATCTTCATATTTTAATTTATTGTAGTAGCAATAACTAATATGCAGAATTTTCCCTGCTATCAGAATTTTGGCCAAATAAGTTGCTTGAAGTAATTTCAATTTTCATACAGTCATACTGAGTGAGTAATACTAGAGGTTACTTTTGGTGTGTTTATTGGCAATTGTTTGGTTGCTGGATTTAATACTACAGGTTTTTATATTGCTGTAATGGATAGGAACATGGTTGCAATTTTCCTTTTTTTTTTTTTTGGTCAAAGAAATTTTCCTTTTGCACCTGGTATGGACTTCGGAGCATTTATGTTAGTTGTTAGGTTGATTTCCATTCTTTTTGTATTATGGCCAACCTTTGTTTAGTTGTGCTTCATTTGGTTTTGCTAGGTTGATTTTGTTTGTTGTCCAGCAGCTAGCTTTGGGTATAATTTTTTGTATTTTTGTATGGGTTAGAGTACCTTTGTACTCCCTTTCAATATATATTTCATTTGCTTGGGAAAAAAAATTCATGAAGTGTGACACTAGCTTTGCATCAAATTCAGACTTAATTGCAGCAAAACCCTGTACATGCTTGCAGTGCCCCGGTCTTTATCTGAATTCATTTCCTTCATTCCTTTCTACTATCCATGGTTCAAATTGTTATTTCTATTTTTCCTCCTCAGCAGGAGGTCGGTGATTGATGAGTCAACGTGGACATCTTGCGCCTATGGATCCTTCATTTCATTGATAGGGAGGATCGTAGTCAAATCTTTGAATCACAATCTTGGATCCTATGGATCCTTCTTCATTTGATTGGCAATGATTAGCACCACGGAAAATCAATTTAAACATAAGTTGAATTTATATTAAATTGGATTTGACACTACTTATCATGTAAAATAGGTAAGAGGACATGATAATTTAGTTTATTTTGCTTTTTTGTAAATTCCACTATGTCACTATGGATAGTGTGTTGAAACATGATGAATTGATTTTAGTTTTATTATATATGACAACCTTTTAGATAAGTATTGATTTTGTAAAAAGATGTTCAATTATATGTTATTCATTAGTTTCACAAAATTTTACATTAGCTTAACGGATTTTGGCCTTTTTTGGGAGAAGGTACTACTACCTTATTAGAGTATAATTTGTGATATTTCCTATTATGTGGTGCTTATTGCGCCTATAGTGAGACTCTTCAGATTTTGGAAAATAGAATTTACATAAATAAAAGGTAAAGCAATAGAACAGAGTGAGACAGAGTGAGGAAAATAATGTAAATGACAGGCTTGGTAAATTTCTTATCATAATTTTATTGTCTTCCTTCCCTTCTATTTTAATTCGAATGCACACCTTAAATAACAGAGCTATTTTCCCTTTTTTTAATGAAATATGAAATAATTTTGTCAACATTAAATTTGAGTGAGATGAGTAATACTTGATGATTATGAAATTAGTTTAAGAAATAAAATTACATATTTTATTTTTTTCATCAAATAAAATTAACAGAGAAATTCTTATACAATATTAATCAATTCTGTTAATTCTTATCAAATTATCAAATAATAATGTAAATTATATTTCAAAATCATTACGAAATATCATCGAATAATAATATATACTACTTTCGTTCCTTTTTAACTTTCCACTTTTTGGATAAAAATTTATTTATATTTAATTGTTCACTTACAAACCCAATGCTCTAATAAATATACTTTTCCCCATTTTACCCGTATGATAATAAATTACTCACTATTAACAATTATTGAGAGCCAATAGTAATTAGAGAGATAAAGGGATAAAATAAAAAGTTTTAAAATTAATTTCCATGAAAACAAGAGTAATAATTACATTTATTAATAACTGTTTTAGTCATAATTGACAGTTAAATAGGGACGGAGCTAATATTAAATTACAAAAATCCTAATTTTGTAATTTTTACAAATATAATTTATTAAAATTTAATTATGTTAAAAATATATTTATCCGTATACGCGGGTTAATATACTAGTTCTTATACAAAATCAATGTTGTTTTACTACTAAATAATAGAATGACAATCCAACTCTTCATCCATTATCTTATATTTACGTATCATTCATATTTAAAATTACTACTGTTATGTCATTAACAAATAAAATTTACTTAAATAAATAGCAATAAGCTTATCATCTTAGGTCCATAAAAATTAAAAAAATAACGAAATTGGCAACTAATCCAGGTCCATAACAAAGTAACAATAAAAAAATAATCATATGTTGGCAACTAATCCCGATCCATAACAATAAAAAATTCCATGATGCACCATGTTTCACGGGAGATTGTCCCAGAAGTAGTCAGCTTTTTCCTGAATTTCTGGCCATAGCTCATTATGATGTCCACATAAAAGTCCCAAACATATCCTCATTCGAACCACTTGCTCATTAATCTGCAAACAATAAATAATAAGAAGCATTCATATAATAATTATTAAGGTTTAAATAAATACTAGACCATCACCTGGGACACAAAGTTTGTTGGGAAAGCATCCATCATATGCATCCACTCAATGATCCACACAGCTGAGTTTTCACTGATATAATAAATAAAGAATATTGTTTAAAGGGCAATTTTTTAAAACATACATATAAATTTGGAGAAGTAAAGGCAATACTATCGAACAGTGCACTAACCCGTATGGTTCATATGGGTTCTTATCAAACACCTTTATTTCCCATTTGTCCATGTTTATGTGCTTGAAATCTTTTGTTGGATAGTAATCAGAAGAAGCAATGCATTGAGACAAAACCATGCACTGAACCATTTAAATTGTGTTAACACTACTTTGTTAAAATAAACTCAAACTAAGTAAACCGTTTTTATTTGTATCATACCATTTTGTCTATAGTCAATTTCCTTGCATGTTGAGATCTATCTTCTAAGAACGAGTCCAAATGATAAACCACCCTCTCATTTATTGAGATCACCATCAACCACCATTGGCTGGTGCATTCTTGCACTGGGACATATATCTATGCAAGAATAAATAATATCAAACATATAATTATTATTATTAAAGAATTAAAATAACTATAATCAAAATTATCTACATTTTGCTATAATACTTACATATTTGAGACCCAATAATGGGGGCATCCAATCTTTTGCATATTTCTCTAGTATAGTTTCAGCATTCCATTTATAAACATCATTCTATAACGACAAACACATACAATGTTTACTATCAAATATTAAACTAAAATGCAAATGATAAGAACTATTAAACCATAAAAATGCATAGTACCACAAACTCAGGTGGTAAAATCCAAAATGAATGTCCATTCTCCTGACGATGGATATATGTCACTTAAGTGACACCAACCTGACAATCTGTGCAAATTGAATAACACTTCATGAATATTATATAAGTATATATGAAAAAAAATAATGTGAAATTTAACTTGATAAACTCTTGTAAAATAAAGTTAAAAACCTTTTCCCTTATTTCATTGGGATGGCAAAACCATGACATCTCATCCCTGGTTAAGGTTGAATCCCCAAGCTTGAACAACACCTCACTATAATTGTTTACAATTACATATTAGTGTGTGTGTGTGTATATATATATATATCTCAAACATATATATACAATGATTTTATTAAAACAAACAATTTCAACTAAAGTCAGTATACCTTGGATCTCCATTAACTTGGAACACATATAATGACAATCGCTCCTCCCGCGCAGTAAGTTGCATTGCCGTGAGTGGCTTGAAATTTGTTCGTACAAACTTTATAGAAAATAAATAAAAACATTATATCTTAATAATTGACATCCCTTATATGAAAGTTAAAAATTAATACCTTAGGTCCCTTTTTGCCAAAGGGCTTAATCTTTGTGTCACTTTCAGATTCGTTGCGTTTCTTTCCCGTTTTAGTAGCCTCCTTAGAAGTCATTATTTCAGCTGCATTTCTCTTTTTAGGTGTATTCTTTTCGCTAGCTTCAACCTTTGGGTCTTTCGTTCTCTTTCCCTAGTTGTGGGTGTGAAAGAAACCTTCTTATCCCAACATTCTCACTGCCAGATTTATTTTCCTGTTGCCAATGAGCGCACATGTTAACTAATCCATCATAAAAAAATAACAAAAAACCAATCACATGGCTAGCTAGCTACCTGTGTTGTCAATCCTCCTGGGAGATTACTAGCCAAAACAGATAGCATGTTCTCCCCGCTAGAGCTATAGTATGAGTCATACTCGGTTTTTGGCAAAATGCTTAAACTTTGGAGGTGACGCCTTCGATGATGTTGCAGATGTTGGTGGACCGTGTTGCTTAGGGGTATATACCAAAGCTCTTTCAAAGCTATCCTCTTCCTCAGACAAACAACATAAAATTTATTGTCCTTTTCATTTTCATTTAATTATTCCTTCGAAGAGTCTAAACCATGTAGCCCTTCACCTGGACTCACTGTTGTTTTTTTTCCCTTCAAGTTGGTGTCTCTAACTAAAGCAATTTGTGACTCAAGAATTTTCAGCTTGGAGGACAAGATAACAATTCTTTTCTCAAGATCACTCACCTTAGAAGTGACATCCTACAATAAAAGAATTAAATTTAATGAATGCCTACCCCACACAGTCAATGAATAATTGTTTCCAATTTAAATAAGACTAACCAGCATAGACCTCGACATGAGGTCGACACTACTCAGCAGTTCTTCACAATAGCATCCAGCTGAGCACAGCTATGTGAGCGAATTGATGGAATCTGGCCACGAATCTTGAGGATCAGTGATAGAAGAAATGTAAGTTCCACCAAAATTTCAAACACAAGATATCAGTGGGAGCCCAGTGAACACAAAGGAAGAGATTAGCGAGGAAAAATCCAAAAAGAGAGAACCGTGTGATGATTAAAAATTTGTTTTTGTATGAGATTTTCATATGAAAAAATATATTTACTTTTTATAAATATTAATAATTTTGATAAGGTTTATTTACTCGAAAATTAGTATAAAATTTTAAATTATACGAAAAATCTATCTCACATAAAGCAATTTGGGAAATATAAACATAAATAACTCCAATTGAAACCCCAAACATCCATCACAAATCAAACAATGGAAAAAAATAGTATTTAAAAGAACGGTCATTTTTAGTTTTTTACCGTATCATACATATCAAACCAGAACATCATATCTTTTTAACCCAATTGTTTAAAAACAAAGAATACCTAAACAATTTTATTTAATTGAATATCTACCAACAGTGTGAGAAACTAAATGTCTTAAAATAAAAATAACTATATTAACAATATCAAATTTAAAACATATTAAATTTCATAGATAACAATATCGAAATTAATATAAATATCTTTTATAATGCATTTTTATTCTTTATTTATTAGATTTCATATAAATATGAATTATACTTCATAGAATATTATTCTCTAGCACTATTACATCTCATCTAACACTTTTAATATTAAAAACAATATTTGATATCATTAATTCATTCTCAAACCACCCATTCAATTATCCCGATAAAAAGTCCACATAACTACTCCACAAATATATAAAAACCTTACTTAAACATCCCTATATATCACTAATTTTGCAGATTAAATAGAATTCTTTTAATTAAAATCAATCTATGTTAACTTTGTAAGAAAAAAAAAGAAAAAAGCAATCAAACTTTTCTTTTAATAACTCACATATGTTGTTTGTATTGTTAACAATTAATCACAATTAGAAAGTAAAACACATGAAAATGATGATGCCTCTAAATCCATTATTGCAACATCGCATAAGCCAACGAACGAAAACGGATAATTAATTTAATAATAGAAAAGTATAGGGAACTACAATTATTGGCTGAACCTTGACAATTGGCAAGTACATGTTTGTATAACTCAAATAACAGAAACATGCTTCAAAAAATCCAAAAGCTGTGAATCTCTTGGTTTTTACAATTAATACATGATTCCCATTTTTACAATCCAAAAGTTGTGAATAATTGAAACAAAACAACCACTTTATATACTCCTTATATATATATATAATATATATATTATATATATGTGTTATAAAAAACAAAGTGTCACATGTGGCGTGATTGAATCTGTTTGCTTTATGTTATCACTGCATGCACACCACTTACTGACCTGCAGCATGCATTACGTACAGCCCACAAAATTAAAAAAAAAAAGACTAACATACATCCATCATAGAAAGGAGCTGCATTACATACAGCCATGGAAAGGAATTGACTGACCCTTTTGCAACATCTTCATCGCCTGACACTTGGCCTGCACTATTCTTCTCCATGACAAAAACAAGTTCAGGCCTTTGATATAATATTACGAACAAGGCACAGCTATGAAAAACCTAAATGCATGTGTATAACCGCTAGTATTATATGAAAATAAATATGGATAAACAACTAAGTAAGCTTCAATTCAAAAAATTGGATCAGTTTTGGATAACCTTGGATAAAATTCAGAATCAGCAAACTTTTTTTAAAAAACAAATTTCAATTGTTATAAAAAAAATATGCATAACAACTAAGTAATCTTCAATTCAAAAAATTGGTTCAGATTTGGATAACTTGATAATAATCAAAAACAGAAATATTTTTTTAAAATCAAATTTTCAAATTATTTGTTATAAGAGATGAATATTTGGATAACTTCATGGTTAGACATGACTAGCGGAGTTTTTACCGTGCTGATACACAGGTTGTAATTCATATTTCAAAAATTAAGTTTTATAATTAATTTTTCAGCTAGTTACCAAACACACTCTTACTCAAGACCAAAAAAAGACCAAAAAAGACACGCCAATTTAGAAAAAATGGTAGTATAACTTATCTTACTTTCCCATCAGGCAGTGAAATGATAGACTCTATTCCAGAAGTGGATATTATCTTCACCAGCTCCCAATCCCCATTAGTTTTCTAATTTATTCCAATGCCTTCTTGCTGCCAAAAATAAAGAAGAAACTTAACCTATTTTTAAATACCAAAATTGCAGGCTTGAACAAACTTTAATTCATAGTCAACATACTTTGTCCATAATGCTTGAATTGAGTCATTGCAATATCAAGCCATGGTTCATGTCCGGTTCTCATTTTACAGTACCATAAGCATATCACATTAAACATGAATATATAGGCAAATATTTAAATTGAAAAGATTGGAATTTGGAAATGCAATAAATTGATGAGAATGAGACCATAAATATACAGAGGCTGACTTATTTATATTCTAGATTCTGAAGATGCAGCCTCCAGCATCAATGTTAGTGATGGGTTCATTAACATACCATGGAATTAAGAGTATCAAACAGTGTCAAATGGAGTTAAAGACAACCTTTGTAGCATTTCTCAAGCTTTTTTTAAAATTGAAACCAACCTTGTTAGTATCTTCCTACTTTTTTAAAATCCAGTAGCTTATTAAAAATAAGGAAAACAAAAAAGCAAATCATTGCCAAGTTCTTCTTCAATACTTTCTCGTTTACTGCTTCAAAATCCAATCAATAGTTTCATCATTGTCATCAACATCAATAGCATCTTCCCCGTTTACATTTTCACCAGTTTGCATCAGTTTTCTCCAAGTGTTGCCACCTTGATTTCCTTGCTTAATTTCATACCCTGACAGACACATGCTCACTTGATTCCACCAATTGCAAGCCTGGGTCATTGTGACAATGACATTAGACATTAATGTAAATACAGGAAGCAGGACCCCAGAAGAAAGTTCATTGGTTTACTGTTGCTCTTAATTTTGAGTTCTCAAAACTGAAGGGTTCTTTTGCTCAACTAGAGGCATGGGAATACCTGCTTTGCAACTGATCTGCCGAGTCCTGCTGCTTGAAGCTTGGCTAGACTTTGTGCTTGGAGCTGGCCAGCAACTGGAAGAGTTTGCAGATCTATTCCATTTATTGAAGTAGCCCCAAATGTTGAATCTTGTGAGCTGATGAATGAGTTATTAAAGTTGCTCTGTTGCTGGGAAGCTCCACTCACCCTTCGAAGATACAAACGGTATTTCTGGCATTATAGTATCATACCTGGAGGTGGCTAGCAACATTTTCTCTAGTGAGCCCAGGGACATTCATCAATTCCAGAATCTTTTTAGGAACAGCCTCTGTATATAAATATCAAATTTGAATTATTAAGATGAGATCTTTACATTTTAACTAAATCTAATCTATACTGAATCAAACAAGAAGAGATCATCATAATTATTAATATACAAGACTTTGTGGGGCAAAGAAATCACTAAATAGAGATAAAAACAATATGGGATCTTGATTATGTATTAAAATTACTGTTAACATATACTTGGAAAACTGATTTGGCTATTTGAGTACAATCTGGAAAGTCTAGATGGGGTTATCCCAAATATTGCAATTCTAGATAAGACTGCAGGGGAAAGCAGATAAAAAAAAGAACATTTTTTGCAATGAAGTGATTGAATGGAGGGACACATACTATCAATTCCTAGTTGATTCACAGCAGCCATGAACTGTTGATGAAGCTCAACAGACCAAACAACCCGCGGCTTCTTTAACGAGGTAATATCCTCCCTGTCCTCTCCATCCTCATCCTCATCCTTAATATCCCTCCTCTTCTTTGAGTTGCTTTTGCCTTCAATCGCTGAGGATGAGTAATCTGCATCATCAAATGCCTTTTGCTGTTGATCTCCGTCTTCTATGCCACCTGATTGCTCAGATCTTTCCACCCACTCTTTTTCACCACATGCTGCCATATATTCAGAGCATCTGTTGCCCTGTCATCAAATGATATGGTGATTCCTCATCAAAAAGATCCATGTCACCACCACGGCTGGGAACTTCCTTAGAAACAAACCCTCATAGTGCACCATTTCAAGACCGTTTGACCCAATCAGATCCGTGTTTCTCGGTTTAATATTTCCATGTTTTGCCACAAGACCATTGTTTTGATGGTTCCATTCTGTTTATGGCAGTAGGTTCAATGTTTGGCAAAAGAGACAACCCTACTTTTGTGCGTAGGTTAAACCACAGTAACAGTTACCTGTCTGGCCGTGGGTAGTGGGTTAAGACATAGTGGCTTAAGACATGGGTGTTAACCTCTGTATAGTGGGTAGTGGATGGAATAACTTTTGTGGGTTTTTTACTCTTATTAATATTACCCTCATCAACTATTTTATTCTGTGTTTTATCATAATAATGTTAATATACACTATGGGTATAATGTTAATATTCCTGCAATAGGAGGGCATTTCCATTAGACATTGATATATATTATAGATAATTGTAGACAACAGGTGCAAACCAAAAAGAGGGTATTTTCGTTATATATTGTTATAAATTATAAATGTCATAGATTATAAATTAATTAATAAATTGTATATTAAAAGTTATAAATTAAGTTATAAAAGTATGATTATAAATTTATATTTAATAATATATTGTACATTAAAACATTTTATAAAATAATTTTTATATTATTTTTTCTCTAATCTTTACAATTAAATTCACAATAATTACATCCCATTTCGAAAAATAACGAAACTTTAGATTTGTCCTCCTAACGTGATCCCCAATATCCGTTATGAAAACCGTAAACAAACTCCAACAAGAAACATGTAACACATCCAAAATATCCAATTTTATATAATTAGGTCTAGGTTTCATGACTCACACTCACAGGGGAGCCACAGGCCGAAATTCCCACTTTTGATTTTCATCAAGAAAACTCACCAACACCATCATACAAGCAAGGAGCCATCAAAATCAAATTTTCACAATTTATTCCTAATGATAGATATTTTTATATTATTTTTTCTCTAATCTTTACAATTAAATTCACAATAATTACATCTCATTTCGAAAAATAACGAAACTTTAGATTTGTCCTCCTAACGTGATCCCCAATATCCGTTATGAAAACCGTAAACAAACTCCAACAAGACACATGTAACACATCCAAAATATCCAATTTTATATAATTAGGTCTAGGTTTCATGACTCACACTCACAGGGGAGCCACAGGCCGAAATTCGCACTTTTGATTTTCATCACGAAAACTCACCAACACCATCATACAAGCAAGGAGCCATCAAAATCAAATTTTCACAATTTATTCCTAATGATAGATATTTTTATATTATTTTTTCTCTAATCTTTACAATTAAATTCACAATAATTACATCCCATTTCGAAAAATAACGAAACTTTAGATTTGTCCTCCTAACGTGATCCCCAATATCCGTTATGAAAATCGTAAACAAACTCCAACAAGACACATGTAACACATCCAAAATATCCAATTTTATATAATTAGGTCTAGGTTTCATGACTCACACTCACAGGGGAGCCATCAACAACCTAAGCTTCCAATCTGAAGTCTTAGTTCAATCAAATGGAAACACTGCTTATTTTCTCCTAAGGGCCTTCTAAAAGGTCCATAATAATTCTAGTGTCCTAACCATTCATCATATAAAGCTTACTTTAGTTTAATCATAGTCAAGCAAGTTATGAAAGTCCCATGACATTTTAATTGACTTAGAGCAAAACTAGCTGCAGGAAGTCTAGGGTATTATATGTGTTGCTCTCTTGACCTCAATTGGAAGTATGAGATATTACATTCCATGCACATATTAGTTGGACCTTTATTTGTTTACGGTATGAATGCTTTCAAAGCAAATATTTGGGTAAGTTCTCACTGGAGTGATTTTATAGTTGCAGGAATTAAGGCTCTTAAACATCATGATGAGCCTTCTCATTCACCTAACCCTTGATCCCTTTTTCTACTGTTAAAAGTATGTTTGGATGGAGGAGATTTGATGAAAAGGGAGGAGAAGGATTCTAGTTAGCATTCACCTCTTTTGGGAATTGTTCTATAATGTGGAGATGAAACTGAGAAATATCGTGTAACCCTACAAAAACCTCCATTATAAATTTCTATGGACATTATATAGTTCCTTTTATTTGGATTTAAACATCCACAAAGAGAAGGGAACTTATTAGTATTACTTAACGGATAATGCAACAGTGGTGGCAAAAGTAGAGTAAAGGATAATCTTTAGGGAGTATGATGCAACTTGTCATTCCTGAAAAAATGAGAAAAATTTCCTGTATGCCTGTGTAATGCTTTAAACCAAAAAGGTTTTCTTCATTTGATTTATAGTTACAGAAAGTAACATGTACTTTAGCCTTTTTAAAATGCTTCTCAGGGTGAACTCTTTACTGCCATACCATATCTCCCAAATTAAAGTACATACTTATTTTTATTTTATTTTATATTTTCTTTTTTGGTGTAGTGTGAACTGAAGTCAAAATCTGCTATTCAAGAGTTAAATTAGACTCTAATTTGCTCTGATCAATTAATCTATTGAATTCTTTCTTACTTTCTTTTTTGATTTGGGTTTGTATTACTATCATTTTTTATTTTTATTTTTTAGTGAAGCTAAAGGTAGTGAATGATGCAGAAAATCACTGGTTAAAAGACAGTGTAGTACCTTTAGAGTAGGGAGAAAGAGAGTAAAAGATTAAAATTATACATGAAAGTATCCACATTCATATTACCACCATGACAGAATCCTATATAAGAAAAATTTCCACAACCTTTAATATTGTAGAAAATATATGATCATACAAACTTTGATTTCAGAGTTGTAAGATCTTTGGTGTTGAGATGAGCAAGAATGTTATCTGCTGTAATTACCTTATTTGCGTGAAATACATTCCATAGCATGAATTATATAATATTGCCTTTTACATCTGCCTTGTAGTTAATTATTTTAATCCTCTTAAATCTTTACATACAGAGGTACATAAGGCAAATACATTGTCTTTATTATTCCTAGTTACTTTTAATAACTTGCATCTTCTCATGGGTGATTTTCTTTTGAAGGACATATAGGGACAGCAGTGATAAAGAGTTTGCTGATTGTAGTATCCCTCAAGAAAAGTCAAATGCAGAATTGGGATTAATTACAAGCTGATTGTGCTATGTAGAGGATGGGGATGAATTGTTGACTCTATTATATTCAAATATATGGGGATGATTTTTGCACTTGCTTTAAAAAGGCATGATTTTGTTACCTGATGTAATTGTGCTTAAAAGCAAGTTTGACTAGAAATTATAGATAGGGATTATAAGGAAGTAAACATAAATGCTTTGCTATTGATTGCTGCATTTAGGCTTTTACAGTACAGTGGCCTAACATTTCAGTGTAAAAAAAACTCAAGTACATCTATAAATAGATCTACTTTGAAAGTTAATAGAATTATTTGGTTTAGAAGATCAAAAGCAGTGTTTTGGATATTTTAGTGACCTGGCATTTTCACCCTACAAAAAAATTTGAGCTGATTGTGGAAAGCCAGAGATATAAAACAAGGACAAAAACTAAAGTTGGCCAAAAATATAGGGATGGAAAATATATTTTATCCAATTTTAAAAGTGCATATTCTTCAATGCTAACAGTTTTCACCCACCATGGCAGTACTGCTCCTTCCGTGAATATCTACTTACGGTGGGGCTAACTTTCCCAACAATGTTTTTTTATACTCCTTATATAGGTTTGAAGTGATTGGGTTCTGGGATCTCAAATCCAAATATAATTAAAATTTATAATTATATATATGATGTATTGATTATTATTTTCTATGAACATTTTTTAATTAAAATTATAAAATTTATAATTATGTTATTTCATTTGCTTGAATAAAATTATTAGGGTAAAAATGATTTTTATCCCTATATTTTCGGTCAACCTTAGTATCCCCTATGACTTTTAATAAGAGTATAGTTGAAAAAAGGAATTAATTAGTTTAAATTATTTTAAATGTAAAAAAATTGGCAAAAATAACTTTTCCCCACCTTTGGCTTCGCATGAATTGCCAAGCATCACCAATCATCATAAAACATAAATGTCATAATTACTCTTCCATAAAGCAAATATATCTGTGATGTTTGTAAATAAATTCAGTTAATTTTATTTATGCAAACTTCTATTCTTTAATAAGTAATATATTAAAATTTAAATATTTAAATATTATAAAACAATATAACCATATATGATAAAATATATTTTACTATCTTTAAAATATACTTGTTTTTGTAGACCTGAATGTGTTTTTATTTAAAATGCTTATCTCCATAAAATGTTTATCTCCATATAATATATTTTACTTTAGTTATTCAAAAATATATGAACATATATATGGGAGGGCACATGGGTGTAGGTCCTAGCTTTTTTAAAATCATTTGTTTTGTGGGTATGACTTACATTAGAAGTAATATACAATTTTATGAGGAGATATGTCCATCTATCTTATGCATAGAAGTATCTACTTTTAATCGGTATAGCTCCAATAATAAGAAATAATACATTAGAGTTTTGGTGTTCCACTTAATAAAAACTCAAGAATAATAGAGTGCAATGTAGTCCCCCTAGTGGAAATAACTTCACCAAAGAGGGAAAAAAAGGGAGTGAATAGATCCCACTTCTCATTTCTGATTCCAATGCTAAACAATATTCGAAGAATCACTTTTTGATGAAATGCAAAGTCTTCACCTGCCATTACCTTGACTTTCTCCATTGTTGAACATTATCAATCTGCAAAGGATTGTCTGAGCATTAAAATAGAAAACCATTAGAATCTAGACAATAAAACATAAATCTAAAGTAGCTTATAAAAGCTAGCAAAGATTAAAAAGGTATATGTGAATCACGATTCAAAGAATATTAGATATGCCTTCAACTAATAATTTGAACCTTTATGTCTGAAAGAAAAAGTAGCAGGCTTAAAACCACATAAATGTTAACCAACAGTACCAAAGCCAATTGCTATACTTTAACACCAAACTAAAATTGCAGAAGTAAATATATTATTGAGAAAGGGAAAAAACAAATCATAAAAGAACTTGCAACAGGTTGTCAGCATGATGATCAACAGATCACTGTACAACACTCAAGGGTGACTTGATTATTCCTCAGATTCCTTTATGTATTTTCTTTTGACAACTATTTATTATAACCATAAATGACAGTGAATCTAGGCCATGCAAGAAAAGAACTATTCATATAGAATTTAATGTTTGTATGTATACTTTTTAGTAAAATGTTGAGTTATTTGCTTACCCCGTCAAACTTCAACTGAAACTTACTCTAAATGTCTCCCATTTAGTAAAAAAATCGTCGACAAACACCTCCATCAGTCAAGCATAAAAAGCTACTGCAAACAAACTAAAAAGTTAATTCTTTTAAGAAAGAGCCCTGTCGTAGACTGAAATGCAAGGGCACCAATGGAGTAGTATCTAGCCTTAAAATGAAAGTTTCATTGGTTCCAGCAAGGAAACATGCAGAAAATAACTAATTAAAATGAGTTTTGAAATGAAAAAGAAAGGAAAAGTCGATACAAAATTGTAAATATAGATTTCAACATAAGGTTCGAATATAAGCATGCCTAAAAGGAAATATACTTGAAGAAAAATGAAGGACAAATTCTGAAAAAGAAGAAAATCAACAAACCAATGGATTAAAGAAAAGAAATATATAACAGGAAGCAAGAGAATCCATAAAATACATGGATAAGAGGAAATATCTAGCATTCTAGCTGGAAATGACAGCTTTGAATTGAAAAGAGGAAGCATGCTGATGTATTCTTTGGGAATTGAAAATCGATTCATGCCATTAAAATTAAAAGCAGGAGGGGATAGAGCCATTACAATACTTACACAAAGCTTTGAATTCAAAATGTCCTGAACATATGAACTGATACGTGAGGAAAATTAGCCTATAAATTAACCTTGGAGCGTCTGATACACAGTTTGGCCTTTGATAGGATCCTGAAAATTATAGGATTAGGTAGAAGAGGACAATCCCAAGTCTTCTGTGGGTTGTATACACAATACCAACTGAGTCACTACCGAGTTTGAGACCGGTTCCCCATCTAGCAACTCCAACTATGTAAGCAAAGGTTTGGCAAGTAACATGAAGGTAAAACCAAGCAGGGTCTGCAGATGGGAACACCTTCATATGCATTGCTATTACAACACCCAAGGGCATCAAGATCCCCCAACTCACTACATTCAGCACTCCATGGACCTGAAAGACAAAAAAAAACAACTTCCTTATTCAATTAAAAGAAAAAACAAAAAAAGAGTTAAACTATAGAAGATTGTGAAAATTAGGTACTCGCATTTCTTCTTCTTCTAAGTGAATTCCCACTTGATCCAGCTTGACTGGCACCGGAAAGAAGAGTTTATAGGAAAATATAATTAAGCAATACTATTTTACAACCTATGCTTTGATTTTTAAGATCAAATAGTGAAGACTTATAAATTAAGCAATAACAGATTAGCCTTCTATATACAGATAAAGCAGAAGAGGGTAAAAAAAAATACATAGGTTGCTCATATCAAAGCATATTAATTTTCTATAGATTCACACTTAGAAGAACTCCTAGGCTAGGGACACACCTACTAATTAGCCCATTAGCACATGTCAATAGGAAATAAGTGATGTTCTCCACAACATTATATAGTAATAATAAAGAAATACAGTGATAGTAAAGAAACCAAACAAATGCAACCTGTTATATCATATCCATCAACCAATGTTGTTTTATTCTTAAATCAAGCAAAAATTCCCTTGAACATTTCAAAAATGTGGAGTGGAGGATGCAAACGTGCACACAAAGGCTAAATGCATGGCAATTATTCTCAAGTATGAAATGTATGCTGCAATGGAATCATAAAATATTAAGAAGAACAACAGTCAAATTGTTAGCTTCCAGCAATCGTTACCTTATAGAAACACAAAAGCTTGACACAGTACTTATACCTACTAACCTTAAAGGTTCACAACAACGTGAAATGATGAAAAGTTGAAAAGAAGAGCTATAGAATCAAGTGGATCCACTTCAACCTCAGCCTATAGCATCAAATCGGTAGCGCCACTAGACATCCACTGCAAGACAAATTTTCTTCCATGTTCAGGGGGGAACATACGAAATGCTGCAAGAAACCATAAGCATACAAAATGAAAGAAAAAAATCGCCATTCCTCGCATAAACTCAGGATCACATGATTCAAACTGAAAGGAACTTCCAACACTTCGAAAATTTAAATTAAAATAAAAAGGGCAAAGGATCGAAATGCTTCCATTTCCGTACTTAATTTTGTAGGAAAGAAAACGAAGGGAACAGGAAGCATAAGCGAAGCAAAGGAAAAATCAAAGAAGGAGAGAAAGGTCTAAAGAAAACCTGGTACAGAAAAAGAGAGGAGAGGAGGGAAGCCACGACGGCCTCCCCAATCGGACGCCAACACCCCCACTAGTCGCGCCGCCGTGCTCAACGCCGCTTTTCCGCCGCGAAACACGGCCAAGAACCACCCCCTGAACCACCTCCAGCTGCGGCCAAAACGACCATCGTCTGTACCATCCTCGCATCCCACCCACAGTCGCATGCAGCCGCGCGCCCACCGCGCCTCCCAACGGCCTTGTCGCGTCCCATTTCCCATCAGCCGTCATGGCCGCTTCCCCTTGTGCAAACGGGTGAAAACGATAACAATTTGGGTCAGAATCCTAAATAATCAATCGAATAAAAGCAAAATACTGGTTAAATTTATAAATATAAAGTTCAAATTCCCAACCGGTAACAAGTAAAACATCACAGCCATTTAATAAAAAACTATTAAATCGGACGGTGGCTACATGGTACTGGTACCGTACCAGACCCATAGATACAAGTACCCTAGACGAAGCCAAAATATAAAAGAGAATTTTCATTACATCTTTCAAAATATCAGATATACATAGCTTTTTTATATAATGAATTTTTTTATCAAATACTAGTAGTAATGTTTAAAAAGTGTTTTACATTTCTCTTTTCATTATTTATTATTCATATTTAATGAAAAGGTTTAAATTAAAGTTCAACTGCATTAGAATCACATTATTACTCGCGCTTTTCAGTTTTCCCCACCGGCAGCTCAGCTTTCAATTCCTCATCTCCAATGTCAACGTTTATCTTCCACTATACTCTTATGTTCCGCACCTTGCGATCTCAAAATTAGTTTTTTTCAAAAGAAAATGAGAAATATTAATTGTATAATATATTATATAATGAACACATATAATAACGAGAAAAAAAAGTGTGGAATGAGATGAATGAGTGAAAATAAAAAGTGTATTATACAAATCACTGTATAATTTTATTATATAAATAAATATGTATTATCATGGGTATGCAACTGCATTAAATACTTGGAGGAAGAGTTTTATTGTCCATAAAAATTCTACTCAGTTCTAACAGGATTATCTACCGTGAAAGATAACTACATTATTACACCAAAAAGATATATTAAAGTGATTCAATGAATCTAACTTTCTTAAATGAAAAACTATAAGTGCATTATAGTTTATGGTTAAGTTTGAATTATTTTTTAATTTTCAGGGGTGTTTAATAAAGATAAGTACTTGAATTTGAATTTATAAGAAATTCTTATAAGTGTATAGGTATTAAAGGAGAAGTTAGATTTGAGATTTTTTTAATTGAAGTACATAAACTAATTTTAACTTATAAAAAAGTAGAGTTTACTTTACTTAATTGGTTTATTTTATTTTTTTCTTATAAGTATTTGTGGTAAGAAAATTTTCCAAACTAACTCTATATATTATAACAATTATTTGAAAATCTAAAAAATATAATACTTTATATATTATTGTAACTTTTCCCATAGTAAAATAACAATAAAGATATGTACAAAAACATATCAATAAAGATAAGTTACTTTAATATTATTGATCATAGTCTGTTAGTGCCATGATATTTGTTAAGAAAAGATAATCATCATCGGACTAAACAATAAGCAAGTAACTCCTCAGACAAATATAGAATATATATTATTCGGCCCACTAAGCACCAATTTGAACGGACGGAGGAAAAACAGAAGAGTCCACGCGTAATTCCATGACTCCTCAGACAATCCTCAAGTCAATTACAACTACGGATCTTTTACAATGACAATTACAAAAATACTTATAATCTCAATCAAGTAACTATAATTTATTAACTATTCACCCAAACAAAAAACACTATAATTTAGTTGTAACTAGTATTTTTTAAGGAAAAGTTTTCAATTTAAAATCTTATGATAAACTACATAAACCTGCTACCGCTTGAATTTACTGTAGTCAGTGAATCCGGACCGTTCAATGGAGATCGGACGGTACATAGACCGAGATGATATAATAATTATCTTGGCCTTTGTATCGTCCGATCTCTATTGGACGGTTTGGATTCGTTTAATGCGTAAATGCAGGAAAAAATTAACTGCAGGGAATTCGGGTCCTCTTAGTTTCTTACTATGTATATTAAATAAAAAATAATATTTTTTAATATTAAAAATTATTTTAAAATTGTTGACAAATAGTTTGCTTCCACTCATGAATATTTATCTAACGATTTCAACACCCCTTTTCACTTTATGTCTGTCCTTGCGACATAAACACCCACTTTAGCTACCAACAACGATAATTACCAATCTCCCTTTAGATGCGCATTTCACTCCCTTCAACCTCAAAACCTGCCTCTGCTCTTCAGCATCACTTCAACTCCAACATCACCTATGGAAACTAGCAAGCAACAACAGCAGAAGAAGAAGAAGTGGTTTCTGCCACTGGTCTTCTCTCTACTACTCTCCACCCTCCTTATACTCCTTTCCATTTTCGTTTCCTCGGATTCCTCTTCCTTGCTCTACCTCTACCGTTCACGCGCTAGAGCTGAGGTACCTCATTTCGTTGAGTCCAAGCTCAGGGTGTCTTCCACATCATCCAGAAGCTCTGTTCCAAGGATCGCGTACTTGATCTCGGGTTCCATGGGTGATGGGGAGAGTTTGAAGAGGACCCTCAAGGCCCTTTACCATCCAAGGAATCAATATGCTGTGCACTTGGACCTCGAAGCTTCCCCTAAGGAAAGATTGGACCTTGCAAACTTTGTGAGGAACGAGCCTCTCTTTGCTCAAGTGGGCAATGTTAGGATGATCGTTAAGGCTAACTTGGTTACTTACAGAGGACCCACCATGGTCACTAATACCCTTCACGCTGCTGCCATTTTGTTCAAAGAAAGTGGTTACTGGGATTGGTTCATCAATCTCAGTGCTTCCGATTATCCCTTGGTCACTCAAGATGGTACCCACTTGCCCTTTTGCTCCCTCGTTATTTTTTTCTTGTTCAAGTTTGTGTCTTGACGAGTAAAACGATGCAGTGTTTTTGTTGGTTAGTGTGTGTTTGGTTTTTGTGGAAATTCGTTAATTCGTTACTATCTTTGAAATGACTATGAGGGCGGACATTTATTAATTGACTTGACGATTTGGCTGTTTCCCAATTATCAATTTAGTGCTTAGTGATTTAAGTGTTGTTTTGTTTTGAAATGCATTTCTGAGAGGTGAGAACCTGACTGGCCTGTTTTTATTGAGGTTATTAGCAGCTGCATTTTGTTGCTAATTTTGCTCCCAGATAAATATAGAGATTTTCTGGATTTAAGTTAGTCTGATCTGGTCCCAATCTGTGTTCAAATTGTTCTGTTAGTTTGCTCATCAATGACTCTATTTCTCTCCCTGACTTGTAACACCACTAGTTTCTGTATTGATGTCTCTTTATGATTAACCTCTATGCCATGTAACTTGGATGCTAACTAACATTATTTAAGAAAAAAATCCATGTATATTGGATACATACCATGATACTAATATTCATATAAGAAAAAATCTAATGGAAATTTTGATGGTTTGCTAGTTAAATCTTTTAATTCGTTGGAGCTTACAAAGAGAATGAGAACTTTGAACTATGTTGTCCTGTTTTAACAATCATCCATTGACTCTTTTAATTTACTACGTCTTTTTTGCACAACAGATCTGCTGCATACACTATCATCTATTCCAAGACACCTTAACTTCATTGAGCACACTAGTGATATTGGCTGGAAGGAGTATGTTGCTAATCCTTTCATCCCTTCTTTTTTATTGTGTGATTTGCTTCATTTCCTTAACAAATCTAAAGCAGCATACAATTTTGTGAAATATCAAATGTATCTTTTCCTTACAAGTAAATCTTTACTGTGTTGATTTTTCATTAGAGATCAGAGAGCCAAGCCTGTTATAATTGATCCAGCTCTTATAGCATCAACAAATCTGATGTATTTTGGGTGACGGAGAAAAGAAGTGTTCCCACAGCATATAAGCTGTTTACAGGTGAGAATCCTAGTATTTGACGCCTCTCATTTTGATTCAATCTCTATTTTGTTACATTCTTTGTGCCAGCTTAATTATTTTGCTCTTTCAAAAGACTGTATCAGTGGTATATGGGACATCTAACCCTTGAATAGATTGAAGATATTACAAAAACAGGAAGATCTGTTAAATAAAAATCTCTATTAAAGTCAAACAGTCATAATGAAGAGGAAAAAAATAGGGAGAACAATGATAGTGTTGTGAATCCAATTTATAAAATGACTTAAGTAACCAGTCGTTTTGAATATGATTGATTACTCAGAATTACATCACCTTTTCACTCTTGTCCATCTCTCTCTCTTATTGCCTACAATATTTCACATTTTTCTTGAACTCAATATACTTTATGTCTCTGGTACTGGTTGGTAATCCTAATACATCCTTTGCCAAGCCTTCCCTCATGTGCTGTGTATCCTTTCCCTGTAAATTCATTTCATTCATGCTTTAGGTCTAATTGTATATGCTCATTTTACATTCTGGTTCCTTCCTCTTTGTTTCAATTTTCAAGTTTGTTTAACAATGAAGCCATTCGCTGCTAAACTAGTGCATGAGATCACCCAGTTTACCTGAATATGTGAGATACAGCACCTTATCATCAATTAAACTTTTTCTTTAGATGTCCATAACTAGAAGACTTGAGATCTGAAGAATTTAACATGAAGTCATTAGTCCTAGTTATGTACTATCTAAGTTATATTTTGCTACTTGGTTTTGCACAGGTTCTGCCTGGATGATGCTCTCTCGCCAATTTGTTGAGTATCTTTTATGGGGATGGGATAACTTGCCTAGAATAGTCTTGATGTACTATGCCAACTTTCTATCTTCCCCTGAAGGGTATTTTCACACAGTCATCTGCAATGCTGAGGAGTTCCGAAACACTACTGTGAACCATGACCTCCACTTCATATCATGGGACAACCCTCCAAAACAACATCCACACTACCTTACAATGGATAACTATCAGGGAATGGTGGACAGCAATGCTCCTTTTGCTCGGAAATTTGGCAGGAATGAACCCCTCTTGGATAAGATTGATACTGAACTCTTGGGACGAAATGCTCATGGTTATGTGCCTGGCATGTGGTTCAGTCAAGCAAATCCAAACATCACCAAATCATATTCTTTTATTAGAAATATCACTGAACTTAGGCCAGGCCCTGGGGCAGAAAGGCTTAAACGCCTTATCAATGGTTTATTATCAGCAGAAGATTTTCAGAAAAATCAGTGTTATTGATCTTGACACCCAGGTTGGAAACACCTGCTATGCTCATTGCTACTTTTTTGGTCCATCACTCAACAGCAACAGGCAAACAATAGCTATTTCTATGTCCACTTGACAGCTGAGGTTGCTTTGAGATCAATCATGAAAGATGAGAGAACAGAACAGACAACATAAAGGATAGCTTCTTCAGACATACGCTTTGCTGTCCAGTTATATTTTTACACTAATTTAACATGACCACAAATTTGTAGTCCATATGTATTGATTGGTTCACACGATTCATTAAATTTTTACTGGATGATAATGACAAGTCATCAATGCAATATAAGAGATTAAGTTATAATTGATGGCTTCTCATTTCACACGAATCGTTGTTGTACTCTGTAGAATGTCTTTATAGCAAATAAGAGATAAGAGATTCAGTTATATAATACACGGGCAGGATGACTGTTAGTGTTAGGCTAGAAGTGCCACAAGCTCATGAAAAAAAGATCCTCATCAAAACCTCTTCTGCAATACCCCTTTCCTTCTTCTTGATTTTGAGTTATTATTACCCCTACTGAATTCATGATTTAAGGGCCAATAATTTATAGATGAATTTTTCTTTTCATGGCTGTAGGCTCTTGCAAATAAGTGAAGCAAACAACATTATGCTAATGCATGTAAGGGGGTCATTTACTATTGAGCCCATTAGATGTCATCTAATAGTGTGTTTGGTTTAATCCTCGATCTCGAAATATGATTTTGATATAAAGCAAATACATATTAATAGTGTGTTTGGTTTAGCCCGAAACCACGTTTTAAACGTGGATTCGGGAAAACACTACTCTCAATAGCGTTGACCCGATCCACATATGAAACGTGATTTTAAAGTGAACATAAATTATTTAATTGAATCTGTATAAGATTTATCTAATAATAAAAAATGTAAAACTAGGGATTTCCGTATAAGGATTATTTCTCGTTGTCTTGTTTCACCGGCAATCTTGGTTACAATAGGTAGAAATTAGCTATGAGTCCTACTTACCTAATCATTTCTTTGCTTATTTCTAGCTATTTCTCAGCTAAAATGATTAAAGAGAATCTAAACCCTGAGACGCAGATCCTCTCCTGTACCTCTATGCCCTAGCCTTTCCAGCCAACATTAGCTACATAGCTACAAAATTATTAGGTAATTCAACTCCATAGCCATTTTGTAGCTATGTCTTGTTGGAGAGGCAAAACCACTAAAGAAAATCCTCACACGGTTCAAGCATCATTAAAAAAATGTCCCACTAAAGCCGTAGCCAATATTAGATATTTAGATTTGTGTGAGTTCCATATTTGATTTGTTTGAGTTAAATTAATTTTATTTCTAAAATTTTTGAATGAGCGTGATAAATTATAAATTTTATTTTGAGTTAAAAATTTAATTCAAATTTTATTATAGTTTTTTTAAAAAATTATATACATATATCACATAACTTTTTTTATATTATAGATCACATAACTTTAAACTCATTTTTAAATAAATAGATAGATTATAAATATTATTTATAAATACTTTTTTTTTTTACTTTAACCCAAATCATATGTTAAGGCTCAAATTTATATTTAAATATAAGTCAACATAATTTTATTAAATATATTATTTGTGAATAAAATTCAATTTATATATTGATTTTATAATTTAAATATAATCACTTTAAAAAACTCCTAGAGTGTGTTTGGTAAGTCATTTCAGTTAGCTGAAAGCTGAAACTAGTAGCTGAAACCATTTCAGCTGTATTAGTATGATAGTTTTTTGGGTAGGTATTAGCTTTTCTTGAAAAGCTACTTGAGTTAGCTTTATAAAAAACCTCTTATTTTTAGTTACTAGCTGAAAATTTATTACAAGTTTATTCTTCACTCATCCCGACTCATTATTATTTAATAATTAATTATGTTATTGTATGTCGTTTTACAATTTTTCAGCTAGCATTACCAAACATCTTCAATTAAATCAGTTAGTTTTTAAGTTTTCAGCCAGCTTTACAACTAGTTTTAGCAAGCACTCTAACATTAATTAAATGAGTAAACTAGCAAATCGGTCTTTGACCTTTTTAGGGTTATGCAGTTTGGTCCCTAAGAAATAAAAAACTCAAATATAGTCCATGACTTCTTGCTTTTCTGTCACTATAGTCCAACTGTGTGTTTCCCGTTAATTTTTTTTATGACGTGTCATGTTTGGTGACACTGTGTCACACTATTTACCATCGAGACACAAAATAACGTTATTAGGATTGAGACCTTCCAATGAAGAAGGGAGAGAAGAGAGAAAAAGTGAGAATAGAGAAGCACGCGATGATTAGAGTTGAAGCCTTTTAAGCTATAAATTTAACAAAACCATATCATTTTTGTGCCACGGGGAACACTTTAGTGACAAACAGTATGACATAGTGTCATTAAACGTAACATGTTGTAAAAAAATTAATGAAAAACACACAGTTGGACTATAGTGAAAGAAAAAACCAAAAGTCAATAACTATATTGGAGTTTTCTATTTCTTAAAGACTAAATTGCATGACCCTAAAGATGTGAGAGATTGATTTGCTAGTTTACTCTTAATTAAATTCTCATTTTACAAAAGAAAAAAATTATTAAATGATATAACTAGTTAGTTATGGTTATATACTGTTTAGAAGGAACCTCACTCCCCATCCTCCAGTTACCTGAACCTGTCATTGGCACTTTGCAGATCCAAATCTCAATTTTCCCGTAAATCAAATTCCGTCACATTCTCGAGAAAATTTCCCCTTTCATTGATAGAAGCTGAAGCTTTGATTGTTTCCACCGTCCTTTTCCATGGCAAATGCCTGGAAAAGAGATAAACCCTTGAGACTAGTCTCCCCAAAGTTTCTGTTTTTACTCTTCTCTTCCACTCTCCTCTTGTTCATCTTCTTCTTCGTATTCCTCACCCCTCGCCCCTCAAACACAAACCCTAGCTCCCTCACCTTCAATACCCGTTTTTCCTCAAATGCAATTTCCCCTTCGATTGCATGAAATCTCCCCAGGCCCCACCCCGTGATCGCGAGCATCGTGGAGGGCGTTCGGTACCACGTTTCTCTACTCGCTTTTCGGATTTCGGAAACCCTACCCGACAAGCCCCCACAAGAACATTGTGAGGATCCTCAAGGGGAAACCTTTTCGAAACCCGATATCTCCGTTACCATTCAGGAGGTCTGGAGAAGGCCGAAGGGCGAGGGAAGAGATGGGTTTGTTGTGGATGTGGGTGCCAACGTGGGTTATGGCGAGCTTCGCCGCCGCGGCTATGGGGTTCCGGGTTTTGGCATTTGAGCCTGTTTTCGAAAATTTGCAGAAGAAGATCTGTGAAGGGATTTACTTCAATAGAGTAGCGGATTTGGTCACGCTATTGAGGCGCAGCAGCCATCAGCAGATCGTCTTGGTAACATTACAGTTCACAAGGTGATATTTCTTTTTTATCTAATTTTTATCTCTGCGGCAATGCTGATTTGAACTTTGATTCCCATAGTTTGTGGTGAGTTTGGTGAATTGGACTATAATGAAGGAATGTCGAAGAAGGCTTGCTTTAGTACCTAAGTTGGAATATTGAATACTAATCTTATTAGCCTCAGAAAAGAATCCTCTAATTGGACCCAAAAAAAAAAAAAAGAATCCTCTAAAGTGCCGGAGATTAAGAGCGCGGGGTGTAGATTGCAGTTGATGGGGAAAAAAGAAGAATAGAACTGTTTAGATTGTGTACAAAGTACAAGTTTGGATAATGATAGAATGGAATTGTTGATAATGAGAACCCATTTCTTGATTTTTCTAGTGTGGTTGTTAATCCACTTATACTTTACTATGTAAAGGGTGTGAAGATGAATCAGCTCAAACTTTTGGTTGGACATTCCATATTTATTGTCAGTTTGCCAAAATTTAATGATAATTTTATATTTTAATTCTACTTTGCAGAGTTGACCATGGAATGCCATATATAAATATAATTAATCAGGATGTTCTCGCGAGGTCGTTTCTAGTTCAAGTATAGGAAGCAGGTTAATGATGTTTCAATTCTAATAGGTTCAGTTTTTACAGAATAAGGTAATACATAAATCAGTGGAAGCATATTTCTAAGTTTCTCTTGAAGTATTAACATGGTAAATAAGACAGACCCAGCATGCCATTTGTTTCAAACTATTATTTCAGGGTATTTGCATACTCTTGCAGAGAGACTGGTCAACTTCTATGAATCATGTTTACATGAGCCTAATCAGCTGCACAAATTTAATGGCGAAACATGACCTGAGTGAAGATGGATTCGAATCTTTAGCTTACTGGCTGCAGCATCCTCTTGAGTTTTCCCTTTCCTTGTTAGCTTACAGCTAGCTTCCTTAGGAGATATCTTTTCTGTTATCTTCTCTTGTTTACCCAGTAAAAAGGATGTTGAGCTCCCATTTGAAGTAATATTGAAGCTTAACTGCTTAAGGACATTTTTTAATGAGGCATTTGAGAATAATTGAGGTGACTGTACGATTTTGAAAGACCTGATTAGCTCTGGTGGTTGGGTTGGGTGGAGTTTCAAATAAGGTCTTAGGTTCAGGTGATGGTACTGTAATAACTTCCAAATATGCTCCGAAAAAAAAAAAAAAAAACTCAAATTGCTGATTAAAAATTTGATAGGGTTGGTTAGTCCTCGCACTTTTGTTGGCATATATTGAACAATGACCTGAACCCATTAAAAGGCCAGCTGGTCTGCTTTGTTGGACAGACTTGGATGAATGTCATAAGTCTCCATAGTAGCAGCTTCAAATGTGGTCTCTAAAAGTTTAATAGGTGCAATTAATGATAGTTGATTCCTATAGCATCTTAAAATTAGGGAAAAATATGTTTTTCGTCCCCGTAGTTTAGGTCAACTTGGGTTTTCGTCCCTATATTTTAAATTCTTGGTTTTTTGTCCCTGTACTTTCTAAACCCCTAAACATTAGACCCTGCCGTTAGTTTTGACCATTAAACCTGTGACGTGGCATGGGCAATTAACACGTGGCATGCTAGGTGATTGACGCGTCACAGGTTTAACGGTCCAAACTAACGGCAGAGACTAATGTTTAGGGGTTAGAAAGTACAGGGAAAAAAACCAAGGATTTAAAGTATAGGGACGAAAACCCAAGTTGACCGAAACTACAAGGACGAAAAACATATTTTCCCTAAAATTAATGCACACGTTGGAGGGTGCATTATGGTTGTAAAAATGTTTATGTTTTTTGAAATGGAATGGTTTTTAGGAGGAAATTTAGAACACGAGGCTTCAACTTCAGGTGAGAGTTTTTACCCTGAAGCCAAGGCCACATTGTTTCAGGCATGAAAAGTAAGAGGACAAGAAAATGAAATCATCAATCTTAGAAATCACAATGCTACTACTGGTCTTTCATGTGCTGATCATGTCATTGTTTTTTCTTTTGTTGTAATTTCACAGTTGGTTGGTAGGCTGGACAATAGTGCGGTTTCTGCCACCAAGGAGCAAAATTGGCATTTAAGATCCAATGAAGAGATAGCTTTTCAAGTGAGCACATGTTCCTCTTGATGAAGTGATTCTAAATCAGAGCGCGTGCTTCTGCTCAAAATAGATGTTCAGGGCTGGGAATATCATGTTCTTAAAGGAGCAACAAAAGCTACTCTCAAGGAAGGGAAGCCAAGCCCCTTATCTCATATATGAGGAAGATGAGCGTTTTGTTACAGGCCAGTAATAGCAGTGCAAAAGAGATAAGAGACTTCCTCCGTAGTGTGGGTTATAACGATTGCACCCAACATGGCACAGATGCACACTGCACCAAGAAGGATTGATCCTAATTTTGGTTTTCAGTTTTGCAGTCCCTAGATGGAAAACCTAGTCATTGCTAGTTTTGTCTACACTTTCCAGTTGACTGCTACCACAATGTCAGCTAATTATTGAGCGTTGAACAATTAGATTGAATTGATTGCATATGCTGATGGAAACATGTTTAAGTCGGGTGGCAACTGCAGGCTAACAGCAAGCTGCTTAATAACTTAATGATCAGCAAAAGTATCTGAAGTTGGAAAGGCATATGTCGTGGACATGCATTACATTCATATGATTCTTGTGTAGATCTCTTTGGGTTTTACTAAGATTTTGTATACAAGCTGTTAATTGTAGGCATTCGTTAAATGCACGCCTGAAGTTTCCAATTACATTGAAACCTTTTTATAAATGTGTATCAGACATACAAAAAAAAAGTTCTCAAGTTTGATTGTCATAATCAATATAAAATCCTGAATCATACAGGAAATTATATCATCTGTGGAAACCAACATAATCCATATAAATGGCAACTGTGAAATTATACATCTTCCAGAATGAAGTAAAATAACTGGCCAAGCTCGAAGAAATTGGGTGTACAGTCCTTAGGATTCTTTTGGCCCACTAGTTTTGAAGGGCCAGCTCTTTCCACCATAGTCTCATAAAGCTGCTTTCCATTCTGCTTGTCAAAACAAATCAGCAAAAGAAACAATGAAGAAAATGTTAAAGCTTACCGTCCACAACTCAAATAAGAACAGAATTTGATTTATGAACTATTTCCTATATGTATATTGGCTACACTTGCTTCCAAACTGCTTACAAAGATTATTGGGAAGAAATGAATTTGTCCCTCAGGCTTTGTTTGTGTCTCTTTGAAGTAAACCAATATAGGGAAGTTTGGCCACCAGAATTCCCAATTAACAAATGTTGAGTACCTGCAGCATATCAAACAAATTTCTTTGTCCTGCTGTTGTGAAATCCTAGTCAGCGTTCACACAAAATGGGATACTTACTTCCAGCGGTTTTTTCCTCCGACGAAAACATTTTCACCTGATTCCTGGAGCTGATCACCTATCTTTACCTCCTAAACAACAAAATTTGTATATAACTGTAACATGAATAGTTAAAGACAGAAAAAAACAAACATTCTAGAATAGTAAATATACATTTACATGAAGAATGCATGGAAAAATAATATGCAGATAGTTTAAAGTGGAGGGCTTTCGGGGTTAATTTGATTTAAAAGTTTTCAAATCACTTGTCAACAATAGTAAAACAAAATATTATGGTTTTTAGGAAAGTAAATAATGGAGACAAAGTGTTTGGAAAGTACTAAATACTATTATACATAAACCAAAAAGTTTTTGGAGGGGTGAGAAGGAAACAAACCAGAGCCTCATCATCAAAGACAAATCTCACTCTCGTGGTCTGGGGAAACAAAAGACAAATAAGAGATAAAGTCAGCTTCTGAAAAATGGAAGGGAAAATATAATACAGTTTATAGCAAACAGAGTGAAAAGTCAGCAGACAAAATAATGTTGTTGCTGCTTTGAAAGAAGGTACTTGGATCATCATGCTAGTTTGCATCTTTCTTAATTAAACTTCTCTTCCACTAATAATTACCTGGAACAACAGAAGCAATCCAAGGAGACCAACAGGTACCGCAGGTACTAGATTTTCTGTGTAAACCAACCCACCAGCTATACCTGATAGTACAATTTTAAGTAAGACATTTGTGAATATGCTTATACAAGGAAAGGCAAAAAAAACTGAGTTAGCAACACTCGCAGGTTGTCAAAAGAGCTAGTTAATCCCATTCCTCAAAATTTTGATTCACCTAGTTTCAGAACCCAAAACTAAGGCAGCAGAAAGTCAACAAGGATACATAATTTTCAGATGAATCAAACTCAGTCCTTTATGAGATTGCAACTGCCCCAATTAAAGGGCCAATGTACTGAGTGGTTCTAGATAGACTATTCAGGACAATCCACATATTATACATGTAGTATTGTGGAGTATGGCCTGTCATTTTCCAAAGAACACTATACAAAATCAGCTCAAATATGTACGGCTATACCATGCCAATCTCCATGGTTACAGATAGAGTCTATATTAAGGGATATCACTTACTTGAAAGCCTAAAATTATGTGGCAAGAAACATACAAATAAAGAGAGAATCAGTAACCACCGAGTAGCACAATTGGAATCCTGTAATCTGGTTCAGGAATCACAGTCTCTCTGCTCTTCAGCTTCACCCTCCTTCCAAGCTATCAACAAAGGAACTCCACAGTTACATTTCATAGTAACACCATGAAAGAGACTTACAATATATGCAAAACAAAATTGCAAGTAACAATAAATGAAACAACATAGAGCCATAGAAGGGTGGTAGAAGTAGTAGTAGTAACCAGTGAGTTAACAACAAGACGATTTCCATTGCTTCTAGCTATTTGCCTTCCAGAGAAATTTGGATTGCTCACAACTTGTCCACACAATGAAGTCCTCAAAGCACTCAAATATCCAATCTTTTCCCTCCCTGAAACAAACACATAATAGTAGAAACCCCACAACTAACATCAAACTTTCCAATGTGAGAATTAAAAAGTAGAGTATCATTGTGAAAATAAAAATATCCATCCGCACTTCATTGAAAAGGGAAATGAAATTATGACTAAAACTGACACAGAACAGTGATGAATGATAGGAACCAGATGAAATTGCATGTAATTAGCTTACTTTGGGAGGGAAGAAATCGGTGTGTACGGACAACAAAGTGCTGGCCATTTGTTTCTGCTTCACAAAATCCATTTCCTTGTTTTATTTGGGGAGCAAGAAGAATGATTTTACGGAAATGCCCACTATTTTGTGATGTCAAAGTTGTCGTATTTTGAGGTTATTGAAGCATGTCCAGGGGCATTAAGGTAACAAAGCGTGAACTTTAACCACTGATTCAAGGGCCTTATCTTCTCCAACCCATTTTCGTTGATAACTGAGAAAAGCTCACTCCTTTGGTGCGGTTCAGTTCAGTTGAGACCAAGCTTGGCTACCCCTTTTGATATTTGGGATTCCCTGTGATTTTGAATGGCGCACTCTCTGTGTTTTGCTCCTATTTGTTCCTTGAAATCCTCAAACAGACCTGGTATTCTTAACACACTCTCGGTTTGTGCTTTCTTCTCTTTGTTGAGTTTTGCAACGCTTATGTAATTGAATGTGAATCTGTATCAATTTAAGTAGGGGCAGTTACCGGTAATTCGGTTACCCGAAAGGCTTTCCGATGAAAGAAGTATGCCAGCATTCCAAAGCTCGAAACTTTCAGTCTTTGGAGGTTAAGGTGAGATTGACTTCAGTACCCCTTTTGGAAATAAGATGCTTTGTGTTCAGTTTCTTATGTAAAAAATGCTGGCATGAAGACGTATCGTTTGGTGGATTGTTTGTTAGCCAAGTGGTTTATGGATTGTGATTTGTGGTTCATAGGCTGAAAAGTAGGCATATTGTAGCATGACATTGATTTGGAAGAAGTGAGTACTTAGGATGAGTTGAATTCTATGAAAGGATATGGCAAGGTTATGTTTGGATATCTATTATCTACAAGTGGATGGAATAGAATAAAGTAGAATGGAATAAAATCATTCTATTGTGTAGATATTTTTATGATGAAATGGGAATTGGGAAAAAAGACTTGGTAGTTGGTACCATCCCATACATTCTCAGTTTAAACAATATAGAACCAAGTTTAATTCCATTCAATCCCTTTCCATCAATACAAGCTTAGCCTTGACTAAGTGTGCGTTTGTTTTAGATTTGCAACAGTCAGAATCAATTCTGCAGAATTGATTTTAAATCACTTCCGTCCAACGTACTTCATAAAGCGTGCATCATCATCTCAACCATTCATTTCTAAAATCAATTCTACTCAACTGTAAACCAAACGGACCCTAAATCATTATTCATTACCCAATTTATAGTTTTTCTTAAGAAATAGAATGTGGTACATGTAACTTGAACATGCATTAAATTTATATGTACTAGTTCTACTATTGTGTTTAACAATGCATAGTTGCATATATCTTGAATCACGCTCTGATTTTGATTTAACAAGGCTACAGAAGATAATAAACCAAGCAAAAAACAAAGAGCATTGTTTGTTCTGATTGTGAAGGAAATGGTAAGTGAAATGTAGAATTTAATATCCTTTTTTATCACAATCTTTTATAGTTTTCTTCTTTATTCAAATATTGGTTTAAATTAATCAGTACCTTCATGTCATATAATATAGCAGTGGCTAGTCTTGTACAAAAATTAGAAGAAAAAATGAAGCTGTAGACTTCATAAAACTTTGGACCGTTCAGTGCTTTCTTGTCTTATTGAGAAATTATATACCTTTTCCTAAAACATTGTTTTTGCTTTCTCTGCTCCAAAAAAAGAAAAAAACATTGTTTATGCCAATAGTGAAGGCAATGTTTTTAAACTCTGTCAACCTTTAAACCTAAACTTGATCGCTTCCTATGAGTTCAGCAGATATTTTACCAAATACTTATATAATATAGTCACATAGTCATGCTGGTTCCAATGTTAACGTATTATATTTGTTAATTGCTCAGCCTTTTATGTCTCATTCTCATAGAGATTTGTTCATGTATTATCAGTCAGTTATTGCTGGTGGTTGTTTACTATACATTTAAATTCAGAATATCAATAACTCTAGATGATGGGCCAGGATATTTTTTCAATGCATAATTTGAAGCCTACTGCTTTTGCTACATTAGTCATGAACACAACAGAAGCTGCCAATTTCTTGGAGAGCTAGTTGATATTTCTATGTATTTTCCCCCTTCTATTAGAAACATCAATATTCAACATTTCAACTCACTTGGTTGTTATCTTTTTGCTCAACTTCCAGGTGCAATATATTACTCAATGCCAAAGGAACCGGAGTTAGTTATTCTGTAGATCCTTTAATGGACATTTAAAGCTGGTGGATTATGCTGGCTATGCAGGTAACTACATCAAATACTACCCTTCTGCGGTTCTGCCTCTCCCTTAATTTTGTTCTTGTGAGCATGTGTAATTGTGTTATATTATGTGTTTATGGTGTGTCAGTGTATACTTATATGCATGATTTCTATCCCCCTCCCCCCCCCCTCCCAAAAAAAAGTATATGCATCCATATCTGTGGTGCTACCACACCATGCTTGCCATCATACTGTAAATAGAGAAAATAAAAAATATTCTATATAAACCTATAAAGTTGAAGACTGGAGTTTGTGCTGACATTTTAGTATTAGCATTAGCAGAATCTGTAAAGGTAGAAAAATTCTATTCCCGATATTTAAAGCGTTCAAGTTAAGTTGAGGATCTTATTTGATTGTAGTCAACAGCTATACTGTCTGGATAGAATGAATAGATAAAACAATAAGACTCAAATTCTGCCAAAATGCATAGAATAAGATTAAATGATAATCCAATATTGAGTTAATTTCACTTAGTCCCACCATCACGATTCTTGTCCAAATGGTATATGTAATTTCTTTTCTCTTTTCCTTGAAGCTACTTGGCTGGCTGTTTAGCACAGTAGCCAGGCCAGGGGAAGCTATGGCATATGGGGTTTGCAGGCATCTGCTGATGCCTTTTGATTTCAGAATAGAGGATGAAAAATTTATGTCCTTTTTAGTCTTCATTTGTTTCTTCTCTGTTTATCTTTTTAACATCATGCAATTATGGCAATACTATTATCTGCATCAAATGGTTTTAGTTTGTTTCTATAAAAGTTGATGATGAGAATCTAGGGGTCACTTTGTACTTACCCATAGTTAGTGCTTCATCTGTAATTATTGGTATGCATGGTCTTGCATGATTTGTTATTACTTCTAGTAGTTGTATGATTTTGTTGCACTCCCTAAGTATAACACTATTGAAAAGTTAGGTGTCAAAAACTCATTACATGTAGCTCAAGTCTCACTATATGAAAAGATAAACCAGCAGACTCATCTGTATACTAATAGGGCCTGCTGATTATAACTGCCAGTCTCTTCTTGGTTGAGATTCAATCTGATCATTTCCTTCCATCACTATTTTTCTTGCAGGGGTAAAAGGGATATTTTGTGTGGAAATTGTAATGGAGCTGGCTTTCTTGGTGGATTCATGAGCACATTTGATGATTAGAAGATTGGCTAGATTGAATCCTGAAGATTCTTCATAGCTAACAAAGAGAAAAGGAAGTGGGAATCTACTTGTTCCTCTATTGGTCTTTTTGTAATGTGTATTCAATAATGTATTGTATTCTGCAGATTGTGGCAATAAGATTTTGTCTGAATTCAATTCATGATTGTTCTATGGTTGAGTGTATACTGCAAGATTGTGTTTTGGGGTTAAGCAATGACGAAAGAAGTTCATCTAATACAAAATAAGATTGCAGCAGAAGCTAATGATCCAACGAAATAAAGCAAAAAAGGAGAGAAAATAAATAATCCCGATTTTCATTTTAAAAATCAGTAATTTGAGCATGTACTAAGCTATACCTAATTATTGATTTGTCAATGTGAATATTATTTGGTTTGAAAGTTTTCTTAATTAACCACATGATTTTAAGCTTTCCTTGATTAAACAAACACTCTTCATAACTCGGTTATGCCTTTTCAAATTATCATTGGCAAAATGATTGCCAAGTACTTATGATTTAATCTGTAAGTAGATAATTAATAATTATTTTTTTATGAAATTTGAACTCTTTTTTGGGTACAATAAAAAAATTCATACATAGCATTACAAGAAAAATAAAAGAGATAAAATGCACCTACGTGTTAATAGTTTATGGTCATAAATTGTTCATAAAATTTGTAGTATATAAACATTGTACATTGATTTAAGTGCAACAAGGAGTTTGGTCTCACTTAAGTAAGATGATATGTTGAGTTGAGATAGTGCAAAATAATTTGTATCATTTCTTCTTTATTTTAAAATTCTTTCTTTTTAGTCAATTCTGTGAAACTGTTAATAGTTCATGGATTACATAGTCTATTCTTTGTCATCAATTTTATTTATTCTATTTGAATATGTGCCAAATAAAAAATTGTTGTCATTAAAACATGCCGTGCATCATAAGAATAAATTAGTGTCTATTTTAAAATATTTAAAATCAGATTTTAAAACCAAAGATATAAAGCCCGCAAGTTAATTGAAATTATATTAGTAGTGTTTGGTAAAATATTTTACCTAGTTAAACTCAAGAGAAACGTTATTAATATTTTTTTATACACTTTATTATTAGATAAACTAGTCGGGTACCCGTGCGATACGTTGGTGGTTTGTTGAAATTTTTGTTTAAAAAATAAAATAAACTTTATTAAATGGCTAATATAATTATTATATAATATCTATGTAATCATTATTACGTGTTCATATAATATTACTTTCATAATAATTTAATAATTTAATTATGAATGTGTTTTTTTGCAATTTTTTTCCCACATACATATGTTGACCCCTAAAATTTTTACATTTAAATATTAATATATGATGTTAATTTTTCATGTTGGGCAAATTATATTTGCCTCTTTTTTTTTTGTTTAAAGGGTCAAAAGACGAAAGAAAAAATTCATACAATTACTATCTTCTAAATTGTACAATAGACATAATTACTAATAAATTATATTTATAATTTGTAATCTTACTAACATAACATTTATATATTTTTAAACTTATTTAAATATTTATTCCTCCATGATATATAAAAATCATTATAGGAAAATTAAATTTCAATCAATAAAATTATAAGTAAAATTAAAAAAGTCAGTCATTTTTATTAATTATTCTTTTAAATTAATTACAATTTCAATCAACAAACCATTGAGTTTTATGATCCAAAAAGTGTGTAATAGAAAGGTTATGTTGCTATATCAAAACATTCATATTGATAGCAATTAATAGTCTAAATCATCATAACAATAAATTAATTATAGTACCCAAAAAATCAATTATAATAATAGTACAATAATATATTTGAAATTTAAAAAGTAGAATCGAATCAAATCAATCAAAATAAACTTTAAATTTAAAAATTAATTATAGTAACAACTAACAATAATAATTTGAATTTGAAATCGACAAGCTCGAGAGAGTAGTCCCACCAGGAGGCTCGAACAGTATTGCCCCCGTGGAGGATACCTGTTGTTCACACATAATAAAAAAGACATTTTATACAACATTTTTTCTTGATATGAAGCTAATTGCTTCTAAAACCCATGTATTCATATGAGTTATTAAAAGTTGATTATCGTTATTTTCATATAGAATGGTCATGTGATATATTTTTGCTCTTAAATTATTATATTTCATAAAGAATGACCATCCCCCGTGTGACATTTTCAATTTTAAAAAGTCATGCATTTTATTTTATCAAATTTTACTTAATTCTTTATAATTTTCACATTTAATAAAATTTTTTCTATAAAATTAATTTCTTTGGTAATTAATAATTTTAGTGTTATAGTATTTAGTGAACATTTAAAGTTTAATATTTAATTTTATTTTGAGGTTAACTTATAAATTTAGTAAATTTGTCTCAATGTTTATTAAGTTGTTTCCCAATTTATGAATAATTAAATATAATTGTTTATTAAGTTCTTCATTTTTTCAATTTTATAAAAATGCTCATCACATTACTTCCTTCAATATATTTCTTAAAAATGATAATTGTCTAAACAAAATCACTCTATTTGAAAATATATTCAGCAATTATATCATCAATTAAAAGTTGATTATCGTTATTTTCATAAAGAATAGTCATCCCCGTGTGATATTTTTGCTCCAAAATTATTAGAAACTATAATCAAATTGTGAATAAACCGTTTGGTCATCCCGTGCAATTTCTAAGTAAATCATTAGACACTATAACCAAATATTTATAGTAATAAATCATTTGAAATTTGAAACTAATATCATATCAACATTTAATGAGTTTGAATTAGAAATATAAATTTACATTTAGCAATTATTGAAATCAATCTCAATAATATATATGATCTTGGTTTTTTTTTTTCTTTTTTTTTTTTTTTTTTGGTGCATTCATTTATAGCAATTAATAGTCTAAATCATCATAACAATAAATTAACTATAGTATCCATAAAAAATCAATTAAAGTAATAGTATCAATAATAAATTTCAAATTTAAAAATTAGAATCAAATCAAATCAAAACAAACTTTAAATTTAAAAATTAATTATAGTAACAATAAAAATTTGAATTTGAAACGACAGGCTCGAGAGAGTTAGCCCCACCAGGAGGCTCGAACAGTATTGCCCCCGTAGAGGATACATGTGGTTCACACACAATAAAAAAGACATTTTATACAACATTATTTCTGATGAAGCTAATTGCTTCCAAACCCATGTATTCATATGAGTTATTAAAAATTGATTATAGTTATTTTCATATAGAATGGTCATCCCCATGTGATATATTTTGCTCTTAAATTATTATATTTTCATAAAGAATGGCCATCCCCGTGTGACATTTTCAATTTTAAAAAGTCATTCATTTTATTTTATAAAATTTTACTTAATTCTTTATAATTTTCACATTTGATAAATATTTTTCTATAAAATTAATTTCTTTAGTAATTAATAATTTTAGTGTTATAGTATTTAGCGAACATTTAAAGTTTAATATTTAATTATTATTTTAGGTTAACTTATAAATTTATGAAATTTGTCTCAATTGTTTATTAAATTGTTTACCAAATATCAACATTTAATGAGTTTGAATTAGAAAATAAATTTACATTTAGCAATTATTGAAATCAATCTCAATAATATATATGAATCTGGTTGCATTCATATTTATAGCAATTAATAGTCTAAATCATCATAACAATTTAATTATAGTATCCATAAAAAATCAATTATAGTAATAGTAACAATAATAAATTTAATTTAAAAAAAGAATCAAATCAAATCAAACAAACTTTAAATTTAAAATTAATTATGTAACAATAATAAATTTGAATTTGAAACTGACACACTCGAGAGAGTTAGCCCCACCAGGAGGCTCGAACAGTATTGCCCCCGTAGAGGATACATGTGGTTCACACACAATAAAAAAGATATTTTATACAACATTGTTTCTTGATATGAAGCTAATTGCTTCCAAAACCCATGTATTCACATGAGTTATTAAAAATTGATTATAGTTATTTTCAAATAGAATGGTCATCCCCATGTGATATATTTTGCTCTTAAATTATTATATTTTCATAAAGAATGGCCATCCCTTTGTGACATTTTCAATTTTAAAAAGTCATTCATTTATTTTATAAAATTTTACTTAATTCTTTATAATTTACACATTTGATAAATATTTTTCTATAAAATTAATTTCTTTAGTAATTAATAATTTTAGTGTTGTAGTATTTAGCGAACATTTAAAGTTTAATATTTAATTATTATTTTTAGGTTAACTTATAAATTATGAAATTTGTCTCAATTGTTTATTAAGTTGTTTACCAATTTATGAATATAAATACAATTGTTTATTAAGTTCTTCATTTTTTTCAATTTTATAAAAATGCTCCATATTACTTCCTTCATATATTTCTTAAAAATATAATTGTCTAAACAAAATTACTTTATTTCAAAATATAGTCAGCAATTATATGATCAATTAAAAGTTGATTATCGTATTTTCATAAAGAATAGTCATCCCCGTGTGATATATTTTTGCTATAAAATTATTAGAAACTATAATCAAATTGTGAATAAACCGTTTGGTCATCCCGTGCAATTTCTAAGTAAATCATTAGACACTATAACCAAATATTTATAGTAATAAATCATTTGAAATTTGAAACTAATATCATATCAACATTAAATGAGTTTGAATTAGAAATATAAATTTACATTTAGCAATTATTGAAATCAATCTCAATAATATATATGAATTTGGTTGCATTCATATTGATAGCAATTAATAGTCTAAATCATCATAACAATAAATTAATTATAGTATCCATAAAAAATCAAATATAGTAATAGTAACAATAATATGTTTGAAATTTAAAAATTAGAATCAAATCAAATCAAAATAAACTTTAAATTTAAAAATTAATTATAGTAACAATAATAATTTAAATTTGAAACCGACAGACTCAAGAGAGTTAGCCCCACCAGGAGGCTCGAACAATATTGCTCCCGTGGAGGATACCTGTGGTTCACACACATAAAAAAAGACATTTTATACAACATTGTTTCTTGATATGAAGCTTGCTTCCAAAACCCATGTATTCATATGAGTTATTAAAAGTTGATTATAGTTATTTTCATATAGAATGGTCATCTCCATGTGATATATTTTTGCTCTTAAATTATTTATTTTCATAAAGAATGGCCATCCCCTGTGTGACTTTTCAATTTTAAAAAGTCATTCATTTTATTTTATCAAATTTTACTTAATTTTTATAATTTTCACATTTAATAAATATTTTTTCTGTAAATTAATTTCTTTAGTAATTAATTATTTTAGTGTTATAGTATTTAGCGAATATTTAAAGTTTAATATAATTTATTATTTTTAAGTTAACTTATAAAATTAGTATCTCAATTGTTTATTAATTGTTTCCCAATTTATGAATAATTAAATATAATTGTTTATTAAGTTCTTCATTTTTTCAATTTTCTAAAAATGCTTATCACATTACTTCCTTCAATATATTCTTAAAAAATGATAATTGTCTAAACAAATCACTCTATTTGAAAATATATTCAGTAATTATATAATCAATTAAAAGTTGATTACTATTATTTTCATAAAGAATAATCATCCCGTGTGTGAGATATTTTCGCTCTAAAATTATTAGAAATTATAACCAAATTGTTAATAAATCGTTTGGTTATCCTCGTGCAATCTCTAAGTAAATCATCAGAAACTATAACAAATTATTATAGTAATATATAATTTGAAATTTGAAACTAATATCATATCAACATTAAATGAGTTTGAATTAGAAACATAAATTTACATTTAGCAATTATTGAAATCAATTTCAATAATATATATGGATCTCGTCACATTTATATTGATAGCAAGTAATAATCTAAATCAACATAACAATAACAATTTTGAATATAGGTTTTATAGCAGGCTCGAACAGGACTGCCCCCATGGAGGATATTCAAATAAATCTCTGTTTAGCAAATCAAGTTATTCTTTCAAAATATATAAAATAAAGCATGAGAATTACCAAAAAAATGAAAAAAAAAGAGAAATCATTTCTCGATAAAAGCACTTTTTAAAATTTAAAAATTAGAATCAAATAAATCAAACAAACTTTAAATTTAAAAAATAATTATAGTAACAATAATAAATTTGAATTTGAAACCGACAAAAGATAAACACAATTAAAGTAATAAATCTCGGTAACTAAAATCAAATTATACTTTCAAAATATATAAAATAAAGCATGAGAAAATCGGAAAAAAATATGAGAATTCATTTCTCGGTAAAAGCACATATTTGAAATTTAAAAATTAGAATTTTAGCTACTGAAAAAATGTAGACCTCATTTAATGATGAAAAAAGGGAACAAATAATAATACATCTTAATGGGTGAGAAAATAAATACATCCTAATTAAAAAATGAATAACATTATTTAAGCATCAGATTTAAAATTTCAAGATATGAATTTTGAAAAGAATTTTGAAATATGAGGAAAGTCATTTAATGACTGAATTAAATGAAAATTATGTAATCAGATATGCATAAAAGATTAAAAACTCATGGAGAAAAGGAATATCTTCTCGATAATTGTAAAATTTGAATTCGAAATCAATATTGAAAAAAGAGGAAAGAATTTAAATTAAAAAATGAAAAAATTAACAAATACACCACAAATCATGAATTAGATAATCCAATAAGGGAAAGAATTTCAATTAAAAAAATGAAAAAAATCGTGATTTATCATTTCATTCTTTAGATAGGAATGGATAAAAAATGATTAAAAAATATCAAATCATATCTGGAAGATTTGAATTTCAAATATCTAATGAAAAATGTTGAATACAATTAATGATGAAAGAAGGAGAACAAAGATGAATGCACCATAAAGGGGAATAAAAGAAGGAATTTCTATTGAAAAATGAAAAAATTAACAAATACACCACAAATCATGAATTAGATAATCCAATAAGGGAAAGAATTTCAATTAAAAAATGAAAAAAATCATGATTTATCATTTCATTCTTTAGATAGGAATGGATAAAAATGATTAAAAGATATCAAATCATATCTGGAAGATTTGAATTCAAATATCTAATGAAAAAAACGTTGAATACAATTAATGATGAAAGAAGGAGAACAAAGATGAATGCACCATAAAGGGGAATAAAAGAAGGAATTTCTATTGAAAAATACATTAAAATATTGAAAAGGTTAAGAAGTGACGGAGAAAAACAATTTGTTACGTAACATTTCAATTTTGAAATTCAAATTAAAATAGATATTAAAATAAAGGGAATTCAAAAAATGATAACAAAAGGTTAACAAAAATCAATACACCAAACACCATGAATTAGGTAACCCACTAAGGGAAAGAATTTAAATTTAAAATAATTTAAAATATGCAGAGAACATAACAACTTACTTAGAAAAAATAGCCCTGCAAAAATCAAAATAGGAATGAAAGTCAAAAACAACAAAGAACAAAACACTATCTAATAATTTAACACGATAGAAATGAATAACAGAACGAACAAATAAAAAAACACAGAAGAACTAAGAAAGATTAAAAGCAGAAGAACGAAACCCAAAAAATTAAAACTATTAAAAAAAATCTAATACAAAGGATGCAATAGCTTTTGAAGAAAATGAAGTGAAATAACTCAGATGCAAAAATGATTGTAGAAGGTATTACCCGTGCATTTAAATGAAGATGAAATCGCTGAAAAGCATGGAGAAAATTTTCCCACAGATTGACGAAGAAAAAACCCGAGAAAATGAAACCTGCAAGTAAATCAAAACCTGCAAGTAAACAATTTTGTATAGAGAACAAAGATGAATAAGGCACAATAATTTTGTATAAATGCTAACCTGCAACATAAAACGTCAATGGAAGTGAGAAGTAATACAATGAACACAAAGTGCATGAAAAGGTTCAAAGCAGAAATAAAAAATGAAAGGAAAACGTGAATAAAGGAACCAAATAAATGACACAGAGAGCACACAGACTTTCTATTCTGATGGAAAAATGAAATGAGATAAATCAACGGAATAGTAAGAGGGTTTTAAAAAGCCATCAGATTTGAATTTTAAATTTTGATTAGATGGGGAAGATAAAGAAGTTTTATACAATGAAGAAAACCATCAGATATGAAATTCAAAATTTGAATTTTGAAAGGAATATAGAAATATGATAAGCTCATTAAATGCAATATTCACTCATGGATTAGATTTAAGATTATAATAGTAGCCTCCACGTTTTAAATGCAATATTCACTCAGTGGAAATTTTAATTGGCTTTTTCTTTCCATAATAGGCTCCACGTTTTAATTGGAATCTATATATAAAGATAAAGATAAAAATATTTAAATTCAAAATTTGAATTTATATTTAAAAACGTGATAAAATCATGGATTAAAAGGAGACAATTGTATTGTTGGGTAGAGAGAAAAGGAACAACATGCTTCAGATTTGTGGGTAGAGAGAAAAAGACAGCGAGATAGTGAGAGAAAAAAGGAAAAGAGGGAGGCAAATAGGCTTTTAGAAAGGTTTGTTGTGCATAAAATATGAAATGGTAGGGAGGCTAACAACATGTTAATAGCGTTAGTGAAAAGAGAGATACAGTAAACATATGAAATAAAATATCCAAGCATTTAGTGGGAAATAAAATTATTAATTACTCTGGATTCCATTAATTACTCATATTGTTGTGCAAAATATGGGAAAGTGTATCAACATTAACTTTCAATTTAATTTTTCAAAATCACTATCACTAATTCAAAATTTGAATTCTGATTTTTTTAACTTAAAAAAATTGATTAAATATAGAATTACAGTTTTAGCCCCAATTTTGGCGGGAAAAAATAAATTCAGACTCATCTCTATTTATATATATAAAGATAAAGATAAAGATAAAGATTCCATGTATGTTTTACCCAAAAAAAATTAATGGATCCAAATTTTTTAAATAAAACTCAAATAGTATTCATTCAATAATAGAAATGTTTGGAAGACAAAAATACCCATGTTGTAAATTACTCCCTCCGTCCCTTATTATAAGACCCTTTCAACCGTTTCACACAGTTTAAGAAAAGTTAGTTAATGTATTAGTTTGTTAAAAAATATTATAGCATTCCAAATATACCCCTATTTAAAAGTCACTATTTTAGAGACATTAATTGTCACATGGTGGAAGACTCTAAAAGTCACTTTCCAATGATGTAGTTGGGTATGTGGGTAAAGCTTCATTAATTATTCACATTTATCAATATATGGGAAATTAAAAAGAATTGGATATTAATGAAGGGCAAATATGAAAAAAATAATTAATTTATCTCAAAATTTACAAAGGGTCTTATATTAAGGGATACTCAATTCTTTTAGAATGGGTCTTATAAATAGGGACGGAAGGAGTATTAAGTAGTAAAAGTAAAAAACACCAACACCCAAACATCCCTGCACCAATATCCGAAGATTTATATAGATAACTTTCGGAGACATAGCACACAAGTCGCTTTGGCCGAGTGGTTAAGGCGTGTGCCTGCTAAGTACATGGGGTTTCCCCGCGAGAGTTCGAATCTCTCAGGCGATGAAATTTGTTTTTGTTTTTCTTTTTTTGGTCTAATCCACCTTCAGTAGGCAATTTCATTTTTTTTTTTCATAGAACTAAGACATACATGTAATGGTATTTGAATGTTTGTCTTTTACAGCTCCATTACTATTGCACCCATTACTAACACAAGTGATCAATTAAATTTTGAACACACTTTTCTAATCTCTCCATCACTACCAGTCTTCACCTCTATATTACTCATCTTAATCATAGCCTTTGGAAATTCAAAATCAAATCTTAACCCCAATAACCCTCTAATGTTCCCAGCATAATTTTGCACCACACTTTGTGTAGCAGAATCTTCCCATAGCCTTTGGTCAGACTCTAGAACTCCATTACCATCTCGTACATTCTTAAAGAAACTAACATCAAATTTGGCTGGACTATCTTTATCCAAAGCCACCCTTCTCAACCCATCTCCATTTTTTGGACAAAGTGCTTGAAGTTGGGCTAAGAAAGCTAGGTTTATAGTTGGATCAGCATTTCCAGAGGTGGTGAAATTGTATAGACGATAACTAAAGAACCTGCAATCTGTCTGGCCTATGGTATGTGCACCTAAAATCAAAGTTAGACATATGTAAAAATTGTACACCAAATAGTAGTGGCATAAATATATATGTGAGTTACATTGAAAAAAAGCATACCAACTAATGTGACAAGGTCATGATCATCTAGACCTTTGGCAGCAAATTTTTGTCTTTGGATAGAAACAGGATCAAGGGGAGAAGGCAAACTTGAGGCTTGAGATGATAAAGAAATCCTCCCATCTCTTCTTCCTGTGGGTACTGGCCAACTTGGACCATCACTCTGCCATTGGCAATTTCACAAGTGTTAATTTTATCAATGCCTAAAAAGAGAACATGCTTGTGTGCTAGAGTGTGATTTTAAGAATTAAGAGCATAGAATTAGAGATTAATTTTACTACCAAATCAACAGCATCACGGGCTGCTAATGCTAGAATGTCAGCACATGAGACAACACCAGGGCATGTGGCCTCTATTTGTGATTTTGCATCATTGATCACTTCAAAACCTCTTAAGCCAAGGTTTTGCAATGCATTCCTCTCTGCAGAAGAGTCTGTAATCAAATTGAACCATCGCAGCCCTGTGGAAAAGAGATATTGTCAAAAAAAACTTGTTAATTTCAGTGTTAAAATAAGCTTTTAGAAAAAAAATTAAGATTTGACTACACTAAAATAAGTAGTGCACTTCAAGGGAAAAAAAAGAATGCAGAACTGATTAAAAATTCAAAGAAACACATTTTAACAATTTCATATGTTATTACATACATGCATATATTTTATTATATTGTAACTGTAACAATTATAATTCTGCAATTTTTTTTTCTTTAAAGTACATATTCAATTACCTGTACAAAGCAATCATGGAAATGAAGCCTGAGGAGGGCCAGGAGCTATGGTTGGATCTTTGTTGAAGTAGGATACAACAGTGGACCTTACTATGGCCTCAGCACTTGGGCATGAAGTAGAAAAAACCCAGTTTTCAGTTGGGCTTGTACTGACAAACTCATCACCAATATCATTAGGAAGCCCAATATGACATTCATATTCATACTAACAATGCAAACAGAAACAAGTTCCTGCCAACTTCAAAGTTCAAACTTGGTATTTGATGGTTCTCTCTTTCCCTTACTTGCAGCATTTACACTACTGATTGTCACTTATATAAGGCCTTGTCTCTTGGCAAAAGTGGAAATTACGAGATATGATTGAGCTTTTCTTAATTGATTTATTTAATAAAAGTTAATAATTAATAAGGTTTTGGTCTATATTAATCAAAAACATTTTGATAAAGTGGAGATGTGGGATAAATAAAAAGATGGTTAATTTCTTGTTTTATATTTTCTAAGTTCATACTAGAGATTCGAAGCTGGATTTCGTTATTTAGTTTGCATAGTGGAATGGAGAGGACATTCTATCATCTCTTCTTATCTTTGATGCCTCTGCTTTATTCCTCAACGCGTTTCTACTTTATCTCTTTCTTTTCCTCCTTAATTATATGCTCATCTTTTTGCTTTTTTGTTTACTTATTTTCGTTTTGTTCACATTAGCTTGTTCATGCATTTCGGTGAAAATTCTTGGAGATCGCTTTAGTGCTAATTGCTAACATCGTAAATAGATCAGCAGTACCAAAACTAAAGTTGATTACCAAGCACTCCAAATAAAAAAAGTTGAATGACAAAGGAGATGGTGACTACGTAAGGTGAATGAAAGCGGTAGTTCAAGAAACATAGGTCACTTGGTGATAGAACATTGAAATATATTAGGGGTCTGTTGAGTAGAATTGATTCTAGAAATGAATGGTTAAGATACATAATGCACGCTTTATGAAGTATTAGACGGAAGTGATTTAAAATCATAACATGCTATTAGTCTATTGGAGACTTCTAATAAAATTTTATTTCCAGGTAAGTTTTTATGATCTGAATTCTCTCCTACTCCTATGTTAAATTACATGAGAAGGTCTTGTTAGATAGAAAAGACACACTTAATTTTGAATATAACTAAACTAACAGATTTTTATCTTGTTGGTGGATTTTTATACTCAATTTTTTGTCTTTCTCTATCATGATGATCCTGGGAGAAGTTAATTCTACTTCAAAGCTAAGCTGCAATCAAAAAAGCTAAGCTGCAATCCGAACAAGAAATATGACAATCATTTGGAAACAAATTAGCCAATATTTGTATAACTATTCTCCCTATAAACGACGTAAAAAAATTAAAATAGTAAACCTCCTTGAAATATAGAATTGCAGATTAATCATAAAATAAAACTTTGTAGGTCTTTTGGGTTTTGTAAAATTGAATAAAATAAATAAATACTCCCTTTTTATAAGACATTTTTTTAAAAAAATTTGCTGTTCTTTTTATAAGTCACTTTATAATTATAAGAACGTATAATTATAACATATTTCTTATTTACCCTTATAAAAAACTTTAATATCTTTCCAACTATCAAATGATAGTGGATCAGTTAATAATATTAAGTAAAGGTAAAACTAAAAAATTATATTATTTTTTAAATCATAAAAATTAATTAATTTAAACCACTTTTATTGTGTAATTTGGTTAGATGTGTCTTTGAAAAGAATCTCAGGAGTATATGAGAAGCACATAATTAGCAACATTGAAGACAAAAGTGTTGGGATTAAGTGTAATGGATGGATAAGAAGAGCACTATATAAATAACAAGATCAGTAATTCTAACACCGTTTTTCGAGTTAGATATGGTTTCTCACTTAATCTAGTTTGCTCTTTAGCAGAATTTGGAGGTCACCTTGATGTTTTAGGTTTTCTTCGTTAACTGACAAAAAAAAGTTGTATGAGATAATAAGATCTGGCAAGAATATATAGAGTTATCATTGAAAAGTGATAAATTCACGTTTTCAACGCTAGAAATAATTGCGTTGGGAAATCTAAACTTGAATTTGGTCATTTTTAACGCTAAACCAAACACACAAATAGAACGGGTGCGTCGGAGCATTAGGTATCTTCAATCAGCGTTTCATGTCCAACCATGTATTTGGATCATGCGTCATTCTTTTCTTACCTCGTCTAAAGCTACTTGTTTATTAAAGGCAAGTCGTGAAACAGAGATTATGCAGATTGACAAATACATTCCTTACAAGTAAGTAATTAAAATAAGGGTAAAATATGTTTTTGATCACAGTAAAATTAATGAGTTTTGCTTTTAGTCTCGATAAAAAGATTTAAAACGTCCTGCCAATTTTTTTGCAATTAGTACTTCATCTCAATTGGTGTGTGTCAGGCGTTGATGTGACACATTTTCTCTCTCTTAGATGTCCATTGATATATTTTTGCGGTCTAAATTGCCAGAAAACATTCTCCCTCTTCTCTAAAGCTGTGATGATTCGGGCTACCCGACCCGATATGATGTGGGTAGCGAGCTTTATCGGGCGGGCTAAAATGCCCGGAAGTTATTCGGGCTTCTAAAATAGGTCCTCGAGCCCTACCTTTTTGCGAGCTATAGCCGGATTATTTACAGGTAGCAGGCTTTATCGCGTTGGACTAAATCTCCGGGAGTTATTGGGGCTTCTAAAATAAGTACCCGAGCCTAGGGGTGGAAGTAGGCCGAGCTGAGCTAGGCTTTGTAGGGCCCAAGTCTGACCTGCATTATATTTTGTGGCCCAATCTGGCCTGTTACCTGTCATAGGCCATTTTTTTAGGCCTGGCCTGGCCTGTTTCAAAGCCTGGTTTGGCCTATTAGCCTGTTTAAAAGCCCATTTCATATTATGACCTTTAAACGGGTCAATAAATTTATCTCTAAATAGGTCAGTGCGCTTACAAACTAATACTTACTTTTTTATAATGTAAATATGTCACTAACAAATACATTTAGATAGGACAATAAGCCTATCTCTAAAAGGCCAACAGAAGAATTTTAAAAATTATATATTATTATACTATTTATTATATATAAAATATTTATATGTTTATTAAATATAATTTTATTTATAACAGGCAAGTCTGTCAAGCCAAATAGGCTTTTTAAAAAGTCTAAGCCTGACCTATTTAATTAAAAATGTTTTTTCAAAATCTAGACCTGACCTTTTTATTAAACGAGCCGAGCCAAACTAGGCCTTAAGTAGGCTAGGCCGTAGGCCTCTGTCGAGCGGCTCGACCTATTTCCACCCCTACCCGAACCCTACATTTACGGCCGACCTGAACAAGCTAGCCCATTTTTCCGACTCTACTATTCTCTCCCCGCCCATGTAACCATTTCCCTCACTCACCACTCCCTCTTCTCCCTTCTCAACACCCGTGCAAATAACTTACCCAACAAAAAACAAGCAAGCGGAATGTCCAAAAGAATCCCCTTACATTATTTTTTGTTTCTGCATCAACATTTGTAACCTTCCTCTCTAAAACTAAAACAAAGACCGCACCAAGCTGTTCACAACAAGCAGCAGTAAAATTAATTTTCTTTTGAGAGCAAAATACTCAGATAAATATAAAACAACTTACCCTGCATCGAAGTGCTATTTGCTTGTGACTGTGGCACTGTTAATTATTAAGATGGTAATTTATCAAGTAAAAAATTTTAAAAAGGGGGAAAACAGAGTATCCGATTATAAACCAAATGTTGAAATTCATGGTGTTGAAGTTGCATTAGGAACTTGAGTGAGAGCAAAGAATGAAGAGTGAAGCGTGCCTACCAGCCGTAGCGGAACTTGAACAAAAATATTGGGGGAGCCATGATACAATACTCCCTTTGTCCCATTTTATTTGAAGTTTAAGGTTGTAGCGCATGATTTAAAGATTTAAGTTTTATAAATTTTTTTAATTAATTTCTTATTATACCCCTTATCTCTCGTATTAAAAATACATTCTTTTGAGAAATACACGTTAACTAACTAATAAGTGTGGAATTGGAAAAGGACATTTAATATGGTGTATTGGTATTATAAAATGACAATTAAAATGGGACAGAAAAAATTTGCTAAAACGTCAAATAAAGGGGACGAAGGGAATAATAGTTCAATACATATGTAAATTAAATATTTAATATTATTACAAATTTAATAGTTATATATTGTTCATGTTAAGTTTTACATTGTCTTTCAATGATGTATTGTCTTACTCCTTCATTCCAAAATTTTTATTATTCAAAATTATGCACACAAATTAAGAAAATTTTAAATGTGTCTAAATTTATATAATTTTTACTCAAACTAATTCATTTATACTTCATCTATTTCATTGAAAAGTATTGGAAAATATAAAAGAGAGTTGATGTCTAATAAAGACTGAATACATTACCTCTGTTCCTATTTAATATTCATTTTTTAATAAAAAATTATTCCTATTTAATTGTCCACTTACAAACCATATACAATAATGATTACACCTTTTCTCATTTTACCCTTATATTAATTATGATGTAATGATGGAAGTGTTATTCCTAGTTCACCGCAGCTTCCTCAGTCATGCACTACATTCTCTACCAACTAGCGAATTTTGATTACAAAGTTAGTTTAGGTTGGTGCAGTCTTTGTTTTAGTTTCAGAGAGGAAGATTACAAATTTTGATGCAGAACAAAAAATAATGTCATGGGGATTCTTTGGACATTCCACTTGCTGATTTTTGTTGGGTAAGTTATTTGCCGGGGGTGGAGGGAGGGGAGAAGGGGGAGTAGGGGAAATGGTTAGAGGGGTGGGGTGGGGGAGAAGAGGGAGAAGGGTTTTTTTTGGCGATTTTAGACTGCCAGAAATATATTAATGGACACATAGGAGAGGAAAAATGTGTCACATCAGTACGTGATACACGCCAATTGAGTGATGAACTAATTGCAAAGAAAATTTGGGAAGACGCTTTAAAAAAAAAATTATAGGGACCAAAAGAAAAACTCACTAATTTTACAAAGATCAAAAACATATTTTACCCTTAAAATAATTAAGATTAAACATGCGGTTGTGTGTCTACTCTATACTCATCATATTCTCATTATTTCTAAATCAATTCAAATTCTTTAACTATTAACTAGATTTAGACTCGTGCAATGTGTGGGTAAATAAATAAATGTATGATATCATTAAAGAAAATATAACATTAAGCGTATTAATAACAATTATATAATTATTCTTATCATATTTTATGGTTTTCAAAGGAAAACTTGTATTTGTGTTATTATATTACTAATGATTAGGGTGTTCATAAGACGAGTTGCAACGAGTTATGTTTGTCCCTCACCTGGTCCTAAATATTGACCGAGCCAATTTTATAGATTCTAACCTGTCCTTAAACCCGAAGCAACCAGAAGGTGTGCGGGTCTATTTAAGATCCGGTCTTAAAAGGATAGGACTGGGTTGACCCGAAGTATGGTGAGATAAGGAAGGATGGATAGATTTAAGGGCAACTATCTTTTCAATTTTCATAATAATGTAAGTATGTTTTACTATTTCTCAATATAAATAAGAAACATTCTGGTTCAAGAAAATGCATCAAGCAGTAGATGCTAGCCTACTACTCATTCTCTTTAAATGATGCAAGAAATGGTAATCATAAATCCTTAATCAGAACTTAAAAGTAAAAATGACCTTGGCAAGTGAATAAGAACATGATTCCAATTACAACTCAACCCCTAGATAAAAATGGGAGGAAGAGTGTAAGACTCAATGATATAAAAACCGGACCGGACTGGCCGGTTCGACCGGTCTGATCGGGAACCGGCCTGGTGACTGGTCCGTTCAACCGAAAAAAACCGGAGAATCTCATAATCGGTGAGAACTGGTCAAGAACCGGTGAAAACCGGTCAAAAACCGGTGTCAGAAAATCGGTTGAATCGGTCCTTTTAAAAAAAATTCAATTTTTTTTATTTAATCTAAAATATTTTTAAAATAAATAAAGACATATATTTAAGAGTTACACATATATATATATATATTTTACTAATTATTATTAATTTTTTTGTCTTATAAACCTTATAATAAGGCTATTTATATTGATTTACAACTTTATATATCTTAATTTCTTATAATTTTATGTTTTTTATTAATTAAAATGTTATATAATATTAAAAAATATATTTAATTAAAACCAGTTCGACCATGGTTCAAACACGGTTCAATCATTGAACCGTGAATCGGTGCGTTCACCGGTTCAATTACCGGTCCGGTTTTTAAAACATTAGTAAGACTTCTATATAGTGACCCTTGACAGAACCTAATAATATCATAAGAAAAAGAAAAACAAGTGGATAAAAATTTTGACAGAATTATTTTATAATGAATCATGAGGATTAATATATCCCTCAAAATATATATATTTATTATTGTTAAAACTAAACCGAAAAGTAATTTAATACATATTAACCAAATAGTGGTTAGTAGACTGTATGTGTATTTGGTTAGTCGAAAATCATGTTTCAAACGTTGATCTAAGCCAACACTAGCAATTCTTGAATCTACGTTTGAAACATGGTTTAATTTTGAGGTAAACCAAACCACTATTTGACCCAAAGATATTTTACATATAAGGTCAAAGATTCTAATTATGGGGTCATTACTTTTGGGAGGAGGATTTAACTAACCACCACCCCATTATCAGGTCAAACCTATATATATGAATATAACTGTCTTATGGAATTTCCAATCAAAATTGTGGCTCAATTGGCAATATATGCAGGTTGAGATTGTGGGAAGAGCTCCCGGGTTCGATGGCCACTAAACACACACTGAGTGGCGATGAACCTTAACTGTGACTAAGCTTAGAATAAGATTGTCTCTGTAATCGGGGATACACGTTTTAACACAAAAACAAATATAAAAATTTAAAGACCTATCAAACACGGCATAGAAGAGCCTGAGCATCGATCAGAATCAGATTGGGACTGTGCTTTGCCAGTCCGCAATAGAGCTGTCTTCTCTATGGGTGCGGTTTCCACATCACTTCCCAAAAAATTAATCAGGTCCATATATTATTACATGAATTAAGTCAATTAACTAGCTAGTACTGGCCATGGGAGCAAGGATTGGGAGGCAGCGACCAAGCACAAATGCATAATTCAATCACTACATGCTGCCTTGACTAGCTAGGTATGGATCGAGATAGGCAAAATTTTCTCACGCACCGTGCACTATGGTGCATGTAAAAGGACTAACAGACATATATTTGTTCCCTGACACTACTACAAGCCACAAATTGGGACCATTTAATTTGTTCTTTTTTCAAGTTTGGAAGATATGGTTACACTCTTATCAATTTCAAGGCGAAAGAGAACGCTCTCATTACTCTGTACTACATACAATGTGTTGATATTTTTTTTCTTTTGCAAGTTGCAACCTAGCTATCACGTTTGGGATGGAGAGAGATCCTTTAATAGAAGAGAAATATTATTTGTAAAACATTTATAATAAAGAAAGAAATAGAGATAAATTAAAGAAAAAAGAAAAAATGTGAGATGAGATGAGTAATGTGATGAAAAGAGATAAAGAGAAAATAAGTGTTGTATAAGTTATTGTATATTTTATGTTGTATAATATATTATCTCTTATTATAATTGACTTAAAGTTGACCAATACATGTGTGGAAATAAAAGGATAGCACAATAGATGGAAATAAAAGAATAGCACCGTAGAAATAGAAATATAGTAAAATTAACTTTTTTTTTTAATGAAGGGTATTCCTAGTCGAGAGGCACTGAAGCGGACTTTACCTCTCCCAACAAAATATTTTCATACACACCTGACACTGTCGAGGAATGAACCCCTATCAATATGCTTAATTAATGAACTCAGTCATCCGCCAACTCATGTGTCAAGCTTTGTTGGTTATAGTAAAGTTAACTTGAACATTACTATTATGTTGTCCTAGTACGTTTACTCATGTGATGTATGGGAAGTATTTTTTTTTTTGTCCTAATATGTTGATATTACTTAAATATACGTGGACGTGATTGACAATTTATTTAAATTAAAATATTGTAGAGTAATGAGTTAGAGCTATAGATTGTAGAATTGTAGATAGAATATTAAATCAAAATCAAGTATGGAACAATTTATTATATGATGCAGTAAAAAGTATGTAAAAGATATTACTTATTGTTTTGTTTGGTGCAAATTAAATTGTATAGGGAAATATAAATAAAAATTGGTGAATGATTTGTGTTGATATATTGCAGAGGCGAAGCATTGTTGGGGCAAAGGCCCCCCCTCAATTTTCTTTTTAAAGTTTTTGTACTATATATATCTTTATATATTAATATTAATATTAATAAATATTTCATTTGAAAATATTTTTATTATATATTAATATTCTATTTAGAAATTCAAGGGAGTATTAATTACCTCTTTCTCACATTTAATCTTAATAAGAGAGATAATAAGTGGAGAAAATTAATAATTAAAATAGAGAAAAAAAATATATTAGACAAAATACATTAAATTTAATATAAATTAACATTTTTATTACATTTATTAATCTTAGCGTTTTCATGTAATGGGAGTCTGGGGAAGATAAATAGGAATGAATGTAGTATTGATCTATTGGGAAAATTTATATAGTGGAACTTCCATAAAAGAAGATATAGACTCTATTTATATAATAAAAGATATATTTACACAAAAGTTATATTATATAAATTTTATTTTGTTTTTAAACAAAAATATAATGCTAGGTAATTATAAATTTATATTTTTTATAAATTATAAATTTTTATTAAATTTTTAGTGATAAAATATTTTATTAAAATTTCAATAATTAATTAAATAATTAAATTCATAAAAAATTTTAAATTACCTAAATTACCTATCTTAATTCACTATTTTATATTTAATTTAAATATAATATGAACGTGTGTGGTGTGAATTTTGAGTGTTTATCTTAATTCACTATTTTTATTTAATTTAAATAATATGAACTAATTATTAGGAAAAAATTATAATTTTGGCCCCCTTGCCCTTAATTTCTTGCTTCGCCCCCGTTACATTGTCAAATATTGTAGACAAAACGTTTTTGCAAAGATAAATATAAAAAACTGTTATATCAATTAAAAGTTATTTCTAATGAAAATATACGTTGTCTCTAGTTCCTTTCAAGAAATAAAAGGACAATGTAAATTAAACAATTTAATAAATATATATGGAACTGTGTTATTATATAGAAGAAAATATTACATGTAGAAAGTGCAAGTGAAAAGCTTACCTTTTTTGGTTTAATCACAGATATCCTCCACTGGAGGCAATCTGTTCAAGTCAGGAACATTCACATCATGGTGGGCTAGCTCTCCTAGCGGGGAAGTGAAAAGCTTACTTAATGGGCTGTTTAGAAAGCTTTTTTATAAACAACATATTTGAAATTCAGCTTGACACATTACTTTTTTTTTTGTAAGATCACATGTATCTTTTATGGGAGACAATCCTGTTCGAGTCGGGTAAAAACTAGCGGCAAAGCTCTCCATCCAAGTATTTGACACATGTCATTTGTTATTACATATTTAATTTTTTCTTAAAAATAATTTAACTAATTAGATATAATTAAATTTTATGAGTTTAATTACCATTTGAATACGCAATATAAATTTCAAATATCAATTGTTTAATTACCATTCGATACATACTTACTTAATTCATTCTAATATTGTTTTTTCTTTATATGAATTGTTTTATTGTGTAGGATGAATAGATGAAGGCATAATAAAATTGTTGAAGATACAAGAAAGATATTATAAGTTATTATTGGAGTACAAATTTTCTCATTGATTTTCTTACAATTGATATATTGTCTCAAAGCATAATAATTTGTTATAAATTATTTTTATTTACTTAAATTTAAATTAATACCATATAGATATATCAGTCAACCTGTACATAACCCGTGCATCGGCACGAGTCCACCGCTAGTATATATTAAAGCCGAGTCGCGTGACTTACCGTCGCTACATCACCTCCAATATTGCCACATCTGCCTATTTGTGTCACATCAATAAAAATCTGATGTGTCACTATTCATAGCCATCTTCCTCATGTTTCTTTTCTACTTCCTATAAGAGACTTTTGAAACACCAAAACTTCCCTATAAATGTAATTAAATATATTATACATATTAAATATTAAAAAGTAACATAAAGTTTAATACAAAATCCACACAAATTGTTATAATTTACACAAGATTCATAAGTTTAATGTGATGCTTCATTGATAATGTCATAATATCCAAAACCCTATTTTAATAAATACAAATATTTTTAAAAAAATTAAAATCCTTCAAAGGATAAATCATCTAAGAAATTATTCTATTCTAATCATGTCACTTATTTCTATCTTTCATAAACTAATTAGTATTAAAATCCTATTTTCATCATTAATATAATAAATTATTAAATATATATACAAAAAAAATGTTTAAAAAGTGAAATTTATAAAATTATCACTACACTAATTAACTAAATCAATTCAAAGGATAAAGTATCTATGAAATATTATACTTCCTAACCATGTCACTAATTTATATCTTTCATAAACTAATTAGTAATAAAATCTTATCTTCATCATTATTATAATATATTATTAAATATACATAAAAAACAAATACCTTTACAAATATTTCTCTATTTAAATCTTACACAATCATCAATTGCATAATAATTAACAACTATGAAATCATTTTAAATTCTTGGTTGTTATAACATTTAAATTCATTAAAATTCATTTCTTATAAATATAATTGAAAGATCTTAATTACATTTAAATAATTTATAACATGTCAAATTAAATAAATGATGACATACCAAAAGTCTTTATCCATGGATCCACCACTTCCACAAAATTTAATATAAATATCAATATCAATATCAATATCAATATGCAAAAACAAACTCACTCACTCACATTTACAATCTACAATAATATAAAGCTAAAATTGATGCAAAATTAATGTTTCTTAACAAATTCAATAATTTCTTCTTCTAACCTTCTTTCTTGAAATTGAACATCTCGATTTATACAGTTGTCTTGTATATCTTGAAAAAAAAATTAAATCAACAATAATCAAATGTAAAAATGTTAATATATTAATCAAATGTTAATTGATAGTAAAAAAAATAATCATTAATATTATCAAATTGTGTTATTGTCTCTTAATTTGACATTATAAATTTCAATTTCTTCATTTTTGTTGAGTGTCTAAGTATGAAACTTATTTAAAAAAAATATTATTTAAAAAATATTATTTACAAATGAACAAGACTTTAAAAAATGAACAAAGCTTTTAACATAAAAAACTTCTATTTGTACCTCAATTTGTAATCAATGTGAAATTCTAATGATAAAAATTAATATCATTAAATTAATATAATATATTAAAATATTATTTTCGTGACACTTTAAATAACAATGTTTATAATATTGTTAATAAATATACAACACTTAATATATCATACCGCGCATCGCGTGGGTCATAACCTAGTTTACGTTTAATTTCGATCAATTACTATAGAATTAAAATTCTCAATCAAATAATTGATTTTTTTATATTAAATATATAATTAATATGTATGATTACCTATTTTATTTTTTTCTTTTGACCATAGATGTACCCTATTACCAGGGTAATCTTATTCGGAGATTAATCATAGTTAAGACTCATCACCCCTTCCTAAGGTAGCGTTTGGTAGATACTTCAGAACAGAACGAGACATATAGGTTCTATTCTATGTTTGGTTGTAGTTTATGTTGAGTCTCAAAAATATCATAAAAGAAAATATGATGTTTAAGACAACTCAATTCCCAAGTTTAATGCTTAACAAATTTGAGTTAAAATATTTATCATAGATACATATATGCTTTAATGATTTATCTATGATTTCAGCAAGAGTCACTATGAGCCTACATAGAAAGACTGAGTGTTGAAGCTGTCTGAAGAAGCAGAACTCGTCTGAAGAGTTGAAGTTGTCTGAAGTAGCTCAACCCGTCTGAAGTATCAGTGTCGTCTGAAGTCTCACTTATGACGTGGCACTCTCTGCTGAAACTTGTGAAGACTTTTCTGAACCTCTGTTTGCACGTACCTTTTCAAACACGATTATGGCAAGGAATCACAGAGACCTTTCCTGTGATTTGAATTTCATACACCACTGAGGAAATCTCTGCAACGCAGCCTCTGCAACAACATTTGTAGCAGCCTTATGCAAAAGAAACCTTGTATCGTGTCAGAGATATCAGAGCTCTCAGAAGCATGTCTCACAACGGATTAAATAGCATTTAATGCTATCTCTAAACGGTGGTATTTCAACGGATTAAAGTTTTGGGTATAAATACCCTCTATGAAGACCATCAAAGAGAAGACGGAAAAGAGAAAGAAAGAAAATCAATATACAAGAAAGCCAAGAGAAACATCACGCTGCAAGTTTTTACTCCGTAAAACTCTCTGATAGAATTCTTTGTACAGATTTGAATATCCTGAGTATACCTCAGTTTTTATTGTACATTGTATTGGTTTGAGCTTCAAAATTGGATAGTTTAAAAGCTTAAACTCCTTTCTTTGTAAACCTTGGTAGAGCCTGAAGAGGCTTGACAGAAAAGAATACTTGTGGTAGAGCCTGAAGAGACTTGACAGAAAAGAATACTTGTGGTAGCGCCTGAAGAGGCTTGACAGAAAAGAATACTTGTGGTAGAGCCTGAAGAGGCTTGACAGAAAAGAATACTTGTTTGTGTCTGGAGAGACTGTACTCGTTGTGTCTGGAGAGACTGTACTCGTTGTGTCTGGAGAGACTGTACTCACATTCAAGCTTGTAATCTGAATATTCTATAGTGGAAATCCAGTGGTTGTTGCCATTGGGACTGGACGTAGCTCACAGTGGTAATGAGTGAACCATGATAAATTTCTTGGCTAAGTTTTCTTACCCTTATCTCTTGTCAATTCTTTTTATACTAATCAAGGGGTTAGAGTAATTAATCTGATATGTTATAAAGGCATAAACATTGTTTCAAATCAGTATTTTTATACCGTCTGAAAACTTCAGACAGTCCGTTAAGAGTCTGTCTGAAATCGTGTCTTTAACACCTGTTTGCGAAAAGCTTTCAAAAATATTCAGAAAACACTATTCAACCCCCCCTTTTTAGTGTTTCCCTGTGTTCCTATAGTTGGTATCAGAGCTCTACTCACGGTTTGAAGCACCTAACAAGTGACTGAGGACTGAAAGATCCAAATGGAAGCTTCTAACAGCAACAGGCAATACATCACCGAAGGAGCCTCTATCACAAGACCCCCAGCATTCAATGGAGTGGATACCACTACTGGAGAGATCGTATGAAGTTGTTCATTGAGAGCAACAACATTGATGTTTGGGATGTGGTCACTGATGGAGACTATGTGCCTATGCAAAATGGTCTGCCTATACCTAGACTGAATGGACCTTGGAGCAGAAGACTAGAGTCCAGATGAACGCTAAAGCTAAACTCTATCTGATATGTTCCTTGAATAAATCAGAATATGAGAAGGTCCATGGATGCACTTCTGCCAAGGAGATTTGGGATACTCTTGCAGCAGCCCATGAAGGGACTGAAACTGTCAAGCAATCCAAAATCAGCATGCTTATACATTAGTATGAGATGTTTAAGATGGAAGAAGAACTGAACTATTGACCAAATGTTTGGGAGGTTTCAGACCATAACCAATGGACTCAGGTCTTTAGGAAGAACCTATGAATCTGGAGACAACAACAGAAAGATTCTAAGGAGTCTACCTAAGTCCTGGAGACCCAAAGTCACTGCCATTCAAGAGGCAAAAGATCTGAACTCTCTAAGAATGGAAGAACTGTTGGATCTCTCAAAGTCCATGAACTTGAGCTTGGAGAAGATGACAACAAGAAGAAGTCTCTGGCTCTGAACTCCAAAGTCAAACAGTCTAGGCATAACAGCATGAAGGCTATGCAAGCTGAGGACAGTTCAGAAGCAGATGAAGATTCTGAAGACAGCTCAGAAGATGAAGATGACCTTGCTCTTTTAAGCAGAAAGATCAAGAGAATGTTGCAGAACAGAGGAAAGTTCAGAAAGAACCAACCGTCATCATCCAAATCAGGTAAGACAGGTAAAGAGTCTAACTCTGATAAAATTATTTGCTTTGAATGCAAGCAACCAGGACATGTGAAGACTGATTGCCCAAGACTTAAGAAAAACAACTTCAAGAAGAAAAAGTTTTTCAAAGAGAAGAAAGGTCTCATGGCAACATGGGAAGACCTTGATGAATCAACCTCAGAAGAAGAAGAAGACACTTCAGAAGAGGCAAATCTGTGTCTCATGGCTAGTCTACCATCTTCAGACAGCTCTGAAGCTGAGGTATTTCCTCTTACTCTACAAGAGATGTATGATGATCTGGTGGAAAGTTCACAAGAACTTTTCCAAGAGTATAAGAATCTATCCAAAGCCCACACAGAACTGTGTAACAATATGAGGCACTTGAGATAGAACACATTATGCTCAAAGAAAAAGTTCTTGAGACTAAAAACTGCAGTTCACAAGCTATGTCTGAAGAAAATGAGAAACTTCAGGAGCAGATTGTGGGACTGACAAAAGATCTGGCCAAATTTGTCAAAGGAACTAAAAATCTGAATATAATGCTTGAAAATCAAAGCATTCCCTTGACAAAACTGGACTAGGCTTTTGTGATCATAACTTGTCTGAACCTCCTACTGTCTTAATTTTTCTGAAAAAAAGGTTACTGGGTGTTCTCACTGTGGTAAGCCTGGACACAATATGGCTCAGCGCAAACACAAGAGAAAGACAAGGTCTAAAGCTAACAGAAAAGGACCCAAAAGAATATGGGTACCTAAAAACTTAATTATTCCTGTTGCAGATGTGTTTAACAGGACAAAAGAGACCCCACAAATGGTACCTGGACAGTGGGTGCTCACGACACATGACAGGAGAAAGGTCTTTGTTCCAAAACCTTAGACCTAGAGCTGGTGGGAATGGTCACCTTTGGTGGAAATCAGCAAGGGAAGATCATTGGAATAGGGACTGTAGGTATATCTTCTTCATCCCTTATTAAAAATGTACTCCTTGTGGAAGGACTACAACACAATTTACTGAGCATAAGTCAATTATGTGACAGTGGTTATGTGGTATCCTTTACTAAGGAAGGATGCATAGTCAAAGACTCCTATGAGCAAATCCTCTTTACTGCTAAGAGACACAGCAATGTGTACAAAATTGATCTAGAGGATCTAGCAAGTCAAAATGTAAAGTGTTTTATTTTTGTTGAAGATGAAAAACAGATTTGGCATCAAAGACTTGGGCATGCCAGCTTGAGATTAATCTCAAAATTAGCAAAACACAATCTTGTTAAAGGATTGCCCAAGCTTTCATACAAATCTGACATTTTATGTGAAAGCTGTCTAAAAGGGAAACAAACAAGACACTCTTTTAAGAGTAAAGATGTTGTTTCAACTAGCAGACCACTAGAACTTTTACACATTGACTTGTTTGGTCCTATTAGAACAGAAAGTCTTAGTGGTAAGAAATATGGTTTGGTCATTGTTGATGACTATTCTAGATTTACTTGGGTGTTATTTCTAAGAAGCAAGGATGAGACTTTTAGGAATTTCACAGTATTCTGCAAGAAGGTACAGAATGAGAAAGGATTCTGTATTTCTGCTATCAGAAGTGATCATGGTGGAGAGTTTGAGAATGCAAACTTTCAAATGTTCTGTGATGAGAATGGGATCTCACACAATTTCTCTGTGGCTAGAACACCTCAACAGAATGGGGTTGTTGAGAGAAAGAACAGAAGTTTGCAAGAGATGGCAAGGACCATGCTCAACTCATGCAGCTTACCAAGAACCTTCTAGGCAGAAGCTGTTAGCACAACATGTTACCTTCAAAACAGAATATTGATAAGACCAATTCTGAAAAAGACTATCTATGAACTGTGGAAAGGAAGAAAACCAAATATATCATATTTCCACACCTTTGGATGTGAATGTTTTATACTCAACACCAAGGATGATCTTGGAAAATTTGATGCAAAGTCTGATAAAGGATTTTCATTGGATATTCTGAAACATCTAAAGCCTATAGAGTGTATAACTCTAGAACTTTAACTGTTGAAGAAACTATTCATGTTAAATTCAATGATAACAAAGAGACTGATAGGGAACTATCAGATCTAGAGGATGATTTTGCAGGAATGGAGCTGAATGACCACAACAGCTCGAAGGATGAGCAGCTGTCTGAAGTACCTACTGTTACTAAACCTCTTCAGACAAATGTTGAGCCTCAAACAGAACAAACAGATGTAATACCTCTTCAGAAACCTGACTGGAAATACAAATCACATCATCCTAAAGAGCAAATCATTAGCAGCACTTCAGAAGGAGTTAAGACAAGATCAAAATTCAAGATTCTGAATACTATTGCTCTCCTATCTGAAATAGAGCCAAGGAACATTGATGAAGCTCTGCATGATGAAGGGTGGATCCTAGCCATGCAAGAAGAGCTGAATCAGTTTGCTAGGAGTGATGTCTGGACCCTTGTTCCTAAACCCCATGGAAAAACTATTATTGGAACCAAATGGGTGTTCAGAAACAAGCTGTCTGAAGAAGGCAAGGTAGTCAGAAACAAGGCAAGATTAGTTGCTCAAGGATACAACCAGCAAGAAGGTATTGATTTCACTGAAACCTTTGCCCCAATGGCCAGGTTAGAAGCAATTAGAATTCTTTTATCCTATGCTGTAAATAATGGCATCAAACTATATCAAATGGATGTTAAAAGTGCCTTCCTCAATGGTCTCATTGAAGAAGAAGTCTTTGTTAGACAACCCCCTGGTTTTGAAGATATTGCTTTTCCTGAACATGTTTTCAAACTCAAAAAGGCTCTCTATGGTCTGAAACAAGCCCCAAGAGCTTGGTATGACGGGTTGAGCAGTTTTCTAATCTCAAATGGTTTTGAAAGAGGAAAAGTGGATACAACTCTTTTTAGAAAACAGTCAAACAAAGATCTTATACTTGTTCAGATATATGTTGATGACATTATCTTTGGTTCAACTAACTCTTCATTATGCAAGGAGTTTTCAGAGTTAATGCAATCAGAATTTGAAATGAGTTTAATGGGTGAACTAAAATTTTTCTTAGGACTTCAGATTAAGCAAGATTTTGATTGTATATGGATTCATCAAGAAAAATATACAAAGGAAATGCTTAAGAAGTTTAACTTTTATGATTGCAAACCCATGCCAACTCCAATGCATCCCTCTGCATCTTTAAATAAAGATGAGAAGGAAGAACCAGTGAATCAGACTTCGTATAGAGGAATGATTGGATCATTACTATATCTAACAGCAAGCAGACCTGACATAATGTTCAGTGTATGTCTGTGTGCTAGATTTCAATCTGATCCAAGGAGTACTCACTACAAAGCTGTAAAAAGAATTTTCAGATATCTTAAAGGTACTACTAATCTTGGTCTGTGCTATAAGAAAAGTAAGGACTGCAGGTTAATAGGTTATTGTGATGCTGATTTTGCTGGAGATAGAATTGAAAGAAAAAACACTAGTGGTGGATGTCATTTCTTTGGAGAAAATATGATTAGCTGGTCAAGTAAAAGGCAAAGCACAATTGCCTTATCAACAGCTGAAGCAGAATACATCTCAGCAGCCAGTTGTTGCTCACAACTGTTATGGGTGAAGTATCAGTTAGAAGATTTTAACATTACTATATCTGCTATACCTGTTCTGTGTGATAATACAAGTGCTATCAATTTGTCTAAAAATCCCATTCAACATTCTAGGGCTAAACATATAGAAATAAAACATCATTTCATTAGAGACTATGTTCAGAAAGGTGTTTTTGATATTCAGTTTATTGATACAGAGCATCAATGGGCTGATATATTCACAAAACCTCTTACTGAAGATAGATTTAAGTTCATTAGAAATAATCTGAACATACATGCTTTTTAAGTGTGTGTGATCTGATTGTATCTGAAATTTCAGCCCGTCTGAAATTTTGGGTCGTCTGAAATTTTGGGGTGTCTGAAATCTGTCACTTGTCTGAAGTAAACAAATGACGTGGCTTTATGAGACGGTTTAATTCCATTTACTTTGTCTTTTCCACTTCGCACGTTCTCCTATGTCTGCGCACCCAGTAAATGTCATCATTGCTTTATGGATCTTTAAATACGGAAGCTAGTGGGTCACAGAACTTCACTCTTCACGAATCAGTAGTCATCCCTTGAGAATCCTTCTTCTACAAGAAATTTTTTTCTCTCAAGCTCTTCAGAAAAACTCTCCAATGGCCCCTAAGAAATCTGCTGGAAGCAATATCGTGAAAACTAAGGGCGTAGCTCTGGAGGATCTTCAATCTCTGGGAATGGACTTGTTTGCTGAGTTCGATGCAGCTGGGTGGACTCAGTATTTCAATCACAACTTGACACAGTGGCATGAGCAAAGTGTGCTGGATTTCTGGGCTACTGCCAGAGGAATACCCAATCCTCAGGGTATCTACACCAACATCAAGGCCACAGTACGTGGTATTCCTGTCTTCGTTGATGAAGATATCATTGCTCACATCTGTGAAGTCAGAACTGAAGGAGCTGTATTCACTCCTGGCTGGGAAGCAAGAAATGGAGGACAGAAGCAGTTCACTGAGTTTCTGTACGACACCTCTGAACCAGTAAGCTTGGATGCAAAGCATATGTCAGACAAAGCTAGGGTTTTGCATGCCATCTTAGGATGCTCTATAATCCCTAAAAATGGAAGCAGAAACCATGTTTCTGAGTTGGAAAGATTTTGTCTGATTCACCTACTGCAGAAGAAGAAGGTGAACCTCCCCAACATCATAATGTACCACATGCAGAAGCGTCTCAGAGACTCTGCTGGGAGCTTCCCTCACAATACCATCATCACCAAAATCTTGCTGCATTTCAAAGTTCCCATTGAAAGGCTTTTTGATCGCCTTTCACAACCTATGTTTGGTGAATCAAACCTCAAGAGCATGGGAGTAAAGCTGACTCCAAGACCTCCCTCTCCGACCTTGAAGGAGAGCCTTCTTCTTGAGAAAGCTGCAAGAAGGCAGACAACAATGGAGGTTCTTGAGAATGAACTCAGAGGAGACATAAGAAAGCATGAGTTCAATCCATCACAACCCTCTCCTCAGGCAAAATTGAAGAAGCTGCCTGTAAGGAGTGCTGCTAAGGTAGCATCTGCCTCTGGGCAAAGTCAGGTGTCTGAACCTGTTCAGAAGGCATCACAAAGGCCATCTGAAATTGTGGGTCAGATGTCTGAACCTGTACAGACCCCACAACCTTCTTCTGAGATGGCGGGACAAGACTCAAGAGACAGAGGAAACTGATGTAGTCATAGCTGAGCCCTTGGCTGCGTGCCCATCTGATCCTGAACTCATTCAGGTGGCAGCTTTGGCTACTGCTTTGGAGCAGGAGGAACTGGAGAAGAAAGCAGAACAAGAAAAGACAGACAGAGCTATTGCTATTGCTTCAAAACTGGCCTATGTTGAAGATGATAGGCAAGCAACCATAGCTGAGGGAGCAAAGAAAAGGAAGAGGTCAAGTGCACCTCAGAGAAGGAGAACCAAAGGCAAGCTACTTCAGACTGCACCTGAACCTAGGGTGACTAGAAGTATTGCCTCTCAGCTGACAGCAAAAGATGAAGCTGAGAAGTATCAAAACTTTGTTAAAGCTCAACAATACTTCAAAAGGAGAAGGGAAGAAAAACAAGCACAAAGGGAGAAGGAAGAAGCAAAGGCAAAAGAATCTGAGGTAACCAAGCCTCCCTACAAGAGAATTAAAGTAAGATTTGATAATGTAACTCCTTCACCACCCTCCTCACCAGAAAAACAAACACCTCTTCAACCCTCACAACCTTCACCATCACCTTCACCAAAAACCCTATCTCCTATAAACCAACCATCTTCACCTCTATCACACCCATCACCACCTCCACAAACAGAAAACCAACCCTCTGAATCCTCCAAACCCTCTGAACCTACCTCACCACAACCTTCAGAGAATCAACTCTCTGAGCCCACATTACCTTCCCCACAAATTCATGACCTTGCTCTAATACCACTCATACCTTCATCACCTCCACCTCCTACACCTTCTCTGGAAAAAGAGCACTCTGTTGAAGAAGAGCAAGTGCTTGCTGATCCCTGCTCACTGCCCAAGTTTAGCACCCTGTCTGAAGAGCTACAGTATTTCAGATCAGCACCTGCTGTATCCTTGCATCCTGGCTTAATCAGGAAAACTGCTGCTAAAGTAAGGAATCAATACAGTGCTTCTTCAGGTGGATTAGACAAGATCAGGAAGGGTGTCCCTCCTGCACATATTTGGGCTCCCATCAATCCATTCTCAAATGATTCCCTGAGGCTGTCTAATGATGAATGGAGCTTTGTGAGGCAGCTGAACACTGAGTCTGAGTTGTTTCAGAGGGATCTGCACAAGGGAGTTGGGATGAGAGGCTACAGGCCCCCTAAAACCTGTTCAATCAGGCAAACCACCACAATCTTGGTGAAACCTGATAGAATAGTTCCTAGGTATCCCTTACTGGAAGAGAAATTCAAGGAAGCTAAAAACTATTCAAAGAAAAACTCACCTATGTCTGAAGTGATGAGTCCATCAGAGTGGGACTCTTTGCCAGAATTCATCACAAATCTAGGAGGAGGCCTGGATCATCTACTTCAAGATTGGATGTGGTCCTCTTACTGGAAGATCAGAGAAGATGCTGGATCTTCTTCTGGATCAACTGGTCCTGATGTTGATTCTGGTGTTGGAATTGGAAAGGCAACCAATGTCAAATATCATTATATGAGAGATCACTTTCCCCCACCTGCTGACTCTTTCAATGAAGATTGGGTTCTGTTGAAACCTATTGGCACCTTCTTCTGCCCTGTGTTCAACCCATCTGACTACAGCTTACAGCCAGGATTTGGACTGCTTAGATTTGTTTGCCCCTACATCCAGCTCATCTTTTATGAATCTGAGCAAGACTTGGCTGGGGAAAATCTAAAGTTGAAGTCCAAAGTGCAGAAACTTGAAAAGAAGTGTGCTGCTCAAGAACAAAAGACTAAGCATCTGATTGCTCAACAAGAACAGATTCTTCAAGAACAGCAGCTTATCAGATCTGGTCAGCAAGACTTAAAACCTCAGTGGAAGCTGCAATAACAAAGGCCAAGGACGACTTGATTTCCTTTCTCACTGAGGCCTTGCTGAAGAAGAAAGATTAGACTGTTCATCTCAGCCATTGTCTTTTGTTTATGCTTATGACAAGTGTCTGCTTGTTTGTTTTTTTTCTTTATTTGAACATTCCCATCTATATACAATCAGTGGTTTTTCTCATCCTTTTATGAGTGCATTGTTATCATTATGCTATATGATTTTATTGCTTTGTTCCTGTTTAGCTCTGCTATTCCCTTTTGATTGATGACAAAAGGGGGAGTATTAAAATCTAACAAAATCTGAATCTGAAGAAATTACAGGACTCAGGGGGAGTATATAAGAAATTGATTTTTGATCAAATCAGTTTAAGAGATCACAATCTGAGGGGGAGCTATCTATACTTTTATCTTTAAAACTCCTTTCAGATTTATGTATTTTAAACAAATTTGTCATCATTAAAAAGGGGGAGAATGTTGAGTCTCAAAAATATCATAAAAGAAAATATGATGTTTAAGACAACTCAATTCCCAAGTTTTAATGCTTAACAAATTTGAGTTAAAATATTTATCATAGATACATATATGCTTTAATGATTTATCTATGATTTCAGCAAGAGTCACTATGAGCCTACATAGAAAGACTGAGTGTTGAAGCTGTCTGAAGAAGCAGAACTCGTCTGAAGAGTTGAAGTTGTCTGAAGTAGCTCAACCCGTCTGAAGTATCAGTGCCGTCTGAAGTCTCACTTATGACGTGGCACTCTCTGCTGAAGCTTGTGAAGACTTTTCTGAACCTCTGTTGCACGTACCTTTTCAAACACGATTATGGCAAGGATCACAGAGACCTTTCCTGGTGATTTTGAATTTCATACACCACTGAGGAAATCTCTGCAACGCAGCCTCTGCAACAACATTTGTAGCAGCCTTAATGCAAAAAGAAACCTTGTATCGTGTCAGAGATATCAGAGCTCTCAGAAGCATGTCTCACAACGGATTAAATAGCATTTAATGCTATCTCTAAACGGTGGTATTTCAACGGATTAAAGTTTGGGTATAAATACCCCTCTATGAAGACCATCAAAGAGAAGACGGAAAAGAGAAAGAAAGAAAATCAATATACAAGAAAGCCAAGAGAAACATCACGCTGCAAGTTTTTACTCCGTAAAAACTCTCTGATAGAATTCTTTGTACACATTTGAATATCCTGAGTATACCTCAGTTTTTATTGTACATTGTATTGGTTTGAGCTTCAAAATTGGATAGTTTAAAAGCTTAAACTCCTTTCTTTGTAAACCTTGGTAGAGCCTGAAGAGGCTTGACAGAAAAGAATACTTGTGGTAGAGCCTGAAGAGACTTGACAGAAAAGAATACTTGTGGTAGAGCCTGAAGAGGCTTGACAGAAAAGAATACTTGTGGTAGAGCCTGAAGAGGCTTGACAGAAAAGAATACTTGTGGTAGAGCCTGAAGAGGCTTGACAGAAAAGAATACTTGTGGTAGAGCCTGAAGAGGCTTGACAGAAAAGAATACTTGTTTGTGTCTGGAGAGACTGTACTCGTTGTGTCTGGAGAGACTGTACTCACATTCAAGCTTGTAATCTGAATATTCATATAGTGGAAATCCAGTGGTTGTTTGCCATTGGGACTGGACGTAGCTCACAGTGGTAGTGAGTGAACCAGGATAAATTTCTTGGCTAAGTTTTCTTACCCTTATCTCTTGTCAATTCTTTTTATACTAATCAAGGGGTTAGAGTAATTAATCTGATATGTTATAAAGGCATAAAACATTGTTTCAAATCAGTATTTTTATACCGTCTGAAAACTTCAGACAATCCGTTAAGAGTTTGTCTGAAATCGTGTCTTTAACACCTGTTTGCGAAAAGCTTTCAAAAATATTCAGAAACACTATTCAACCCCCCCTTTTAGTGTTTCCCTGTGTTCCTACAGTTTAAAAGTAGAACAGAACATGACATATCGTTGAACGAGTGGAACACTTTGGTTCTATAAAAAATGTGGAACCAAACAGAACAGAACATTTCATTATTAATTTTTTCTACCACTGAGACTCTCTAACCTTCTTCCCAAAATTCTTATTCCCCCCATTGTCACCTAACACATTTTACCGCCACCAATCCACAATTGTCACTTGACACCCTACATCGCCACCGCTGTCACCGCCACCATTGCAATTGCCACTACCATCGCCGCCGCCACCTAACCATTGTCGCCTAACACTCTACACTGTCATCGCTGTTGACACCACCATTGGAACTGCCACCGCCACCACCTTTGTCGTCGCCGCCACCACCTAACACATTTTACCATCACCATTGTCGTTCGACACCCCACACCATCGCCGTCGTCACCACCACCATCGCCGTTGCCGCCATCGCAACCGCCACCACTGCAATTGTCATCGCCATCACCGCCACCACCATCTTTTACGCCCCACCACTACCACCTAACACATTTTACCTCCATCATTGTCGCTTGACACCCTACACCACCACAGTCGTTGCCACTGCCACCGGTCGCTGCCACCACTGTCACCGTCACTGTCGTTGCTGCCCTACACCTGTGCTACCATCATCCAACATCTCATATTAAATTTTTCAATACATAGTTAAATAATAAATAGGATAAGGATATATATGTAATTGAACACATATCATCCTGTTCTTTTATGTAGTTACCAAACATAACACATAAAATCTGCTCTGTTCTGTTCCGTTCTATTTTGTCCTATTTTATTCATCTACCATACGTTTGTTCTTCATTAATGTTTAACTTTTTTAATTTCCCATATATTGATTAATGTGAATAATTAATGAAGTTTTAGCCTCATGTTAACTAAACCAATGAAAATTTACTTTTTGAGTCTTCCACCATATATGTAACAATTAATGTTCCTAAAATATAGTGACCTTTAAATAGAGGTATATCTGGAATGCTATAAATTTTTTTAAAAGACCAATACATTAACTAACTTTTCTTAAACGGTGTGAAACTGTTGAAAGAGTTTTATAATAAGGGATGGAAGGACTACTTATCTTCATTAAAATTATTACATTATGCCATTTAGTACTCTACACGTAATCATAATGTTAATTATTTTCATATTTATGTAAATTTAATTTTATAATTTGTTTGAATTTAAAATTAAATTTTTTTATTTGATTAAATATGTTAATTTTAAAGCACAAGATCATGTAATTATAATATATTAAGTTTTAATTATAAATTTCAAATTAGTTGATTGAATTCTTAATAAATTTTGAATATTCTAAATTTATTTAATGAATGTAATATTAAATAATTTAATACACTATATTTGAAAACTATAATCAAGACTACCAAAAAAGATTGTTATTTTAAATTAATTTATATTAAATAAATTACAATTAATTTTCAATTAATCTATATTTTATCATGATATATATTTATTCCGTGACACTTACTACAAGTTAAATATTTGGTTACACACTTACACTCCTATCAATTTCAAGAGGAAATTAGAGAACGTTTTCTCTACTCTGTAATCTGTACCACATACAACCTATCATGTTCGGGAGAGACTTCAATAAAATTGACGTAAAGTTTTTTTTTTTTTCGAAAAAATTGACGTAAAATTGACCTATAAAATAAATCCAAAGGAAGTTTTGCCATGGATTTTATTTGGATACATTAGAATTGTCTCCCTATACCTTTAAGTTCCAATAAACGAGGCGGATTACATATTTATAAGGGTGTAACCAGGTTGGGTTGGTTCGGATTTGGGGTAATATCAGGTCCGAACCGATAGAATGATATGGTGCGTTGGGTTTGTTCGGGTTTTGATTACTTGGGCGAGTAACCCGACCCGAACAACCCGAATATTTTCGGGTTGGGTTGAGTCATTGGGTCATGAACATTTTTTTATTTAAAAAAAATGTGAAAGATGAAATTAAATTAAATTAAAATATAAAATGAAAAAAAAGAAAAGAAATAGGGAAAAATATAATGAGAGGAACAAATGAAATAAGATTTGGGGAACTACCACTGCTTGTGTTGCCGTTGCGCCTATTTTTGTTCTCTACGGGTAGGAAAATGAAATAAGATTAAAGCTTTTTTTTATAGTTTGGTTTGGGTTGAGTTTATCGAATTACAAACTCGAGACCCGAACCGAACCATATCGGATTCGAAAGAAAATATCCAAACCGAACCAAATACCTGAACCAAATCGCTAGATATCATTCGAGATTGGTTGGGTCTATCGGGTTCGCGGGTTGGGTTCGAGCGCTTGCACCCTTACATATTTCAGTTCACTTTGTTTGGCGGGTCAACCCCGCTCTATCCCATTTTTAGCAGATTGGTCCATTTTCAATATGAATTATAGCAAACTGCAAGCCTTATGTACTGTACAAAAGCAATGATCACGCGGATGAAATTGCATGGCAACACGAAGCATTCGACAAACAGCACCAATATTGGTGTAATATAGCAACAGGGAAACAACAGCAATAATGAAGAAAAGTCATAGGCAGGGGCAATATCAGCAGACAAATTGGATTAGATCATTGATAATTATTCAGTTTCTTAATCAAAATTATAATTCCTATATAGCCATTAAATCCTTGAAACATTAAGAAAACACAATCTGTTGCTAAAACGATCGAACATGAACATGAATTAACATGGGAAATTAATAACTACATTATCGTTTGGCCTGCTGCCTTATTACAATTAACAACGGAAAGGAATACAATACAAAGAAAGATACATAGAAAACACAAACAAATAAACTGAAAAACACATGAAAGCTACCACATTTTCTTCATTGAGAATTGGAATTTGGACAAGGAGGAGTTGCTATATCGGTAATCCCTTCTAACATCAACACCACACTCTTCATGGTTGGTCGAAGAACAGGTTCATCTTGGATACACCAGAGTGCCACCTTAACCATATTTTCCAGGACATTATTATCCACAACTTCCCAACGAATAAGCTTTTTTAACTCTCTGTCAACAAAGCACTGATAGGCCCAACCGGAGAGCAGAACTTCCTCAGGCTCCAACACATTAACTTCAATGTTTCTTCTGCAACATAAAGTTTCCAATAGCACTATTCCATAGCTATAAACATCTGCCTTCACTGATATTGGGATGTTCTTGTTCCATTCCGGAGCCATGTACCCTCTTGTCCCTCTAACCCCTGTGAATGTTCTGGTTTGATCTGGCATCAGAAGTTTTGCAAGCCCAAAATCAGATATCTTTGCAGTCCAAAACTCATCCATCAAAATGTTTTGAGGCTTTAGGTCACAATGAATGATTGGTGCCTCACACCCTTCATGGAGATAGAGGATCCCTCTTGCAATTTCCAGTGCTATTCTCGCTCTTTCATCCCAATCTGGCCGTCTTTGATCCCCAAAGAGAAGATTTCCAAGGGAACCATTGCTCATGTATTCATAAACCAAAAGCCTTTTTGAACCCTCTGCACAAAAACCCAGCAACCTAACTAGGTTCCTGTGGTGGGTTTTCCCAATGGCTCGCACTTCTGCTTGAAACTCCCTTTCCCCTTCTTCCACTAACTTCTCTAGTCTCTTCACTGCAATCAACCTCCTACCTTTGTATAAAGCCCCTTTGTAAACTGCTCCAAATGAACCCTTACCCAACTCTTGTCTAAAGTTATTTGTAGCTCTTTTCAGCTCATTGTATGAAAACCTTCTCAAAGTCACCTCTTCATTCAGCCCCAAGTTCCCAGTCTCTGTGAGTCTTTTGTACCTCAATACTGCATCTTGTACATGTAATGGCTGGAGATTGCAATGGTTGAACATAAAAGCAAAGTAAACACAGATGTAACAACAATAATCTGCACTATTGCTTTGTTACTTGTACTCTTGATGGGAGGTGGTTGTGCATGAACATGTGTTTCATTGGACTTCCAGATTTTGAGGCTGTTGTTTCCCACCTTTAAGAATGCCGTGGTATTCTCCTTTTGACATATCTCAAAGGCAGCCCTTGTTTCTTGCAGGTTCCTCCCGATACACCATTATATTGATATAGTGCAGCCCAACAGTTGCAATCAGCCAAACATGAAGAGGAGCATTCTTCTTCCTGTGACATTTCAGCCTTAAAATAAGGATGATCCTCCCATATAATATTGTTCATGGAGGCCATGTTATAAAAGGCTGCACTGTCTTTCTCACTTCTACACTCTACTTTTGAAGAGTTCCTTTTGCAACCAAGAGTCTCTTGATTTGCATCTATGAAGTCAAAACCCTTAAGACAATTGCAAACTGGCTGGTCGTCATTGAATGTGCAGTAGCTATTGAAGCCACAAAAACCCTTTACTTCACATGTACCCTCCTTCGGCCACTTTTCAATTTTATTGTCACTGCCATTAACATGAGCATTCAGCTGAAAAACCCCATCAAAATCCAGGGTTGCACGATATATAGTGGTCTGGTTCCCATTGTTAATGGAAGATGAATCAGTAATAAGACTATCAACTTCCAAATTACTGGTATTCATGATCTGCAGTAGACCCGTTTTGTTGAGGTAAAGATGATTCTTGGAACCAGCATCAACTTGAGTATCAGAGCTCCAGTAAGCATCCCTTCTTGTGTCAGTTGTGTTTGCTGGATACAAAACAAGATTCCCATCATCCTGCATCTTGAGACGAAATCGTCCAGTTGAGCGGTTAATATCTGATAAACTAGAGAATAGTTGGCCTCCACAAGGTAGAGATTGATCCCCTAAGATAGTATCAGTTGGGTAATCAAAACTCTGCCATATGATGCTGGAATTATTGCTGTATAGTACAAAGTTCCCATCATCAAGCATGGAGGCAAAGGAAGCTGTTGCACCACCAGCATTAGCAATAAGAACCTTCTCTGGTCCTTGCTCTGTAATTAGTATTAGCTTTCCATCCTTGGTAAGTTGTAGTTTTGCATTGGAGGTGACTGGAGGGTCATCCCGGAATGCAGTCCATACCACTGTCTGACTCTTCTTGCCAACCAACCAAATTCCAACGACAAAGCCACTGCCTTGCTGATAAAAGCCAAATGCAAAGAGGCCAGAAGAGGAAAGCCAAGGAGTACTACTGGGTGAAAGTGAAAAACCAAGTGCTATCTGCTTTGGTTGTGTTTCAGCTCTTGTTCCTGTTATTAATAAAGAAATGAACAGCAGGAAGGTGATAGTTGCTGCAGCAATAGCATCCATAACTATGAACTGAACTATTGGGGTCTTGAGACTAAAGAGAAGCAAAGTTGCTGTTTGCTAATATTCTCACTGCCTTGCATGATTTAAATTAAGGGAAATGAACTCAAAAGACTTACTTTTCTTGGTCAATGTCTAAAATCATTGTCACGCGAATGAAAAATTAGCAATGCTAGACTTTTCCCGTCAAGTCTTCCTTGGAGTTATTATCCTACCCCAGAAAGACAAATCTTCCAATAAGATAGAATTCATCCTGCCCTACCAAATTTGATAGAATCCATGTCAATTAATAAATGATGAGTTAGAAAGTATGGCTACCAATGTGTTGTTAGTATTTATTTTTTTTGTTATTCCTAGTTTATGTTTTTGTTTTTTTTTTGGTTAATAGTTTATGTTATTTAACAGAGATTATGCCATACGGTTTGAGTAGATATGTATCACAGCAGGAAAGAAACACTCATATAAGAAGAAAATATAAAGTTTCTGATACAATTCATCACAAGCAAGAACAACCTATAAGATAAAAATGAAACCACAGTAGTAGCGCACACACTAAATACATGGGTACAAAGGCAAATCAAAATCATACATGTAACATAAACTATTTAACCAAGCAAGCTGCAGGAGAGGGAGGAACTGGAACATCTTTCAATCCTTCCAACATCAAGATGACATTCTTCATTGAAGGACGAAGAGATGGGTTGTCTTGCACACACCACAACCCCACCTTCACCATTCTTTCCAATATCTTCCAATCTACACCTTCTTCATCATGTTCATGTGTAACAAGCTTATTCAACTGCCCTGCTGCAAAGCACAGATATACCCAACTGGAAAGGAGTATCTCCTCAGCTGAGGAAACATCTATCTCTATACTGCTTCTGCGACATACAATCTCCAATAATACCTTGCCAAAACTGTAAGTGTCAGCTTTCACAGATATTGATGCATCCTTGTGCCATTCAGGTGCCAAGTACCTGCTTGTCCCATCATCCCCATTTTGCATTCTTGAATACTCCGGCTTTAATAGCCTTGCCCATCCAAAATCAGAGATCTTAGCAGTCCATGCTTCATCCATGAGTATATTTCGAGGCTTTATATTGCAATGGATAATACGGACTTCACACTCTTCATGTAGATACAGGATTCCTCTAGCCACATCCAATGCCATCTTTATTCTCTCTTTCCAAGACAGTTTCATCTCCCTATTAAAGATGAGATTTGCAAGAGACCCATTGCTGACATATTCATATACAAGAAGCTTCCTCGATCCATCTACACAAAAACCAATCAGCTTAACCAAATTCCTATGATGAGTTCTAGCAATGGCAGTAATTTCAGCTCGGAATTCCCTCTCCCCTTCATCAGCCATTTTCTCCAGTCTCTTGACAGCAATGCTTCTGCTACCATCACCAACTGTACCTCTATAAACAGCTCCAAATGATCCTCTGCCTACCTCTTCCGTGAACCCTCCAGTTGATTTTGCAAGTTCATCAAAAGTAAATGAACGCAACGAACATTCTTCAGTAAATCCTAGATTTTCACTTGCAGACAACATTGTATAGCTATAAACTTGACGCCTGTAAGTGAAGAAAATGAACACTGCAAAGACCAAACAGAAGAGCGAAATGCAACCCAATGTGAGGGCTAGAACCATTATCAGACCTGTTTTGTTATCAACAACAACCTTAGGCATGTCGGTGTTGTTTGAAGTTGGGGTTGGAAGAGTGACATTTCCTGAAGGCATCTTTAAGAGGGCCACCACTGTTAATGCATTTTGAGCCATCCTACTGCCATATATAAGGGGAAGCCTATATTTTTTGCAGTTGCCACTCGTGTATAATGCTCCCCCGCAATCACAATCTTCCCTGCAAGATTTGTCACAAGTTTCCTTCTTCATCTGTATAACCGAATATGGTGTATCACCCCAAGACATGTTCTCCAAATGAGTAATATTATACAACATCATCGGGTCTTCACTGCTTTCACAATCGTCTTTGCTGTGGATCTGTAGGCAATCCAGATACACGTTACTTCTGCTTTCAGAGGGGACAAAACCAGGATAACACTCACACGTAGCATTGGAGCAATAACTGTTGAAGCCACAAAACCCGTTGATTTGACATGTATCATTCAGTGCTTGCCACAAAATTTCCATGCGTGAGCTTGAAGAAGAAGAAGTAGTATTGCCCTCAAATTGGTGCTCATACAATCTCAAATTCCCATCTACGTCAAGTGTTGCACGGTAGATTGAAGAAGTTGTGTTCTGTGGCTTCTTTCTGGGCTTAATACTATGATCAAAACATCGACGGTCATCACCATTCTGGCAAAGAGAGCCTTCAACGTCTAGACTGAGCTGTCTGTAATTCGGAGTATAAGTCTGCGTAGCCCAGTAAGCATCTTCCGCATCTCCTGAGCTGCTCATAGGGTAAGCAACAAGGTTTCCATCAGATTGCATGTTGAGATAGAAACGTCCACTCGAATGGTCTGATTTGGACTTACTAGAGACCAGCTTATTATATGCAGTTAAATTCTGACCTCCTAATATGGTGTCCGTTGGGTGATCAAAGCTTTGCCAGATAACACCAGAATGCTCATCACCATAAAGCACAAAGTTGCCAGAATCAAGCATAGATGCTGAAGATGAGTTGGAGTTTTTTTTTTGGTCGAAAAATGAGTCTGAGTCTGAGTCTCTAATGAGACGTGGGTCTTCCTTCCCATTTCGAAGAAGTAGGCCTTGCAAGGTCAAAACCAATGTGGCATTAGAGGAGACTAAGGGGGGACTATCACGGTTAGCAGTCCATACAACAGTGGTTGTGTTTTCACTTTCAGATGGACTTACCAGCCATATCCCAACAGCAAAGCCATGACCTTGTGAGTAAAACCCAAAAGCAAAATGGCCAGAACTTGATACCCATGAAGTATGAGCACCTTTAGGAGACAGGGAAGACCCCAAATGAATTATGCTAGAGTTATTTTCTCCAACTGTGAGTGTGGCTTCCTTTGTAAATAGTATCAACAACAGTAAGACTAACAACACAACAGGGGTGGAAGCCATGGGATTTCGAAACTAGTGAATTTTATGGTGTCTCCAAGAAAACGATGATTCTTTCTTACTAATCACCTCACTCGCCAAAACAGAGCAAACTTTATAATCTGCATTTGAAGATTTAACTGGTTCTCATGCATTGCTTCAAGTCGTCCTCATGGATTCTAAATTTCCACGCATGATTCAATAACTAGGGGTCCACATGCCGTGTTGACTAGTTAATGTCTCTAATATGGGAGGGAACACTAGAAATTTGGTTTATACTTAGTACTTACAGATAACATAAGCAGACAAGTGTAATCTGCCTTAAGCATAGATTCATAGTCTTGCACAATATACGTGAATTAAGTTTCTTTCAAGCATGGAAGAGATGCCAACAACAAAACCTTTTTCTTTGGGATATTTTAGTTACTCAATAGTTAATCAAAGACATATTTCGCAACCATTTGCGTTAAAGTACCAAGTTTTACTATCCAATACGCAATACAGATGAATTCAAGGTCAAGCGTATTCCTAATCTTAATGATTGTCCTAAAGTATTACTTAAAGGAATTAATAAATAAAATATTTATATTGAAAATCATAATATTTTGACCTTAAATATTACATATTTCAATAAAAATTTGATTTAATTATACTTTTGATCTATTTAGTTTTCATCATATACAATTTTGGTCCCTCAATTTTTTTTAACAAATTAAATCCCTTTATTTTTTAAATGGAGCAAATCAAGTCCTTCTTAAGCGTGTAGTTCGCTTACCACGGTACTGAATCCTTGTTAGTAATTCAAGTTCTTTCTATCATAGTATCCAAGTTGGCTTAAACAAAAGGACAAAAAAAAAAAATAGATTGAATGTATACTGTTACTTGTATCTCACCAGCAACATTTTAAGGCCAATGGAAAAATGCAATACCAGGATGACGGTACAGTGGCGGTGGGCAGGAGGAGCTCGCTGGCGAGACGCGGTGGGCTGCGAGGAGGACGGCGGTGACGATGGGTCTGGAAGCCTGCCTGTGACAGAAGCGGCGTCACTGGCGGCCAGGGGCTCGCACGCGGTGGTGCTGGCATTGCTGGACGCACAGGAGGAACGCACGTTGCGTGCGCAGAGGAGAAAGAGGGAAGGTAACGGTGTGGCTGCAGCGGCGGTGGATGGTGTGCGCGGTGGTGGGTTTACATTCTCCGATCACATTGGGTTTTCTGAGTTGCCTTTCTTCTTAATTTCTATTCCTCTCTCTATTCACTCTGTTTTGCTTTGTCTGTCTATGGCTTTTCTCCCTTTGATTTTATTCTTCTCTTTGGATTTTGAACAGAAACTTCATTGGGAGTAAATGGAAGGATTGCAGAATGTGGGGAAGATGGTGTTGTTTGGGAGCTTTGCAAGGGACCAACTTCATTAGAATTTTCTCTTTTCAATTAGATAGAAAGAATGAGCTTCAGTCTGTACATTTTTATGGTTGCAATTTTGAAATTGTTATGGGGTAATTCTTTGTGAATGCAATTTAAATTATGTGAGTGTCACAGCATTTGCACTTGAATTTATACAGACAATAAGAAAAATATTTTAGAGGCTTACAACATCAAATTAAATATACGTGGAACACAATATTACCATGTAGATTAGAATAAAAAGAAGTTAAGCAACTTACCTGTTGTAGCCCACCTCTCATATTCTTCTACTGAGCTGCCCCTGCCTCTTTCATGTAATGTCTTCTTGATTTAGCTCTCAAATTCTTCTTCTTTTTTCTGTTTCTGTGCGCCCATCTCCCATTCTGGATTCTGGATTCTGGATAATTTTCTCTGTTATTTTTTTTTTTTTGTTTCCCCCGTAACTGTGAGTGCAGGGCTTTTTGACCGTACGGGGGCGTAAAAAAAATTAATTACCAAAATAATATGTTAAAAAATATATTTATCAAAGTGGAGTAAATTTTGTCACGTGGAAGGCTAATGCGCGAACTGGGTTGACGCATCTTGATGCGCCAACCCAGTTAGCGCATCGTGCATAGAGAAAAAATATATAGGATGCGCTAACTGAGTTAGCGCATTAGGATGCGTTAACTCAGTTAGCGCATCCTATATATCATTTCTCTTTGCATGATGCGCTAACTGGGTTGGCACATCAAGATGCACCGACCCAGTTAGCGCATTACTTCTGTGTATTCGTTTTTAAAAATTTTTAAAACTTAATTGTGTTGATTCATTTACACAGAGAATATTCTCGAATATATTCGAGTACGGTTAATAGAATATATTCGTCTGTAAATATATGTCTATGTGATGTAATGGATTAGATGGAAATGAAAGTTTTAATGGTCATGCATGTCTGTCCGAAAAGAAGGAGCATGCCACTATAAATGAGAGCAGATTCAGTTGGCCACAAGTCTAATAACTTGTGTTATTTTTGTGGTCTGGTTTATGTGAAATTACAACTTGCATTTATTTTTTCGTATATTAGTTTGCGTATTTGTTAGTAATTTAGTAATATAAAATGAGTCAAATTATTACTTTTATTTATTGGAATGGTAGAAAGTATGAAGGTGTGTAAGGTATAATGTTTGAAGGTGATAAGAAGGCTATTCATATAAAAAGAGGAATTAGTTTTAATTTTTTGAAGAGGAAGATTCACAAAAAAATTAATCTTTCAAAAAATCAAATTGTGTCTAGTCTAACGTGTAGATTTTTAACATCACAAAACCCCACCACATATACAGGTTTTCAAATATGTGATGATGAAGATGTGGAGTGCATCATCCAGGCTTTCGAGCAACAGTCATTGATGACTGTTCTTGAATTATATGCAGAGATTGACAATATTGGTAGTTCATCTTCACCCGTCCAACCCGTTCAATTAGATACGTAACTCTCAATGGGGATTGAAGATCATCATGTATATGTATCAGGAAGTGTGACAATTGAGGACACCAACATTCTTGATCGTGAAGCTTATGAGAATGTGGACAGAGAATGTGACGATAGTCAGGATGAGGAAGATGAAGGCCGAGTCCCAGAGGGCGATTCATCTGATACAGATGTGGGGGGTGACTTTGATGCAGTTGTTGATCATGTAATCCCCCCACGTTTATGGGGAATTCACCTGATACTGTGTCAAATCAGGATCAAGCTGAACCACATGAAGGTAATCAGTAATATTAAGATATTGCTTTTTTTTTGTACATTACTAATCCTATGAAATGGTCCAAGTTTGTAGGTGGAACAGAAGCTCCTTTTTGGAATTTAACTCCTCACTATAAGTCAATAAATTGGGACCACCCTGATCAGGAGATAGAATTTCCTGGCTTGGATGTGCCGGGATCATGGAAAGTTGGAGATGAGTTGTATGTTGGATTACGTTTTGATAGCAAACAGTCTGTCCAAATGGCCGTTAAGCATTACTCCATGAAGATACACCAGACCTACTATGTAGTCAAATCGAAGCCTACTTATTTGACCTTGAAGTGTCCAAATTATTCTGAAGGTTGTCCGTGGCAGATGAGAGCAATGTTAGGTAAGAAATCAAATAAATGGGTCATCTCTAAATGGGGAGGTCGACATACCTGCATGAATGCAATGCTATCTCAAGATCACCAAAAATTGGATTCAGAATTTGTATCCACCTACATCTTCGGTATGATAATTTTCATTTGTGTAAAAATGTTTATATTATTCTATTTCATGAAATGTTATTGCATGATACTTATAATGAAAAGTTCTTATTTTGATGTAGGCATGGTTGCTATAGATCCATCAGTTCCCATTTCGTTGATTCAAGAAAGGATCAAAGGACAATTTGGTTACTCCATCTCGTATAGAAAGGCTTGGAAAGCTAAACAGAAAGCGATAGTGAGGGTGTACGGCGATTGGGATGAGTCGTATGAACAACTGCCTAGATGGTTGGAGAAAATGGTATTATACTCCCCTGGATCTACTATATAATTGAAACGAGGGAGTTTGTATTTGATAATGCAGTGGACCCTCGTTTTCATACCTTTCATAGAGTTTTCTGGACTTTTAAACAATGTGTAGATGCCTTCAATTTTTGCAAGCCAGTGTTACAAATTGATGGAACATTCTTGTATGGGAAATATCGGGGGACTCTTTTAATCGCCTCCACAACCAAATCCTAGGGTGCCACTTGGTGAAAGGTGGTCAGGAGGAACAACTTTTACCGTTCAACACGGAACACTCGAATACTATCGAAACATGTTCGATAGGATGGAGAGTTCAGATGTTAGTATTTCTTTACTTATAAACATTATTCAAATACAATGATATTTATATTTTCTAACTTATTGTGCAATGTCTGCAGATTGTCTAGTTTCCATACACAAGGGAAATGGTTATTCAGCTCCCGCCATATTGTTTGGAGGGGAGAAATATATGGCGAGCAGTTGTGCCACTCATTTGCTTTCATATTATTGAGTGGCATCAGCCAGACCGTTGTATGCGCCAGTTTGCTATGGTGCAACATATCCCACGCCCTCCATCACAACCGGATCACCTGCATGATGTCACTTTAAAAGGAAAGACTGTTGAGAATTGGCGTGACAAACATGCCATATATGTGACCCAATGGGATCAGCGGGTGAATTACTGTTGGACAAATGAGGAGTGTCGTGGCAAATTCAACCTCCCATCCAATTCTGAGTATATGGTGTGGTACAAGAAGCACACCAGACGTTGGATTAGTCAATCAAATGCAAAGACTGGCAACATGGCATCTTTGTTTTATAATTTTTTTTTTCGATCATTCTAATAATATCATGACACATATACAAACTGATTTTAGCATTTTTATTTTGGTTCTTGCCACAGATTGATACTTTGGAGTGCATGTATTTTACTGTGACATCGGAAGGGGAGAGTACTTTCTCATTTGCAAACATGCGTTCAGAAATTAGTCATTGCCTGCAGATTTGTTGTTCAGTTGACAGAATAACATCACCTGCAGTATCTGCTCCAGAACCATCTCACCCTGCACAAGAATCACAATTAACCACAGACAACCCTGCAGGACGGGTTGAAGGAAAGGGACTTCATCGTCGTCATAGACGAGTTCCACATGAACAACTCACAATCCCTCCGGCACCACAACCTGAACCAGGAATGTATTATGTGCCTCCTGTTGATCCTTTTCAACCTGTTTCTTCATATTATTATCCGTCTCAGCCTTCGCCTCCACATATGCCTTCTCCAAATTTTAATAATCCACCTCCATATTCAATGGGGGAATGTTATATGCCCACACCTCCGGTAAATATTACTCCATCGGTCTATACCTATCCAGGTGGATCACATTCAACACCTAATCGTTGGATTGATCAATGGCAAAATGCTCGAATGATGTCACCATCATCGGGTGGGTTCACACACCAAAGCAGCTCTTCCACACAACATGAAGCATCGGGCCTTGGTTTTAACTTAAATGAATCATTTGCCCAAGAAGCACGTGCATCTCAAAACATAGTGGAAGGTGAAGAAGACGACCCAGAACCAAGAAGAAACCCACCTTGGGATGCTAGGAATCGACGACGACATTGTATTCTCTCCCCATTCCCCCCAAATAATTAACTTGTATTAATTAACGTAATTTATTAAGTTGAAATTAATTTGATGTAAGATTTTTAAGTTAAGGTTAATTTATTTTACGTGTTTTTTAAACATTTATTAAATACAATTTATTATTTCTGAGAAATCATCTTGATGCGCCAACCCAGTTAGCGCATCATGCAAAAGAGAAAGATATATAGGATGCGCTAACTCAGCGCATTAGGATGCGCTAACTGAGTTAGCGCATTAGTTAGCGCATCCTAATGCGCTAAATCAGTTAGCGCATCCTATATATCTTTTCTCTTCGCTCGATGCGCTAACTGGGTTGGCGCATCTAGATGCGCCAACCCAGTTCGCGCATTAGCCTTCTACCGTGGCAAAATTCACCCCACTTTGGTAAATATATTTTTTAACACATTATTTTGGTAATTAATTTTTTTTTTGCCCCTGTACGGTCAAAAAGCCTGAGTGTAGCCCCTTTTTATACTATATCCCTTAAACCTGAAAACTACTTCCCTTTTTTCCTCACTTTTAGTAATAAATTCTTCCACTAACAATCAATATCCCTTTATTTTCTCAACTCAAACTTACTCTCCAAGATATTTTATTTTATTATTCTTTTAGTTTTGTCCTAATTTTCTGATTTTTAAATTATTTTCTAATTTTTTATTTTTGTGATTTTTTCTGAATATTTAGAATCATTATTTTTATTTTTCTGACTTTTATTTTTATTGTAACTAAAATCATTTTAGATTTTTTTTAAAATTTTAAATTATAACTTTATTATTTTTTATTTTGAGATTTATTTACAAAATAAATTAAATAAAAATTAAAATAACATTAGTCCAAATAAAATTAAGTATTCACATGGTCGTTGGATCTTGGCTTCTTGGTGTACATGTTTGCTTCACTTTTAGTTTTGTGGTTGCTGATTGCTAATTGTTGGATTTTGGAAGTGGCATTTTTTTTTGGAACAATATTTTTTTCATTTATATTTTTTAATTTTGGGGCTTTTGGTATATGCCAATATTAATAGTTTGGTTTCATTCTTGGTTCCTTTTTCTTTATTAGTTGTAAGGGTTGAAGTACCCCTTTACTCGTTTTTAATTAAATTTGCTTCCTTTGCCTAACAAAAAAAAAAGGTCAAGGGTATTGCTAATCTTAATGAGTGTCCTAAAAGTATTACTTAAGGAATTAATAAATAAAATATTTGAATAATTCTATATCCTTCTACTTCACTTTCCTACAAATCCTCCTATTACTATATAAAGCAAGTATTAAATGATTTCTCAAACAGGATTGCCTCCAGTGGAGGATACCTATGGTTAAACCAAAAATATTTATACTTTATATAGTATTAGGAGGATTTATAGGGGGATATAGCATTTCTCAAAATATATATATTAAAAATCATAACATTGATTCCATTATAACATTAAATATTACAAATTTTAATAAAAAATTGGTTTAATTACATTTTTTATCTATTTAATTTTCATCATATACAATTTTGGTCTCTCAATTTTTTTTAACAAATTAAATCCCTTTATTTTCAAAATAGAGCAAATTAAATCCTTCTTGAGCGTGTAGTTCGCTTACCACGATACTGAATCCTTGTTAGTAATCCAAGTTCTTTCTATCATAGTATCCAAGTTGGCTTAAACAAAAGGACAAAATAAAATAAAATTGAATGTATATTGTTACTTGTATCTCACCAGCAACATTTTAAGACCAATGGAAAAATGCAACACCACCATGAATATAGTTTGACACAAATACCTTGCATCTAAATTGGGTTATGACCAAGCTATGCCTGCATCATGGAAAGATTTGATGGCATTGCTTGCAAGTATTTTCTCCACCTGAATCCTTAAGACTTACTTGCTATTGCTATAGCTGCTTTCCATATACTCCAATGAGACCAATCAGATGTTGATATTGAGGCAAAGAGAATTATCGAGTATTCGTATGCAATTTGAGGGAGAACATCAGGTAGGAGAGTAGTTTTTTAACAGCCACCTTGCATAATTCAATAACAAGTAATCTACATACAGTTTTGACTGCTAGATCCAAGACACAGAATGAGAAAAATCAAGTTTCTCTGCATAAAATATCATCCAAACAACATTCACTTTCTTAAACTCACGTTTGTAATAAATTATCCAAACAAAAAATCACGTTAATACAAACTCAAGTTACCTTCAAATCACGTTTACCTAAACTTAAGTTTGAAAACGTCAATCCAAGCACACTTAATTTTTTAGGGAAACATGGGTAAGTATAGTCTACCTGACACAGTGACACAGATCGTAATCACATTACTGCGTTGCCGTACCCACTGTTCTAGTTTTCCGCTTTCAGAGCAGCTAAAACAACAAAGTAACATAGTATGAGTGAGAATTTGATTTTATGATAAACAATCACTATTGAATTAGCCGAATTCCAGGATGACCAAAGATAACTACTAAAACCGATTGTCTTGTTTGATATCACAAGCAACAGTTAATGATGACTGATGAAAATATCAATAAGAAGCAGATAACATTATAAATAATATATCTATAAAAATAATTTCCAAATACATCCTATAACATTATAGTAAGAAGCAGATACAGAATATGTAAATTACATTACATATTGAATTTGAAAGTCAGCAAAATGTCAAAACATAACTTCTATGAATTCCAGAGGTTTTATTATATGGAACCTATAATTCTATAAAATTAATTCCATCTTTACATTTACCATCTTACATCTGTGTTAGTATCTAAACCGTGCATAACAGAGGCATCCAAATTAAAAGAAAATCGAAAGGGGAAAATAGCCATCCGACTTCATTGCCCTTAGCGTAACCGAGCAGGTTACTTGGCTGCTTGTTCCAGAACCGGGATTTTCTTCCATGTTTCTTCCAAACCACTCAATTGCAACGGTGGCAATGAAAACATGCTAACTGTCGAGCTTCCACTTCTAATTTCCTGCAAAATATGCAAAGCTGATACGGTACTCTTCATATAAAGGCTTTCCATGTACTCAATCTCTGCCAATTCCTTAGGTATCAGCAAACCATCACTCTTGGTAGTGGTTGAAGTCGAAGGATCACACCCTTCAGCTTGGGGAGTTGTCTCACTAGAAGCTGGAGGATCGTTCACTGGAAACAGGTGGTCCAGCATTGTTTCACACTCCTTTACAAGCTTGTAGAGCAGGTCAGTAGTAAAGAAAGGTTGTTGCAAAACCTTCTGAATGAAGGGCAAGCGAATGAGAGCACCAGTTCTCTTGTCATACTTTTTCAGTATCTTCACTAGCCCTGTGGAAAGAAAATTGAGGTAATATTTAGATATATGAAGCTGTTTAAAAAAAACAAGAAGAACAAATCATCATAACACAATCTTCATTTTATGGTGAAAATAACCAACTTTAGGCTGATTACAGCAGCTTCTCTCGACAAAAAACAATTTGATCTAAAAGTACAGTTTTTTAAGTGACAAAGTGGATTTCCGTATAAAACTGCATAGTAGAGATACAATAATCACGGCAAATCTGTCTGAGAATCACATATTATTTATAGGAGAATGCTAACAAGTGCTGGTTAAAGTAAACAAAAGCAGAAAATATCATGAAAAGGGAAAGATTTATCATATTGAAAATGCGAAATTTTTTTTTAATATTTGCTTTTAAAAGTAACTGAAAGCATTTAACTGTGTATTAAATGTTTTTTGACCAGGCTATTATGGCTTTCCTCAGCAAGACCCTTTATTTATATTTCATGTGGTTTTTTAACATTTTCAAACCAGAATCACTTTGTTATTACAGGTAAAAAGAACTCCTCTATTTGATTGTTTAGGCTTTAGATGATGCCACCTTTGTATACTTTGAACAGGAATATTTACGAAGATCAGCATCATATTTAATTCGAATATTGTGGACATACTCTTCTTGGTTTGGCTTACCAGGTAGATAGAAGGACAAGAAGCCATTATAGAGGTATTAAAAGAGCAGAATGTTCAATTTCAGAAACATGAACATGTCCAAAGTAGATTCTTTGTTCCAAGAAAAAGCATATGCTTTGGTCCTACCAACTTGTCCAGAAGAATTTTCAGGACCAATGGATAACTTGTTTTGAAAATGAATCCTATTCTATCTTATTACTTACTTTTGACTTTTCCAAAATATTTAGAAGTGCCAAAAATTCTAAAATGGACTTGGGCCATGCTATATAACATGTGATGTTGCAAATTTTGCTATATTTTAATCTTAATATCAACAGAGAAAAACAATATAATATATATTGAAATTTGAAAGTACCTGTGTAGTTAAGGGCACTGTAGTTCTCCAGCAAGACCATCTCTCCGTGGAAATCCACAATTTCCTTGCGAATTTTCATCAGCTGTTCACTAGAAGCCTTTACTTTGGCCACCCTGTCTTGCAACTCCTGCATATTTCAACCATAACACACATTAATGAACAGTCATAGGAGTACACAACATCCTGTTATCCAACTATTTTTTTCCCCTATATACAATGCCAACAATGATGTTTGGTGCAAACTACGGGCACCCCCACCACTAGCCCAAATCTGGGGTGTGTTAATTGTTATCCAACTATTTTATTAAAAAAAATAACCTAAAAACAGATTATACTTATATGCTTCAAGCGTGATTATTATCCATAAATATTCCATCAGCATAATCTTTTGGAGAAGAAAAGCAAGACAAATTGACATATTGCCAAATTGCAATAAGAATCTTTACTTTACCATATTACCTAGTGGAAACCAGATATTTCATTTTATCACCTCAAAATTCGCCATTCATATTCTCAATTTGTGAGGCTACCATTTGTTTCAATAATCAAAATTGAATTACACAATTACATGCCGGTTTAATATTTTTTAAAAAAAATTCTACAAATAAAAAATGACATAATTCAGAGAACAAATATTAAGATTTAAGAATAATTACTGGATTACTGGATAAGGAAAAAAAAAAGTAAAAGTCACTTACTGATGTAAAAGTTAATAATAAATTAATCATGCCTAAGCCTAACTCATTCCGAATGAAATTAAAACAAAAAGAAAATTATATCCTAACTATTTAATATAATATTCACTATTTTCGTTTTGAAAAATACGATATCATGAGAGTACGAAAATTCGTGTATTGAATTGGAGAAAACCTAAAATCTAAACAGAAACAGATTTCCGGGGCAACCAAACAAGCAAGAAATAGAAAGATAAAAAGGAATGGTGAATTGATGAGAGGTACCTTGAGCCTGATAATGTACTCTTCCTCCTTCTCAACGAAGAAGTTGTTGAATTTCTCAAGTTCATTCTCCAACAAGTTCCTGAAGTCGCTCTCCTCCTTGGACATATCTCCGGTGTCGGCGGTGGGATCGCCGTTACCGGCATCGACCCTGAGACGTTTGGCGGGGCGGTCCTCACCGGCGACCGCAGGCTCAAAGTTCTTGAGCTTCTTCTTGAGTTCCTTGTAGGAGAGGAACTTGTCGCGCCATTCCGGCAGGGTTTTCTCGATCTGGCTGCTGAGGCTCTTCCCGAACTTCATGGCTTTCCGTTACAAATGAAACAAAGAATGATAACAAAAAAAATTAATGAAAGAAAAAAAAAGTAATTATTCTTCTTTTGTGTGAGAGAAAATGGAGAAGAGAAGAATAAGAGTGTATTTGAAAGGAGTAAAGTGTGTTTGTGTTGTGAGGTTAGGAAGAAGGAGAGGAGGAAAAAGAGAGGGGGAGGTGTGATATAACGGTTGAGGGAGGGAATATTCGAGGGGTATTGTTGGAATATCCGTAAATAGAGTATATTTGGGGTTTTATTCCTCTCTCCCTCTTCTACTGTACTGTGCACTCTTCTGTGTTTAGAAAGGAGTGTGACTGTGTGAGGTGTGGTTGTTGTGTTGCGTTGACACTTGACAGTGTTGTGCTGTGCATTTGGATTTTTAAATTAAAAAATAAATAAAATTTCAATTTTAAAACTCGGTCGTCTTGCTGAATCAACAACAAACAGTATATTAAAAACGATATGGTTGTGCGGATGACAAGTATGCAATCCCTGCTCCTCTGAAATTTTTATCTTTAATCACTAAATAATAAATGCGGTGACATATGTTAAGATTGTACCCATACATTGTGGATTTTATGATTTTTTTCAAATAATATCTTTTAGTATTATAAATTTTAAAGTTTTAATTTGGATATATTATTAGTGTAAAAAATTTACAATATTATTCAATAATTTATTACTACATTATTTATTTAGTTTAATAATATATGAAATATTATATTTATTAGATAATATATATTGTATAAAACTTCATTTATACTAAAAGTGCATATAAATAAAACTTTTGCACCGTTTTTTATTTCATTGTGTAGTCATTCATGAAATTGAAATAAAACATTCACATTATTATTTAATAATATATTGTCATTATTTGATGACTATAACAATATATGATGTGTCATATTCATTAAACAGTTAGACAACATATTGAATTTTAGTGCATAGTAATTATACTTTAACAATTGTGTGATTGTTATGAGTATATAATACTCTCTCCATTTCAATTTATTTGTCATTTAAGATTTATTCACACAAATTTTAAAAAATAACTTAGTAGGTACAATAATTTTACTAAATTATACTTATTCATTTTTTTCAAATGCTTTAAATGTAGGGTGAACTAATTAATACTTTTTTTGTTTAACCACATGCATCCTCCATGGGAGGCAATCTTGTTCGAGTCGGAAGCATCCACATCATGGTGGGGCTAACTCTCTCAGCGGGGATTTTTTTTCATTCACAAGACTGGAACCTGAGACCTTACTTAAGAGGAAACAAGCATGTATCAATTGAATACTTTCAAATGTGAAGGCATAACTCTCAAAACTCTTTTTTTCCATAAATATTATATATGGTAAAAATGGAAAAGAAAAATTAATGTTACATTGAAACTAGAGAAAGATAGTCAAAATGAAAGGAAAAAAAATATTAAAGTGACAAGTGAATTGAAGTGGAGGGAGTAAATCCCAAAAATATGAAAAATCACTTCCTCTGAACTCGAATATAAGGAAAAAATAACTTATGCTAATTAGGAATGTTAGTTAACCTTGTTTAATTTTCTTAATGTTAATAAAAAAATTGAGAGTTTTAGGTAGAAGACAATTGACAAAGGGACCAAATTTGCTTAATTTTAAAAGTAGGGGGACTTAAATTGCTCGAAAATAAAACTTGAGGGATCAAGATTGCACAAAGTCCAAATTAAAGGGATCAAAACTGCAATTAAGTTAAAATTAAATATAAATTAGATAAATGACATTTTGGGATAATCTCTTCAAATAGAATGAAATTAGTTGATATTTGCTTATTGCTTACTCCCTCCGGATTCATTTATAAGCAAAAATTGTTAGCAGTTAAATAACTTTGTTAGTTTCTGTTTTTTAAGTATTAAGCTTTTTCTGTTTCAATAAAATAGGTCAGTTGTTGACCTTTTCTTTAGGGAGTGAAAGCTAAAATTTAGGCATGACTTAGTTAGGAAACCACCCACGATCCGCGTGGAGGTGGGACAGTTTTTTTTTTATTCTCGCATTTCCTATATAGATGTAATTCATTTTCAGTTTGAGCAATACAAACCGGTACAGAAATTCAGAAATATCTTACCTGATTGTGTTCATAATTTGATGGGCATAATGAACACTGGGCAAAGCTAATGGAGAATTTCCTTTGATCAAAGGAATATTGGCACTTGGTAGAACATGGAATTTCCATTGTTCCAAACAAAGCAAATGCATCAGAAGCAGAAATCAAGTTGTCTTACCTGACTGTGTTCACAATTTGGTATCAGAGCTCCTTCACAGGGGCCTGAACCAGAACAACTGAGTGAGAGTGAGAGAAACACCTATGAGTGTGAGTGTTTAGAGAGAAACACATGTGAGTGTTAGTGTTTAACGAAACCTTGAGAAATGGCGGAATCCATTAAATACGTACAGCCTGCAATTCCGAAATTTGATGGGCATTATGATCACTGGGCAAAACTAATGGAGAATTTCCTTCGATCAAAGGAATATTGGCACTTGGTAGAACATGGAATTTCCATTGTTCCAAACAAAGCAAATGCATCAGAAACAGAAATCAAGTTGTCTTACCTGATTGTGTTCACAATTTGGTATCAGAGCTCCTTCACAGGGGCCTGAACCAGAACAACTGAGTGAGAGTGAGAGAAACACCTATGAGTGTGAGTGTTTAGAGAGAAACACATGTGAGTGTGAGTGTTTAACGAAACCTTGAGAAATGGCGGAATCCATTAAATACGTACAGCCTGCAATTCCGAAATTTGATGGGCATTATGATCACTGGGCAAAACTAATGGAGAATTTCCTTCGATCAAAGGAATATTGGCACTTGGTAGAACATGGAATTTCCATTGTTCCAAACAAAGCAAATGCATCAGAAGCAGAAATCAAGTTGATGGAGGAACAACAGCTGAAGGACTTGAAGATAAAGAATTATCTCTATCAAGCAATTGATAGAGAAATTCTGGACACTATTCTAAATGATGAGACGTTGCTTGATAGAGAAATTCTTGACACTATTCTAAATGATGAGACGTCTAAGAATATATGGGATTCGATGAAGCAGAAGTTCCAGGGCTCAACAAGAGTGAAACGAGCGCAGCTACAAGCCTTACGCAAGGACTTTGAAATGCTGCAAACGAATGAGGGAGAGTCAGTGAATTCATACTTTGCTCGGACGTTGAAAATAGCCAAAAGTATGAAAACATGTGGAGAAAATATGCAAGAATGTCATAACTGCAAAAATCCTGCGGTCTATGACAACGAAGTTTAACTACGTGGTGTGCTCCATTGAAGAATCCAACAACATGGATACCATGACAATAGACGAACTGCAAAGTAGTCTATTGGTTCACGAGCAGAGAATGATGTTTCCAGCAGAAGAGGAGCAGGTCATGTAGATTGTGGCTCATGAGGAAAGTGGAAGAGGTAGAGGAAGAGGGAGAAGTAGAGGGTCTTTCTGAGGCAGAGGAAGGGGAAGACATGCATTCAACAAGGCTGAGGTTGAATGCTTCAAATTCCATAAGCTTGGACACTTTGAATATGAATGTCCTATGTGGGAGAAGAAAGCAAATTATGCTGAAATGGAGGATAAAGAGGAACAAGAGGATGAGCTCTTGTTAATGACCTTCGTAGATTGCAAAGAAGGAAAGAAGGATGAGTGGTTTCTAAACTCAGGATGCAGCAACCACATGAGTGGTAACAAGGAGTGGTTCTCAGAATTAGATGAGAACTTTCGGCACAAAGTAAAGCTTGGTAATGATACTCGCATAGCTGTAATGGGGAAAGGTAGTGTTCGGATGGTTGTGAATGGGATTATACATGTAATCACACATGTATACTATGTTCCTGAACTCAAGAATAATTTGTTGAGTATAGGACAACTTCAAGAAAAGGCTTGATTATAACAATTCAGAACAACAAGTGCAATGTTGTTCATCCTAAGAGAGGCCTGACCATGAAAATAAATATGAGTGGAAACAAAATGTTTGTGTTGACAGCAACTATGGGAGCGGAAACTACAGTATGTCTTCAGGTGGATTTGGAGGATAATTCTCAACTATGGCATAATCGACTAGGACATTTAAGCTATGATGGTTTAAAAACTCTTGCCTCTAAACAAATGGTGAAAGGGTTGTCTTCTATCATAACTCCCAAAAATATTTGTGCACACTGTCTAGCAGGGAAACAACACCGAAATGCAATGCCAAAGAAAAGTCTATGGAGAGCATCAAAGAAGCTACAACTGGTTCATGTTGTGTGGGCCTATTCAACCAACATCGAGCAGTAACAAGAGATATATCCTAAGTTTTATTGATGATTTATCACGTAAAACTTAGGTATATTTTTAAGTGAGAAATCAGACACTTTTTCTTTCTTTAAAAGTTTCTAAGCACTGGTGGAAAAAGAGGCTGGAGAAAGCATTATCTGCTTACGAACAGACAGGGGAGGAGAATTTACTTCCAAGGCGTTTGAAGAATTTTGTATAAGCCAAGGCATAAAGAGACAATTGACTGCTGCCTACACTCCCCAACAGAATGGGGTTGCTGAGAGGAAAAACATAACCATCATGAATATGGTTCGCTCAATGCTGATTGGAAGACAGGTTCCAAAAAAGTTTTGGCCAGAAGCAACAAAATGGTGTGTTCACATTCTGAATAGAAGTTCCACAGCAGCAGTGCGGGACAAAACCCCTGAAGAAGCATAGAGTGGAGTGAAGCCTTCTGTTGATTATTTTCGGGTATTTGGTTGCCTAGCTCATGTTCACACACCAGACCAGCAACGGATTAAGATCGATGACAACAGTAAGAAATGTGTTCTGTTTGGAGTCAGTAATGAATCCAAGGCATACAAACTATTTGATCCAGTCAACAGAAAGATTATAATTAGCAAAGATGTAATCTTTGAAGAACAAAAGAACTGGAATTGGGAGCAGAATGAAGAAGAAAATCAACAAGACATTGTTGACTGGGGGAAAATGAAGAATATGACACTGAGGAACAGCCTGAAGATGAAGTAAACAATGAGGAGCAGCAACACGGAACAGAGACACCAAGTACTGGAACAAATTTCAGAAACGAATCTCATATTCCAGCACCTGAAATTCCAGTTGAAGGGAGGGCTAGAAGGCACAGGAGAGAATTGGTTTGGATGGCAGATTATGAAGAAGGAGAAGACTTATCAGATGATGATAATGCAAAAGCAATGCTAGTGACTGGAGATGATCCAGTGACATTTGAAGAGGCTGTTAAGAGCAAGAAGTGGAGAGATGCAATGGTAAAAGAGATGGAGGCTATAAAAAGAATCAAACGTGGGAGTTGACTGATTTGCCAAAAGGAGTAAAGCCAATTGGAGTGAAATGGATATTCAAAACCAAATTCAAAGAGAATGGAGAAATTGACAAATTTAAAGCAAGGTTAGTAGCAAAAGGTTATGCACAACACTATGGAGTGGACTACACATAGGTATTTGCACCAGTTGCCAAACTAGACACCATACGCATAATACTTTCAATGGCTGCACAATATGGCTAGAACATTTTTAGTTGGATGTGAAAAGCGCATTCCTTCATGGAGAGCTCAAAGAAGAGATATATGTACAGCAGCCAGTTGGATTTATGAAGAAGGGTAAAGAAGAGAAGGTGTACAAGTTGAGAAAAGCACTGTATGGGCTCAAACAAGCACCAAGAGCCTGGTACAACAAGATAAAAGCATACTTTGTGCGAAATGGTTTTGAAAGATGTTTTTTTGAACACACTTTGTTCACAAAATCAACAAAATGAGGTAAAATTTTAATTATGAGTCTATATGTAGATGATTTAATATACACTGGAAATGATAGGAGTATGTGTCATGATTTTAAAAGCTCAATGATGCCGGAATTTGACATGACTGATCTAGGGAGGATGAGGTATTTTCTTGGAGTTGAAATTTTGCAGAATGCACATGGAATTTTTATATGTCAAAGGAAGTGTGCTCATGAGGTGTTATCTCGGTTTGGCATGAAGGATTGTGTTGTAGTCAAGAATCCGATTGTTCCAGGAATAAAGCTGTCTAGAAATGATGCAGGGACTAAAGTGGATGCTACTTTATTCAAACAAGTAGTTGGAAACCTTATGTACTTGACTACAACCCGGCTAGACTTGATGTATGGAGTCAGCTTAATTAGCAAATTCATGGCCAATCCCACAGAAACTCACTGCTCTGCAGCCAAAAGAATTTTGAGGTACCTAAAAGGGACTACTGAATTCGGGATATTCTACAAGAAACGGGAAAACATGAAAATAGTTGCTTATACAGACAGTGATTTTGCTGGAGACATAGACGACAGGAAGAGCACGTCTGGATTTGTGTTTTCATTAGGGGCTGGAGCAGTTTCATGGTCTTCTAAGAAGCATCCAGTGTTAACATTGTCCACAACAGAAGCAGAGTACATAGTCGCTGCATCGTGTGCATGTCAATGTATTTGGATCAAAAGAATATTGGAGACTTTTGGTTTCAAAGAATAGAAAAATATTTTGGTTTTATGTGACAACAATTCAACTATTCAATTGTCTGAAAATCCAGTATTTCATGGAAGGAGTAAACATATTGATGTTAGATTTCATTTCTTAAGAGATCTTGTTAAGGATGGAAGCATCAAGCTGAGTTACTGCAGCACTCAGAATCAATTGGCTGACATAATGACTAAGCCACTCAAATTGGAGCAGTTCTTAAAGCTCAGAAGCATGTTGGGCATGATTGAAGCGTCAGAAGTAAACTAAATGCTTTTGGCATCTAGTTTAAGGGAGGGAATGTTAGCAGTTAAATAACTTTGTTAGTTTCTGTTTTTTAAGTATTAAGTTTTTTCTGTTTCAATAAAATAGGTCAATTGTTGACCTTTTCTTTAGGGAGTGAAAGCTAAAATTTAGGCATGACTTAGTTAGGAAACCACCCACGATATGCGTGGAGGTGGGACATTTTTTTTTATTCTCGCATTTCCTGTATAGATGTAATTCATTTTCAGTTTGAGCAATACAAACCGGTACATAAATTCAGAAATATCTTACCTGATTGTGTTCACAAAAATAACCATATTCACACTTATTAAGAAAGTTAGTTAAACTCATTTAATTTTTTTGATTTCATCTAAAAAGTAATTGTATTGCCTAAATTACTCTACATTCAATGTTATTGAAACTTGTTTCAAGTGGACATACTCTCTTGAGTCTCTTCCTATTGGCACATGATTCATTAAATAGAGTGGTTGGAAAATAAAATATGAGTTAAATAAAGGGTAATTTGGGATGGTATTATTTAATAGGGTGAAATTAGTTAACTTTTGCTTATATTTTAATCCAATATAGATAGATGTTTTTTTGCTTATAATTGAGTCCGGAGGGAGTATATTTTAGACCATCATATATGAATTTTTTTTACATATATTCGAATATGAAGGGAGTATTAGTTTCATTAACCATAATTTTCTACGTATTTGACTCTCAAAATCTTAAGATTTAGAAAGGTGATTATTGATGTTTTTATACAACATATTAAGATAATAGATCTTGATAAATTAAAGGGAAATTTTGAAAAAACAATACATATTCATAACAAATTAACAGATTTATCGTGATAAACTAAATTAATCAACTTCCTTAATCCTTGTGAAGTACTACCTCCGATCCTAATTATAAGAACCTTTTGGAGAGTGGGTCTTGGTCCTTTTATAAGAACCTTTTCATGTTGTCTACTGCATTAATTATTTGTTGACAAAAGTACCCTCATTAGTGGAGATGGTTGCGTAATTAATAAGGAGAGAGAAAATGACACAATGAAGTAGTTAGATGGAAAGAGAAGATAATGAGTCTTAACAAATTCAAGGGTAATTATGTAAAGATGATACACATTCATGACAAATTTATTGCAATAAACTAAATTAACTAACTTCCTTAATTCTTGTGAAGTGGTTAAAAGGTTCTTATAAATAGGACCAGAGGTAGTATTATATTCAGTCCTTTTTATAAGACCTTTTGAAAATTTTATTTTGGTCCTTTATGTAAGACCCTCTGCAATATTTTAGAAGCATTTATTAGGTTTTTTCATCGTTGCCATTCCTAATTAATGAATTTATGTAGTTTCAAATATTTGGTTAACATGGGGAATTAAATAGAGTTTTATTTTAAATTGGGTTACATTTTAAAGTTAAAGAAGATTTTTAAAAATAATACAATTAAAACATTTTTTATGTGTGTTTGTGTCAAAAAATAGTCTTATAAATAAGACTGGATGTGGTTATTAAAAGTTTCTTATAATTACAACATGAAAAAGTATATTTTAGGGGATAGACTTCAAGTTTAATTTTTCCAAAAGTTGATAATATACAATTGTGGTTGCTTAAAAGCAAACAACAATGCCTTATTAATTACTAGTATAGAAAAGGACATTTCTATTACTATCATAGAAATGTTACGAGGATAATATAGTAAAAAAAATATACAATCTAATTAATTAATAAAATAATAAATATAAAATGTTTAATTTGTAATTTATGATAAAATAAAAATAGAATTAATCATTGTTGTTAAAACCGGACCGGACCGACCGGTTCGATTGGGAACCGGCCTGGTGACCGGTCCGTTCAACCAAAAAAATCGGAGAAGCTCAAAACCGGTATAAAACCAGTACCAGAAAACCGGTTGAACGGTCCTTTTAAAAAAAATCAAATTTTTTTGTTTTTTTGTTTTTTTATTTAATCTAAAATATTTTTAAGATAAATAAAGAAATATATTTAAGGATTACACATAGATATCTATTATTTTACCAATCATTATTAATTTTTTCTCTTATAATAAGGTCATGTATACTGATTTACAACTTTATATGTCTTAATTTCTTATAATTTTGTGTTACTTTATTAATTAAAATATTATATAATATTAAAAATATATTTAAATAAAACCGGTTCAACCACGGTTCAACCATTGAACCGTGAACCGGTGCCTTCACCGGTTCAATTACCGGTCCAATTTTTAAAACATTAGAATTAATATTGCTTAAAAAACCGGTCATAAGGACTGATGTTATTATCTCTGTTTCCATTTGACTGTTCATTGTCAAAGAAAAAATTAATGATATTTAATTATTCACTTATAAACTCAATGCAGTAATAATTATATTTTTTTCTTATATTAATTATGACATAATAATAAATGATCCACTACTCAATAAATACTAAAAAAGTTAAATGATAAAATAAAAAGTTTAAAATTTATTCTTATGAAAATAAAAATATTAGTTATATTTTTAATATGTGTATTTTTTGCCAAAGTATAATTAAATAAATATGAAGGGGAGATAGTATTAAAACCGCTACCGTTACCATTATCAGCGAAGATCATAGATAAATCTAATTACATTTAAAGTGCAAATTAAATATTACGTTTTTAATGAAGGAATGGGATTCCATATGCTACTTTTGAAAAAATAATAACAATAAGTTGAACATGACCCTCCATACAAACATTGCCCTCATGAGGACGTCCACCGCTGAGTGCTAGTTCCATTTTTTTTTTTTTTTTTACCATCAACAACTGCGAGCATATCTGTTTTTCATAAAATGAACATGGGATAAAAATATCATCGTTTTTATTAAATAATTATTTTAAACAATCTGCAACGAAAACTGAAAGTAGGGATAACTTAAAATAATTTTTATAATATTTAATATAAGGGTGCTTTGATTTAGAAAAAATTTTTTTTTTACTAATTATAAAATATAATTTTAATTTATTTATATTTATAAAAATAAAAAACAATATTTATTATTTTTATTGTCTTAGCCAAAAAAATCCAAAACGGAGAGTAACGGAAACGAAAAGGAGTTATCAGTTATGCTAATTTATGACGCATGGTATAATTCCAAGGCACCGTTTGGAATATCCGTAGTTGCGACCACGAAACGCGTCAGGTGAAAAAAGAAAAAAAAAAAAAAGAAAGAGAGAGAGAGAGAGAGAAAATAAAGGGACATCTTTTTAGTGTGGGGTGCTACTTCCTACTTGTGTGCGTAACTGCGTATTGTCTAAAATGACGACGTGAAATTAATTTAATACTATAAAATGAATGAATAAAGGTACAATTTACATATCTAAATTTCAGTTCCGCCGTCTGGCCTCCCATTCCTGGCTACCTGTCCCGTGGCTAATGGCTACATGTTAAAATCCGCATCTTTGAATGGATATTCTTGGACTGTACTATATTATAGTCTATATTATAGTATTTACTTATTTATTTGTGTATCGGAAACAAAAGTTTCTAGATATTTTTTATTAAGTTTTTATTTATTTTTAAAGTGAAAGAGAGATTTTAATTCCATCATAGGTGAACTCTTAAATTTGGCATAATTATAACCAATTCAATCACAAGACTTTCTGATTTTTTTCTTTTTGGATAGTACGAGTGGCAAAGCACCATCCCTGGCCCTCAAAAATAGGGAGAAGTAAAGTGAGTCAGTATAAACAATTTACTTCGTTTCAAGGTGGATGGGTGGGTTGGCGGATGTCTCGTCTAAAAAAATAAAAGTAAAGATAATACATAATATATTTAAATTATAATAAAATTTAAAAAAATAACTTTACATAATTTTTTTCTCTATTTTTATGAAATAATCATAATTAAATACTAAATATGAATAAAAATATTTTTTTTAAAATTTGTTAAATATTGCGAGTCAGCACGACAAGCCACCCAACGAGTCAGGTCGTCTCGACTCGCCATGTTGGCAGGTTGAGCGGGTGGGATTGAATGAATAAGTGGACTAGAGGAACCTAATTCACCCAACCTTTTTTCAACGGGTTAGATGGATTGGCATGTGAGACCATCCCACTTTGTCATCCCTAATGTTGAGGGGAAGGGGAAGTGATTGCAAGTGAGTTTTGCACTTTTGATTGAGTGAATATATGATCACGGGTGGAAGGGTTTGATTTCAGGCTATACATATCTTAAAAAATCTTTAATTAATCCATAATCTTATCATATATCTTTATTAACACATTTCCATTTACCTTTATCTATTTTATTTATTATAGTTAGTTAAAATAATTATCTATAATATTAAATATAAATATAATTGAAAAAATATTAAGTAAACTTCGATTTCTAAAAGAAATTGGTTTTAGATTTCTAAAATAATAAAAATTATAAAACATTTATCTCTAGACACATTTATTTCTATTTATTTCTCTACTTAAAAGTTTAAGATAATAACAATTATATTTTTCTCAATTTTACTTTTACGTTAATTCTCAAGTAGTAGTAATAAATATTCCACTGTTAAGAAAAAGTAATATAAATTAAACAAAGGGTATAATAAAAGTTTAAAATTAATTTTTATGAAAATGAAAATATTAATTATATTACTTAATTTTTGTTTTTTGTCAATATATTTATGTATAATCTTAAGGAAAATGCTAACGAATGCCCTTAAGACACTAATATGGGAACCATAAATAATAAGTTTTTAACATTTAATATTACAAATATAATCAATGATGTTGTTCTTAATAAAAATCTTCTATTTATTAATTTTCATAAAAACCTTCTATTTACATGTTTGAATGAACAAATTATTTTTTGCCATAACTCATCTAATATTGTTGTGAGTTTAATTACTTCATACTGTCAGTAAATAAAATTACACTGGCATCTAATAATGTGTTATCACATCATTCAATGAATATGACATCTCATGTAGTATTAATTTTTTAAATAATATAACACATAATTGAATGTCAATGTAAATATTATTTAAACTGATAATGCATAGTTATTAAACTCTATTGTTATCATATAAAAGATAATTTGTTTCTCATTTTATTATTTAAAATTTAAATTTATTAAAAAATAAATCACCATAATTTTTTTATATTTATCTAAATGATGCCGCACTACCTGTTTGCACGGATCTCATGAGGAGACCATTGGCAAAATCTAATAATTCAATACCGTGATTATTTAATTTAAGAAAAATGACATAATAGAAAGGTTTTTATTGGATTGTATAATATTTAATAAATATATATTATTAGTATAAAAATATTTATTATTATTATTATATATGATTTATTGTCACATTATTAATTTATTAAATTTATTAATATAAGAATTATCATATTTATTAAATAATATGTTAACATATCATTCAACGACAATATGAAATTTGTTTATATTTTATAGTATACTAACAATATATAATCACAATTTTTTTCTATGTTCATGACTCTTATTTTTTTCAAGTGCATAAGTTGTTTATTTGCTGACATAATCAATAGGTTTTATTAGTGAGTGTGTGACTTTGAGGGCATTTATTAATATAATTAATATATAGAAAAACAGGCACGGGTTTAATGACTGAGTATAGAGTGCACAAGTTTAAAATTTTTGCACCGTGCACAATTATATTTTAGTCGTTAGATTATAAGTTTAAAACAATGGATGATGAGCCCTAAAAATATCTAACATTCACGTCATGGTAGGATTAGTTCTCCCAGATAAACTTGAACCCGAGACTTTGGTTAAGGACAATCAAGCATATATACCACTTGAACTAATTACCTCGTTGGTTGTTATTTTATAATGCCAATAAATTATTAAATACTTCTTTCCAATTCCACTATTATTAATTAATTAATTAATGTATAGTATATTTCTTAAATAATATATTTTTAATACGAGAGATAAATTATATAATAGAAAATTAATTAATATTTTTTATGAAATTTAGTATATTAATGACAATTCTTAATTTTTGTGTGTTCCTTAAATATTAAATAAAATGGGACAGGGGGAGTATTTTTTGGGAACAATTAATAGACATGTCATTAGAGCCGGTAAAATGGGCTAGCCCGACCGAGTCGGTCCGCAAAAGCCCGCAAAAAAATGTAGGGCTATGACACCTATTTTAGAAGCCCAAATAACTTCCAGGCTTCTTAGCCCAACTCGCTACCCGTAAAAATGCCGAATAACTTGCAAAAACCTGCAAAAAATCGGGCTATCCGCAAAAAAAGTAGGGTTGAGATACCTATTTAGAAACCCGAATAATTTTCGGGCTTTTAGCCAAACCCAATAAAACTCGCTATCCACATCGAGTCGGATCGGACCGGGCTAGATAGCCTGAATTGACAGCTCTACACATGTAATGATGCATTATATATTTTTAAGCTTAATAACATTAATTAGTAATATATCATTTGACCACAGTGTAAACATTAACACATTGCATATGGGTTTGGCAAGTGCTAACAAACTCAAGAGCATATGGGTTTGGCATATCCCTAAATTCCGAGCAGAAAATTGAGCATAGCTTTGGCATATTCACTTCTAACTCTCTTTATTCCTATTGGGACTCTAGCTACCCTTCAATTAAAGTTGGTGGCCCACCTTTGCTCTTTCTTATCCTGTCCTTGTCTTCAAGACTAATTAATTGGCATGTGAATTCCCTCTCCGCTTTTCACTTTTCCCCTTGGAAGTTTAACGGAACGTGAGACATGCAATGTGGGTTAAATTTAAATCCGTAACATATTGAATCTTGGGGGGTGTTAATTGATTTGGTTATTCTCATCAATCTAATGAAGCGAATTGAACTAATTTGATTGGATTAATTTTTTTTAATTTAACTGGGTTAGACCCGAACCAAACAATCAAATCCAATAATGATTGGTTTGAGTAACGAATTAAAGACATTTTACCCGTTACCTGAACCGAACCACCCTTAAATAAAAAAAATTATAATAAAGTGAAAAATTGAAAGAGATGAGGATTAAAAATCAACATAATTTTTTATCATAGAAGAGAAATTAAACATAAACATGAGATTTTATCATAGATTGTCTTTTTCTTAAATGAATTTTTCTATTATTTACTAAAAAGTTGAAAAATAACTTTGATTGTATTTGGGATGATAAAACTCACGATCCGATTGAACCAAATCGAACCAACCCGTTCTTGATCGATTCAGTTTGGTTCAAGTCACTTACAAAAAAAATAAAAAAAAATCCGAACCGAATAGTTTTATTTGGTTCGGATTTGTTTTACCTGCAGAACCAAACTAAGCCGACTTGTGAACACCCTTAGCCTATTGTTTCTCTATTTTGTTTCCTCTTCATTTCCGTGGTAATGATCATGCCGCCGCTTAATAATAGATGCTAAATTAATTGGTTTTCTTAAAACGATTTTTCTAACTTATATAATATTGCAATGGATAATAAATTAAAAATAAAATAATTTATTTAGTATCACGATATTCAATACATTAATAATATTAAATGTTAATTTTTTTAATAAAATATTTTCATTATTGGTTTATTATTATGTATAATGTTGCACAAATTAGAAAAATCGTAATTTAAAAACTTCTTTTGTTGTACTTACTACTCCTTCGGTCCTATTTATAAGACAATTCAGACAAAAACGCACATATTAAGAAAAAAAAATTAATGCATTGATTTTCAAGAAATTACTCTACAAGATTACAAGTTTACCCCTATTTAAACTTAAACTCCACTAACATGGTAATTGTATTACCTTAAAACCTTTAATGGTCAACAATGGCAAATATGAAAAACATAATAATAAATGCTTCTATATTTGTGTACTTTGTCTTATAAATAAGACCATGAAAAAGATTCAAACGTTGTTTTATAAATAGGACCAAGTCGGCTGTCTAATATAAATAATGGATTCATTATAAAAGATAATTTGAATAAGTTAATTTTTATTACGGAAAACTATGTTATAAATACATGCACACAATATAAATAAAAGAATAAAAGTGGTATAAAACAAAGAAGCTTTTATAAAGTAATAACAGAGACTCTAAAACATATGAAAATGATGAACAAAACCCTTTATTCAAACAAAAATGTATACTCAATTTAATTATTTATTTAAGGAAAAAGGGCAAATTATCACCTTTAACTTTTCACCTTTTACAAATAGCCACCTTAAACTTCTAATTTATCCAAATTGATCCTTAAATTTTTATTTCATTACAATGAGTTCTTCCTTCAAGTTTGGGTTGTTGATTTAATTTTAATCTCAACCACTTGTTAATAATTTTTATTTAAAAAATCTAAATTAAGAAAAAAATGAAAACATCTCCTACTGAACCTATCTATTCCAACCCGTACAACCACCACCGATTACAAGGACTTGGTCGTTCATCGGCGACAAGAAGAAATTGGCAAACAAAATCCGCCATTCAACGCTAACAAGAAAGAATCGACAAACTGAACCGCTGACAGGAATAAAGACAGGGACCACAACCATGCCATGGTGAAAATCGAACTTAGCCATGGCAAACAGAAGCGTCGAAATAGAACACAAACAGAGAAATTTGGTGTGGCAAAATCTCGCTCCGCTAAAAACCTGATCAATATCTGATTGCACTTTCTTGCCCTCGAGTTAACCCCTCATCTCCCCTCTCTCTCCTCTATTACCAATATTATAAAAAAGGTTAAATATGTTTCGAGTCCCTGTAAAATAGGCGACGTTTGGTTTTCGTCCCTACATTTTAAAACCAGTGTTTTGGGTCCCTAAAACATACTAAATACCCGAAGTTAGTCCCTCACACTAACTCCGTTACTTCTTCCGTTAAACCATGCCACGCCAGCCTTCCAGGTCACTTTTGTAAGGTTATTTGAGTAATTTCTTCTTTGATGTGTTGAATACACGTTAGATTGACCCGACCCACCCCCTATTCACTTTCACCCTGGTTTCAAGTAAAAAAAACCCTAGCAGTCGTAAGTTCTGATTTCTCTCTAAATCCTCCCTTCTTCCCCATATAACTCTGTTGAATAGACGAACGAAGAAGGAATCCCGTTGAGTAGAGGCCCCGTGGAGGTTAGTACCAGTCGTAGTTGGGAGCGTGTTGGTGTTTTGCAGTTCGTACGACTCGTGGGAGCTTCGACTTGGTGTTCGGCGTTTTTCTAGCCCCATCAGTAGGTAAATCTTAGTTTTCTGTATGGTAAAATATGTGTGGGACAGTGGGAGGTTATGTAATGTTGTTCTTAATTTATGGTTGGGGACCAGTTTCATTATTTTCTAGGGTTTATTATAGAAATTTTCGTATTGCCTTGTATGTTGTTGTTTGTTGAATTATTGGTTTGGTAGTGAGGACCAGTGGTGAGGCGGATAAGTGTTGAATCTTATTTTTCTTTGTTTTTTATTAGGTATGGTATTCTCTGTTGCATTTCACCATAAAGGTGAATTTGTGAATGACAAAAAATGGCAATACAAGGTGAAATACACGTGGTCCATGGTATTGACACGGACATGTGGTCCTACTTTGAGGCGGTTGGGATAGTGAAGGAGGACTTAGGGTACAAAAGGTTAATGAAATTGTGGTGGAAGGGTAAAAAAGAGAGTATGAATAGTGAGTATGCTGAAAGTAAGAATAGTGAGGTTGATATTTATGTTGAACACATTGAGGGGGTTGCTGATACTATGCAAGGTGTTGAGGGAGTTTCTGATAGTGTGCATGGTGTTGAGGGAGTTGTTGATACTGTGCAATGTGTTGAGGTGCTTGAGGGCAATGAGGAGAATGAAGTTAATGATAGTTGCGATGATTCTGGGAAAGGTGTTCATTTCAATGATAGTGAGGAAGAGAGGGATTTGGGGCTTGATGATGGGTTTGACTTGCCGGGTGTGGGAGAAGTTGAGGCAGTTCTCAACGAACAAATTCAAAATATGCAAAGGAATGCAGGGGCTGAGTCTGAGAGGGACATACCTTGTTCTTCTCCTGTGAAGAAAAAGACAACTCCACGTAAAAGGGATAAAATGGGAATGAATAATGAGGTTAATAACAATGGAGACGGGTCAATTGTGAATGGTGTTGATGTTGAGAGGTTGGTTGCAACATTTATCCCACCTAACATTAATAGCATGCATGAAATGGAGGGAGAGTATAATAGTGAGGATCTGGACAGTGAGTTGGATGACGACAACATTGATGGTGTCATAAGACCAAAAGTCCCAAAATTCAACAAAGAGGACTTGTGTAAGACATTCAATTTTAAACTAGGAATGGAGTTCACCTTATTGAAGGAGTTCAAGGAAGCAATACTGGAACATTCTGTGTTGAATGGAAGGCAAGTAGTGTTTCTGAAGAATGATAAATTAAGAGTGAGAGTGGAGTGCATCAGGGATTGTGATTTTACTATGTTAGTTAGTAAGGTTAGAGACAATAGTACTTACAGGATGAAGACCTTAGTAAGAACACATACTTGTGGGAGGATCTTTGATAACAAAAATGCAAACAGCAACCGGGTTACAAAGCTTCTCTTGTGGATAAGAGTAGGAATGCCTCAAGCTTAACTGTTTCAGAAATTATTGATGATGTAAGAAAGAACTACAGTGCTGGTATCACAGAATGGAGGGCTTGGAAAGCTAGAAAATTGGCCAGAAGGGCAATTGATGGTGATGCATGTAAGCATTACACTCTATTATGGTCATACAGTGCTGAATTGAGGAAAGTTTGTGCAGGGAATACCTGTAAGATTGAACTTGATTGTCCTGTTGTGGATTTGCCACCCAAGTTTGGCTCTTTCTACATGTGCTTAGATGGATGCAAGAAGGGTTTTTTGGCTGGATGTAGACCATTCATTTGGGTTGATGGTTGCCATCTAAAAACCAGATTTGCTGGTCAATTGTTAATAGCAGTGGGAAGAGATCCTAATAATCAATATTTCCCACTTGCTTTTGCAGTAGTGGAGACTGAGACCAAATAGAACTGGAGGTGGTTCCTCACATTGCTTCTAGAAGACATTGGTGACATCACAACCCATAGATGGGTTTTCATATCTGACCAACAAAAAGTAAGTCATTTACATTGCTTAAGTAATATAAAGAATTTGTATAATTGGATTTTAACCTTAATTCTGTTATGTTTGTTGTAGGGGTTGATGCCTGCGTTTGATGAATTACTGGAAGGTGTGGAACATCGCTTCTGTTTGAGACATTAGCAACTTCAAGAAGAAGTTTGGGGTGGAACAATGATACGAGATTTGATGATGGGAGCAGCAAAAGCAGGGACCTCACAAGTTCAGAATGTCCCAACAAGGGTAATAGCCTAGTTTTCTTGTTTCTATATTACTAATATAACATAATTATTGTATATTTTGACATATATAAATGCATTATCTACAGGGAAGGCCTACCAAAGATAAAGGAAAACAACCAGTGTCACAAGAAAATCCAGCAGATACCTCATCACAAGTTCAGAATGTCCCAACAAGGGTACTAAGCAGTTCTCAATTTTTATTATGTTAATATTAGCATAAATAAACAACAAGTTCTCAATTTTTATTATGTATAATTTACAAGGTAGGCCCAAGAAAAACAAAGGAAAGCAGACACAGGTGTCACAAAGTCAGCCACATACTTCAACACAGAGAAGGTCAAAGCAGGCCAAAGGAAAGCAGACATCTTTGTCGCAATATGCAAACAATAACAAGAAGGCTGGAGCAAGCAACACACAAAACTAGAATGAATCTATGGACCCACTGACTGATCCAGTTCCATTCTTTGAACAAATACTTGCACATGTGGTACAAGCCAGTAATATGTGGGTAAGTAAGGCCCCTGAGTTCAAAGTTTTATGTATTGTGACTACGATATGGGCCACTAATTATGGGTTCTTACTTCATGTAGCAAGCAACACATATGGAAGGTGAGTATGGAAACTTGGAACCTGGATCTGCACATTTGGGAGCTGGAACAATTGGTGAGGGACCTAGATCTGGAAATATTGAAGTTGGTTCTTCAACTGTTGTAGCTGGTAGAGGAAACTTGGGACCTAGATCTGAGAATATGGGAGCAGTTGAAGGACTTTTGGGAGCAGGAAGAGCAAATTTGGGAGCTGTTGAGACCAGTGTGCATCCAAGTGATGGTGGAGGAGATGCTAAGGAGTGATGTCTGTGTGTTGGGTTTATTGCAATATTGTTAGGAGTCATGTGCCTTTTTTGGGTTGTAGTGCAAGACAAAACACTGACATAACACTATTATGTTGCTTGTGCTTTGCTTTTTTTATTCGGTTTGCTATATTTAATTGACTATTTTGTATAGCAATTGCAAGGCCAGTTGTCTTACAGTATGGATTCTGTCATGTGATGTGAACAACTACTGTATCTTTGCAATTGAAGTCCAAAATGACACTAACTTTTTAATGCTTATTAAACTCTTTAGACCTACCCTTGTTTCTATGTGATGCATTTATTTTCACCTTACATTGTGCCATTACGCCCATGGTATGTGCAATGAATAAAACCCAATACATTAAAGAAACAACAACCAAATAATTCAATACAACTCATAAATGGCTTGGTAACATTGTCTGAATTTCATTTCATAAAATCCATCATATACATTTTGAATGGATTTTCAAAACAAAAAAAAAAAAACCAGCCCCTCCCAAGTCCAGTATCCATCAGGATACATAATATCCATACTACCAACTATAACATAAGCTAAACTCTACTAAGTCAAGTATCCACTAAATACTTAACACGACAGTCACATTTTATTGCAAACATCAAACAAAGGCCAACTGTTACTACCCAAGTTACAAGGAATTAATAAACCCAAGAATAGATTCCCTTTCTTCCTCTCCTCTTCCACCTTCTTCATCAGCTTCGAATTCTTCCTCATGAGCTCATCTAATTCTTCATTTTTCCTATTTATTTCTTTTGCACCCACATCCTCACGAATCACACTTCCAGAAAGTGGGTTAGCATCTTCATCAACCCACATAAAAAAGTTGCAAGTTCTGTTTGTCTAGAACAAAAAAAATGTGACATCAAGGACCATGTCATGGATGGAAATTACCATAGGCACAAGCAAGGGGTTACAGAAAAACTCACCCCCCAATTTGGGCATCTCCAAAATACACGTCCTGGGTTAATTGTTGTATTTGAAGTAAGCAGAAGCACTTAATCCCCATAGCGACAAAAACGAGATTTGGATCGCGCAGAAGATGAAAAAGATCCAGATGTGGTCTATCTATTTACCGAACCGGACCTACACGGCTTCATTTTTCCAGACAATGGATTGCGTCTCTGAATGGCTTTCCTCTTCCTATTCTATTTTTGCTGCACGATTGGAGAAGAAGAAGTTTTATTAGGGTTTGTCAATTTGTGGATTTGGGGGTGATTAATACGTTTCTCAGAAAGAAAATAAAAAATGAATTCAAACGGTAAAAAAATGAAACTAAAAAAAAATTACTCATAATACTTTGCCACGTCATAGTAAGAGAGCTGACTGGAAGGCTAATGTGGCATGGTTTAACGAAAGAAATAACGGAGTTAGTGTGAGGGAATAACTTTGGGTATTTAGTGTGCAGGGACGAAAACCAAATGTCGCCTATTTTACAGGGACCCGAAACATATTTAACCCTTATAAAACATATAAAAGTAAAAAGTTAAAGGAGAGAATGGTCAAAGTTATTGCAGTTAATATTTATCTTCATCAACCTGAACGATCTTTGAATTTCGTCTAGTCTTCACACACAACAAGGTTTTTCCATTATTGAGACTTTAATATAAGTATTATTTTACCCTAACCTCTTTAGGCTTGCACTTAATATTAAGTAGTTTTTATGCTTCCATATAGCTCCTTCAAGCTAGTGCAAACCAATATTATTAATTTGGCACCAAGTATTTTCAAGTTTTTTCATTGTTAATCAGTATTGACTTAATTGATTAGCTTTGGATCGGAGACAAAACCTCGAAGTTGGTAGGAAATGAGTTTTGTGTCTCGGAGTGGATATATAGCCTTTACATGTACATAATAAGGCTCGAACAACTCATATGCAACATTTACAATGAAGAACATGTTCTTGAAGTATTCTTCATAAAAGTATAACTGGGTTTAATGATCACTTACAACACTTAAACTATGTGACCCTATTTATTTTAAAAACCTACACAAAACCCCTCCAATATTAAAAGTACATTATACTTAAACCCAATTTTTTATTATACACTTAATGGAACTGCTAGTCAACAATCATCAGTTATCTTTTACATTAAATTGACCAAAATTTAATGTAACTATAAATTTTTCCTTACTAACTATAAATTTCTCTTTATTAAATTAAAGTCCCTCAATCTTTTCAGGTCCGTTTACTTTGAGAAAACATTTTCTTTTTCTTTTCATTTTCGGTTTTTTAGTTTTAATTAGCAAAATATTTCAGTTATGATAATAAAAACATTATTCCATTTTGTGTTTTCAAAGTTTTGTACAAGAAACAATGAAAATAACTTTGTATTGGTTTCTTTGTTTTATGTACAAAACTTTGAAAACAGGAAATGAAATGAAAAAACAGGCTGACATTTTTTGTAATTAAAACTAAAAAACAGAAAATAAAAAACAAAAAATTAATGTTTTCTTAAAGTAAACAACCCTTACACAAACTCCTTATATTTATAAATATGTCATTCTTTTTTTTCGTGCTAGTGAATAAAATTAAAGAAAACATAAAAAAAGAACATCATATCATTTTTTTCAAATGACATTATTTTGAAAAACAAAAGTTATAGTTTCATATCAACAAAACAAAGAAATTTATTTTAAAATTTCATATTAAAAATTTAATTGAAAACTTAGTTGCATAAATTACTAATAAAATGAACCAAAATAATTTATTGAGATTAATTTATGAAATGTTAGTATATTTTAAAAAATAAATTTCCTAAGATGGATCTTAATAAAAAAAAAGGCTTCATAAATTATCAAACTTTTGCTTTGTTATCTCCTTAGTTTTAATTAGTGGTTGAAATCTTCCATTGAAAATTTACAAATTCAGTTCATTTGTTCGACTTATTTAAATTGCTTTTAAATTCTTGATTATAGACTGGACCTTCGCATTTTCTTTTCATTTAATTGCTTTCACTGTGGTATTATAATGCATGAAGAAGTTCAATTGTACTTATTACAGTGAAACATATTTAAAAGGTGATATGCTTAATGAATACAATAGAGGACACGAATATGAAATTGTGATATGCTTAATGACAAATTAGGAATAGGAGTTGGCATGAAAAATTAAGAATGCAGTGAACCATATTTTAAATCCCAAGCTTTATGCATTTATAAAGTATTTTCTTCAAATGTAAAATAGAAAATTGGAAAGGAAGTGTCTTGAGGGTAATGTTGGGTTTTTGAAAACAGGGTTGCCAAACTGGTTTTTGTAAACCCTGTGGAAGTCCCGAAACGATCTTATTTTCACTACTACTAGCTCCACAATCTTCTCCACTCTTCATTTTGCGCTATGTAAGGCTCAGGAGTTCCACTGTCTTTACGCAAGCTCTGACCCTATGTTGGTGTGTCAAACTGCTCGAGCTACTCATTTAATAAGGTGGGTGTTTCCCCCTCCAGGTGTTGCTAAGTATAATGTAGACGCATCAGTGAACAATCATGATATGAGTGCCACCTGTGGAGGTGTATTACGTGACAACACAAGGCGGTGGCTCTCTGGCTTTGTTAGGAATCTCGGGTCCACTACGATTAATTTTGCTGAGTTGTGGGGAATTTATTTAGCTATTCAACATGCAGAAACACTTCATGTAACAAAGCTTTGAATCAAGTCTGACTCTAAGCTAGCAATATCTCTTATTAGACTTAAACATCAAATTGGTCCCTAAAAGATGGTGTTGATTTCAAGTTAGTCCCCCAAAGAAGGAAATCTCAAAAATGAGTAAAACGTCATTTTGGTCCCTGAAAGATTAGCAGTGAGTCAAGTTAGTCCATGAGAGACAGAAATTAACAAAATAATCCCTGAATCATACTAACGTCAATCAAGTTGGTCCCTCCGTTAACTTGACTCAGTTAAAGTTAACAGAATGCATACGTGGCAGGTTACCTTTACACTGTGGATGTTGATGTGGCTGGGCAATCTTTCAGGGACTATAATGATAATTCTTTCCCCATCAATCTCCAGAAACATGCGGTGAATTCCCTTTCTTTTTTTAACATAAATAATTTATATCTACAGACAAAAATGAACAAATAAAATAAGCACTGCTTAGAAATCTCGGAAACTCATTTTTGGATCCATCATTTTTCCACCCCCCGCGTCTCGTGCCCCTACATTCGCCTCTTCTTGCTCCTCTTCCTCTTCCTCGTGATCTCATATGCTTGAATCATCTCCCATGTTTCATCTCCACAGGGGAGTGTAGTAACTTATCACAAAGAATGCAACCACAGTGCAAGGTTGACCCGTCTTCTAGAGGAGTTGTTTTCTTGTTGAAGTCCACTTCTATGATGGGAGAGTCACATTCAGGGCACCGTTCCTTAGTTGTGGATATTCTATGAGCACCCTCTGCAAGAAAAATTAGGAAATTGCACATATTGCAACAGAGTCACCATTTGGGAGCACTTACTAGATCCAAGACAAGTGTCCCGCTGCACTCTGGGCAAGCACATACACCCTGGGAAACCAGAGAATTTGGGCAAGTGGGGTGGGGGCATAGGATGCATGGAATGCCTGCTCCCTTGCCAAGATAATTCCTTGTACAGCTGCAGAAATAATTAATGAAAATGTGGGTAATAGATATTGGGCACATCACATAACATAATACAAAAAAAAAGACATTCAATACATGAAAACATTGAATATCAAATGGGTAGATACCATGATTCCCTTTCCCTCCCAATCACTTTTAACCTTTCAAAATGATGTTGCTAAACAAGCATTCTTATTCAAATTGCTAGAGCAATGTTCTTAGACACCAAATTAACAAAACCCGAAGGCCAAAGCCCCTTCTTTCTTATCTTTGTTCCATGTATTTGTGAGTAGCCCAAACAATAAAGCAAATGATTACAAGTTTAGGCAGATTAAAAAGGAACGAACAATTGAATGGTGAAAAGGAACGATGAAAATCTTCTGGTTCATGATCATACAAACCAGTGAAACCACCGGTGCATGCCAGCACATGTAATGACACAGTTAGTAACAATCTTAAGAGGAATGTTATAGGCCACCCTCCAGTTATAGTAGTAGGGCATGTTAATCAATGTAACTACCCTAAAGAAGAGATCTATGTTCAAAAGCTATAACAGAGATTAAGACAGTGAAATGGAGCTCTATCAGCCTTCTGATAGCAGCAACATTTTATACCTGTGGAAAAACAGTCTTGATTGATTAAATTCTCTGGGTTTTGCATGATATTCTTTTGATGGAAAAAGGCAGAAATGGTTGAAAGGAAGTTGGTCCTGATACCAAATTGATGTAGGACAATAAAGACATTGGATCGAAGGAAACCGAAACAGAGGAAGTATTTACTCTTTAGAATGAGGAAAATGGAGAAAGAATAAAGACTGAAGAGGGTTGCTGCAGATAATTACTCATGGTACTATTTTCTTTTGATGGGGAAAAAATTATCATTCTAGTCCCTGAAAGATTGCCCAGCCACATCAGCATCCACTGTGAAAGGTAATCTGCCACGTATGCATTCTGTTAACTTTAACTGAGTGAAGTTAACGGAGGAACCAACTTGATTGACGTTAGTATGATTCAGGGATTATTTTGTTAATTTCTGTCTTTCAGGGACTAACTTGACCGACTGCTAACCTTTCAGGGACCAAAATGACGTTTTACTCTCTCAAAAATAGTCCATGAAAGTGTGCTCTGTCTTTCAAGTTAGTCCCTTTGTTAGCTTCTGTGACTTAACCATAAAAAAGATGCTTAGTTGGCACGTTAACTGCAATGTGACATGCTGATGTGGAGGTCTACGTGGTATAGATTAAAACTGCTAGAAAAAAACTCTTCATTTTCGTCCCTACATTAGAAAAAAAATTCATTTTCTTCCCCCATATTAGAAAATAAATTTCATTTTCGTCCCTCTTATACATTGATAAAGAAGCTTTTGCAATTGGATTGGGAATTTTTGTTATAGGACATACGTACTCTTATGGTTCCATGTCTATTTTTAGTCTAATGTTGCACGCCTTGTATTTTGCTATATTTTTCATTGTGTTGCACTGTAAACAATTTTCTTCTTTGTGTAATATAACTTTAGGATGAGGGTCGGAGGTAATGAAGAGGGGGTAGATGCAAGAGAAATGGGTGTTGATCATGAAACTAATGAAACAATAACTAATAGGGAGATCAGTGATGAAGGGTACATGTCCACGGATATGACTATGAATCAGCAGATGATAGTGTTAGGTATATGCACTAGAGACTTATATGTTTTTGAAACATCCATCACATGTATCATATTATTTTATAAAGGCAATTCATTCTTTTAAGAATACAATTAATGTCCTCAGAATAGTAAGCTCAAACTTCATAAGAAATCAAGTAGATTACTTGATCGTGAGATCTTATGAAGAACTATTCTTAAAATAGTCCCTGGTCAAGTATCATCTTAGGACAAAGATGCATTTAGACTAGTATGTGAGTTCATTGATGATCACATCTCACGGATCATGGATATGAGATATCATGTGCTCACATAGGTATATATTAAGAGTAATAGTGTACTGGACAGACCCACCTTGATAACGTTGCATGGATTGTTACATAAGTGTCATGAACGTTTCTTAAATTGATAAATATTATATGAAGTCCTTCGACCTGAAATCACTACGATTCCTATATAAGGAATTATATGTTTTAATTATCATCAAACGTTGCCTGTAACAGGGTAATCATAAAGTTGGTATTTGGACATATAATAAATTATGTGGAGGAATATGAGTGACCTAGATGAGATTTGTCCCTCCTATGTAACGTGAGTTATATCTGTAGGCCTCTTGATAAAGTGAGACTGCAAAATGCATGGCCATGCTCAGGAGGATAAACATGAGATGTTTATTTTCTGTACAGTCTACTTGGGGATCAAGAAAACATAAATTGAACTATACAAGGTTGACACAATCCATGCCCTTGTGTTCAATTAGATATTTGGACAAAGGGACAGATCATATAAATTATCATAAAATAGGATTCGTCAAAGTTGTTGATAATCTCAATATTTGGGTAGTGATGTATTGCTAGATACCGCTCACTATTTATGATATTAAATATAAAAGGGTTTTATTTTAATATCATAACCAAATATTAAAAGCCTATTGGGTCACATGCATACAACAAGCCGCTAGGAAAAGATAATAATTCTAATTTGATTAGAATTATAACCTAATGGGCCAAGCCCATATGTGTTAGGGATAAGTGAGTGAGGGGTAAAACCCTAGCCACCATTCTATAAATAGAGCATGAGATGCATTACCCTAGACACACATGAGTCGCTATTACTCTCTAAAGGCTACTAGCAGAGTTGAGGAGGGTTTCCTAGTCCGGCTGTTGGCGTGGACACCACTAGAGACGTGGCTGCTATTGCCTCGCTCGCAATCCTTAAAAGGTACGACCTTTTGTTTTATGCCTTTTATGCCTTAATTCGTGTTTTCGCATTAACGATCATAACAAGGGAGGGAATCCATTTATTCCGCTGCACCCTGACCACGTGCTTGATTCCCTTTAGATAGCTCCTATATGCCTCCACATATTATAACTAAAGAAGATGAATCTGATGGAGAGGAAATGAGTCATTTAATGAGTATTCTGACCTCCATCACCGATCATCTCCCTCTGTTCTTACGCCTAAAACCCTAAGCTAGAACAAATAATTCTCAATCCAATTGCAGAAACTTCTTTATCAATGCATAAGAGGGATAAAAATGAAATTTGTTTTCTGACGTGGGGGATGAAAATGAAATTTGTTTTTTGATGTGATGAGGGATGAAAATGAAGTGTTTTTTCCAACAGTTTTAATCCATGTCACGTAGACCTCCACATCAGCATGCCACGTTGTAGTTAACGTGCCAACTAAGCATCTTTGTTATGGTTAAGTCGCGAAAGTTACCGGAGGGACTAACTTGAAAGACGGAGCACACTTTCAGGGACTATTTTTGAGATTTCCTTCTTTGGAGGACTAACTTGAAATCGACCCCATCTTTCAGGGACCAATTTGACGTTTTACTCCTCTTATTAGCAGTGGTTGTGACAGCTCTCACCTTTGCAAGGACATTGTTGCTGCCATTTGTCAAGCAACTGCCAAGTTTATTTATATTAAAATTTCCCATACTTTTTATGAAGGGAATCGGGTTACAAACACCCTAGGAGCTTATGCCTATTCTTTCTCGTATGGTCTCCATTGTATTCCTGATCCCATGTTACTGTTTTGTCTATCATGCATGATGATCTCGTAGGGGTCTCTTTTCACCGCAGTGTTCTTTTATAGTTGGGGTTGTTAGCCCCTCCTTTTTACCAAAAAATAAATAGAGGGTTTTATGTTGGAAGTGCAAAATAAATAAGAGGTTAGAGTAATTTACTCATGTTATAAAAGTCACATGACTACTTATGCAATTAGTTAGTTCAAGGATTAGTGAGAAGAGAGATAACATGTGTAGGAATGAAATCAAGGGTTTAATCAAAAAATAAAAAAAGAACAATCATGAAAAAGGATACAATACAGATCATATATTACGAACAATAATTTGTTAATATATGGTACCAATCAATTTTATTTTTTATTCCCTTTCAAATGATGTAAAAGTATTCAATTTAATTAAGAGTGAGATCAATGAATTATTATTTTTAAAGAAAGCGATCATGATAATTTTATTTAATTAAGAAATAAAATAACTATTAAATAAACAAATTTGATTTGATTTTTTTCTTTTTCACAACTAAAATTTTAGTTTTTTTTATTTATTTTTACACTACACCTATGACTAAAATTACATTAGAAGCTTAGAATCAATGTTATTAAACTCGGACCAGTTATCGACTCTGTCAAGCTATTAGGTTAATAAGTTATTGGTTCAATCATTGAGTCACTGGTTAAACTAGTTAAAGTAGAAATTATTAATGAAAAAACCAAAAAATAATTAGGTGTGTATATATATATATATATATATATTAAAATAGATGTTTATATACTAAAACTTTTTTGTGGTGTGATGGTTTAATAATTGTCTCATAATCTCAAGTTATAGGGTTCGATTCTAGCCTTTAAACATTTTGAAAAGTTTTGGATTTTTAAGGATAGTCTTAAAAAGATTATATATATTGATTTGCGATATATACATATATATATATATATATATCAAAGGATGTGTTGGCTTAGTGGTTAGCTGAGTGCGCTCCAGCCACTGTGTCCTGGGTTTGACTCCCAACTCTCACATTTCCTATTTTTAAAGTGGTCATATAACCGAGTTAGGTCACATCGGTTCATTAGTTGAGGCCGGGTCGCACCGGTTCGATCGGGTCCATCTCAGTTCTTGAGCAGGTCCGATATGAATCATGATCGAACCGGTTATGCGACCCAATTCACGGTCCAACCGGTTAAATCAACTGATCCTGTCCGATTTTAATAACACCGTTTAGAACAATCGTCTTAGCCCTAAAAATACAAAATAAAAAAAATGTAACACTCATACATGCACCGTATCAAGAAAGTGTAAGAAAACTGTCCTAACTCCCAAATACATGTTTGTATATACATGTGTGTATTCCTACTATTCCAAGACATTGACCATGGCTAGCGGACAATATAATTTACATCATGTTGGCAAAATGATAAGTTGGTTTTAATCTGCCACTAACTCATAATTCATAAAAAACAAAGTTGATGGGCTACTCTAATTTTGAAAAAAAAAAAAGTTGGTAAAGTTAATCAGTTTCATTTTATGTTAGATTGGTTGGTCAATTCACCTAAATATTATTGGACCAAAAAAAGAAAACCTAGATAATATGAAGTAAAAATTAAAAGTTAAAAGGAAAGAGAATTGAAATAAAAAAAGTTAATAGCACGAGACGTGAAGACATAAATGAAATAATAGTGGAGAAATAATGAAAATTCAATTGTATATATATCATAATTTTTGCCCATACTAGGCTTACATTAATTTCTGCATATAAATTTTTAATTAAAATTTCTGCAGGATTTTCATCATGGACTGTATATTGAGGAAAAATGCCCAGGCCTAGGCCTTTATTGTGCTCAGCTTATCGTGGTAAACAGCCCAACCTTGGGAGTTTGGAGCCATCCCAATTGAGACTCTCTCTATATCTGACAAAAAAAAAAAAAAACTCGAGACTCTACCATAAAACCGTTGCAAACTGAGTTTAAAAGGTGAAGCTGAGGCGGTGCAGCAGATTTAGCTATGAAATAGATAGGAATCAGCTGCGAATATATTTACCTAGTGATTTTCTAGCTATTCCATAGATAAATTCTGCTGGAATGGAGAGGACACTTACACCGGAGAGTAGGGGTGTTTGCGGATTGGATTGGATTGGTTATGAGGGAAAAATCATCCAATCCAATGATTTCGGTTTTCTCATTTAGTCATCCAATCGGTTTTGATTTTTTTCCGAATCCAATCCAATCCAATCCAATTTTAATCGGTTTGGATTGGATTGGATTTCGGTTTCTCAAATAAACTAAAAATGAAATTATGAAAACAAAATTATGACATCATTACTAGTTTTCAAGATCGTTAATCTTTTACAAATTAAAAGCCAAAAAGTCATGTTTTGCCAAATTGTTAATGTTTCTTGAACAAATAAGTTGTAACTTTAAATACTTATTAAAAAAAAGTTGTAACTTTAAATACTTAATTAGATATGAGAGTGGATCTCAATTCCATTGCCCATATAACAATATTCGCTTATGGTAAACCTAATATGATAAAAAACATGCAATTATCTTATCATATCCTATAATATACAAATTATTTGATGGCTTCTAATCCCATAATTGAATGTTATTCGTTAAATATAGTTGCACAATAATAATTTTTTTACATCATCACAGAAAAATAATATCAATAATAGTAATATACCAAAATGTTTAGAAAACTTTGGATCGGTTTGGATTGGATTGGTTCTCACGGGCAGATCCGAAATCCAATCCAATCCAATAAAAAATTTCGATTTTTTGCGGTTTGCGGTTTTTTCGATTTGCGGTTTTTTGGTTTGCGGTTTTTTGGATCAGTTGTTGCGGTTTCAATTGGATTGAATTGAATTTGAACACCCCTACCGGAGAGATCCAAATCAGTTGCCGAGTTGCTGTGTTCTTATAAAAAATTGGCTTAGCTTTTCAACTATAGGTTTGAAGTAAATTTTTATAAAACACAGGTGCCCTACATGATAGACAATTCTACTCCCATTAATGATGGACTAATTACTATTTTCTATAAACATGATAATATGTTCTTTATATTCTACTAATTGATGCATATGATTATATCATAAAATAATTTTAAAAAAATTTAGAAATATATATAAAAATAAATATCCCTCACAACCCAACATTGGTCATTGAGAATACCCAATTACCATACTAGTCAAACTCTAGTTGCAATAATGCTGCAGAGTCTTTGATTTTGATGTCTCAAACTCGAATTTTTTTCCTTCAGTGAAGTAATACACAAGTCATGGCAATTTTGAGATACGTTAAGTAACAAAATACTGAAGGAAGCGATTTTTATCTAGCGTCTTCCTTGCAGGTCTATTACGCACAAATCGCTTTATTGGATTGCGCCTTTCATTATCTCATTTTTGACAAATGGCGCTGTTTTATTTTGCGCCTCTCTTTTCTAGCGCATCTAAAATCACGTCATCATGGTAAATAATTTTTTTCAACACATTATTTTGGTATTTAAGTTTTTTTACCCACTTTTAATAAAAAAAATTCTTATCAGCTAATTCTATTAAACACTTTTAATTCAATAGGTTAGCGTATAAACTCGGAGTTTATAAGTAGAAATTAGCTTATTAGCTACCAACTAACTTATCAGATAATTTTGCTAAACACACCCTAAATAAGATGTGATGATAATAATATATACTATTGGGCAGAATTGATAATTAATAAATAAGTTGCTGATAACCTACTACAACTTACGAGTTTGTTGTATAGATAGAGTCCGTTTGGTTTACAGGTGGGCAAAATTGATTTTGATAGGTACATAGAATTAATGGCAGAAAATAAATGATGCACAATTTACGAACACATTAGACAAAAGTGATTTAAAATCAATTTTAGTGAAATTGATTCCCACTTTTCATAATTGGGAATTAAACTTTTTTTTGGTAATGTCATTGAATATTTTATAAAACAAAAATGGTAGATAGTTATAATTGTTTAAATTTATCTTATAATAAATTTACTCTTATAATTAATTTCTTTGTTTCATATTTAAATTCCTTTTAGGGATGTCAAAAAAACCCGTACCCGTGGATATACTCGCAATGGGTACCCACATATTTAAATAATGGGTGGAGACAGATATTATACCACCCGGCCCGTGGGTACCCGCATAATCATTAAAACATATTTTTCTATTAAATATATTTGAATATTATGATTTTTTATTATTTTATGATGAGATATAATTTATTTTATATTATTTTATGATGATATTTTTAATATATTAACACGTAATGGTATTATATAATGATTATTTATATATATAATATGATATTATAATATATTATATAACATTTTCTCTCTTTCTTTTTATAAAATTTAAGTTCTTAAACATTAATGGGTACATGTGAATACCCGTGGATACCCGTTACCCGCATGGGTACCCGTTAATTTTAACGGATATGTATATGAGTAGGCATTACCCGCCCCGCCCCGTTGACATCCCTAATTCCTTTCATGAATATTAATTAAGAGCGTGTTTGCTAAAATATTCCAGTTAGATGAAAGTTGAAATTTGAGAAATTACTTGAGTTAGTTTTTCATTTAGCTTTCAACTGACTTTTCAATTAATTTAGTTAAACACACACTAAATATAATGAGATATTTATACATTATTATTAAAATAATCCTATATCATTTAAACTAATTTTTAAAATTAAAAGTTTTAAGTTCCCATGATTTATATTTTCTATTGCTAATAAAATAATCTTCTACCAATTAGTTTTTAATTTTTAATTTATATATTTTTTAGATTTCACCTATGTTTTAAATACTTATCAATCTTGATATTTCACACACTCCACTCCCTCCCTCACATATTTATCTACATTTCCTTTTTCTTCATTTCTCTCTGTTTTTTTCCTCTTGACATCATTTATCATTTATTTCACATTTTGTCTCTCAATTTAATTTTTTCTATCGATTCACTCCTTCACACACTTTTCACAATAAAAAAATGGAGTGTCAATCAATCTTTATCCTAATTACATAATATATACAAAAAGATTTTGTAATAAATTAATACATGGAATTTTAGTTAAGTTTAAATAAGTTTTTAGTCCTTATAAATATGAGTCATTTTTTTTAGTCTCAGTAATTTTTTTTTTTGGTTTTTCATCCCTATAAAATTTTTCATTAGCCTTTTTGATTCTGCTATTAACTTTTAGTTGATGTTGCTAACAGAGTGCCACATCAGCATGTCACATGTGTTGTTTCTGCTTAATTTAAATTTATTTTTAGTCCTTATAAATATATGCTTTTATTTTTAGTCCCTACAATTTTTTTTTTGTTTTTCACCTCAATCTCATCCCCATCCAACATTGTTACACTTGAAATTAGCTCATCCTGGGTTTAATAAAATATTTCTTTATGTATTCAATCATTTGAAATTTCAATACACTTAGGTTCATTGTATAAATAAAAAATACTTGTAATAACATTTTTTCTCAACAATTTTTTTATGCCTATTCATAGATAAAATTTTCATTTGATTTACAATTACAAGCCTTTTTGTTAGTCAACATAAATCCCATCAAATGACATGTCAATAGACATAAATTAAATGAAAATTTTGTTAGTCAATTGATAGAAAAAAAAAAGAATTGCAACGAAAAAAATGTCGTTACAAGTTTTTTCCCTTTATACAATGAACAAAGTGTGTTGAAATTTCAAATAATTGAATACATAAATAATTTAACCCACGAGGAGTTCAAGAATTTCTCAAGTGTAACAATGCACTAGAAGCAAAAGAAAATTGTGATGTTGGATGAGGATGAGATTGAGGTGAAAAACAAAAAAAAAAATTGTAGGGACTAAAAACAAAATCATCATATTTATAAAGACTAAAAACAAATTTAAACTGGGTAGAAACAACACATGTTGCATGCTAATGTGACACTCCGTTAGCTAATTACCTAAAAGTTAGCAATAACCAAAAAGATTAACGGAAAATTTTATAGGAATGAAAAATAATTTTTTTTTACCAAGACTAAAAAGAAAATTACTCATATTTGTCGGACTAAAAATTAATATATTGAAGGTTTTAGTTATAATTTCTCTTTAGTTTGATTTTAATTAACTTTTGATCCCTCAGAGGAATTGTCACATCATCAGCGTCCTATGTGTCTTGTGGCATGTGACCGCTGTCTCCACCCTTCGCCCTCGCCTGGCACATTCTTCTTCTTCTTCTCCCATTCCTCTGGTTGCTTGACCGTTAATTTGTTACCCTCATTTAGCTATAGCATATGGAGTATAGACCACTTGGCAATTGGCATTCCACTAACAAGTGGAGTCATCTTATTTAAATGTGTTGGTTTGATATTAAAATTTATTAAATTTAAGTTTGGATTCTTAACATAACTATTTTTAATATTAAAAATATAAATTTATCACATTTTAACACTAAATCAAATATATTCTAGTTATTTCTTGTGCATTTTTCCAAAGCAATTAATCACTATGTCATAGCTATAGCTAGGTCAAAACCCTACAATAATGCATGTCACCCCTTCTCTGTCAATTTCCTCATCTGGCATGAATATATATATTTAGATGAGTGTTATCAATACACTTTTTCCAATATACTCCATGTGATTGGTTAAAATTCATGAGTCCCACCAAATTATGTGGGTCTCACTACCAATGTGGCGGTACGACTTTTAACCAATCACATTGAATATATTAAAAAAAGTGTGTTAAAAAGTGTGTTGCTAGTACTTTTCATATATTTAATTAATCTGATCTCATAGCCTCCAAGATGCTCCCTAATTAACTTATATAACTCTCAACATCACCAAAGCCTTTAATCCATGGCCACGTTAATATTGCAGCTTCAATGTCATGACGCATCTATTGTCGTTTACACCGTAAATTAAAACGCGGCGTTAAGATCACCATTCACCACCATGCACATTCATCCCCATGTAGTTCTAGCATGAGCTCCATTCTCCTCCTGTTACAAATCTGAGGCATTGGTTGTGTGTCGACGGGGATGAGAGTTCTTAATTAGTAAAGTTAATTAGATAGTAATGTAAAATGCAGCTTTCAGCTCCATAAATGACATGAAAATATGTGTTTACTATGTATGTCATTATTTTACAGAATCATACTTACAACAATAAATCATAAATTAAACATAATGAAATCAAAATTTGATATATTTATAGAAATCAAAACATAATTTACACTAAAAAAGGTAAAAATTTTAGATTATTTCATAGGTATGGTTAAAAAGTGCAATGTAAATTAATTTTAAACTATCATGTAATAATTGCAATGATATATTATAGAATGGAAATGTAATTTTTAATTTAATTACATTTGTAGTAGTGTAAATTAATTTCTTTAAAATGGAAGTATTAAATGACAATTATATTTTTTTGTGAGAAACATGACTAAATCATTAAGACCAATGAAATGCTTTGAAATTAATTAACTGTAATTAATAATGTCATAATTGTAAATTTTAATCCAAAAATATATTTATTATTAAATAATTAAAATAGTGATAAAATTACTCCTAATTAAAGTCATTATTAAAGTCGTAACTCGTGTTGTAATATATGTAGTTGGTCGTTGAAAATAACGTAGTATATCCACTATTATAAGTAATAGGTGATTATATAGTGGATAATAAATTAAGGGTATAAATGTAACTTCATAATTAATGCAATTCAAAATAATACTATGTTTCTCATATTTAGAACCGAGTAAAAATATTTTTCATATAAATAGGACCAGATCAGTTAGTATTATATTATTCCGATTTTGATAGCATTGATGATAAGACCTTCAAAGATGAAATGTTTTTATTAAAATAAAAAGTATTTATTGTTCATTTATATTTTTAATGTAATTAATACTTTCTATTTTAATAAAAACATTTCTTTTTTGGAAGTCTTATCATCCTTCCTAAACACTAATGTTATCAAAATCAATATTTTTAATCAAATAGTTGTGACTCAGTTGATAACGTATACAAATTGAGATTGTGGGAAGAGTTCTCACACTCTTGCAGAGGGGTGAAGAGACTTAAATGTAACTAAGCCTCGAAGACTTAAATGTGACTAAGTCTCAATTAGGATTGCTCCTGATAATAGGGATACTGGTATAATTTACATAAAAAAATCAATATTTTAATATAATAACTTTTTATTTCACATTTTTAATCAATCCCATGATATTCTCCACAAATTACTTTTTCTTCCTTGTTTAATGGTAAGTATTCATACATGGACCCGGATTATTTTTAGTCTTTGCAAAATAACTATGGATTCACACGGTACTTATAATCCGTAACCGATCGATTACTATATTGTAGCCAAATTTTGGCTGCAGAGCCATTGAGATTTGAGAGATTCCTTACACATGCATGAAAGCAAATTAAATGTCTATTCACCAAGCGACAACAATGTACTTTATTTTACAGTACTCGATCGGTTAATCAGATGAAGCGACGAAAGACGAGCGATGAACCAATTCTATCGAAACATATTTCAACGGCATGAGGCCCCCGGAATGTGAACCGAGAAAATAATGCGAATACGTACTGCTTCATCATCAAAGCTGCTGGTTAAACATCATGACATGTTTCGACATACATATATAACGTTCCATCAGCATAACAATGACAATACACATACAGCTGGATGGCATACAGTATTTGAGGCGGCTGAATATGTTTATATATAAAGAATTCAATATATATATATATATATAGAGAGAGAGATGTAATTAATAGGACTTGAGATGTACTCAAGTCAACCACAAGCTAAACAGCCTAAACCCTATGCTATGTTTGATGATGGTGAAATAAAAGGGAAATGAGTGTGAGGTGGTGAATTAGGGATGAAATGAGTTTGATATCTTGTTTGGTTAAGGGGTAAAATAAGGGAGAAGTGAAGAGAAGTTGTGGGTCCCACTACATTTTTATCTCTTTGTTGATTTGTAGAGAAAAGGGGAGAAATACTGATTCAAGCGTAAATAATTGATTTTCAGTGTGCAAAAATTGATTTCTAGTCATATAATTGGTATGGATAATCGATTTTCAGTATGTAAAAATCGATTTCTTACCACATAATTGGTGCATATAATTGATTTTTTATACTATATAATCGATTATTTAACTGCAATCGATTTCTGACAACATAATTGGTGCACATAATCGAATTTTTATACTATAATTTATTATTTAACTGTCTTGGTGCAGATAATCGATTTTTATACCACATAATCGATTTTTTATACTATTTCTCTTCCATTTCTTCACTCAAACCAAACAACCCACCTTCACATCTTACTTTTATTTCTCATTTATTTCTCTTACAAACAACCACAAAATCATCTCTATCTCTTCTCTATTTCTCTTCTTCCCACTTCTCTTCTCCCCATTTCTCTTCTTTATACTTCCCTAAATACACCGAACAAAGTAAAGAGACTAGATATAAATTATGGTGGCTGAAGTATATAAAATGATGCATCATTCTCACTTATTAAACAAAATATTTTATTTAAAACATTTTATAATTTTTTATAACCAATTAATAGACACTAAACATCACATTTTATAATTACTTTATATCTAAAAAATTAATATTGATATGTCCTGAAGTTATCAGAGTAACATAAAATTAGGGACGTTTCTAGAGTGGACCAACAAAATATAGTCCACCTAGTTCTGCCTATATTTTTCGGTTATTAAAGATAAATAAATAATTTTATTTTTTTATTAATTAAATGATTTTTATATGATTATTTGAATTTAATTTAAGACAAAATGTGAATTTACGATTTACAACCTAATCTATAAATTTAAAATTAAAGAGAAAAACTTCTATATTATATGGTATTGTTAATTTAGATTTTTATTCTTTTCAATCAATATTTCATAGAAATAATTATTTAAAATCAATTTAATATCATTTATTAATTAATAAAATGAATATTAAATTTAACAGTCAGAGATTTAAATTAATATATTTTTATATTATGGACCACGTTATCTTACATGATACTTAGATGGAAAATGAAGCAAATAGAAGTGCGTGAGTGATATTAATATTTTAAAGGATTAAAAGAATATGAGAAAAAAGTAACATTTGTTTAAGATAGTTATTAGAAGTTTTTCTTGGGGGTAAGCAAGAACGGTGTAAGGATCCTCTCCAGCTTTTATAGCCTCTTCAGCCAAGTTTAGCTACGAAATAGCTACAGATTATTTTAATTTAGGGATTTTTTTTGTTAAAAATAAAATATGACGATGTGTTCTTTTAATTTAGGGATTTTTTTTTTATTTTTTCTTTTTAATTTTTGAAACTTTATTTTATGTGATTTCAATATTTTAAACACAATTTTAAAGGGTTGAGATTGATTTCATGTTAATAAAAGGACTTATTAACACAATGATAAAAAGTGTAAGGATTAAATATGACAAAATAAAAGATTATGGTGCCTATTTACAAAAATGTAAAAATTTAGAGTGGTTATATACTTTTTTTTTAATTAATAAAAAAAAAATAGTACGTGAGACCTATGTAAGTATACTTTTCAATGGTCTTAATTATTTTAACAATAATGATACATACACCCCAATAATACAAACACTCATTTGAGATTTATCACTTGCATGTATTTTTCTATTATATCATCCATTACATCTATCACTTCTCTCATCTTTTTTCCTATATATCTCTCTTTGGGTAGTGTGTTTACACCCAATGATTGTCCATGTATCATTTTTCTTATTAGAGTTATAATATATTCATATACACGTTTATACAATATTAATTGAGTAAATCGTCAATTTGATCCTTGAAAGTGTTGCTGTCAAGTTAGTCCCTTAATTGACAAAAACTAAAAATTAATCCCTAAAACTGCATTTCAACCGTCAAAGTAGTTCACCTATTAACAAAAGTATAATTCAGTCCCTGTAAGTTGATACTTACTATCAATTTAATTCTTCCAATCTTAGTATGTAAAAACAAATAAATCCCTATACCTAACAAATCACTATCAAAGTAGTCATTAAAATATTTGTTTTTTTTTACAAAGGGCTACTTTGTGGAACGAAATACAGTTTCAGGTATTTAATTTTAATTTCTGTCATTTCAGAGACTAACTTGACAACAAACAACATTTACATATATCAAATTGACGGTTTACTCAATATTAATTACACACAACATATTTTTTCTCTTTATCTCTATCATGTTAATCATCACATCACCCATCAAATATCCATTTTCTCTCACTTTGTTGCACATACATAATGTCGTACAAAAACTCTTTTCTCTTGTTACAGGGGGCACTATACAGTACGCATACGGATTATCATATTAAGAAAAAGAAAATTAACCTCCACCATTTAATGTAGTCACCTACGTACGGAAAAGAAAAAATAAATGTTTAAAAAATATATCCTAAACAGTTCTAAGATTTAATTAAGTAGCATATATAGTATTTTATGATAGTACTATAATTGTTTCAATATCATATAGATGGAGGTAGATACCCAAAAGAAACAAACATGGGCCGCCGAAAATAATCAGAGTGATAATCCAGTGCTTAAGATAATATGGAAAACTGAAAATCCATATTTAGTATTTAAAGAAAATAAATTATGATTTCAAACCAGCAGACGGTAGAGCAATTCTATGAACTTTGACAATATTTGTATGCACACACCTCCTATTTTCTTTAGCTGTTACCCCTTCAAAGCCCAAAATTGGGCTGTGTATGAATATAAATATATATCTACACTTATAATATTATGACATACATGAAATGTTTTCACAAAAAAAAAAAAAAAATTTTAAGACACATGATATGATAGAAACCCACTCATTGTATGTAGTCTATGAGTACAAATTAAAGTTCCTTTTCTCCCAAATAATGACCTTGCATAAAGATGAAGAAGATTAACACGTGAACACCACCATAATGTTAAGGGAAAGAGTGCTTAAAGAAAAAAGCTGTCATGATCCTCAGGTTGTTGTATATTGTTAAATGAAGTAGTGTTAGGACTAGGACAGTTCCTGTCATTGAGAAGTTCCTCTATCATTTGGAGGGCAATTCTCTCCTCTTCATCAATCTCTCCTCCTCTCACCACTCCCTGTCCTGTTTCCCCTGTTGATGGAGACTGTAAATCAGATGAACAAGGCATAGCATTATTACTCTCATTGGTGCTCTTGTTTGAGTTTCCCAGCTGAACCGTCATCACCCAATTTGAATCAGAACTCCTCCCTGCACGCTTTTGCCACACTCCGATGTGGGAGTTCTCTGTGTCAAGCCTCAAACAGGTCATGGAAGGGGAAGGTACCTTGCCACATTTTCTAAGCTTTGCGTGTAGAATTTCTTCCAGATCCTTTGAGGTGGAAGGGCTTTCCTCACTCTTTGGGTCACCTTCTGGAGTTTGGGTTATTGGGAAATTGGTTTTTGCATTTCGACCACTCATCAAAATGGCTGCTTGATCATATGCTCGTGCTGCTTCCTCTGCTGTTTCAAATGTGCCTAGCCACACCCTTCTCTTCCTGTTTCAATAGATGAATTGTGTTGCTATAAAAATTGAGAAATGTGGTATAATTGAGGATATATAGGATAGAATAGAAGTTAGAAGAGTGGAACTTACAGAAGTGGATGTCGAATTTCTGAGACCCATGAACCCCAATGACGCTGCCTGACACCTCTGAACTTCTTTGATTGCACCATGAGTGATGGGAAAGTACAGAATTAAGGAACAGAAGAGGAAGATATAGAGGATGAAAAAGAAGGAGAAGGGGTATGCATGTAATGTAAGTCTAATCTAAAGAAGGGCACACTGTCGGCGAACTAAAAGGCTCTCGTACAACTATATTAAACATTCTCACCTAATATCGTTCACTTAAACAGTTACCTTTCAATTAATGTTTGTGCTTGACTTCGTTGGAACTACACTTCCTTCTTTTTTTTCCTCTCTGGTTCATTACATCAATGTACTTGCAAGCGGGCCAACAAGTTTCAAATATAATAATACAAGCTAAGGAAGCAAAGGATGAATTGAGGTGACGTTCACTGGAATTCTCTTACCTGCCATTATTAGGTGGACTCACTCGAAATCATCGATCATCCCTCCTTAGCTTCTTATGGAGGGACTGCATATATAATAATTCAAAATGGCCGATGAAGCTATTTAAGGGTTGTAATTCGTAATAAACTCCGATCGAGTCACAGATTTTAAGATAACACCTTTTGTATAATTGAGTTATAAATGCGCTTTTATTTATTTTGACACTAGAAAAAGCAAGCTAGCTAGGTTGATGGATGGATATAATACACACATATAGTAGATGTGTATGAATCAATAAATTAGCTAGAGAGAAAGAGAGGGAAGAAAAGTATGATAAGTAGACGTGGATCAACTAGAAGCATGAAACTAACAGAGAGAGTTTTTAAAATTGAACATGGAAAATGGGAGATATTATTGGGGGGCCGATTAGTTTAGTGGTGAACTAGCTAGGTGGTCACTGCCCAATGGCAGCATCAAACAAAGAGCAATCTAATATCTTATTCGTCCCCTCTAGCTTAGCCAATCAATAAGATCATCTTCCTAATACAAATTGTAAATTGACATCTCACGGGATAAAGGAAGAGAAAATTGTGTGGTTATGTTAATAAGCATCATGCATGTGTACAGTGTGTACGTACGTCATATAGTTAAGTGTAGTAATTATATATGAACCACACTCCAAACCACAATATATACAAATGTGACCTTGTTTGGATAATCTTTCTTGAAACCCCAAACTTAGGTTTAACCTCAAAGTAATTATTTCTTTTGCTTTGATTTTTTAAATTAAACTTGAGTTAATTATTTAATGGATTCCCAAACAAGCCCTTAACCTTTTGTGTTTAATTTCATCTCAAACTCTTAGCCCTCCTTAATTTATTTTTCAAATTAATTAATGTGTGTAACATTATATATATATATATATATGAGTTTGTCTACGGTGGACCATGGTTCACATGGTCCAAAATGTAGAAATATAATAATTTAAATTCTTAATCACTAAATTCAATGCTCATTTTATTAATTATTGATATTAAAATAGTTTTCAGTTGTTTTTATGAAATATTACTCAAAAATAATAAAAACTCAAATAGATATTATCCTGTAATGTAAAATTCTGCCCTTTTAACTTTAAATTAATATATCCTCAATGAAATTAGCATATATTGTATTGTAAATTCATATTTTACTTTAAATTAAACTCAAATAGTCATATATAAAGACTATTTAATAAAAAATAAAATTATTCATTCACCTTTTGTAATAAAAAAATTAAGTTGGACTAGGTGGTCCACACCCTAGAATCGTCATATATATATATATATATATATATATATATATATATATATATATATATATATATAGTCAGTATCCGTTGACATCAGGTGTCAAACTTTAAGAGTTACACCTCTTAATAACTTTTTGTAAAATGTGAATTTCACCCATCTAACCGTTGAATCATATTATATTAACTTCATGATCATGTATATCAAATTTCAGGTAATTTGGACATTCATAGGTATGTTATCTAACAGTGGACTTTTACTTATATTTTAAAAACATAATATATGTTAAAATAAATTAGTTTGATGGAGTTTCAATTGGTTTTCGATTTTTATGAAATTTTATAAACTTGATCTACTTTATATGAACTTTCAATTTAACGGTTAGATTGATCAAATTCACATTTTATAAAAAGTTATTAAGAGGTGTAACTCTTAAAGTTTGACACCTGATGTCAACGGATCCTAACTCATATATATATATATATATATATATATATATATATATATATATAACATGTACTTCGATCGATTGTAATTATTCAACTGTGTGTGATCATGTCAATTAATTAAAACAATACTTTGATTGTACGTAATTATTGAACTGTGAAGATAATATATAGTATGAAGAGCCCCAATTATTGTATCGCAAAACAGTGGGTACACACCAAAGAGTTGTGGCTCAGTTGGCAACATAAATTGAGATTGTGGGAATAGAGCTCCTGGGTTTGATCCCACCAAACACATTTTTTGGGAGCGATTCAGTGGTGAGAAGCCTTAACTGTGACTAAGTCCCGAATAAAATTGTCCATAATAATAGGAGATATCTATGGTTTAAAAAAAAAAACAGTGGGTACACTTCGTAGCGGGGCAAAAAAAAACCATGTTTTTCCCTTCTTTTTTTATTTTTTTTTCTTCTATTCATAAACAGGGCTTTTTGACCACATTGGCGCAAAAAACAACCAAAATTACCAAAATAATGTTGTTGCAAAACTATTTACCTGGATGGTATTGTGTCAAGATACGTGTGCGTAAGGAATCGCAAAGTGAAATTGCGCTTTAGGAAGTGCAAAATGAGAATGCGACTTCCCCTTTAAAAACGTAAACTAAGATTGCGCATTTCATTTAGTTGCGCAAGTTTGCCTTGCGTATCCCATTTAACTCAATTGAATGTTTGTGAAATTGTTCTATTAATAATGGATGTTTACAAAATATCAAGACTAGTGGACATATATTATTTAATTGATATTTGGGATTTTTTAAAGTTAGTGGATTTTCTAAATAATCAAATATTTATGTAATGTGTTACAATTAGATTTCTAAATAATAAATGGTGGGGTTTATTCTTAAAATAAATGTTTTTAAATTTATATATATATATATAAACAAAATTTCTTTTATCAATGAGAAAGAAAAATATTCTTTTCTTCCCGATGATATATTCATTTCTTTTATAATTCATGATTATTTAAATATATATATTTAAGCAATTTTGAAATAATCACTTAACTATGTTGCATTTGTTTTTATATTATAAAATGAAATAAAATACACATATTTGTGATTGTGATAAATTAGCTGCCCAACCTAAATATAAGCGTAAAACAGAATTTGATATCAAACCTTTTAAAATTAATTAAAATAACATAATAAAATCATTATAATTTTATTTAAATGTTATTTCTTTAAAATTTATTGAAATATAAAATAAGTCAGTAAACTAGTAAGTATATTGAAAGATATTTTAAAATTTAAATGTAAAATAAAAATTTTTAAAAAAAATAAATTTTAAAATTATTAATCACAATTAATAATTTATTTATTCTACGGACAGAATCAACTTTATTACATTCAGAAAATTAAAATTCGTACAGTATTATATATTACAGGTTTTATTGTGTTAGATTTTTCTTTTTTAATAAAGAGATAGGATTTATATGAAAACCAGATATCTAAAGTGCACTTTAATTATACTTAACATGGTAAAATGTACAAGTCACATAACCATTTACGAGTGGATTATTTATAAATTTGTAAATATGCTTTTTGTATATATTCAAGATTATTCACTTGGATTTTCCATCAATAACGCGTGTAAGCTGAAAGCCCTGCTTTTGTGGACGAATTCCTTGTCTGTGCAAGAAATGAGATACGCAAGGCACATTTGCGTAATTAAATGGGATGCGCAATTTTAGTTTGGGTTTTTAAAGGGGAAGTCGCATTCTCACTTTGCGCTTCCTAAAGCGCAATTTCACTTTGTGATTCCTTACGCACACGTGTCCTGACACAACACCATCCGAGGTAAATAGTTTTACAACAACATTATTTTGGTAATTTTGGTTATTTTTTGCGCCAATGTGGTCAAAAAGCCCATAAACAGCGGTACAATCAGTAAAGCCCCTGTTCGTGGTAAAAAACTATTATCGTAGTATGAATTAGCATATCTTGAAATATATAAACGACCATGCTCCCCAAAATTTTCAATTTTTTATTATATGTAGGTTTAATATAAAATATTTTATGAGCTATATTTTGACTACTGGCCTGGTTCAAATATTTTATAGATCATCTAACATCACTTATTTATGGCTCTTTCACTTATCATATACTCATGTTTATATATATTTTTTTAGAAAATTTAAATTTTAACCTTTTTATATATAATGACTTTTTCTTCACTCCTTTGCATTTTGGATTTTGGATTGTGCTGTTTATAACCACATCCATTATTAATTATTTCTTATCTTTTAATTTTCTTTAATTTCAATGTCTTGGAATTTGTGTACCCTGTATTTCTTATTAGTTTTTTTTTTTCAATTTCTTTCTATCCGTTATTAGTAAATGCCTCATTTTGGATAGAATACCAATTTAAAAAATTAAAAAAACCAAATAAATAAAATGAAAATAGCATTGATAATCAAGATGTGTCCTTTTGTTTAAATTTCAATATATTGATAATAAAGATAAGTTTTATTTAAAAGATGTGCAGTGATATTTAAAATTATAGATAAAATTTGGTGAGAGAGCTAGTATATGTAAAAAGTAGGGGAGAAGTAGATAAAATAGGGAAAAAGGAAAAAAAATAATGTAAGATAAGAGAAATTAAAAATAGTATACATTAATAAATAAATAGAATATTAAAAAATTTTAGAAAAATAGGAAATAATAGAATTAAGAAAAGAAGAAAATTTTATTAGAGGAACAAGTTTTCAAGACTTGAAAGTTGAAAGTGTTTTTTTTTTTTTGGTAATTAAAGTTGAAAGTGTTTTTTTTTTGGTAATTAAAGTTGAAAGTTGAAAGCGTTTTAATGTGAGTTTAATTTGCCTTTCATCACTCTCAACAGTTAGCTCTCAGTTGTCACTCTCATCTCTAAACTTAACCATCTATCATGCTGGTTGGTTGCCACTCTTTTTCTTCTTCTCCTTCTCCTTCTCCGTCCCCTTTCTCACTTATTTAGTAAATTATTTTAATTATTATTATATTTTATTATGTTTTGAATTTTTTCAAATTGTCTATTTAATTATTTTAATCATTATATTTTTAATAAAATATTTAATCTTTAAAATATTGATAAGAATTTAAAATTAACTAAAAACAACTAATTACCTAAAAATTTTATCTATAAAAGAGTATATAAAGTATCATTTTATGTTATTTTACATTATCAACTAGTTCAACATTTAATTTTATCAAATATTTGAAGTTAATATGTTAGTTCATTAAATTTTGGCTAGAACTTTTCTACTTTTAACTAACTTCTTAGTTAATTTTGTCAACCATAATTAAAGTAGTAAAATAAAATCTTCAACAAATATACCTTTATTTTAAACTTAGAATTAAGTTAGTCTATAGTAAGCTATAAATTAGTTGTAATGACCAACACCAACACACGCATTATATATAATTGCATACATTATTGCTTTGGTTAAACGTGCTTTTCCTTTGTTCTTTTATTTATATTAAAGGTTAAATGGTCCCATATATAGGTTATTATTTAGTTTACATAGACATAATACTTATAGGTGCGCCATCTACATTATGCGAATGGAAGGATTTTTGAAAGTTTATTCACGTGATTAAATGAAGTGATGTTAAGACTATTCTAATGTTCATCGTATGCGGTGTACACACTCACACTATTTAGCATATATTTTCATGTTTGTTAGTTGATAGTGAAGGATTTGACCTTCTAAACCGAAGTTTTAGAGCGAAAAATGAGAATTTTTAGTTGTTAATTATAAAATCAATAATTAAAAGTGTGATTATAGGCATGTAAAAAATATATGACAAATTATGAACTAATTTAAAATTTAGATGATTCTAGCCTACATCAAACAAAATTTGGTCCACCTAGTAACTTAATCATATTATTCGGGTTACCAAATGCGAATGAATAATGTTATTTTTTATTAAATGATATTTATATAACTATTTTTTTATAAGCAAAACTCATTGAATAGGGCACTAGGGGTGCACAAACCCAATACAAACAATAAATAAAAATACAACCAAGAGCCTAACTTGGAAAAACCATGCACACTAACCCACACCAAATTCACCAAACATCCAACCCCTGTGAGTAATATACTATCAAGGTAATTACAACTAGCATATGGGACAAATAATCAGACAATATAAAATGCCAATTTTAAAGGAACGTAAAACCACAATATAAAATCCTCAGTAATTACACTAAGAGCGCTTCGCAGCAGTGCAGTTCCATTATCACTCATCATCAGTAAGAGTTCTTCATTGTCCAATTTTGCTGAAAAATGAAGTTATTAACTGGGGCCCGAAACCATTTAGAGTTCTTGATTGTTGGAGGGGAGACCCTATATTTGCTGATTTTGTCACAATACAGTGGAGGGAGATTGTTGTTTATGGGAGAGCTAGGTTTGTATTAAAGGAAAAGCTCAAACAACTGAAAAACTGTCTTCGGAGGTGGAATAAGGAGGTTTTTGGAGATCTGGATGGTAACATTAGAGAGGCTACTGATAAAGCACATGAGCTGGATCTTAAAAATGAAGAGTCTTATCTTGGGGAGGAAGAAGTTCAACAAAGGTTGGGAGTGCAATTCGAAGTTTGAAAGTGTCTAATACAAGACACTCGACCCCTGTTGAGCTTAAAGAGGCAGTTAAAAATTTCTTTGAGGGACATTTTAAGGAGGATTCGCATGTTGCGTCTTGCCTTTTGGGTTCAGATTTTAAATCCTTAACTCAAGTAGATGTTGATGGCTTAGTTTTGCCTTTCTCTGAGGTTGAAGTGAAGAATGCGGTTTGGGATTGTGAGGGGTCTAAAAGTCCTGGCCCAGATGGTTTTAATTTCACTTTCATAAAAGATTTCTGGGATACAGTGAAATATGACTTTCTTGCGTTTATTCATGAATTCCACGCTAATGGTAAATTAGTTAAAGGCTCCAACAACTCTTTTATTGTACTTGTGCCTAAGGTTGACAATCCTCAAAAGGTGGAGGAGTATCGTCCTGTCTCTCTCATAGGATGCATGTACAAGGTGCTAGCCAAGCTTTTGGCCAACAGGTTGAGCATGGTTATTGGTAATGTTATTTCTGAATGCCATCTGCTTTCCTGAAAGGTAGATAGATTTTTGATAGCGTGGTGGTTGTTAATGAAGTTCTGGAAGAAGCAAAGAGGAGGAAAACACCTTGCATATTTTTTAAGGTCGATTTTGAAAAGGCATATGACTCGGTGAATTGGGAATTCTTACAGTTTGTGATGGAGAGAATGGGCTTCCCTGTGAAATGGAGGCAATGGATTGCAGAGTGTTTGAAGACTGCAAGAATTTATGTACTTGTTAATGGTAGCCCTTCACCTGATTTTGGTGTTGGTCGAGGTTTGCGGCAAGGAGTTCCTCTAGCCCCCTTTTTATTTGTAATTGTTGTGGAAGGGTTAAACTCTTTTATGGTAAAGGCTGTGCAGGAGAGGGTATTCATCGGATATCGTACTGGTTGAGATGGTGTACTTGTATCTCACTTGCGATATGTCGATGATACTATTATTGTGGGTAAGGCTTCTGCGAGTAATGTGTGGGCTATCAAAGCAGTTTTACAACTGTTTGAGTTGGTTTCTGGTCTCAAGGTTAACTTTCATAAAAGCAAACTCATGGCTGTTAATGTTGATGTGGTATGGTTGGAGTACATGGCTCAATTTCTGAATTGTAGAGTTGGGTTGTTTCCCTGTTTATATTTGGGATTACCAATTGGTGCGAACCCTCATAGACTTAAGACGTGGTTGCCCGTTGTTCAGAAGGTGGAGAGAAGATTATCCAGGTGGAAGGGTAAATTGTTATCCTTTGGCGGAAGACTTGTCCTCTTGAAATCAGTTTTAAATGCCATCTCGATCTACTTTCTTTCCTTTTTCAAGGCTCCTAAAGGTATCATTTCTCATCTTGAATCTTTATTTTGTAATTTTCTTTGGGGAGGGGATGGTGAGCATAAGAAAATTGTGTGGGTTGCCTGGGATGATGTTTGTAAATCAAAACAACAGGGGGGTTTGGGTTTAAGGGATTTGGCAGCTTTTAATTTAGCACTTCTAGGAAAGTGGAGATGGAGGTTATTGGTGGAAAAGAGTGATTTTTGGAATAAGGTGTTAACTTCTATTTATGGGGTTAACCTTGCTAGGAGGGAGGGAGGGAGGGTGAGAGGTTCTAGGTGGTGGTCTGATTTGTGGAGTATTGAGGGGGGAGATAACTTGGCTGTTGATTGGTTTTCCAATACACGTGTTAAGGTAATGGGGAATGGGAGATGTACGTCTTCTTGGAGGGATGCCTGGTGTACTTCTATTCTTTTTTGTGAGAGATATAGTAGGTTATTCTCTATTATTACTAATAGGGATATTTCGGTGGCTAGTATTTTGGAAAAAACAGAGGGTGGCTTTGTGTGGAAGTGAGATTGGCAAAGACAATTATTTCAATGGGAGTTGGCTCAATTATCTTTGTTGTTACTAGACTTATCTTTGATACAGGTGGATGAGAGCACTGAAGACTCTTGGCATTGGAGAGCGGATCCAGTAGGCTCTTATTCAGTTCACTCTGCTTACCATGTTATTGCAAATGACTCCATTTATGCAAATATACCTTTGCATAAATTTATCTGGTGTAAGTTAGTGCCCTCAAAGGTCTCTTGTTTTGCTTGGAGGGTGTTGTTGGATAGAGTCCCTACTAAATCAAATTTAGTGAAGAGGCATATTTTACAAAGTACAGATGTTGGGTGTTTATGGTGTGGCCAAGGAATGGAAACTTCAAATCATATTTTCTTTGAATGTCCTTATGAATATCATATATGGACACTTTGTTTGGACTGGTGTGGCCTTCAATTTGTTTTTCATAATTCATTTTCCTCTCATTTTAAGCAATTCTTGGGCCTTCCTACTTGCTCATCTCAAGCTCGGTATAGGTGGTCGGGTATATGGTTGTGTGTCCTTTTGAGCCTTTGGTTGGCTAGAAATGATGTGGTTTTTTCAAACAAATATATACCGCAGTCAGAATTATTTGATTTAATCAAATTGCGCTCATGGAAGTGGCTCAAAGCAAAGGACCATAGATTTCAGTACCCTTTTTCTTCTTGGGTGGTTGCCCCTTCTGTTTGTATTAATTCTGGCAGGGTCTATTTGAGTTTGATTTAAAGGAAAATATAGATTTAAAATACAGGTTATGCTAACTCTGTTGAAAATCTATCAATTTAAAGTTGAATGACGAAACTTATACATTACACGGTACTGTCGATTTAGGTTTTTATTCTTTTTAATCAATATTTCATAAAAGTAACTAAGAACTAACTTAATACCAATTAACCATTAATAAAATAAATAAACATTGAATCTGAATTGCCAAAAATTTTAATTATTATATTTTTTTATATTATAGATCACATGGACCTAGGCCCATTCAACAAAACTATAAACTTTAACAGTTGATTTTTTTAATCAATAGTTAATTCTTTACTCTCTCCCTATAAAAATGACCTCTCTCATTTATCTTGGAGACCAAATATTATTGTCGAATTTCAAAATGATATGTTGCTCTATAACCCCTTCATTCTTATATATTTGTTTTTCTGAAATGAAATTTTTTGTTATCATTTATCTATTTTTTTCTAAGTTTATTAAGATATATAGCATTAATTATTAATTACTTCTTAAATTAATATACCCTTATATTCACATAATTGTCAACTAATAAATCACTTTGAATATTATTTATAAATAAATGTATAATAGCTAGAAATTTTTTTAAAAAAATAATCACATTTTTTAATAATGTCTTTCTAACCTTACTTTTCAGTTTGCTAGCTTAGATTTATATTAAAAACTTAATTTCAATATACTTTTATGTAATAGAATAGTTTACTAATTTTGACTAATGTAATTTGAAAAAAAATTAATAAATATTAAAATTTTAATTATTAATTAATATAAGCATTTTTTACTTAATAACCATTTATATAAATAAATGAACCATTTGAAAAAAAAATTAAAATATAATATTATAAATATTTTTTAATCTTCCTGATCACCTAAAGTGAGAACTTTCTATAATTATACAATCCTATAGATATTTTAATATTTTTTCACTATTCATTCAATTTATTACAATATTTTATTAGTTGTTTTTTATTATTGTTACTACCTTTTGTTATCAAAAGTCGTGTCATCTTTTTTATTTAAAGTAAAATTGTTTAAGATGCAGATATTGATACAAATAAGCACAAATAAATTTGTTGAGATTAATATCGAAGTTTGGATGTGGTATTATAACAAAATATGTTGATTTACATCTATTTATAATCTATCTATAATTATACAATCCTATAGATATTTTAATATTTTTTTCACTATTTATTCAATTTATTACAATATTTTATTAGTTATTTTTTATTATTGTTACTACTTTTGCCATCTTTTTTATTTAAAGTAAAATTGTTTAAGATGCAGACATTGTTACAGATAAGCACAAATAAATTTGTTGAGATTAATATTGAAGTTTGGATGTGGTATTATAACAAAATATGTTGATTTACATCTATCTATAATCTATAATTATACAATCCTATAGGTATTTTAATATTTTTTCACTATTCATTCAATTTATTACAATGCTTAAATAACTTTTTAGTCCCTGTAAAATATATAGTTTTTGTTTTTGGTCCTTATAAATTTTTTTTATTCTTTTGGTCCTCATAAAATTCAGAAACTTTGAAAAAGGTCCTTATTGCCACTTGTCATGCATCCAACCATGCCACATAAGTAATCATGTTGAGGTGGCATATGATGTGGTGTGTCTAGATGCATGACATATCATCAAAAAATGATAATAAGGACCATTTTCAAAATTTTCAAATTTTATGAGGACCAAGAGAATAAAAATATTTTACAAGAACCAAAAGAAAAAACCGAATATTTTACAAGGACCAAAAAGTTATTTAAGCCTATTTTACTACTTTTCTGTTATCAAAAGTCGTGTAATCTCTTTTATTCAAACTAAAATTATTTAATTTATAGATATTGATACACATGAGTATAAATATATTTGTTGAGATTGATACTAAAGTTTGGATGTAGTAATATAATAAAATGTGTTGATTTACATAAACTTTATTGTGTATTTTCCTAGTATTTTATTTACATTAAAATTGTTTAATTTGTAGAGATTGATACACATGAGTACAAATATATTTGTTAAGATTGATACTAAAATTTGGATGTGGTAATATAATAAAATGTGTTGATTTACATCAAATTTATTATGTATTTTCCTAATATATTATTTAGGGTGTTCATTGGTTTGGTTTAATCCGACGAACCCGATAAACCCTAAATCCTACCGAACCAATCTGATTGGTTTGGATTTTTTTAGCTAAATCATGTTGGATCCAAAACGAACCAATCAAACCCGTCAATGATTGATTCTGGTATGTAACGAATTAAAGATACTGGATTTGTTACCCGAACCGAACCAAACCACCTTAAATAAAAAAAACCATACTAAAATAAAAGAAATTGGAAGAGATGAGAGATTTATCATCAACATACACATGGGTATAAATTTATTTGTTGAGATATTATTTAGGGTTTAGGGTTTGCTACATGGAACAATGATTGTTAATATGGTAGAGTGTTCTGATACTTTATCTTTATATATCAATATATACAGCAAAATGAAATAACAAAACAATACATAGAGCCAGTAACTCGAATTCCTGCATTTAGCCTTATAATGTGATATAATGATGATATCATTTTAAAGTCTTACCGGTGTCACATCGACTAAAGCAAACTCAGGTGGATATACACAATTTTACTACAAAGATTCACTAGATCCTATATATTACCACCTGAGTTCCCTATAACTATACCATTTAGTTAGATTGTGTTTCTACTATTACACCATCCGCATATACACAAAATTCAATTTTAAAAAACTAATATTTTCACCATTCTATCGAAATCAATTTCTTAAAGTGATCCCCATGCATTGCACGGGTTATACACTAGTTTTAGACAAAATAATAAAAATCTCAACAGTTGACAAATCTATAATTATTGTTTTATTATTAATCATTGAAAAATTTCACGTTTTCTCTTACAGTGACAACTCAACTTAGATGAAACAAATCCTTTATATCAATAATATAAAATAAAAGTTAAGAATAATAAGTCTTTTCATTCAAGGTCAAAGCTAAAGCAAACATCAATCTCGACAAAGATTTATGCTACATTTGATTTACAGTTGGGTAAAATTGATTTAGAAATGAATGGTTAAGATGAATGATACACGCTTTATGAAGTACATTGAACGGAAATGATTTAAAATCAATTCTACAAGACCATGATTTTATCCAGCCACAATTTAAAACAAACATGCACTTACTGTGAATTTACATATTAGGATTCTCAAATTCAATAGAAGTCAAATCATATTATCACAAATGGAAAATCAAGCACGTAAAATAATCTTGCACACGTACCCTTTAAAGTATGAATTGTGTCTCCAATATTATGAAGCTTTCTATATAAGATGATGATTAAGTGCATATTAATATTCTTAGTTGATTTGTATGTACTCTAGATCTGCTTGTGATTGTGGTAACAATTTTTTTAATTAATTGATTAAAAAGCTGGTCCTTGCAAATTATAGATTAAAATGTGAAAAAAGAGGATAAAATATTGTATATGCTTATCAGAAAGAGGTCAATTAATTGAGTAGCACATGAAGGCAGAGTATCTTTCCTGAGGCATTTTCAGACTTCAATGGATATCTACTTAGTTTTTTTTTTTAACCACATATATCTATTCTAGGATTTTTTCCATCACAAGATTTGAATTGGGCTAACTCTCCCATTTCAATAGGATTTTTTTCCATCACAAGATTTGAACTGGGCTAACTCTCCCATTCCAGCAGGGATTTTTTTTTTTTTCATCACAAAACTCGAACTGGTCTAACCCTCGATCCCATTCTAGCAGGTTTCTTTTTTTTTTTCATAACAAGACTTGAACTAGGCTAACTCTCCCATTTTCAAAGGGATTTTTTTCTAGTAGAACTCGAGACCTTATTTAAAGAAAATCAAACATATACCACTTAAACAAACCCCGTTGTTGGTGGATATCTACCTACCTATATGACTATATATGGGGCAATTTGAAGTTTTTTTAGACTTGGGACCAATATATATGCGATGGATGTTACTAATAGTAATTAAGTGACCCCACAAATTAAAAGAAAAGGACCGACAAAAAATTGACTTAAGAAATGTGAGGTGCGGATGATGCTGGTAAACGATGTTGAATAACAGAAATAAAATACCTGTTAATTAATAAATTTTTTAGATAACAAATCTGTTAATAATTTGAGTATACATACACTATTTTTTTAATATATAATAGTCACTGATGAAAAAGATATAATTTGCAAACATATTATTTTTAGGATTTAATATGAGTTTAATATATAAACATTGATAGTGTAAAATAGTTTTACACGGTCAATCAATGATGTGTTGTCATATCATTTAATGGGTTTAACTAACAATAAGGTATCATGCTCATTAAATGGCATTGTGGCAGCTAGCACATCATTGGATGAGAATGTAAAACTTTTTTACACTGTCAATGTATACTGATTAAACTCCTATTAAAAATTTCTCTAACCAACATTTTTAAAAAATTGTTTTTCACAAATAATATATCAAATATAACTGAGTGATGACCAGTAAACACTCAGTCCATTATACATCTATTTGTAAATAAAGATAAAATATGTAAATATATAAATGTATAAATTAAAAAAATTATTTAATTAATAAAATATTTTTTGTTGATAATAAAAAATATAAATTAAAATGTAAAAATATAGACATCTAAGACCTTAAATTTTATAGAATTAATTTAATTTATATAAGTTCATTTTCATAGTAATTTGTAAATACCATATTATACTCACAAATATTGTCTCATTCTGAAGAATATTTTAATACTTCTTTAAAATTAATTTATATTTCAAAAAGTATTTTTATGGTCAATATTCAGAGATTATCCTAATTGACTCAGCTCTTTCTGTAAAGTAACAGAAGAATTGGACTACCAGTTACACCATTTTCGTCATCTGCTTGGACGCTCAACTTTTGCAGCGCGTAATCAAAATTTGCTTTTGTACTTCTCAATTTTCCTGAATTAAATGTAGATTGTGAATTTGTGATTAAGGAGTCTCCGAAACTGGACACAGTTGTAATCGTGAAAGGAGAGTTGGGTTGGATCCGCCATATTCTGATCCATTTCCTTTTTTACATTTCTCCCGGGAACTCTATCAGGGGGCCATCCAGATATATATTTAACTACTTCCTTCATCAGGTCCACAGGGTAGGTCTTATGAGTTTATCACAAAGCCACGGGGAAAAGGTGTAGCCTATAAAGTACTGGACTTGTAATGAGTTGCAATATATGTGACCTTGACCTTACACATGGATGGTCTAAATCTTAAATCCATGCTTATTTTGTTTTTGATCATGTGGTATTTTCTTTCTGGTAAGACATTTTTCTCCCAGAAATAAATTAAGATATTTTATAATTAAAACTAAAAATGAGAAATGAAAGTGGATTTTTTTTTTTTAAAAAAAAGTAAACAATCCTATATTTACCTGCAGGCTTCTTTCTTCTGTTACATTTGTTTATATTTGTTTTGGAGTTGAAAGAAAAAATAAAGAAATAATTAAGGTTATAAATTACCTCTCCAAATTAAAAAAGCAAAAAGAGATTGATTTAGGTTCCGTTATTATAAAAACATTGACATCAAAGAGATAAGGAGAGGTAAAAAAAATCTGGGCTTACAGAGAAATTAAGTTTGTAGCATGTTTGATAACAATAAAATCACATTATAAATGTGAATTCAATATAATACTACTTTACTTAGAGCATGTTTGGTTTATCATTGAAACGTGATAAATCCACAATTTCAACGTTAAAAATAGTTGCATTGGGAGATCCAAACCTTTGACCCGTTTTAACGCCAAATAAAACTTTGATTTCTATTAAAATCACACTCCTAACTTAGATCCAATAAAAACCAATCACACCATTATTATACATAATCTTTTTTTTTTTTAATTTTACAACTCAAATAACCCTCCTCTCTAATAATACATCTAAAAAAACTTCACTTAATGGGCCCACAACTATCATCAATAAAAAGGTAGTCACATAACGATATAAAGTATTATGTTTATGTATGTAATTAATTTCATTGATACATTAGAAGTTTATGTCCTTTGTGTTGAATTTATGTCATATATATGTATCACATTTTAAACACAACACAAAATTTCATAAAGAAAATATTAAAAATTAAAATTTGAATTTATCTCTTATCCCTTCTTAAAATTTCAATTTTGACACATGAATAGGGGAAAGAAAATTCTCAATCTTTTTCATGAGAAAAATTATCTTTGCACATGCTAAAGGGGTGTAACTACCAAACTGTGATCCGAACCAAACTGGGGAGGTCCACGGGCATAAAAGAAGAGCATGCTCCACTGTTTCTTCAAAATTGTTGCAGATAGGGCAAGTGGGGGGAATAGGAACTCTTCGTTTTTTTAGTGTCCATGAAAATACCAACTCAAAACCCAACAAAGTAACAGCAACGTGTAGATTATGTATACGAATAGAATGGGCCTGTTAGGGTCTAGTCCCAAAGCCCAAAACAATACCCGTCGTGTTGGTTCGAGCTTTTCTCGTTTTGGACCGGGGGGATGGATATTGACTCCCTCTTCAGGGGTATAAATGTTGTGGCGCCTACCTGCCATTCAACCGTTAACTCCCGTAACTACCATTCTTCTTCTGAGTAACAAACTGAGTTAGATATCCGAGTCATGGAGGAGCAGAACCAGAACTCACTCTTCCTTACTCGCCCTTTCAAACTCCATTTTCAACCATTTCAACTCAATCGTTTCCTCTTAGTAAACTCGGTCTTAACTTACCCGCCATGCTCAAAGGCAAGCTCAAGCTTCCAGCTCCTGATAAGGCTCGGAGGGTCTTTCCCGACCGGCTCGGCAGCTTGGTCGCCGGCTTTGATGATAAAGGAAACGATATCAAAGGATCCGAGCTCGAATTCGAGTCCGGCGAAGAGCTGGAGCCGATTAAACCCGGCGCATTAGGGTTTCACAGAGAGAGCGATGATGCTGACGAAACTATGGATGATGATGATGGCGACAACGACCAAAAAATCCGGCAGAGAGCGAACAAAGAGGCTGTCACTCCGGTTTCGGTGCTGAAATCCATTTCGGTGGACGAGAAAAGATCGGACCTAGAATACGAGGTTGGAGGTGTGATAGTGTTTTGAATTTTGATCAGATATATAAATTAGGTCATGATTGAAGAAGAAAAATGGAAATGAAGTGTGGATTATGTGTTTATCTGGTTAGGATTTCCCTTTAATTTGTTCCTTACTTTTTGTTATCTAGCTTTCTCGAAGGGAGATTAATTTGGAAAAGTTGCAAAGAATTGCTAGCACTGGTATTCCTGATGGAGGAGGTTTGCGTGCAACGGCTTGGAAGGTAATAACTCCATCATGTTAGTCTTAGCTGATATGAATTTTCAACACTTTGTTGCTCACTTTGCATATTAAAATGAGAATCAGATACCTTAATTCTTAGAAAACTTACAATTGTGAGAAATAAAAATAGTAAGTATCTTGTGTTTATGAATTATGACTTTCATTCCATCATCTAGTAATAATGATATTAGATGAGCACCTTTACAGATTTATGTTCCCTTTGCAAAAGTAAAAAATCCTTTGATTGTGGTTATGTCTGCACACAAGCAACTGATTGTCCTGTTTTGATTTCCACAACCAGCTTCTTTTGGGTTACTTACCTTCATCTTATGACCTGTGGGAGAAGCAATTAAAAGAGAATAGGCAAAAGTATGCTAATCTGAAAGAGGAGATTCTCCTGAATCCGGTAATATACTGCTGATTTTCACATTTTCACATAAGCAGTTATGTCTGTATTACACATTTACCTGGCTATATTGGGTGTGATATCTGTTGTAGCTGCTGCTTTTAAGTTTTCACTGATCATATTGTTGAATCTAAGACAGTCAGAACATCTCTGGAAGGAATATGATGAAGATGAACATTTAAATTCCGCTAAGCTGCATGAGGACAATGATGTTGATGGCCCCCTTAGGCGACATGAAATTTCTCAGGAAGATCACCCTTTGAGCCTTGGTAAGGAAAATCTTTGGAGTCAATATTTTAAGGTAAGTTTCTCCTCCATTTCAGAGTTACTTTTGACGCCTTCAGGGTAATAAAGTTGATACTCACCGCCGTCATTTCATCTTCTAGCATACTGAGATAGTAGAACAGATAGATCGAGATCTGCAGCGTACACATCCGGATAAGCCATTCTTTTCAGGGGAGACATCATTAAGTCGGAAAAATAGGGTAAATGAACCCTCAAAAATATCTATAAGTTTTCTATTAGTTTTGTTGTGAGTTTTGGTTTTAGCTGAACTATTTTTTGAACTCATTCTCCTCAAGTTTGTTTACAGTGTAAAGTAATAGATTTTAGGGGGTTTGTCTCTAATTGAAGTTTTTATTGATACTTTGACAATAGGAAGCGATGAAGAATATTCTTCTCCTTTTTGCTAAGTTAAATCCTGCAATTGGTTATGTGCAAGGCATGAACGAGGTCTTGGCACCATTATACTATGTATTTAGTGCTGACACTGACAAGCAAAATGCTGTAAGAACTTTCTTGGTAGAACTATTTATTATGTGATTTGCGCCAGTTCCCATTGTTTTTCTTTGGAGAATGCATGGTATATATGATGACAAATACATAAACTCAGCAGGAAACCTACAAACTAATGGTTAAAGGAGGGTCTAACTTGTGTTTTGAAAATAAAAATTGAGTGTGATATATCTTACTTGCTATATTGCTTATAAAGCCACTAATGCTTCCTCTGTTTACCAAATCGTTTGCAAAAAGCCTGAAAGTTATGCTGCTAGACAATTTGAACTTTTAACTTCTGTTTTAGACATGAAGCAACACCATCCAAGCATGATTCAGTGTCCTTTATAATATGTTGACCGATGTCCATTACACTGAACAACCATAAATTGTATAACTTTGCAGATGGTCAATTACACTTGGCTGTTTTAAAACTACATGATTGACATATAACAATCACCATCCTCGTATATCATCCATCACATTTTGTTCTTGAGGATCGTGTGCATAAATATCAGCTGGCATAAAGGAATATCGTTTTATCCTTTTTATGGTAATAAATTTTATCATTTATTATTTACTTATGCTTTGTTTTCTATCTCTTAGGCAAATGCAGAAGCAGATAGTTTTTCTTGCTTTGTTCGAATCTTAGGTGACTCAGTGGATCATTTCTGTGAACAATTGGATAATAGTTCAAGTGGCATCCTTGCTACTCTTTCTCGTTTGTCAGATCTACTAAAAGTAAATGATGAGCAATTATGGCGTCATCTTGAATTTACAACAAAGGTAGAACCTTTCAACCTTTTAATCAACAGCTTATACAGTTCCATTCTATTTAAAACTGAAGCCATGAAGCCTCATGAACAGGTTAAACCACAATTCTATGCATTCCGGTGGATTACACTGCTACTCACGCAAGAGTTCAAATTTGAGTCTATCTTGAGAATATGGGATACACTTCTGAGTAATCCTTTTGGTGTTCAGGTCTCTGTCTCACACAACCGAACTACTGGGCAATCTCTTGGAATAAAATTCACACTCAATCTACAATAGTCTCACTGTAAATCTTATTGTGTTTGGCTGCTTATTATATCATTTAGGTGAATGATAACTGATAAGTTACCTGGCTAAACTCTTTTTTTGCAGGATATGCTGCTTCGGATCTGCTGTGCAATGCTACTTTGCGTGAAAAGCAGACTATTAAGCGGTGATTTTGTGGGTAATTTAAAGCTTTTGCAACACTATCCTGATGATATCAACGTAGAATACCTCCTCCAGGTAGCCCAGGACATTAGTCCTGACACGTCTTCTTATTGTCTGTCCCTTTGATTAAGCATGCACAATTTTTGTATAATTTCATCAAGTTATCATATTTTGAAAACTGAATGTTCTATTCCAAGCACAGCCATTACAGATGTTAATGATAGAGTTTATTAGCAGAAAGCAGCACTTATGATTTGGCGTTTCACCAGAAGGAATTTAAGGGTAGTTTGCAAGTTAGAAAATGAAGAGAAAGTGAGGGAAGGAAAAGGTTTATAGAAAATAATTCCCTAGCTATTTGTAAGTGTAGTTAAATTACAAAACTCTCACTCTTCCTCCCTTCCTCTCCCAATCCTTCCCTTCTCTTTCCTTTCGCCTTCCTTCAAAACAAACACACCCTAAGGTTTTATAATAAGGATCTATATGTTGGAGCACTGGCTCTGAACTAAATGCCAATTTGAGGAAAGAAAGGAAACTAAAAGCTCGTAGTATTTGTTTGAACAAGTAGATCCAAGTGACCAAGTCCAACCCCGAAATTGGCACAAAGCTATCTATCTATTTCACACGCCATTTATTTTAAGGGAACGGTTGCTAAATATTGTGCATGCGTTGCGAATTTTCTACTTGAACTCCGTGTAACCTATTTTGTGAGACTGAGATCACATGTTCATCTAGGGGAATGGATTTTCTCATATTGAAATTTCATATAACCAAATTTTATATATATTTTTCTCTTCATGGATATTATTAAATATGTGTGACCCTCTTAAAATTTATGATTTTATGAAGAAAGAAATAGATATAAAATTTTAACATGTTTAGATCAAGTGAAATTTCAATATAAAGAGAATAATAGATTCCAACTAATTTGGTAATTTTTCCTTCGAAGATACTCCTTAGTTGTCTAATTTCTCTTCCTTGGGCTGCACTAAAAAAGACGTAAAAGAATGAAATTTTTTCATCTTGTATGTTGAGTTTAATTTTGATTAAATAAATAGTGGATAAAAGCTTCTTTTTTTTTGTACAAGGATAAAAACTACCCAACCCCCCACTAGGTGTGGGTTAATAGTGGATAAAACCTTAATCTTATGATAATGAAATGTAAGTTTTTAAAATTCCAATTCTCCATAATCCACCTTTATTGAAATATATAAAACACGAATATATGTTGGGGTTAAGCTCTGCAGTATGTTTTCTTCATTTTTTTAATCATAACTTAATAAAGTGCAAATTGATTGCCTATCAAAACACACTGAGTAATATAAATATATAATACATACAGAATGAATTATAATGGTGCATTGTAATATGCATCCAACTGTCTGATTCTCTCTTCCTTCGCTATTATTCATCATAAATAAAGGGAAAAGAACTCAATTGAGGTAAATTGTTGTTTTTCAGTTTTTTTTTCCTTTCTAGCCATTTCTATTAGTTATTACAATTGAAAAAAATTAAAATCAGAGCAATGTGTCAATGCTGATCGTTCTTTTAAAAAATATAACTGTCAACCAAGTTACAATCTTTATGAACTAAAGCTTTTAAAGCCCGTTTGGTTTGGTGTTACAAAATTCAAAACCATGGTTTTGTGGAATTAATTTTAAATCACTTTCATCCAATGTGTTTCGTAAAATGTGCATCACTCATCTCAATTATTAATTTCCAGAATCAATTCTGCTTAATTATAAATCAAACAGACACTTAATAATAATTAATTTTTTTTTTAAAAAGTAAACAACTAGAAAAATTCAATTTTAAAACTTTTTATTAACTAATTAACAATAACATTTGAAAAAAATAAAATTACATCGCAAAAGTTTTTTAGTATTTTAAAGAAAAAGTACTTAAAAACTTTAACTTTTACCAAGCTCTCCCAATCAGCCCTTTATGTTATAAATTTAAGACCCGGGTGTTAGAAAGTGAGACACTCATTCATTCTACTCTTACTCTCAGTGACTTTTATAACCTTATCTTTTTTTTTTCATTTCATAGTGAACTTCACACACAACTGGTGAGACTGAGATTCTTCCTCTTAATCCTTAATGTTAACTTTTTTTCTCTTTTCTCTCTTTTCCTATTTGAATTTTTAGATACTAATCCTTAATTTTGAAATTTTGTTAAGCATGTGTTTGGTAAAATTAGTGGATAAGCTAGCTGAAAGCTCAAATACTAGTTGAAAGGTGAAAAGTTAGTTGAAAGATGAAAGATGATAAGCCAGCTTATTAAATCAAAAGTATTTGATAAAACTAACTGATAATTGTAAAATGATAGATAAGATCATCATTAATTACTATACCAGAATTTGAAATTTGGTAATTATGAAAATAATTTAAGGTTAAAAATATAAAAAGTCATTTTAGCTAGGAGCCGAAACTTGGAAACGCTACCTGGACTCCTAGAGTAGCATTTTAAAAATGCTAGCAGCTACTAAAAAAACTACTTTACCAAATATGGTTGAAATTGTTTGACAAACTTTTCAGTTATCAATATTAGTTTTCAGCTAGTTGAAATGACATGTCAAACACACTTTTAGAATAACTACCAATATAGTGAAATAGTGTTTTTTAGTAACTATTAGCATTTTTTGAAATTGATTTAAGCTACAAGCTGGAAATTATTTTTTACAACTTTTTCTTTAAATTTTTCATAATTACCACTAGGCCGACCCTAGTGAGTAATCGAGGCTTGACTAATTTGAGAGAGTAAAAGATGATGTAAAATTTTTGGACCACGTGGCAAAGTATGATGTGACAATTAACAGACCACATCATCAATTAATTGAAATAACTTAATAGCATGGACTAATTTTATCGATAGCAAATAAACAAGTGACATAAACCATTAAAAAAAGTTGAGAGGACTAACGGCAAAAATGAATGTAATTAGAGGGATAAAAAATTATTTAAGTCTTATTAATAACAATAGATAAAAAGTTATATTTATTAATTTCATCATTTAATTATAATCATTAAATATTTTTATTATTTGTGTCATTTCTTTAAATAGAATAATGATAAGAATATAATCAAATGATTATTATTTTTATATATTTTAAAAGTAAATTTAGCGTTAATGTTAATGTATATCAATAATGTATTAAATATTTTAAATTAATATAAACTTTTATACATATAATTTGTAAGATAATGATAATGAATTTTAGAATAAAATTATTTAATAAAAAGTATTAAATGATATGAAAGCGTTAAAGTTTTACTTCAATGTAAATCAATGTTTCAGTAATATGCGGAGAGTTTTGCCGCTCATGATTATTCTTTTAAACTCAAGCATGATTTTCTCTCCTAAAGAATATATAGGTGATAACTCCGGTACCGTCAATAAAATATGGGTACCGGTACAGTCATGAGTTGACTTATTTTTATTGTATCACATGTTTAGTGATTGCAACATAAGTTAAAAGTTTTAAATTTTTCTAATTGCTAACTACCCCTTTCTTTTGCCAATTCATAATTAGTGAATAATTTATAAATATTGTGACGGTTTATTTCCATCTTATTTGAAAGTCTTCATTTTAAGTTGTTTTTGGAACAAGACTTCATAAAGTCTTTATTTCTGGGTTGAAAGTGTTGTACATAAACCGAGATCAATTTAGGGGCTCTTTTTTTTCTATCAAGGTATTTTTTTCTCTTCGTAAATCCTAAAACTTTCAAGATTAGCTTTGCTCTATTTTTTCATCAAAAAGCAAAAGCTTTACTTTGTTTTAATTGGGTGTCTTTTTACTGTGAATGATTTTAGACATTCGATGGTTTAGGATTATATTATTAGAACAATAAATTCATAAAAACTTACTTACGAAACCATATCATCACTAAGGAAATAGTTGGAAATGAGAATTTACCTGTGGGATAGATGGTCCTAACAAAATGAGGAATGTCATCTTCATTATGACAATTAATATATAAAATCCAATGGAGATGCAATGGTGACTAACACCACATTATGCAAGAACGAAAAACACTTTGAAACACAACATTGAAGACATACACCATTCACCTTTCAAAATAAAACAGAGTACGAGGATTTTGAATCTGAGTTTATGATTTAAAAATTCCTGTACAAGGGGCTAAGAACAAAAAATGAAATTTAAAAAGACGTGTTTTAAATTAAATAAAAGCTTATGGAATAAAAACATAATTACTTAATTTAGAGCTGATTTGTTAATAATTTATCCAAGTGTACAAATCATTAAAAAAACACATCATTAATGTACCGCTACCCATATTTTATAAAATGTACCGTAGAATCTACCCCTATATATTATATAGTCTAAAGAAATCAATCTCTGTATTGATGAATTTTTATTAAAATTGCGTTGGATAAAGAAGACAGCTTTCTAGAAGGTCTTCTTAAATAATGAAGGCTACATAAATTTTAAAGCCACGTGTTCATATATTTAGCTTTTGAGAATAGTAATGCGAAATATAATCGAAATTAAACATGGTTGCATTTGCTCCTTTTGGGCTGAGATAACATGGAGTTGTACATGATTACTTGAGCTTCCAAAGCCAGCAAGTTACAAATTACGCTCAGTAGCTATTTGGCTAGCATTCACTGAGGTCCCACTTACGCAATCATGTTTTAAGGTCCCACTTGGATGAAAAATTTGAATTAACTTTATACTATAGTAACACGCCTCATTTGATTGCAGACAAATCAAAGCTAAATAATTGGCGATAGGTTAGTTAGCTAAATGAGCGTATCATAACTTTTTTTTTTTTTTTTTTTTTTACCTTGGTTTCAATTTGTTCAAATTGCCAATTTAACATTGGAAACCGCAAAAGTACTAGATAGGAATTTTATTTTAGGTAAAATATATTTTTTATTTTTGTATATTTTATTAATTTTAATATTTGTCCCTAATTTTTAAAATCTTTAATTTATCTCCCTATATTACTATAACCATAGTCTCTGATGTTAATTGATTATATGAAGTTGTTATTGTTCATGTATGATAAATTAGGGTTTAATCTACTATCAACAATTTCTCTAGATATTGTCCAAGAATAGAGCTGATAAAATGGGCTAGCTCGATCGGGTCGGGCCGCCTTAACTCGCTAAATGGAAGGACTTTGTCTCTTAAATTAGAGGCCCATATTTTTGTCGGGCATTTTAGCTTGAATGAAAAAAAAACCCGAACTAATAACGGGTTCGGGCCAAGCGGGTTAACCGGCAGCCCGAATTAATTAAAAAAAGGGTAACTTGTTGGGCGTGGATTGACTGAACGCGTTGCTAGCCCTTTTTTATGTGTATGTGTAATATATATATATATATATATATATATATATATATGAATGACAATATGAATGGTTATCCCATATTAGACGTTCAGTATGCATTTAACTTTTTAAATAGTATATATTTAACCTATTCATTATATATTTTGAATAATTATATCAATATAACGAATATGGTACAATATTTAAAATACCACATGCTTATGTGCTTAATATGGTAGTTACGGAAAGTGGTTGAACTTCAAGGTCGCACAATTTCAATTCAAACTTCTATCACTATTTTAAGTTTTGAATGTGTTTTAGTTTAATAGGATTGATGGATGAATGTGTTTGAATGTGTTTTAGAATGTATTTTAAATTTATTTGAATGTGTTTTATTAGGGTAGATGATTTTTTTTTTAATTTTAATGATTTTTAAAACTATATTACAATTTTTTTAGTTTTGCAAAAGTGTAATTGTTTACAACTTTTAATGAGCAACATTTTTTTAATAAATTAGTTTTTAACTGGGCCGACCCGCACAAGCCCGCTACCCACATAGGGCCGGGCTCGGGCTCTAATTTCACAAGACCGAATTTTTTACGGGTATTTTAGCTCGACCAACAAAAGCCTGCTACCGGATCCAGGCTGGGCCGGATAGCCCGTTTTGACAACTCTATCCAATAATGTCTGAGCCTTTTTTTCCTGATACTTGCTCATGTCTACAATCCTTATTCCATAGTAATTATTGTCATTAATATTCGTGATTACTTTCACAATTACCCGATATGTTAATTATTACTTTGTCTTAACCCTTTATTTGAATTCTCTACTTCTTTATTTACTCTAAATAATTATATTAAATGAGTGCAAGACCACATGTATCCTCAACGGAAAAATAACAATGACTTGAACCTCTATGAGCGACAAAACTCTCCCTCCGAGTGTTTAACATAAATGCATATCTATACATCGTTGGGCCTGAAGGATTTTTTTTCGGAAGATTAACAGTCCAGACCCATTATTTTTAAGTATAAAGGCCCGATTCTCGCCCCATTATACTTCGGGGGCTGTACATCGTTGGGCTTGGAGGATTTTTTTCGGAAGATTAAACAGTCCAGACCCATTATTTTTAAGTATAAAGGCCCGATTCTCACCCCATTATACTTCGGGGGCTGTACATCGTTGGGTCTGGAGGATTTTTAGGAATATACGAAAAGATTGCCCTTTATCTACAAAAAGGGTTGAGCATTATACGAATTCAAATAACTAAAAATTACCCCTTATCCGTAAAAGGGGATCACACCTAAAAGATAAAAAGGATAAAACAAATTCAAAAAGGCAACGGTTAAAGATAGACCTCTGAGATTATATATAGCCCCTAAGGACTACCTTAGGGGTCATGTTTTGCAATTACTTAGAGCCTAATTTTCTCAAGAGTTCTGCCTTCAGAGCTATAGGGAATTAGGATTCGTGACGTGAACATTGGCGCCCACCGTGGGTCTACGGTAAAACTCTTCCCGCAGACCACATATCATCCGAATTTTTAAATATTTTCGCAATAGTGTCTACGCGAAATAATGGAGTGTCAAGTGAAGGAATCGAGGGTAATGTTGATACTCATGCCATGCTTCAACAACTCATGACGTCAGTAACAACGTTGCAGAAGCAAAATACACCCTATGGGAACTGCGTGTTAAGAGATTGGCTTGCTCGCTCACACAACAGCGAAACCTCCAGTTCATGACCGCGACAGGTATATCTCCATATTCAATTTTATCCTATCTTAATTAATAATTATCATTTTAAAACAAAAATTTAAAATTTATTTTCTTTTTATTTGAAATTATAAAACAATGTTGGTTATCATCATATGTTTCTATTTAACTAATTAATAAAATTATAAAATAATATTGATGACTAATTACTTCTTTAATATAATTGGTGAATTTATTTTATCCCCGTGTAGCAATAAAGACTTGTTATTCTTATACTACCTTAGATTTTAATGGCACAGTAATGTTTTCTAAAAAAATGCAATGTGTTTACACTCAATAATATATTTAAGATTCTTTTCTTTATTTTTCCTCAATGTTACCTTTCTTTTTTATTGTTAGAGAAATGTGGTAAGCAATCTGAAATGTGTCAATTTACATTTAAATTTTAAATACAAATTTTATATAATTAAATATTCACATTTTCTATGTAGAAACATGATGGCATGTTAACTTACTATTATATTTTTTTATAATTTCATATACTAATAAAAACATGGTTTTAAAGTGATTTGATTAAAAAAATATAAAATAAAAAATTAATAGATATAAATATTGTATGAATTTATCCTTTATGAATTATTTGTTATTTTTATTAAGGAAAAAATCATATGTGTTCATGAAGTCATACACCTCATGTGTGGTATAATAGGATTTTGTTTTTAAAAATATGAATTATAGTAAAAGTATACCATAATTGGCTTAAATCAAAATGCTTTTAATTACCATTTCACACGTTTGTTTGAGGCTTAAATAACTTGGTCAATATAATTAATTTAAATAAATATAGCTAATCAGTTCTGCATAATTAAATATACATAAGAAATATTCTATTACTACCAAATCAAATGCGTATACAAATTTAAGTTGAATTAAATAAATTTCCTATTTTTATTGATTGGTCAAATAATGTTACTTTATGTGATTTTTCATTATCATATTTGGGAGCATGAATATTAATATGATGACATTAATTATAATTTTTATCTTAATTACTAATATAGATTCTTTTTATTTGCAATCTCGCAACCAATATGCTGGCATGGTGGATGATTGACCAAGCTTTCGCCAACCAATTCTGGGACATGGCAAAATAAATTCTCCATCCTGCTCAGGGAGTCGGCTTTCGCCATCCAAGTCTGGGACTTGGCTAAAATAAATTCTCCATCCAGCTCAGAGAGTTGGCTTTCGCCATCTAAGACAAGGACTTAGCTAAATAAATTCTCCATCCGGCTCAGGGAGTTGGCTTTCGCCATCCAAGTCTGAGACTTGGCTAAATAAATTTTCCATCCGGCTCATGGAGTCGGCTTTCGCCATCCAAGTCTGGGACTTGGCTAAAATAAATTCTCCATCCGACTCAGGGAGTCGGTTTTCGCCACCCAAGTCTGGGACTTGGCTAAAATAAATTCTCCATCCGGCTCAGGGAGTCGGCTTTCGCCATCTATGTCTGGGACTTGGCTAAATAAATTCTCCATCCGGCTTAGGGAGTCGGCTTTCGCAATCCAAGTCTGGAACTTGGCTAAAATAAATTCTCCATCCGGCTCAGGGAATCGACTTTCGCCAACCAAGTCTGGGACTTGGCTAAATAAATTCTCCATCCGGCTCAGGGAGTTGGCTTTCACCATCCAAGTCAGGGAGTTGGCTAAATAAATTCTCCATCCAGCTCAGGGAGTCGGCTAAATAAATTCCCCATCCGGCTCAGGGAGTCGGCTTTCGCCATCCAAGTCAAGGTCATGGCTAAATAAATTTTCCATCCGGCTCAAGGAGTCGGCTCTCGCCATCCAAGTCTGGGACGTGACTAAAATAAATTCTCCATCCGGCTCAGGGAGTCGTCTTTCGCCATCCAAGTCTGAGACTTGGCTAAATAATATTCTCCATCTGGCTCAGGGAGTCGACTTTCGCCTTCCAAGTCTGGGACTTGGCTAATATTTCCCGGTAGTTGCTCATGTGTACAATCCTTATTGCATAGTAATTATTACTAATTATTTGTCATTAATATTCATGATTGCTTTCACAATTAATACCTGATATGTTAATTATTACTTTGTCTTAACCATTTATTTGAATTCTCTACTTCTTTATTTACTCTAAATAATTATATTAAATGGCTGCAAGACCACATATATCCTCAACGGAGAGACAACAATGACTCGAACTTATAAGAGCGACAAAACTCTCCCTCCGAGTGTTTAACATAAATGCATATCTATACATCGTTGGGCCTGGAGGATTTTTTTCAGAAGATTAACAGTCCAAACCCATTATTTTTAAGTATAAAGGCCCGATTCTCGCCCCATTATACTTCGGGGGTTGTACATTGTTGGGCTTGGAGGATTTTTTCGGAAGATTAAACAGTCCGAACCCATTATTTTTAAGTATAAAGGCCCGATTCTCGCCCCATTATACTTCGAGGACTGTACATCGTTGGGTCTGGAAGATTTTTAGGAATATGCGAAAAGATTGCCCTTTATCTGCAAAAAGGGTTGAGCATTATTCGAATTCAAATAACTAAAAGATCACCCCTTATCCGTAAAAGGGATCACACCTAAAAGATAAAAAAGATAAAACAAATTCAAAAAGGCAACGCTTAAAGATAGACCTCTGAGATTATATATAGCCCCTGAGGACTACCTTAGGGGTCATGTTTTGCGAATTACTTAGAGCCTAATTTTCTCAAGAGTTCTGCCTTTAGAGCTATGGGGAATTAGGATTCGTGACGTGAACAATATCCAATGCTCAAACTCGAGACCACTGATTAAGCTGAAACGATCTCTTATCATCTGATCAACGTGTTCAGTGATATTTTGATAATTAAAAAAGAGATAATAAATTTATACAACTAAGATATACAATAACCCATACAACATTTTTTTTATATCTATCACTTCACTTATTACATCTCATATTTTTTTTATTCTCTTTATCTCTCTTTCTTATTTCATTGTACAAGTCTCAATTCTTATTTAAAAAAGCCGTTAACCCATCATTACTTGTTTTTTGGAAATAAAAGATTATGAGCCCAATAATGTGTGCAGCATGCAGGACAGCAGGAGTGTTGTGTTAATATTTTTAATCACATACATAAGCTATTTCGTGTCGGTACCAAAAAAAAAAAAAAAAAAAGCTATTTTCGTGTAGAATGAGATTGAGGCAATTTATAAGCATAAAAGCTCCCGCATGATAGACATGTCATGCATGATGGAAGCTCAATTTTCTCAACGAATTACTATTAATAATTTTTAGAAGGTTATTATTTTCATATGTGGCTATTATTTTCCTCCATTTCTTAATAGAATGGTTTTTAAAATTAATACGCGAGAATGAAATGGGTAAGCGTTGCGATCCACGTTTAATAAAATTGATTATTACAATTGATTATATTCTGTATCAACAATGAAACAAGCCAAAAGCCTAAATTTTGGTTTAACCACATGTCTCTACGGGGACAATTCTCGGAGACTTTGCTTAAGGGGAATCAGTACTTTAATTAAGTTGGTTTGATTTAATTTTTCAATCAATTCAAAGTAAACAAATTCGACTAAAACCAGCTTGTTAATTTTATTAGAGTCATTAGATAAAGACAAATTATTATTTCTTTATTTTTTATCGTAATTGACTTGTATTTTTTATTTAAAATTTTATTTTTTATCCCATTACAGAAAAAACTATTGGTTTCTTTTTTCTTTTTGGATAAAATTAAAGGAGACTAAAAAGTCAAGAGATTACACTGAAATAAGTCTAGGCTTCACATAGCCAGTGGAATAAAAAACCAAGACATAAGGAAACAAAAGCAGGGGGAGAAGAAAATAGATGCAAATCAAAGGAAATGCAATGACCATATCTAGCCATTAAGTCTGCCACAGTATTGGCTTCTCTCTAAATCTGGGCAATAGAAACTGACCACTCCCTATTCAGAAATCCTTTGATCTGGGTAATAAAAAAATGGTAAGGATGCCCAACATGCTCCTTAATGAGTTGCATAGCTACTTGAGAATCACACTCAAAGCAAGACAGACCGGAAGCCATGATCCCAAGCAACAGATAAACCAGTATCTATACCATGCAACCCAACATGAGGACAGATGAAGAGCCTAAATTTTGGGTAAAACCTACAATCCACCTATCCAAATGGTCTCTAACTACACCACCACAAAACTATTGGTTTCTAATTCTTTAATTATCACCTAGTCGTCTCTATTTAAAAAAGTAATATATCCCTTATTTATTTTTCATCAACCCAGTACTTCTAATGAAATAAATATTTTTCTATATAAGAATTTTAATAATTAAAATATGTAATATATTACTAATTAATAAAAAAACATGTCCCGTATTCAAATTGTAATAATTTGATGGACTTGCTATTCGAGTTTTGAGGGCTTCTAATTTAGTTCTATTAAAAAAGTGGAGATGAAAACTCTTAATTGAAAAAGATAGATCGTGGAATAGGGTGATTCTCTAAATGGCGTGAGAGGCAATGGATCAAATTGGTGGAACCATTTATGGTTATGGTCAATTGATAACTGTAATGCCTTTTAAAATAGGTTGGTGGTCAAGTATATGTGTTAGAGAAATGGGGGTGGAAGTAATACATCTTCTTAGAGGGATTTGTGTGGTGTGGGTGTGAAGCTTTCTGTAATCGTTACAATGGGCTTTTTCTTTATCTCAAATGACAAAACACGTCTATTAGAGACGCGACTGTTAGGGTGGAAGGGGATTTATATAGAGCTTTAGTTGGTGTAGAAATTTGTTTCAATGGGAGTTGAACCAACTAACACAATTGATGGGTGAATTGCAATCAATACATTTGCATGTGGACCTCGAAGATCATTGGTGTTGGAAGCAAGGCTACTAATGAAGGAGTCTATACAGCGAAACCAACTTATAAACTACTTATTGATGAAGCTATAATTGCTAAATTTTCACTTCATGGGTTCCTTTGGTCTAATCTTGTGGCTACTAAAGTCTCTAGTTTTATATGGACAATCCTCTCTGTGATGGAATATTGTCAAAATAGAATCGAATTAGGAGGAAAGTATTACCAATCTCTAAACGTTATTGTCTTTGGTGTGGTCATTGTGAGGAAAATAGTTCCAATCTCTCTCTTTTTTGCTTTTTGCATTCTTTTCATACAAAATCTTGATGTTATGCCTGGACTGGACTAGTATGGTTTTGTTTCTGTTGTTCAAAGCTTTTGTCTTGATAATTTTTCTCAATTCTTGGAACTCCCAAATTGTAGTAGGTAGAATCATTTAAGAAGGCCGATCTTTTGGATGGCAACAATTTGGACAATTTGGTTTAGCTCGAAACCTTGGTTTTCTTTTTCCAAAACAAAGATTATTAACCTACTGAACTTTTGGAGTTGATTAAAATCCGCTTTTAGCCAACCAAAGGATTCCTTGTTCTTTTCTTTCTCTGCTTGGTCTAAGTATCCTAATGGTAGACTAAATTGTTTGAGGTTTTGAAGGATGGTCCGATTAATGCATTTGGTGACTGCTTCTTTTGTCTATGTGGAAGAGTTCTAATTTATTTTTGTTGGGTGGTTCTTGGTTTTATTTGCTCCTTTTTATACTACATGCTACTTGGATGACTTTTAACGGGTTTGCCCACAAACATATATGACGAGTAAACTTTCTAGCCCATTTTTAAAAGTGGATACGCTTGCCCTTATCTTATTTTTTTTATCGGGTAATAGTAGATTAGATGGTGTTGACCCACTTTGCCACCACTAACAACTTTCATTGGCAACTAATAAAGAATTTTTATTGTAATAAATTCAATTTATTTTTTGTGTTAACCATATGTATACTCTATTATTAGGGATAATTCTGTTTGAGACTTAGTCACAATTAAGATTTCTCACCTCCCTAAGAGTGTGTTTAATGTGTTTTTTTACTAATATGCTAGATTTTTTCTTACTAAAAAGAAAATTCATTATGATTAAAACATAACAATGATCCCAGATAAAAAAAATATATCATTTCTTTTTAAAACATAATCATTAAGGAAATAATACATTGTTTTATTTTCAAATTTTTTAATACATTTAGTGTAGTATATTTATCCTATATTACATAATGATTTCTTCTTAGTTTAATGACAAAAACTTGTTTTTCTAAATTATTGTCATTAGTATTTATCCATTTAAAACTCTAAAATAGATATATAAAATTAAAAATACGGCTAATTTTTTAATTATAATTGTATTTAAATCATTCTATAATTAATGAATAATAAATGACGCCCTTATAAGAAAAATATTGAAAAATTTAAACTAAAAAACATTTAATATTATTAATACAATTGTATATCATAAAATGTATTAATTTTTTAATTAAGAGTATAACACATTAGCATTTCCCCTTGTTATGGATTGGTTTTCAGAAAAATAACATGAAGAATTAACTAAGAGAAAAACAAGAAAAGCATTATGACCATAGGACAAGCAATGGTGCAGTAGGACTACAACAGTCGTTGTCGCAAATGACAAAAGGCAAGGGCAGCAGAGCAGGATGGCAGAAAGTAGAGACTTGCATCAAAATAAGTAAACCACTTAGCTTACAAGGGAAAGCAAAACAACACTTACACGAAAGGGAAAAAGACAAGTGAAGCACAACGGACAACAGCAGCAGAAGGCGTACTCTCAACAGCTGTATTATTTGACTCATAGATACCCAATGTAAAAATTAAGCTTGGGCCCCAAGTCTGATTTGCCCGTATATAAAGGCATCAGGGGGCAGCCAAGGGAGAGATAGAAGTCCCCCCTATCTGTAACCCCATTTTATGAAATATGAAGGAAATCTCTTCCACCATGTAACCATGCTTCACAATGAACATGAAACCTTTTATCTAAATCTCCATTTTCCATCCTCTTAATCTTAATCTCTATTTTTCCAAATCTGTACTGAAACATTTGGCGACGCCACTGGGGAAGCATGGTTGCGAAAGTTGGATGATTTAAAAAACAGAAAACGCTTCCTGAAAGACTATTTGCTTTACTTTGGAGGACCTCTTTCCAGATCTGATGGAAGCATGCAGAAAAGAGGAGGAAGAAAGAAGATGCCCTTGAGAAAATGAGCCAATCGACGTTCTCTGATTCGAAGAACTCCTTCCTCCAGGTCTGAAAAAGAGGTGCTCGAGATGGGAAAACACACCCCATGCTAGCGTAAAAAAAAATTGAAAGGGGGGGCGGAGGTCGACACAACATTAAAAGCAACAACGCACATGAGGGGCATGAGGCTCACAAAGGGAACGACGCGCATGGGGGTAAAACGCTCACGGAAGGGATGGTTGTCCTAGCGCACAGAAGAATCTTGAGGACACTCCGCAGATCATATAAGAGCCATAAGAGGTCGGCCAAGGAGACAAGGCACTATTGCTCCGGTCACACTGAACGGCCTCAGCAGCTTGGCACTTCACACGCTCAAGGAAGTAAGAACGCTCGCAAAAGAAAGGCGCCCACCCCAAGTCACGGGAGAACCATGAGACGTTGCCCAGAGAGATGAAATGTTGCCGCTCCGGCCACGCTGAACGACCCAGCATCTTAACATTCCACACCCTCAAGGAAGCAGAATGCTCGCAAAAGAAAGGCGCCCATGAAGAGAAGCGACCATTCTAGATAGGAGCAGCAGGATACAAGAGGCATAATACTGAGTTAAGGCAAGTTGGACGAGCGAAATACACGCCCTGTACATAGTGCCGCATGCAAACAAAGGTTGAAATCGGCCATCCCAGGTTAGAAAGCTAAACTCAAAACTATGATAAATTTATATACGCTTGCTATACAGAACCTTATTACATGTTTAAGAAATTGTTACTGGCTAAGTTGATGAATATGCTGAATCATTAAGCGCGTAATTGAAAAAGGCATATTGCATAAAGAGAGAAAACGATAGGTGATTACGGATACCCTGCATTTCTAAACAAAACGAATTAATACGTCAAATCCATATACTGACATGAGTAAAACTGTTACGCATAACCATGCATTCTTGAAAAAGATTACGCTCAAAGCTTAGTAAAAGAAGGGAAAGGTTACACACCTAAACGAACAAATCTATATATATTGTAAAATTAACTTGAACATGGTATTAAATGCATACAATAATTATTATCTTACCTATTAAATTATTCTATGAAATGCACAACTCAATTGGCAATAAAATTTTCACCTTTTAATCTTTTTCTATTAATACATATTTTCAGTTTAACAATTCTATTAAATCTATAGGTTAACTATTTATTATATTTAATATACATTATGGTACATTATTCTGACATGATAATTTGATATATTAATTTAATTTTTTTCATTAAAATCAGTTATACATTTGAAAAACTAACCAAAAAATATGCATAAAACATATTTAGTTCATATTATAATGTTAAAATAAATTTATGTTTTAAGAAATTGAAAGCATTAAGTGTCAATTATGACATATTTAACTATATAATAAATCATAGATTAAAAAAACTTACTATTTATTCACTTATAAAAATTATAATTATAAAAAAATACTATATTAATTATACATTGTATACTCTTTGATATGATCATAATTAGCGGATGTCTCTGCTTAAAATTATAGACATTAAATAATACTATTTTTTTACGAAACATTAAATAATACTGTATTGAATATAAAGATTAGAGCCCTTTTATATTCATATTAATAATTATTTTTACTTAAAACTATATATTCTTTATATGTGTTTTCTTGTAATATAAATTTAAACCAACATGTATTGGTCCAAGTGAAAGGGTTTGGGTCCCTCCCCTAGATCCATGTGTATGGAGAAAATATTGTTAGGAGAGGTCCATGCTTTAACACCTGAAAGTACCCTGAGACTGGCTGAGAAATTCGGGTGTGAGGTTCCCCCTATTACTTTGGGAACCCAATTATATATGTAAAATAAATTCAAATGTTCATAAATATTCCTATAAAAGTTGTAAGAAACAAAAGTATATAAACTATATATAAAAAACAATATCTATTCTAACTTATTCAGTGTCATAGATAGAAATTTTGTAACCATATATATACTATAATATAATGTATAAAATCAAAAGTGTATATATATATATATATATATACATACATACATATACTATAATGTACTATAGATACAAAAGTATATATACGATACTATAATATAAAAATCAATAGATAGAAGATTTATATTAAAATATAGCCATAAATTTATTGAGTTTAATTAGTATACAATGACAGTGTGAAAAAGTTTTAAATTGTCATCCAATGATGTGTTGCTACATAATTTAATGAGTACGACACCTCATATGTTATTAAACTCATTAAATGATGTGACAACACATCATTGGATGACAATATAAAATTTTTTACACTGTCAATGTAAAAACATTAAATCTAAATTTATTTTTACATTATATTAAATAATATAGAATATATTTTCCAAGAAATACTTAATTTTTTTTAATAAAATACTTTTTTAAAAAAACTATTTTTAACATGACTAATTTCTATATAGGGTTTATAAAATTTGAAGATGATGACGATGATGATATTTTAATGAATTTTTTCAATTGACATAGTCATTTTTTGTTATATATATTATTACATTTCAAATAATAGCCTTACAAAAAATAATGATATTATTAATTTTGAACATGATCACAAATATGTAAATTACACAAAAAGTATCTAAAATAAATTACTTAATAAAATCTTTCATTATCTTTTAGTATTTCATAATGTTTTATATGCTTAAACTATAACAAAATTAATACATTCATATAAAATTAATTTTATAAAATACTATAAATATAAAATATAAATAAACTCGTGCAACGCACGGGTATTATCTCTAGTTAATATATATATGCAAAAAAAAAATCGAACATGAAGAGATCGCTCAGGGAGAAAAATTCAAGTATGATATGCGGGCCTAAGCGAATAACTTAGGAGAGAATTGCGGGCACTCTCCTCAAGGACGCTTATGACCTAGCACGCCTAGCTACATGTATTGTGGGCCTGAGCGAATAACTTAGGAAAGAATTGCGGGCACTCTCCTCAATGACGCTTATGACCTAGCACGCCTAGTTACATTGAGGATTTAAGCGAATAACTCAGAGGAGGTTTGCGGGCGTACTCTCCTTAAGAACGCTTAAAATCTAGCACGCCTAGCCATAATGCGGGTCTAAGTGAACAACTTAGGAGGGGTTAAAAGCGTACCCTCAAGAACACTTAGAACCTAGCACGCCTAAGAAACATATATAAACCATACAAACGCATTATGATACCTGTCGTGATTAGCAAAACGCTTAGAAAAGCAAAGATATGAAAGGCCTTCTGCATATACAAAACTACCTGCTTCAAAAGTTATTAGCGGAATACGCCTAAAAGAAACTACAAAAGCGGAAAGCGTATGTCTCTCCTAATTGAAATACCCAAGAATCATGCGAAGCGTGAGGGTCCATATATGCAAAGCCTTGTATTAAACAAAAGATTCAAAGAAATGCTCAGTGTTGTTAGAACATTTTCAATATTTGCTGACTAGCGATAAACTTCTCTTGATCATTTTAGCTTCGGTTATCTTGCTCAGAACTTCAAATTATAATTGGCATAAACGCCCCAAAAGCCATAGCACAAGCGCACACAATGAATTTTTACGTACTGGGCAGAGAAAGGCATAACTCTCACAAATAAAATCCTATGTACCCAGGGTTGATAATCATCAATTTTAAGAATTTTTGAAACAAAGCGCATCCACTGTAACAAAATTTCGCTCCGTCTGGAGGGCGTCTTCAGAAGGCACCTAAAAGCCTCGATTATCATAGTGCTACACGCACGAACAAAGAGCATCCCCGAACATTCTTCATTTATATAAACAATTATGTTACCTGCACGATAGAAAAACATGTTTGACCTTTGGCTGTATAACTCTGTATAAACAAATAATAGCCCTCATAAGAATGATAATTGAGATATTTATTTTATATTGTCGCCCTCAGATGGTTGGATTTCCCCAAGCATCAAAGAGGTAAAATGATCAATGCCGATCATAGGCAAAAATTCAAGTTTGACTACTAACTCACACTTGAATTATGGTATATTTAACATTACCCTGTTGAGAATGATTCAAAAGCAGGTTACAGACAGCAACCAACGTCTTTAGATGATCGAAGAAGTACGCTGAAGAAAGGATGACGAACATGAAACAAAATTTTGCACCTTGAGAGAAGCAATCGCCTCCCAAGTGCAAGGGGGAAAATGACATGGATCCAACCCAGAAAAGACGCTGTCAGAAAAGTCACGGAGCCAATCCAGAAAAGACGCCGTTAGAAAAGTCACGGAGCCAATCCAGAAAAGACGCCGACAGAAAAGTCATGGAGCCAATCCAGAAAAGACGCACTCAGAAGAGAAATGAAGAATGAGGCAGCCCCAGTGGAGGGTGAGCGAAAACAAATCATCACAAAAAGAGATAAGAAAAGAAGCTGCAGAAATACATACATAATCAAGAGAAAGGGGAAAATACAATTTGGAACACCAGGAGAAAAAAGCCAAAATTCAGATTGACGCCTCACCAATGAAGAACGAGCAGGTGGCAAAACCAATTTTCAGTTCAAAGTGCACATTACAATATTACATAATGTATGTGCAAGGGGCAAATGTTATGGATTGGTTCTCAGAAAAATAACATGAAGAATTAACTAAGAGAAAAACAAGAAAAAGCATTATGGCCATAGGATAAGCAATGGTGCAGCAGGACTACAACAGCCGTTGTCGCAAATGACAAAAGGCAAGGGGCAGCACAGCAGGATGGCAGAAAGCAGAGACTTGCATCAAAATAAGTAAACCACTTAGCTTACAAGGGAAAGCAAAACAACACTTACACAAAAGGGAAAAAGACAGGTGAAGCACAACGAACAATAGTAGCAGAAGGCGTACTCTCAACCGCTGTATTCTTTGACTCATAGATACCCAATGTAAAAATTAAGCTTGGGCCCCAAGTCTGATTTGCCCATATATAAAGGCATCAGGGGGCAGCCAAGGGAGAGATAGAAGTCCCCCTATCTGTAACCCCATTTTATGAAATATGAAGGAAGTCTCTTCCACCATGTAACCATGCTTCACAATGAACATGAAACCCTTTATCTCAATCTCCATTTTCCATCCTCTTAATCTTAATCTCTATTTTTCAAATTTGTACTAAAACACCCGTTAATACTTTTTTTTACACATTTCTCCCTTAGTTAATAATAATTAAATTCAAATAATAGTTAATGTTATATGTTTTTCAATTTAAAAAAGAAAAATATTGTTACAGTAAACAACATTTCAATAAACAAAGATAAAAAGAAAAAAAAAAGAAAAAAAAGAAAAATGTAATAAGAAAAAAAAAAATAAAGTGTTTATAAAAATTATTTTTTTATTATAGGAATATATTATCTCTTAAAAAAACACATATACCGATAAGTTCCAACTTCCAAAGTTCCAATCTATGAATCAATGCATCAGCAAACATATAATTAGCTACTAGAATTTACTATTTCATGCCTTTGTATCACTTTTTAAACTTATTTGTTAAAGAAGTAATATTTTGATTGGTCTATGCTTTATGTATTTTTCTTATAAATAAAATAAAAGATTGTCCCAGTTGATTTCAAATATAATATTTATATCCATTGTTGTTGGCTGCCCCTGCTGTGCTCACACTTCACCACTTGTACCTGTATAATAATAATATTGCTCTGCTTCTTCTTCTGCACAGAGAAACTCCTCACTCCCCACAAAACCAAACCATCATTACCATCAAACCCAAACTCTCTTTTCTTTTCTTCCTGACACTGTTTCCATGTCTTCAATGATGAGCGCACAAGGTGTGGCCTTTGCAACCGCCATGGCTGTCTCCGGCACAGTAATCCTCCTTGCTCTGCGTCTACAGAGGTCTTTCCCACATACCCAATTCCCCGTTCATGAAATTCCTCCTTCCCCACCTCCAATTCTGCGATCTTGTATATCCTCTGGTGAGTACACCATATTCTCTTGTTTCTTTATGCACACACATTGACAAAACATGCAGAAAAAGTTAACAAGTTTTAATCTTTTGCTGACACAATTATGGGTTCTTGAGCAGATGAGAAAAAGAGGGAGAAGAGCAAGAAGAAGAAGCGAGTGCACTTTGCAGAGGACGTGATAGACTCGCCTAGAGATGGGGCAGAGTTCAGGAGACAGCATGGTATAAATAGTAGTAGTAGTCATTCCTTGAAGTCAAACTCAGAATCAAAGGTTCAAAAGAATTATAATGGTGGAACTGAGATCAGAGGAATGCCTGCAAACAGGGTAGCCCTGTATAATGGAATTCTTAGGGACCGTGTGGCCCAACGATTGGCCTACTCTTGTTGATTTGGTTTTACTGTGAATATTCTGTGATTATGCTTCTCCCTTTTTTCTTTTTATAATTTTCTTGTTTACCCTTTAACAAGTACAGTAGGAACTAGAAGCAGAGGGGAGGGTCCACCACAAGGGCTGATAGTTGCAGCAATAGCTCTTTTCAGTGAGATGATTGGTCACAAGGTGGATTGTCTTGTGAATTGTGAAGAGGATTTTGTTGATATTGTAGGATAATTTTCTTTGTGTTCTCTCTCTTGTCTCTTCCCAACTCCAAAAACCAATTCTGTCATCCTTTCTTCCCCTGTTCCTTCCCTTCTCCTGTTTTGTACTCAAAACAACAACAACATGCGGTCAATCCAATGTTCAAATTTTAGTTGTATTGTGATTTGTGACATGTAAATATAAAAAATAATAAATATAAGGAAAAAGCCAGACTTTTATTGACTTACACTTAATTGTATTTATTTTATTTCTTTTAAATTTCCATGTGATAAGAATTGGTTTTTTCCCCCTTTTATCCAAGGTTAATTTTTATCATGTATAGTCACAGAAAAGTGTTTGAGTTAGTGTTAATTTTGGGATGAAGCGAAGGTAAAGAAAGAACTGAATCAAATGGGGTGAGATTTTGGTCAGGTCAGAACATGGATGCCATCACCAGTAACTATCTGTTTCTCTGCATAGCTCTGCTGCGTGGGCCAATTTACCACATGCTGTGTGCTTTTTCCTTCCGTAAGAAATTGATGCCTTTCTAATTGTGAAAATGTGAACATGGCCATATACAAAGGGGAGTTACCTTTCTCAACAAGCAAAGCTGTACATGAAGCCAACCGGATAGTTAAATAATGAAGAATTGACATTGACCTAACTTCATAAACGTTACTCAACCAAACTCATATATTCATTCATTAATAATACTGAAGATAAAACAAAGTTACCCATAATTTGAAAGGGGATTGTCACCAAACTCACAAATTACCCCAAAAAATATAATCTTTAGGAGCATTTAAATTGGTACAATTCCTACCCTACCCTACTCCTCAAAGAGAAGTGAAAAATAAAAACAAGAAATTGTATGATATCATATTCATATCTCTTTGTTTTGCTGTCTCTAAAACCATATTAAGTAAGACATTTGGCATGTGGATGTTGGAGACAAAGCAAAAGCAGCAAGGTCTTTGGAGAATAAGAGAGCAACATGGGCAACTGAAAAATTTGTTGGGTAATTTAGGTTGTATTTATCGTGGAACAGAATCTTTATATCAGCTTCTTTGTCCCATTCGGCCATTCCTTCAAATCCTGCTGCATATATTTGAAAGCAAATTTGGGACTAGCAACTTGTGGGGCTCTTGCCCTATGTGTGTGTCCCATATTCATTTTCTCACTCTTTTTTTTGTAATCTTATTCCATTCAAGTTTTATTTCAGCATTAAATTATTCAGTGTTGCTGGCGTGAAAGTAGTTGCATGTTCCAAAATACAAAAGGGTCGGTTACCCAACCAACACATCTTGAGTGTTTGACTAATCATCCCAACCAATGAGAAACAAGAGATTTGGAATGGCACCACCATGTCTACATCCCCCTCGTCACTCAACATGCTTCGGCTATTATTGGCCTACCCATGTGAACTTCTCAACGGTACTCCTTTGAACTTGAACCAATCATATATTTCACCCCAAAGAAGGGTGAAAATTAGAGAAAAAAAGATAAATTTTTAGGTTGGAACTTGGAATGTGGAAAATTAAAAGAAAAAAAAAAAATCTATTTTGATTTTCCCGCCGATTAAACTCAAATTTAAATTCCTCAACATAATTATTTTTATTGTTGAAACGTGAGTTTTATCACGTTTTACTAATAAACAAAATATGCGTTAAATGTATGTTTGGTTTAGCATTGAAACGTGACAAACTCACGTTTTTAACACTAAAAATAACTACGTTTGGTTCCAAACTTGAGTTTGGACAATTACAACGCCAAACTAAACACACACTAAATCACCCCGGCATAAAGGAAACCCAATTCAAGTTACAACCAATTTGTTACCGAAAGATGTCTCAAATGTGTTTTTATTTTTATACTATTTGTTAGTGGTGATTAATATTGGTTCACTAATTACTAATTAGATGGTGTGTTTGTGTCCACTTCTGTTTGATTTAAACTGGTTTAAAATCGTCAATCATTTAGGACCAAATTAGTTTTGTTTAGTGGCGACAAAAATTGGAACAAAGTTTTGCAGAAGACAGAATTATGAATAATGTGTAATAAAAATTAAAAATGGTGAGCAGCGTGACAGTGCGGCGATCATTCACTTTGAACATAAGGTAACAAAACCATGTGGTTTGTGAATATAAAAGTATTTTAAAATAGAATTTGGTTATCCAGAGCTTGGAAAAGTTTTCATTGTTGGATTAATATATTATTATCTCTTGCCTTATCAGGGCCCTCTTGATTAGACAATGGTTGTAATGCAGGGGAAATCCCTGCAATTATGGAATTCTCTCAATTTTGTAGCTTAATTTAATTTTCTAAATCAGATAAGATAAAATTAAATTGCGCGTTATCCATGTTATGCATGCTTCCAGCCAAAAGAAAATTAAAAATCTATGATCAATGGCCAACCTTATTGATTGGCAAGGATATGCTTTGTTCCCACTTTTTCCTCTCAAATTTTATCTCAAGTCTTCTACTTTTGACAAAGTTACTGTCAATCAACATATATCTATACTTGAATTGACATTCTACCGGTCTGTGACAATGTGATTCCTTATCTGATCATTCTATTAAGCAAACCTTTTAGAGTCCATAATGTGCAATATATGGATGAGAGTCTTCTAAGTAAATCAATATGTAAATACCAAAAATTCAACACCTCGTGGGTATCACATGGAATGGAATGGATGTAGTTTCTACAATCCTAAGAACTAGGAAGCATGTGTTGGGTCTATTTTAGGCTGCTATAATTGGACAACTAGACTTGTAAGAAGAAATCCCTCCAAAATGAGGATTTTTTTTTTCAATGCAAAATGTGCAAGTGCACTTAATTAATAACATAGACCCAGTTTCATTACATTTCTCGAAAAACTTTTAAAAAATAAAAATAGAATGAATCAAAGGGGTTAAATGAATTTAACTTCTCCTTAAATTGAAATTAGTTACGTGTGAAGAAGTTAAATGAGAGAACTTTTGGAATAAGTGGGTTACAAAGATTAATTTCAACTTATGTAAAAGTTAAATGTATTTGACCTATTTTTTTTCACCTAAAAATACTTTTGCAGAAGTTTCATCCAAACTAGCTCATAATATATTACAAGAATTATTAGTGGTTACAATGACTATTTAACTTTCTAGACTCTTATATGGCAGCAATGTTCTTCATGTTTTGTGAATGAGAGCACTGATCAAAACTCAATTGTCCAAATTAAAGCTAATTTTTGGGTGGAGAATGACACACAGATCCATTCAAAACTGTAACCACAAAGTAACATGACATATGCAAATCTCACCGATACAAATTGTATTCACTTTCCCTGTGACTTCATTAACTTTATGCATTTGTTTTTGTAAAAGGAAAAGGAAGTTTCAAGGAACTTGGTTCTTTCCATGTGGGCCATACTCTGTAATACGTGCCTCTCCACCTGGTGAAAAAAGATCCAATGCTTTTTGCCTAAACGTTGGCTCCCAAACAAACATTTTATAATAAACAAACCTTCGCCAATAATGCTTTCCCAATCTTACGTCATTCTTATCTATGATTAATGTTGTATTATCTTTAAACAAATTGATTTTCACTTGATTAAGAAATGCCAATTGATTACATTATGTTAAAAGCGACCTAAAGTAGCGTTAAGGTTTGTGGTGGGTGACTGGCAGCGCCCAAGCTATTATACTATACAGGTAAGGAGAAAATTTCTTTTACTATATAAATGGTAAACAAGGCGGCGTGAGATAAGGTTTAACAATAATTTGGAATGCTTGTACTTTAATGGCATTTTTTTTATACATGTATAGTTGCTATCCATGACCAATTATATTGCAATATATATACACATGGTAGTTGATATATTAGTGGCTATAATTTAGTAATGGCTATTGTTATTACAAAGTTCAATTAATCCTACCTCATGTAAATTACCAAAAAGGATAGGATCACCAACACATCTGCAATTCTCGATGGCAGCCCATTTTTTGCAACACTTTAATTAAATCCGGATTCTCTATTGGTCTTGGTGAGAAATTACTGCATGTTACTTTACTTGTTGTAATGAAATTTGCTTCAAACGCAAGTGACCAAAGAAAAAAATATATAATAATCTAATTTCCTATTTAGTTTTTTGATAATCAATGGGTCTCCACTCCATCAATAGCTGTGATTCCCTTTTTAAAATAAATTCGTTGACTAAAAGTTTCTTACTCTGAAGTACTTTTTTAAAACTATATATATATATGCTTGAAGTTTAGGTTATTGCTGTGCGTTTTTTCGTTCGTGTGTTTTTATTTAGCGTTAAACTGACCAAAACTTAAATTTGAATTTTCAATGCAATTATTCTAACATTAAAAACGTAAGTTTGTCACATTTGAACACTAAACTAAACATTTTCTTATCAGTTCCTTAATTCACTTTCCATAGGTGTGTATAATCATGATTCATTATATTATGTAAAAATTTGAAACCCCTATTTTCACGATTAGTTTGTTGTTACCTTTGTTTACAGCAAACAGGATAGTATCATATTCATTCAATATTTCATTTGGCAGCATTTATCCTGTCACATTAGCATAAGCCAGACTAAATAAAACCAGGGACTTGAAGGTACAAAGATAAATCCAAGACATGCACAAACATAGGAGTAGTAGACTCTTATTTAGTCATTACATTCCTTTGAGTCAGAGAATCTTAGTAAAAAAACAGGAGATTATATAGTCCAGAGGTACTGAACACAGTGAGTGGTATCTTCCCTCATTATATTAGATAGAAAGAACTTGCCTTATTAAAATAAGTCTAGTACCAACTTGTGTAACAAACACACTGCTTCTATTTGAGTCTGCAGTAACTTCTTTTCCTATTTAGACATGGATCAAATCAACTTTTTCCCGATACATCTATGACACCAGGAGTAGGAGAGGGCCCATGGTGGCCTGGGCCACCTCAGATGAGTAGATCACTGAGGTGTTACACAATGGTAGGCAAATGGAACTGTTGATTTTACAAAAGCATTAGTAATTCAAGTTCAACGTGTTCAGTTTTGCTTGCAAATATGGTCCCATGACAATACACAATCTATAATTAACACAATTGCTCCAATAGTTTTGCCACACCTATCATCCCAAAATTCAAACTTAAAAAAAAAAAAAAAAAAAGGACAGTACAAGTAAAGTTTGCTTATGCAGCTTGAATTGTAGACAAGTGTGGCTTCTTCTGAGTGGGACTAAATTTGGCAATTTAAAAATACTTTCACTGATCTATCCATCACTTTTCAATTTGATAAGCTCAAGCTGAATTCTGTCGTTTATTTATTTTTTACTCTGTAGCATTATTACTCTCCTACTTGTCGGTAATCTTATATCAGTGTCAATTGAGCTGTAAGTTCCTTGATTTCAAATTTATATTTATGGATAAATGGAAAAGAATGATTAGCCATTAATTTCCAATTCAAATAAGAATAATCATATAGCTGGAATTTGTCATTTCATTATATCTTTTTTTTGTTAAAAAAGATAAGTTATTTGTGGGGAGGGTTTGATGGGCCATAGCCCTTGCATCCACTCTGACCCAGTGTATCTAGGCCCGTTTACTTTTTGGGCCATGATGTAGTTGTAGCCCAAAGCCCACTTCAAAGTCCAAACTCCAAATTTCTCGATTCTCCTCCTCTCCTCACTTCTACCCTTCCTCCCAACCCTCATCTTTGACGACGCCCGCTTCTGGAGTCTGGGCATAGCTCCGATTTCACAGTTTCAGTTACTATCACTCATCATCTCTTTCACACACGGTGTAACCATAAGGTTTCATCCCTTTCAAGTATTTAATTTTTAATTTCATTTCTACTTTGTTGTTTTGAATTATTGCGCAAGCATCTTTTCTCTTCCTTTCTTTCGTTTTGATTTGATTCTTTCGGAATTTTTGTTATTTACACATTAGATTAGAATAAGAGTAAGTACTGATGGGATGAGTAACTCTATTTGTACGTGGACACCTTTGTTAACTTCCAATCTTGCATTGTTAGGGGGATTTTTATTAGAAATATGATCTGGTTTGCTGCCACTGTTTCTGCTTCCTTTTTGCTTAATCATATTAGAAATCGCGCATTGGGTGTATATTATAGAATAACGTGGCTAGGAATAGGATACTATTTGAATTTCTAGCTCTGTACTTCATTCAATGGCTAGATATTCAAATTGGCTGTGGAGTGTTATCTTCTCAATGTGTCTATACCATTGCAAGGTTTAGTTAGTATGAAATGCTCCATTTGGGGCTCATAAGTAACTGTTATCTTGGTTTTTGTTTTGGTTATTGATGATTCTGGAGGGGTTATATATATGATAGCTTGTTGGTTTTACTTCTCAGAAATCATGAAGGTGCGGTCATCTGTGAAGAAGATGTGTGAATTTTGTAGGACGATTAAACGACGAGGACGAGTCTATGTGTTGTGCACAGCCAACCCTAAGCACAAGCAAAGACAAGGCATGTCAACATTTGCAAATGAAGGGCCATCTCATCCGTGTATGTGTTCTTTCTTTCCTGGTTTTGAACTGCCATGCATGGTATGCATAAATTGTAGGTTTATGCTTGGTGGACATGTTCAAATTCAAACAAAAGTGGCCATTACTTTTTAGGGAAATCATATTTTAACTAAATCTTCGTTTTCTTGCAATTTTCTCTGCCAAATTCAATTTTCCATGCATGCACTTTAGCACAAATGCTATAGTTGATCACCATGAATTTTCTTCTATTTTGCTTGAGACTAGGTCATAGAGATGGCTGATTATTTTGATATGCTATGATATTTAGCTTTTGAATGTCCAAATGCTATCCTACTTGTTTCTGTTTCATGTACTCCTAATGGCCTATTGAATTCCAGTAATGTCATTGGGAAAAATGTGAAATCAATTCAGGGTCTTCAGAGATAAGCAGCGCCAAGCAGGAAATTATGGCCATCTCATATTTTTGCGAACAGGTCTGGCTTCTATTATTCCCAAAGGCACAGCTTGTCTATGTTGTATGGATGGAGGGTGGGCCTAGCCTCTATTCTGTCTAAGAAGTAGGAAAGATGATTAGCAACTTCCAATCCAAATATTACAATGAATAAATATGAAGAAATTGATAGTTAGCGGTACTGATCAAGGCCTTTCGCTCGCTCTCCTTTTTTTGTATTGGTTGATGAAGTTGTCTCCTCATACTTATTTTGTTCTTGGCCATATTTGATGTATCTATCTCTTGGTTTTGTTTTGATGGCCAACAGAAGGTAAGGTACCCTTGTTGTATCTTTCTTGGAACACAATTAATTAGCTCCCACCTTCCCTCTGCCTTATAACTTGAGCCAAAGACGAGAAGTTTTTGACTTTTTGCAATGAATTGTTATCTATATATCTTGCATTTTTTGCTCCTAGGTACATTTCTATCTGTTGATCCTTTGTGGTCCTATTTGTATCAATATTCAATCATAATGATATGAATTGTCTGGTATGGAAAGATATGGGTTGTGGAGCTGCATAAGGCAGAAACTGTGACTAGTTGGTAACTTGGTAGGATGAAGCCACTATTGTTTGAGGAAAACATTTGATAGACGCCCCCTTAGAGTGTATAAACCTAGAGAGAGATGAGGAGAGGAGAGAAAAGTGATAGATGTGATGTAACAAAAAGAGATTGATAGAAGGAGATGGGGTGTCACCATTGGAAAAGGATCCTCTCCAGTAACTGGAGGGTCCTGTAGGAGAGAGAAAGAGAGAGTGCATGTGTGGGACCCACCAGTGCATGTGGGTCCCACATATGCACTCTCTCTTTCTCGCTCTCTCTTTCTCTCTCCTAGGGCACCCTCCAGTTAGTGGATAGGATCCTGATCCGTCACCATTTGACATTGTTGGGGTGTCTATAAATCGGGATTGATTGATTGTGTATGATAAGCTTGTGATGGTGGGTGGAAATAGTAACTTGATTTTGCCAATATTTTGCAAGCCCAGCAGGCAGCAAGTTCAAAACCTGTTCTCCTCAATATTAATCTTTATTGTGTTCTTTGTTTTTCTTAAAAAAAAGCTCTGAATCTTGTATATATTCTTTTAAATTTTCGAGGAAAAAACTGGGAAGTCCTTTTTCAAGGATCATCTTTTACTAGAGTTAGGTGAGAACTCTCCCTCCAAGAACATTTCAACCCTTCTGGTTTATGAAATTGTGAGAGCACTGAGCGGGACCCATGAAGTAGTTGCATTCAACGGTAGAATTCTCCTCGGAAGGAAGAATCCTTCACTAGTATTTGAGAATTTTTTCAAGGTTAGGTCGCCATTTGAAGGAGACATTTTAGAGTACTCTTGAGATTATTATTTTTAACAGCTATTTAATTTTAATTTTATGAATAATATGAAAATTTCATCCAATGGTTTGTAATTACACATATCTAGTGTTATAATCGCATTAACGAAAGTGTCACTTTCAGAGTATATTAGAAAATTTTCATTTCAACAGAGAACATGTGATTTATTTTGCATGTGATTGGTTCTTTATTTGGTATATGTTCAGAGTTACTGGAAAGGAAGTTCTCTTTTGTTAATGAGCATCATTCAGAATCCAGACAAATTATTTAGGGGACAAAATTATTATTTAGGGGACAAAATTATTTAGGGAAAGTGGTTGTGAGTTTTCAATTTTTGATTTTTAAAATTTTTTAATCAAGTTTTACAATTCAAAATTAAAAATTGTAAACTTATTTTGTGGTTTTTAAAATAAATATTTTGAAAACTACATAAAGTAGTTTTTGGAGACGTTATGGTGTTGTTTTGTTTTTTTAAAAAAAAATTATTTGGAGACATTAGGGTGTTGTTTTCGCGTGTCAAATAAAATAAAATTAGGAATCCTATGTACCAAAAAAACAAAATGGGAATCCGTGTGGTGTTAGTGTGCCGGTGTATAGTTCCGTAGGCTGAGGCCAATTGCTTTAAAACAGACCATTTATGAGTGACCAGAGAATAAATGATTCTTTTAGACAATTTTATTAGTGGTGTCTTTTAAAATTTGTGCTACCTTTCGAACAAAAAAAAAATTGTGCTACCTATTTTAAAGTCTTAGTATCTATAACTTGGTAGGGGTGTTCGCGGATTGGATTGGTTTTGAGGGAAAAATCATCCAATCCAATAATTTTGATTTTTTTATTTAATCATTCATTTGGTTTTGATTTTTTTCCAAATCCAATCCAATCCAATCCAATTTTAATCGGTTTAGATTGGATTGGATTGGATTGGATTTCGGTTTCTCAAATAAACTAAAAAATGAAGTTATGAAAGCAAAATTAGGAAAAAAACATGCAATTATCTTATCTTATTCTATAACATACAAATTACTTAATAGCTTCAAATCCCATTATTGAATGTTATTTGTTAAATATAGTTACACAATAATAATTTTTTTACATCATCACAGAAAAATAATATCAATAATGATAATATATCAATATGTTCATAAAACTTTGGATCGGTTTGGATTGGATTGGTTCTCACAGGCAGATCCGAAATCCAATCCAATCCAATTAAAAATTTCAATTTTTTGCGGTTTACGATTTTTTCGGTTTGCAGTTATTTCAGTTTGCGGTTTTTTGAATCGGTTATTGCGGTTCCAATTGGATTGGATATGAACACCCCTAAACTTGGAGCATATTGAAAGAGCAATAGAGATAAGCAGACATAAGCGAAGAGAAAACAGAGAGCAAGGAATGTGAGATGCTTTTTTTTTTTTGTCACAGGAATATAAGATGCTTAAGTAGTCTCTTTTCAACTGCATATATTTGGGCTCCTTTGATTTTGGTTTATGTAATAATCTTGCATTTCAAAATGTTTAAAGAAATGATCAAATTTCGACCAAAAGAAAAAATAATTGATCAAATGCTCTTTGTACCTTTTAAAATAAACTTAAAAATATTTTTTTAAAATTTCATTTTTATGCTTCAATTTTTTGGAAAAAGGTTAAAATACGGGAAATCATAAATGGCGAGAAGGGTTTTTGAATGAAATTTATACTAATCAAATCTCACTATTTCTTTTGACAAAAAAATCTCACTAATTCTCTTTTAAAAATTTAAAATAATTTTGTTACTCGTTCGTAACAGTTTCGCGCACGCGCAGCAATCAATAGCAAATTTGCAAATATCCTAAAGTGTTTCAGTTGAATCACTTTTTATAACGTGTAAGCGACAAAATTTGTAAAGAGGAAAGAACGAGCATTTGAAACTTGAAAGGCAAATTAATGAATGGATGTAGACACGAAAAAAATTATGTAAAAATTTTCATTCTTTTTTTTTTTTTATAAATATCCATGAATTATTACAAAGTTCGCCTATTTAATTATTATAATAAGTTAATTCAAGTGCCAGTTGGCAATATCATGGTCTTAGGTATTTGTCAGAGTAACAGCCAATAGATGGAACATTAAGAATTATTGGTAGTAGCATTGCATGGTTTTTATATTCGTCTGGGTACCAAAACCTTAACCTTGTTGCGTATTTTCATAAACGACGATTGCGTGTCATACATAAAAGATAAAACGAAGAGAGGGTCATGGGCGTGGGTTAAACGACATCGGGAGCAGACAGTGACAGTAGTGCAGCAGACACGATAAAAGCCAAGCAACCGCAGGAGTGTCTCACCCGCTGCGTAACTTCCCCTTCCTCCTCTGGTTTTTGCTCTTTGCAGCTTCTTGTCGGTGAGAGAAAAATCTATGTGGTGGTGGTGTTGTTGTTGATTTTGGTGGAGATGGTGATGATTACTGCTTGGATCACTGACCTCTTCGCTTGCATGGGGTGAGCCCCTCCCTTTTCTTATTAATTGCTCTTATATGGTTTTGAATTTTAGATATTTATTGGTATTTGCTATCAATTCGCTTGCTTTCATTGAATTCAATGTCTGACCTTCCATTTCTGGAAAAATGGCCCCTCTTGTGCTACCTAGGTAAATACACTGGCCTAGTATCAATTAGGGACTGATTTGGCTTGTTGACTTGTATTACATAAGAAAGGGTTTAAAGGATTGAGATTTGAAATTAAAGTAATCATCTTGAAAAGCAAAGTTAGGTGTTTCCTTTTTACTGCTCAAAACAAAGCAATTTGGTGTAATAAATTGACTAAACAAAAGTCTTTGACATGCTAACCATGGTTGTTTTCATCCTTTTGGGTTCACGGATTGATGCCTACTGTAAGGAGTTCGCTCATGGTTATTCAATTATATGGTTTATCAATAGAAATGGACCAAAAGTTTTGAGATTATTTTGTTTCTCAATGAATGGTTAAATTAGGATGGAAGAAGAGAAAATGTATTGCAAGTACTGAACATCAGACTCCCAACATATAGTTGATATGAGAGCTTCAATGATTAGTGGATATAACTATAGACTGCTATGTTATTAACAGCTTAAAATAGTAGAGTGGATTCCTACCTATGGCACTCATTAGTTATATATCTAATTCTAACCTTATAGTATTTGCTATTACAATCAAGGCTGAGGTTTACTTGATCAAATTTCTTAAAAGAGAATGCTTTCATCAGCATATACATAAAAAAATTCCAATTGAAGCTTCTTTTAGAGAGTTAATTTCTGTATTGTGCATAATCCATTAATCACTAGTTGTCTTGAAATAGCAAAGACCAACCTTACTGTACTGCTAAGTTGGTAAAGATGAAACTTTGACAGCTTATATAGAGAGTATTTTCAACTATCATGGATTGAGCAAACAAAGGTAGTGATGAACTGATGATGTCCATGTGTTGCAATGTTGCTATCAAACAATGAAAAACACATCAGACAAAAACATTGATTGAGAGGTATCCACAAATGCAGAGAAACTGAGGAGAATTATAATGAAAACAGGAATGCATTTGGTAACATGGTTCAAGTTTGAGACTTTCAGTGTGTATATAGCAGAACTAAATCTGACTGTTATAACAGAAGTATAACCAACTCATATTCTCTAACTAGCTAACACTTATTCTCTTAAATTGATTGTGTAACAATTTCTCCTGTATTTAGAGAATGTTTGGCTGTTCTGTGAAATTATTAAAAACTGTTTTTTAGTCTGGGAAAAAAATGAAGGTGTTGGGCCTAAAGTAGAAATGCTTTTAAATAACAGCAAAAGCAGAAAATCTTCTATTAAAGAAAAAAAAATCGGCCCTTCTAGGAAACGAAATGAAGAAAATCATTTTTTCTAATTATGCTTTTTATAATAGTACTTTTTAAGGAAAGAATTCTGGAAAAGAAAAATCACAGCAAGGGCAATATGCACTTGTAGACTTTACATTGGCCTATGTTTTGCTGTTATTTAACTTGTTTTATAGCAGAGCAGTGGTTGTTTTGGATGCTGTGTGAAACCCACACCAATTATTGCTGTGGATGAGCCGGCAAAGGGACTAAGAATTCAGGGGCAGACAGTGAGAAAACCGACCATATCAGATGGTTTTTGGAGTTCAAGTACTTGCGATCTGGATAACAGCACCATTCAATCTCAAAGAAGTATCTCATCTGTCAGTGCATTAAATCAAATTCTCTATCAAAGCAATGGAACTTCTACTGCAGACACCAATACTGAATTTGTAAACCAAGGCAAGTTCTATATTGGTTTTGTTTTTCTTCATTGTAATTGATGTCAAAATGCTCATTCTTATTTTTAGCATAGCATATAAGAATTTTTTTCTCGGTAAATTAACAAAGCCCTAAGGGACCAAGAGTAGGAGTGGGGAAAGTTGACAAGTGGGGGACCAAACCCCCGGGCCATTTGACCCAGTCAAGTGACCAAGATTTGCTTCACAAAGGTGTTGGCAGATGGCATATGATATTTTTTTTACTTGGTTTGTTTTTCTTCATTATTTAGGTACATACATTGTGCTAACAACATTTTAGTTTAATTGTATACTGTTGTATATTATTTGTAAGATTTACCTTCCTTGCTTTAAAGGGAAAATAATGACGAGGGTTAGTTTCTATCACACTCACACATACATGCTTTTCGTTACAGGTCTTCTTCTCTGGAACGAGAGCAGGCTCCAATGGGTTGGAAGTAGCAGATCTAGGAAGCAAAGCCACAAAAACGAGAACCCAAACTAAAGTATGTCCACTGCATTGCATGATTGCCCAATTTATTACATACTCTTTTAACCAGCTGAAAATACAAATAGGGGCATGATCTAAGATAGCTAAATTCTCTTTGGGGGCGGAATCATGGGTGGAAGGAGTGATTAATAACCATAAAAAATTTTATAGCCTGGCTCTTTATTGACCTCATTGTAGAACCATATTTAAGATGCATCCTGATTTACTACAAAACTATGCACATAATCTATACCTTTTGCTTGTATTGTTCATGTTCTTCTTCTTTCTTTCTTTCTTTCTATTTTTCTTTCTTGCATTTGCAATTTCACTATGGTCGAAACCACAAGGCATACTTTTAGCTTTTGATGACATACTTATCCAAATCAAAATACTTCATTAATATCTATTCTGTTTACATGGCTTTATAATACAAGCTCAAATCTCCGCCACTACTGTTTTCCCTTTGTCTTCCTCAGTTTCTCCCCTGTAGATGACTTATTAGGCGTTGTGTTTGTTGTAGTTGGAATGCAACTTATGAAAATATGCTTGGGACTAGACAACCTTTCCCCAAGCCCATACCTTTATCTGTAAGTGTTCCGTGTATATTTGCAGTTCCTTGCTGGGATTTTTTAGGTGAGAATGCAAAATGACTCATTGATAATTTGATTTTCAATAAATAGGAAATGGTCGAATTCCTGGTGGATGTTTGGGAGCGAGAAGGGATGTATGGTTGAGACTTGAGAGGTTAAAATGTTGAAGCTGTCTTTGAGTTTCATTTGTGTTTCAATGCTGTATTTAACTCGTGAAAGGCTTTAATGTATAGTTGTGCAGAGAAGATTAAAAGATCAAACACAAGTTTGTTCTCCCATTGTAATTTCAAATGGTAAGGCAATCCTTTTGTTTTTGCCCTCCTGTAAATGACCGTATACCATTTTCAAACTAAAATCTGAATTGCTGAATGTAGAAGTTGTTACTCTTACCTGTAAATATGCATTTTTGTATGAGTCAGGCTCCTTGTGTCCCTTCCCCGGACCCCTCCATGGTGCTGGAGGTAATAAGACATCTGTTCCTTTTCCCTTTTGAATGTGTTTACACGCGGTCTTTAAGGCTTAAAGCATGTTTGGTTTAGTATTGGAACATGGTAAATTCATGTTTCCAATGACATAAATAGTTGCGTCAAGGAATTTAAACTTGATTTTGACTATTTTCGACGTCAAACCCTTAAGAGTTGCCTGTTCTTGATTCATTTTTCTATTCACTTTTCTCATTGGAAATGAAAATTGGCATGTGTTACTTGACTTTTCTGAAGAGATGTCCTGAAAGTGAGATTTCCTTTGTACGAGGTTTGCAGGAAAATCACCAAAAGCAACATTTAAAGAAAAAAGAGTCGATTTTTGGACATGTAGTATAAAGAGGTGTTTAGAATTTGAATTGTGCGGAAAAAAATGTGGTGCCATTGTGTTACTTAATTTAAATTGTGGTGCGTAGATGGAATGAATCAAATTTTGATGTTGGAACGCATGCAAGTGTAGAATTACGCATACACGTATCACTTATTGAATACACACACACTACGTTAAAGTTTTGGTTATTTCAATTGTCATTCCTTTTTTAAATTCCAAGGTTTACGTTGAGAATGAAACAAAATTATTCTATCAAGAAAAGGGTTTACCATTGTAATTTTTGGTGGATACACAGCATAAGCTAACGTGTTTTTTATTTTATTTTTCATATACCAAATAGCAATTTTTTTTTTCTTTGGTCGATTACAGCAAACTTTTTAACATTTTGGCTCACAAGTATTGGATCTTTTTGGAGGTCACGGCGCTACTGCTGTAGTGTCTTTTTTAAGATTTCTAGAGAGGGGTTTGGAGGCATTTTGTTATTTCAAACGGTTGAAGATGCAAGTACAGAAGAAGTTCAGTCAATTTTGGGGTGAATTCTACGGTGAGGTACCTAATTTAGGGGCATGTTAGCAAAAAATTATTTTTAGAATTTGCAATATGGTTCTCTTGTAGGACCATATTGTAAATTTTAAAAATTTTTTTGTTAACATACCCCTAAATCAAGGGGTACACGGTGAGACACCTGTTAAGGTACCTCACCGTAGAATTCCACCAATTTTGGTGTCAGTTCCTAAAACACTGTGATGTATTTATGAAGTGTCTGATTGATTTATAGTTGAGTATAATTGATTTCTAGAAATCAATGGCTGAGCCGAGATGAGTGATATATATTTTACGAAACATCTTGGATGAAAGTGATTTATAATCTATTCCAAGAAATCATAGTTTCCAAACGGGCTAGAATTCAATTAAAATTATGATATTGCAATGCATGCAAATTTAGAAGATGGCAAGGGTCTCTTTACCAAAAAAACAAGAAAAAAAAAAGATGGGCAAGGGTCTAGAAGTCGCACTGAACTCGATTAATTAATACTCGAGATTTTGTTTAAGAGAATCAAATTATTTATCATTTGAATCAATGGACATTAAAGCGCAGTTTTACATTATTAATGTACTTTGTGGTGTTGCTAATTTAAAAAAGAAAATTGAAAAGATTTTGTCGCTAGTGAAAATTTATAATTAATAATTATAGTGATGTTATTTATTTTGTTTAGTGATAAGGCAAAATAGGTGGGTTTAGGATTAAATTTCATTTGTTGGTATGAGATAGTATTTGACACGCAAACAAAATATAATGGAATAATCTATTTTATTCTTCTTTATCTTTTCAATGAGAGCAAGATGTTTTATTTTATTTTTAATTTTATGTCATTTCTATTTTATGTTTAAATACACCAAATACAAAATCAATCTTTATATATATATATATATATTTCGCTTATTAATATATGCATAAAATACATCTCAAGATTACCCAAAAAAAATTACTATCTTATATTGGCCAGTAACTAGCAAGTAGAGGTGGAAATAAGTCAGACCACTTGTCAGGGGGTCTACGGCCTAGCCTACTTAAGGCCTAGTTTAACTTGATTTGATTAATAAAAAAGGCCAGGCTTAGGCTTTTATAAAGCCTTTTTAATTAAATAAGTAAGGCTTAGGTTTCTTTAAGAGCCTATTAGGCTTGACAGGCTAGCCTATTATAAATAATAATATTTTAAATAAATATATAAATATATTACATATAATAAATAGTATAATAATATTTAATTTTTTAATTTTTCCTGTTGACCTATTTAAGTGAGTCGGTGACACATTATAAAAAATGCAAACCTATTAGTTTGTAAACGCGTTGGCCTATCTAGAGATGGATTTATTGGCCTATTTAAAAGTCATAATATAAAATAGGCTTTTAAATAGGCTAAACAAAACTTTGAAACAAGTCAGGCCAGGCCTAAAAATGGCCTATGACAGGTAACAAGTCTGGTTTGGGCCATAAAAATATAATGCAGGCCAGTCTTTGGCCATGCAAAGCCTAGCTTGGCTTGGCCTACTTCCATCCCTACTAGCAAGGGAGTGTTTATATCTCCATGGGCTTTTACAAGATTCTATTGAGGGCGATCTTAAGATTATTATAGGAAATTCTATTGTACCAATTATCTTATTATTCAGTGTAAAATTGTGATACATATACAAAATTTAGGGTTTGAGGATGGTGCCCAAAGCCTTCGAGCTTAAAGAGATTTTTGAACCTAGTAGCTGTCAAATATGAGATCTTGTTTTTCTTCATTCAACTAATCCCTTGAGTTTTTTTTTTCCTTCTTTTCTTTGGTCATTGTAAAGCTATAAAAATTATATTTGAGTGTTTAAATCTTAGGACTGATAAGACTTACTATATTTGAGTGTTTAAAGCTATTAAAAAAAATTAAAAGACATACTTATCCTTATGGATTTATGGTAGTGGAGTGATAAGATGCAATAAAATGAAATTATAATTGAGCCTTCTAAAGTTAATTTAACGAGGACTCAGACTTAGAGCCCGCTTGTTTAAAATTATTTCTTAAAAAAATCATTTTTTTAAAAAAAATCACTTTTTTTTAAAACTCACTTATATGAATTTTTAAGATATTTGTTTAAATTTTTTCAAGAAGTAGAAAAAAAAATCATTTTTTTGCTTGCTTTTTGAAAAAAAAAACAGTTAAAATAAAAGAAAGAGAAAACGTTTTAGCAATGTGAAAGCATTTATTTAACAATTTGAAAATATTTATTGTAGTAAATAAAATGTTTTTTTAATGATTGTAGGCAAACGAAGATTTTTTTATTATAGAAGATAAGAAACTCTAAAATAAAATCAATTTTTTAAAATAATTTAAAAAATTACTTTTTTTTAAGCACAAATAAACTTTTCCTTAATCACATAACACATGTTTTGATTGAACGAGAGTATTATTCTCAGAATAAGAAATAAGAATTTGCCTTTCTAGAGGCCAATCAGTTTCTTTGCATGTCCGTGAAGAACAAGTTACTAGTAGATCATTTACGTTTCTTGGCTAAGATATAAGACCTTTTCCTCAAGATTTGTGTGAGAAAATATATGCTCCAGCAGAATCAAAAAATTTCCCCAAAAATGAAAAAAATCTCTTGCAATCACAACCCTCCTCTGATTGCATGAAACATGGAGATAATGTCAGATATGGGTTATTTAGTTGAATATTCAATTCAATTACCCAATTTTCTAGGCCCAGATTCGCTTTCTTGTCTCTACCCTTCTAGCTTGTGTGTGCGCCTCCAAGATTCACAACGCAAATCAAGAAATCAACCTCACCGAATGAATCTTGACAAAACCCAAAATAATTTTGTCAATGATCACACAAATCAAGTTTTGTTTCAACTTGAGATGCTAGCTCCAAAGTAATGATGTAATTACATTATTATTTTCTTTGAGTAAACTAGTACTTAGGTCCTTGACTTTGTGGGCGTCGTGCAATTAGGTCCTGACTTTGCTAAATTGATCTCGTAGTCCCTGATTTTAACCTTTGTCATACACTTTAGTCAAAACGTTAAGTTTCTGTTGCTGATATGTCACTCAATAAGGACTAAAGTGCAATATTTTTGACAATGTCAGAGACCAAACTGCATGGTGGTCCCTTATCTTCTTCTTCCCTCTTGTCTGCAAAATTCTCATTCTTCTTCGTTTTCTCTTCTTCTTCGCTATTTTTGACACTTTCAGTTTCTCTTTCTTCCAAAAAGCTCTTTCTTCTCCCGCGCTTCTCTTCGTCTCCTTCTCTCCCATTTCCTCTTAATCTTCCAAATGTCTCTTTTTCTTTGTTGGTCTCTCCCATTTTGTTTCCTCCTAAAATTTTCATATGGAAGGAGTTTAATTAATGTGACTAGTAATAAACAAGGGAGAGAATGCAATTAAACATTTTCTTCCCTCTTCCTTTCTCTCATTCCCTTTCAACCACACTGTAAACATGTTGTTTTACTTCAATTATATGAGGAAAGAGGGAAGTGATACTAATTTCTGGTTCAAAATATTTGATACAGATATGGATAACACTCTACCCATTAAGCATAGGTCTCAATTTGGCATGTCGCAAGAACATATGACACTCTAATGTTTAGATTATCTTTTATGTGACAAAAGTACTGTAATTAACCAATCTTGTTTACAGAGTATATGTTGGAACGCTTGCATATTGAAGAAAGTGAAGTGCCAAAGATGTGCCTGGATTTGTATATTGAATATGGGATAACTATGGCAAGATTGAAGGTATAAAGATTCAGCATTGCCCTCAGTTTTGTCTTCATCATACTTTCTTCTGAAACACTGATTCACTATCAATGATGTAATATCAATATGTTTTTATCTTAATTTCCTATCAGACCCTTGGTTATGAGTTTGACAATGATGAGTTTCATGCTTATGCGCATGGAAAATTACCATATGAAAATTGAAGCCAGATTTAGCGTTAGCGTTAAGGAACCTTCTGCTTTCCATGCCTCAGCGTAAAATAGTATGTCTTAAAAAATTTCAACCTTTTGATACTAGTTTGTTTATTCAAGAAATTTTCATCATAATCAAAGACTCAAAATATTTGCAGATTTGCGTGAGGTTAAAACCACACAATTATGAAACTCCGAGATTGAAGCAAAGGAAAACCATATGGGAGAACTTGAAGGCTTCTATTTCAAACCCTCTAATTTGCATAAAGAAGAAGCAGAAGAAGAGCGAAGAAGAGAAAAGCGAAGAAGAAGAATGAGAATTCTGTAGAGAAGAGGGAAGAAGAAGATAAGGGACAACCATGCAGTTTGGTCCCTGACATTGTCAAAAATCTTGCACTTTAGTCCTTATTGAGTGACACCTCAACAAGGATTTAACAAAACTTAACGTTTGGAATAAAGTGCATGACGGAGGTTAAAGTCAGGAACTACGGGATCAATTTAGCAAAGTCGAGACCTAATTGCATGACGCCCACAAAGTCAAGGACCTAAGTGCTAGTTTACTCTATTTTCTTTACATTATTGCTAACGAGTGCCCTAAGGGCACTGATTAAGGATCTATATAAAGAAGGTTTTTATTGGAAATCACAGCATTGATTGCATTTGCAACATTCAATGCTACACACTCCAATAAAATATTTCTATTTTTGGATTCTTAACAAGTGTCCTAAGGACACTCCTTAGCATTTTCCTATTTCTATTGCTAAACAAAATTGGTCAATATATAGATACGATGAATCTGATGAATCTTGTCTAAACGCTAATCCTGTATAAGAAAATTTATACTAATTAATATTTCCCCATCTTGACGGAACCCAAAATATTTTTTGCCAATGACCGCGTAACTCTAGTTTTGGTTCAATTTGAGAAACTCATAAATAATGATTTTCCATATTATTTTCTTTACATTATTCTATTGATAAAAAACATCGGTCAATAAGTGCAATGAATCTTGCATATATAGAAGCTAATCCCGTGTAAGAAAAATTCGTGTGAGAGAATGACATGACATCAAATGTAAAACTAATAATTCCCCAATTTATGAGTTTAATTTTGATACATTATTATTATAAACTTTTTTCATACCATCTATTAATTATGTATGTTATTATATTTTTAAATATTTTGATTTGAGATATAATTATTATGAGAGTTAAAGTGACAGTGTATGATCGTAGGATAGTATTAAAAAAATTTATTCTTAATATATAAAATTTAAATCCCAACTATAAGGGATGATATTAGTAGAATCACCTTATTAAAAAAAAAATTACCAACGGGCCTGTTTCAACTTTCAAGTGGTACATGTTTGATTTCCTTTAAGCAAGGTATCGGGTTCGAGTGTTGTGGATGGAAAAAATCCTCGCTGGGAGAGCTAGTCCCACCATAATATTGGTTGCAGGCTCGAACAGGATTGTCTCTCATGGAAGATACCCACGGTTAAAAAAAAAACGTTATTAAAAAATTTGTTTTACAATCCTCAATATACGATTCATGACTCTCATAATTTATTACCTTTATTTTTCTCTTTAAAATGTGATTCACATATTATTATTCTCCCAATTCTCACCATTTTCTTGTTAATGTAAACTTGATCCATATCCTTAATTATATAGGTTGCGGCTGATATTGTTGGTGAATTAATCAGCTGGAACCAATATTTTTGCCGACAACTTTTAGCAAACCTATGAAACTTTTTAAGGGATTTGTGAGTGTATGTAATAGACTAATCTTCTATTTAGACTAGTTTTCCCATATAGTCATGCATTCAGTCAATAATACACGCTCATACAAAATACAATGAACGTTAACCTGCAACTTACTTAGGTACAAAACTGTGTATAATGCTTGCTGCATGTTTATCCAATAATAAGTCCAAATAGTGGTTGGTTTCTTCAATGATCAGTGTCAGATTTTGGAAAGGACAATGATATCCACGAATTATTTTATTATATATCTCATTCTTATATTTTTATAACTAATAAAATAAAATAAACATTTACTCTTTCAAACAAGTATTAGTAAGAAAAAGACCAGAAAATTCATAAAAAACCATTCCCCTTTTAAGTGTGGCTAGCTATTGCTGGAAAACTATGATGATGCCCCATAGACTACAATGTATCCGGTCTTCTGAATGTTCTCTGATCTGAAACACCCATTTGACCAAATCGTTTTTTCTAAGCCATTGTACGTACTCTTTTCTTCCTCCCTCCATTTTTTAATCACCTAAAGCCTCCACTCTTCATACGACTTATTGCTATGTTACATCATACATGAACCAATTTGAGTTTTACCATTCTCACATTAATTTCTTGGAAATTATGAAGAACTTTCTCTGAAACTTATTTTACGGCTGGAAAATGATTGATGTGTGATAATTTTGTTGCCCTCGTTTGAAATGTATTTTGGAATGTGAAGTTTTATACATACATTACCAATTAATGCAACAAATGGAATTCACATTTTGTTTCTTGAATTTGATTGTTCAATACTCTCATTTAATTTAACTGTTGTATTGAGAATTATGTACATATTGAGTATGCCAATATTAAAATTTAAAATACATGTGTACAATTATTGTATATTTCTTGGATACATATCTCAATGATTAATTAGCTTATATTGTTTTGAAAAGTAAGATAACCTAACTTGACACATTTATGAGTATGTTTGATAAGGCCAATGTATATAAGTTAATTGATCAATATAAAAGTATTTGGTAATACAAACTTCTAGCTTATTTTAGAAGTTTCTATTTTATAAGCTAAATCTCAGCTAACTTCTAGCTTATGACTTGTAGCTTATTTTTTTTTCTATTTTTATTTCTCATATTTTAATGCATTTTTCTTATTTGTCTTTAATTTCTCTTTACCTCTTTTTATGTTAGTTTACATTTACCGGTTAATAAAGTTAGTTGATAAACTAGCTTATAAACTAGGATTTTATCAACTAGCAGGTAGTTTATTAGCTAACTTTACCAAACATAAATCAAATCAATAACTTTGATTTGAGCTAAGAAACAAATTTGATTTTCCTAGCTACACTCATTTTCATACACTTTCTTTTACACAATTTTTTTCTATCTCTCTCTCCTTTCTCATCATATCAATAATCAAATCTCTCACTTGACTCTCATCTAATTTTTTCTTATATCTCTCTCTTCCCTATGCTTCCCACACTCAACTTTTGAAGTGTAGAAGAATACTTTTCCACTAAGAAATAACAATTTTGATCTATTTTCACATTCATTTCTATTACACTCTTTTTTCTTTCTATCACGCTCTTTCTTTTCAATCATGCACATCATCATCATATATCTCACTTTCTTTCTCTTCATTTCATTTTCTTTCCATCTCTCCCTTCTACATTTCCCACACTCAAATTTTGAGTCATTGAGTGTGAAAGTTTCTTTTTCCAAGAAATAAATAACTAACCAACTTAACAATATTGTATATTGGTGGACTAAACAGGTCAATTTACTTAATTCAAATAAAAATAAAAAAATATCAGTAAAAAAGAGGAAATATAAAAAATTAATGCAAAAAATTTAAATAATTACAAAAAAAATGTTTTTTTTTTAAAAAAAAGTGGTTTAATATGGCTTCACTGGACTCAAACCAAATTTTTTCTTAGCAAAGTAAAGTTACTATAGGAGTACAAGAGGTGCCACAAAGCCATATACATAAAGTCATTTAAGAGAAATATATAGATCAACACATATCAAAGAGTGCATACACCAATCATAAAAAGAAAAATAAGCTCCCTCACAAATGGCTCTAACCAAATTAACCTATGAGTTAAGTGAGATGGGTAAAAAAGTAATTTGAATAAATATGAGTATATCTTTTGCGGATAACTAAATTAATTTATGAGTTAAGTGAGATGAGTCAAAAAGTGATTTGAATAAATTGAGAATATCTTTGCGGATAAAGCTTGATCTATAGCTCAAATTTTGTTGCACGAATTGTACGAATATTATCTTTTTGTTAATAAAGCATTATTTTCTAAGTTATCTAGGCTTGATCGACCAATAAATATTAAGTATAGAGGAGGTACACAATGTAATCATAGGGATGAAATCAATTAAGGCACCGGGACCTGATGATTTTCAACTTATTTTTTACAAAAAGTCACGGGATGTTGTGGGGATTGATTTATGGCGAACGGTGAATGATGCTAGTATTTACGGAAAGTTAGACGAGAGTCTTACTTAGGCCTTGGTGGTTCTAATTCCGAAAGTGGATCAACCTGAATCACTTAAGTAATTTAATTAGACTCATAAGCTGCAATGTGACCTTTTTAAGGTGATTACAATATTGGTCACTATAAACAGATTAAGCTCGTTTTTTTGGTGAGCTTGTTAATTAGCTCATTTTAAAATAGTTTCATTCCAGATAGAAGCACCTCTGACAATGCGATTATTACCCAGGATAGGGTATCCCGGCCTTCAAAGTGGATTTAGACAAGGCTTAAGATTGTATTTGATGGGAATATATTTAGAAGAAACTCTCCATTTCTTTGGTTTTCTTGATAATAATATCAAGCTCGTTATGTGTTGTGTCCGTTCAATTACACTTTCAATCCTTATGAATGGTTATAGGCCGGAGAGCTTTTCCTCTAAAAGAGGTCTTCGACAAGGTGACCCCCTTTCACCATATTTCTTTTTTCTTTGCATGGAAAAACTTTGAGTATTCAAGCAAAGGTGAATGAATGGAGGTGGAAGGCTATTAGTATGACAAAAAAGGCCTACTTTTTCCCGTATTCTTTTTGCAGATGATGTGCTCCTTTTTGTAAGGGAAAATATGATCAAGTGCAAGTTGCTATTGATATTTTTCGGGACTTTGGCAACATGTTAAGCCTAAAGGTAAACATGAACAAGTTAATTATGATGTGCTCTGTTGGCATCCCTATCCTTAGGAGGAACACCATAAAAGAGATATTGCCAATTAAGATGGTGAATAATCTTGGTAGATATCTTGAATTTCCTCTCATCCAAGATCGTGTATATATGACTTATTTAAAATTATATATTTAAATTATTAAAAATAAGGGGAAAATTTAAAAAAAAATAGGGAAGGAGAGATTCTCATAGGTTTCGCCAAACCCGACAGGACAGGCGAGAATGAGGTTGAGTTTCATAATTTCATACCCGCTCCACTTAAATTCGAACCCGCCCTAACTTTTGCAAGGGTAAGGACGAGGAGAACAAAACTCATCCCAACCTAACTCGTCTCGTTGCCATGCCTAAGCTCTCCTCATTTTTACAACTCAACACCATGGTGAATCGGATTGGCTTGGATTGACTAATGTATTACAATCCAAATTGACACCTCAAAAGTGAGAGTAGCCGAAAAAGAAATCTTGATATGAATATAACTTTAATTTTTACTCATCACATCCCTAGAGGATAATCCATTACACTAATATAAAGCAAGTTTAATTAAATCAAATAAACATATTTACATGCTAATTCCTAAACTCATGACAAATTCTTATTTTGAAGGCACTTAAATGGCATCTTTATCGCTCGATGATTTTGCTACGTGATGGATGCTTTACCCTATAGCTTCGATGCTGAAGCGTTAGAGTGATGCAAGCAATTCTTGGAAAATGAAAACTGATGTTGCCTGCAGCACCCGCAAATGTGAGTTGCTACAGGGTTTTTTTTTATATTTTAATATTTGTTTAATTATATGTGGAGTAGGCTATATGGTCCATTTAAGAAACTTTTGAGAGTTGTTGTATTAAAGATAAAAAGCAAATAAGTTGCCTAAAGTAATAAAAATAATAATAATAATCTCGCCCCCCGTGCCGCGTTCCCCTCTTCCTTTCCCCCCCTTTCTCGGGCGTTGCCCCCGCTCTTGGCTTCCCCCCCGTCGCCTGTTGGCCGTCCCCCCCTCCGCCTCGTACCATCTTGATCCGATTTTAAAGTCGAGATTCTTCCTATTTTTTTGTCGTCTGATTAAGATCAGATACCTCGAATTTAGGGATGACAATTGAGTCCAAGCCCTATGGGTACCCGCAAAAATTACCCGCAATGGGCAGGGTAAAAACCCGCAACGCGGGTATGGGCGCGGGTACGGGTGCGGGTACGGGCACTTTGATGCCCAGCCCGCCCCATACCCGCACTCATATATACTTATTTAACAAAAAATTTCATATATACTTATATATAGAGATATATTAATTTTATAAAATATCTAATATATTTATACATATTTTTAAAATTAATATATATATTATATATAATATTACAAATTAAAAATATATTTTTATAACTATCTATTTGTGTTTTTTTTTTTTTAATATATGACTAATTAATGTTAACAATAATTTTTTACAGATCTTGAAGAATTCTAACACATGATATCCAAGTTTATAAAATAGTGTGACGTGAAAGTATATTGTAATATTTAATAAAAATTTTGAAATTTAGATCATTTGTTGTGTTTTAGAACATCAACATATTGTGTTTCAATATAATTAAATTGTTGTATCACTGATATGTAAAAATTATGTTTGGACGATTTTCGAGTAACCTTTTCAATTTAGATATAGTTTTCTTAAATTAATATGTTTTAGTAAGTTGTTAATTTTTTACTTAATAAAAGTGCGGGTAACGGGCGCGGGTACGGACATATAGGTGCCCAGCGGGTACGGGGACGGACACTAAAGTTACTGCCCACGCGGGTACCAATGCGGGTACGGGCTTTTTTTGAAAATGCGGGGACGGGGACGGGCACTGTAGTACCCTGCCTAGAGGGTACCCATACCCATTGCCATCCCTACTCGAATTTAGTGATTATTTCCAAATCCGAGATAAAAATGTTCTAAAAAATCTTTGTTCACTTGTTCTCCTGTTGAGGTCGTCATTGCTTTGTTGGCGTACTTCATGAAGTTATTCGTGATATTTATTTTTATTGAGATTAGCTTACTTTACTTCAATGCCGGCTGATGCAGCATGACAGGTATTGGCCTCATTGTCTCGAAAAGGCAATGACAGGGTCTAGCACAAGACAATCTAATCCTGCATAATCATATACTTATATACAAGAGGTCATGCAAATTGAGGAATTAAAACAAATACTAAAATTCCAATTGGGAAACAATTGGAGAAAAAAAGAAATAATATTATATAATTGTGGACCAAACAACATTCTAAAGATGGTTACATGACACAAAGTTACAGAGAAGTAAGTCTGGCATCACAATTCAATTGTAAAATGTTTTTATTCAAATAGCATTATTTTATTTATACCCCTTGTATTCATATTCATATTCATATTTGTATAATAAAGTATATAGATGGACGTGATTGTAGCTCAATTAAGTAAGCCTATCTATATCTTTATATAGTTTATGTATATGTTGTGGCCTAGTGGTGGGTTACATGCACGAGCGCTTGAGAAGCTTAATTTATTTTGGATTGTTTTACTAAGCCTAAAAATTAATCAAAATTAATAGAGACATAATAGACCTAGTGACAAGTGGGAACGTGGCAACTTGGTTCAAAGAGAGAGGGTCCAATGTTTCTAGTCACATACCACAATGCCTGCTTTTTAGCCAATGCCAATCAGACAGCCATTTATAGGTTATGCCATACCTATTGATATTCATGTTGCCCATGCATCCTAACCCATACCCTCCTCATTGTTTTAGAACAAAAAGTTTCGTGATTTAATCATGCACAATTAATCGAGAATGAAAACTGATTGGGTATTTCATGCGTTCCATATATGTACACAATTTCATTCACCAAAACAGGGCATCATGCATGATCCTGTGGGCTAATGCTAACAGGGGAGGACTAGGAGTTCGAATTTTGACAAGTAGGACACAATCAAAGCGATTAAGGTTCATAAATAAAGAAAATTAAATTAATTAATTAAAAAAGGATTGCCATGGTTTAGTATATGTTTTGTTTCCATTATAATCACATTTTAAACATATATCTAAATTAACGCTATTTAGAGTAGCTTTTATCCGAATTCACGTTTAAAACGTAAATCCAGTATAAACCAGACACATTATTAATATCTATATGTTCAATGTAGTGACGTAAAGAAAAAAATGGGAAAATTGATCTGGAAAGAGGTAAGAGAAAAAATAAATTATAAGAGGGTGGAGGGTGGAGCTATAAGTATATAGACTGAAGGACCACCACTTTCCTGAATTGCCCTACCCTGCCAATGATAGTAGCGGTTGATGATTGAGAACGAAACAGATATAATTGATGAGTTGGAAAATGTCAAGGTGATCGATCAAGTGGAAGCATATAGATATAATTACTTTTTATTTATAATTGAGTAAAATTTATTTTAGAATCAACAATTGAAAATGAACTATATATACTTTATGAAATACATTTCATTAGACAAGAGTGGATGAGAATGATTTAAAATTAAAATTGATTCCTCAATATATGAAACGGTTAACCAATGGGCACATGCAATGGAATGGACTTGAATTGGAAAACTCAGTTACGGAAATAAGAAAAAAAAACTATATTTCATGATAAATTATGATCGAAGTCTTTATTTCTCATCAACAATGATCTAGCTAGTTAGGGGCAAAAGAGAATAAAATCCTATATAATAAATTGATCCTCAAGTGGATCGGCAATGACAATGGATATAGACAATTTAGGTTGTTTTCATTCCATCCACCTTGTCATAATACCATAATTTTAACTGACACTTTGTTGCCATAAAATCAGTAATAGACCAGCTTGCCAATTTATTGAATTGGAAACCGATATTCTAAACCACTCTTTCTCTCATTTATGATCATATAAGTTACTCCCTCCGAATTTAAATAAAAATAAAAAATTAAATTCATATTTATTAAGAAAGTTAGATAAATTTATTTTTTTATCTCATCTAGAAAGTAATAATTATACTACTTAAATTATTCTATATTCAATTTTATTAAAATTTATTTCAAGTGAGCATACTCTCTTTTTATTGGCACATAGTTCATTAAATAGAGTATTGAAAAATAAAATATCACTTCCTCCATTCCATTTTGACAGTCGTTTAAGGTTTTTACACACAAATTAAGAATAATAATAAATGACTTAAAAGACATAGTAATCTTACTAAATTACCCTTCTTAATTTACTACACATTTTTTCTCATTTTACCTAAATACATTAATGAGTAGTGTGGTGCACAATTTCTTAAGTTTCTTTTCCCATAAAAGTGGGAGGGTAAAAATGGAAAACTATCATTAATACTCACATAGAAACTAGAGAACGACTCATATTATGAAAAAAATTATTTTCCTAAAACGACTATCAAATTGGAATGGAGGTAGTAATTAAATAAAGGGTAATTTAGAATTATGTCATTAAATATGGTAAAATTAATTAAGTATTTATTGAATTATGTCATTAAATATGCCACATCATTTATTGAATTTAATAACACATAATGTGTCACATTCATTAAATGGTGTAGCGGCACACCATTGGATGCTTGTGAAAAAAATCTTTACACTGACAGTGTATATCAATTAAATCCTTATACATGTATCTATGTGTAATATTAATATATATAATATTAACCATTGAGTTTGTAATCAATGACTATAACTCCACCATACTTTTGAAATTGACTCCCTCACTTTAAAAATAGATACATCCCTTAAAAAAATTATATACATAATTAATTTGACAATAAACACAGTATATCCTTGAAGTATTATACAAAAATATATTAATTCTAATTATGATATGTGAAAAAAGAATCGATTAACTTAATTCTAAGGTTAAATATGTTTATGTCCTTGAAATTATAATATTTTATAAAGTATTTCCTTTTAAAATTTTTATTTTTATTTTTATTTTTTAAATATAAAAACATATTTTAGTTTTTAAGAATATTCTAATAAAATAATAAAAATATAGTATTTTTATTAAATATAGACTAAAATAGAAAAAAAGGGACTAAATAAAAAAATATAATATTTTGTGTGTAAATAGACACTTTAAATTTAAACTCATTCCAATCAACCCCTAAACTTTAATTGTTATTATAGGTCAATTTATTAATTAATTTAACTGAGACATTATTAACTCACTAACCATAAACAGATCCCAGTTTATCATTCTAACGATATTGATCTATATCTTTTTTATTTTAAAATCACAATATTTAAATATTTATTTACCATTACTGATAGTTAACTCAAATTAACAAAAAACATATTATAATAGTAATTGAAGTTTAAAAACTTATTACAATGAAATTAAAGTTAAATATGTCTATTTACATAAGACATAGGGATCATTTACTTTCTAAAAATATTTTGTTTTTATTTCATATTTTTTATTTCAAAGTTTTGTGTAAGAACTTGTGAAAACAACTTTTATTAATTTCTCTATTTTTTATACAAAATCTTGAAAATATGAAACAAAATGAAAGAAACAAGATTTTTGGAAAGTACGTCCCCTAAGATTTAAAGTGTTTTTACGCATTTCCTTCGAAAGTAATAATTTTTATAAAAAAATTATATCATAAATACATTTTTTTATAACTTCAACGAATGGATATCTTTGAAGTTTGAAGAACTCATTGATTGATTTCGTAAGAATCCAAGACATCTATTTTCACCTAAATCAACCACAAGAGTTGTGTACACTAATGAAACTTTATTCTTCTTTTTTTTTTTCTTTACACCATTGCGTGTTTTAGGAAAAAAAAAGGAAGCAAGAGTTCTTGGGTTTTATTCTGCTAAGGTGCATGTGTGATTTCATTCTTTCATTTGGCTTGAGTAGGTGCTTAGGTCACTCGAGAATCATTCACTAATTTAGATGTCTGATTTTTTTAAGTAGAAAAAAATTTAGGGTGATGAGATATGGTACTGATATCTTAATCCAAGATAGAGAAGTTTTTGGACTCAAATAGTACTTAAAAAAAATTTACATTAATTTATCTCATTCTAAGAAAATGAATAAGATTTGAACTTGTGATACGAGTCCCTGTCTCTACTCGTCCAATCCCTTGAGATTTTTTCTAATTCCTTAAACATTATTATCTTTCATAAAAATATCTCCTACATAAAAATTGATATATGCTATCATCCATTTAAGTCAATAAAATTAAGTTTAAAAAATTAAATAATTTAACTACATAAAATCCTAAATTAAAACTCTATTACCATCACCGTGCATAAAAAAACAATTAATGCGATCATCCATTTAATATTCTTCCTTTCATTTTTTTAATTTTTAATTTGAACTAATAAAAATGATATCGATACATTGTGTGGATGGCATGGTATTTTGAAAGGTGCATGGCACTCTACATGGTTACGATGTGTAAAGCTTTTGAGGGGTGCGTAAGAGACAGAGTGTTTCATACTACAAAATTATTATTACAATTACATACACGATGACAATGAAAAGGACAATTAATATGTATCACTTGCACGCATCAGTGCGTAACGTACAGCATCTTAACACCAACAGAGTTTCATAACTATATAGAAGACCAATACTATATATTAATAATTTCACATAAATATTTAATTATATTTTATTAATTAATTTATCTCATCATAATATAATTTTAAAAATAATATTATAATATAATAAGACAGTAAAATAAAATTGAACATCTGTATTAAATTCATTTACACTTTTAATATAATTATTAAATTCAAACAGAAACTCATTTCATGCATAAAAATATTAACGCGTTTTTTCACATTACATTAAATAACTGAATTAGTAATGTTCTTTTCAATTCATCAATTTAATTAGTTTATTTTAGAATTTTTTCTAAAAAAGGTACTTTCAAAAATTATCTTGTACTTATTTTAATATGTTTAAATAGAATTTTAAAAATAAAAAAATTTTCGTCTTGCTTTTATCTATCCTCCCTCGATCGCACCGTGTGTGGATAAGAAACATTTGCAGGTTCAAAGTTAAAGAGCTTCATGGATCAATCAAATTAAAAAAAAATAATAATAATAATAATAAAATAATTGGAGTTCATCTCACATGCCTAGTTAGTTGCGTAATGAGTTCTTGTACGAATTAAAAATATAAGGCATAAGCACTCACTTATATCTGTTATATATGCATGTATCATCCCCTAAGAGGAACGAATCATGCATTTATTATTGATTTATTCAGACTAAACCCACTAACTATCTTGATTATACATTTGAAGCCTTCTATCTATAAAAACACCAAAACATTTTTTTGGATTTTTCTTCAATTACCCAAGTCAGCAACACCAAGTACAACCAAATTATCAATTAAAAGCAGCAATTAACTTAATTAATCATATCATATCATATCAAACAAAAGTAGAGTTTCATTTCAATAGGAAAAGCCAAAGTGGAAACGTTGGTTAATAGGCTAAGCTAAAAGGCTTAAAACGAAAGAGATGCATTGATTTTAACCCATTGTTTGATGCGTTACGCACAATTTTGAATCCTTTTAAAGCAGTCACTATTAGTCACTTTCATTAAAATGGTCCCTACACACTGAATTTACATATGTATGTAACTAACGGCTGAGACTGAATCAAATTCATTGTACATATATCTGAACAAACTTGTCTAAAGAGGTGAGTACCGAGTACCATCAAACTTCAATTCGTACATACATTCATCAATTTGAATCTTCCTCATAAATAAATTTATTTTTTTCCAAGTCAACGAAGGCTCAGGCAAATTGTCTCACTCTTTCCCAGCAGACTCACGAGAGGAAACTTCATTCGGATGCAAATTAATTGGCCCCTTCCCAATACTGATCAAGTCTAAATGGCTGACTTTACTGTATGATAAATTTAAATTAACTACAGGAAATAACAAAATGCTTACAGTTAATTACCCATTAAGGGCTTTTTTGGCTTGACTATTAAGGGCTAATTAATTAAATTTAATAAAGACAGTGGATGATTATTACAAGCCACCTACAAAGAATTATGGAAAATTACCTATTCATTTTAATCTGTTCATAAAGTGCTTTTGGTTGGTTTTGAACTTTGGCACTACAAAAAAAGTACCTTGATATTTATTTTGTCAAAGTGATACATCTCAAAATTTTCACAAAAAAATGTTTAGATGGACTAATTTGTACATTTAACAGTTAGTTAGAATTTTTAATTAAATTTATTTTTCCAAATATAGTTTATTAAAATAAGTATTTTTTTAAACTTAAATATAACTCAATATAGTTTTTAAAAACAACAAGACTTTTGTTTACCAATTTTAAAACTGTTTTCTATTTTTAAAAATAGAAAACTAAAAAATTTATTCGACAGATAATTTTTAAGAACAGTTTTGAAATATATATTATTTTTTTGTATTTTAAAATTGAAATTCTGACTCTACTTTGAGATATTTTCAAAAGCTGTTTCTTTTTTTATTTTTTAATAAAAATGTGTTAAATATAAATTATTTTATTTATAAAAAATGATTTTAAAAACTTTTTTATAAAATAATTTTCAAAAACTAAAAACATGACTAAATCAGACACTCCCTTATCTATTCATTTTAATCCCTTCATAAAGTGCTTCTAGTTGGTTTTGAACTTCAGGAAAAGTCTACCTCGTGAAATTTAATTACTTTGTCAGAATGATACATCTCAAGATTTGCATTTAAAAATATATTTAGATAGACCAATTAATTGGTACATTTTAGAAAACTAATAGTTAATTTGGAATATTTCAAAATCATTTTTTCCAAATATGATTTATTATTCTAACTTAAAAAAACTTAATATCATTAGCAACTTAATCCAGTCCCAAGTCAAGTCAAGTCACATACCAACTTAATTAAGGGACGAAATTCTCCCTATGTCTATTTTTGTTATTCACAAAACTTGAAACTAAGATATTATTTAAGGAGAGCCAAACTCCTTGCCAATCAACATGTGTTTGTTTAAATATTAGTTTACAGCTCTTTTTCTCTGATCACCAGTTAGCCGTCAATTATATGTGATCCCTACTTAAAAATATCTTGGTATATGTATGTTTAAACCTAGGTGAGTTTCGGTGATTTTTATTATTTTATTTAGTTATAGTGGTCATTAAAAATTGTAACTAATATGATTTTTAAAATTTATCATGACCTACTTGCGTTTTTGGTACTTCCATAAAGCCCCTGGCTTTATAAAACATGACAACGAGGGAGAAAAACCACATTTACTATTATGCATAGAATAATTATATTATATACACTTTTATACAATAATTTTTATAACAATAATGTAAAAGATCAGAATGAAAGAGAAGGGAGAAAATTCTAAATATGATGGATATAATAGGATAGAAATAAAAAAAATAAAAATGTATTATATAAAACGTTATGTGAATTTACTGTACGTATAATAGGAGTAGTGTATATTATTTTTAGCAATAACAAAACTTTAAAACTTTATATCAAGGTAATATATTCATTTATCTCTCTCTCTCACACACACACATATATATATTAATAGATTTGTAAAGATAACAAAGTCATTAAAGTTGAACTAATGGTGTTATTCATAACACGCACTACAAGAAATTCGGGAATTAACGATGGGTTAGCGACGACCACAAGGACGTCGTTAAAATGCTTGTCGTTAATACTGTAGCGATGAGCAAAAACAGTTATCGCTACATAGCGTCTGCTTGCATGACGCTAAAGTCGTCGCTAAGTTGAAGTTCGTCGCAAAGTGAAAAGATCGGAGGTCAACGCTAAGTCGTCACATCGTAGCGACTGCCAAATGCCAAGGCCGTCGCTAATAATTATATTATTTTTTTAAATTTTTTTAAGTAGTGACGGTCATGGCCGTCACTAATGATTATGTTATTTTTTAATTGAATTTAGGGTTTTATATTTAATTTTATTTTAATTTACGAATTTACGGTTGAAGTATTATATAAATTAAATTTTTTATTTATTTAATATTTTATATGATATTTGTTAACGATCTAAAATATAAAGAAAAACAATAAATATCACATAAAACACTCATATAGAAATATATATATACACACACACACAAAGTGTATAAAAATATAATACAGTAAAAAAATCACGGCTAACGGCAACGACGCTGTTGTGGTCATGGGCCACGATCCTCATCCAAGAGCTAGTCATCCAGATCGCCATCGTAGTGCGGGTGCGGCTGAGCTTGACTGAAGCCGGTAGAACCACCTGTACTATAGGCATCCAGCACTAACTGCAACTGTTGTTGGAGTTGTGCGAAATCCTCCTCCAACCGTGCATAATGGGCCTGACAGTGATCAACCCTCTCTTCAGCTCGGCTAGCCTGCAGCGCCTTGTCAGACGAATGTCGTGACCCGTCGCTCCTGCTGGTATGGGCCCGAGACTCCTGAGTGAGGCTGGTCACACCAGGACGAATGTTGCTTGATAAGTCCCCGATGCCATAACAGTAGCCTCGAGTCTTACCACCACAACATCCTTCCAGATTTGTAGCTTGGTGGACCCATCTGTGATGGAGTTTGTACCCCATCTGTGACTCCACCTCCCTCAGGTGGTCATGGTAATTTGTTTGTTGAGTAGAAATAAACTTATAATTAGTTTTATTTTATTGCAATATATGAAATTATATAAAAAATAATAATGTTAAGAATAATTTTGACTTACATATGTGGACCGCGCTCAGTCGTCTACCCAGCCACCACCCTTTTTGTGTGGGTGGCCACAAAAAACTCATCAGGATCTACATCTTCACCAAGTTGTCGTCGCTACACAAAAAAACAAAAATTACAGTAATTAATTATTTTAATTATAAATTAATACAAAATAATATAGAAGAGTAAGTTTTTACATACCATATCCAACGCGACCTCAATGTGGGCCTTGCGGTTCGTGGTGTGGACAGCTCCGCTTCTACGAGAAGCCCGATTGCTCTTGTTACGAGCGGACTTCCTCGTGAGGGTTCCGCTCATGATCGGCACTGGAGCTGGCACCCCAGTGCGGAGGCTGTTGTACATCAGGCTCAGGGTCAACCTCCTCATCAATGTCATCCTGGGGGTAGTCCTCACCCTCCGAGCAGGTTTATTAAAATCGGGACCGGTGATCGACTCGGTCAAGGTACCGGGTTAATGGGTCAGTGTCGAATCGGTGAGTCATTGATTGACACAGGTTAAATCGGTGATAATTAAATATTTTATAAAAATTATAATATATATGAAGAAAACATATTTTATATAACTATATGTATTATATAAACAAGGGTGTTGTCAACTTGTGGTAAGCGCTAATGGCTAATGATAACTGCGTGAAGGCAATATAATATTAAAATGTGCACATAATATAACAAGGGTACTGTTGTCAGCTTAGTAGCAAGCGCTATTGTTGTGAGTGTTGCAGTGTGCGTGTTTGAATCCCAGTTGCTCCACTTTCAGTATTTTTGCAAAGAAAGCTGGCAATAAATCGGGTTGAACCCGGAACCGGTTTTCACCGGTCAAGTGAGTTAACACCCGGTTCTGGCCGGTTTGAAAGCAAAACCGATCCAAGGACCTGACCGGACCAGTTTTGGGGTCCGGTTTTAATAACACCACATCCGGAGTCCGAAATATGTGGCAGGTCATCCTCTAGCAGCTGATGACTACCTCGGGGGCAACCTCCTGATATCCCGGAATAGGGAAGGAACCTTCAATTGGCTCCATGAGGCTGCAGCTGATGCAGTAGGTGGACAAACTTCTGCAGGGGGGGCACCACGTATGGCGCAGGGGCGGAGAAAGAGGCTGCTTTAACAACTGCTTAGGGAGGGGAGGGTTGGTCCTATCCTGATGTAGCGAGGGATGATAGGGAGAGAAAACCAGAAAAGAGAGGAGTGAGAGCGAGACAATAGGTTGAGATATGTGAAAATAATAATTGATTGATAGTAGAGAAGTGTTGAGATATGTGAGAATAAAAAAGATGTGTGTGAAAATTAATTCTTTTGTACTTTTACATACTACATCGAACAAATAGCCCATTTTATCATGCCTAGTAATGCAATATAGATTAAATAATTAAATCAAAAGACTTAATAACAAATTAACTTTTATATTGTAAGAATTTATTTGGAAATTGATAAAATCATGCATGCTCATTTATATACTAGGGTCACTTTTTCGTTTGACATGACATTATTCCTTATAAAAGACAAAAACAGCTATTTTATATATTACAAAAATATTAAAACTAAAATAGTTTTTTAATAGATTTTGTTTATGTGTTCTCACGAACTATTTTAAAACTTAAAAGACAAGATTATTATTTATTGTTTTTCAGTAAATAATCATAATTACATAAATAAAAATATTAAATAGTTTTGAAAATAGTAAACACTTATAATTTTCAAGTAATAATTTTATTTGTATATTCCTTAACAAAACAAACGAGCAAATAATTTGTGTTGCATAATTGCAAATGGCAGCTAGAAATTTGAAAAATTATTTATGTTTAAGGAACATCGATGTGTGTTTGTGAATTTAGAAAACATGGAAAGGAAAGGGTAGACCGTTGGAGGGAGAAGAGAGGGGAGAAAAAGATAAAAAAACTTTGTAAAATACTCAAATTCATAAACACAAAGGGAGAAGGACTTCCAATAAATTAAATATTTCCTTCATTTTCTTTCCCTCCAAAATTTAACTCACCAACGTACTTTTTATAGGGAAAGTATAAGAAAAGCCCAAAACGGCGGGCAAGTACAACCCTTTGAATTTGATTAATTGTATACAGTTGTTTGTTCAGAAAGGGGAGGGGGATGGGGGACTATGCAATATGTTTGATTTTTCATTGGTGAGATTCTAAAGATACATTTGAAATTTTGAATAAAAGTTACTCCATTACCTTATATGTTTGGTGGAAACACGATTGAAAATCTAAAATGGCAGTTGAGTTTCGAATATGATGAATACCCCTAAAAATACTTGTAATGAACTAGATAAAAATTTACTAAACGGGTACGGGTCGAGTACGGACTTTATCCAGCAAATCTTCATGGGATGGACGTGAGCGTGAGCATGGGGACTATAGTGTCACGCGCAATGGATCCTCTGACAATTTAGAAATAACTGGCAGAGTGTGCAGTTTCAATATTAATGACTATAAATTGATAATTGATCGATTTTTTCATTTTTAATTTATATGTAAAATAAATATTTTGGATGGTGGAGATTGTGTCCAGTTTATTTTAAACTTGAGAGGATCCCAATCCATAGTGTCCACACCTGCGCCCCCATGCTCGCACATAACATATATATTAATTAATTAATGATATAAATATATAATTATATATATACATACTAAAAATTAATTTTATTAAATTTGTAATATATTTATTAGATATTTGTTAAAAGTGACAATACAAATTTATTTTACAAAAAATGAGTAGATATTTCATACAAACAGAATGTGATTCTGTTGTAGAATCTGGACTTCTGATGATGAGGTATCTTAGTAAATAAGATGTTCGAAATTTGAGAGTGAAAATTAAGAAAGAAGGGATTTGGGTATTGAGCCAATATTATCATATTGTGAAAAGATGATTAAGAAAATACAATAGACCCCTATTTATAGGACTAATTAACTAAAGATAAAACTAACTAAAGTAAAATAACAGAATTATTCTTTTTTATTCCCTAAAATAGAATCTGAAATTCTAACACCCTCCCGCAAGTTGATAATTGGTATCAACCAATATTAACTTGAAACAAAGTAAAGAGCTCAACTAAAAGAAGGAAACAACAATGAAATAACTACATTCTTCTTTGGTCATTTCATCAAACACCTTCTGTTCATACGAATTCCTTCCACTCACTGCCATCCTTTTAAATACAGTAGCCATAAAGTGTTGAGATTCAGCAGAAACAAGAAGTCTGTTTCAGATAATCATAGAGTCCTTGGAAGATGCAGCTTGAAGGCTTCTAAATTGGATTTTCCACCCAACCACAAAGCATATTTAACACCTCATGGCCTGCAAACATCCACTTATCTCCATCACTCAAATTGATATCAATACCAGAATCCTTTCCTTGTCTACTTTAGAACCATTACCTTTGCCCCATACCTTTCTTTCAACTCTGTATTTCCACCTGTGTGATCATGATTCTGGCTTAAAACATCTATGATTAGCGCAGCTTCAGAAGGATCAACAACACCCATTGTTCCCGTATTCACATCATGTAAGAGATATGCATAATTGTCCCTAAGGCATGGAACCAATGGAACCAATTCAATCTCAATTTCCAGACAGTGTATGTGATTCCCCAAGTCCACTGCATCCCTTATCCCACGAGGTTCAATGACACGGTGTTTGGTGTAGTCCATGAGTGAGAAGCCTACACCACCAGTGCCGCTTCATGTCGCTGCTGAGATATGAGCGCAGGGCTTAGACTTGATTTGGTCGTAGAACAAAGCGATGTCGTTGTGGTGAGAGGAATCAGCGACGACGATTGTGGTGGAGGCGACCGTCAAATTGGATCGTGGACTCCGTTATAGACGATGGAACCGGGAACTGCAACGGTGACAGCGAGAACAGAGGAGGCGGAAGGAGAAGATTCAATTTCTTCGTCGTCAGGCAAAACGTCGTCGTCGTCTTCGTCTTTTCCTTCTTCGTCTTCCTGAGATTCTTAATCATCGTCCATGTCTTATTCGATTGCTACTTGCTGCCAGGGGAGCGAATGCCTGCGCAGAAACAGAGGAGATATCGCCAAAGATGAAGTGATGTGGAACAGTTGTCCACTGCAGTTTGTTGGATGGAGCTCTAGGAGGAAGAAATGGTATTGATTTCTTTTCCATTTTTGCTAACCTCCATAGATGAGAGATGATGGAGTGTGTGAGAAGGAAGCTAGGTATATAAAAAATTACTGGAAACAAAGTTTTGTGGTAAGAGGAAGGTGGTGAGCTCCATGGATGGAGCTCTGATACCATCTTAGTAAAATAGATGGTTCAAAAATTTGAGAGTGAAAATTAGAGAAAGGGGGATTTAGTATTGAGCCAAATATCATATTGAAAAGATGATTAAGAAAATACAAGAGACCCCTATTTATAGGACTAAATTAACTAAAGATGAAACTAACCATGATAGAAAAACTAACTAAAGTAAAAATAACAGAATTATTCATTTTGATTCCCTGAAACAAAATATGAAATTCTAACAAGGTAAAATAATCTACTTATTGTGTTTTTTCTTATTTTATAATATATGACTAATTAGTGTTAATAATACTTTTTTGTATATCTTGGAGAATTCCAGCACATGAAGCCCAAGATTTTAAAATAGTTTGATGTTGAAGTTTATTGAGGTATTTAATAAAGAACCTTAGTATATTGTGTTTTGATTTATTTAAACTGTTATGTTGGTGATATTTAAAAATTATGTTTGAATGATCTTGGAGTAAGTTTTCTTAAATTAATTTTTTTGTGAGTTGTTAATTTTTACTTAATAAAAGTGCGGGTAACAGACACGCGGGTACATACAAGCATTTAGGTGTCCAACGAGTATGGGGACGGGTACTAAAGTTACCTACCGCCACATGAATACAGAGACGGACCCTGTAGTACACTGTCCATGGGTACTCTTATCATCCCTGTCTAAAACAACATTCACTTTGAGATGCAAACATGCATTGGGAGAAAAATAAATTTAATGTTTGGCAGATTTGATTCAAAATTAATTTCCCTCTAAATTCATATTAGAAAATAATGTGATAAATTTTAATTTTTACATCGAGTTAAAAAATTTATACTAAATTTTATCATAAATTTATTTTCAAAAAAATAGTTTTAAAACATAAATGAAATCATTTTAAATTCACTTCTAAATAAAATTAACTTTATAAATCAAATTAATTTAAATTCAAGTTTAGAAATCCAAACACATTATTTTTTTTTTTTTTACCAAAACACGATTTTAGAATTTCTTAACAGAAAGCTAAACATGCTTACTAGCGGTATTGGCATGAGATGAATAACCTGTCGTTTCTTTTTTAACCACACAGGATTCAATTGATTAATATTTTAAAATGCTTCAAACTGACGTAATACCTTTTAAAATTGTCGGAATAGTTAGAATCACTAATTGATACCAAAGCTAGGCAATGATGCCCTTACCAAACACTAGAAAAAGTGAGAATGTAAAAAGACAAGGACCCAGCCGAGTAACTATTCTAGCCCTGTCCCCAAAAATTGTACAGATTAATCGATGTGTACATATCAATAGTGAAATATGTGTTTCCCATCTAACATGAAAATTACTAATAGATTAACTTAAGATGAAGCATTAATTCCAAGGTTAGCATCTGAAAACTATTAAGAGAGACATATAACACCTGTGTTCTGTGCCCGAAATTTCAGCAGTTAATTCAGATAAGATATCCATAATCAATACCTAATACCTTAAAACGTTTTTTAATTGAAAAGAAAAGGGGCCTTTTGTGCTAAAATGGAAGTGCATCTGCTACGTTGACATTGAGGCTTTTGTTAGTTAGAAGATTCATCAACCTTGTTTATGGAATGTTTAGTGACAAAACATTGTTGATTGAATTTGAACCAGCTCATGACTTGCTAAACCACTATCCTGAGCAAACCCAAACACATCAATTGTCTTTCCATTATTTTTTTTTTAAAAAAGTAAAAAAAAAAAACTAAATTGTTAATTTGGTCCTAGAATATTGGAGGACCTTCATTTTTAGTCCCTAAAAAAATGAAACTATGAAATTAGTCCCAAAATGTGCTCTTTCAGTTTAAGTCCTCTGTTACCATCTATCAATTAACACTAACGGAGACAGTGACACATTAAGTGTCATGTGTACACAATGACGTGTCAATAAAATAGTTTATTTTAATTTTAATCCCTCATAAGTAAAATAGATCATTTTAGTCCCCATTAATAGAAATAATTTCATTTTCATTCCTCTTTCTATATATTTGTTTTCAACAACATAGTTCCCCAAATCCAAATTAAAGAAACCCTAACCCCCCAAATTAACAATAGATTTTTGAGATAAAAAAAAGAAATTGAAATGCAATTATTGAGTGCAATATTTATTATCATTAAGAAGAACCACAAAGGGGGAAAACAAGACAACAAGCATTGTCTTAAATAGAAAAAGTTTCATCCAAGTTTGACTATGACCATAACATATTACTTATTACAATAAAAATAAACACATATGTTGTGTGCAATTACAAAATAAACATATAATAACACCAATTACTAAAAATATTTTCACTCATTATAAAATGACCTGACGCCCTTAAAATGTCGATGCATTTCTCTCCATTTCATGGGTTTCCAGGTGTTGACAACCTTGACTTTGGAAAGAAAAGTATAGAGTGCTAGCTGTGAGGAAGATTATTATTTTTTTTTAATATTCAGACCATCAAGATGAGGGGGGATGGAAAGTGAAACTGGTCAAGTGGATCATCTATAAGTGTGCTAGAAGAACTTTCAGGCTGGTCCCCTGTAACTAGTGATAGTCTTAAGCTAGATTTCCTTGTAGGGTACATATTTGTCTATGTCCAGTTGATTGCAAAGCAGATTAGGGAAACAATCATAGTGGGGATATCAGTTAACCCATTGTTTAAAAGGGACTAAAATGAACTATTTTATTGATACATCATTGTGTATATGTGGCATGTGCCACATCAGTGTCTTCGTTAGGGTTAACTGATAAATGATAATAGAAGGACTAAACTGAAAGACGAATAGTACATTCGGGGACTAATTTGATAGTTTCCTTCTTTTATGTAATGAAGGTCCTCCAATCTTTCAGGGACCAATTTGACAGTTTAGTCTAAAAAAGTAAGAATATGTTATCTGAACATAAATAAAAGAAAATTGTCATTGGGGTTTGTATCAGATTTTAGATTTAAATTTAATTGTTTTTGTTATAAACCAAAAATTTAGAGAAAATTAAAAAATCATTTAATTATAAGAATATTTGTAAGTTGTGATTTGTGAAGCTATATTTAATTATTTATTTTGAATTTATTGGTAGAGAAGAATAGGGATCCAGTTACACTAACATTAGTTACCATATGAGTTACACTTTTAAATAACCTTTTAATTGATAATTAAATTTCAAAATCCGTTGTTGAATTGAAATTATTATCATATAAATTATATGTATAATTTTACATATTGATCCAAAATTATTTAATAGATTATTAAAATAGGTGAAATTAACGCCTTATTTAATAGATTATTGTATATATGTATATTTGAAATAAATGAAAGTAAGAAACATTTGATTATCAATGTATTTATATATATTAAAAATTTATAAAATTTAACACAAATAATCATGCAAGATAATAAATAATTATAATTTAATGGGTGGATGGATAAAAATCAAATTCTATTAACTCATGTTGGTGTAATTTGAACTCTCTTTGATAGAAAATACTTTTAAATATATAATTATTAATTGGAGTGTCTAGAAAGTTATTAACATGATAATAACAAGACTTTCTTTGATCAATACATTTTTAATTAATTTTTTTTCCATAGAAGCAATGAAATCTTATAATTGGTCAACAAAATTATAAGTATAACACAAAATTATATATTGTTATAATGTTATCAAACAGGGTGACATAAATTTGAAATCATATTATATTTGCAGTCCCACAAGTGACCTACGAGTTGTAAATATTTTGTTTTTTGAAAGATGGTAGCTGTTGCTTGCTAGTTGAACTAGTGGAGACGGGATCCCAAAACAAGAGTCAGTCTAAAATTCTAAACTAAGAAAACACGGAAACTCGGTGCGACCATAATACCCCGTTGTTCACATTCACTTTCACATTCCTCTCCCCCTTACTTTTTAGCCAAACGGCTATATACATTTAATCAAACTCAAATTGATGATGCACTTGAACCTGCACTTGTACATGTCCTTTTGTTCCATTTTCTTTGAACTTTCTAGCTGCACTTATAATAATAATAATTATTATTATTATTATAATAGCACAAATTGTGTTTTCGCTGATACATATTATCAAATCTCGAATACAAAGAACAAATTTCATCGCAATTAATTATAAACATTTAATGTTAGTGCACTATTAAGTTGAAAAAGGTTTTTAACCACCGCACCAATGTGGTATTATCAAGTCATTTAACACGATTAACATCTTATATAATTATTAACTTAATCGAATTCTCAACAGATGAAAATTGGTAAAAACAATTGGTACACATCGGTGAAAATCTTTTTATTGATTTCAACGGGTGATTTCTAAAAAGTTTTTAATTTTTTATTTAATTTAAAATAGTTTTAAGATAAGTAAAATCACATATTTTAAAACTACATGTAAATATTTATTATTTTACTAATATTTTATACTATTTTATTATATAAAATAATATATAATATTAAAAATATATATTTAATTACTATTTATTCCACCGCCATTCAATCATTATTAAACCAATCTCTATTTTGACAACAATAGTAATAATTCACATTATTCTATAAATTATCCCTACTTTTGGTTTTATTTTTTCAAATATAATTATTAATTGTTTATGTAAACAACTTTTGTGTTAGGCCGAGTATTTCTATATTTTCTAATGAAAGCATTATATTATCAGGGTTAATATAAAACATAAAGTGAACTCTCAATTTAGTACCTAAAAAATTATAATCACTAAATAAATATTTGAAAGTATGAAAACATCACTAAATAAGTGATTGTGTCATCAATTAGGTCCATGAAAAATTATCATTACCAAATAAATTTCTAAATATATGAAATATTACCACATTAATCCTTCCATATATTATAACATGAATTTATTTGGTGACATTTTTTATACTTTAAAAAACTTATTTATTAAGGATAAATTTTCTTGGACCTAATTGATGACAAATATTTATTTGGTGACATTTTGATACTTTTAGAACTTATTTGGTGATGTTAATGTTTTAAGGATGTAATTAGTAACACAATAATTAATCTTTCAATTATAGCATGTTTGATTGGTATTTGATGCGTGTGAATTTCTTTTTAAAGATGTGAACATGTTTTGAAATCCATGCTAACATATTTGGATGCTTTGAATTAAAATTGATTTCTAGCGTGTTCGGTAAAACTAGCTGAAAGTTAAAAAGTTCACTGAAAGCTTAAAATTAGCTGAAAGCTGAAAAGTTATGGAAATGTGTTTGGTAAAACTAGCTGAAAATGGTTAAATGACATATAAGGACATCATTAGTTATTAAATAATGATAAGTGAGGATGATTGAGGGCTAAATTTGTAATTAATTTTCAGCTACTAGCTAAAAATTAGAGTTTTTTTTATTTTTTTAAAAAAAGCTACCCCAAGTATCTTTTCAAGAAAAAACTAGTAGTTACTTAAAAAAATTACTTTATCAAACACAACTGAAACGACTTCAAGCTACTAATTTAAGCTTTATGGTTTATCAAACACACTCTTTGTTTCAAAACTCACATTTGAGTTAGCCTGATAAATTGTAATTTTTACGTTGGACGCGTTGGACTGAATACAAACATGTTTGTAAGGTGATTTTAGTATGATCCAAATGCGCTATAAATTAAGCCTTAACTTTAAAATAGAACAACCAATGGGTATCATAAAAGGCAAAACACACACAGTAATGTACAGTCTATGGTATCTTGCTCAATGTTCATGTACCAGTCCGTTTCAAGTACAAAAGTTGGAGCTCCTTAAAAGGCAATTTACCCCCAAAAAAGTTAAAACTTAGAAGGATAAATAATAATTTAATATAATCAAATTCAAAATAAAAAAAAAAAGAAAGAAAGAAAGAAGAGAGAGGGGAGAAGCGGTTCCCCATTACCGGTATTGGTTTCGTGGAAATAGAATATGAAATGCTGAGGTGGTTGGTTTGGTTGGACTAAGAGAGAGAGAGAGAGAGAGAGAGAGAGAGAGAGAGAGAGAGAGAGAGTTGTGTGTGGGGAATACCCGGTTTTGAGGAAGGATTCATTGCATTCTGAAATATTCAGTGTAGCATTGTACCTGTGTTTTGGTGTTGTCTGTGGACGACACCTATATTTCTTCCTTTTCCAATATAAGACTTTGTTCCACGACATCACCTTATAACATAACATACATTCCCCCCAAACCCCATATCCAACCCTTCACTTCATCCATTCCAAAGCTTCTTCCTTTTCTATTTTTTGCCCTGCTCTGTGGGGTTCTTCCTCTCAAATGCTCTTTACCCTTCTCCCTCTGATCTGCATCTCTGTGTTTTTCATCCTTCTTCTTGTGCTTGTTGCTGCTCTTCTTTGTGATCCAATTCCTAAGGGGTTTCAGACTCACTTCCTGTGCTCATGCCTACCCTTGTCAATTACAGTGGTACGCTTCATAGATTTTCCTTCTTTTTATATTAGCTTCTATGCTTTACTCTTGGTTTGTGATGTCTATTGTAATATTTCAATTCTTGATTGGTCCCTTGGTGTACTCATATCCTGATTCAATAACTAGGTTTTGAAGCTTGTGAATTTAATGGATAGGAAAATAATAATACCAAAACACAGTAAAAGTTTTTTCTTTTCTTTTCTTTTTTCTGGATTTTGTAGAGCTTGTTGTTTCAATAGGAATCCTTAGTAAAATAGTTTGAATCTACTACTTGTAATGATGTGGAATGAACATACATGAGCAAGTCATATTCTGCTGAAAGCTTAAATCTTGTATATGTGATATGAGATAAATATTGAGTTTTGGTTTCTGGGATATCCTATGCTATTAATTTGGAACAATTTTGTGTGGCTGATTTTATATTTTCTGTGGATTTTTCAGGCGATGATGAACTCTATCCCGGGGGTTCTTTTTGCCCAAATCCTTTGTACACTATTGGCTCCAATGTGGATGTGTACTACCCTCCTAACAAGCGAGCTCGCATCAGTGCCCCATTTATCTTTGAAAGTCTTGAACATGAGCAAGATCAAAAGCCTAGTATTGAGGTCCTTCCAGATGAATGCTTATTTGAGATATTCAGACGGCTCCCTAGTGGCAAAGAGAGAACTTCATGTGCCTGTGTTTCTAAACGGTGGCTTATGCTTATGAGCAGTATCTGCAAAGCTGAAATTGAGAGGACTGCTTCTCCTGTTGTTGAAATGAACACTTCAGATGAGAATGAAGATATTGAAGGTGATGGCTACCTTACAAGGTGTTTGGAAGGGAAGAAAGCCACTGATATAAGGCTTGCTGCAATTGCAGTTGGGACTAGTGGCCATGGGGGATTGGGGAAGCTGTCTATCAGAGGAAGCAACTCTGCACGTGGTGTCACAAATCTTGGTCTCTCTGCAGTTGCTCACGGTTGCCCTTCACTCAGATCACTTTCTTTGTGGAATGTATCTTCCATTGGGGATGAGGGTCTGTCTGAGATAGCAAAAGGATGTCATATGTTGGAGAAGCTTGATCTGTGCTTGTCTTCCTCAATCAGCAACAAAGGTTTGATTGCAATAGCTGAAGGCTGCCCCAACTTGACCACCTTAAATATTGAATCATGCTCAAAGATTGGAAATGAAGGTTTGCAGGCTATTGCAAGGTTTTGCCCCAAGTTACAGTCAATCTCCATCAAGGATTGCCCTCTTGTTGGGGATCATGGAGTATCTAGTCTGTTATCATCGGCTTCCGAATTGTCAAGGGTAAAGCTTCAGGCCTTGAACATTACAGATTTTTCTCTGGCTGTTATTGGCCATTATGGAAAGGCAATAACAAATCTGGTCCTCAGTGGTCTCCAAAATGTCACTGAAAGAGGGTTTTGGGTCATGGGTGTTGCTCAAGGTCTGCAGAAACTGGTGTCACTTACTGTTACTTCCTGCCGAGGGATAACTGATGCGAGCATCGAAGCCATGAGTAAAGGTTGCACCAACCTGAAGCAGATGTGCCTCCGCAAGTGTTGCTTTGTATCCGACAATGGATTGGTAGCATTTGCCAAAGCTGCGGGATCTCTTGAGAGCTTGCAGTTGGAGGAGTGTAACAGGATCACCCAGTCTGGGATTATTGGTGCCCTTTCAATCATCAAAACAAAGTTGAAATCTCTTACCCTTGTGAAGTGCATGGGAGTTAAAGATATTGATGTGGAAGTATCTATGCTTTCTCCATGCGAGTCTCTTCGATCTTTAGCCATTCAAAACTGCCCTGGTTTTGGTAGTGCAAGCCTGGCCATGATTGGGAAATTGTGTCCCCAACTTCAGCATGTTGATCTGACTGGACTTTATGGCATAACAGATGCAGGCCTTCTCCCTCTTTTGGAGAATTGTGAGGCTGGACTTGTCAAGGTGAACCTTACTGGTTGCTGGAACTTGACAGATAGCGTAATTTCAGCCTTGGCCAGGCTACATGGTGAAACCCTCGAGTTACTAAATCTTGATGGATGCTGGAAAATTACAGATGCAAGCTTGGTTGCTATTGCAGAAAACTGCCTACTGCTTAATGATCTAGATGTATCGAAGTGTGCAATCAGCGATGCCGGTCTCGCTGTTCTCTCCCGTGCCAGTCAGCTCAGTTTGCAAGTGCTTTCTTTGTCTGGCTGTTCTGATGTGTCAAACAAGAGTGTGCCTTTCCTGACAAAATTAGGCCAGACCTTGTTGGGATTGAATCTTCAACACTGCAATTCAATTGGCAGTAGCACAATTGAGTTGCTTGTGGAGAACTTGTGGAGATGTGATATTCTGGCTTAATCATGATAGAAACTGCTAAATCAGGAAAGGAGATAGTGTACATGTATGGAGCTATAATAATGAACTCAACAGGTAGTGACACTCAGGATACTTTTTTGGCTGATATGCCTATCAAGGGTGGATTGGTGGTGGTTTGTTGACTTGGTTGTTTTCCAGGGAATTTTGGCTTGTCCCTTCATGACCCCTTTTTTTTGCAAGCATTCTTCATTAAGAAAATGCTTGTTACTACCCCTTTTGGCCTTGGATTACTGGAGGCCACATCTTTTATGTCTATGATTCCCTGAGAATACAGTTACTGGGTCTTGGTTGATGGTTTCCACTGCTAGATAGGGCATTGCTTGTGTTAGGTCTCTTTATTTTGTACCGGTGGATGTTCTGTTGAGTCTTCTGAATGAAGGTTTAGCTTGTTTTCCTTTTGTTTTGTCAGTGTGATTCAATTTTAAGGCTAGGTAACCTCATGTTCAAGGGCTTTGGTGGTGTCAGGAGCATTCCTTTGGTCCTGCCACAATAACCCATGTTTTGGGTTGCTTCTTTTTTTTGTTTATTTTTTTTTTCTTTTAAATCAAGTCCTTGTTTTTGTAGGATTCTCTTGCTTATAAATTGTACTCAGTTGACCACTTTGGTAATTTCATGACAATAATACAATCTCCACTTGTACCTAATACCTATACCTATTGATGTTATTGTGCTATGAATGATGGAATGATAAAGCCCACATGAAGTGAATTTGGATGGCAGTGAAGGTAGGTGATAGTGTCTACCTTACCTTAACCTTGTTACGTGTGTAAAAGGAAAAGGGAACTATCTAGGAAATAAGATTAAGGTTGGGGAAAACTTGTCTTAGATTAAACATTGCAAAATCGCTTGGTTATTGTGACTCTTCTGTTCCACTGTGGAAGATATATTCGTTTGGTACACTGTTTGATGGGCCTTTTGTGTTTGTCACTTGTCATATTCCTCACCAGTGCCACTAGAATTTATATTTCTTTCACAATGATTGAGTTGGTAATGGCTTTGAAAAATCATGGAAATAGTTTGTCGTGTCTGTTTTCTTCAAAGACTAATCCATTATGATAATGAAGAAAAAATGGAAAGAACTGAAAATGAAGAAAAAATTGAGTAGATTTTTATATTGAATATATGGATAAAGATAATAGAAAAAGGACTTTTTTATTTGATTTGTTGAAAAAAAGAGAAGAAATAAAATGGAATTCTTTTTGGTTTATGATTGAAAATGTTCACAAGGATAGCTATAAGACTAATCCTTTGAGTTAGGAGCAGTTAAGTATATGCTTGGTTTAGGGTAAAACCACATTTTAAACGTGAATCCAAGTGAACGCTACATAGTAGTGTAAAATTATGTTTTAAATATCGATCCGGGCTAACACTACCCATGTTTAAAACGTGATTTTGCAATAAACCAAACATACTATTTTCTATCAAAATCACGCAAACTAACGCTGTTAAGAGTAGCGTTGGCCCGAAACGTGATTTTTGGGTAAATCAAACATACACTAATGGTGTGTTTGGTTTACACTTGATCCATATTTGAAACGTGGATACGGGCATAAACTACTCTTAGTAGTGTTTTCGGATCCACGTTTAAAACGTGGTTTTAGGACCCATAAACCAAACACACTGGTTTCACGTTAAAATTGGTCAAACTCAAGTTTGGATTTCCCAAATTATTTTTAGTGTGAGAAACGTGAATTTACCACATTTTAACATTAAACCAAACACGCTATAAGTAAAACTCTCTTCACAATGGTGACTCAAATGTGCAAATAAAATGAGAAAAGTCAAATGGATTATATATTATTAAATTAGATGAGAGATATAAATAGATGAGTAAAATTAAAAGGGTGAATTATTTTCTCAAAATAGAAAATAGGTATTTTCTCAGTATTTAATAAGAGATAGCTTAAATGTAGATTTTATCTCAATTTTTGTATTCTCCTTTTTTTTCCCATAATCAAATGAAATAAAATAGTATATTTTTCTCTCTTTTTTCTTCTTATTCTAACCTTTTCCTCCCAATTTTTTTCTATTAAATCAAACATAGAGTTAAGCTTAGATGAACTCGCCTTCATGAATTCAAACATAACCATTGGCCATCTACCCCACCTCATTGCCAACTTTTCTTTTTGTGTGTTTGATTTGATATTAAAATAAGTCAAATTCAAGCTTGAATTTACCAACGCAACTATTTTTAGTGTTGAAAAAATAAATTTATCACGTTTTAATGTTAAATCAATCACGGTGGTTTGATGAGAAAGGCATCAATGCCCATGTTCATAGTGGCTGGTCATATGTTGTTGGGACTTGGGAGTGCTGACAGCAAGGAGAGTAGTGGGTTTTCTTTTGTTGAAAAATGTCTAGAATGGGCTGCCCATGCTCCCAGATGTAAAAAGTTAAAAAAGGTCTTAATTTGCTACAAACTTCACAAAACTAAAAGGACAAAGGTGCACAAAATTACATATATAAGGCTGAGGATGCTTGTGCAAGGAGAGGAAAAAAGCAAAGAAAAATGATTGTACAATGGCATAAACTTTCTTTGTTGTGAGATCAATAATAGCAAGATATGCAAGTGATTCTTGTGTGAGAAAATCTGTCTGATAGAGAATAGGATATTTTTTTTGTATAGTATTAGTATAGGAGTTGAGTTGTTATCTGGCACTGCCACTAGCTAGTACTGCTCAAAGTCTTTCCATGGAGTGACCACTTTGTCCTACTTACAAAAGGCAAAGAGCAAGCAAAACGCGGGACCTGTTGCTCCCACAATGGACCTTTGAGATTGAGACCACAACAACACAACACAACACAAGGACTCTCCCTCTCTCTCTCTCAATTTCAACTTGAACTCCTCCTGCCTTACAACTACCAGGGCTACCCTATTCATTAACTTTGCCTATTGCCATGTGTCTGCAGGCTCAACACTGACTTCTCATCAGTTGTTTTCGCTACAATATAATTTTTGGTGTTAACTACCGGTATCCCTTATTAATCCTGTTCGGGATTTAGTCACAGTCAAGGCTCCTCACTCCTCCCGAATAGTGTGTTTAGTGGGGATAGAACCCGAGAGCTTTTCCCACCATCTCAGTCTGTGTGGTCAACTGAGTTACAACCCTTTGATATTAGCTACAATATAATTGAAATAATGAAAAAGAGTTGGTTTTTTTTTCCTGTTGTGTTACAATCAAGAGAGGGTGTTAATGAGAAGAATTCACATGCTATACACAGTTCTTGGAAACTTTGGACTGGATGATCGGTTCAATCAAGGAATGTAGTTTACTTAATTCCAAAAAGTGGTGTAGAATTGGCTTAATTATTAAAAATCGATTGAAAGTAATGATAAGGAATCAGTTTGAACTAATTATCTTTTATTTTTATTTAACTAAAATTATATTTTGATTTTTGGCTAAATAAGGATCTAATTTAAAGTTATAAATGTTGATAAGAGGTTTTTGAAATACATTATATAGTTATTTTATTTTAATTTAAAATTTTACTGAATTTGGTTTTTATAATTTTATATTAGCTTATTATATGATATACTATATAATATTAAAAATATATCAAATGGGTGTAAAAATGAGTTAATTTTGATATATTTGTCTAGTTAACTCAATGAAAAGTATGGGCTGTGTTGTAAAGAATTAAGTTTGAACTTATTTTGCCCTAATTTGACCAAACTTGAAATTTAACTCACTCGATGTGGGTTGGCTTGCATTGGTCTGGGTTAGTCCGTTGCCCCATTTTCTTATTATTTATTTTTTATTATTGATAAAATTATAAGTGATAAATCCTAATACTACATGTATCACTAATGCCCAATTCCAGATTAATATTATATGTATATTAAGCTCTTTTTTACTTCTTTGTGAGTAGGAAAAAACAAAGACAAAGAAAAAGCTAACAAATGTACAAAATGGCCATAACATCACCCAACAAAGTAAAGTATGGAGAATTCTCAAAAAAGGCTTCTTGCAGTATCTCACAACATCCAAGCTTGTCCCCTTCATCTTAGTTAGTACATTTGCATTATGATTAGCTTCTCTTAAAATATGGGGCAATCGCAGTTCCAAAACTCTATGCATCATGTGTCAAATGTCTTCTACACAAGGAGCATGATGATGGAAAGATTTTTCTTTGAGTCAAAACTGACCTTCATATGACCTTTAGTGAGTATGATTCACAAATAACCCTTCTATATCATTTATTTTGTCATACAAACCTTAATAGCTCACTTGGTAGTGGATTGTAGGAGTCTAAGACCAAGTCCCTATGTCTTGGGTTCGAATCCACGAAAGGTTCCCATCGGGAAATAATCCACCTGGAGAAGCTCAAGTAGTTAACGCTCTCAGACACAGTCATGGGCCAAAGTTAAGGGTCGTAGTCAGGGCTAGGGCATTACAGAATCTACTTGACTTAGGTCTAGAGGTGTTTTCAAATGTTGAAGTATGGATGTGTTTGAGTTCCTAAGTTCTTGTCATGCATAAGTCCAAGTTGGTGCTTTTATTATGATCATCCACCAACCTAATTTGGTTCTTAGATATCATGATATATATAGTGGGCAAGGATGGCTTAGTGTCATTTTCCCACCTCTAAATCGCATTGGGAATTCCTTTACACAAGGTTTCATCGTCTAACATGCTTTTATTAGTAACATTAGTAGTTCTCTTTTCCTAAGTTGTAGGTTTCAGTGTACTTGGAACCTTAGGCTCATGCTAGATTGAATTTGATGGGCTTGGGCTTAGTGTGTCTTTCATATGATGTTTCCTTAACCAGGTATTCACAGGTATTTGCCTTTATCCTTCAACATTTATCGTTGATATGTCTTATTCCTTAATCTCACCAACATTTTTTTTTCAGATTATCCAAATCATTATTAGCCAATGATTTGAATATATATGTTTAAAACATCACTTAATTTATCATCTAATTTCAATACTTCCTCATTATCTTTAATCATCTGACTTTGTTAAGTCTTAACTATTTTAATCCACTCCCCATGAAACGACATATCTTTCTTAATCACATTCTTTATTTTTTTTGTGATTCTTAGGTAAATTAGTTGTGACAATTGCACTCAGAGATTCTATTGTTAGTCTACGGTTTCCATCGTTTATTCCTCACCATCTTGGACTTAATTAGCATGATGTACCACTATTGCACATTCCTTGGTTTCATGACCATAACATCCACAACTATTGCATAAAAGTTGTAAACCTTCATATACAATGTTATAACAATGGTCATGAATCTATACCTTACTCGTCCTTGGTTGTGTTAGGTAAAATTCTACTAGCCTGTTTGATTTAAATTCCAAACACTCTAGAATCAATTATGCAAAATTGGTTTTAAATCACTTTCGTCCAACGAACTTCGTAAAGCGTGCATAACTCATTTTCAACCATTGATTCTAGAATCAATTCTACTTAACTGTAAACCAAACGAACACTACATATACCCTGTAAAAACCACCTTTAGTCACATTTAAAGTATTCATGTTAACATGTATTGGTTTTCCAATAGATGAAGCTAATTAAGGTTGCTGTCAAGCTAGGATATCATATCCATGCCAAGGTTTTCTTGATCTTACAATTGAATTGCATCAAGTCTTGGGACTACATATGAATAGCTAAATAACAATCAAATATCATTCACAAGCCCTTGTTTGTTGCCTTCAATCTATCTTCCTCTGGGTCAAACTTTACCATGAAAAAGTTAAAACCTACATCCATAATGTCAAAACCAGCAGTCAATTTCTATATCACTTTAAGTCTGTCTCTATTTGCCAAAAATTAATACTTTTTCCCTTGTACCTTAACAATTAGGACACCTTTCTAAGGTTCATAAAGTTCAGCAAACATTGATTCACCAACATAACATTTTGGATGCTGATAGAGATGGAAATAGGTTGAGCCAAGTTAGGATTTCTAAGACACGAGCCTGGTCTACATCCTAAATCTATGGCATGATACCGACCTTTTTACCTGATATATGCTTTATTTCAAGGCTTGTCCTGACTTATTCAAAAGTCTGATAAGACCTAAAAATCTGCTTAAAAGTTTGTTTTATAATAAGATACTTGAATATGTCATAAGCGTGTATTTGAATAGATTTATATGCCCAAGTCTTTTATGTAAAACAATATAATAAAAATCTTTATAATAATAATAGTAATATAAGAAATATTAATATTTATTTATATTTAGTTAAATAGGTCGGCCTGATAAGCTTAAAAGTCTTTTTTTATGGCCTGAAACCTAACTTGTTTAATCATATAGACTTTTAAAAAAGGTTTGGTATGATCTATTATATCGGCCTGATTTGACACAATCTATTTTTAGAATTTTTTTAGAAATAATATTCATAAATTTTTAAAAAAAAAACTGAAAAATTTAGGGAGGGGAAGGTGACTCGAGATGAATTGTGTTCAACATACTTGAAATTGTATAACTGAAGATTTAACCAAACAATAGTCAAATTACATTACCTTTAATCTGATTTAGCTATCTAATCCGATTCAAATTTTGTATTGTAAATTGGATCGGGTTGAACTCATGGATAGTCCTAAGTCCGAGCTGCTCTCACAGAAAGAATCAAGATTAGAACTCTTATAATTAGCAATCAGTTGAAGGTGTTTAGGAAATTAGTATTAATTTTTTTGTATGTATATATTTAAGGAACGTGTTTTTAAAGTAGGTGAGTAATATATATATAGTGGATATTTTTGAGTTAGGAAAGCAGTGTCAACCTTACTGCTTACGTAACTCATCAATGCTTTCAATAACTAAAAAATTATCAGCATTCAGCAGATTTTATGGAGTAGTGTCTTCTCTATCTTGACATCAGTGCTACACCAAAAACATTGAAACGACACCACTTGTCCTTCAAGTCAGCGGAATCTGCATCTAATCCTTCCTCATTGATTATATTTCTCTGCCTAGCCCTTGCAGGTAGTCACCTATATAACTTGAGTTCAAATAAAATATCATCCACACAAATTAAAGTTGCTCTCTGTTGACCCTTCTCGCCGAATTTGGATTATACCCATCGTCATGCTCCTTGTGTAGTCAATAGATATGGGCCGTCTCGGCATCTGAACCATCCGATTAAGATCGGACGGCCCATATCTCTTGACTATACCGACGACACCAAATCCGGGTCCTTTCTCCCGTGCTATACCGCTTTTTATTATATCAAGTAGTACTCATTTGTGACAAATAACACTCAATAATCTATAGTTTGTAATTGTAAGTGAATGATCTTTTTTTTCCTGGTAAGAGCAGGTTGTTCCTAAAAAGGGGCTTTGGAATTGGCTTCCCAGCATCAATAATCAAAGTCAAAGCAAATGGAGGATATGATGGAAACCATGGCCATAAGTGAAATGAGATACCAAGATCATACAAATAGTAACAAAGTATGGGAAGGCAAACAAAGTTGAGGTTCTGGATTCCATTCAATAAAGTGGCTCTTTTGAAAAGCAAATGGTGATTGAAATTGACTGTAACCTGAATTGATTTCTACACTTGCATTGCATTTGTTTTTAGTATAGAGGGAAACACTGTATGCTTGGAGTATTTAATAGTAGTATTAATTAATATTATTGAGGAGCAGGGCCAAAGGCAAATGACCAAAAACTCATAGCCACTCCTTGTATGATGACAAAAGAGAGATGGTCTAGTACTTCAATAATTTCAAAAGTTAGCATAGGGTAGTCAATTCAGCCAGCAAAAGATGAAAAGAAACTGTGACTTCAGTCATTCACGCTGAAAACCTTGAGTCAGAGCTGCTGTTACTCAAAAAATAAAAAAAAATTACCAAATTCTTTAATTTGGGGCCCTTAAAAATTGATGAGATGCATTACATCACAAATCAAATGATCAAAGCAAGCCCCTTCTCATCCCAACTATTGCAGATACATAACATAACCAACCATTCCTTTCTCTTTCTCCTAAAACCCCTGCTTCACACTTCTTTGCTGAACATTCATTTCTTTTCTTTTTTCTTTTTTTATAGACTGATGGATTCACCAAAAATATACCCCAGTGGACTAATAACTTCAGTGATTCTGATTCTCATTATTTCCTTCACATTGTTTCCTTCTAATTCAGGTAAAAACAAATCATCAATGTCCAAATCAGGACAGTCTCTTAGACTCTTATCTTAGTATTATAACCTATGTTCTTCTTGTGTATGTACTTATGTTGAACAGCAGGGTCACCTTCAAGGAAACATGACAAGGGTCTGATTCAAAAGAAATTAGTATTGGGGTCAAGGCCTCCTCGTTGTGTTAACAAATGCTTGAAGTGCAGGCCTTGCATGGCTGCTTTAGTTATCTCTCCTCATCACAGAGTTGGTCACATTCACAAGACAACAGCTCAAAGAGATGAAGGGTACTATCTTCTGTCATGGAAATGCAAATGTGGTAACAAGTTCTTTCAACCCTGAAATTTTATAGCTTTTAGGCAGATAGTGCCTAAAATATAGTGGCATACCTATGTATAGTTTAAGCTTGAGAAATTTTTAGTGTACCCCTGGTGTGTGTTGTATTATGAACCAAACCAAATTAACATCCGTCTCTTTTCAAAATAGTAATCAATTCCCAACATTCTTGACTAGAAAGTATAAATTCATTTGTTGATTCTTAGTTCAAATTAACTTGGTAGGAGCAACATATTAATTAGGTCACGGTGCAAAAAAAGTTTATAATTTCATAGCTAAGTTAATTAGCTTAACCTAACCAAACAGTGGTCGGTAACAGTAGAATGAACTGTAATTCCAGAGAGATTTTACCTGTAAAATCAGGAATTTGAATCCTGGAGTCGCCACTTTTTAAAGGGTTTTATTTAACCACCATATCCAGGGAGTTTGAATCCTGGAATCTCCACTTTTAAAAGGGTTTTACCTAATCACCACTCCAGCCTGAGGATTAAACCCACCGTTATACTTGTGGAGATTCCTGGTAAAAAAAAAATTACCTTAACCTAAGTAAACAACGAACACCCTGGCAAGGCATGCTTAAGGATGTACTCAGCTAAATAGAGAGAGGCAACTACCTTGCTAACCCTGTGGACTGTGCTTCACTGGTTAAGCAACAAATCAAGGTTGGCCACCGGGACAGAACTTGGCCAGCATTAATTGGGTCAAAATAAATCAAAGCTGATTGAGAAAATAGTACTTCATAAAGGAAAATAGATAATCATGTCGGTGAAACTCTCCTACAAAATTGTGAAAACATTTCAAACAGTGAAGAAAAAGAACGATTTTTTCTGGTTGCCAAAAGGGTAGTGATACTAATACTATCATTATTAATAAAAAAACAAATTTTCTATTGGACAAGCACAAGCAATTCGGCAATTCCTATCCTCATTTATTCTTAGATTTAGGGTCCTTCTAGTTCTAGTTCTATAGGGAAAAAAATATTTTCATTATTTTTGGGGTTTAGGTCACAATGGACAAAAAAATCACTTTTTTCTAGGAACTTTGAGTTTCATCTCTGAATAATTTGCAACTTTTTTTTAAAGATGAAAATATAAAAAATTTAAAAAATTATTAATTTAATTATTTTAAGTATTAATTTAATATTAAAAAAGATTATATTAATTGCCTTTTTTTATCTTTAAGAGATAAAAATGATAATTTATATATTTTTTATTTTTAAGGTGTGTTTGAAGAGTCAGGAGAGGAAGTGGAAGAAAAAATGGGTATCAACTTTGTGTGTTTGATTTATTTTGAAATTATATTTTAAACGTAATCCAAGTGAATGTTAATGAAAATAACGTTAGTCGATCTATATTTATAATATAATTTATAGGCAAATTAAACACACTATTTATAAGGCACATGAGCAGTGAATATTCACAAATATGAAGGAGGAAGAACTTACGTGAGTCTTTCCTTTCCTCCCTTTCCCTCATTTTTTCCATCCATATGCAATCATACTCTTATCAAAAGGTTGCACAATATCGATGAATTTTACGTTGAGGTACCTTAATAGGTGTCTCACCGTGTACCCCTTGATTTAGGGGTATGTAAGCAAAAAAATATTTTTAGAATTTGCAATATGATCCTCCTGGAGGATCATATTGCAAATTCTAAAAATATTTGGAGGACCATGTTGCAAATTTTAAAAATATTTTTTTTTGCTTACATACCCCTAAATCAAAGGGTACACGGTGAGACACCTATTAAGGTATCTCACCGTAAAATTCACCCACAATATCATTCGTTAGAGGACAAGCGTGCGATAAGTTGAAGTGGAGTAAACTAGCAAATTGGTCCCCGACTTTTTTAGGGTCATGCAGTTTAGTCCCTAAGAAATAAAAAAACCTCAATATAGTTCATGACTTCTTGTTTTTTCTTTCATTATAGTCCAACTATGTGTTTCCCGTTAACTTTTTTATGAAATGTCACGTTTCGTGACACTGTGTCACATTATTTACCATCGGGTGGGAACAAAAATAACGTCGTTGGAGTTGAGATCTTCCAATGAAAAAGGGGGAGAAGAGAAAAAAATGGAAAATTGAGAAGTATATAACGGATGGAGTTGAAGCCTTTCAAGCTATAAATTTGACAAAACCACATCATTTTTGTGTCATAGTAGACACTATAGTGACAAATAGTGAGACAGAGTGTCACTAAACGTGACATATCGTAAAAAAATTAACGTGAAACACATAGTTGGACTATAGTGAAAGGAAAAAAAAAGAAGTCAGGGACTATATTGGGGTTTTCTATTTCTTAGGAACTAAACTGCATGACCCTAAAAAAGTCAGGGACCAAATTTGCTAGTTTACTCGTTTAAGCGTGGTGGCTTACAAAGTTTGCGACAAACAAACCTATTAACGAAAATCTGCCAGCAAGATATGAACTTGACACTCATTTTTTGGGATGCAACTCAATATTGGTGTGCTGTGTCAACCACTCAACCTTGCTAAAAATAGTTATGTTTGTTAAACAACTGAAAACAATTCTTTTAATCAAGAAAGAATGATTTTCCCTTTGACAGGTCATTTTTAAAATCTATTAAACATTGATAAATAAGTAGAAAATATTTTTCTTAAAAAAATTTTTGCCATTAAAAGCCTTGACAAGAATGTCACGAGGGTCTACAAAGGAGCACAAATCTAATCACAAGATGGCTAAGGCCATGTTAGTTGGAACATTGGGGCACGTTTTAAAGCATAAAAAATTCTCCGACCAAAAATAAAAGCATCAAAATTTCGAAAAAAAAAAAAAAAAACATCAAAATGTGAACAGAAGAAAGTGTTGTTGTGTTGACCAAAAAAAAAAAAGTGTTGTTGTATCCATATATACGAGTATATCCACACAGATATAATGAAGCCGATGTAAGTTAGGTTGTTGTTATTCATATTTATAATGCTTTTTCAGCCTTATTTCATTCTTATTTGATATAGCTTCAATTTTTATGTATTCTAATTTTAATTTAAAAAAATTCAAATTTCATTCATAATTAATTTGGTCTCATTTTAATAATATTGATTCCTCACTTTAAAATTTTAAATAAATTAATTTAAATTTTGATTATAATCTCATTGCACATTTATTTTCCTTATTTTCGTATTATTATTTCTTTTCATATAAGTCTATTAATAACTTTTGGTTTTAAAATTCCAAATTAACTTATCATAATACACCCGTATAATAGTATAACAAAAGTGAGAAACACATTTTTTTATATCTAATATTCATCTTTAATTTGGATCTCAGAAAAAAAAATATACATCTTTAATACCGCATTACAGAATCGTAATTTTCTTTCTTAGCCTACTCTTGACATATATGCTTTATGATAATATTGCTATGAGATAAAATATCATTAATAATATTTCTTTTTAACTTCATAGAAAAGCAGCTGAATTTAAGAATGACATATAACTAAATTAAGATATATAACTTTTAAGATAAACATTTTATAATAATACAAGCTTTCTATACCAAGAGATTTGTGTAATTTGCATGAGTCCATAAATTTAAATCTCATTACCACCATTGTATTGTGTGCTAAAAAAACACTTTTAGTCATTATATTTTATATTCTTTTTCATACACAGACTATGTGTTAAGCTAGTTTCCTTTCATAAAAGGCCATGTAATGCTACTTATATGTAGCTCTATTTGAGTTCTGCTATATATAATTATTTCAAAAAATTTCCTTGACTAAACGCAGTTCGAATGGTCAATCACGTGTGTGGACTGGAATGTGAAGTTATTAATCACAGCTGTTTTGTGTGTGTGCATTAATTCATGTAGACTATAGATAGTGACGCCACGAACATGTACTAAGTTGATGACTCTGCATATTTTATCCGGACTTCAACAGCTGATGTATTCATATTATTATTTGTCTATATAAATGCTCCAATAAACTTTGTGCTTTCCCGCAAGATATTTATTCCCAGTCACAAAGTAGGTATAGCTTGTGTATGAAAAAATTCTCCGCTGTTGGGATGTAGATGTTCCTAGTTCGGGCAGGATTACCTCCGGTGAAAGATACATGTGGTTCACACAAAAAAAGTAGCTTTTATTTTTTGTCAAAGTAGCCAATAATGACCCACTTTTTTTTTTGTAACAATTACTCAGGCCCAACTAATTTTATTTTCTGATAGCTTGGGCAAGTATCGATCGCCATACAGCCCATATGATAATTTAAAATTTTAATTTGTTAAACGACAATTGAAGTCCAGAGTTTTCTTGTTCAACTTACACACAACTCCGGAGGGGAAAAACATTCAACGTTTCTATGTATACTTACTATTTCTGCCCGAACCAAATATTCGATCTATTCTAAAAACCATTACAGCGTAGGTTCGTTACAGGATACATGGCTATAGGTTTTCCTTCCTTCCTTCCTCTCAGATATCAAGCCATGTTTTAATTCGACAGCGACACCCATTCCCATTACGTTGTTTCCAACAGTGTACGTTGCATTATGATGTCAGGAAAAAGCATGCCAGTTCTTAGGGGACTCGGGAAGCTGCTGCACCCTTCAGTGCTCTTCTATTTAGATTTGCATCATACCCGCAAGAACTACATCAGAAAGTCATTTGTCGAAGCATACCAGAATCTGGCATAGTCTCTGCCGGTTTCCAAATAATGCTTTCTAGTTTGGCACAAAGATTCTTGTAGAACTGCAAGTGTACAAAAATATGTTACTTATAGTTTATCATACACATGAAACCAAGGTAGATAATTGAGAAATTGATAGAAAGAATCAAAAGAAATGAACAATATTATGGAATACAGAGAATAGGCGAAGGATCTGTCCTCCAAGGTTTTTCCCTTACTACTGAACCAGGGCTCTGTATACTCATTGCTAACAAATTTGCTTTCGCTCTCCCTTCTACCCTTACTCCTACTTAAGCTAAACCACCACTGTCTTTCCAACCTCCCTAACTAAATAATTAATTGTTTTAACTCACTATTCATACTTGGGAATCAGTAACATGCACATATGAATACATATGCATGTGACACACTGTATTTACAAATGTTTTAAGTACACACTCATTTGAGAAGCCTATATCGGAAAAACACCTGACAATAGGATTAAATGTTGAGCAGGAGGACATTCAAATTGAACAAAACATTATAATATAGCTATAAAGGTTCAGTCTAGCTATAACCATAACAAAGCCTTTAGTGGGAGTCAAAGCATATATGCATTAGAAATTTGGATGCTATACATACATATAATTGGAGGATTCAAGGAATGTGAAGTAGAGCAAATAAATTACTAGCCAAATCCACCTGCTTCACTCCCATAGTCCCACTAGGGATTGTTTGACAGTCCTTATAGGTCCAATTCCCAAAGCCAGACTTTCCATCATTATAATTACAATTGTTAAGTACTTTTTTTTTTCTCCTTCCTTTTTCTCAGATTTCTATTGAAATGATTTCTAATTTATAATCTCCTTTATCCATATTTAATCATTTCCAAACTTCAAACCATAAATGCTGTTTTATTTCTTAGTTCTTACAAGATTTATTAGGGCATGTTAAGGTGTGAATGGGCTAGGGTATATCTAGCTACACAGGCCTTGGTACTCAAACATGCGAATGGCTTTGAGTTAATAGAATGTGGCCGTTTTTATCGAGATAGTTTTGATTGACATGTTACTAGAAAGTAAAATTCACGGTCACACAATATTCCCCATATTTCCTCTAACTTCAAAGTAACAAAATAAAGTCAATGATAAATAAAGTGGAAAAGGAAAGGATGCCACAGAATATCATATAGCAATAAAATTTTAGAAAGCCACAAAATTATGATTCAAATATAATCTTGCTCATCTGAATTCCAACCCTATTGCACACCAACCATCAAACCCAACATTGGACTTCAGACACACATTCAATCTATCTTAGTTGTAATTGACCCACGATAAAATTTCTCTCCATCTGCAGTATACCTAAATAGCTAGCTATAAACACCATGTTACTCTACCAGGGGGCATTCTTTTGTTGCCAATGAAAGTCAGTCACTGACTATCAGATATTGGGTTACCTACAGAATCATACAAAAACGGGATGAGGCTGACTTCCAAGGGGTAAAAACCAAAAATCATGTTACCATAAGGACCCATAAAAATTTTGGTGTACAGAGCAAATGAGCAGTCTTAATGAGTTGTTTTTCCTCTCTTATAAATGGATCCAACCCTTCCCTGAGCCCTGCCATAGCGGGAGTTTTTTTAGGACCAAGTTTTCACTTTTGTTAATGAAGTCTTGAATGTGCAATTGTGCATGGTCCTTCTCCCTTTCAGCATCAGTTATTTCATTTTAGTGATTCCCATGGCAATATGACATAGCTTAAAAGTATTTTGAGCCATCAAAATGCAAATATATGAAGATACTGAAGCTAACCTTGTGATAGTCAAGAGTATCCCCAGCTGCCTTTCGAACATCTACCATGAAAAGGGATGGTGCAACTTCATAAACCTTTTGACAAGATACAGAGAGGATTTTAATCATGGCTCATACAGAAATGAAGTTTCACATTTAAAATAGCAAAAACAAGTTACCTCCAAGACCACTGCAAATTGTCGAACTGTATTTGCTGAAACTCCTTCAATCCTCATCTGCCAGGAAATTATTTTTAGGGAACCAATAGAGAAAAAAAAAATGACAGCCAGATATTACCTAACATTTCCTTTCAGAATCAAGAAGAAAAATATCCACCTAGTCTAAAAAGATTAGACCACCCAACAATCTTCTCTCTTGAATCACCAGTCCCTAGTTCCCTACTTAGGGAATGCCTCCTTAAAGGCCATTGTTATTGGGATACTAATTCTCATTTCCAATTTAAGTTGTCTAACATGGCATAACAGATAATACAGAGTGACTTAACAATTGCTAAAATGGAAAAGCAGTAGTTACAAACAACAAAGATTGCATTGACATCTGACAACAATGGGATTAAATCACAGGATTAATCTGCTCTGAATTATGTGAGAAGTTCCTCATACATCAAAATACCGGTTAATATCAGCTTAAGCATCTTGGGCCTAATCATAATCCAACATTTATTGTGTATAGTAGACATGTGGAGTGATACCTTGTAATTGCGAGAATGGACCTTAAGACCCATTGACTCTGCAACAGCTTCAATGGATGAAATTATAACTCTTGCTGGTTTACGGGAAACAAAACGAGTTTGCCGCTTTACATAATCCTGTTAGAACAGCAAAATAATATCATTTGGGACAATTCAGCACACAACCTTGAAAAACACAGAATCTGAACCAACTTGCAAGAAAGCTAGATATTAAAATCTACAGTATATTATCAAACCATACATGAAACCAGATGTTCTCTAATGCCCACCATGACATGTGGAAGTACAAGGAGTTACACGGCAGCCAGAAACACAAAGGAACCATGGGATTGGAGGACAAGATGATGGAATGGATACAATACCTGATGCCTGTCAAATAGTGGTGAAAGATTCAACCCTTGGGATAAGGTAATCATCTCAAATGCATTCATTACCAAAGGACCTCCCTCAGTAATTTCTGACCGATCAGCAACATATTGGTCCTGTAAAACAGCAAAAATAGTCGGTTTATCTTAGATTATTGAATGAGATACATGCAAAAGTTGGATAACTAGTGACATTTTAATGGCTCAAAATGAGGATCAAACGACCATTACAAGGTAAGTGTCAAAGCACGTAAATCTTATAGGTGTTGTCATTGACACATACTAACCTCTTCTTGACATGCCAACTGCCAAGATGCATTTCATACACTTAAATGTTTTTTAAAATTTTGTATCCAAAGTTCTTATTTGCAAAAGAAAGGGAAAGAAAATTCCTAGGGGTAGTTGACTTTCATTCAATCTCTTAAATAACTGTATAATTGGCACTTGAAGTCCCAAGAGAGTTTTAATCATTGTCCTAATTCCTTATGAAATGAAGGTGAGTTTTTAAAAGTTTTTAAAATTTGACATGTTTTATCTGAATAAAAAAGTGACTGACCATGAGGGGCCTTCCTAATAGTATGGATGTCCTTTCCATAAGCAAAAGCAATTTTGGAGCAATATATTTTGGCATAAACAGATGCACATATTTACGTTTTCTGTATAAAGGGAAAGAACCAATTCATTATCCACAAGCATTTAATATTAATTTGAGCACATCTTATTATCCTACATCACCAATTTAAAATCTATTTCAACAATGATATATGTTGCCATTTTCCAGCCATCTAGTATCAATATCATGGCCTTCATGAAATTTTTCTCCATGAACTTCCACTTACTTCACATGTTAATTCACATATCACATATCTGTCCACACATTGTATTTGCAGCACACCCATTCATCCATGGACATGTAAGAAAGGATTAACACATACATTTGCAAAAACATATTTCGTTTATATAAATTAAACAAATCGAACAAAAGACGACAGCAGACCTCAATATCATTAAAAACAGCCTGGACGTCATCCAAATTCACTTGCTCATGTTCCCTGAGTTTGACAGGTAAATAGTTTCTCTGGAACCATGGATCTTTCCTTATTGCTTCAATTTTCACCCGCTGCATTTTAATAATTATATCATAATTAATTAAGAACAATATATTTAATTCATAAGTATTTACCACAATCAGGTGTAAAATTTTGCAAATAAGTGCACATCTTGATACAACCATACTTAATTGGACAGGACATATAGACATTTACACAGGCAGAACCATATGTTACGTAGAAATCTATCTATAAGAAATGGCAATTATTTTACTATCAGGAAAAAAAAAAACATGTGTCTTTATATAAACATAGAAAACATCAGAAGACTGTTAAATGGATCATAACTGACAATCTTTAATGACAAGAAATTTTATGCTTAACCCAAATCTCAATTTTGATTTTTTGACTAATAGAAATTTTTATGTTCCCTAAATTACTAAATAGGAAAAGGATAAAGAAAAAAAATGAAACAATATTAAATACAAAGAAATTGATTATACCGGTTCAGAGCGAGAAATGCACTGCATATACACCATGATGCATGAATGTTTATGTTGGAGTCTATATAATAAATGGTAACAAATGAATCAATGTACTCACTGTTTTAGGATTAGGATCCAGAATTTTATGTATCAATGTCTTTGCACCAGCAGAAAACCATAATGGGCAGACAAATTCTGCAGCATTGATCTACAGGTTCAAATAAAAAAGAAAAATCAACAGCAATAACAGAAGTTAACAGCTGGTAATTAATCATCAACAGCACCAAATGCTCCTAAAATGAACACTCAGCACACTCAGAAAAGGCTCCTCAAGGTATCTAATAAGAAAAACAAGAGGATCAATTGAGTTTTCACTAAATGAAGCTCTATAGATAATAAGTATGAACATAAGAAAAATATGCATGTGACCTTTCATATCATGTAAACAACTACTAACATGTGGATGATACAACACAGAAAGATTAAGATCACTGAATTTTTTTCTTCAATTTCGGCAATTTTATTGTCACCAATGGAACTTTGTGTATTCATTTTTATATCAGGTATATTATTAATGTTATTTATTTAGGGTATATTAATATTTTAATTACAAGGTGAGTGTTATTATCCTTGTTTCTTGTTATTTTTAGAGATTAATTTTCTACAATTTTAGGATTAGTTTGAGATTTAAAATGTAAATAAAGCTCCGAGTAGTTACAAATGGTTAGTAATACCATGCATTGATGGATTAATTACGGCATAGAGATTTGTTCCGCTAGCCTTCTTTTATATTACAAATCATCGCTTTCATTTTCCCTCTTCTTTCTAGTTCTTTTAAGTCTCTACTTCAAGATTACAAGGGAAAGGAAGATTACCCTTCGGTACAATGTTGGAAGGTCTGCCTCCTCAAAAGGAAGATATCCAGCCATTAGAACATATAGGATGACTCCACATGACCAAACATCAGCTGCTGCGCCATCATAACCTTGATTGCTGAGCACCTGCAAAAGCTCATTTTAGTAAGAAACTGGAGCACATAAAAAGGGTAACTGTAAATCATTGCACTTTAAAAAAAAATCAACTCATAATTAAATCACTTAGAAGAAACATGCAATTTTCATAGACCAAATTGATACCAACAGTGACTATCTTGCCTTATGCTTCTATTGAATATACTGAGAAAAGCACAAGATTTATCATCTCAAACATTATATGTATAAATAATGAACTGAGCTGAAGATGATTCTTGTTCCAGGATAAAGGTTTATTGGTAATGACTATCAAGACATCAGACCCACTCCTATATATTAAACTAGTATACTTGAAAGTGGATTAATTTCTTATTTTACCCTCCCTCAAAGAATGACATGTATCCTTCTTAGTTTCTCTACTTTAAATTTTAAATTCAAATTATATTTTAATTGAATTATGTATATCCTCCTTTTCAGTTTCAAATATCTTTCTCTTTCAATTTATATTTTTAGTTTCTTGAAGAATTTAGAAAAACTGTGCAATGCACAGGACACTCAATAGTATTGATGTATTGATCTATTTCATCACCGGTGATTTGCCAACAAATTGATATGGAGAATTATACCAAACCACTAGTTTGAGCCCAGTAGCCAACCATCCATAGAAAAAGGAGCAAAAAGATCAAGGCAATAATTAAGAATGGAATTAGAGTTGTGTATAATCAATTTTACCTCAGGGGCAACATAATTTGGGGTCCCACATGTGGTATGAAGAAGGCCAACACCCTATTAGAGAGAGAGAGAGAGGCAGAGACAGAGAGAAAATGATGAAAGACATTAGTTATGCAGCTTCTGCTATCTCCCAAAATCATTAATGAAAGACAAAGCACCAATTAGATGCCAGTGGCCAATGGGGTAAAACCAATATATTCTTTTCCTTAAAAAAAATTCAGTTCTGTCATCTCCATTTTATAAGTAGTAGAGTACATTCTTACCTGCTTAGTCAATGCACTCAATCCAAAGTCAGAAACCTTCAAATTTCCATAAGCATCAAGAAGAAGGTTTTCGGGCTATAAAAGGAAAAAAAAAAAACAAATTGATCAAAATAAAAAACATGAATTGGTTAAAATAATTACAGCAAGAACATAATTAACACCATATCTAGTATATTGTCTTTCACCTTCAAGTCTCTATGGTACACACCCTTTTTATGACAATGAGCAACCGCATCTATAAGTTGTTGAAAGTAGCGCCTAGATTCATTTTCAGAAAGCTTTCCCAGCTGAACCTACAGATCCAGAAACAGTGTAATTGTACACATGAATAACAGACGAAGTCTAATATCTAAACAAATAACCTAATAAAATCATTAACAGTAGTTTGTTAGCATCACTGCTTACTAATTTAAAAGGGAAGACTTAGGAATTATCAAAGTAAGTTAGAAGAATTAAATTCTAATATATTCCAAAAACATAATACAATAAATTTTCTTACAATTTTATCATATAACTCCCCTCCCATTACAAACTCGAGAATTATGTAGATCTTGGTCTGACTGGCCAAAACCTAAAATTTGTACAAAATGTGAGAAATACAATATGGAGAGAATGAAATGCAGTGAAACTCCTGATGTATTAGGATAGTTATACATACCTCATGCAACCTAACTATATTAGGATGCCTGACAATCTTCATAATGGATATCTCTCTTCTAATCTGGAACAAGTTTCAAGTTAGAAAAGCTAATAGCATAGAGATGGTAAGAATTACAATAAGTATCCAGTATAACGAATGACATCATTATTCTGCAGAAATGCATAGCCAAGCGCACAGCAATAGAAGTACGACTTTGACAGTAGATGCAACATAAGATCCACTAACAGGCAACATAATTTTGAGAATACTTTTTTGATTGACCGGAGGAAAGGACATAATTATTGTAGAACATTCACAGTTTCACACACTAGCATGGCAATGCATTTCCACCTACACTGCAAATTTCACTGTCAGCTTTTAGCTCCACAGACAATTGTAACCATGCTCCATATGTTTGTTGATTTATAACTTCACAGAAGCACTCATTAATAGTCTAGAGTGTACTCAAGATAGCTTGGCATAGATCACTGGGATAAGTTAAACAGAATCCAATCTTAAATTACATTTTGAACCTGTTAGGAACATGCAATGGAAATAGAGAAACGAAAAAAATGATTTTATTGCTTGACGAAATGCAAAGAGAACAAGGAGAAAGATCTTTCCTCAAGGGTTCCAATGCAGCATCTACTTAAGCTCAAATATACTAGAATCCTACAAACAAGGCTGTAATCCTTGATTACCCATCACATCACCTTCTTGAAGAACACCACCAAATTCTCCATTTCTTCCCCAATAAGAGGTCCAAAACGTCAGATCAAAATTGTTACAAATCCATGATGGAAACAGAGGAAAGAACAGAAGGTTTTATTGCTTGGCTAAAAATGAACAGAAGAAAGGAAAAAGATCTCTCCTTTAAGAATTTCCCCTTCACTAAGGGTTTTCACTTTCACAACTGAAAAGTGAGCACTTTCTCGATTCTCTCAAAATATAATCTCTTGAAGGATCCCCCTCCCTTACTTCCCCTTATTTATCCATCTAACTAATCTTCTCAAACTAACTAACTATTCTACCTGTTTAAATTAACTACTTTGTCTTCCCTTTATTTTTTCCAAGCAAATACCCTTCTGCCCTAACAGAACCTCGATAGCATTTTTATGTTCTTGCAACTTTTTTTATCTTCACTGAAATAACATATAATCCCATCATTTAGTTTCATGTTTTGATTTTTAATGATTCCCAAACAAACTATTAAAGCATATTTGATTAGGTGACTGAATAAGAATGATCATTTTCAAGGGAATGAGCATTCTCGCAATCAGAGGAATGGGTATTCCATCGCAAAAGTGATGGGATCCCCAAGCTCTTTCACCAAAAATAGGTGTAAAAATGGCTCAGCCCATCTAGCGCACCTGTTCATCCCCAAAATCCTTTTGGAACAAGTCGTGTTTTGTTAGACCCCAAAAAATGGCTGAGCTAGTAGTGCCTGTTCAACCTAAAAATCATAAATTACTTTTTCTTTTTTCTTTTTTTAATCAACTATATCATACCAAACATAAATAGAATGGAGTCATCAATCCATCCTCATCTATACCAAACAAAACATAGGAATGGACAATCCATCCCATTTCATTTCCATTCTATTTCCCTCAAAATCATGCCATCCAACTAAACATAATCTTAATTCACGCTTTTGATCTCTATTTTATTTATTATTATTTATTTTGGATTGGAAAAAAAGATTTCATGAAGAATATAAAGAAAAAGGCTTCACCTCATGCTTGTTATTAATATAATTTGTACGAACACCAACCAAGCATGAGTTAAAACATAAAGATTACTAACAATATACTTGAAATGAAAACACATGGTTTCTCTTAGAGCTGTAGACCAGAAAGGAAAAAGTTGGGACCTGCTCAACCATTCTATGCTTGAGAATGGTGCTCTTAGCCATCACTTTAATAGCCACACTCTCCCCTGTCTCCGTGTTTTTTGCGAATTTAACCTTGGCGAATGTACCTTCGCCAATAGTTCGACCAACCTCATACTTCCCGATCTTTCTCCTCACCTTCTTCATCGTTTCTAAAAGCTCATTTGCAGTTTACGCCACCACAAATTCCCAATTCAGAGATGACCTAGACACACGAATTGAGTCGTGAAATTCCAACTAAGTTCTTAAAAAAGCGATAAATCCAAGTCGAATTCTGCTCAGTTCATCAAGGAGAGGATCGTTCTGGAACCTGATCCTCCAAAACCAAACTAGAGCTTGCTGTTCAAGGAGTGATGAAAAGGAGAACAAAGGAAAAAGAAAAAGAAAAAGAAAAAAATCTCAAACAATTGAAGTGAGAACAGAAATGGAATATTCTAGAAAACTCGAGATGAAAGAAAGAGCAAGCGCCAGTTCAAGTTCCCCTGCCTGAGCGAATTTTGAAGTGAAGCTACAACAAGAAGAGACAGACATATAAACGGTGTCTATCTAATGTCTTATGTATATATTTTCCAACTCAAAGTCTAACGCCTCCTTTTAATTTCTACTGCATTAACAAACCAATAAAAACTAAGAAGTACGGAGAAGACGAAAACCATAGCGCCCCATGCTTATTATTCAATTAATTCATTCTTAAAGGACAAATTTTGCGCTTTAATTTTATTATTTCTTGAAATAGACCTTTTGCGATTTATTTTAAAGATTACCAGTTTTAACAATTCCAAACAACAACTAAAAGAAAAATTGTTCCCTTCCCCATCTTGTTTTGTTATTAAAGTTTCTCGCGTAACATTAAGTTAAAAGTTCCCCTCTTTTTTGAAGTCAATTTTTTTTTTCACCGGAGAGTAAGTCTCATTACATGTTTTCAGCTTGAATAGAGGAGGAGGATATATGTGTTTAAACCAAAAAATTATCACCTTTTTGTAACATAAGTAAAATTATCTATTCATTTATACAATATTTTAAAAACCCAACAGGTAATTGAATCGGTGAAGATACTAGTTCACGATTTAATGGTTCAATCCGGTATTAATTAAATATATATTTTAAATATTATATAATATTTTAATTAATAAAATAACACAAAATTATAAGAAATTAAGATATATGAAATTATAAATTTGTTTAAATAACCTTATTATAAGGTTTATAAAACAAAAAAATAAAAATAATTGGTAAAATAATAAATATTTATGTGTAATTCTCAAATATATATTTTTATTTATCTTAAAAGTATTTTAAATTAAATAAAAAATAAAAAATTAATTTTTTTTTAAAAAATATCGGTTCAACTGGTTCTTTTTATTGATTTTACCAATTTTTACCAGTTTATCAGGTTTTTTACCGGTTTTTTACAACATCAGATTTGTTTGGACCAAACACATGGTCGGTTCACTGGTCTCCAGTCCGATCCGGTATTGTCATTTAGCATGTTTTGGAATTTTAGGAATATATTTATTAAAAGAATTTTCTCCTTAAAAAAATTAATGAATGAGTGATTATTTTAATTAAATATCAAACAAAGCAATCAAATACTAATAAATAAATTAGTTTAATTAATATATATTTAGAATGTAAAAAAATTACTACCATATTATTTAATAAGTAGAACTCTATTTTTTTACATGACCACATGTATTTTCCATGAGAGAGACAATCCTATTCGAGATAGGTAAACCTCAACAAAGCTCTCCTTTAAGTATTTAAATTTGAACAATTTAAATTGGATTGGATCGGTTTTCGATTTTTTAAAGAGATAATAAAAAATTGATAAAATTATAAAATAATAATAATTTTTTATTGGAAACATATATTTTTTAAAATAATATAAAATTATATAAAAAATGAATGACATGAGATATGAAAACTAATTTAAAATTAGTTTTATATTGATATATTTATATAAATATGAACATAATTTTAGATAATAAATTTATAAAAATATACTAGTATAAGTAATTTTATAAATATATGTATATATATATATATATGCAAGTATAAATATATGATTATTTTATAAATAAAAATATATGTATTTATAAATTCGGTTTGGATTAGATCGGATTGGATTTCAACATAGGATCTGAAAATCAATCCAGTAAAATAATTTCGATTTTTGCAGTTTTTAATTTTTTAGATTTCAATTTGATTCAATTTTCGATTTTTCAGTTCGATTTATATAATTTAGATTGGATTAGATATGAAGACATGGTATGAATAGACAAAGGGGTCGCAATTTGGTACCCTCCCGTTAGAGAGGGTTTTGGTACCTTCTTGTCTTTTTTTTTATTAAATAGGCCAAAATTACGTAGGAACAAGTTGTGTACTCCGTCCTAAATTATTTCGAAGACATAAAATAGATTTTAAATGAGATACATGTGTATTGCAAATGAGAATGTGAAAAAATGGGCGAATACAATAAAAAATACATGATAATAGTTATAGGGGATCAAAAAGTCTTTTTAAAAATTAAAAATATAAATTCTAATAGTTAAATATTGTCCTATAAGTATAAAAATACTAAGATCATTTAAAAAAGTTGAGAGAAATTTATTAAATGATCAAAGAAAATACCAAAGCCCTCTCTCACGAGAGAGTACCCTAGAATTTTGCTAGACAAAGTTCACTTTCATCAGGGGCTTGCGGCACTACCCGCGGGCGCAGTATTTTTTTTTTTTTTTTTCTTTCAACTTCGTCATCCTCCAGCGGATCAGATTTGGGATCATATAAAACTCCGTTAATTAAATTGATTAACCTACCTAACCCGTCATCCCATTCCTCTCCATTCATTGCATAAAATATTTTTGGTCAATAAGCACTTGAGGTCGAGAACTCTACTAAAGCCGAAATAAGCAAAAATTGTTAGATGGCTATCCTCACGTGTTTCTCTTAAAATAATAATATTACACACAATTACTTTTGTACTCTTTTATAAACCATTAAACAATACTCTTGTTCTTACTGCAACATTTTTGGATGTTTCAAATCATCCCAGTAACATCAACATCTATAAATTTTCTTTTTTTCTTAATTGCACATTGTGTCAATGTCACGTTTTATAATGGTATGAATTAAAATAGCTAATTAATTCTACATTTACCTAAATCTTTTTTAAGTTTTAATCTTTCTATTATGAGTAAATGAGATTTACTTTCTTAATAATTTTCTTGTTCAAATTTAGTCTTGTAATTTTTTAATTATTGCAATGAAATCCTTCTACTAGTTTTTCTTCATTTAAAACCTACAAATTTTTTATTCAAAATCTCCATAAATTAAGCTAATTAAATTATTTTAAGCATTCTTTCATTTAAAACATCATATTTCTTATTAATATAAAATTAAAAAAAAAATCTCAAAATTTCCCCTCCAAAGTAGAATGCCTTCAAATTTCTACTAACTTTTTAAATTATTAACCTTTTAAATCATTTGTTACCGTAAATTTGTCCTAAATCCAAACTATTTGACTAGAAAATAAGGTAGTCTACCATACAATTTCTTGATGAAATGATGGGCCAAATGGAAAATGGTTATTAATTTTATTGACAATCCTTTAAAATTTTACTGCCCTTCATTCTTCCTCACCACCTTTTATTCCTTTCCTCTTTGTCCTCACCACCACCTCCTCCCTCCCATCCTCAACTACCTCATTTACCTCGGTACCCTTCTCAAACTCCTCATATATAGACCTTGCCCCTCCCATGCCAACCATTTCGAGTACAATGTCAATAACTTATCCTTTCCTCATAATTATCCTTTATATTTTGCTTCATCCTCTCTTTCTCTCTCTATCTTTTCCCTCTTTTATGCTTTTATTGTTGATGTCGATCGCCAATACTAAATCATATGTGACTAGACCTAATTTAATTAATGGATAAGGATAGATGAGGTTAAACTAATATTCCTTACTGTTACTTATGAAAGTAAAATTTACCCTAAATGGGTAAGACTAAGGCAAAGATAAAGAGGACAATCCTCCTTGAAATACTCAAGCACTATTAGCTAGTCTTGTCTAGAAACCATAAACGATAGGTCGGACTAGTTGGTCGTGAACACATGACACCCACCGTGAGGCTAGTTAAAACTTCCCTCCACCCCAACAATTATTGAGGATGGTCCTAACCAAGAATGGAGTGTCTCCTCTTGTTTTGGATATGATGACAAGAATACGATGATAGTTAGGGACTCACGACGATGGTGGAGCAACTACAACAACAAAACATGGCAACTATGACCTCACCACGTGACATGTGACAATATGAGAGGGGAGAGGATTCAAATGTTTCTCAGCCTTTTTATGAGATATTGACTATGTTGATATTGGAGAATTTCAGAGAACTCGTAATATAGATGTTTAGTGGAACCTCGGACCTAAAAGAAGACTTTGTAGTATATAAAACTCAAGATGATTAGCGGCACAACCGACCCTATCAAATGTAAGATATTGCCAAGTACATTGAAAACATTGGATTTTGCATAGTGTGTTAGCCTATCACCCAAGTTTATAAGCAATTTCATAGACTTATCAAAATAGTTCCTTAAGCAACCCTCACCCAAAAATAGAAAGGGGCTAATGCACCAATTGCAACTCGACCAAGGAAAAGAAGCTAGCACAGTAAACATAGTCCGACCAAAGAAAATAAGTTAGTGCACTAAGCACAACCTGACCAAAGAAAAAAGGCTATCATACTAAGCGCAGGTCTGTCAAAGAAAATATGCTAGCGCACCAAGAACGACCTAGTCAATAAAAGAGGCTAGCACACCAAGTGCAGCTAGACCACTGATGCATCAAGCATGGCCTTCCAATAATAAGTTACTAATGACACTCTGCAGGGGAAGGTAAGTAATTAAACTAAATAACACTACAAGACCAGGGATGCAATTGGACCCAGACTCAGTGGACACCCGCAAAAATTACCCATAATGGGTAGGGTAATTACCCACCAAATGAGTCTAAGTAATTACCCGCACTTTTTAATGTGTACGGGTGCGGGTACAGGTACTCTGGTATCATACCCTGTCCATACTCGCACTTATATAATATATATATATATAATGTAATTTTATACATATGATTAATTATATATGTGTGTGTTTATATTATTAATTAATATTTTTCTCAAAAAATTAATTAGTGTTAACATATATTATAGTCACCCAAAAACATTAATATATTACTAATTTAATAAATTAAATGTTATAATTTTATATTCCTAAACACTAAAATAGCAAAACTTGGACTAATTTCCATTTTCCCTCCAACTGTTCTCATCTCTCATCCACTTCTACATTACCAGAGTTGTTTATAGTTAAACTTGGATGATCTATGAATTTATTTTCATTTATGCTAGAGTGATTTTTCAATTAATTTTTTTTAATCAATTTATTATTTTCATAGTTAACAAAAGTATGGGTAATGGGTACGTGTATTAAGTGTCCACCGGGTAAGGGTATGGGCATTAGAATCACTACCCACGCGAGTATGGGTCCGTGTACAGTTTTTTTTTTTTTTCCAAAACGCAGGCATGGGGACGGGTGCTATAGTATCCTACCCATTAACAAGAAAAACAAAAGATGTGAATACTTGTCATAAAAAGCCACAAATGCGATTAGACTTAGGCAAACATTTATGTGAAGACTTAAGGTCGGCCAATAAGACATATAAGGTCAGGCGATCATGGAATGCAGAACTGCTTAGCACCTCTTTGTGCACATGGGTACCTCACTCGAAAAAGGCCCTCATAGAGCCAACACCTGACAAAGGCTTAAACTTAGGGGTTGCGGACTGTAGAAGATCTCGGGCTATGATATTAAGGGGTGATGGGAGCGAGATTGAAGCTGGAGGTCATGGAGGGGCAAACATGCATTTGTAGTTAAGGAAAATATTCCTTATTGTCACCCTGAGAGAGGAAAGTTTTCCCGAATGGGGAAGATAGGGCAAAGTTAAAAGGGACAATCCTCCTCAAAATATACATGTACTATTTGCTAGTATTGTCTGGAAATCGTAAACGGAAGACAAAACTAGTTGGTCGTAAACAATTCTCAAGAAGCCTTATGTTCTTGATGTCTTCTTCAAAGCATATTTCAATGGCCTTATAAACTTTATTCACTCTCCACGTACTTTTTCAAATTCAATGTGCTATTAGAGGTAAGAACGTAGATGTAGTAAAGTGAGTTAGCTCAGCTCAATCAGGTTGTCTCACCACGATTTGAGGGGAAAATGAAACAATCTAACTCAACTCATTGTGAATTAAAAAAAAAAACACAACAATTCCCAATCCACAATGAGTTGAGTGAATTGACTCACTAAAATTATAAAATAAAAACCTTAAAAATGGAAAAAAAAAAAAAATATGAAATCAGTGTTAATCCAAATATTATAAATCATTCACACCTCCAACCTTAATAACCTCATTTTTTAAAAATTAATTTTAATAAAGCGATTTTAAAATATTAAAGAAAATGAATTAAGTGTGTCAATCCGGTTTAATTCAACTCGAATTCGTGGATTAAATGAGTTCAGTCATTTTAATCTTTAAAAAAATGTGTCTAATTTTTACCAATCTAAATCCATCGGTGAGCCGAATTGATCACATGACACGATTCACATTAACATTTTTTTTTATTTACATTGTGTTTGGTAAAATTAGCCGAAAAGCTAGCTGAAAGTTTAAAGTTAGCTGAAAACTGAAAAACTCGCTGAAAGCTGAAAAGTTATTGAATATATTGGTAAAACTGACTGAAAATGGTAAAATAACATATAAGGACAACATTAATTATTAAATAATGATAAGTGGGGATGGTTGAAGGCTAAACTTGTAATTAATTTTCAGCTAGTAGTTGAAAATTGGAGTTTTTTTAAAAAGGCTACCCCAAGTACCTTTTCAAGAAAAGCCAGTGGCTAGCTACCCAAAAAAAATTACCTTACAAAAAACAAGCTGAAATGGTTTTAACTACTAATTTCAGCTTTCAGCTAGCTGAAATGGTTTACCAAACACATTCTAAACCTCTAGTTTCCTGAAATTGGAATTGGAATTGGGTTGGATTATTTAAGACTTAAAATAAATTGCTGGTAATAAACACTTTTTGAAATTTTACCTTAAATCTTTTAAATTCAGTCCAAGTACGCTTGTTAATGTCCGTCCTAACAAATTTAAGTTCCATACTTCCATTCAACAAATATGTAGAGAGAGATGATGAGTGGAAGATGCACCCACGAGAGAATTGTTAGGTTAGGCTATTATTAAATATAAACATTAAAAAGGAATGAAAGATGGACCCAAGAGAAAAATGTTAGGATAGGCTATTAAATAGGAAAAAAAATCAAAGTTAGGCTATTTTATAAAAAGAGATTATGAATGTGTTTGGTAAAATTAGCTAAAAAATTAGTTGAAAGCTTAAAGCTAGCTGAAAAGCTCGCTAAAAGCTTAAAGCTAGTCGAAAGCTGAAAAACTATAAAATGTGTTTGGTAAAATTAGTTGAAAATGGTAAAATTAAATGACATTTAAGGACAACATTAATTATTAAATAATGATAAATGAGGGTGGTTGAGGGTTAAACTTGTAATTAATTTTCAGCTAGTAGCTGAAAATTGGAGTTTTTTTAAAAAAAATTACCCCAAGTAGCTTTTTAAGAAAAGCTTGTAGCTACCAAAAAAACAACATTCCCAAACACTGCTGAAATGGTTTCAGCTACTATTTTCAACTTTCAACTAGTTAAAATGACAATGTATTTGGTAAAACTAGCTAAAAAGCTAACTGAAAGCTTAAAGCTAGTTGAAAGTTGTAAAACTCGCTGAACGCTTAAAGCTGAAAAGCTATTGAATGTGTTTGGTAAAACTAATTGAAAATGGTAAAATAACATTTAAGGACAACATTAATTATCAAATAATGATAAGTGGGAGTGGTGGTTGAGGGCTAAACTTGTAATTAATTTTCAGCTAGTAGCTAAAAATTGGAAGTTTTTTAAAAAAGCTACCCAGGTAACTTTTTAAGAAAAACTTGTAACTACCCAAAAAAATTACCTTCCCAAACACTGTTGAAATGGTTCTAGCTACTATTTTCAACTTTCAGCTAGCTGAAATGGCAAGTCAAACACACTCTATACGTCATTAAAGTTAGGTAATTTAGTACAAACATTAAAAGGGAATGAATGATGAACCCAAGAGAAAATTGTTAAGTTGGGCAATTATACAACATAAAAATTAAAGTTAGGCTATCTTATAAAAATAGACTATATAATGTTAAACTTAGGCTATTATCAATACTAAGTGTTCGTTTGGTTTACAATTGAATAGAATTGATTCTGAAAATTAACGATTGAGATGAGTTATATACGTTTTACGAAACACATTGGACGGAAGTGATTTAAAATCAATTCCACAAAACCATGATTTTAATTTTTGTAACGTTCAACCAAACATTTCATTTGATTTTTGTAACGTTCAACCAACCAAGCAGCCTCGGCTTGCTGCTTATGGAGACTAATTAAAATGGAAAGAATTAAACAAATAAGATCAAGATAGCAGACCTAACTGCTTATGGAGACTAATTAAAATGGAAAGAATTAAACAAATAAGATCAAGATAGCAAGATAGCAGACCTAAAAAAAAATCCAGTTACCAAAAACAAAAAGACCTAAAAGAAAAACTAGGCCTGAAAAGAAAAAGAAAATCAAATCAAGATTAGTCTTCTCTTATATTTTGCTTTTTAATTACAGCATGTGCTTAATGCCTGTACTTATTTTATTGTTTCATAACTTTTTTTGTAAATTTTTTAAGTTTGAGATTGTTTTTCTTTTAGTATATTAAATCTTTTTTTAACTAATAAATTTTCACAAATTTAAAATTCTAATAGTATTGCTTGGTCAAACCTGCATATAAGTCAACCTTATAACTTTCACGCATTCTGTTTCTGTTTCTCTTCTTATCCAAAAGCAACGAAGCCACGCCACCATTACCAAGAAGTGAGTTGTTAATTAACAATATTTTATACATTTGTTTGTTTGTTCTAATTAATTAATATTCCGTGGTAAAATTACTAAAATACGATTATTCACATAACAACCTTTTAATATAAACTAAACTAGATTGACAGCTGTCATTATATATGAAGTTATATTCAAAATAAAATTTAAGTTACAAAATTATAGATTGTTTATTTTTCTCGAGGAAATTATTGACGAGAAGCATTCTTTTGTAACAATTAACACAAAAGCATTTTTGAAAAATAGAATATCGAACAAGGTTTTGGTAGCTTTAGCATGTGTATCATCAGCTCACGGGTTGTTCGAGCTTAATTAGTGGTATTAGGTTTAAGCCCTAGAGTATGTAGTTGTGTTAAATACTTGGAGGGAAGGTTTTGCTGTTTATAGAGGTTTTATCCGACTCGAAAATAGTTGCTTCCCATGGAAGATACACATGATATTGCACGTATACACACACAAAATTAAAAAGGATATGGAAATAAAGAGAAATTCATGAATTCACATGCACTAGTCCATGTGATAGACACATAGGCGGGTGATTTGAGTATCTAACCAAGTTAACTGAATACCCTGAAACAATAATTAATTTCCACCAGTGGTATATTCTACGATCCCATTTAAAAATAATGCATTATTGTCTTGTCATGATGTGTTTCATTCTTATTGATACATATGGTTTTATTTTTGACATATAATAAATCATAATTTAACCCCAAAATTTTATTGTTTTCAAAATTAAATCCCTAAGTTTATATCATTTCCATTAACTTTGCCTTTCTTATTTTTGAATTCTAGATACTTTAACGAAAATCCTTTGTCCAAGTGAAAAGTTTTTTCTAAGCAGGTTAGGTTTTTTCCGCGACGAGCATTTTCTTCTTTTAGCGAAAATTGCTTCTTTGAAATTTTTAACTGGATTGAGTAGGTTAAGCATACCGAAATCTCCAATTTTTTATAAGTTTCTTAACTCAAAATGCATCACCATCGTGCCAGCAGACAATGTTGCCTCAAATCGAATTGATGGAAACCCAACATCAAGTGGAGAATTTGGTGAGGGGTTCAAAATGATGATTTGTATTGTCGACAGCAACTATCATGACAAGGATGGCGTGAGAAGGACAGTATCACAGTGGCAAGACATAAGCTTTTGCCTTATCTGAAGACCGCTGCAAATAGGATGAAAGACGTGAAGGAACGAATATGAGCAAGGACAAAGGTGCGTGCCAGCAAAGGTTGTGAGGGTCATGGAATCTGATGACGAGGCAAGCAGAGAGTAAGGCTTCAGTTGCCACTGGCGAGAAGACACACGAGGAATGGTAGCGTCGTGAATTTTTCAAAGTTGAGAAGCGTTTCAATAAGACGCAAATGGTGAAATTTTCTATGCAATTGTCAAAGAAAGAGGTCAGGGAAGATAATAATAAGCCCAAAGTTTTGTATAGGAATTAGATGTGAGTATTGCATTTTCCTTTTGATTCCTTATAACGTCTGTGTAACATTGCTCATTCTCCAAAATGATGCTTCAAATTTGCTCACGTAAGGTTCTCTGTTGTTTCAATTAAGCCCTTGACACACTTAAATGCTCCTCTAACGACTATGCAGATGAGGATGAGTCGTCACCGCCTGCCATTATTAAGGAGAAGCATGAAATAAACGATCGCGGAAGGAGACAAGAGCAACAAATGGAGTACATTTTCAAATTGAGTGTTATACGTTAAACTAACGTGACAATGATAACCGTAATGGATACACATGGCCCATCCCTGTCGAGACAAGTTATGACTAGACTTGTACCCATAAATTATTAATGAGTCTGGGCAATCACCTTCCATTGATTATAAACAAATAATTTTTTTCTTATGAACCGATGGTATCTTATAACTGAGACTCAAAGATTAATCACTTTCGAGGTGTAGAGATCATCGTAGTGTGTTTTGTCTCTACCAACAAAACTTTTTCCACACACAGCCAATAATCGAACCCTTGTCAACATGCTTAAAGATTCAACTATCTAAAAATAGTGTCAAACTTTATTGATAAACAAATGAATGGTAGCTTATATGTTTGTAGGTTGTAAGCAGGTACAAACCGACCCATGAACCCGACGTGAAGGTGTTTGTCCAATTTGATTTGGTTCCCGATTTAGGTCAGATTTGATTAGTTAAACCCGATCATGTTCGAATCGATTCCCGGGTTCTCAAATAAAAAAAGATAAAACCTAACCCAATCCGTATATAGGAACATATGAAAAAAAAATGGCTTATATTCTGCCAACCCATATGTTGCTAACCCAATTTTAGTTCTCACATTCATATAGTGTTTCCCTAGCCGCCTGATTCCATCCCTTCTGTCTCCACGAATACTTCATCCACAATCATCGTCAAGTAGCTTCTCTAATAAAGCTAGTAAAATACTAGTAGCTACCTTAAAAAAACTACATTACCAGACATTGATGAAATGATTTCAGCCACTAATTCCATCTTTCATCTACCTGGAATATCTTACCAAACATACTCTTAAACTATTTTTATACACGAGATTAACTGACGAGATGAACACGAAAATTCCCCATATTAATTCGTATACTTTACAAGTTGAGTCATGGGTTGAAAGTTATGAATACAAGTTTGGTTTAAGCAAATTAAAAATGAATTTGTGTGTATATGTTCAATAAAGAAATAATGATTTAACACACTTACAAATTTTGGAGGCCTAAAAGTTGAAATATACGGCTAAACGCGGTATGCATGTATTAAGAGTTTTGGAGATAAATGGGAGAACAATTTTTTATATTAAAAGACTTATGTGATATTAATAAAAATAAATAAAATATTAGAACATTAGATTTATGTTAATTTATTACTTTTTTTTTAATTTTAAAAAATTATTAAAATAAATAATATTTAAAAACAAGAAAATATAACCTCCTTATCTTCTTCCTCAAAACTCCTCCCTACAAACATGAGTCATCATACGATAGACCCTTTTTACTTTAGGTCTACTGTAGATTATTGAGCTATGAATATTGATTTAATAGTTAATAATTGAGATATTTTGCATTCAAAATCGATTTTGGTAATCCGCTAATAAGATTGGAAGTTCGGAACTCATAAGTGATTCATAGAGCCTGTTTGGGTGGAACTACTGTAGAAGTACTTCTAGGTGAAAAAAAAATAGCATGAATCAAAGAAGTCAAATGTATTTAACTTCAACATAAGTTAAAATTAATCTTTGTAGACCACCTACTCCAAAAGCTCTCCCATTTAACTTCTCCAAAAGTAACTAATTTTAACTTACGGAGAAGTTAAATGATTTGACCTCTTTGAAATTATGTTATTTTTTCCACCTAAAAGTACTTCTGTAGAAGTTCCACCCAAACAGGCTCATAGTAAAAAAAATTGAAACAATTAATAGTGTGTTTGTATCCCCGTTGACTTTAGGAAATAATGGCGAAAAGAGAGTAGAACAACAATGTCTGAAATGTGTGTTAACACTGTCCTCAAGAGTTTATTCGATACATACTCGAAAACTTCCCAAGATTTAGCAAGCTCTTCTAACCAATTTGGTTAGGTTTCATAACAGCAAAAGATGGTAAGTAAGTATTGAATCTGTATACCCAGAAACTTTTCCACCATCCATATAAGTATATGGACAAACCAAAATAATGAATATATATAATAACATAATTGATTGAAGGAAATGAAAGCTAATTGATTAAAATAAAAGACAATGAAATAAAAAATGTAACTTACGTTTATAAACAAGACTGATACTAATTGATATCAGAAGTGAATTTCAAATTAAATAAATTTTGAAATATATATTAAATATACAACAATCCCCCCACATATTTCAAATGTCTTTTAACAAAAATTAGAGAATAATATATATATATATATTTCATATATATATATATATTTCATATATATATATATATATATATTTCATTGGGTATACTCACAATGAGTACAAATGTTTAAATTTGGTGTCTTTTAAAACTTGAACCAAATCTAGATTGATGAGACTTAATATACAAGTGAGTTAGGAGCATGCTCATTGAACCTAAACACTTTGATGTATATTAGAGGTCTAGCAATCACACTACACCCTTGACAGTTCTTGTTATTAACGCTGGTTTGCGTTAATAGGCCATGCACGCGCTTGATATTCTTGAGTGCTCTAGAGATTTTGCCACAAACTCATACAAGTGGCCCCACTTGACACTCATATAGGTGATTTCATCAAGTATATGCAAAAATTCATATACCACCTATAAAGGATATGAAAATCATTAAAATTTGTGTTTAACCTCACAATAATGCAGTTTAGCACATCTCACTCCATAGGAAGGGAAAATTAAATTGTGCTAACGAAACTAATAAGTGACCTGTTCTTACTCATTGGACCTTCTTTATGGGATATTCAATCACAAAGGTTGAGTTACCATCACTTATTGATTTCAGATCGACATTAATCCCATCCCCCTTGATGTTTCATATATTAATTTCCTTCCCAAAGGCTTAGTCAGAGACTTAAAGGATTGGCCAAAATAACTTCTGACTTCACATAATCAATTGATATAATTCCATCTTTTTGCAGTTGCTTTATCACTTTATGTCTTAATTGTATGTGTCTATTTTTACCATTGAAAGTCTTATTCTTTGCAATGGTTATTGCCGATTGGTAATCACAGTGTAATAATACTGATGGTGTTGGTTTTATTCCTAAGGGAATATTTGCTAAGAAGTTTTTCAACCATTCAGCCTCATTTCCAGCCAATTCTAAAACTATAAATCCCGACTCCATAGTGGATCTAGCAATTATTGTTTGTTTGGCTGATCTTTATCTAACTGCACCACCACCAAGTGTAAATATATAACCACTAGTGTATTTTGTCTCGTATGAATTTGAGATCCATTTAGAATCACTGTATCATTCAAATACAGTAGGAAATCCACTATATTCAATACCATAATTCATGGTACCTATCAGATATCTCATGAGTCTAACAAGCGTATCCCAATGATCCTGATTAGGATTATGGGTATATCTACTCAACATTCCCACAAAATATGTTATGTTAGGTCAAGAAAAACTCATCATATATAGACTCTATCTGATTCCCAATAATTTGGGCATACTCAGATTGACCAACAGACTCACCTCAAATTTCTTTAATTGAGTGTTTGCATCATAAAGGGTACTCATAGATTTTTCGTCATAGTGTTCAAACTTTCTAAGAAGTCTTTCTACATAATGTTCTTGGGATAACGTTATGCTATCTCCCTTCCTTATGATCTTAACACCCAAAATTACGCTTGCCTCACCCATGTCTTTCATGTCAAATCTGGAAGAAAGAAATAATTTAATATTATTCACTATTGCTTCACAGGTTCTAAAAATAAACATGTCATCTACATACAAACAAATAATCACACATTCTCCATTCATTAATTTCGTATACACGCATTTATCAACTTCAACAAGAGAAAATCCATCATTAATCAACACTTAGATTAAATTTCTCATTTCATTGTTTTGGTGCTTGTTTTAAACCATATAATGATTTGAGAAGTTTGCACACTTTGTTTTCTTGACCAGAAACTATGCATCCTTCGGGTTGTGCCATGTAAATTTCTTCTTCTAAGTCACCCTTTAGAAAAAATGGTCTTAACATTCATTTGATGTATAACAAGTTTATAAACAGAGGCAAGAGCTATCAAAACTCGAATTGAATAAATTCTAGTTATAGGAGCAAAGGTATCAAAATAATCAATATTTTATTTTTGAGAAAATCCTTTAGCTACTAATCTAGGTTTATACTTATCAATTGAACCATCATGGTTATATTTTCTTTTGAAAATCCACTTGCATCGAGTAGTTTTTGCTTCTGGAGGTAAATCAACTAAAACCCAAGTTACCCAAGTTTTATCTTTCAAAACATATTCAATTTCTATTTTTGTAGCTTATTTCCAAAATGGTGCATCAGAAGAGAAAATAGTTTCATAAAATCTCAAAGGATCATTTTCAAGCAAATATGAATAAAAATCATTTTCGAAGGATGTCTTTTTTCTTTGTCATTTACTTCTTCTCAAACCCTCATATAAGTTCTCATTATTATTTTTTAACGGTTCATGAGAAACATTTGATTGAAGAAAATTATTCGATTCATGAAAAACATTTGATTGAAGAGAATTATTTGATTCATCAGAAACATTTCTATTTTTCAAAGGATATACATACTCTAAAAATTCAACATTTTTAGTTCCAACAACAATTCTTTTCAAGTACATCACTTTTCAAAACAAGAAATCTATATGTAGCACTATGCTCAACATACCCAATAAACATACAATCAGATGTTTTAGATCCTATTTTTCTCTTCTCGAGGTCTGGAAGCATAACCTTAGCTACACACCCCCACACTTTTAAATATTTTAGGTTTGGTTTTTAACCTTTCCACAACTCACTAGGTATCTTACCGGTTTTCTTATGTGGAATCCTATTTTGTAAGAAACATGTTGTTAATAAGGCTCACCCCAAAGGTTGTTAGATGCAGAGGAACTAACTAACATAGCATTCATCATTTCTTTTAGAATCACATTTTTCCTTTCTGCTACTCCATTAGATTGTGGGGAATGAGGCAGAGTTACTTCATGTATTATTCTTTTTTTTTTCACAAAATTGATTAAATAAAACATATTCACCACCTCTATCGGATCTAATTATCTTGATTTTCTTATTTAGTTGCTTTTCTACATCAACCTTAAATAACAAAAACATATCAAAAGCCTCATCTTTATTTCTTATTAAGTAAACCTTGGCATATCTAGAGAAATCATCAATAAAAGTTACATAATATTTTTTCCACCTCTAGTCATTGTTTGTTTTAAATCACCTAGATCGGTATGTATTAAACTAATCAATTCAGTTTCACGTTGAATAGGGGGACATGACTTCTTAGTTAATTTTTTTCCGATACATACATCACATTTGCTAAAACTTTCATGGTTAACTTTAGAAATAATACCTATGTTGCATTTTGTTTATATAAGGAAAATTAACATGTCCTAATCTAGCATGCCACAAATAAATACAATCAATCAAGTAGGCAGAAGAAATATTTCTATTCACAATTTCAGAAACATTAAGTACAAACAGTCCCTGATGCCAATAGTCATTGCCCACAAATACATTATTCTTTGTCATTATAATCTTATCATATTCAAATGACACTTTAACCACAAATTTCCCTAGCAATGCAACAGAGACCAAATTGACCCTAATACTTGGGACATGAAGCACATCGTTTAATGCCAAAGTCTTCCCAGATGTGAGCTTGAGAATAACCTTCCCTTTGCCATGAACCGCAGTAGTTCGTGAGTCTCCAAGGTATACAATTTCCTCTCTATCCCCTACAGTAGTGTAGGAGGTAAAAGCATCTTTGTTTGCACAAATATGCATGGTAGCTCCAGAGTCTACCACCCATTTGTTCACATTGGTCACAATGTTAACTTGAGAAACAATAGCAACAATAATATCATCTCCTTCAGCTAAATTAACCATTTATTTCTTGCTCTATGTTTGCATTAAGGTGCATGGTGACCTGGCTTTCCATAAACAAAGCAAGTACCATTCCTTTTGAAATTGGGGTTAATTACTCTAGCCAAATAATGATGAGGTTTTTTAGGTTCGTACCTTTTTTTTTTCCTTAAACTTGTTTTGCACATATGAGTTATCATGTCCTCCCGGGGAAGTTGTTTGTGTATGTGCTTAAGTTGTTGTTTGTAGTCCTTCCGGGATTCGAGAAACTTCTCAATGAGAAGTCCAACAACAAATTCGTCCTGTACATTGATATTCTCAGCTTCAAGGTCTTCAAGTAGCTTGTGATATTCATTGATTTGTGTTTTGATATCCTTCTCTTTTGTCATTCCTCATTTGTAAAAATTTCCAATTACAAACTTCTATTTTCCAGCATCCTCAGCAGTATACTTCACGTTCAACGACTCCCAAATCTTGTTGGCTTCCTTGTAAGAACAATAAACATGGAACAACTCATTAGAAAATGTACTAATTAATGATAGTGTGTCGACATACCTTATTAAAATGAGTCCAGTCTTCGGTTTGTTTTGGATTAGCAGATTGTGAAGGTTTAGGATCGGCCAAAGCGGCTACAACTCCATGCATGTCATGAATGGAGTACACACGTTTTTGCCATCTTCTGGAGTTTCGGCCTCCAAAAATTTCTATCTTTGAAATGTCCTAGGAATGGATTTGCAAAGGTAACTGATGGATGGATGACAAGTGCAACAACAGGTATATCAACGGGAGTAACACCGTTGTTGGGAGGAGGGGCAATGCTCGTGTTGTTCTTCATAATAAACTCTTGAGATTGTAGGAAATAATGGAGAAAAGAAAGTAGAACAATGATGCCTGAGACGTGTGTTAACACTGTTCTCAAGAGTTTATTCGATAGATACTCGAAAACTCCTCAGGATTTAACAAGCTCTTCTAATCAATTTGGCTAAGTTTCAGAACAACAAGAGATAGTAAATAAGTATTGAATTTGTATACCCAAAAAATTTTCCACCATCCATATAAGTATATAGACAAACCAAAATAATTAATATAATAACGTAACTGATGAAGGAAATGAAAGCTAATTGATTACCAAAATAAAAGATAATGAAATCAGAAATGTAACTTATGTTTATAAAAATCACTGGTGGCGTATTTTATTCCGACCCTCAAATGACAAAATCCTGACTGGAGATTGAAGCAAGATGTTAAGCAACTAGTGTATAGGAGCCCGTGCAATGCACGGGGCTCATAAAATGCATTTATCTATTGTTCTCTCTGTTAGAATGAAGAGCATTATAATATGTCATTTCTACATTTCTACCTTGTCTACTTATTTACTAACAGTTTCCAATTTTATCCTTATTAATTTTTGCTTTCAAATTTGTATTGTAGAGCAATTGATTGGGTTAGACTCCATTAATTAATTACCCTCATTTTGGACCTATGCTCTGCCTCACGAAAATTACCTCGGTAGGGAGACCAAGGAACAATGTGGGCCGTGTGTATTGGGTCTTATTATGCCTTTGTATTTTTTCCCCTTGGTTTGGGTGATTCCATGCAATGAGTGTTCACCAGAAAAAAAAAATAAAAGACTTCTTAATATGGGAACCAAATTAAGAAGTATCATTGGGCCGTGAACACAATGCAGAGAAGAGAAAAACTTTGATTACGATTCCATGAATGAAATTTTTTTATATGACCATGCATATGGACTCTGGCAGCGTGCCTCACAACATTGTTTATTTGGGATTGAAGAATGCAGAACATTAAATTAAGTTATGTCATAGGATAAAAGACACCAACAATTTCATGAAATAAAAGTAAGTTCATTCCATTAGAAGCTTCCAAAGAGAACATGTAGTGGGCACAACAAAACACACCATTTTTCAGGTGATGCGAGTACAAAACACAGTGAGGTGCATAATTTAAATAAAACCATAAAAGACTACGAACAGGGTGCCAACTAAAAGCTTCTTCCCTCAGCCAAACATATGAACCATGTTCCCTGGAATGCCAACATACACTACCCCTAGAACCTACTGCACAACATAATAGTAATACACACAACCATTAACATGAAACTTACAACAAAAAGCTAAGTGGGCGATAAGCATATATTCACAGATCATCAAAATAACCATAAGGGACACCAAGCATATGATAAAGACGTGACAGTTGTCCTCAATCTTAATTCCCTGCACTTTGGTTGTCTTCAAATTGATTGGTGGACACTCGGGAGGCTCCTGAAGTGGCCTCTTGCCCAAATCCTTTTTGTACTCATCAGCAGAAGATGATTCCCCACACGAGCTTGGTGTGAATTCAGGATCAGTTAGAAGAGAATTACTCTGAGGAGACAACTCAAGCACACAACTATTTCCTAGAGCATCTTCAATCTTTGTAAACAATGGTGCGAACTTCAGCTGGTCAATACGTCATGTAGTTGGATTAGAAATGGAAAAAAATAAGTTTACTAATTCAGTTAGTAGAATTTAAATGATGGAAGGATTAATAGGCTAACAACCTTAAGTGGAGTCTCATCATCGACCCTTTCTTTGTAGTCACTGATAATGGATGAGTCAGAGCACAACTTCTTCACCTTTATGCACCCATCATAGGCAAGCATGGCATCTTCGTTTATCTCAACTCGGTAAAGCAGTTCCTTCCCCACGAAATCCATTATTTCTTGTGGATAACCAGAGCAGCCATTAACCTAGGATAAGAAACACAATTGCATTAGTATGATAAAAACGTTAGGCCCAATGAACCAAGTATATTAATAGAAGTCAGTCAAGAGGAAAGAAACACAGCCTCAGAAATCAACCTTTCCCTCCTCCAGCAGGTCATAGCAAGACTTATCTAGCAGAAAGCGACATTCTGAATCAAACATTATAAGGTGTGTGATATCTTCTCCATTCGTGACAGCCAACTTGATTTTGTACCTACGAAAATTAAAATATTGGCATAAGAGATAGTCCAGACAAAATGAATTAGCAATGAACAACTGTTAAGAAGAAGTTTACCTAGGTGTTATGTTGTACACAGGAATGTTACAACCAGTGCAGAAAGGGAAGCCCAGTTCATAGGTAACAGACTTCATACATGTACATGCCATGTACCACCACAAACTATCATCCAAGATTTCAGTTATTGTTCCCAAAATAATGAAAGACCCTTCCTGCGACAACACAGTGGGGAAAAAATTGTTCATGTAAATGGATAGACAAATAAAATGAGAATGCAAAAAAGGAGAGTTACGGGACAACCTCCAACAGTTGATTCAACTCCCTGACACTCTTCTTCGGATACATTTCCAAAAACTCCTCTCTAAGTGAGACAGGGCGAGGCTTTTCTGGTATGATTGAAATAGCAAGATCACTTTCAATCTCATGAACTGCTAGCCTGTTTTGAACAAATCACAGACCGGTGACGAACATGGTTATCAAAAGACAATAAATAGAAAACATTAAACATTGAAGAGTAGTGGAAGCCCACCCATTTTTAAACTCCACAGCCTGAGGTATGTCTGGATTCCACCAGATTTTGGACGCGTTCATCACATTCTGAATTCCAACTTGGCCTTCAAAGACAAAATCATTTTTTGGAGTTAAGAGAATTGATGGAAAACAACATGTTTAAATGAATCAAAAAAACCATATCTTCTCTGTAAGCTTGAACTAAACATACCCTTATAGACATTAAACTTTGCCAGCTGAATGATGATCACAAGAAGTCCGCAGCGAGGCTCAGTGAGATATCCCTTCACAGTGTCCATCAAATTCCCGAAAATAGCACACTGAATCTCTCCCCTGCACCACACAATTTCCAGCCAATAAGAAATAAAGATTCAATGGCTATACTAAATTTAACTATAACAATACAGAATCGCAGAAACAGGAGCTAAGGCAAGCATTTCAAGAAGTACATTTCATCAACCAAGTCTATGGACATTAGACGTGTAACCCTCCCTTCCTTGTTCAGCTTAGTCTCCTCTGAGATAGCCGTCACAATCCCCATAAAATCTGTGACAAAAGATTCCATTATTATTCATCACAAGCTTGCACGGAAGAAAGAAAAAAAGAACACAACACAAACCGAAAAAATCCTTACCTAAGAGGTAGTCCGAGAAACCTCTTGTCCTTTTGATATTAGAAGTCTTTGTTAAGGCCAACCCAAGGAGTGGAATATCAATGTCAGGACACGCGATCACTTGGGTGTTAGAGTTGAAGATGATCTTGAAATCATGCCCACCGTTGCGCAAAATTCCAAACCTTGTAATCCTGTAGACTTGCCCTTCAACAATACTGTTAGAAAACTTATGCATGATATGCTTTTGCACAGTTGCCTCAATCCGCCCACCCTGCATGGAAGGAGCCCATGAAAAAAAATTAGGGATAAGGAAGCTAACATGCAACAAACTGTCAAGAACGAAATACAAAAATTTCAAACACAAATCCTGAAGAATGAAAGCGCATATCTACTTCTTCATCAACAAAGAGCATCTGCAAAGCAAAAGGATCATCCGGGCTTGCAACAGAGCTCATATTCCACTTCCTCACAACCTTCACCTTCAACCTCCAGTTCTATCTTAATCCACACAAGCTTTTGATCGGATGAAAGGCAGCAGAAACTAAAGCCATTGCTAGTTAAATGAATGAGAATCAGCGTATTGTTAAGCTGGGGAATGAGAAACGAAAACAATACCTCCATCCTTCTATTTATAGCTTTGGGCTGCAGGAAAGCTAAAATTGAAGTCCCTCCAAAAAGCTCAATACTTTTAAATTTTAAAAAAAAACTTACTAATGATCCGCCATTACCATTACCAAACATGGGTACCCTGAAGTACGCTTCACATTCCCGCGCAACTCTCCAGATTTTAATTAATTGATAAATAATTGAAATTAATTGATTAATTCATTTACTATATTTACTATAATTATTAATTAGTAATACGGTGAAATCATTTTACAGCTGTCATTCCAAATGCCCATGTGTATTTGTCGGGAAAAGGAATATACCAAACTAATCACCGGTCATTCTAGAAGCTCTAAACATAACAATTTTTCCATTATCCCAAAAAAACTCTTAACAAATATTAAACTCTGCAGAGTGCAGAATGCACACACTTTGAATAAATTAGTGTAAATTTAACAAAATCTACAAATCCGGATTGGACATCTTTCAAATTCAAATTTTATCAGAAGCAATTTTTATGAGATGAGATTGTCTCTAAAATAATTATAAAACCATTAAATATTATAAAACCATGAAACATGCACGTAAATCGAATGAATAGTGAACTTTAAATATTAAAAACACTTCCGGATTGTATTAAAGGATTGATTTGCCACCTAAAAGGTATTGCAAAATGTCAATGGAGGTGAAATCGCAAAGTAAACGGAGATACAAGTATGCATAGGTGTTGTTCTACCTTTGGTTTATATATCTCAATTGTAATATGTTGACAAAGATTTTATCCTGCCTCCAAAGATGAATCCTAATAACACTTTTGGGCACCGAATCGCAGGATTTACTGCAAATTCTACAATGGCAGTTAGATAAAGTAAGTTGGTCATAATCCAATATGCATGTCTTCACCTACGATGTATTGACTCGGTTTAAGGCAAGTATTTTCAAGCTCGGTTTCAATTTAGGGGCTTGGGCAATTACAAAATCTCCACACGAGGACAAACATTGGGTCAGGGTTCAAACTGAAAATAGCAATTTTTACATAAACGTGTCCATAAATTTGACAAAGCTAATTTTAAATAATTACCGCAATAACTTTGGTTGAGTCTACGTATAATGACTCTACGCTCACCGTAATTGTTATTTGTTAGTAGAAGCAGCACAAAGTGTCTCGTTTTATAAATAACTTTAAAACAACTCTAAAATTATGTGCATCATTAAAATATATTATTACTATTAAAGTAATGATATAATATTTCCAATAAAAAGTTATTAATGTTGTATGTATCTTCAAATTACTAAAGTTAACATCTGGTTAGTGGTAGTGGTTATATAAGTTTAGTACTACCTCTTACCTCTGTTACTATTTAATGGTTTATTTTTAAAGAAAAAATTTATTCCTATTTAATTATCCAGATACAAATCCAATGTATTAATAAATACACTTTTCTCTATTTTAATTTTATTAATCTTATGTTAATAAACTAGTGTCCGACCCATACAATGCATGAATATTATTATTCAAATAGATTATTTATACTGAATACTATAATATATTTAATTTAATTAATATAAATATGTAAACTTTAGAATGATAATGATTAGTAATTTTTTTTCATATTAAAATTTATACTTGTTTAAATAGAAAAAATTAAAAAAAAAAGATTCAAACATAGAAAATTTATTTAAAACAACAAATTTCTAACATTAATAATTATAAATGTAAATTATACCATATTATATCATTTATATTTTTTGAAATATTTTTGTATATACTATATTTTTTTGTCAAATTATAATGTTTAAAAATATAATCATATATAAGAATCTCAAGTCCTTGTCGAGACTTCATCCAAGATATAGCAACATATAATTGACCATGAGAGAAAACGGTTTTTGGTAAATAAACACCAACGTGTGACAATGTCCAACTTTGACTTTTATTAATGGTCACAAAAAAAAAATGAAAATTGTCTTCGTTGAAACTTTAATGGAGTGAGATGATAAAATAGAATTAAATTCATTCAAGATTTCCCCAAATGTGTTCTGCATTTCTTTCTTTTTTTCTTTTTGGAAAAAATGAAAATCTAGTTTATATACATTTAAATGTAAAAAAATATAATATACTCCATCCGTTGCTTTTTACAAGGCACACTATATTGAATCACAAATACCAATAAAAGTAATTAAAGCTAGTTAATTATTTTATTTGAGTTTTAAAAATAGTTTAACTTTCCAGTTTTGCCCTTGTTTAATATTATTAACTAACTCCACTATCATTTGATAGTTGGAAAAACATTAAAGTTAATAAGAACAAATAAGGAAAATTATAATAAATGTTTTCTTCAAATTGTAAAGTGACTTATAAAAAGGAACACACAAAATTCTAAAAGGTGCCTTATAAAAAGGAATTGAGGGAGTATGTATTTAGGTGATTTCAATTCTTATTGTATTCATTTCAATATGTTTAGTATTGTCTTGTCATTTGTGTTGACTTAAATTCTATTGTTTATATATATTTTCGATTGCAACATGTAATGTATTTATGTATTTAATAGTTTAATTTTAAAATATATAAGATTTTTTCACGCCTAATTTTTTTTCTTTTTATCTCTCTTTCTTTTCTATTACATCAAGTGTCATTTATTTTACACTTTCTCTGGATTTGTTTTTTTTATTTCTTTCTTTTTTCTACTTTCAATACCCAAAAGTTAACTATCAAAATTTTAATACTTTTAAAAAGGAATAATAATTTTTCCACATTTTTTTGTTTTACACCTCCTTTAACACTTTAATTTTCTTTTCATTTTTTCTCTTCATTTCATATCACATTTTTCACATTCTTTCTCTTTATTATTTTTTCTTTCTATTTTTCTTCTCCCTAAACTTTTCATATTTATCTACCTACTATCTATGCACAATGTATCTTATAGGTTAGGCTAGAGTTAAAACTCTTAACTTTACTACTTATAGGAATTAAAAAAATTAACCCCCAATAAATAATAACAAAAAATTTAGCCAATTGTAACAGTATAAATAATGACTCACTATTAAAAACTTATGAAAATAAATAATAATAAAAAATAAAAAAATTTAAAATTTAAAATTTATTTTCATAAAAATAAAAATAATAATTACATTCTATATGTATTTTAAGTCAAAATAAATAGATAACCGATAAATAAGAACGGAAGGATTAGTAAATGTCTAGCACGGTAGCACCCGCAAGGCCGCAAAGGAAATAAAATATCTGAGGTACGGCAACCAAAGGAAAGAATTATTAGAGAGTGATGCTGCTTGTTGATATCATATCGATAATGAAATGACATAAATATCCTTAACGGGACCCATAAGAATCTCCCCGGACGGTGCTGATTGCTGAACCAAGACCCATGCGATGTGATATGGCCGAACTCCAACAAGCCCCGGCGAACGCGTTTCCTAACCTCACCACTCACGCTTCAAAATTCTCTTCCACAGCCCACAACTAACTAGCACTTGATCTTTTGGACGGAGGAGCGAAAGGGAATCCATTCATCACTACCGTCCAACTCAATCCAACGGTTTCAAATCTCAAAAGTGGCCCCATATGCAATATCACGCACGAGTGGGGCCAAAACAAGCGGACCCACTTGATAAAGAATCGACGGTTGAGATCAATTCTCACCTTCCTCTATAAAAATCCGTCACTAGTGAGACGATGCTTCGAGTCTCTCTGTGAGTCAGCGAGCGATTGCTCCGATTCGCATTCCCCTCAATTGTCTCTGATTTTTGGGGTTTCAGAAAGAGAATCAGATCGATGACAACGACAATGCTTCTGCGAAGCTCTTCCACGCCGATTATGAATTCGTTGCTTCCCCTCTCGAACACGAAGGATTCCTCTCTCGAACCCGAAATCCTTCACCGGATCCCGAAAACCAGATCCCTCACACTGTCGGCATCGTCGAATTCCTTATCGCCGATTGACGGTTCCATGAGCAGAATGACGCGGACACTGTCGGAGACAGATCTCTCCGCGCCGCCGAAGCGGAAACCTCTCAATCACCGCCACTTCGATGAAAACGAGGGCACTGTTGTTGCTCGTTCGAGAACGGCGTCGTTGGCTTCCGCGCTGTTTTCTTTCTCCGAATTGGACGAAGAGGAGAGTGAAGTTGGTAGCAGGGAGCATGGATTAACTCGTGTCTTGGTTGAGGGAGGAAGCGGTGGTGGTGGTAGTGGTAATGGTGGATGGGACAACAACGATGGTGGAAGTTCAGGGTTTTGGGATTCGAATAACAACGGAAATGATAGCACAGATGTGTATTACAGGACAATGATCGAAGCCAATCCCGGGAATCCACTTTTTCTTAGCAACTACGCAAGGTACTTGAAAGAGGTACGTGAGAGAATATTCATGCTCATTTCTTTATATTTTTTTTGTGATAATTTTTTGGTGTCCAATATGTTGATTTGGTTTTGGGGTGATGATAGGTTCGTGGAGACTTTGTGAAAGCAGAAGAGTATTGTGGCAGAGCAATTTTGGCAAATCCAAATGATGCGAACGCGCTATCCATGTATGCAGACTTGATATGGGAGAGCCATAAGGATGCTACTCGAGCTGAGACTTACTTTGATCAAGCAGTTAAAGCCGCCCCTGATGACAGGTAAGAAGCGTCAATTCTTAGTTACAACATGAATTATAGAAGTATGAAAAAAAAAATATTGAAATGAAATGATTGCAGCATGACTTGAATATTATTACATGAATTACAAATAATCAAATATTGCTTTGTAAGTGTTGAATTCTTATGTTAATGTCCTTTCTGAGTCACCCAAGCTTTGTATCAAATTTCATTTCAGTTTTGAAATGGTTTCTTTAAGTAAAGGTTATTACTTCGGTAATTGTTGTTGAACTCATTATGTGAATTAACGATACGCTTGTTTTGTTGTTGTAGTTATGTTCTGGCATCCTACGCACGTTTTCTTTGGGATGCTGAGGAAGAAGACGATGTAGTGGAACAAGATTCCTCTGAAAAATCTTCAAGTTTCTTCCATGGAGCTTCTCCACCACCTCCTTTAGCTGCTGCTTCTTAAACTGCATCCTCTGGCTTCTATATGACATTCTAACCTTTGTTTATACTACTTAACTTCTTCTTGTAATATTTTTGGCCGATGAAAATAGTTGTAGTGTTTTTTGTTCACCGTGTTATCAATGAAGATTAATATAGGAATACAGGATAATAAAAAATGGGGGCATTCTCTGTTCCTCTCCTTTTGATTGATTTGTCAAATCTCTATTTCTGACATACTTGTATAGTTGTATTATGTGATGAATAAGGGTTCTGGGCTTCCGGCACATTTTTGGAGTTGTATTATTCACACTTGCAGGTATGTAGAGTAGCATATTTTGATTTTTAAATAAACTGTTGATTCAATCATCTAAATAGAATTTATTTTGATAGATTCATTTTAGGAAATGAATAATGCATATAAAATATGTTGGACAAAAGTGATTTCATAGAATTGATTTTGAAGGTTTTCAATTGGGAACCAAACATGCATCATTCTGAATTTGTTCTTTAAAGTTCACCATTTTAGCCTTTTAGGTCATCATTCTGAATTTGTTCTTTAAAGTTCACCATTTTAGGTCACCACTTTCAATTTATATAGCATTTGGTAGATGGCTTAAGGAAAGCAGACTGTATTAATTTTGATCGATGTTCGATACATACTAAACATGATAAAAGTAAAACAAAATAAGGCATGAAAATAAATATTATGGTATATTTCAGTTTCACTGAAAATAAATATAGCATTTGTTCCATTTTGTTTTGTTTATATGCCAAATGTTACCATAGTGATAATTGCGTATTTTTAAGGGATTAATTTGGTGAATTTTTTTAAAGAGGATTAATATAATAATACTTTAATGTTTAAGGAGGGGTTTGTTTCAAGGTGCATTGTTGTTTTTCTTGGAATGATATTTCTAAGAACACTATAATAAGGAATACTATGGAAGAAATAATGTGGGAAAATAAGGTGTGGGTGGAAAATTATGAGAAAGTAATTTCTATTCCTATATAGGAAAGTAAGGCTTGTTTGGTTTGCATTTTCATTTCCTGTTTCCATTTTCTGTTTCCTGTTTTCTGAAATTTTACAAAGGAAAAACTGGAAATGCTGGAAATAAAAATTTGCTGTTTTCAGCATTTCCAGTTTTTCCTTTGTAAAATTTCAAAAAAACAGGAAACAGAAAATGAAAACAGAAAACGTTTCCTCAAACCAAACAGGCCCTGAGATACCCATCTCTCATTATGGCTTATGAGATACCCATCTCTCATTATGGCTTATGGGTATAAAAACCAAGCGAAATGAGTATTTAATTTTCTTGAAAATCAATAGTACTTAGGGTATTTTCTCAAAAGTTAAAACTTGTACTAAGTATGAAAATAATACTTTTTTAAATTTAATTTCCTAGGAATGATTCGAAGAAGTGCATTTGGATTAAAATTATACTAATAATTTTTTTTTTATATTTTTTTCACAATTCCACTTAATGTCATACTATTTGACTATTTTAAATTTTAAGTAATTCAGAAATTGAATTTGTACATCAAGAATATACAATAAATAATAATCCCATTCAACAATGAGGGAGAAAAATGTGAAATGTGATGGAAAGAGATAGAGATAAAAATGTGTTGAATAAATTCTTGTATATTTTGGTTGTATGAATAATATATCTCTAAGCAATTTAACAACTTTTTTCTTCAACCCAATAATTTTAAAAGATATTTTAAATGGATCCCACAATCTATCACATACTTTTATATTTTATTATTCACATCACTTTCAATTTAATATGTTTCTATATCTATTTTTAAATAATAAATAAATATATACTGCTTGATAAATTTCTTGGTAACTTATTTTTTTATTAAATAATAATTTCTCTTCAAAATTTAAAATGCATAAAAATAAAGTACATTTAAAATAATAGTTTATGAAATACGTGAAGGAATACAAAACATTATATTATTAAAATATAATTCAATTGTGGTTATTCTCACATCTGAAATTGTTCTAAATATACTCTTAACTAAGTCAACTTAAAAATGACGATGTATTTTCTTAGGATGGATATGGTTTAGTCTTCTTTGTAAATATGTTCTTAAATCAAGATGAGAATCGTTAAATACTTCTCATGTTTTTTGCCATTTCCTCCCTATATTTAGGCAGAGTAATAATGATGCTGAGTCAAATTCGTAATTTATTGGGGTATCCGATGCAAATGATAATGTGTAAGCCCTGAAACTGAATTCTTTATTCTTTTTGAAAAATCTTCACCCATTTAGGATTATCTTTCAATAATCATCTGCGTATTTAAATTTAAATGTTTCTCCTACATGTTGATTACAAATAAGAAATGCATCAATCACGAAATCATTCCTGGAGCTTTCACTTTTCTTACTTCAAACAACTTGTTTATAGCATCGAGTAGAATTTTGAATGAAAATATTTACATTTTACAAAAGAGATTTTAGTGCACCCATTGCACTCTCACGTCAATGATCACAATGCTCATTATAATTGTCTTTGATCCTGACAATAAATTATCTGCTTTTTAGTCAACTCCCATAATTGGATCCTTTGAAAATTGAAATATTCAACCACGATTAAATGAGTGGTATTTTATAATCACCCAATTTTTAATGTGAGTGATTAACAAAGTACTTACTTGTTTTAAATTTTAATATTAAAGATATTCTTGAATAAAACTAAAATTTATATATAGAATCGAAAATGTTGCTTTATTTTATCAAACTGTCATGATAAATCCAACCATGGGCATTCGACCTTTAAAACAGAAGGTTTAGGACCCCTTTTGTTTTTTGTTTTTTTAAAGTATTTCTTTAATCAAAAGACGTGTTTGACAAAATTTATAATAATTATGTAGCTTTTTTTCAAAAGTTGTTTTAGTTTTCTTTATAATAAAAGAAACTTCTAAAAATATGTATTATAAAATAATATTTTTAAACTTAAACATACGGCCATAGGAAATGCATGGTTAATCAATCTTGGCAAGTGGTAGGAAGAAAGTTGCAAATTTTCGATTGTTGAGGATGATTGCTTTTTCCTTCCCATTGAAGAAAAACGTGTTTGCATTTATCACAATGATGTACTATTTCTATTAACACATATTAAATTTCATTCTCAGTTCACGGATTTGTTACAGTACATTTCACGCACCTAGAAGTTTCCTAATAATCTCCACGTTTCTCATGTTCTCACATTGTGAGATTTGCCACTCATAACATTACAAAACTAACATAGATGCAACCTAAGCTTTTATGCCCCACTCTCTACCATGCCTTCTACTTTTACTTTCTTTCACTCATTTTATTACAGAAGAAAACTAGGCCTTCAATTCATAAAATCCAGAACCAGCCAAGTACTGAACCACCAACCAATCCAAAACCAAGGAACGCAATCATCACAATAGCAGATAACTCTGATTCTGAGAAAGGCACTGACTTTGGAGCTAGAATCATAAGGACACTAGTGAGGTACCCATTTGTAAATCCAAGCAAAAATGTCAGAACAACTATTGGTACTTCTGTTTTCATCCACTTGGGTCCATGAAGACAAACTATAAAGATTGGATAGAATAGAAGCCTGGTTGTGGCAGCCCATATTGACTTTGTGATTGATTGTGGAACATAGAAAGCAGTTAATGATTTTCCCAAAAGATCAGCTAAATTATAAACTGTAATCAGTATAATAGGATACCAATCCTTAAGAGCCTTGGATTCCAAATCTTCAGCAATAAATCCTGGGAAAATAGACAGGGTCACTATATAGATTATGAAAATTCCAAAAGCTGGCCCCTTAATTTTTCCTGCCACTGCCCAAAATTTTGTCCCTGAACATAAGGTATTCTCCTCCTGAAAAAGCCTCTGGTGATACTGTTGCAAGACTGGTAACTTGTGCTGCAAGTTGCTGAAGACAATGCAACATAGGAGGAAAATTGTGGCTACCATGAAGTACAAGTGAGCACTTATTTTGAGACCCTTTGGGGTTTGTGGGAGTGATGCCTTGGTTATGATCCTCAAGATTGAAATTATAATACCTGTCATCCATAAAAAGAGTTTGATTAGTATAAGAACCAACTTTGACAGCACCTGAGTTTCAAATTTACAACTGAATTTGCTTTATATAGATTACTGAGATTCAATTTTACTGCAGAAACTGACCACCAAAGGCATCACTTGTCTCTATTCATTATCATATTTCACTCAGATTAGTCAAGCAAGAAAAGCAGCAAGATCAGTCACAGCATCAAAATTCAATAGTCATAGATTAGTTTTAATATTTAAGTGGCTATTGATGTTAGTTGTAGCATGGTTTTACCATAAAGATAAGATTATTTATAGATTATAGGTGAAAGAATATGCTAAATACAAAAACAATATCTTTATATCTTGTCATTTAGGTAGGAATAGGATACAGTGGCCAGTTAGAAACCAAAAAAACAAGACTCTGGAATCTACTTTCATTTTCTTCCCCTAACTTCAAAAGCTTGTATATACTTGAAAGAATAAAGGTACTCTATGTGACCTTGTTAAAATATTGCTTTATTTCTGATATGCTTCATCCTCTATATTCCAGAGAATTTGTTTAAATATAGAAAAAAAAAAACACACAATCTGTTTGTTTATAATAGAAAGAGGAAATTAAAATTGAACTACCTGAGGAAGCAGTTCCCGCAAAAACAGCTTGCATATACTGTTTTGGGAGCTTTCCTGCTGATCCAATCAAGCTTCCACCTACCAAGCCATCTGCTAAACCACATGTTACCACTGCTGCAACTGTTAAGCCATAAGCACCACTTGGTCTCTCTTTAAGCTTGGTGCTACTGGAGGCCCATTCAATGACAGGAGCTACCATGAGAGACACAACAAACATAGAAAACCCCAAGTTCAATCTCAACCTCAATGTTGTTTTACTCCAACCTCCCCAACTTATCATCACAAGAAGTACCAACACAGATGAAATCATATAAGCCACAGAGAAAACCTTTTCAATGTGTTTGGTTGGATAGAGGTAAGCAAAATAATCAACTGCAGTGATCAAGGCATTCCAAGGAAGCAAGTTTCCAGCACCAAGCAAGAAATGGATTATGTAAGCAACTCTGTAAGTGTCTTTTCTCTCAGTTGGATCACTAGAAACCAGCTTAACAGCTTCCATATTTTTAGCCCTTTTTTTTTCACCTTTCAGGCATTCAGGGTGTGCTAAAGTATGGTACTTGAATAGAGTCAGAGAGAGTCTTGGGGTGAGGATTTTATTTGGAGGCTTAAAAGTATTGTGCAGAATTTGGCATTGTTAGACAGGTGGCTGCTGATACAAGTAGTTCTACTTAGTTTGGGGACTACTTGACAGCTCTGCTAGCACTCATACGTATATATATACAAACACATGCACACATGTGATTGATGGGCTTGGACATGGAATCGATATGCTTAAATGTATGAAGAAGAAAAATTATGCTTTGTGGGGACACCAATGGATGGGTGATAATAGATATACCATCTGGTCACACTGTCACACATGTGTAAGCTGTCTTGCAATTCTTGTACTTTGACACATAATTATCATAAATTGGATGCTTCATGCTTGATATTCATGATAATATGATGATCCTTTAAGTATAATTACTTCCTTGCAGGCTCAGTAATCTGCAACTTGCAAAAGATCTTTAGGACAAGTTAAAAAGTAATGTTAATAAGTTAATCAATAATCAATGATAATAATATGGCACCAACCAATGAATGTTTTGTATTCACTCATAGTGAGATTAGTCAATAAGGTAATGGAGAGAAGCAGAGACAGACAAAGGGTCTTGTCAAATTGTGACCTTTCAGAAAAGACAAAGGGGCCCTTGAAGCGTGTCTCTTGGATAATTATCAGTTCACCTCATCAGAATTTGATACTGTTTCAGAGAATTTATACAGCAGAGGTAATGTTTATCCCTATGTCATGTTGATTATCAGTTTGCAGTTATTCCAGGCTTCTTTTCACATGTTGTTAAGGTCCATGGTGTGGTGTGTTGTTCAAAAATCAAACCTTAAGAGACTTACCAGAAGACAGCATTGTAAAAGAAATGGCATAGTTGAAATCATAAATAATAGTACTAGGCATCAATTTTTATTTTTTTGGTTTTGGTCAACTGTATGAGTGATAGTATGTGGAGCTTTTCTTTATGTCAGTGGAGGAGACAAAGGAGTAACCAATGATAGTGATTGCTATGAGACTTACACCTAACAGTGTGTTGCACAAACTGGATGGACACAAATTATCAACTATAAAAGCAGTACCAATGTGCCCTCCATATTGCAATTATATCACAAGAGTCAAGTTTAACTTTCTTTTCTATTTTTGTTTCCGCCGTTTTTTTCTTCACTCTTTTCCAATATGACACAAAATCAAATAAAATCAGAGTGCAATCATTTTGAGGCCATATTTCATAAAAAAAATGTTGCTTAGAAAATGATGTGAGAGTGAGTCATCCTCCATACAAAACAATCGATTATTTATAAACAAAACATAATTTATAGAAGCTGCAGAAAATGATGTCAAACTAAAAGGAAGGTATAAAATAGCATTCCATCTGTGATTTCATTGTTGATGTCTTTCTTTTGTATATTGCTGTGAAGTAAAATGAAAAGGCAGGGTAGAGTGCAATGAGGTTATAAATATTTTAAGTGTCAAGTTTATTTATCATGAATTAATTGGAAAAAGAAAAACAGCTTCAATTATTGGATTGGGAACTATAAATGGTTTGGGGGTGAGAAAATGACAAAAGTAACCATTTATGGCTGTTTTATCAACTTGTTGCTAAATATATAGGAGAAAAGAACAAGGATATAGATAAGAAACTAATAAAAATTAAGTGATTTTCCCCAAATGGGGTTATCTTCGGAGGGGCAAAGCTTTTGCACCTTGTCACATTGTATGCTATCAACCATTTAAAATGGTAAAGTTGGAATGAGCTTTACCATAAAGATTTTGAGTGGCGTGATTTTAGTGTGTCTGATATAAGATTGTGATTCTGACTATGACTGATTTTGTTACTTGTTAAAATCATGATTTTTGTTTGCTTCTAAGTCTTTCCAGCAGTGTGAGATCTATCTCCAAATTTGCACAAGTAAAGTAAATGGATGTATTATTGGTAATCTTTGAAGGTAGATACTAGATAGATATGCATGAATTAAGCTGTTGATGATTATCTTTAAGGACCATTTGCACCAAGGCATGATTTGTAGAAGGGAAAGTTGTGAAAAGGAAGTTCCATAGTCCTTTTAAATCCCAAGGATTCTTATCTCCTAGTATCACATTTAATCTGCCAAAACTTCATTGGCCAATGGAATAGAATATTCTTAAGTACAAACACATTATTGGTGGAGCCAAACTTAGAATGATGTCCCATGTTTGGAGTAAAGCCCACTGCCCTCCAAAGAAGAAAAAGAAATCTTTGTGATTAGGAAAGAGGGTAACCAACCACTTCTTACGAATCACTTGCATTTGTGGTTTAACTTTATGGATACCCACTAGTTTATCTGAGAAAGGGGTGTCATTTTGTCTGGCTGCTAAAATATTCATTTCTTCATATTTATGCAGTATCAAATTCCTGCTTTTCATCATTACATACCTGCCAATGCTTGACACATCTTGCAAAATGCAAATTTTTATTTATGAATGTTGAAATTCAGCACCTTCTTCCTGGGTCATATAAATTGCTAAAGCTTTCCACTCAACTAATTCAAGTGTTCTCTTCTCTGTCAACGCTTCCTGTATCAGCTATATACAGAATTTTTCTTTGTTTCTTTGATTACTCTAGACTCTCTAGAGCAGGTATGTTCCCTATGCATTTGAGTGGAGAATGAAAATTAAATTGACTTGTATTAAGAGCATTAAGCCACGTGCACTCAGCACTTAGTTAATAATTTTTTTTTTTTGGTAAAGTTAATAAAAAGTTGATACATAAATATTGTTATTATCCTATTATTATGGTCCTGTCCCGCTCTAGTGCTCTAGTAGAATTATTTATAGTAGAGAATACATATGAACTTGAAAAATAATATTCATAAATAAAAGGTTCTAAACCCTTAAGTTGTAATTAAACTTTAATTATTCGAGCCATTTCGATGAATTAAAAAATAAATGCTAATATATTATAATGTTGATTCAACTAGATGGTTCATGTTTTTGTAAAAGATATTTTAACATGAAAATATAGAATATATGTTAACATGATGTTTTAGGAGTGTTTGTAGAACAGTTTCTTCCATTTTTAATTTTATCATTCAATCCATTTTATTTTAAAATTAAATTAGACTTAATTTAACTTAAAGATTGGATAGCTTTTTACTTTTAATTTTAGTTTTCTTAGTAGATATTACATTTGTTCTTATTTAACTGTTAATTTGAACAAAAAGACACAATATTAAGAAATGCAATTTTACTCTTGTTTTCATGGAATTAAATTTTAATCTTTCTATTTTACCCTTTATCTCTCCCGGTACTATTGGGTTTCATTAATTTTTAATAGTAGGTCATTTATTATCACAAAGGGTAAAATAAAGAAATATGTAATTATTATTGCACTAAATTTGTAAGTAGATAATTAAATAGCAACATTTTTTTTTCTATAAATGGATAGTTAAATAGAAATGAAGTTAATAGTATATAAAACTTAGCATATATGATAAATATAACAAAAAGTAATTCGGATGATTACATATATAATCTCATACACCGGACGTGTGGATCAACTAGAAAAGGAGTAAACCACCACTTTAGTTCCTGAAAGTGTGGTCAACTGTCAATTTAGCCCCTGAATTGAATAAACTGTCAATTTAGTCCCTGAAAGTGTAAAATGTCGGTCAGATTAGTCCTTTTGTAACTGTGCGTTATTTAACAAAATGTGAAACAAAAGGACTAATCTGACCGACTTTTTACACTTTGAGGGACTAAATTGACAGTTTTTTCAATTCAGGGACTAAATTGACAGTTGACCACACTTTCAGGGACTAAAGTGGTGGTTTACTTACTAGAAAAGTGATTGTTTTGAGCGTGGCGGAATTGAACCATGGGTAATTCCACTTTTGTTTCAACTTATATTCATAAAATTTTATAGCATAATAAATTACTACTATTTTCATTCAATTATCTATGCTAAATATTTTTCCGAATAAGTATTAAATTGTAACATAATTTATAAACATTTAATAATATATACAATATATATATATATGTGGACAATATTGTAAATTTATAAATAAAATTATATGTATCTGGTTGTGTCTATACAGTTATGCTAAATTCTTTATGAATCAATGGTCAATTTTCACCTCTTTTCTGGGTGTCACTATATTTTAGCATTTGATATACATACAATATGATATAGCATTTGTCATCGTTTTAGTATTTCTTTAACGTTGTAGATGATTATTATCATAGGACATTCATAACTAAATTCACATGCCAGTTTTATTTTCAACAAATTGCATGTGAGTCTAAACTCACATCAAGGATTATAATGGGTAGAGTACTATAGTATTCATTTTAATTTATACCCGTATTTTAAAAAAATACATATACCATGATTCATATATATGTTAGTAGTAATTCTAATACCCATATACTTAATATTATTTTTGCATACTCGTTGGGTATACTCGTATCACACTCATTATTCGTACTTTTATTAACTATAAAATAATAATAATATTTTTGTGACTATAATATATATAAAAATTATTTATTTGAAAAAATATTAATTAATATATTAATGAATAATATAAATATATATAATATAATTACAAGTATGAATAGGGTTGTGTACCATAAATCTTATATCTACACTTGTATCTAAGGTTGTCAATGAGTCGAATTATTCGTAAGCTATTTGACCTCGACTCGTTAAATGCTCGATAAAACTTGTTTGTTTTATTAAATAAACAAATTCAAGCTTAAAGTTAAACTCGATTATTTAAATGATTCAAGCTCATGCTTTATAAGTTTGACATTAAGGGCTCACGAATAGCTAGTTTATTATATATATAATAATTAATTAATATAAATAATGAAAGTAAAGTGAGATTAGTAAAAAAATAAAAAATTGTAAAGTTATAAGTTTATTTTCAAAATAAATAATAAAATAATAAAAGTAAAATAAATACTATATATATATATATATATGAAAATAAGTATTTTGAAATATTTTTATATTAATCAAGAAGTTCTGTATTGAATTTCGAAAAATATAATGTTTTGAAATTTTTAACTACACATACCATATATTAAGAATATTTTTTGGTTTCCGAGAGTATCCTCCCACCCGGTAGTTGAGAGACTAATCTCTCGGGGTATTATCACTCTATCAGGCGCAAAGAGGGACACCTCCCAACAGTATTTTTTCCATTCACATGAATCCAAAGATCGAACCTATAACAACATGTTTAAGGGACCCAAGCCCCTTCCACTCAGACCAATACAACATATTTCAATTTTTAAATTTCCATTTAATATTAAAATATTTATTAAATAATAAATTCATAAATTTTAAAAATGATTTAAAGAAGGTTTTCATGAAAGTAGAACAATGAAATTATAACTTATAAATAAATTAAACAAGCTAAGTCCAAACTTTATTCTTATTTAACAGGTTAATCCCTAGTTTTAAATCTTTTTTTTTTGTCGAATGATTATAATTCATTAAGCTCCAAGGGCAGCCATACGACATCTACAACTGCAATAGATTGGTCGATGTTGCAATACTAAACAGATAAACCTTACAATACAAAGTATGCTCGCTCACAAATGAGTTAAACCAAAGCAATAAAATAAAGTAACAAATCTCCTAAGTTGGTCATTAGTGACATAGGTGTTGCTTGCTGGATGAATTTTTTTTCTTCATTTCTTTCTTTTGTTTTTTTTTTTGTTCCTCTATTCAGAACACATGGCTCTGCCATAACTAAACAGAACAAACATCTTGATATCCCGTGTGCAAAGTAACCACTAAAAATATCAACTTAACACAACTATGGAGGGGAAGAGAAAATAAAACCGGAAAAAAAAAAAACCGAATAGAGAGGGTGGTAGAAGAGAAGAGGAAAATGAAGGAGAGGTGGGAAGAAATTAGAAGTAACGAAGCTTAAAAATAGAAGAAGGCATAGAGGAAGGGGAGGAGTAGGAAAGGATGGAAGGAGGAGATAAAAAAAGAAAAAAAAATCTTACCATAAAAGAGAGAAAACCCATCTAAAATGAGAGACAATTCATCTAAAATGGAAAAAAGCTCTCACAAGGAGCAGGAACCTCCCATCCCCTAATGGGAAGGGGGAGCTAGGGGAGGAGGCGGCTGCTGGTTCTTTCTGCGCTAGGGTTCCGTCTAATTTTAATCCTCATCCACCTTTATTTTTTGTCGCATGCACAATAATCGGTTTTTGACTCGTTTAAATAAATGAGTCAAAAGGTACCTATTTTTATCACAAGTCAAATCTGAGCCTAGAGTGTTTGGTCTGTTTATGGTCCTATCTGTATCAATTAAAAAAATGTGAGTAATTATCCGGATTTGTACCCATGCAATTTGTATCTAACCTTGGACGTTTTTTTTTTTTTTGGTCAAGATCTCACCTTGGACGTTAATGATATCAGGCCATCAACCTTGGCCTGTCACGGTGTCATGCATTTCCTTGCCTCATTATTGGGCCTAATAGAGCAATAGAATGCTTTTATTTGGACCAAAAAAAGTAGTTTTCTTCCTCAACAGAAAGCTGTATTGCAACAGAAAGGCCAAAGCCCAAATACCAAGTAGGTGCTAGTATGGGCCTTGTAACTCATGTTTGGTTTTGGGCTAACGTTATTTAAGCAGGTGAAACGTGGAGAATATGCAACAAAAAAAAACGTGGAGAATATAACTAATTAAAATAATCTTCGACCAAAAAAAAATAATTAAAATAATCTCAACCAAAAAAAATTGTAGTAAAAAAATACCAAATTATATAAATAGTAAAATTGAAAAGTCAAACAAAACATTAAGAGCCTGTTTGATAACTGTTTTTAAAAACAGTTTTTAGTTTTTTAGATTTTAAAAATTAGAAAACTTGCTTGATTATAAATTTTTAAAAATTGTTTTGAAAATTCTGTTTTTGAAAACTAAAAAAGAAAACTGGTTCAGGGTGTTTTCCTTTTCTGTTTTTTTTTTAGTTTTGAAAAGTGAAAATGCACGGAAAACTGATAGTTTTCACTAATGGCATTTCGGTAATTTTCGCAAACATTTTGTTAACGATTTACACGCAGACGGTGTGGGACCTGTTATCGAAAAGCAAAGGAAAACGCCTCCTTGACTTCTTCTTCCCGCGAGCGCAGCTTCCTGGTTTTGAGTTGTTCAGCCCCACCGCATCACCACGCCGAAATCACATGCTTTGACACCGGAATCATTCTCCCTCAGCTTCTCGTCCTCAATCTCAGGTTTGTTGTGGCATCACGGGTCTTGGGTTTTCTATGTGGGTCGTGGGTTTTCTGGGTGTATATGTGTTTCTTTTGCTGAATGAATCACCCCTATTCCTGTTACTTGAGGATAAGTGATTGTTATATGATGTGGGATTTGAGATTGAAGGGTTAGAGGATGAGGGACAGGTGCGGTTTGGTTAGAAGAAGTGAAGGTGGGAGAAAGAGGGTTTTGGAGAAACCGAGATTCGATGAATTCAGAGTTGCAAGGATTGAAGGTTAGTGAGTGAAGGTAAGAGATGGGCTTGACCGGAGGAGTACTGGAGTAGATATCCGCAAATAATTAAGGAGTCATATTTGTTAGTTGTTTTAGAATTTTTGTGGTCTCTGAAGTGTTAATCATTGTATGGATTGGAAAAGATTTTAGACTTGGGACTGGAAGATTTGTTTCTTATCTTTCAATGGGGATGCTGAAATTGCTTGGCTTTGTTTGCTGCTTGTGCTGATGATTCAATGCCAAAAGTTCTTGAATCAGATAATGCTAAAGCTATAACTAGTATAGTTTCTGGATTCTTTTTCGGTCATCAGAACCAGCTGTTTCAATGCAACAACATAATTGTTGACCTTAATTGAAGTGACTTTGTGCAGGAGTTGTATGTTCATACAATAGCCACTCTTTATTAAGAATTATAATATGCTTTTAATTGATGATCAGATTTCATTTTTCAGCTTTTTATTGGTATCGTTGGTTTTTAATTGTCTAACTGAAAGTTGTGCTACTGATATTGTCTATCAGATAACAAATTAGATAAACTTAAAGAGCATTTTGTTTGAAATAAACTTATACTGCCAGGTGTCAAGTATATGTTGTTTGAAATAAACTTATATCTTGCATTCGGCTGAAATATTAGCTACTTTTCTCTTGTAAAATATATGTTGGTATTTAAGACCATGCCTCTCTCATCAATGTAGATAGTAAGAAAGATCAGTTCACAGTCAATTACATGAATTTTCATTAGCAATATTAAGTTATCATCTACCTTATGATAAAGTTAGTCAAAGTTCAATCCTCATCATCTGAGTCATGAATAAATTTGCCATCAATCTCAACATAAGGGATGTCAGCAATCTTCAACCAGTCTTTCCCTTCATCCTTCCTGCACTGTTGTTTTAGCAGAGGGCAGTCTTGTATATATAGCTCCAAAAGTGAGGAAGGAAGGCCCTTTTCAAGTAAACAGAAAATCTTGGGACAATTATAAATACAAAGTTCTTTGAGAGAGATGAGGTATTTAAATACCAAGGATGGTAGGACTTTTAGATTTAAGAGATCACGAAGGGTTAAGCTAGATAAGGAGAGATTATGAAAGCCTTCTAGTCACAGGTGTTTCAAGTGTGGAAAACCTTGAATAGTTAAGCTGGTTAAAGAGGATGGAACTCATGGAAGCATTGTCCCCAACTTATCAAGTGGCATATTTGAACCCAGATTAATTAATGAATTTGGTACTTGTAGTGGGGAGGGTGAGGAAAGCTTTCAGCATTGAAGCAGTGTAGATGGAGAGGGATTTGGAAGGAGATGAAATGATTTGGTTCTCGGACCCATTTGACCTTGGCATTCACGAAAGTTGTAATGAGGTTGAACTGGTGTGGAAGTTTGGAGGAGAGAGCCATTTGATTTGGTTTGGTTCTCGGACCCATTTGACCTTGGCATTGCAAATGATTGAAGAGGTTGAAGGTCCATATTTCTCTGTTGTAGACAGTGCAAGAGAGAAAGTACTAAGTGTGATCTTTAGCACACATTGTTTAAGTTTGAACTGTGGATGCCACAAAGCTCATTAGTAGGGAATTTATAGATGAATGATACCATGTGGTTGTTGCAATGTTTTCTGTTTCAAAGAGAAGCTAAACTCTATATGATTTTGAAGTGGTTATTTTATTTCATGAGATCAGTTGTTAGAACAACTCTAGAGTGGTATCCAAGACAATCAATTTCCCTTATCTGTTTGACCTCCTTCCTGCAGAAGTCAAACATTTGCATGATTTTACCCTTGTAATAGTGTTGTTGCACAACTCATTTACAACAAATTTGACACACTTTTTGCTGTAATAAAAATAACATTTGAAAAAGAGTCAACTTTTCCTACCTATAATGGAAATGAGAAAGCCCTCACTTATGAACTTTCCCTTTCTATAGTTTTCAGGAAAAAGTATGCCAACTTTTCCCTCCTGTACCACTATTCCAGCTAACCAATCAGTCCCAGTGAAATTATAAATTATTGAAAATTATAGACATAACCAACCAACTTATCATTATCTTTTTCTCATTAAAAATCTTGATAAGTTCCTATATGTCCTTGTGAGTCGTGATGGGTAGGAATGAGTCCAATCCTCTCTCTCTCTCTTGATGTCACTTTAACAAATAGTTGTTATGTCAGATCCTGTCACTAAATCAAGGAACTAAAACCATGTGTGGTGTTTAATGAACCGGAGGGTGGAGTGGTACTTCAGTTCAAGACATTGTTTCTCTACCAATTCCAAAAGCAAACAAAAGGAATTATGTTCTTGTTACAGAATTTCAAGTTACCTAATACATTTTTTAGATGAATGGATGGTTTGATGCTTCCAATCCCAAAGCAAGCTCCTTTAGTTGTGAAGCCCGAAGGCGACACAGGCTACCAAAACAGACATAGATGACAGAACAAGGCTTGTTGGAATGGCTAATGTTATGTGAGCACAAGAGGGTGAAGCAAGAGACTATCTGGAAGACAACCCTCCGTATGTTAAACTTGTTTGCAACGTTTGATGTCCAAGGAAGGCATATATCTAAAATGATGCAGCTAGCAACTGTTTCCAACTCTGACAACCATTTCTCAAGTGGTTCTTGTAGCATATTGGAAGCATAAAAAAACAAGTGTTGGTATTGAGAGGAAGGAATAGTGTCCATATTTTCACACCCTTCCGGCAATCCTGCTTCTAGCAGGGAAAGGGTAGGACTTGAAACGGAATTTTGAGGTTTGAGGCTTTTGCTTGATCAATGACCTTGTTGAACCTGGCTGCATTAAGGAGTGTAAGGACAATTGTAACAGTGACCCCATTGGCTGCAAGTAATTTGGCCATCTCTGTGAAGGGGATGAGATGGCTTTTACTCAGGTGGCCTTTCTTGTCATCTAAACTGGTAGCTTCTTAGATGGAGGCTTTTACTCAGGTGGCCTTTCTTCTCAAATGGTCATCTCAATATTTAATTACAACTTTATATGAATCTATTTTTTCAATTATAATATTTGTTCACTTTTTGTTCTTGTTACACATTGCACTTTTTCAGGTTGGTATATTTCAAAGTCAATTAATGATGTTGTTATGGTGAGTAAGAAATAAATGGATTTCATTTGATAGTTGATTTGACTATATTTATTGTATGCCAATAAGATATTTCGTGCAGCATAACCTTTCAAATTAATATCTGTATATATTTCATTAAATTAATAACTTTAACATGTTAAATATATTTTTATTATATAAGAATATTTTAGTTAATGATTATATTTCTTATAGTTTTCTAGTTGATGAAGATCATCCACCGGTTACAGGCTACTTCACCGATTACATGGCAAGGTCTAAGCAGGAAACTAGTTTGTATGGCTTGCTTTTTCTAGTTTTCTTGGCCAATTTTCAGGTATCCCATTTTTGTGTTTTAGATCAAGGTTTGATTTTCACACTTTTCCTATTCCTTATGAGGAAGTTCTAAGGCTTTTCCTCTGCATTGATTGTTCTTATTATATTTTTTAAACAGGGCAGGGTAGGATTAATTAGCCTCATGGTTGGGATTTTTAATAAAACAACTACACATTAACTACGAAATAGCAAAGATATTCTATCGCCCTTGCTCATCTTTTTTAATTTACCGCGGTTCATTTTCGGAATCGCATTAAATGGGCGTACGGAACCACGGTAAAAACTCATTTCTGGCATAGTGTATATTCTTTAATTTAGTGGAGAATATTTTATGTTTTTATTTTTTTAGTTTAAATTGTCAATATTTTTTTTGATAAACTGAGTATTTATATTATTTCAGACACATGATAAAGCTGCACAATTTCAAAAGAAAGGATTGGACCATTATAAATTACTGGGAGTCCTATTTAATAGAAGCACTACAATAAGGAAGCAAGCTCTAATATAGACAACTTATCAAGATTATCTAATGAAGGTGCAACTGAAATGACAATTCGTAGGGATCATATTGCCAATAGGATGTGAGCAAACCGTAACAACTAGCTGAATCAATTTCATTATGTTACTTTAAATACTGAAATTATGTTTTAAGAATTATGATTATGATATGGTTCATTTTAGTATTACTCATACATTTTAAAATCATTGTGTTTTTTATTCTTACTCATACTTTTTTTTCATGTAAGTATTAAAAATGATATAAGTTCTTTAATAAATTTAAAAAATACATTTAATGTAAGACACTAAAAATATGTTTAACGTAAAGAAAAATATAAGAACTTCAATGAATTAAAAAATACATTAAAAAGTTTTTCAATCAATATTTTTAAATATTAAAATCACTTTAAAGTAAAAAAATATAAGTTCGTCATTAAATTAAAAAAATGCATAAAAAATTTTTCAATTAATATTTTTAGATACTAAAAACAGTCTTTTAAAAAATGCAGTTTAAAACGAGTTTTCTAGTTTTTAGTTTTTAAAAATAGTTTTCAAAAACAACTTTACCAAATAAGTTTTTTTTATTTTCTCATTTTAAAAACAGTTTTTAAAACAAAATTACCAAACGGATTTTTTTTTAGTTTTCTTCTCAAAAACAGTTTTCAAAATGCATTTATAAAACTGTTTTTAAAAACTAAAAGACAAAAAGTCTTTCAAACAAACCCTAAGAGTCTGTTTGTTTACAGTTTTTAAAATCTAAAAATTGAAAAACCTGTTTGATAGACAGTTTTAAAAAGTGTGACTGTTTTTTAGTTTTTAAAAACTAAAATTCTGAAACTACTTTTAAATTTTTTGGAAAATCATTTTTTAGTTTTTCTGTTTTTGTATTGGAAATTTTGTAACTAAATCGTTTCATTTATAAAAAACGATTTTTAAAAACAATTTTGTGAAACAGTTTTTAAAAACTAAAAAAATAAAACTGAATCAAACTGGCTCTTATATTTCATTGTCCGAGATTTTAATTTTGCCCACTCAGCTTGAAAATAAGTTGAAACTTTATTTTTTATCATTTACCAATCAATTGTAAGTAAAAAATATATTAAAATTTCTTATTTCTTACCTTCTCATCATACAATTGGATAGAGCTTTAAAAAAGTGCTTTCACGTTTAGTTTGGTTTTTTGGGGTTGTTAGCAAAGGATGCAAATAGAAAAATTGTATTGGGAAAACATTTATTCCATTGAAAATACAATATGCAATAAGTGTTTTTTTTAGGGTTAAATATGTTTTTGTTCCCTAAACTTTCACCCGAATTTGGTTTTGGTCCATAATTTTTTTTTTCATTAGGTTTGGTCCCTAACGTTTTCAAATCATTGAAATTAGTCTCTGTCGTCACCCTTATATTTAACAGAGTTGACGGAGGGACTAATTTTCAATGATTTGAAAATGTTAGGGATCAAAAACAACGAAAAATAAAGATTAGGGACCAAACCCATATTCGGGTTTGGTCCCTAAACTTTCACCCGAATTTGGTTTTAGTCCCTAAAGTTTTCAAATCATTGAAATTAGTCTCTGCCGTCACCCCTATATTTAACAGAGTTGACGGCAGGGACTAATTTCAATGATTTGAAAACGTTAGGGACCAAAACCAACGAAAAAAAAGATTAGGGACAAAACCAAATTCGGGTGAAAGTTTAGGGACCAAAAACATATTTAACCCTGTTTTTTAATATTTTCATGTTTTTCATCCTTAATATCAATCCTAGAGTTCATATTATATTAAACTCTATTTATTTAAAAAAAATTCAAATAGCGCCTTTTAGTTTGTAAGAAAAAGTATTAAATATTTTTTTTTATGTTTTTTTAAAAATTATTTAAATAATATTTTTTTTTAAATGTGCTTTTAAATTAAAAAATACTTGAAAAACAAGAGTAGATGTTTCCTTTTTTCTTTTGTACAAATAGAAAAGAAAGAGATACATGGTGCATTTGATGTATATTGAAGGATACGCTGGAACAACACATGACAAATAATTTTGTGTTGCTTATTATTTGATATGCATATTCACATAGCAAAAACAATATGAATTTCTTTGTAATACCTCTGTACTATTTTTTTTTTTTTTTTTGCATATGATCTAAATACACAAGATTTTTATATTTTTAAAATTAATTTAATAGTTATCATTAATTTCTTTTCACAATATTCTCTTATTTATAATAATTTCTTAATAATATTACTATAATTTTATTAAATTTTTATTTATTATATATTATAAATAAAAATTCATAACTTATTAATAATGTTTATATATTTAATATATTTAACATATAAAAAATTAAAGTGGACACTAACTGATGGACTAACCCGAATATCATTTGATGAAATGTATGACTTGGGCTTTAAATTTTTAATCCAAACTATATTGGTTCTTTAATCTCGACCCATTTTATAAAAGGCTTAAATATGTTTCAGGTCCCTATAAATATAGGGTGTTTTGCGTTTAGTCTCTACAAAATTTTTTTGTGTTTTTTAGTTCCTATAAAATTTTCTGTTAGTCTAGTTAGTCCCTGGTGTTAAGTTGTTGTTAACTCTGCTGACTCAGCTCTAAAGGATTGCTGACTTGTGGCCACATCAGCCTTTGACTTTGACCATTGCTTGTGAGATTAAAAATCCCCAATCTAGTAACATTACCATTCGTTTTTTCCTTGTCTCCGTGATCGTTTATGAACAATGGCCGAAAGTTCAAGGTCCTCATCTGCTTCGAGCAAGCGCTGTGGCTGCGGTGATGAGGTTGTCATCTACACTGCTGGTAGGAGGGCGAAAAACCCTGGGAAAAGGTTTAGAAGGTGCCCTAATTGGAAGGTATGCATTGAGAAAAATCTTCACCTTGTTCGTTCTTCCCTTCTTCCCCTTATGGTTTCTGGTGTGGGAAATTTTTTGTTTGAAATTTTTTGTTGTTTTATGGCCGCTGTAGGACGTGAACAGAAGCTGTGGTTTGTTTGAGTGGGTGGATGATGATTACAGTATTACGGACTTGAGTGGAGGTGGAGTTTCCTCCCACGCTACTGAGTTATTGGTCGAAACCTACAAGGTGAAGATTTCGAAGCTGCAGATCAAGTTGGAGATTGAAAGGAAGACTTCGAGTGTGATAAAGAAACTGTTGCTAATGTCTTGGGTCTTTTTTCTGTTGTGTGCATATGGTGTTTGTTAAAATGCCAATGTGACTCACAATTTGTTTAGGGTGTTACTTGGAAGTTGGCAGTATGGGTGTGAGTAGGTAGTTGGCATTGTGGCTGTGTAAACTGTATTTTGGGGTTGTTATGAGACTAATATGCATTTTGGTGACTTTATAATGGAATGGGAAAAGTTGTTTTGTGAGTTTGGCAAAGTTGTTTATGTCATTTGGTATCTTCAAAATGTTTTGGTGATCTGACAAAACTGTAAATAGACTTTAAAGTAAGAACAATAGATGGCCTTAATCTGAGTTTAACTTCCATAACAAAAAGAGCAATACATTGTCAAATAACCTGTCTTCAATTTGCATCACAAAAAACCATATAAAGGTCATAAGATGTCATCCAAATGTATCAGCTGTTTAAGACAAATAAACCCTATCAAAAGGTGTCTTGGCAAAGCACCACTAATTACATAACAACAAAACAAAAGGTGTCCTGGCAAAGCACCACTAATTACGTAACAACTAAACAAAAGGTTCTCCTATGACATGAAATTTAACTAGGGTTTGGTGATCCATCTTCCTTTTCTCCACCAACTTTAGAATTCTGTGTAGGCATAACTACATCTGCTTCTTGCATGGTCACATCACTGGGTGTTGAGTGAATTTCAGAGTGGGCTCTCACTGCTGTCGCCCATGTGTTATTAGTTGTCATCATGCGTGCCAATAATTGTGCCATTGTGAGGTTCTTGGCATAGGCTGGAATTGGAGGCACCTCCACTTGCACTCCTTCAGCTTCCAAATTGGCTGACTGTTTTTTATTCCCCTGGACCAGGATATAGTTCAAGTTATAGAAGGTCAATTATACAAAAACAGAATATGAATTTGTTAGTATTCTTACCTTTGATCCAAATCTAGGTTTTGTGGGTTGAGATGATGAAGCATGTTGCCCCTGAGGTGCACTTTTTTGGGCCTTAGGTGCTATTTTTGGAGCCTCTTTTTTTCCCTTTTGGGCCTGAGGTGCTGTTTTTGGAGCCTGATTTTTTCCCTTTTGGGCCTTAGGTGCAGTTTTTTTGAGCCTGTTTAGCATGTCCTTTTTGGGCCTTTGGAGCAGTTTTCTGGTTGTGGCCTTGAACTTGGGCTTTACCTTTCTGCCCATTTCCTCTATCAGCAGATTTTCTCCCCTCAGTAACCATCTTCCCTTTTCCTTTGTTTGTCCTCTACATTAAAAGTAGATATCAACAGTTATTGCAAGTGTGCCATATTCATTAAAGTAGATATTAGGAAAAGTTATTTTACCTGAATCTTAGTTGATGGTTGTTGGACCGAACTATTGCTCTCCATTGTCTGTTTCCCTTTATCAGCAGTTTGCAAAATCACTTGCATTAATATCTGAGAGTTAAACATTCAGAAAACATAAAGATAATGATATGTACATACCTGTGAGTTGACATTGGTTGTTTGAGCATCACCTTCAGGTTCATTTGGGGGTAGAGGACATTTCCTAATGTTATGTCCATAGTTGAGACATCTCTTGCATATGTTTGAAGTGTGACTTCTTTTTAACTTAGTTGGGTTATCATCCTCTGCAGGCATTCTTCTTCTTAGTTTAATTGGCCTTCCAGGAGCTCTCTTGTAATCAGGGGGCAAGATATTAACAGCATCAACCATAGGCCACTGTCTATGTCCATTGATAGGGCTTACAGTGTGCCTATAACAGTTAGCATAAGTCTCCCTCAAATAATACTTATGTACATAGTCTTCTGGGCTATGGTCCCCCTTCATAGAAATTGCAGCCACAACATGCCTGAAAAGAATGCCCACTAACCCCCAGAAATTACAGCTGCAACTGTGCTCATTCAAGTCAACAATGAATTTCTCAAAAAGCATTGTATGTGTAACTTCAAATTTAAGACCTCCAGCCCCATGTAGCCAACCAATGCCCACTCATTTCAATTTCCCTATCAAGTCTCTTCCTAGGCTTTGGCATTATCTTCCCATTATACCTGTGTAGTTTCTCATTCAGATTTGCATTCCTTTGCATGAGGCAGGTCCTTATCCATTCGAACATTGTTATGATGGGCTTGTCCCTTGCAAGTAATATAGTACTATTGAATGCCTCAGACAGGTTGTTCATCAACACATCACATCTTGGGTAGAATGTGAAAGCATGTTTACACCATGCCCTTGTTGGAATAGCTACAAGCCAGTCATGACCCTCCTTACTGATAGCCTTCAATTCATCCATCTTCAGCCTCCATGCCTCTTGATAAGTAGCCTTAGCTGCTGCCATTATTATATCCCTCATTTGAGTGCCTCCTCCAAATTTCTTTTTGAATTTTGCATACAAATGGCGTAGACAGAATCTATGCTCCACCCCCGCCCTCCATTTCATCAAAGACTTGCATAAGTCCCTAAATAAAATGTATCAAACATTCAGTACATAACCAATAAGTAAGAATCAATTTAATAGAAAAATGGAACAAATACCACTGATTTACATTACCTTATGTTGATCAGAGATGAAAACCTATCTCCTCTGACTTAAATCTCCAATATCCTCTAGCAATAGGGTCAAAAACCATCTCCAGCTGTCCTTGGTTTCTGTTTCCACCACAGCAAAAGCAAGGGGGAAATATTGGTCGTTTGGATCCCTACCAACAGCAACCAACAATATCCCCCCATATTTTTGTCTTCAAGTGACAGCCATCTACTCCTATAAATGGCCTACATGTAGCTAGAAAGCCCTTTTTACTCCCTCTAGTCACATAGAATCTGCTGAATTTTGGTGTAACCTCCAATGAATGCCTGTTCAGCTCTATTTTGCAAGTGTTCCCCCTACTTGCTCTATTAAGCTCAGCACTGTATCTCCATAAAAGTGAGTACTGGTTAATTGCATCACCTTCCACAACTCCCCTTGCAATCTTCCTAGCCTTGAATGCCCGATCAATGGTAATACCAGCAGAATAATTCCTCCTAATGTCTTCTACTATGTCCTTTAAAGTCAAGTTATTGTTAATCTTCAGTTTATCAATCATTACCCTAGCAACCCACTGTGATGAGGCATTTCTGTTGTTAAATATACGCCCACAAGTATGCCTACCAACCAATGTTTTCAATCTTTAAGTTGATGACCTACCAACTTTGCTGACAAAAGCCATGAACTGACAATCCCTCTTGCACTTCACCCTACACCTCAATTTGTCATTTTTTACAAAAATCAATTCTCTACCATTCAAAACAGAATGCTCAAAAATTACCTCTTTGAACTCCTTCAGTGATCTGAACTCCATCCCAAGCCTAAACTTATAGTCTTTGCACATATCCTCTTTCTGGAAAGTGGGATATTTTGGTTTGTCATTGTTCTCTGATTCATACCCTTCATCTAAGTCAGAATGCAACTCATCACTGACATAGTCCTTATCAATTGTTTCCTTACCTTCCACATCAGGTGCTTTAAATACCTCAGGATCAACTTGAGCTAAATTCACTCCACTAGACTGCCCCTCAAAAATGTTCCTTTTAGCTCTTTTGGGAGTCAATTTTTCAGCTCTCTTCGCAGGAGACATAATATGATTCTTAAGTGGTGTAGTTTTCACTTTCATAACCCTTTCCTTAACCATATCTTGTTCAGCAATTGTCTCCTCAAATCCATCATCCATCCCCAGGTTTCTTTCTTCCTCACTATCAGAAAAATGCGAGTCATCACTAAAATCAGCAGAGTCACTACCATCATACTCCTCGTCCCCGTCAAATGAATCCTCTGACTTATTACCCCTATCACCTTCTTCAACCTTATCATCATCTAACTTTTGGTCACCTAGTACACCTTGTTCAACCTATTCCTTTTCCTTCTCACATTCATTGTTAAAGGTCAACCAAGTACTCTCTTCCAGCAACACAGGCTGATAAACCAGTGTATGCTCAACATACAGATCAACCTCACAATTATTGTCCACTGCATACCGACACATTTCAAGTGCATGATTGTCCCAAGAAATGCTCTTAAAGATCTTTCCCTTTTTGCCCTTTCCCACATTCCACCACAACTTCACTGCCTCACGATACCCCAAGTTCTTTATTAGTCCTAATGTTTCAAAATAACTCCAGCTATCAACATCTAGGTTATGAAATGCATGGACTTCTCCACCCCCGTACCCAAGCATACGGTCACCCACAAAAGCACCCCCATGATGTACTACTACTATGAAACCCATGCCTAAAGAGGTAAATTCACAACAAACCCTAAATTAATTTACAGAAATAAACATTCCACGATCCCCACACCCATGCAACCCAATTGTTTACTCATCCCCAAACAAAATACAATGATATACCCGAAAAAGTTATCCCCACCCACATGCTAACACTATTAGCAATCAGGGTATCAATGAAAAACTTACCTTCACAGACGAGCCTCGTCTTCGCGTCCACACGCCACCAAGAGAAGCACGTTCATGCACAAATGTAGTCCATAGAAACGCACACGTCCACACCAAATGTCCATGCAGATCGATCACACACCTTGCAACAGAGTCCCATCGTCTACACAGTGAAAATGATGAAGATGATTTACTTCGGGTGAATGAAGACTTAGGGTTTTACAACCTTTAAACTTCTCTTTAACAATTACTTAATATTACTTTAATTAAAATTCCCTAAATAAAAATGAATAATTAACAAGCTTAATTTGCCACGTAGATATTCCGTTTGCCACATCACTAACAATTTAACAGCAGGAACTAACTAGACTAACAGAAAATTTTATAGGGACTAAAAAACACAAAAAATTTTTGTAGGGACTAAACGCATAACCTGGAACATATTTAAGCCTTTATAAAATGGCTGGTTTAACCTATAAAAATCTACCAAAATGATAGAAAATGTTCACGTAAGACTGAGTTTAAGCATTATTCAGCATAAATTGAATCCAACTTTTTCTAACTCGACCTAGTATATAGGGATGACACCCGCGTGGGGCGGGGGCCAGGGATACCTCCCCGCTCCCCGTCCCCGATCCCCACCTCGAGGTAATTTTCTCTCCCATCCCCATTCCCCGCATCGCCACGGGGACCCCATATTTAGAAAAATAAATAAAAAAATATAACATAAAAAATTAAAATAAGTAAAAATAATATAAAATAATTAAAAATTTAATTTTTAAATTTAAAATTAGGATAATATAAAATATAAATTATATATTTTATATTATAATATATTATATATATCATATAAAATATATATATATATATGTGTGTGTGTGTGTGTGGAGGGGCAGGGACCCCGCGGGGCGGGGAGCATGATCCCCGTCCCCAAATCTGTCTTGGGGGGATTTTAGTCCCTGTCCACATCCCCACGGGGAAAATTTCCCCATCCTCGGGGCCCCATATGGGGCAGTCCCCACGGGTATCCCCACTTGCAGTACAAAATTGTCATCCCTACTAGTATAGCATACAAGCTGCATTGGGGCAGTTTGTACTAGGACTTGTAGCCAAATTTGTTACGGATCCATAAATGATTTAAATAGGGGGCCAAAATTGTTTATAAGTTACTAGTTTAAGGAGTTTCATTATTTTTTTATAATATATATTAATTGTAGATAATTTTTTTCCTAATATTCTTATATTCTTATAGTGTAATTTCAATATTAAAATAAAAATTGATATTTGTTATCAAATATGTATGAATTAATAGTTAAACATAAATTTTACATAATAATACATTTAAATTTTTTTATGTTAATAACAATACTAATTACTAAGAAGCAGGGGAGGGGGGCCACCCTGGCTACCCCTCTACATCCGTCCCAGGCTATTGTAATAATATAGAGTAAACCACCACTTTAATCCCTGAAAGTGTGGTCAACTATCAATTTAGTCCCTGAATTGAAAAAACTGTCAATTTAGTCCCTGGAAGTGTAAAACGTCAGTCAGATTAGTCCTTTTGTAACTGTGCGTTAGTTAACAAAATATGAAGCAAAAGGACTAATCTGACTGACGTTTTACACTTTCAGGGACTAAATTGACAGTTTTTTCAATTCAGAAACTAAATTGACAGTTGACCACACTTTCAGGGACTAAAGTGGTGGTTTACTCTAATAATATATATATATATATATATCCATTTAATTACAAGATTTTTTTCGCTTAGGCTGGAAAACCTGCAAGTTGGGTTTATGGATTAGCGTCTTAGCGGGTTAGCTCATGGTTAAATTTTATTTTATTTCAATGGAAGTCAATATTATTTAAATTAATAATATAAATAAATTTTTTATGATTTTTATCTTATGAATAATCAATATATTTATCATATTTTTAATATTCTTTTCTTTAATTAAATCTGCGGATTAAACGTTTGGATGTAAACCACTTAAAAGCTAAGCCCATTAACTTTGCAAGGCAACTCGGTTGGGTCCATTTAGTCGTGGGCCATTACAATCTGTAAACCCACGTCGAAAGGAGAGAGTGAAGAGGTTGCTAGAAATAAAGGCGAATTATTATTGAATTTGTTTGTATATTAGGCAAAAAATGTACCACGATTTAATGAAGTGACAGTTTTTTGGATTTTTATTCAATGCGTAATCCCTTATTTTATTTTAACTCTTGCCTATTTTTTAAAATAAAACATTCAAATAAAGAATTTTATGTTGTGTAGTCACTCATTTTTGGTTAGAAAGAAATGGCTATATAATAGCACTAAGAAGCAAACTCCCTAAGCTTGAAGGAAAGCAGGTGTTTCCTTAGTTATTGTGATGTTGATGCATTGGTACTCAACATTATTTATCTGTAAATTAATAGCCCTGTTAAGCAAGGCAATGCAAGCTCATTTCAGTTTTCAAATCGGGTTGATGCTGATGCTAAGCAGTGACAATTTGATTGAGAGGACGGAATGTTATTTATACTTACTTGGTGGTGGTGTGGTGTGGTCCTAAGAGACAGCACAGATTGGAGCGCCACGCGTTAAAGTGTCTATCACAAAGTAAGTGAAGAATTTGGATTAAAGCAAACCCTGCCTCCGATAGGAACGGGATGCCATACCCCATATGAACCATGTGTGTTACTACTACCACACAACACAATCAAATCAATAACCCCTTTATCCAACTTCCCATTCCTTGGACCCCCCCAAAGATCATCAAATTGCATGCAAAGGGTTAAGGGTCCAACCTTGCCTTGCTTTGCTCTTTCGTCTTGGGAAATACTTCAAAGTACATAGATACCTTCAACTGTCTGATATTGTAAATAAAATATTAAAATAAAAGATTAAAACACTTTTAAATTGTATACAAACTTAGGAAAGCATTACATTTTAGTAGGGTTATAAATGAGTCGAGTCGAGCCGAGCACCTAAAGTTTAGGGTTTAAGTTTGGCTCATTTATATAAACGAGTCAAACTTAAAGTCTACGTTTAACTTGTTAGAAAAATAATAAAGTTTGGGTTTTACTTGTTTAGTTCATTTATAACTTCATTATTTTTGTTTTTGTGATTTTTTAAATAATTTTTAAAGTTTATGAGTTTAATAGTTAATAAATATTTTAATATTAAATGGTACTATAAAAATCCAAATATATTATTAATATATGGTGTATGTAGTTAATAAATTTTAAAATATTATATTTTTATAAATTCAATACATATATAGCTTCTTGACAAATATAAGAAATAATTCAATACCTGTTTTCATATATATATATATATATAAATAAAGTAGTTATTTTACTTTATTATTTTATTATTTATTTTCAAAATAAACATATAACTTTATGTTTTTTTTTGCTAATCTTACTTCACTTTAATTATTTATATTAATTAATTGTTATATATATAATAAGAAAAATATTCACGAGCCCTTAATGTCAAGTTTATAAAACTTGGGCTTGACTCATTTAAATAATCGACTCCAACTTTAAGTTTGAACTTTTTGTTTAATAAAAAGAACGAGCTTGATCGAGCATTTAATGAGTCGAGCTCAAATACTTCATGAATAACTCAGCTCATTTACAGCTCTAGGATGGATAAAATAAAATTTGGTCTATTTAGTCCAAATTATATTTTTCGGGATACTAAAGATAAATGAATAATTTTATTTTTTATTAATTGATTCTTATATGATATTTGAGTTAAATTTAAAAGAAAATATGTATTTACTACACAATCTATGTTAGTTTCGTTGATAAACTATCAATATAAAGTTGAAAAGGAAACATTTACAATACATGATACTATCGATTTAAATTTTTATTCTTTTCAATAAATATTTTATAAAAGTAAATGGAAACCGGTTTAATAGTTATTAATAAAATTAGCGTTGAATTTGATGGTCATAAATTTAAATTATCACACTTTTATACTCTGGAACACGTGAACCATATTCTACTCTAAACAGACCCCACATTTTAATAATATTTTGTATAATTCTACTCACTTTTTAATAACTCTCTTAAGTTATTTTGTGCCATTAGCCCTCTTGAACTTTGGTTTAAGTTGAAAACGTTAACTTTTGTGCCATTACTTTAAGGGTTAAATTAGTAAAATGTTAAACCGCAAAAAGTAAATGTATAAAATAAATACTAACTGACGTTTAAGTTAAGGGCTGATTTAAATTACATATCACTTACACCCCTATAATTTTACCTTTTCTTATAAAAAAAAAAAAAAAAAAAAACCTCCTCATATTACACGTAACTTCCTTGTGATATAAAACGTGTTTAATTTAGTGTTTGATAATCTCATTCCATAAAATTAAGGATAAAAGCATTTAAAATAAAATATTTTTATTTTTTAAAAAAGTATTTATTACACTTTTATATTTCTGATATAATAAATTATTTTTAAATAAAAAAATTTATTTTATATGTTCTTATCCTCGATCATAACTTTATATTATCAAAACCCTTTTCATACCCCTAGCTATAACTATAAAATCATGAAATAAAATAAAATTTCTGATATTTTTTTTAATTAAAACTAAAAGCAGGAATTAAAAATGAAATATGTATTTGGAAATCAATCACCCTTTAATCATCCCAAAAAAAAAAACCTTAAGGTTAACGCCGAAGTTACCGTTTTCCACTCAAAATTGAAAGGATTTATTGGGGGGAAAAGAAGTAAGAGGGCTGTTTGAAAAAGTTGAAGACACATTTTATTTAATAGTATCAACCTCTTAATTTTGATTTTGAAACATATATTTCACTTCTATAAAAAAAATAATTTTATTTTTTAATATATATTATTAAATTCTCTATATTAAATATACTAAATTTCCCCCTATTTCTTTCATTGCAATCTCTAACATGATTAATATATTATATTATTCATGTCAATTTAATTGTGCTTGATTATATTTTTGTCCCCAAAATATCACAATTTTTTCATTTGGTCCCCCCTTTTTTATTTTTTTTAAAGTAGTCCTCCAAAAATGATTATTTCCTAAATGGTCCCTTCATTTTTACAATTATTTTTTCCAAATAGTCCCTAAAAAATATCATAATTTTCAAATTAATCCCTATAAAATATCACAATTTCCAAACTATAGTCCCAAAAAATATCGTTATTTTTTCAAATGGTCTCTCTGTTTTCGATGTCACGTTAGTACTTTATGATAAAAAAATCAGATGGACCATTTGAGAAAAAATCATTTTTGGAGGACCACTTTAAAAAAAAAAAGAGATAAAATGAAAAATAAACCTATTATTATTAATAAATTTTATAACATAAATATAACATAAAAATATGATGAAAAATAATTTATTATCGAACTATTCAAATTTAATTCTACACGTTTTCTTTCATTTTCTTCTAAACTATAAATTTATTAGTCATTACTTTTTCATAAATATTTAACAGTTTATGTATTAAAAAAATTATAAAATAATAAATAGTTGATATATATCTTATCTGAGCTCAAATAATAAATACCGTTGATAAGGATTACTCAAAGACAAACATGGCTTTAACTTCAAGGCGAGGGTGAGTGCGAAATGGAAGGGCTGTGGCTCTGTGTCTGTCAGTGGTGTGGGCTGGGAAAATCAGAGATGAAATGACATTCAAATGAAATGAATGCTTAACAGACATGATTTTGACGTTTCAGATTCTGATAGTCAGAAACGACCAACATGAATATTATAATATTAATCAAATAATAAAATAAAATCACATGCATAGAAACTAGCATACACACCCTAATATTCTTATTTCTCATTTCCTTCAAATTGTAGCATATTCTTTTTTTCTCTTCTCTTTTCATTTCATAAAAAAACAAATTTATAGTTTTTCTTAATTCCAGCAATGTCTTCCCTAGTACAAGATGTGATGATATAATTAATTAACCCATACCCATCCTAGCTAATCCTATGAAGCTGGTTTCTTTTAATTTGTTCCAACCAATGAGATTAATTTCCTCGAACTAAAAAATTCATATTTCAATTTTGGTTTTGGGTACAAAGTTTTGGTCATTTTGATTTGTAATATTAATATAAGCCATCAATGGCGATCTCATTTTGTGATATGTTTTTTCTGCTGTCCGCAAGTGGTTTGTTAATGGGATAACACACAAGTTGGTCAACACTCAATACTAACAAAAGTTCTAATCAATATTTTGATGCAACCTGCAAAAGTGGCTGTTTCAATTTAGTGTGCTTTCATGGAGATTCCTGTATGTTGGAGATGGGGATGCCATAATGCCAAAATGGTGGTCCATGAATTCCTTTTCAAAAAGGCCTTCGTTAATTTATGAGTTGGAGTCTGCTTGGACAGGACTAGATCTCTTATTAGATATTTTATTTTGAAAAGTAAAAAAGAACCCTTTTCTTATCTTTCCCCTCTCCCCCTTCCATTTTTCTAAAAAAAAAAAAAAACTCAATTAAAAAATATATTTATGTAGTGTACATTTCATGGATATTGATACATGCACCTATGAATATATAGACCTATAAAAAAAAACAAGTGAGAGATATAATAGATTATGTGATGAGAATGGAAGAAAAAATAAGAAGAAAGAAATGTAAAAGAAATAGAATGCATGAAAATTATTACTACATATATATATATATATATATATATATATTAATGAAAGGAAGAAAAGAAAGAAGATTTTTCTACAACAAATTTTACATTTCTTTTTCATATTATAAAAGGAAGAACGTGTGGTGTTTAGCATCTATTCCTGAAAATATGTCTTGAGTAAATTAATTAATTAAGGGTTTAATGTGTTAAAAATTTAAAAATATAGTAAAATTTAATTTTAATCCGTCTTTTTTTATTGGTTTTGACTCAATTTTTTTAAATTACACATTTTTAGTTTTCATGGTTAATTATATTCCATTAAGTGATAATGTGACAATGCTTCATTCAAACTTCCCATGGATTTATTTTTTGTGGATTTTCATGAGGGTTCAAAATTCATACAAATTTTATTACAATTTTTAAAATTTGGATGAAAATTTCTATAATATTTTTTCAATGAAATGAAGAAATTATACAATAATATTTTTTAAAAATTTTATTGTAAATTTTTTCTTGTGAAAAAATCACAAGAAATTTAATATGAATTTTTACTCAAAAAAAAAGCTTAGGAAAGTTGTAAACGTGACTTGATGCAGCATGGTTAACCGTAAGAACTTAGAATTAAAAGTTGTGATTTTTTAAAAATAGAGTAAAAATAAAAAGAAATTAAAGAGAGATCAAGACCAAATTTTACTGTATTTTTTTAAAAAAATAAATTTAATTCATAATTAATATAAGCATTTACGACTTTTGTTGAACTTATTAATAAGATAAATGCTAATTAACGAATGTCTTAAGAATAACGTAAAAAAACTAAAAAAATAAACTTTTTATTAAATTGTATAATATTTGATATTATAAATATAATAAATATCGGGATTTTTAATAAAAAAAATCTATATATTGATTTTTTTTAATTAATGTCATTGCAGCACTTGTTAATAAGACTAAGGTGTTGTTTGTAAGAGTTTATTTGAGTTTATCTTATGACATAAATACTTATGTAACTGTTTGGGTAAACTTATGAAAAGAGCTTATGACATGCTCATAAGCAGTTTTCAGCTTATTTCAACAAGCTCTTAAGAATAGCTTATAGAATAGCTTATGGAGAATATAAGTATACTACAACATTTTCAATTTTCATCAATTTTTTTAAGAGCTTATTCATTAAGTGTTTATTAAATAAGAGCTTATGTTATAAGCACTTAAATAATCTATATTTCCAAATGGGGCCTATGTTGATAAGCATTTAGAAGTTTCTTTCCAACATGAAATTTTAAAACTTCCTACTTTTGAAGGTTACCTTCAATTATTTAAAGCACTATTTTGTATATTAATTGCACTTATTTATTTGAGCTCCTTGTGCCTCTTCCTAGCTAGTAGACTCTCTAATGTGGAAAAGGAAATTTTTTGTTTTGGTAAAATACTTATATATCATCATTTCGTGCTAGCAACCTAAGAAGAACACTTTTTTTCTTTGGAATTTGGATTAGAACTCTAATTGGGGAAGACAAAACATCCATTTATTTCTCACTATTGTGGTGTTAATTAATTCAACCAAGCTGGCTAGCTATAGCTAGTGCTATGGTAATTAAACTTATAGGAATAAAACAATAATTATAAAAAAATATAACTTGTAAGAGCCTGTCCCAAATTTATGTTTCACACTTTTAAATTAACAGTTGTACTATAGTGAAAAGGTTTTTTTATCCATCGATTCTCAATACTAAGCCTATCTGTGCAACTCTTATTAGATTGGAGCCAAATGTATGTTTTGCTCGAAATAATAATTTTTTTTCTTAGCACAAAAACGTTACTTTGGGATGAATGCATGATTATTAAAGCATATGCAAACATACTTTTTCATTTTTATTTATCAGTCTATTAAGGCAAAATAACACTAACAATAAAAAATGTAATTAATGTTATAATTTTATAATATTTAAAAAAAAAATTCTTTCAATATTATTTTCCACTATCACTCTAAATAGTATAGCATTTATTATTATTTGAGAATTAATGTAGAGATATAATTGAAAAAAATATAATCAATATATATTTCCTTAAATTTATAAATAAATAAATAGATAAATAAAAACATTTCTTTTTCTTCTCAGGAAACAAGTAGTATTAATGATAAGTATTTGACCTATACAACAATATATATATATATATATATATATATATATATATATTTGGATATTGATGTTCAAAACTTCAAATCCAGATTTCATTTGACTAAAGATCAAGACGGACATTTAATATTTTAATTGGCTGATAGTTGTCAGCATCTAGGCTTGCTCTATGCATTAATGACGGTCTTTATTTAATTTTATGTTTTTTTTTTTTAAAAAAAAGCCAATATCTCCACATCTTTTTTCTCCAAAGAATTTCTTTTATATAATTTTATATTATTTGTATTGTAACATTGTTTGGACTACTTCACTCTCGTTAGCATAACCAAAACGGATTCGGATCAAGCTTATTAAAACACTGGCAAATTTGGTTTGCCCATCCATTAATCATCCCAATCAGGTAGAACATAGAAGTTGTTAAAATAAAGATGACAAGGGAAAGTAGCATTCTCACTTCATATTAATTAAGTAAAAGCATCCATTAAACAAAGGGGTAAGCAGTGACAAATACACTAACACAAGGAAAAAGAGTTAATTGTCCTTAAAACTCATCAAAAGTCAGGACAATTAATGTTTACTCCACAGACTCAAATGAAACTCGATCAAGTCCTCAGACATGATGATGAAGATAATATATAGCTTTATTTCATTTGTTCAGTAGCGCAGCCCTTGGCATCAAATGCTTCTCAGAGACCTGAATTAATATAATCAAATCAAATATCAAATTTAGATGTCCTAGCTATAATACATGCATCATATATAGTTTTAAGGATAATTTTTTTTGTATAATTACTACAAATCAAAAGCTTAAAATAATTTTAGTATGAGTTTTAATACCTTTTTATTATTATAATTTGAATATGGTTTGGGAAAAACATATTCCAAACTTTTGTTGATTATACCAATAACTAGACATATATATGCATGTAAAAATTGCTTTAGTTTTAACAAGTGTAAGATCATGAAATCATGACCATGGGGGATCTATATCTCTTAATATAAGCAAAATTCAAAAAGGAAACAAACAAATTTTACTTTAATATACTTACATTGTCCATCTTAGCTTGATTGTTGCTCTCCAACATCAGCCCAAAATGAATATGAGGAAAATGTGCCCACTAAAAATAAAACAATTTAATTAATTTCCATTTATTATATTTAATTTAATTTAATTAATATAGTCGATTGATTGGTCCTTACGTTCTTTGCAGCAGTACTGAATGCTTCTCTGTGACTGATATCAGGATTATTGGCTTTGATCCTCTGAATCTCTTCCCTGCAAATGAATAAAGACGTTTCAATTTCAAATCTGCTTTAAGTAAGTAAATTAGATAAATATTTGGAATGCATTAGTTAATTACTTTATGAACTGATTATAAGCAGAAGGTACGCGCTGCCTCTTCTCGGGAGCTGGAACAGAAAATAACAACTCATAACTGATTAATATTGTTAGTTATAATTTGATTTTATTTTTTAAAAAATAAAAGTATATATATATATATATATATATACACTCACGGCGGTTGACAACCCTTTCCTGAGTTACAAGATGAGTGGTGGGTGCACGCATTGCAGCAATCCTATTGTTGCATTTTGAAGTGGAGCCTGCAGCACTAGTGTCAATCCTATACTCTGGATTATTGCACTGCCCACCACCTCCCTGCACAACACATAGCAAGATGATCCAGCAGTTAAAATTTTCTTGTTTAGTACTGTGCCATTATTTATGGTTTTACTCAAGATAGGGAAAGACTAGGAGTCTTTAATTTTATTTTTAATTCTTATAACTAATGTTGTTTGTTTTTACTTGTCCACAAAGAGAGAGAGAGAAAGAGAGAGAGAGAGATGCTTTTTATTATAGAGAGAAACGAAAGCAAGCAGCTTTAAAATGACTGAGCTAGTTAGACAAGAATGCAACTAATCAGATGAATGAAGTACAAATAAGCCAGTTTGACAGTTGTTGAAATGAAGGGCTTAGATTTAGGGATCTACACCAAGATACCATTTCTTTTTATTTAAGAAAAATAAAATTAATTAATGATATAGTGGGTTGTAGAGGACAAAGATATCTTGAAAAGAAATCATTAAACCTAGCTGGTAATATACTCTATGGTCATTAATCAAATCAATCCTCAAGGTAAGATCCAAAAGTTTTTCTTTCTTTTTGTTAGACTATAGTATATATATATATATATATGTTTGATGGGTGAGGAGGACAGTTCCTGACGCCTGTATTAAAAGTGCAGAAAAAGGAAAAGGGAAATAGGTTTTTATGTTTATGGCGGCTGCAGGTATGTAGCTAGCTAGGGCTTTCAGTACAGTACACACCCAACAACTTCAGGTAGTGCGTAGAAAGCATAAATTAACCTTGCTTTGAAATACTCAATTAATTTTTAAGCCTACCTGAGAGGCTTCGATTTTCTAAAAAAGAATAACCCCTCACCCAGAAAACCCTACATACATAGGATCCAGAAATCAAAGAGGCTAGTTAACATACCTACCTACCTAGCTGTTTAATTATAATACTACTTTTTCAGTTAGTTTGTGAAACTGAAACCGTTTCCCAGTTTGGTTGGAGTTGGAAAGAAACGCGTGAGTGTGTGTGTGAATTGCATTGTATTTGCACCTGAACATCTTGCCATGACAGTGACTGAAACGCCGCGGCCATGTTGACGGACCATAGATTGGTGCAGTGGCCACATCGAACGGTCACTATGTCAAAAAGGCTACTGCATGGAACACTCACCTGCATCAACAACCATCTCCATCGTTATTAATTAATTCTATATATCACTGTTGTGTTTATGTATATATACTAAGCCAGTCGTCTAGTAGTACACACAAAATAGGTTGGGATAAATAAATAAAACCAACATGGATCACATAATTATTTCATACATATATACTTGGGGTGATCTGATCTTGTAAAAGAAAAAGGGGGAAAACAGGGGTTTCGAGGTAGGAAAAAGGTGCAGGATGGTTTTACTTGAGAGAGAAAACTCAAATTGAAAGGTGGAATGCAACGATCCGGGTGTGTAATTAAGGAGAAAACTCAATAGTAAGATTTACATTTTTGTGTTTTGCTGTTTAACCAAAAAAGGAAAAGGGGGTGTGTTGTTTACTTTAATTCTGAGAATGAGGATAGATAGATGTATTTTAGGTCAGAGAGAGGAGAATGAGATAGGAAATTAGAGGGTAGAAAGGAGTTGTCCTATCAACTATATAGTGCTTGTTTTGGCGTTTTCAAGAGAAGAGGACTGAGGACTCCATATTATCACAACAGCTCAGTGACAGTGGCACAATTGGCCACACCCAAACTCTTCTCTTCTATATGCCTTGCTTGCTCTCTCCTCTCTAATTAACACATAGACAGAGAAAAGGGGAAATTAAAGGCCTAGCTTGAGCTTCTTGTTGTTGTTGAGGGTATGACTTTTCTTTGACTGAAAAAAGAAAAGCCCTGGGAGAGATGGAGACCTGACTGTAACAAAAACAGATAAGCTCAGAAAGAGAATTGAAATATGAATACATATATCCACTGCTTCACAACAGAGCTAATTCCTTTTCAGGATCTGAATCATGAATGAATTCATTCTTGTAAGCCTGTAAAGTTGAAAGAAAAACAAACAGCCACAGCCAAAGTATATCATATGAGATTAGCATGCAAGAGGTGAAAAGCAGATCTCTCCCAATAATATAAAAGAGTACTACTAGTTAGTTTTCAAATGAAAAGAAAAATATATAGATAGATTGATAGATAGATACCGCAAGAACAATATTGCAAAAGTTGCAGGGGATATAGCAGAGTTGCTCAGGGGCAACATCGATGCTGCAGTTCGACATGTCTCTACTCAAACAAGAATTAAGCAGAAGGAGATGGATGGATAAATGAAGCTCTCTCTCTCTTGCAAGATGTTGGAGTTGAAGGCAAAGGCTTTTTATTCTCTCTCTTCCCAAACCTCCTTCCTTAGATACCGGGCTTTGTTTGTGTGTGAATATGTATATATATATATAAAAAAAATAATATCAGAACAGTAAATTTTAGAGAAAGAAGTGGATGGAGGGTTTGTTTGGAATCCGAAGGTGCAGTGAGAGAAAGAGAAAGGGAGGAGGAGGAGGGAGAGAGTAGGGTAAGCAAGGAATATGATGATAAAAAAAAAAAAAAAAAAGTAGTTTTAGTTTTAGTAGTGCCCAGCCCAGGGCAGTCTGTGGAATGCTGGGACCGGGAAAGGAAAAGAAAGTGGTTTTAGTTCCAATTGGAATTGAAAAACCAGATTTTAAGTGGGCAATAATTCTTCCACATCAGTTTCACCTTAATTACATCACTTTTTTTTTTTTTTGCACTATACCTAAAGATTAATTACTTCCTTCTTCCATAGGCTTCATTTATTTTACTCGCAGGGAGAGCTCTAATTACTATGTTCCAAAAAATAATTAACCAATCTGGATAGATGAAATTAAAAAAAAAAAACACCTTAATTACATCTCTATAAGTATAGTTTTGTGGGATTATAATTTGTATGTTGGGAGTGACTAAAGCCTCCCAAAAGTTGAATTTAAACTTGTGACATTAATTATAAGAAAAAGTTTAATTATTTGACATTACATGCCACTTCCATTGCAATTAATTCATCTGTTTGATAAATGCTAATTAACGAGTGTTTTAAAAATACTTATTAAGAAATAAATATAAAAAATATTAATTTCAAAGTGTAAATTTTTAAATTATCAATACACTAAATGGTATACTTGTCGTGCTAGTTTACAAAATAGTAAATGCAATTTAGTTAGTCACAGATAAATATTTGTAAGTAGAATATATATTTTGAGTATGCTTGTTTAAAAATTATTTTTTTAAATAATATTTTTTTTAAAGAAAATCACTTATAAAAATTTTTAATATGTTCGTTTAAATTTTTTCAAGAATCTGAATAAGAAAATAATCAATTTTTTATTTTTTAAAAAGGTAACTCAGAAAGCAAATGCAATAGGAGAGAAAAATTTTTTTTAACAATGTAAAGATACTTATTGTGGTAAATAAAGTATTTTTTTATGATAGTAACTAAATAAAAATTTATTTTTGATTATACAAAAATTTCTAAAATAAAATTAATCTTTTAAAATAATTTAAAAATTATTTTTCTTAAACACAAACAAACTTTTCCATTATCGAATCTCAGTTTTTGAGGGGGAACTAATCGAAATCATATAATTATATTTGATTTGATGTGCAATTTTCTAGAATCCAGAGAAATCAATTGTGAATTCGGGTATCAAAACTCGGCAAATGTTTTGGCTGCATTACCAAATTTGTACATTTTATATATAATAAGATATAGTTGTTCTATATATCAGTATTAGTATTATTACGATGGAATGAGAGTGACCACTCTCATCCTCAGACAAACCTGCAACTCCACAGCGGACGAGGGGGGCGAAAATTTATTGTATGACTTTCTTCAATATGACGCCAAACATTTTAATTAATCATATATATATATATATATATATATATATATATATATATATATGATCTTGTTAGTTTTTTTTTTTAACTTTAATAACGAATTAGAAAAAAGGGACCTTTTTCAAGTATATAAAATGCAAACGCTGAATTTCATACTTGCTGTTTTTCCATAGATTCATAAGTTAACAAGAAAATAGTAAAGAGTTGTAACTCGAATATAGACTACGGATATTGTGGGAAAAACTTAAGTTTGATTATCATTAAATACATTCTTAGTAAGGGGAGGGGTTGAACAACTTTGACTAAACCCCAAACAAGATTAAATGTCCTTAGACATTCAAAAAAATTAATAGAAAATACAAATGATAATTTTTTTATGTGAATCACACTTATTTTCTATCGGAGTAATTATATTCGAGTAAGGATTAAGCAACATCCATATTATGATGGAGCTAACTCTTTCAACGGAGTTTTTTTCATATACAAAATTCGAACCTAAAATCTTACTATTTAAGAGCAATCAAACATGTATCACATGAACCAAACATCCATTGATAGCATTGACAAGGTTTTTGTTAAAAATCATAACATTGATTGCATTGGCAACATTTAATGCTACACATTCCAATAAAATATTTATATTTTTGGATCTTTAATAAGTGCTCTTAAGACACTCGTTAGCATTTTCCAATTAGAAATTTATCAGCTCAAAAAGCAATAAAGTATGCATATAATTTTCGTATAATTAATGATCGAATTTCAGTGAGGATTTTCTGTATGGATTGTCGTACATTATTTGCATTGCACATAGTATATTGGTATTTCTTTTTTTCAGCACATAATAACTATTTAGTAAATGTTGCTGTCATTTTGGGTGGTAAAAAGTTAGGGATGGATGTCTTTCATTTTCTTCCAACGACTTTTTTTCGCAGCTTTTGTTTCCAATGGCTAAACAAATCAATCATAAAACCTCGAAACAGTTACATCAAATACGACAGCTGAAACCCTAAGCGCCACTAAAATTGCTTACATACATCATGCTTTCCGCTTTTATTACTTTTTAATTCATTTTTTATTTTCTTTTTCTTATTTATTTTTTTAAAAAGAGAAAATTGAACCATGTTTATATTTTTAGAGATCTGTTTAGGATACATCAAGGTATTTTCTAGAAAAGCATCTGAGAAAAAAAAAACTTATAAGTAATAAATTTTGCAGGTAATTTACTAGTAAATTTTTAAGAAATGAAGACCGGTATTTTGTGCACCGAAATTCCTTTAATGCACGCTACAATCCTTCTTAATTGAAACATGAAATCTGGCAAGATTTGTCTTAATTCTCTAATTGAATTTTTATATATACATGAGGTTTCAATTTCTGGCCATGGGTTGATCAAATTAAACTGATTAATTAGTGACTAAGATGTTGGTTAGGTCGGTAAAATAATTCTTTTGCGGATGAAATTATTTGTAGAAGACAAAAAAGATGTACAGAAAAATAAAGTATTGGGACATATATATAAAGATATATATCTTATATTGAAGAAAAATGAGAAAGCAACAACATTATTAGGATTTCTTGACTTAGCCATATTGGCACTGTTCTATTGCCCGTTTATCATCTGTCCCTTTCCATGTCTGGTGTAATTAATTCTACATAACTCACTTTGCTTCATCACCCAGCTCCTTTTGGTATTATTGATACATGTTGCCTATATCTTTTATTTTTTTAAAAAAAAATGTAAGCGTCTTTTTTTCCTATTGGGTTTTCCCTATATATATATATATATATCCAATATTGCTATTGAATCATCTCGTGTTAACATGTAGTTTTCATACTTGCTGAATGCTTCAGCAAAATCGCCTATTCTTACAAACTTTGAAGTTTGATCCAAAGTTGAGTGACAATGAAATCCATATTCATATATACCAAAAGTTAGTTAATTATTCTCATTGTGAACTGTACTAAATAATTTTGAGGAAAATCATTCTTCCGCACTAAAAATTCGAGTGTGGGAATGTGTGGAAAAATCATGATTGCAATTTTAAACAAGTACAATAAGACTAGAGAAGGAAAAATATTCTTTTTATCGTCACACACACGCGTAATTGCTACTCTTTTGTTAGTTAGACAGATCCTTAAAAGCTATATATAATGTAATCAATTATTAAGATTTAGTGTGTTTATTTATTTCTCAGTTATGAGTAGTGAGAATTAATTCTACTAAAATTGATTTTTTGGTCTTTGACTGGAAAGTCCTCCATGGGTCACAATTCACTTCCACTACAACCAACCATTGTTTAGTACTAAAATTGATTTTAAATTATTTTCATCCAACATGTTTCAAAAATCGTGCATCATTTATTTTTATCATTGATCTTGTAATTAAATATTCAAAATTAAATCTTTCCAATTGTAAACCAAACAGACTCATTTTAGTTAAATGGAAATTTATAGTTTGTTTGTTCAGTAACTATACATGTACATAAAACAGTGTGGTACAACAATTGTACCACACTGTTATTTAAGCTGAAAAGGGCAGACAGAAGAGAGAAACCGAGGGATTAGACACAAATAGGGACAGTGGTAAAAACAGTGTCTCAATTGTTTTATGTATTGGTATCATTACTCTTGTTTGTTTACCATTTTTAAAAATTATTTTTTTAAAAAAAAAAACTTGTTTGACAGAAAAATTTTAAAAATAGATTTGAAAAGTGTGATTGTTTTTAGTTTTTAAAAATTAAAATTCTGAAACTACTTAAAGGGTGTTTTGGAAAACTATTTAGTTTATAATTGAAGATGTTACATTTACCCACCCGTATGTTTGGAAAAAAAGCTCAAGTATAAAATAAACCGACTTATGCTAATTATCGTATTCCGAGAGCAGTAACAAGTATCTCATGCTCCGTAAATTATTTTAAACCATAAAATTTATCATATGTTTTAAAAATATTTGATATAAAATTTGTTAAAGATTAGAATATAAGAACCGGGTGTTTACAGTTTTTTAAAATTGGTTTTTATTTTTAAAAATATAAAACTGAAAATACTCATTTGATAGATAGTTTTTAAAACAATTTTGATGTGAATGTTTTTAATTTTTAAAAACTAAAATTCTAAAACTACTTTTAACTATTTTGGAAAAGTGTTTTTAAGCTTTCCTTTTTTTGTGCTACAAATGCGGTAAATAAATCATTTCATTTATAAAAAATAATTTCATAAAATAATTTTCAAAAACTTAAAAAAAAAAAAACTAAATCAAACACACCCTCTGTTTAGATCTCATTATATCAGTTTTTAAGTGGTTGAAAAAAATTTGAGTCAATGTTAAAAAAAAATCTTTGTAAGTGGGGTATGTGAAATACATTCTCCCAAAAAATTAGTGAAAAAACACCAAAAATAACATGTGACTTCCTAGTTGACATAGTAGACAGTGAGTCTCACTTACTAGAGTGAGTTCTCAAAATTATTATATAAAGAGTTGATTACAATCTCAATGATAACAAAATTTGATTTGATTCAAGACAATATTTGATGTAATTGATTTACTTAATTGTTGGAATTAAAGTTGTTGAAAAAATTTAAAAAAAAAATGTTTTAAGTGGGGAATATAATAAATTTGGGGTTGGGCAAACCTAGGCAAAAATCATACTTTATATAATATAATAGGTAATAGATAAAATAAATTTGTTGAAGGTTGTCAAAAAAATATTTATGGATGGTTTAATCCATATTAAATAAATTTGTAATTAGTTTACCTCTTATTGATCTAATAGGTTACTATTAGTATAAATTTAAACATTTTTAACAACCCTAAGGTCAGAACCCTTTCCTTTTGGAGTCTTCTCTAGTTCTCTTAATTTCAAGAAGTCCTTCTTCTTCTTTCTTATGGATTTTCCTATTTTGTAAGTGAAATTTCTTTATATATATCCACTTATAGAATTTCTCCTTTTCATTTTTTTCCCATCTCCCGTCCCAAATCCCAACTTCCACCATCTTGTGACAAAACCGAGCCGTCATAATTCACTGCTATGGAAAAATGACACAGTTTTGTCAAACATATTTTGCTCATTTCCTCTCGAAGTCGTGACATTATAGTAGAAGTGCTAGGATCCTCTCTAACCCTCTAGCACTTTTCAGCCAATTTAGTTACGGAATAACTATGGATTTTGATTTACTAGTTATTCCATAACTAAATCAGCTAGAGAGTGCTAGATGGTTGGAGAAGATCCGGATCCATAATAGAAGCACTCCAAAGTAGATGGTGGTGACGTTGAAATGCTTTGTTTGAAATTATTAGAATTATGGTTTTTTTTTCAGTATTCTACCAAAGAGTATAGCCTTGTTTTCTACTATTATTACCTATCTTAGGTGCTTAGCTGCACCACTTTTTTGGGGTTTGAGAAATTGAGATCCCCCAGTAAATGGTTGACAAAAAGAAAAAACTTTTGTAACCGGAAATGGGCCATTTTCTATTCGTAACTAGCTAGCTAAAATAACTTTAATTATTAATAGTCACGCAATGATTTGAACTTGTAAGGAAAGACTTTTTCCCAAGAAATATCTCACATTGTTAGGGGTGATCATGGGTTTGGTAGATCCAATGAATCCGATCAACCCAACCCAATCCAATTATAAAAGACGAGTCGGGGTAGGTAGTCGGGTCGGATTGAGTTCCATACAGACGGACCTAATCAGATTGAGTCAGGTATCGGGTTTTCATACTCTCAACCCAATCAATCCAACCCAACCCAACCATTAATAAAAAAAATAAATTTTATAATTTTTTGTACTAATAAGTTACATATTTTAATATTTAATATTATATAAATTGATTTCCTTATTGTCAAAATATATGTTTTTATTTTTATCATACTTATAAATGACAATTTATATATATTTTTTATTAAAGTTTTTTTATTTTTTATTTTTATTTTATTTACAAACACAAACATTTTAAAATGTTGGACCCAATTGACCCAACCCAACCCAACTATAATCGGGTTGAATTGGCTTGGGCACGTTCCTAAAATTGAAAAAAAACAACAACCCAATATCTCTTCATTGGGTTGGGTCCGTCAATACCTTAAACCCAACCCAACCCGGCCCATGATCACCCCTACACATTGTTATGGGTTGGTTATAATTAAAGCTTCCCATCCTCTCTAAAAGTGTGCTTAGTGAAGATTAGAGGTGGGAACAGACTAGACTGCTCATCAAGGGCTTACACACTAAGTCTGGTCTACATTATGTCCAGGTCAGGAGGCCAATTTATTAAATAGATGAGGCCAAGACTTTTTCAAAAGCCTATATAGCAAAACAGGTGAGGATTCATGTCATCGAAAAAGCCTTTTGAGCTCATCAGGACGACCTAACTAAATATAAATAAAATACTAATATTTTTTATATTGCTATTATTATTATAAATTTTTTTATTATATTGCCTTATAATTTTATACTTATTAGCTTTTGTAAATATATAAGTATGTTGTCTTACATAAAAAAGCTTGAGGCTATAAGTCTATTCAATGCTTATGGTATATTCAAGTACCTTAGTATAAAACAAAATTTTAAGCAGACTTTCAGGCCATGTCAGACTTTAAATAGGTCAGACCATAAAATAAAGTCTACCTTAGGTAAACGGGCCAGACTCAGACCATGGATTTAAGGTGCAGGCCAGACTCAGACATTGGAAAGTCTGGCTCGACTAACAGGGCCATAGCTAGAAATTTATCTTTGGGGAGGCCGGAATAAAATATTAAAAATTATGATAAAAATATTAAATAATTTTAATTAAGAATAGAAAATTTTATTTAAATAGAACTCCTCGTTCCTTTATCTGCGTGAAATTTCTGAACAAGTAGGCAAATTTCTTCAATATCAAATTATTTCAAAGAGTCTTTGAGATCTAAAGTTGAACGGGGTATAAGAAGTTCAACTGCCTTTTCGTTAAATCTTCTATTTAATTCATATAATTGCAAATCAAATTTTTAGTTTTTCTTATCATGTAATTCTAAAAAACAGATTCAAATCAAACAAAATCTTTTTTAATGTTATATTATATTACCTAACGATATTTTCTTCATTCTTTCCTATTCTTTGTAATGCTCATATGCTTCCGCTTTTGATCTTCTTACTTTTTATAGACTAATATTTCTAATCAAATATTTTTTATAAGAAATATTTCTAATTGAATCTTATATGTAATTTTAAAAATTATCTTATCATCTCTAAATAAGAAAAAAAAATAATCAATATAAAAAAGGAAATAATAAAAAGTTAAAAACTTATTTTTTTGACAAAATAAAGATAAATAGTAAAAGTCATAAAGAAATACTTAATACTACTGAATCTACAGAATTTTTAGGGGGACGGAGTAATAGTTCATGACATATATTTTACAGAACCTATATAGTTAACAAAACAAAAATTGAAAAATTTTGGGTGGCCGTGGCCCCTGCCAGCTCCCTAGTTACGCCCCTGTCCACTCGGCCTATTAATTTCATCCCTAGTGAAGATCGAACCTAGATCGACCTCTCCTACAATTTCATCATGCTTTGACAAATGAGCCATGAACATGGTATTCATGTATATCTATAGCTACAATTTAATTAATATTTAATATTATACAAAAAAATTAAAGTATACAGGTTTTAGTTAAATGCTGAGTAATTAATGTGTTGGTTTGGCAAATTTTTTTATGACAGAATCAGAACCTGGATTGTTTATGTTTTGTTTAGTTTTTGAAGCTATTTTTTGTTTTTGAATGGAAGCTCGATAGTATGACTTTGAGCCAGTAGGGAGGAGGTAGCATCTCTGTCTCTGTCTCTCTCTATCACGGGAATACAATTGAGAGTGTACCAAATTACCAAAGGATGCAATGCATGACTAGCTGCCTCTGTATCTAAAAAGTTTACTGATAACTAGCAGCCAACCTATAGCATGCGTGAGCTTCTATGTCTGTGATTTGCAAGGATGGTAAAGTAAACCAAGTACAAAATTAAAGATGTAATGTAATGGACCCATATATATATGCATGAATTAATGAAAGAAAGAAAAAAGTACGGAAGAATTGAAGCATTCAGGGGTGCAATCTGGGGGGTTTTGTATGATTAATTCATAAAAGGGTGGGTGACCAAATTGAGTAACATGCATTTTCTGTTGTATGAAATTTAGCATAGTATATAGTAGATATTGCTACTTCAAAAGAAAGAGAGAGGAGCTGCAGGAGATGTACGTACGTAGATGTTGGAAAATGTGTAGGGACTAGGGAGCTGAGTACAACTAGATATATTATTTATACAACAAATTAATTAACTTCTTATACAACACATGTTTTATTTCTATTTATTTCTATCTTAATTACCACATATCACACCTCATTTTCGCTCTTTTATATTCTGATCTCATTCATTATTGACTTGTCTAATTGACAATTATTGTACATCTATAATTTCTCTTCTATTCTACAATCAACAAGTGAGTGTGTGTGAATAATGTGTATATAAACATGAGCGTGAAGCAATAGCACATATATAGCAGTGAATGAATGAGTTGTAGGTGGATGCAGGGGAGAGGGGTTTCAGAGAAAGGCATTTAATGGTACCCTGCACTGCAGGGTGTCTGTCTCTGCCTATTTTGTTTTGGCCGTGGGTGGGACTTGCTCTGATTCCGTTTCATCGATTCCCTTTTCCTAAATTCTCATGGGATTTGGGCTTATAAATTAAATTGCTCTTTTTTTTTTTTAAATATCAACAAAATGATATATGCAATTACATTCTCTCCCCCTCTCAAGTCTCAAGTTGCAATTTCAAACCAATGCGCGGTTGGAACTTGGAAGGGACAATGGGTTCATAACCGCTCCCCCCAACTTTTGTTACTCCCTCTGCTGCATTTTACAAGTCACTTAATACAAATTTTCATGTCCTTATATTTTATAATTTTGAAAAGACATTTATTACTATTTTTTATTCTTATTAATTTTAATGTTTTTTCACTTTTATTAATATATGTAATTCGGTTAAAGATGTTTTATAAAAATAACCAGAGGAAATATTTTTTAATGTCTATGATGGTATTTGGAATAGTTTATTTGAGTTTATCTTATGATATAAGCATTTATGTAATTGTTTGGGTAAGCTTATGAAAAAAACTTATAACATGTTCATAAGCTATTTTTAGCTTATTTCAATAAGCTCCTGAAATAGCTTATGGAGAATTTAAGTACATTGTACTCTTTTCAATTTTCATCCAGATTTTTAAGAGTGTTTATCAAATAATTAAGAGTTTATATTATAAGCATTTAATTAATTTTTTTCCAAAGGGCCAATATACATATAGTGCAAGCTCAGTTAAAAAGAGATATAGGCTATATATATTTGATAAACTAAACAATCAATCAATGTAAAATAACATAAAATAATATATTTATATAAGTTTTATCACATAAATTTTATTTTTATTTTTAGATAAAAATATAATATTAGATGATTATAATTTTAAATTCTTATAAATTTTTAGTGCTAAGACATTTTATTAAAAATTAAAATAAATAGTGAATAATTAAAATATATAGTATAAAATAGATGATAAAAAAATTAATTAAAATAACAGTTTTTATAATCTGTGCATTATTACACAGAATAATAAATAAAATTGGAAAGGTTTAATTAAAAAATGTAACATTTAATATCACCAATGCATTGAATGTTGTGATAGTTATAATTTCCAATAAAACATTTACACTTTCGGTTTATTATCATGTGTAAAATGTTGCATAGATTAGAAAATTCGTTAAAATAATTCACTAATAATAATAATAATAATAATCAAATTGCATTTGGGGTGGACTAATTGATTGAGAAAAATTATAAATTGACCTCGTCTTGACCTCAATTCCGAGTTTTGTCTCTAGTTCAAGTGTTACATATTTGATTCTTCCAAAACAATGTATTGAGTTTTTATTAGTAGACCCAACTTCACCCTAGTAAATGACGTCAAACCGAGCAGAATTGGCTCTAATGAAAAATACATGTGATTTAGACAAAAAAAAATGCTTTTAAATTTTGATTATTTTGTAAGATATTTTAAATTTAATAGAAATAATTATATATTTTCTTATTTATGTTAAAATAAGATTTATTCTTTTTTTTAAAAAATTACCGTTTGATGCATAAAATGAATGCTTTGGAGAAGAGAAGTACTCATTTTCTTCTTTTCATGAGGTCTAGGTAAGAGTAGCTGTCATTATCCAACTGCGAGGGGTACGTGAAGCACACATCTAGACCTCCCTTGAATTTCTAGAGGAAGACACATATCTGGTAATAGCTTAAAATTAAATGAGATCATTGGGAGTTTTTGTTTTCTATAGTTTTTATTAAAATTGTAGTTTTGATGTGTTTTTTAGTACATGTCCGTGACCTTTTGTTGGACAGTTCCTCAGATTTTTTCTTAGCACTTCAAAAAGTTGTTGCTTTAACTAAACGAAGTAGCTAGCTAGGGATTATAATTAATTTATAATCTATAAACTGCCAAAGTGAGGAGGATGTTTTCATATATCTGTCGAAATCAATTAAGTTGATCATGCTCGTAATCTGGCTTCTTTTTAAGACAACAACATGATTAGATAGATTTTAAGCCCATTATTGGTGGGTATAACTATATATAAACTGCAGAGATCACTCATTGTCCACTTCTTTTTGACCTTTTGCTACGTACCCATTATAGTTAGCACTAGCTAGTTGATTTCATAGGTTTGAAACTTAAAATGTTAAATCATGAAGTCAATCATACATTGTTTGATTAATAATAATCATATAATGTCATTGTACCCTCCAAAGGCCACGACAAACTAGCACACTTCTCAAATTCAAAAGGCCCATATCACCCCACTAAGTGATAACCCAAACCAAGTAGTTGCAAACTAGCTAGAGAGTAGAGACTAGAAGGTTGGAGCTGGAATTGGTGAATTGCATTCACTTCTTTCAGTTTTTTTCATGTATCGAGAAACACCCTGGCCGTTAGGTAAATTAAGAGAAGGAAAGTTATTGTTCATATATTATACCTTGCAGTTTATACCAAGGGGATAAAAATATACAACTTTCATGGTTAATAATAATAAATTCACTTACCCACGGAGTAGAAGGTGGGTCTGGCTCAAATTCCGTTGCTTAGCTGTAATTTTATTTTATTTTTAATTTAAAAATGACATATTATTATATTATTAACTAAGCCCGAACTAGATTTTCCCTAATAATAGGGGATACATGTGATTTACACCAAAATATTATTAACTAACCTAGTCTATTCTCGAAAAAAAAACTAGTTAATAATAAAAACTTCCAGGTTTGAAATTAAACTATCTCAAATTCAGTTGGTTAGCTTGTAATTATATTTTTTTAGTGTATGCTTAATTTGACGTTAAAAAGTGATTAAATTTAAATTTATATCTTTCAACATAATTATTTAATTATAAAATTAAAATTGTAAGTTTATCACGTTACAATATTAAATCAATTTTACATCATACAAATTATATTATATAATGTAAAATTGAAGAGTATCATACACATCTCAATCTCTTCAACGTGGGCTTTCAATTTGAGATCTTGTCTGTCCAAAGATGCCATGTGGTAATTTGGACTCATAGCACTCAAGGTTATAACTTTTTCTTAGCCCACTGATGTGGGACTTGTAACAAATATAATTAGTTCACCTAATTAAAGTGGATGCAAGCAAGTATTCTATTTTCATATCTATTTACCATTAACAACATGTAACCGTACGTGTCCCCTACAGGATAGGTTTCTCGTAGTATATCATAAAAGTAGGTAAAATAAAGTATCAATGTGGCAAACAAAGCTATACGCACATTATGATATATATCTTGCTTTGGAATCTCTTCTAAGAACACAAAGCTAGATTACAATGGGGAGGAATCCAAGCTAGAAGGAATAGCATTCCTGAAGTTACGACCTTTCAAAAAGTGGTTTCTTTAATTTTAGTACAAAATGCTTCAAGTGTGGATCGGACTAGTTGCGAGTTGCCCCTTGATGTTCCAAGAGTAAGCATTTGGAATTACTTCAACAGCACGATGAGCACGAATGATTCATCCAAACTTGTATAAGACGGCCTTACCAAATCACAGACATAGATTATATATATAACATACCAAAAAAATATTATATATAACATGGATGTAGTATTTTCAGAAATACCATATCAAACACGGACTCTTCTTTTCCATCACGGAATTAAACATGCAAAATGCAACAAACCAACCAATGCGCATGTGTCTTGATCACTCTCGATCATCATGTGAACTGTGAAATTGAGGCGTTATCTAATTAATCACGAACCCCTTTTAATTTCCTTGCACCGTTTGGGACAAACATAATGCATCTACTAGCTACCTACAGTTAATTGTCTTTCAAGGATGCATGCAATTTTATTAATTAAAACTGTGTCATATATGTGTGAGAAATGTGCGTGCGTATATTTTGTTTATTTTACCGTTGCAACATTGTAAAATTATGGTTTCGTAAAATTGATTTTAAATCATTTTCATTCATAGTGTTTTGTAAAACGTGCATCACTGATTTCAACTATTCATTTTTAAAATTAATTTTACTCAACTTTAAACCAAACGGACAAGAAGACTTTTGCTACAAGTTGACAAGTCTTGCTTGGGTATAACTGTGTACCGATGTCTCTAGTTGTGTAGCCTTTACTATGAAGTCTCGCTACGAAATAGCTATGGATTTTTATTACGCAATGATTATTTCATAACTAAAGTTCACTGGTGAAACAAAAGAGAATCCGGATCCGGGTACAATTATATCTGGGTTCATAACTCCATGTCTCCAACATATTTTGTAAAACATACATAATTGATTTCATTAGTGTTAGTATGGATTCACATTTGAAAATGTGATTTTAATAAAATATCAAACACCCATTAATCCTTCAATTTGAAAATGACGTGTTTTAATAACATAATATACAAACTTATGGCAACCACAGCTTGAGCAATGAGAGCATGCATATAATTTAACCTTTATCAAAGTTCAGCACACCACCTCAGGTGGTGACAGCTAGATTTTGTAGTCTGTCTGGATTAGTAATTAGCTAGGTAGTTGTTAAATTAGAATTGTTTACCTAAATGAACGATAATTATATCAATTATTTTAAACTTTGGTGAATTTATAAGGACCTATTAAGTAATTTAGTTTATATCTTGTGTTTAACCCTTAACTTTTACATTTTTTTAACAAGAAAGGAAATTTTTATTAAATAAGAGTGCAATAATATACCTCAACCCTTATAGTTATCACTACCAAAAAAACCATTATAGCCATAGATATAAAAACCGGACCGGTCGGTTCATCCGGTCCAACCAGGAACGGTCCGGTGACTGGTCCATATCATGCTAAAAATCGGCTGGTTCCAGAACCGGTCAAACCGATGTCATAAAACCGGTTGTTGAACCGGTTAGTTTTCAAATTTTCAAATTTTTTGTATATTTTTATTTATTCTAAAATATTATTTTAATAAATAAGAATAAATTTTTAAAGATTGCACATAAATATTTATTATTTAGTCAATTATTATTAATTTTTTATCTTATAATATATATAATAAGATCCTTTATATTTATTTATAATCCTATATATCTTGATTTCTTTATAATTTTATGTTATTTTATTATTTAAAATATTATAAATAGTAAAAATATATATTTAATTATTATCGATTCAACCACAGTTCAACCATTGAACCGTGAATCGGTGCCTTCACCGGTTCAATCATCGGACCGGTTTTAAAAATATTGCTTATAGCATACAAGTAAATTAACAACAACATCTAGAAAATTACAAAAAGGACGGGAACTTTCTACGTATAAAGAACTATGGAATCCTTTTATCTTAGACTTATTCCACACCTTAGATTTCATTTTAATTAAAATCCATCATTTTTTCTCCATAAAAAAATAACTTGTCTATACAACGTAACATGTCATGCGCATCGATCCATGAAGACCAAAGAGCCGCAAACTAGATGGAATACACTATAAACTTCCCTTCCTTGCTTGAGGTAAATCATGATTGTTGTATGAAATGATTTTTGCAATCAATAGGTAATAATACAACAATTAATCCCAACCACTCATAACATCTAACTCATAACATCTAGCCCACATTTTATAAGACCACCATTGAAATAGAACTTATTCAAGCCATATCTTCCCTACATATGTTCATCTCTTTTATACGTACCTCCATGAGACCATGACTAATACTTGGCACTATCCTCCCTAGCTATTTGATCTAATGATGTCATCACTACATTTTTAATAAAAACTTTCTATTTTAATTTTTTACTATTTTCGTTCCTAATTATCTATTTCATTACATAAAAATACACAGATTAAAATTAAGAAATTAAATACATTAATATGTTAATTTAAATTAAATTTATTATAGTTGATAAAAAATTAAATTTATTGTACTTTTTCCTAATATACCATTTATTCCTCTATTTTATTCTTTAATTTTTTTACTTATTATCTCTCTTATTAAGTAAAGTAAAAAAATATACTTAATATATACTATCTACCTTTTAAATAAGATACATAAATAGAAACAAATAAATTCTTTAAATGGGACTATAAGATAAATAAATAGAAACGAAGGTAATAATAACTCAATGGTTTGCCATGTCCAGCAAGTAATTGTTTCCTTGATCCTATAGTCATTCATGAATTTTCTTAACAAGATCAATATATGACTGCAAACACAAGGATACCATTACACCCTATGATTTTGTTTAGGTCCAAACCCCTACCTTAAAACATCTCTTTTGGGCCCAATAATAAATTCTATTAGAAAAGAAAAGAAAAACAAACAAAAATTGAAAAAAAAATTATTCATACCTACAAACTTCCCACACAAAATGCAATTCTATTTCAATATAATTCTTACCAATGATTTAGTGCATGTTTAGGTAAAAGTTACATGCGTGCGTTTCGTGAATTCCAATATAAATTTATCATTTCAATGCAAGTTTTTTCAAAACAATTTTGAAAAAATGTAAGTTTGGGGGATGAACGTGCACCCAAACACGTTACTTGATTGTACACCAGTATTAGAGATGGAAAAAACGGGCAACTCGACCCGACCGACCCGCATCGGGTGGTGGGCTTGTGCAAGCCGGGCTAAAATACTCGGTAAAAATTCGATCCTGTGAAATTAGTGCTCGAGCCCGACCCTGTACGGGTAGCGGGCTTGTGCGGGTCGGCCCAGTTAAAAAAACTAATTTATTAAAAAATGTTGCTCATTAGAAATTGTAAACAATTATACTTTCACAAAACTAAAAAAATACAATATAGTTATAAAAAAAATTTAAAAACATAATCTACCCTAATAAAACACATTCAAATAAATTTAAAATACAATTTTTGTATTTTAATCATAATCCTATTTACAAATAAATTTAAAATACAATTTTAATAAATTTGAACTATTATGTTAAATATATTTTTATTTTGCTCTTAATCCTATTTACATAATATACAGGGATATTGTTAGTTTCTATATTTTACTTGCTATTGATGTACTTGGATTATGATTATATTATGGCTATGTTTAGATTTCTTTCTACCTTACTGGTTTGTTTTTTTTCCCGGTTTTAAGAATTATACTTCCCGAGATGTTTAAAATACATAAACAATTGTCTTGACAAGTGTATTTTAATCATAATCCTATTTATAAATATATGATTTCTCTAATGCATACATGTAGGAGCAAGCTTTGTTATCTAGCTCTTAATCCTTGACAAGTTGATTTATGGCCATTTTGTTCCATGTGATGCCTGTTTATTAGCTGGAAAACAAGGGTAGAGTTATTCGCATAAATGTACAGGTTTGCGATCAGAATTCGTTCCTAAAAATCTTTTCAATGACTGGTACATGTCCAGTTGAGTTAATGTTGTTCAGAATAATATTCAGTGTTCTAATGTGATTGGATGATTCGTCAATCAATCAGATATGTAAGGGCCCTAATTCCAAGCATTGCATGTCTTCTCAATTGAGATTATACAAAAATGGGCCACGCCTCCAGTCCAACAACAACAAGGAATTTAAAAAAAATGGGCTGCCGTTAGCCCGCATGGGCAGCACGACCCGAACCCGTTTAAGATCGGGCTTTTTATTTTCGGGCTAAAAAGCCCGTAAAATATGGGCCTCTATTTTGACTGCCCAAGCCCTCCCATTTTGCGGGTGCAGGCGGCCCGGCCCGACCTATTTTGCCGGCTCTAATCAGTGTACACTATACAACTATTATTATTCTTCCTTGAAGTTTTTGGAATAATCTGTATTTCTTCCATGCAGTCACTAATCTTCAAATTTTGGGAGGATTATACTCACTCAATGACTGTGGGAATTAGGGGTGGAAACAGGACAGGGCAGACTAGGCTTTGGCAGGCCTGAGCCTGGCCTGACTCCTAATTCTTAAGCCTGAGTCTGGCCTGTTACCTGTTACAAGCCTTTTTGTAAGGTCTTGGCCTGGCCTGCGAAAAAGTCTGGTCTGGCCTGTAAGCCTGTTTTATAACAAGGCCTACAAACAGACCAACAAGCCTATAAGCCTATGCAGGCCGACACACATTTTAAGCAGATTTTTTATATAATTAATTTAATATATTATAATTTTTTACTATATTATAATTTTTTAATTATATTTATAGTTTTTTATATAATTAATTTAATATATTATATATTATTATATTAAATAGACCGACCTGTTAAGCTTAATAGGCTTTTTCATAGGCCTGAAGCCTGGCCTATTTAACTAAACAAGCCTTTTAACAAGTCTTGGCCTGACCTTTTTAATAAACGAGTCAGGTCAGGCCAGACCATAAACAGGTCGGGCCGTAGGCCCCTGACAGGCCGGCTGGCCTATTCCCACCCGTAGTGGGAATGGGAGTTCAGTTATCGACACATGTGTAGACCCGGGTTCTTTTCTAAGTCTTTTTTTTTTTTTTGTCAAACTTTTCTAAGTCATTGTGTTATTTGTGGTAGAATAAGTCATATTGTGTTCGGCACGGTCCATTTGTTTTTTCTTGTCAACGGCGCAGTCCATTTTTTAAAATAGAAACCAAGTTCATGTCTTTTTGGACCCAAAAGAGCCCGTATCTCTTTTTTCCTACTGGGTCCATTATTTCTATGATTCATGAGCCCATCGGTATTGTACACACATTTCTAGTAATTTTGACTTTGTTAGAGCCCATATATGTGTGTCTGATAGCGTTGCTTCGTCCAAAAAAAAAAAATAATGATAGCGTTGCAAAAGTTTGTTTATATTTGATATTTACAATATTTATTAAAATTATTTTTTTTTTCAAAAAACTTGTAAATATCATTATAATTTAAATAGATTAAAAATATCTTAAATGAAAGTATATTAGTTTGAAAATATAATGAAATAATCAAAGGTAAATACATTTAGAAATTTATAAGAAATTCATTTTAGACATTATTTTATGTAGTTTATATATTTATTATCATCTTCAATAATAAGGATATACACTCTTTTAATGAGATATTTTTTAAGAATGTAATATTTTTTTTTGGTTTAACCACAAGTATCTTCCACGGGAGGCAATCCTGTTCCAGCCAGGAACATCCACATCATGGTGGGGCTAGCTCTCCCAACGAGGATTTTTTCCATCCACAATACTCGAACCCGAGACCTTGCTTAAGGGGAATCAAGCATATACCACTTGAACCAACCCACGTTGGTTTTAAGAATGTAATATAATAAACTGTAATTGTATTAAGGAAATTCATTAAATAATTTATGGTAAAATTCATCTTTGTATAAATTGATGGTAAATTACAATCTTAAAGTAGCATGTATATTTCTGGCCTTGCTTAGCTATAACTTTATTCAACTCTTAACCATCATCGCTCATCATTATTTAATAATTAATAATGTACTTGTATATTATTTTACCATTTTAGCTAGTTTTACCAAACATTTTCAATCAAATCAGTTAGCTTTTAACTTTCATCTAACTTTTTAGCTTTCAGCTAGTTTTACCAAACACACTCTTAGAAAAACTAGCTGAAAGTTGAAAAACTAGATGAAACCTGAAAGCTAGCTGATTTGATTGAAAATATTTGGTAAAACTAGCTGAAAAATGGTAAAATGACATACAAGAACATCATTAATTATTAAATAATGATGAGTATTAGGGGTGTTCATATTCAATCCAATCCAATGCAAACCGCAAAAATCGAACTGAAAACCGAAATTCAAAAAACCGCAAATCGCAAAAATCAAATTTTTTTATTGGATTGGATTGGTTTTCGGATCTGATGTTGAAAACCAATCCAAACCAAACTTATACATACATATATTATTACTTATAAAATAATCATATATTTTTACCTGTATACATATATATATTTATAAAAATACTTATATAAATATATTTTTTATCATTTTATTATCTAATATCATGTTAATATTTCTATAAATATATCAATGTAAAACTAGTTTTAAATTAGTTTTCATGTCTCATGTCATTCTTTTATATAATTTTATATTAATTTTAATAAATATGAGTTCCAATAAGAAAATATTTACTATTACTTCGTTATTTTATCAAATATTTATTGTCGCTTAAAAAAAATCAAAAATTGGTCCAATCCAATCCAATTTAAATTGGATCGGATTGGATTTGAAAAAATATCAAAACCGATCGGATGATGAAATGATAAAACTGCAATGATCGAATTGGATGGTTTTTCGCCTCAAAACCGATCCAAACCGAATCGCGAACACCCCTAATGAGTATGGGTGGGTGAGGGATAAACTTGTAATAAATTTTCAGCTAGTAGCTGAAAATGAGAAGCTTTTTAAAAAAGCCAGTAGCTTTTCAAAAAAAGCTAGTAGCTACCCAAAAAAATTACCTTACTAAATATAATTGAAATGGTTTCTAGTCTGTTTGGTTAAAATTTTCGACCATCAAAACGGGGTTTTGACTAGTCAATCGTGGTTACAACTTACACAATTTATCAATCTTGTTTGGGTAATTTGGTCTCAAAATGTAAATCAATTTTGGACCTATCTGAACGTGGTTTACTGGAATTGATTTTGAATTTGCTTCTCCTGAACCACGTTTCATGCATTAACCTTCCTACCCCTATCATCTATAGGCTAGCAGTAACAAGGAGAGAGGAGTAACCATTTTAGTAAAATAAATAGTAAACCCATTTTAGTAATTTTATATCCAAGAGTGATTTTACTTTATCTCATCGAAACAAAATCAATTTGTGCCAACCCACTTTTAGAATTTGGTAGCCAAACAAAAAATCAATTCTACCAAAATTAATTCTTGCAAACTGTAAACCAAACAGGCTCACTATAATTTCAGCTTTCAACTATCTAAAATGACTTACCAAACACATTTATTTTACCTGGTTTATTCTTGTTGTGGCCAAGTGTATTGTCTTGCTTGGTATAGCCATCTCATTTGATATTTAGGGTAGGTGTATTATAATGGGTCACTCCCTAATACTCCCTTTTATTTATTTTTTCTATTAAAAAAAAAAAGCAAATGTTAATGAATTAAAGTTTGATGTGATGAGACAAAGATTTAATTTATAATAGTTAAGTGAAACTTAACACATCAAATAAATCAAAATGATATATATTATAATTATTTGAATAAAAATTCTATATAAGTAATAATCTCATAAAGGTTTCTAAATCATGCTCAAACTTAAATTAACCAACATGATGGATAGGTTCTGATAATCCACGGAACCTTCCGGTTATTGAAAAACAATTTTAGAAATTGAATTGCACGGTACCCACGAGAAAATTAATCAATTGCAATATATATTTCTCTCTAGACTCTCTAGCCAATAAAATTAATTACCAGCCACGCGGACTGCACGGACTCGTAACGTTGACTACGTCATTAATTGCTGTGGCAATTGATTCTGAATTTCTGGAAAAAAAAATCATAATCGCCTAGTTTGTGACTTTTTTAGGTACATTTAGGCTAAATTTGATAAAATTAGCTAATAAATTATTGGAGAAATGTAAAACAAAAATAATAAATAAACTATAAATTAGAAATTAATAAAATTAATTTGTGGCTTATAAATTAAAAGTTTTTAAAATAAGTTAATTTATCAAGCATTTTTATGTTAGTTAAACTAATTTATAAACTAGAAGTTAGTTTATTGGTTTTACCAAACAATTGTAATTTTTTATACTTGAGTCGGGAAAACTCACATTATCGTTAGACTAACTCCCCAAATAGCTCAAAACAGCACCTATAGAGGACTTACATTTACCTCACCACAAGGAGATGAGTAGAGGCTCGAACATGTTAGGTGTCAGATGCGAAACCCCGTCTTACTCCACTCAACTAATCCCTTAGAGTTCAAACATATACCACTTAAAGTAAAAAGGATTTAGAACTATAGACGAACCAAGTTGTAGTTTATCTTCTTTCAACCCAATGACTTCATACCAAACACAACAACTAAGATGTGTCCTTATTGAGAAAGTAATTGTGCTTTATCTTTTGCTAGATCAAGAGATCATATTGACTCTAATTAAGCGATTCCTCTATTGGTCCTATTCCTTTTCCCTTTGTCTCCAAAATTAATCAACATCACAATATTCCCACTAAACTAAAATCTTGATTTTTTTACAACATACCAAGATGATCGGTTCTAGCAAGATATCTAAATTTTTTATTGCCTTGAGATGTGACTCTCTAGAATCATGCTAAAACCTCACATTAAACACACATTAAACATGACATTTGGTCTACATGTAATTAAATAAAAAAAATCTTACCTTTGTATATGGTCTGATCTACAACCAAACCTTACTACAAACTTGGGAAAAGGGCTCCTCAATCATCTATTTCATCCAAGTGCTCTTATACAAGCTGAATTTATTATTAAATTGCAAAATATATTACCTACAATACTCATTATACATCTTTAAGTACATCAAATAGACCTCATTTCTAGCCATTTTGTCAAACACATTGTGGTCAAACTTCTAATCGAGAAGTTATTGAAACAAAAAAAGATAATAATAAGAGTTCAATTTTTCAAAATGGTAATGCTTCCACATTGATGAGTATTTGCTTTCAAAGTGAAATAACCATAATTTCACAAGATAATTTTGAGCGTGCAACTCGTAATTAATTGAATAATTACCATGCATCCACAAATATACAATAACACAAAATTTTAAAGAAATGTAAAACCATGATTTCTCTAACTTGGTATCATTCCTGCATACTCTGGTCTTGTCATTGATTAAGCAAAATCAGTCCCTATGAAAAAAAAGAAGAAGTTGGCATGGAAAACTGGCAAGACTAGGTGTACGGGGTGGCAAATATGGTGGCGGATAGAGGCAGGAAAGGGATTGCAGGACAAATCGGTAGTCCAAGAAAAGAGGGAAGACAAGTAAGAAGAGAACATGTGATGGTTAAATCGAAGAATTTGATAGAGACAAAGAATGATGGCGAGAGGAAGAGACGATCACATAAGCGTTTCAATGAACTAATTTGATTACATTAGAATGAATGGACGGGATTTGGTGTTAAAATAAACATTGATATATGACATCAATTGATTCTCCCCCACCCACTCTATACATGCATATGTTTATGTAATGTTACAACTCAAATTTATGAGAAAAGTTAATTAAAGAAGAACAATTTATGAATGAGAGAGTAAAAAAGCAGGGCCCGTTTACTTTTAGAAAATATTTTTTATTTTTATTTCCTGTTTCATAGATTAAATTATAAAAAATGTCACCTTATTTTTTTATTTTATTTTTTATTTTCAAAGTTTTGTAAAAAAAACAAAGAAAGCTATACAAAGTTATTTTCTATGTTTTTTTAACTAAAATTTGTTATATAAAATTTTGAAAATAGGAAATAAAATAAAAAATATGATATTTTTATTACTAAAATTGAAAATATTTTTCAAAATAAAACTACAAAATAAAAAATAAAAACAAAAATATTTACATTACTCACATATTTCTATTACATGTACCATTGCCATCTCCTTAAGCTTTCCCCTCTCGGTGGTTTCTTTCACGCACCTATCTAGCATTATCATTATTAGATTAGATACATTATTATTAGGCAGTCTTTTTTTAATCTGACTCTTAATTAAAGAATCTATTTAAGCACATGAAAATAACTGAAATCAAACGATCATTAACATATTAGTTGAACAAACATTTTGATTTAAGTATCAAATTATAGTACTTCTTTATCTTTTCAGAACGAGACTTAAATCTGGTAAGCACATATTGGATATATTTTACATACAGTCAAATTCATCGCTTAAACAAAATTTGCTCAAATTGTGAAAAGCCATCCATCATGATCGCACATAGATAAATAAATAAGTAGTTTCAGTTCAGATGTAGTATACCAATAACGTTTTCGTCTTATTAGATCTGGTATTATTTATTATTTTTTGATCAACTTTATTTAATGCCTCGTGAAAGTTGACGATAAAATAAAATACTGAGTATTTGATCAAACGGGTAATTTGAATTTTGAATATCCAAAGACGACAAAAGACATCCAATTCAACAATTTCTCAGTTTTTTTTTAAAATAATACGGATTATAAATTAAATGAACAAGAAAATCTAAGAAAGGACTTAAAAGGACGCATGTGGAAGATTAATTTGAACAGTAGTAATAAGAAAAGGGAAGAAATCTTAAAAGGCGGGTTTGCGGGACAGGTGGCAGTAGGAGAGAGTGGCTGTGACGGTTGGAGGTGCCCAACACAAAAATCGAGTAAGAAGCTTTCTTTTTGTAAGAGAAGAAGCATATTTTTGTGCGATTCCACAACGTGTCTCTTCTGTGCTTAATTTCCAATTAAAATAAATATAAATATTATAAATATAAATTTAATTGCTTTCTCTTCTCTTCTTCTTTATCCACCTTACACTCTTACACACACAAAACACAATTTCACTCGAACGCAGGGAAAATTTCAAAACAAAACAAAAACCAAGTACTTTTCTCTGTTCCCTTTCTCCCTCACGTTTCATCATTTTCTTCAATAATTTATAAATTTATCTTTATATAATTCGAATTTTTATTATTATTTTAAAAAATTTCTGGTATTGTCTTTTCTATCTTCAGTTTTGTGATTTTTTTTTTGGGGGAAATTGGCAGGTGAAAATGGCGAGCTCAGTGGAGAAGGAGGTTGGTGTTGGTGCTGCTGCAGGTGCAGGTGCAGGGGAAGAAGCTGTGTCTATGGAGCTTCCTGCTCCACCCGGTTGGAAGAAGAAGGTCTCAGTTCTGATTCCTTGTTTCCCTCTTTTCTTTGACTAGTCAATTTTTGGGGAATTTGCATGTTTTGTTATCGTAATTGCTTGTTCTCTCTCGAATTTTATGTGGCTTTCGTTTGATTTTGCGATTTGCGTTGGTTAGGTGCTGTGCTGTTGGTACCCCCTACCTAGGGATTTGAATTTTTTCCCCCGCATTTGCTTGTTTCTTCTTCAATTTTGACATACCGAATGCACATGCTTAGAAATTTGCATAAAGCTTTAGGCTTTTTGTCCTCTGAATTCAGAAAATTATCTAGCTGCTGAGTGTTAAAGTCGCCTGTTAGGGTTTTCTAGACGTGTGATGTATTTCTATGTAAGGAAATGGATTTTGATGGATTTTACCGTGTCTCATGTGATACATTTCCATTGAATTGTTTATCACTTTCAATTTTGTAAGAGACTGCTGCTTACGAGTCTTGCTCTGTTTGGAAGGATTACATTCTGATTTGCTGAATTTCCTGCACTAAGGATTGTAATTATTTCATGGCTACAAGAAATTATCCTTCTTTCTAACTAATAATTTTAACTGAAGAAGTTTTCTGTCCATATAGGACTGCAATTTTGTGTTTGGAAAATTTGTACAAATATGTTGTTGCGGCTTACTTTGTGGAAATTTCTTACTTTGGTTTTGTAATTTTTTAATTTGATAAATGGGACCATGCAATTGGACTGGATTGTTCCTGATCTAGGTGTTTGTATCATTGATCTTATTATGCGCTTGGACATGGAAACTCTGAAGTATGATGTTGTAGCACTTGGAAGCTTTAGGCGTTTCATCACAGGATAATAATGATTTCTAGTTTTGTTGTCTTGTCTGTTGTGTTTATTGTTTTGTGCTAGGGGTAATCCTTATATCGCAGAAATTGCCAAATATCTTCCTTTTACAATGATAGATAAACGTATGGTATTGCTCTTCAAAATGAGAGGAAAACATGGGTTAAGTGTCTTTACTTTTGAGTAAAGACATTGTTCTACATTTTCCAAGATATCTTTTACAAAAATCTATTCACGGGCAATCATAATAATTTCATTCTTGTATCAGAATCAGTTCACACTGCCTACCTGTACCCCTTCCCCAAAAGAGGTGACAACAGAAAAGTCGCAGAAATCAGAAAATTATCTTCAGTCATCTCAGTTTGAATCCAGCACAATTTCTCATTCTTGGAATTTTGTTGACACTGCTTACAATTCTTGAAAATTATCTTCAGTCATCTCAGTTTACCACTGCTCTCACAAAAAGAAAAAAACCACAGGCACCAAATCACTCAACAAATCATTTTTCTCGACTCTGTATTTGTTAATACATTGCATAATTGGCTTGACTGAATATATTTGGTGCTGTGCGTTACAGTAGATGAGGTTGGACTCCAAGATTGTGGTTAGAGTTATCATTTGTGCATTTGCCAAGATATCTTTTACAAGTACCCATTCTTGGGTGAACATGAATTGTTTTATTCTTGCATCAGAATCACCCACCAAGTGGTTAACAAATGCCCTTTTCCCCACAAAAAGGTGATAGATGAAAAGTTGCTGAAATTATAAACATGTCTTGAATAGTTTCATGTTTGAGATCCAACACAGTTTCCTGCTCAGTTGTTCTCAATTTCTTTTCTTTCTTTCTGCTTAGTTTTTAAGGTGTTCAGCTACTCTATGACAGTGTCAAATCATTCAACAGAACATCCTATTGAATTTTTGTTTAAAAACATCACAAAGTTGGTTAGATTAAAATTATTTTTTGGTGCTGCATGCTATTATAGCACTTAAGCTGGGGAGGTTGGATGCCAGGCTTAGTGTTACTTGGCAAATCCAACACTGGCCAGAGCATGAGCCACATGGTATAGTGGAACCCAATTATGTAAAGTATGTCCACATGAGTGAGTGGGAGCCAATGTATCAGGTTGATTGTTGACATGATCTCTTTAATATTATAATGTCCCAGACTTAAGTTGTAACTTAGTACTTATTTGATCTGGTGCATAGCTATGCGAGTGTGGACTTTCCAGCACTTGTGGTAAGAAAAGGAGCCATATAGTTTTATGCAAATTGTGCAATTTCTGTATCGATGTACTATTTACAATACAACAAAATCAGCTTAATCAGCACTTGTTTGAGCATTTATGCCCTTTGTGACTTTGTGTGCAGCTTAATTTTATTTTATTAGATAAATGTTATAGTGTATGGTAAATACTTTCTCATATTCATAAGACAATACTCTCATGTCTGTCATATACATGAAACATTTCATGTCCTTTTTGCTGGTTAACCTTGAAGGTTTGTGATCATGTGGGAAAAAAATCATTTTATTTACATTCATTCTAGTTTTCACATTCATCTTTCTTATACTTTCTAATTATGAGTTGTCACATTTCTTCAAGTTAACTATACATCTCTTATACACAGCAAGTCAACAACAGTTAAGATGTTATCAACTTCATAATTATTGATTGGAAGAAAAACAAACTTGTTTCTCACCATGTGATAACAATCATAGTATTATCAATGTCATATTTGCATCCAATTATTCTAATATGCTGTGACATTTCTGAAAACTAGTTATTATACCCATGCAATGCATGGGTTTTTTAAATTAGATATTTATAATTTAAGTTTTGTATTTAATGTATGAATTATCATTTTATTTTATTTGATTGATGTAATTTAAATTGAATAATTTGAATTTGATATGTGGAGATTAGGAGAGAATTGGTTTGAATTAGGAATTCAGTTTGAAAGTATATATTAGAAGATAACTAGTTTGAATTTGAATTTGATATGTTGATATTAACGGATAAACAACCAATTGAATTTAAATTTGAAAAAATGAGGATAAGAATTTAAATTTTAAAATAAGAGGCTACATGGAAGATTTTTAGAAAGCCACATTGTTAAATGTGGGAGTTCCATTAGTGAGTGAATGTGTCACATTCAAGAATAGGAACTCTCATTTAATATACAGGGTCTTTCATTTGTTTTTCGTTTTTTTCCTTCATATTATGCACAGGAGAAGCCCATGATGTAACAGCCTTTATCATATTTCTTGAAGTAAATTACATTGATTTCCCAAGTTTTACAAAACCTATGCAAGTTTTAGAAACACATGACCGCTATGTAAATTTTTCTAAGTTGATTCTATGGAGAGTTTGGGCTATCTTGCTAGAGATGTGTGCATTTATCATATATGATTTCATATAATAATTCACTGCATATCTCTAGGATGGTCATAATGGACACAAGGTAATCTTGATAGCTCAAGCTCCCTATAGACTCATCCTTTTTCCTAGACATACACCCTCTGAGAAATAAACGACAAAGAGGTCTTTGTATGATACAAAACAATGGGTATGTAGGTTTTGTATGGGCAGTATTGTTTACCTTATTTTCTGAAACCAACTCTGGGTCCTCTTACTGCATTATGTTGTCTATTTATTTTCTATTACTGAAGTTTAGATTGGTATATGGTTCATATACAGTCCATATGTGTGCATTTTTGTGTTTCTTGGTCACAGTATGAGCCTCGGATACTTGTCCTCACATTTTCGTCTCTTCCACACCATTCCATGGACTTTCACCTTTCCCAGGTGTAGCCTGAATGGAAGAATTAAAGAGGGAAAGAAAAGCTTTCTGACTGAACAAGGTTAATTTGGTGCCATGCTACTCTCTTCCTGAAGTTTAACAGTAAAACTGCTAGCTTATAACAGCCTATGATGTTTAACTAGGCACATATATGCTTAGAACTGTAAAAACCTTTTTGGAAAAAAGACAGCAAGAAACATTTATAATCAGGTTTTCTCAAGGGTTTAATATGTTATGCAAATCATAAATCTGTGTTTTAACTTTTAATTGCATGAGCACAGAAGACTACACTGTGATGTCATTGTGATATGAAAGTTGTAAAGAGAGCTTCATTTTTCACGTTAGGGATTACTAGTAGGAGTCAATAACTTAACCAAAATCTTGTATGTATTACTGTTTATTTGTTTCATGTTTTTGCTTTTAAGATTATTCATAAATTATATTTCCTTTGCAGTTCTTTCCAAAAAAGTCTGGAACCCCAAAGAAAAATGAGATTGTGTTCACTGCACCAACAGGAGAGGAAATCAATAACAAGAAGCAGCTGGAGCAGTATTTGAAAGCACACCCTGGTGGCCCAGCTGTATCAGAATTTGATTGGGGGACTGGTGAGACCCCGAGAAGATCAGCAAGAATCAGTGAGAAGGCCAAGGCAGCACCTACGCCAGAAAGTGAGCCCCCAAAGAAACGGGGCAAAAAATCACCAGCTTCAAAAAAAGAAGCTTCCCAGGAAGAAAAAGAGGAAAAAGAGGAGGAGACAAAAGAAGTGCAAATGCAAGAAGCTGATGAAACTAAGGATGATAAAGATTTGGAGCAGGAAAAGAATGTTGTGACAGAAAATCAAGATGAGAAGAGAGCAGAGGACACAGATGTCAAAGAATCCACTAATCCTGGAGAAAATGCGGATATACCTAATGAGGAAAAATTGAACACTGCTGATGGAGAGATAGAACCCTCAAAAGAGAAACTTGATGACAAAGGAGCTGAGGGTTCTGAAAATGTTCAGAATAAAGATGAAGAAAAGATTGAACAACCACTGGAGGAGACAAAGAAAGATGGTGGATCTGCAGAGTCAGAGAAATTGGAAACAGCTCCTATTGTTGAGAAAAAGGTTGAAGTTGAAGGAGAGAATAAAGAGGAATATAACAGAGGCACTCACGAGTTTGAGGGAGAAACCAAGGAAAAGGAAGGAACTAAAGTGGATGATGAAAAGGAAGGAGCAAAAGTGAATGATGGAGAACATTATAAAGTTCATGATATAAACAAGAAGGTTGAATCAGAGTTGACACAGAATGGAAGTTGAACCGGTGAGGTCAAAGCCCCTAAATAAGGAATATAATAAACTATCGGCTTCTCTTCTCATTCTGACCCCTTTAGAACTATGCGAGGATGACTGTAGTTTTTGTTGTTAATGTTATTTATCTGATTGTTTATTGAAACGACTATAGACAATCATAGAGTAGCCCTATAATGTACCATCCATCCGTCTATGTATTGGAGAGACGTGTAGCTTCTAGTTCCCTTCGTATCATTGTGTTGTAAGTTACTTGTAATGTGATGTGGACCTGTAATCATGTAATGTCGTGATCCTGAATATTCCCTAAACTATTATCTCTAGTTTAATTTAATAGGTAACATGTATGTTTATGTTGTTTACAGCCATTAGTCCGGGCTGAGGATCGGTTTAATTCATGTCTTTAATTGTTTTGGAATCAGGGTTTTGTCCAGTTCAATGCATTAGACCAGAGGCTATTTACTGCTTTCTTCCAATAAACAACAATGATAATCATAATCCTTAGCCTTGAATGCCTCTGTCATGAGCCTTTTAATGGCCTAAGATAGGGTAGTATAACAGTTGCAGTTAGTTATCCTACAACTTGAAAGTCCTTTCATTTGCACTGTTCGGTGAATAAAAATATTGCATCTACTCAAATTCTCAATGACATTAAATTTGCAATTTTGTGAGACAATTGGCACCCAAGCTCAAACTTCATGAGCAACGAATGATGAGCATGTTGGTCTTTTTCTAGTGGTGCTAGATAAAGCTGTGATGGGACTGCTCCAAGGCACCAATTAGGTGCCCCGGAAGGGAAAATGAATGGATATGACTCTATTTATCAATAAATTGAGGTGAAAATGAAATAAAAGGTCTCGTAGCTTTTCCCTCAAAGCCCTTTAAGTTGAACAACAAGCCCTGTCAAGGAGGTCCACTTCTCAAATGCACTGGCAGAAGACACAAAGGCAAGTTTGGAGGACTCAACATCATTCCGAGAAACTGCCAAAAAACCAGGAATAGAAGTTATTGGAGCCTCCACTTTGAAGAAGATTTCATCTATTTTCTCTCACCTAGAATTACATTAGCAAATTTGTTGCACAATTTTTATTTAACAAAAATGTGATGAAATTGATTGATAATTTCATGCAACATACCTGATGAAATCAATGAAGCTAGTGAAGAATTGAATGTGTCCACCTCAGACTTTTCTTCAGGACTGGAACTCAGCTGTTAAAAGGTTAGAAACTGTGAGATATTTAATTAAGAAGCATAAAAGAAAGATTAAAACTAAATAAAAATAGTCTCCAAAAAATATATCAGCCAAAAAGTTCAAACTTTTAAATGGAGATTAAAGAGTGTGCGTTTGGTTTGACGTTGAAACTGACAAAATCCAAGTTTGAATTCCCTAACGCAACTATTTCTAGCGTTGAAAACGTGAGTTTACGCTAAACAAAACGTGCTTTTTTTTTTTTTTGGTCAACACCAAACGTGCTTTAAAGAGTATGTTTTGATGTTCATTGATAATAAAGGCACGGGTTTTCTCCCATTCTGAAATTTAGAATCTAATGCAGCTACATAAGAATTTATATATTAAGGGAAAATTTAATGCAAATTAAGTTATTGACTGAGAAATTAGATGATTGATGTTATCATGGTAGTTAATAAGGGGATTTTTTTTTTTTGTCAAAGTTTTGTGCTGAAAGATTTCATAACAAAAGTGTTAATAATAAATGCAATCATTTAAAGAAACTATATTTACCTTATCCAGAGCTACATTAGCATTTTGGACCCAATCAGTATCTGTGCCTTTCCCAAAGACAGAACCAGCTGTAGTTAGATCACTGTTTTCAATTGCTTGACCAACTGCACTCAGTTTGTACACCAGGTCCTGAAGATACCCTGCAAATATTTTTCACTCTTGAGTACCAAAATTAAAATTGTCCTACCTGAATTTGAGAACTTTGTGTTAAAGATGGCAGCCTGAAATTTTCTTTTATTCTACCAAGAAAAAAAACTTGTGTTTTTGGTTTCATGAAGGAAACTGAGTAAACAATAACATGAACAAGGGAATAGAAGTTCATCATGAGAGGAAAGCAGTGTTCTATGAATCTCTTATTACCATGGTTGGGAGGAGAAAATTGAACTCAGTCATTGTGACCACTTCAATTCTTATTGTGTGTTTGGTTTTCATCAAAATCACGTTTCAAACGTGGATCAAATATGTAAACCAAAGAAACTTTTAATTCTATCACTTTATTCCCTAAGCTGGAACTGCATACAGGTTAAAAGCCTTAAAGATGCAGAGAGCCAACAACTTGCTTTTGAAATGTAATGTTTTATTCAATTTCTGATGGTAACAAAATTTGTTCATAGTATTACACAAGGGAAGTGTAAAATATCAGTAGCATGAAATTTTTGTTCACTTGAGCTCATTAAGAAATGAACTGCTAGAATCTTAAAGGAGGCAACTAAATTACAGCTAGCCTTTGTATTTGTTTAGGTTTATTAATCCAATTGAAAATTTGTTCCATTCCCTTGACATGAGACTAGCGATTCAATTAATATGTGTGAATATCTGAAAGAAACATATACTTGAATACATTATGAATTAACTTTTAATCCAATGAGTTATTGTCACAAAAATGCAACACCTCATATAATTAATATAATCACACTCATTAAATAAGGTATCAATATAAGATTATATGCTCTAATATTGCATTAAAATTAAAATTATACAGTACTTGACAAAACATACAGTAGAACAAGAAGCAAAGCTTTTCACTTTATGAGGCATTTTTGTTCATTAGAAACCCTCTAGAACTGGGCCCGGTTGGTTACTTTACTGCTAGCCTCTGCAGACCCACAAATTTACCAGTCTAACTCAAAATTTTATTTACATTCCAGAGTGAATCAATTTAAGGAAAGGAACATGGACATGATAATCTTTTATATTTGGGGGAAACACACATAATAGGACAAATCAATAATGCACTTCACTGGTTATCTTTAAGTAAAGATGTAAGAGCACATCCACATTCACCCTATGATGTTGGAAAAAGCAAAATGTCATCTTTGCAGGATCAGACCTGTTTCTTTGGTGGATGAATTGATCACACCTTGTCTCTCAAGTCTCTTCTTTCTATCCCTCTTTACTTTTTCCAAGAGCTCCTCATCATCATCTGCCTCAAGTATTGCAGCATTAGCATCAAAGCAGCCCTTACCAGCCAATGAAAGCACAAAGCTGGTGACTAAACTGATAGATAAGCCTCTTTGGACACATTTGGAGGACATGGTGCTAGTTGATTAACTACTTTGCAAAGAGTTATTTGCTTTTTCACACTCCATTTGATGGGGTGGTAAACATATGTTGACAAAGAGGGTGAGGATGGTGATGAAGATGGTAGAAGGAAGGGGTTTGCAATTGCAGTTGAGAGAAATTTTGATGCCATATCTTTTTTTTTTTTCTTTTACTTATTTTCCAGGCCTGAAAATTCAGGACATGGCAATTTTGGAACCTTTGGAGGATAAGGTTATTGGTTGGATTCTGTAATCTGATCCAGTCATTTTTTAGATCCTGAAGGGTATTGTAGTCATTGACAAGTACCTGTATGTATAACATAATGTACTATTATCCATGGTAGTACACTACAGTCTCTTCCAAATTCCAATTGAGTGATAGGATGCAAATTGGCCATGGAAAGTTGGCTTTTTTTCCTGTCCCATCTAGCAAAGATTTTCGTCCACTAATCATTAATTTATTACCTTAGCCAAATTAATGTAATCATTCATTTGATTTCACTTCACTTGTCTGCCCACCAAACCATTTTAGTGTATGTTTGATTTGGTCGTTGAGAAGTGGTCAAATTTAAGTTTGGACCTCTCAACGTAATTATTTGTAGCGTTGGAAATGTGTTATTATCAAATTCTAATGTTAAACCAGATATACCCTTAATTAAAAAGAGTTAACTTAATGCTTCGTTAAAATCAAGTATAACAAATGAGATGCTGATTAACCAACCTTCTATATTTGTCATTCTCAAATCAAAACACCTATAGGTAGTTAGTAACTTCCAAGTGAGATGCTGATTCATTCATTATGATGGACAGTGAAGGCTTAAGCAAAAGCATTGCCACACACACTCACATAAAAGTGAGTGTTGTTAATTACTACCACTTTTTGAAATGAAGGATGGGAAGACGTAAAAAGCAGATTCCCTTACGTGGGCTGTGAACAGTGGTTGAGTCTAAAAGCTACTTTCTTTACAATTTTGCGTTATTAAACCAAACACTATCCTACCAAGACAGCTCACTCTTGATGAGATTATGATCATACTACTTTGTCACAGTCCTTTGACACTGTCCTTACTGATTAAGTGTTTAGGAACGGAAAAGGGACACATATATAGCAGTGTAGCACAATGTTAAAGTTCTTTCTCTAGTTCTTTTTAGAGCTTAGCTTTTATACTTTGATGGATTGATTAATGTGTGCATTTCAGTGTTTTAAAGTGCTTCCACCTTCTTAAATAGTCTCAATTTTATCTTTTCTATTGGCTGTTCATAATTATAGTATTGTATATATATCTGCTTTAGCTTTGTGGTCTGCACTGCAGTGATCTTTGTAGCTTTAGTCTAAATTGCTATAATTAAAATGTACCGTAATCAAATTGTTCCAATAAATTGTATAAAGAAAAGATGTACACATATATTGATTAGGAATCTAAAAGTGAAAATAGCTACAGAACAAACTTACAGAACAAAGTATTTATTGTGTTAAGTGACAAGTACTCTTCTGCTGGCTGCTTCAATTAAGTTATCGCCATTTTGCTTTCTCAACTGGTGTGTAATGCTAAAAGCCAGATGGGAAAAAACATCACTTATATTAAGAATGTGTTTGGATTACACAAAAAACACGTTTTAAACGTAAATTCGGATCAACGCTACTCTTGGATCCACGTTTAAACATGATTTTTGTATAGTAGCGTTGGTCTGAATTCACGTTTGAAACGTGGTTTTTGTGTAAATAAAACACACTATAAATACATTCACATTCACTTTTTCAATTAATTTTCTTTATGAAGTACTAAGAAATTTATTAAAAGGATTTCTAGGAGGATATGGCATTACCCTTAAAATTAATCAAAAGTGAACTAACAGATGCTTAGTTAAGCAAATCTGTTTTAAAGTGAAAAATTGATGAACGCGTTTAAGCTAGTGAGACTTATAAAATGCGCACCCATTAAAACAATTTCCACTCCTTTTACTTCCAACTCAAGTCAACAGTGTGTATGGCTATTTTCTTTTCTCTGAAGTTGGCTTGCTGGCTAAGTTCTTGTTCTTGAATATATGCTGAACAACCCCACTCGATCATTATATTGAAAATTGAACAAAAATTTTCTCATGCCCAATTATTATAGAACTTACTAAACCCATGTGACAAATCTATGGATATACTTATGCTAATAAAGGTAAAATAAAAAAAATATATTAAAAAAAACTGCTGTGTTATGATTTCGTGATCTCGAATTTTAACTATGTAGTGTATAAATGATCTCTCCACTCATAAAATTAAGTTACGTATATAATTTGATCCCACAAAAAAAATTCCAATAATGATTGCTGGGAGTTGGGACGTCATATTCTGAAAACGGTGGTTGTATACAAAATTGCTCTTACATTTATATTTTTTTTCTATGTCATAATACTTCATTGTTATTTCCCCCTCTCTTTAATTATTTCTTATCTTTTTAAACGACTCACAGGGTCTTTTTTTTTTTTTTGAAATAATAATGATCATTTTTTCTTTAAAAGTGATCACTATAGCTAGAACGAGTTGGAAGTATCCCGCATCACAAATTGATTGCTCACGCAATTTATTGTCTTTCGTTTTTGTCAATATTCTGTGTTATCTATGGTCACATGATACCGATGTCTTTAAAATTTAGTTTCTCTGTTAAAAAAAATTGAAATTGAAATTTTGTAAATGAAAAAATATATACTAGTTGTAGTTTCTTAAATAAATTCATGAATTAATTAGAGTTTAACGAGGATTTTAAATACTAAAATGACAAAAGACTAGCACGTTTGGTTTAACGTTGAAATGTGGTAAACTCACGTTTGCAACGCTAGAAATAGTTGCGTTGGGAAATCCAAACTCGAGTTTGGTCACTTTCAACGTTAAACTAAACACACACTAAAAACTGTGGTCACGTGAGTTTGTTAGTAAGGCATCTCCCATATATCTCATGGACATGGTAAGTGTCAAGTGAGTGGGGAATGAGTGACACTGAGTTTGGTGTGATTTGGCGTTTCAACAATGTAAAATTATGGTTTTTAGATATTAATTTTAAATAATTTTATCTAATGTGTTTCATAAAATATGTATCACTCATATCAATTATTGATTTTACAATCAATTCTACTCAACTGTTAATTAATAGCCTATTTGTTTTATTATTACTACAGTGCAAAATCATGGTTTCGCAGAATTAATTTTAAATCATTTCCGTCCAACGTATTTCATATAATATGCATCACTCATCTCAACAATTAATTTCTAGAATCAATTTTACTCAACTGTAAAACAGACACTAAGTGTCCATTTGATTTATATCTGAGTAGAATTGATTCTAGAAATCAATGGTTAAAATGAATGATATACACTTTACAAAACACATTGAATAAAAGTGATTTAAAATCAATTTTATAAAATCATAATTTTACACCGTAAAAACGATAAGACAAACCTGATATATATAGAAACGAAGCTAAACCCTTCCGACTTGGACACAATTGCAGTAGGGCGGCGTACGTACGCAATAACGCGTTTGCCTACGACACTTTAACGCGCTTTTCCAAAAAACAGTTTCTTTCTTGCATAGTTGCATTGCTTTAAGGAATTTTTTATGATACTTTTTACATTAAAAACGCTTCTTTTTTATTTGACGAAATTAAATACGCTTCTTTCTTTGTCCTATAACCGTTATCTTGAAAAAAATTTACTGAAGTCCATTAAAATTTTGAGCGTAAAGGAGTGTTTTTCTCTGAGCAGTTTAAGAAATTAATTATTCACGAGCGATCGTTTCTAGCCTTTTTAAATTATTCTTAAAGAACCTTCAAAAGACATTATTCTTAAAAATATCAAGTGATGAGAAGCTTGATTTTTCTTAAAACTATTTTTTGAAATTCAAATTTATCAATAAAATATTTTAAAGTTTGATTCATTTAATATTCTTTGGGATGACAATTGATCCCAAACCCCATAAGTACCCGTAAAAATTACTCACAATGGGCAAGGTAAAAACCCGTAAAGCGGGTATGGGCGCGGGTACGAGCAAAAACCTACATTTTTTCATGGGGACGGACGCGGGTACGGACACTTTGATGCCCAGCCCGCCCCATACCCGCACTCATATATATAATTATTTAATAAAGAATATCATATATAATTATATAGGGATATATTAATTTTATTAAAATATATAATATATTTATACCTATTTTTAAAATTGATATATATATATATATAAGATTACAAATTAAAAATATTTTTATAACTATCTATTTGTGTTTTTTTACTTTATAATATATGACTAATTAGTGTTAATAATCTGTTTTTACAAATCTTGAAGAATTCTAATACATGATATCTTAGTTTATAAAATAGTGTGACGTGAAAGTATATTGTAATATTTAATGAAAATTTTGAACTTTAAATCATTTGTTGTGTTTTAGAACATTAACATATTGTGTTTAAATGTAATTAAATTGTTGTATCACTGATATTTAAAAATTATATTTGGACGATATTCGAGTAACTTTTTCAATTGAGATAGTTTTCTTAAATTAATATTTTTTTAGTAAGTTGTTAATTATTTATTTAATAAAAGTGCGGGTAACGGGCGCGGGTTCGAGCATATAGGTGTCCAGCGAGTATGAGGACGGGCACTAAAATTATTGCCCACGCGAATACAGACGTGGGTACGAGCTTTTTTTTTTTAAACGTGGGTACGAAGACGGACACTATGGTACACTGCCCAGATGATACTCATTTACATCACTAAATATTCTTAGAAGAGCGGCGATATATGCTCAAAGATTATTGCAACTCTATTCTAGAAGATTTCTAGAAATATTACCTACTGTTTCATTTTACTTATCATTTAAAATTTTATACAAGAATTAAGAAAAATGTAATTATTTTTCTAAATTTTATATAAAAAATTAAGTTGTTTCCTATTATATCCTTTACTATTTATCATTTAAATCTTGACTCATTTACTATTTAGAAAGGATATATATTTGATAAAAAAATATTAAATGTTTCTTAAAATTGAATTATTAATTAACTAATAATTAACAATATAATTTTCAGCTATATAAATCTCTTAAACCTAAGTACCTAACATTTTTAACGATTTATTGAAATATCTATAATCATAAAAGTAATGTGATATTTCTTGATTATATATGTATACAATACCACCACATAATTATGAAAACTGTCTTACTAGTATTACCTTTATTGTTAAATCTATATATTCTTATATAAATGATTAATTTATCATGAAAAATTTAAAAAGTCCTTACGTATATATACTTGAATTAGGGTTGTCGAAAAACAACTACAGAAATATAAATAAATAAACAAATGATTTCTCAACTATCACGAAGCATTCACAAAAATTAAAATGGATTAAACTTTTGTTTGACAGTTGAAAAAAAGAAAATAACACGGGTATTTATTTCATAACATTTCATTCATGTTCCATTACTTTCGTTAAAGTTAGTATTATCTTTAAAAAATTTATATTTTTGTCAAGTCAGATCAATTCGGTACGAATCTGTTTATTTGGGTAAAAAAATTATAATTTTTTTGACTTGAAGTACGGGTTTTGCTTTATAAATTTAATATTTTTCAATCAACCAAACCAAACCACTAGCATGGTTCAATATTTCAAATGGTTTGAAAGCTGCCAATGGGCGTTTAACGAAAGTATGCCATTTCTTCTTTCTTAGTAATAAGATGGAGCAGTAGTAGCAGATGGGTAGTAGTATGTTGAAGATGAATATTATGGGTTCTTCCATGGATCATCCCAAAGATAGTCAAAAAGAGAGTTAAGAAAACTCATTGGTATATTGATTGAAAAGATACAAAAATGAATACAAACAACTCCTATTTATAAGACTAAAACTACTCACCTATATAATTAATTGGTAAAATTGAAAATAACAAAATACTAACAGAATATAACAGAATAATAGAATATTAACATAACTTATATTCCTAATACCCTCCCGCAAGTTGGTATTTGGTATTAACCAATACCAACTTGAAACCAAGAGAACAATCCATCACTCGTCTAACACCATAGGATGAAGTCCCAACATGCCCACTAAGGAACCTAGCATCCAAAGAAGCTTCAATATTGGGAGCAGCAATTGATAATCCAGCAGCTTGCCGAACAGTCCACTTACCAGTACCCTTCATGCCAGTATGTCGTTTTATTAGTCTAACTCTCAAAGGCAAAAGGGTCAACCTGGGTAGTAAACTAAATTTCATAATCGGCATAGGCTCATCGGAGGCTGCAGTCCTCACGTGAAACATCCCATTACCAAGGCTACTAACACGACAACTCTGTATAGCAAATCTCTTGACAACACTAGTTCCCTCAACTCGGAAAGAGAATTCAGTTTCCTTATCACCAGCAGTTTTAGCTGGCAAAGTTCGGAGGTAAACAACACCCATTAATCCAACCCTTGCAAGCAATGATTCCCTGAACTCTGCACTAATCTCTTCCGAGATATACATCTCAGGACCCTTCATCTCCGTTTTTGTCACCGAGTTATCAAGAGGAGTGCCCGCACCACTCCCAGCCCCAGTTGTTTTAATTGTAGCATTTGGCCCTGTCTGCAAGAGCTCACCTCCACCAAGGCCTTGCGGTTTTGGAGCCTTGGTTGTACCCACGAACTCGGAAACATCAAGTCCACCACCCCAAGCATCATTGAAACCTTCAAAAGCTTCTCCTAAAGAAGCCTACAAAGTTTCAATAGCATCAGTTTGCTACCCTTTAAGCCTCAAACTATTCAAAGAATTAGCTAAGTAAATAGGCAACTCAACAGTAACTTCTTGAATCAACTGCATACAACCATCAAAATCAGTGTCAGTGCTCAATAAACACACTACCAATTGGGCAATAGAGATCCTATAAGTAGGCAAGAAAATAATCGAAGTAATCCCTGCAGAAGCACAATAAGCTGATAAAACAGCAGAGGTATCCTCGGTAGAATCACAATCAATACCAAAAACAGGACTGTTCATTTTCTTCAAACTGCTCACTTGGCCAGCCAAAACAAATGGCTTACCAAAATCATCAATCAGCTTATCCTTGGCAGGAGTAAAGAACAACAATCCTCTTAGTCATAACAACAAACACCTTCTGCAGATCCTTTTTAGACACTGAATTTTTCACGAACATTTCATCGAACAGTAGGCGTGCAACATAATTCCCAACAATCACATCGTTCAGAGATTGAATCTCATAACCAAGCAAGTCCGTGACACCAATACCAAGAGAAAAAAACTCAAAACCAAGATAGAAAAACTCAAAATACACACAATCATCATTCAGCTCTATATACTTAAAAGCCAAATCAGCAACGAAAGCGACTACGGCTTTTGATACTTCCATGTCGTTTTTGCTTGCTTGAGATTCCGCGATGGAGATTGTGGAGAGCTTGAATCTGTTTCTTAATAGCTTCATTTCCGAGTCGTTTTTCGCATCGCTGCTCTTATTTAAATCCAAAACAGTCCCGAACTGCATTTGTGTTCAGTAACTTCACGGTGCCAACTCCTTGCTCCTTCCAATGGTTTCCGTCCTTGTCAAAACGGTGCAGCTTCATTTTGAGGTCGAGAATAGGTTCGTCATCCTCTTCGCCAGTGGAGAGAGCAACCTCTTCAAGTTTAATGATCAGAGCGACTTGAATTCCAGTGTCCTCGTCCTCGCCGGTGGGAGTATCCTCCTTTTCGCGGTGAAGATCCAGAGATCCGAAGTTGCCAAAGTTGAAAGGTTCTGGTGATGAATTCCATTCCAATCTTGCTACGGAGCCTTTGCCAGTATCATGTACCAAGAACACATCAATGAGTGAAAAAGAAACCGAAGCAAGAGGAATCTTAGAAGATGGAGAAGATGAAGTTTCTGCAAGAATGAAGTGTGCAACGAACAACAATAGCTTCTTCAGACAGTGTCGTCCCTTCTTCTTGAAGCGCGGTGTTCCAAGGAGCTCTGATACCATCTTAGTAAAATAAGATGGAGGAGGAGGAGGAGCAGAGGGGTAGTAGTAGGTTGAAGATGAGTACCATGGGTTTTCCCATTGATCATCCCAAAGATAGCCAGAAAGAGAGTTAAGAAAACTCATTGGTATATTGATTGGAAAGATACAAAAATGAATACAAGCAACTCCTATTTATAAGACTAAAACTACTCACCTATATGACTAATTGGTAAAATTGAAAATAACAAAATACTAACAGAACTTACATTCCTAATATTCCACTTAATAGAAATTATGAAAAGATTGAGTTAGACTAAGAGTGTGTTTGGTAAAGCTAGCTGAAAGCTTAAAAGCTCGCTGAAAGCTTAAGAGTGTGTTTGGCAAGGCCAATAAGCTAGCTACTAGCTTATTTGACTAGCTTATAAGCTAGTTTGACCAACACAAAAGTGTTTGGTAAGGTATCTCAAAGTAGCTTATTTTAGTTCTAGCTTATAAACTACAAGTTACTTTACCTAACTTATAGCTTGTAACTTGTAGCTTATTTAATTTTCTTCCATCACTATCCCTTATATTTTAATACATTTCCCTTATTTTTTTAATTTCATTTTACCTATTATTATCTATTTTTAATTTTAATGACAAAAACCTTTCAATGTCTTTTTACCTATTATTACCTATATAATAAGTAATTTAAAAACTTACGAATTAATTAAATTGTTATTTTCTTTTCACTATTTTATGAAATTATTTTTATATTATACTATTTATTTTATCAATTTCACTATTTATTTTAATTTTTAATTAAATATTTTATCACTAAAAGATTTAATAAAAAATTAATTATTTTTTTTAGAAATATAAAATTATAACTGCATAATAATATATTTTTGTCTAAAAAACACAAATAGAATTTATATAATAAAACTTATTTAGTTATGTCTTTTTATGTCATCTTACATTTACCGACTAGTTTATCAGCTAGTTCTACCAAACACTTATAATTCAATAAGTTAGCTTATCAGCTTGGAGCTTATAAACTAGGAGCTTATCAGCTAGCAGCTAGCTTATTAGCTAGAAGTTAGCTTATCAGCTAGCTGAAAGCTGAAAAGCTATTGAATGTGTTTGGTAAAACTAGCTGAAAATGGTAAAATGACATATAAGAACATCATTAATTATTAAATAATGATAAGTAGGTGTGGTTGAGGGCTAAACTTATAATTAATTTTCAGCTAGTAACTGAAAATTGGAGTTTTTTTTTTTTAAAAGTCACTTTAAGTACCTTTTCAAGAAAAGCTAGTAGCTACCCAAAAAAATACCTTACCAAACACAACTGAAATGGTTTCAGCTACTAATTTCAGCTTTCAGCTAGCTGAAATGGCTCACCAATCACACTCTAAAGTAGTGATATTAAATTATTGTTATTATTTATTTTTATTATTATTATTATAGTGATATTCCCATTAATATAATTACTATTACTATCACTACAATCAATTAATGATGATTAATAATATCAATAATTTAAAATGTAAAAGTGTTTTTCTATTTTTAAAATGTAAAAGTGGCCTAAGGAGAACTTTGACTCATGTCCAACAAGGTGTCTTTTGGGTGGCTCATGATGGTAGGACTGTCCGGTTTTGGGTGGATTGTTGGCTGCCTTCTAGATTAATTCTCAAGAATCTATGTTTGGTTCTTTTCCAGGATATTTGGACTACTTCGGTGGTGAGTGAGTTTTCGGATTCTAATTTGGGATGGGATGTTCAGCTTCTTCGTTCCTACTTGTCTGAGGATGTTGTAATGGAGATCATGGGGTATCCTCATCTTCAAGACTCTTTTGGTGTAGATTATGTTGCATGGGGTGGTACTTCAAATGGTGTTTTTTCAACTAAATTAGCGTACGTGTCAGTCTCCAGCAGGACCAACTCTACATCTGACCCTCTATGGAAAGCTATATGGAGATGGGAGGGGCCTGAATGTGTGCGCTGCCTTTATGTGGTTGGTCTTGAACAAAGGACTCAAAACTAGGAGTAAAGGATTTCGTTGCGGGTTATTTGACACTGATACTTTCCCTGTTTGTCAATAGAGTGTGGAAACAACTTTGCATGTTCTTAGAGATTGCGAGGCAGCGAAAAGTGTGTGGAGAGGTCTGGGGGGTGCTAACATTCCAACGAATTTCTTTTCCGTGGATGTTTATGATTGGTCTAAGAATAATCTTTAGGAGGGCTGGGTGGTGATTGGTGTTTAGTGTTTGGGCTGACTGTATGGGATCTCTGGAGGTGTAGAAATGAAGTGGTGTTTGATAATAAAGTAGTGAGAACCGAGGATTTGATTGGTCGAATTCGAAACTTGGCTCAAGTTGGCAACGTTCATTGCTTGTCTAACATTAATAATGTGAGGCGTGGGGTAAAGCTCGTGAGATGGTGCAGTCCGGCTTCGGGCTAGATTAAATTCAACGTGGATGGATCAGTGAATAGTGATTCTAGGAATGCGGGCTGTGGTGGTGTCATGAAGGATCAATGTGGTAATTGGCTGGGAGGCTTTTCCTTTAATATTGGTTCGTCTAGTGTTCTTATGGCTGAGCTTAGGGGGATTGCTACAACTCTCCATATTGCTTGGGAGAGGGGTTTATCGAAGGTTTGGATTGAGAGCGATTCTCTCATTGCATTAGAGCTTATTTCTAACGGGGTGATTCATAACCATCCTTATGCCTATGTCCTCAGTCAGATTGCTTGTTGGAGAAATAAACCTTGGGAGCTGGTCTTTTCCCACACCGTTAGGGAGTGCAACAGTGTCGCTGATTTCCTAGCCAACAAGACTCATTTTTTGTCTTTAGGTAATCATTTGTGGGTGCATCCAAGAGTAGATTTTTCTAATCTTCTGTTGGGAGATAGATTAGGAGTTTTTCATAATCGTAGCTTTTTACTTTAGTTTTTCTGGCCTGTTTGGCCTCCTTGTAACAAAAAAAAAAGTTCTATGGAAATGAATTTATCATTTTGTTATCATTTTAGATTTCATAAGTTATTTTCACTACATTACTTTTATATGTAATAAAGATAAACATAAAAAATAAAGATATAATTATTTGAGTTTAATTACTATACATGACAGTGTAAAAAAGTTTTACATGGGCATCCAATATATGCTACCACATCAATTAATGATCATGCCACCTCATGTGTTATTAAATTCAATAATTAATGTGGCAGCATATCATTGGATGACTGTGTAAAATAAGTTTACACTGTCACTGTATACTTATTAAATCCTAATTGAGTTATTACTATAATTAATCAATGATGATTAATAATATTAATCATTTAAAATGTAAAAATATCTTTTTATTTTTAGAAGTTTTATGGAAAAGAATTTATCATTATGTTCTCCTTTTAGATTTCATAAGTTATTTTCATTATATTATTTCTATATATAATAAAGATAAAGATGTGGATTTTTTTTATTATTGACTTATTTCATAAAAAATAACATATTTTAATTTTTTAATAAATTGGTATTTATAAGACAAACAAATCAATCTTCTAATTATTCTTAAATATAAATTTTAAGTAATTTATATTTTTAATATAATAATTAAATTTTTATTTCTTTAATTAATATAAAAAATATTCGCTAACATATTTTACTATTGTGGTACAACAACATAGCAAGTAAAAAAAAAAAGAGCTTACGAGATCTTCCATGTTAAAAAAAACCACACAAGAATAAAACGCCACTTAAAAGATATTTAATCAATTAATATAATATTTGAAAGATAAAATTTGATTAAAAGATTGTAAGAGATTTATTTGCAGGTTAATGTAGTATTCACGGGAGATAATTAAGTTTGAATTAGAAAAATTTACATCATGATGATGAGAATAGTTCTTTTAAGGGAAAAAATTTTTCTATTTTTTTTTTAAAAATTATGTAGATCTATTTCAAATATTTCAAGGGTAAAATGAGGTGTTACTCGAATTTTAATTCAACCATTCAAAATTTATGAACTTATAGATAGTATTTCTTTATTATTTAATATATATAAAAAAAAATTTTTCGAAGATGAAAAAACAAAAGAAAAAAGCAAAAACTTAATGCAGCTAGAAAAAACAACACCATGACTATGACGAAAGTGCATTGACCAATAAAAGGTAGTTTAGTAGAAGAAACCTGTATGTGTTCTGCATCTGCTGCTAACTCTCTATAAAACGCCACAAACCTCTCCTTAGTCTTTCCCTTTTCTCCCTTTTCTTCAACTTCCAAAACCAAACCCAAAATTTTTCCTCATCTGCTTCAATCCCTCACCGTAAAGATTGTTGCTTTTGACATCCACACTGAGAGATGAGAGACTAAGTGATGGAAGCGCTTAAGTTTAATTCAAAATAAAAACCAAGCGTTTCTTCTTCTTATGGCATGCCTGGGGAAGAAGAAACAGCGCGTGCAAGGGCAAGCCGTTTCAATTCCCCATTTTGACCCTGTTTTGGACCACCCCACCAACCCACTTTCACACCTCCATGATCATAGCGAATCACTTCGCTTATCGCTGCTTTCTCTCCAACCCCATGACTAATTTGCGGTTCTTTGACCCTTTCCTTGTGCTTTTCTTGCTCTTCTTCACTCAATTTGGTACTTTCTTTCTCTTCTCTTCTTTATCCTTGTTCTATTCCCGAGTTTTTATTTATATTTATGATTTTGTATGATCATGGATCGGTGTTTCTCCCCTTGTGTTCAGTGAACTTAAGAGCAAGTTCTTGTTGATATTGTTTTATATTTTTTCCCCTTTATTTCTGGGTTCTTCTCTTGATTGCTTTCTCTCCATCTTCATATCAAATTAAATTTTGCCTCCTTTTCTGGAGGCTAAATTTTCTTTCTTTCTTTCTGGTTACACTCCCCTCTGGGGAAAGAATTTAATTTTCGTTTTTTAAACATATATTGCTTTCCTTTATTGTTACCATGATTATTATGATTATGATAACATTGGTAAGTGTTCACTCTGCCTGATTTCACCTGGGACCACTGTTCCTTTGGTATTTGATGATTATTCCAATTCTATCAATTGGTAGTTCTGATTGATTATGGATGGCTTTTCCTTTTAGGGTTCATAAAGGTTATCTTTTTCCTTTCCATGTGCATCTTCTTTGTACCAAATTTGTTCATCTTACTGTGACTGGCTTAGCAAAGCTGGACTATAGAAGTTGCTATGCTATCATGTATTCTATGTCAGCTATATCATGTTAACGGAGCTCTATCCTCTCTTGTTTGGTTTCCAGCATCACTGCAAGCATTCACTGGAACCTATGGTATAAATTATGGGAGGATTGCAAATAACATCCCTTCACCTGATGAAGTTGTTACTCTTCTCAGAGCAGCAAAAATTAGGAATGTTAGAATCTATGATGCTGATCACAGTGTTCTCAAGGCCTTTAGTGGAACTGGGCTTGAAATTGTAGTTGGACTTCCCAATGGGCAGCTGCAAGACATGAGTGCAAATCCAGACCATGCTTTGAGCTGGGTGAAAGACAATGTGCAGTCATTTCTTCCTGAAACACGCATTCGCGGAATTGCTGTGGGCAATGAAGTTTTGGGTGGGGAGGACTATTCTTTATGGGGAGTTCTTTTGGGTGCTGTAAAAAATATTTATAATGCTACCAAGAAGCTTAATCTGGATGAGCTAGTTGAGATTTCTACCGCAAACTCGTTTGCTGTTTTTGCCAATTCCTACCCTCCCTCCTCTTGTAAATTTAATGACAATGTTAATCAGTATATGAAGCCACTTTTGGAGTTCTTCCAACAAATTGGCTCTCCTTTCTGTTTAAATGCCTATCCTTTCCTAGCCTATGCGAGTGATCCAGAACATATTGATATAAATTATGCTCTTTTTAAACCAACAAAGGGGATTTTTGATCCAAAGTATAAACTTCATTATGATAACATGCTTGATGCTCAGATTGATGCAGCTTATGCTGCTTTGGAGAATGCTGGGTTTGACAAAATGGAAGTCATAGTTACTGAGACAGGGTGGGCCTCTGATGGAGATCAAAGTGAAGCTGGAGCAAATGTAACTAATGCAAGGACATACAATTATAATCTGCGTAAGAGGCTTGCAAAGAAAAAAGGAACCCCACATCGGCCAAAAAATGTTGTCAAGGCATACATTTTTGCAATTTTCAACGAGAATTTGAAGCCTGGGCATTCCTCTGAGAAGAACTATGGACTGTTCAAGGCTGATGGGAGCATATCATATGACATTGGGTTTCATGGACTTAATGCTGGGGATTCATCTCTTTTGTCCCTTAAGGTACCATAAATTTCATTTGATACTGTATTGTTTAATTTTGAGCTCATTTTTTTTGCACACCAAACAAAGGGGCGGGGGATAAAATCAAACAAGGAATTTTTTTCCATTTATTTATTGCAGGCTGTTTTCTCTGTATTTATTCTCTTATGATTTTGGCAAGTGGGCTGGCTAATTGGGAGAGGGGCAGGGGAGGAATTATTTTTTAAACAATATCAATGAATCTGTTAGATGATGATGATGCTATGCCATACAATTTACAGTTCACACTAGCATGAACATAGTATCAACTCCACTTATAAGAGACTAACTCATTGGGAACTGATGTATCCTATTTCTTAAGCAATAGGACCATATGGGTTAGGAAGTTGGATGGAAATCTGAGTTTCTCAACAATGCATTTAAACAAAGCTATAATGATTAATGAAAATTAACGATGATAGAAGAAACAAAGAAAGTATTAAGAAATTTGACACACAAGTTGGCCTTAACAAAGATGACATACCATATCAAGAATTTGAAATCTTGTACTATGTGTAATTTATTTTCCTTTATACTTTCATATTGGCTTTATAATGTCAAAAGAAGTATATCAATCATGAAATTAATTTACAGCATATGTTTTAATATGATGACTTTGTAGCTTGCACTGAATATAATTGCTATAATTTCTTTCCTAATCACGCATTGCCGTATGATAGACAACCATGTAAGGTTTCAACCCATTTTTTCTCATTAAAAAAGTGAAATATCAATATCACTCTTCATAAACCTGTGGGGTACTTAAAAGATCTTTTTCTTTTCAGAATCAATTTGGTCCAGTACATGGATAAGCTATTTGTCTACATTCAAGATCTATTTATCTATCCTGAATAACTCATAAAAAAATGGGGAAAATGTTATATCTCTTGGTACTACCTTTTCACCTTTCTAGCTATAGACTAGCTGCAGAGCCAGGAACAACAGTGTTACATGGTTTTGAGATTTATGAATATTCAAGCTATTTTCTTTTCCTACACCTACAGGAAATTTTTGTTCCCATATGAAATGATCTAGACATATCAAGCAAGTCTTAAGTCTTAACATTATGGTCATGGCTGCTGGTTGTGCAACCACAGGTCAAATCTGCGGTTTTGTGTTGTTTTAATTTTGGGGTCCTGCTAACGAGTGCCCTAAGGGCATTGGTTAAGGATCCATAAAGAGAAGGTTTTTATTGGAAATCACGACAATGATTGCATCTGTAACATTAAATGTTACACACTCCAATAAAAACTTTTTACTCTTAGTTCCTTAACAAGTGTCCTTAGGGCACTCGTTAGCATTTCCCTTAATTTTTAAATGCTTTTGGCTGGTTTGAAAGCTGCCCATTCCTCTTTAATAATATCCCCACCTCCAATTGTTTGTAGATACTATACTATTCCTTAACTACATTTTTTAATTCTGTTTAATCTCCTTCCTTACAGTTTTATGTCAGGAATCTTTCATCTGATGAAAGTGGTCAATCTAAATCAATGAGACAGTATGAGAACCAATGGTTATGGATGCAATGTTAACACTGGTTTAGCCTAGATCTTAAGAAATCAAGGACATCATAAATTAGAAATGCACTCACTTTTCATAGTCTGTGAAGTTGTTTATTAAATGGTATACAGAGCAATTCATGTGTGCACACAATATCTATAGACACAACCAATTGAAAACTGAGGATACATTAAAATAATAATACTAAGGACATCAAAACTCGTGTTCACTGTTGATGTTATTTTAATATTATCTAGAGCTTTTGATTGATTGTGTCTATAGGCATTGTGCTCATGTAGGAAATACTCTTGGTATAAATTGCTTCAGAGGGAAAATGTTGATTGTTGGTCTCAGTTGATAGGCAGTTTGATCAAGGATGACTCATTTCCTCAAAGTTAATTTAAATTTGCTACTTGCATTAACATTTGTGAATTTAATTGCTGAAGTAGTCTGAAATCAACTTGCTTGTTCAGATCATGCAATTTTTTACAACCTCTGCATATGGTGTTTAATGGTTACTATTTGATTTCATTTGGCAGAATATCTATACTCAAGGCCTATCCCGCTCCTACACCATGGTACTGTCTCTATCCGCTCTGATACTGCTGATTTTCTGGAGTTAGTGATCTAGGTAAACCTGCTCCTGGTAATGAAGGGGTTTGGCTTTGCTTGCTCTCTCTGTAGATCAAATTTATACCATTGATTGTCAGATTTCATAAAGCAATATCTAGAAATTTTGATGTATTTTCCCATATTTAGAAAATGAGTAATTATTTCTCCTGATAAAGCATTTTTCCCATATTTACTTTGATGAGATCTAGAGCTGTGCAGTTTTAAATACATTCTAAATTTTCAATACTCAAGTTTTAAATACTCAAGTTTTAAATACATTCTAAATTTTCAATACTCAAGTTTCAATTTTGTCAAAGATACTCTAAATCTATCATTTTGTTTATGTATATCAAAGCACTTAACATGGAAGCAAAATGGACCAGAAGGGAAAAAATGCTTTAAAAAATGTTAGGAGAGGATTCTTTTTGGTAACTTATCCTGAGTATTTTTTTTTTTAAAAATTAATTGGGATTAAAAATTTCATTCACCGGGACTTAAAATTCCCAAATAAGCAAGATTACAAATGCCGTTTTCCTCAATCTGCTGTTAGCCTAGCTAATTCATTAGCTACTTTTTCCCCCTTGAGGAAATAACATGTCACTGAGGTATATTTTGGGAGAAGTTAGCAATGGGCTTCAAAAAGAGAGAAGGAAAATTTTGAGGCATTGTGAGTCTTGTGCTTGTACATTTTCTTATACGTGTCTTACCACTCAACCAAAAAAAAAAAAAAAAATCAAATATGTCTTTATTCTTAGCTCCATCGGGAGATGCTCGGGGAGTTCTTATGTTTTAAGTTAAAAAAAAGTCTGGGGAAGTAACTCTGCAACTATTGGAGGAGAATAACGTGGTGTGGGAGTGTTTAATTTTAAGAAGCGGGATGCTTAGGAAAGTAACTATGTTTGGAGAGTTCTTAACAATAAAAAAGAATAAAAATAACATATTTTACCCAATTGAAACCTAAATCAGTTGGGAAAAATATTCAACCATAAAATATAACTAGATTAATAAAAAAATTACTAATTAATAAAATATCCTGGGTCACAACTAGATTCATAAAAAAAATTACAACCAAATGAATAAAAAATTACAACTAGATTAATTAAAAAATTACAACCAAATTAATTATTGTATATATTTCTTGTTTTAAAATTAGAAAATGTAATAGTATTTTAAGTTGAACTAAAATAATAAAGGTGAGGTAACTTGTGGAGTCAATTTTCGAGTTTTTGTAGAGTTGTTTAAATTGTAAGAGTTGCTTAAAAAGTAAAAATAGATAATGTGTACAAATAGGATCCATAAAAATTAATATAATAAATTTTAAGTAATTTGGGAAGAATTTCCCATTGGAGATGAACTAAAAGTTGTATGTACAACGGGAAAGATAATCCTCAATATAGTAGTGAGGTGCAACATATTTCTTTTTTGGTCGAAATATCAATAATTGAAAGTTGTCTAACGACACTTACATAACTTGTAGGATGCTAAATGAAGAGTATTACAATAGTGCACTACAATTAAAACAGTAAAATAAGCACGCATACCCATAAATCTAAAATATTTAGCTATCATATAGCACAACTATTACAATCTGGAAGAGCCTTGGACATTTCTCTGTTTTTTTAATTCCTTCCGGAGCAGCACAAGCCCAAAAGTAGCTCAAAGCAAACACATCCACAACATCAACATCAATTAATATGAGTAAATCAGTGCTGCAAAATCGAGCTCCAATAGTATATGTGAAACAGTGGAACAACGATTAAAAATAACAGAATCTCAAGAAAGAAGAAGGATCAAAGGTTATGGAGGTGGTCACGGATGAGACGGATCTACCTTAGGGGTTTTTGGGGCAATTGCCCCCACAAAATATTTATTTTCTTGTTAGTATTACATGTATATATGTGTTCATTCCCCCGCCACAAATTTTTTTTATATATGTATATATAAGTATTGTCCCCACAAATTAAAATTTCTGGATCCGTCACTGGTATAGTGGGTAGGAGATCTCTTACGAAGGGAGAAAAACTCTCCCATGGGGAGAGGTGCCCCAAAGTGGTGGAGTGGCTCTCGGTTCTTTCTCTTTTCTTCCACGCGGCGCTAAGGTGCAACATATTTTGTCTTACAATTACAAAAGAGTGTGAAATGACCTTGCCTAATCACCGAGACACCCGAATTTTAGCCTTTTAGGACCAATGTTCAGCCATTGCTTCTGTTTTAAAGGGAGATGTGAGGCCCAAGCTGCTGGCAGGACCTTCCTATCTTCATCCAACAAGCTGTCCTTGAATTTTATGGCATGGATTATCCTGTTATTACTTTCCTAATGGCTCGATGACCTCTTTAATTTTTTTTATTTGACGTTCTGATGATTTACTTTTTGAATCAAGAATATTATACTCTCGTCCTTAAGATATAAATTATGGTCACTTGAACTATTGCTCCATGGCAGCTAGCCTCAAGCTTCCTAGTCACTATGACCTTTTCCTCTATGCTTCTAGTTCTAGCTACCTTTCTTCTTCCAAAAAAAATATCTTTTGACCTAGGCAACCGAGTAGCTTGCAGGAAGCATGAACATTGGATTAACGTTTGTAAACTTGAGTTTGAATGAACGTGAATTTAGTGAACATGATTTATAATAAACTTGAGTATGAGTAAACATGATTTCATGTTTGAATATTTTGCTGCAAATGTAAGTTTAAGAAAGTGAATATTAAGAAAACTCAAGTTTCATACGTAGAAGTTACAAAAACCCACATTTTACAAACTCAAGTTTCAGAATCCATACATGCGTTTCATGTGGAGAGCCAAACAAGATGCATATTTTGCAACCTCACATCTACAGCTGAGAACATGCGTTTAACCATGGAAAATGTCAATCCAAACATACGCTAAATTAAAAAATTTCATAAAACTTGAGTAGGCATGTATTATGTTTATTTTACGTCTAAAAATTGGAGATAATTATTCTCATATATATATATATATATAAAGTACCATTGCAATCGATCGATTGTTTATTTTACTATTTAGTTTCGGAATTATTTATAAGAAGGGGTGTAAAAGTACAGAAACAAGTGTACTTTAGAGGCCGGTTGTTGGATCATTTCCACCCGCTGACTTTCTATGCAGATATGATTTTTATATATATAAGAAATAAGAAAAGTCAATAATGAAACCGTGACCAACCAAGTGATACAACCCAAATATATATCAAATCTTGCTTCTATATCTTCTATTAACAATGCCTATGCTTTGTTACCCTGTCTTTTATATATTCAATCAAGTATTAATTCAACAATCAACATGCACTTCCAACCATTTCTCTTCTTAGACACATAGGAGCCATCCATCGTGCAGGGAGGGGCGACCTTATACACAAAGATGACTCAATTAAGGGATGTTGCAATTCTTGTCTTAGTCTTTGCGACTGTGACTGCAGTGTTACTACAAAGCACGGAAGCTGAAGATTACACAGTAGGAGGTTCCATAGGTTGGACTAGTTTTCCACCTGGTGGTGCTTCTTTCTATTCCAAATGGGCTGCAAATTTGACATTCAAAGTAAACGACAACCTAGGTGAATATCTGCATACAAAAACCAACCTTATTTCACTTGCTTCTTTGCATTAAAAATGAAAACCCAAAAGTGTTTCATAATTCCCAGTTTTATGTCAATAGAATTATAACATTTTCTTTAGGGTGTATTTGTGAGATTTGAGAGGGGGGAAATGAAAGGATTGGAGGGAGAAGGGAGGGGGAGAAGAGGAGGGAAAAATTTTGTAAAATACTCAAACTCACAAACACAAAGGGGGAAGAGCTTCCAATAAACTCTTCCCTTCCCTTCCCTTCTCTCTCTTTCCCTCCAAAATTCAACTCACAAACGTATTCTTAGTGTGTGCTTTGGTTCCCATCTGAAAACAGTGATAATCAATTATGTGCAATTGATTTTTAACAAGTTTGATTACCAATTAGTAATAACGCAAAATCAATTCCCAGATTGATTTTAAAGCACTCTTGTCCACTGTGCTTGGCATGTATACTTATTTTAAACTATTTATTCAAATAATCAATTTTACTCAATTATAAATTAAAGAGTCACTTTAAATCACTCATGTCCACATTCATTTTCTCTCAAAGCTAAACATTTTATTCTAGTAATTTATGTACGATTGTTTAATTTGTATATTGAAGTTGATTGATATTTGTGATGGTAATCTGATTTTGCAGTGTTTGAGTTCGAATCTGGAAGCCACAGTGTCGCAGTGCTTACCAAGGCTAATTATGACAAGTGTAACGTCAATGAGAATATCCAAAGCTTTGCCACAGGACCAGCTAGAATCAAACTCAATCGCACAGGGGAATTCTATTTTAGCTGCACCTTTTCAGGCCATTGCACTAGTGGCCAAACGTTAACGGTTAAAGTCACTGGTTCTTCTCCTCCTCCTACAACATTTGGATCAATCCCCACTAGTTCACCTTCCAATGAAGGAGCTCCAACTGGACCAGATGCTATAGAACCTCCACAACAGGGCTCTGCAATGCCTCTGCCTTCAATATTTTGTCTTCTATATTTTGTCTCAATTCTAGGACACTTACTTATTATTATGATGTAGTAATTTATAGTATAAATTGCTCTTTTAATTTCAATGTTGTTTTTTTTTTAATAATTTTGGTTTTTGATATATGCCTACCAAGGGAATAAACAATTATGAGATGAGATGGGCTTGCTTTGTTTGGTATGAGATGACTATGGATGAATAAACAATTATCCTATATAATTATTATTTCACCAAAGTCTTACCTTTAAATTTAAATCAAAGTTGCATGTTAACAATTGGGTTTAAGGTATAACAACAGAATAATAAGGCACAAAAAATTGTATGTTATTTGATACTAGAAACAATAATTTTGGTTTAGTAGGATGTAAGTGGAGATAATTAAATTTGTATCACTTAATTAAAAATGGAATTTAAGACCATGTCAATCATTATGACCAATTTAATTGAATACTCAAAAGACAAATTCTACTCTCTAACGATCAAATTTACGTGATTTGGACTTCATCAAGGCATGCTCATCATGATTACAAGTCATCTTAAAACTATGTAATACTTGCGTTGACTCAGAGAAAAACAACATAGGTTCAGACCTGCTCTGCTCCCCTTCTTTGTCCTTAGAATTAAAAATCAAAATATTTCTAGTGAAGTGTACTTTTTTTCAATGGAAGGAAATAAACAAAGAGGATTTAATCTATATGTGAAAATTAACTTATCATTAAATATAATCCGTATGTACGATTAATTACCAAACCAGATGACTAGTTCAATTAGACTTTCCAATATAATGTCTCTCTAGCCCAAGGAGCATGAGAATTGGCCAAATTGACAAGGACAGCCAGTCATTTTACTTCTTATTTTACCCTCAAACTGAACCATTCCACCTAATACTTGATGTATCTGAGGTTTCACTCAGTTGTTAAATTGGTAAGAGAATTAGACTATGTGAATCTCCTATTTTAGACTGGGCCTCAATTATATTACTCGTAGTAATAATTGTGAATATTGAAAACACAGTTGATTTGGTAAGCCTTTCACATTCTAAAGAATAAAGTAAAACATTCAGCAATCATCGTGTAGTATTAAGGACTATATTAAGATAAAATAACTCAACCACATTGCTTGTTTCATTTGAAGATGACATGACTTCCACCAACAGAAGTTGGTTCAAGTGGCACATGTTTGATTTTTTTTTTAGCAAGGTCTTAGATTCGAGTTTAGCTCCATCTTCACAAAAAAAAAAGATAACATGACTTTCAAAGTTCATTCTATAAATAAAAGTTCATCGTGAGCATAAAAAATATATACTAATTGATATAAGGAGAAAACATCAACCCCCCTTTAAATTTTTGCCAAAGATGTATCTATATATCCGTAGCTTTAATTCTTATCCATTTTCTTTTTACCTGATACGTTTACTGTTTTTTGTTTTCAAGAAGAAGAACATGAGCAAACTAAAGAAGTGAATTTGAATGACTCACAAGGTGGTGAAGAAAGTATGGGAGAAGGAGCTTCTGATAAATTGAAGACTCGAGAAAAGTCTAGTGATTCTATGGCCCAACTTTGGAATTGAGATGCCTCAACAATTTCTCTTGTCACCAATCTTTGATCCATCTGCTCCACAATCCACCAATTCATCATCAACAAGTGTGACATCTCCACACAATTAGCATCTATGGATCCTTTCATCAAATGAGTATTGAGATAGTTGCTAAGCAACCTAGGAAGATTTTTTTTCAGAAAATCTCCTATTTATCTTCACCATAAATAATTAATTTCAATTTATAGAAGAAGTTAAACTAATTTTACTTCTTTGCCTCATTTTATTTTTTATTTTAAAAGTTCTTTTAGATAAGCACATTGAAAGGGTCAATTTGGATAAATTTATCTAGATTAGAATAAGAGAACACAATGAATGAAAAAGGTAAAATGAAATTAATTTTTGGAAGAAGTTAAAATTTGTCTTTGCACCCCAACTTCTCCATAAGTTCTCTCACTATTTAACTTCTTCCGAATAACTAATTTTATGTTATTAAAAAAGTTGAATTTATTTTAACTTTTCATTTTATTTTTTTCATCTCCAATTCCAAACTAGGCCTTTCCCATCCATGTTTGTGGGGAAATTGTGATCTTTCTATTTGTATTAGGATGGGGCTTGATAACTTAACCTCCTTGAATTGAAATAATTTGATGATTAGAGGACAAAATCTTGGCAAAGAGTGGTGACATTTGGAAGTCATCTACCTTCTTTTCTAACCTACTTATCAAGAATATAATATATGTCTTCGACTAGAATATGTGTCACTTTGAGGTTGTTTTCAAGTTTCAACAGTCCATCTAACTTTTATTTACCATTACGTTTTCAGATGAAGAGGTTGGCAACAACAAATGGGACAGGTGGAAAACAATTATCATTTTGAGTATCACTGCTACTACAGTTATTCTCATATTAGTTGTCACAATCTATTATCAAAGGAAGAGAATATTGAAATCAACCCGTAAAGTTTTCAACTACCTATGTTTACTTTTGATTTAGAGTTTATATAACTAAGGAGTAGTGAAAATGTTCCTTGATGAATAAAGAGAAACATGACTTACATATATTTAACCTCCTTCAAATCTATAGGGACAGTTAATGATGCCAAATATTCTCGGCCTGAAGTCAACAAGAGAGTAGCAGAACCTTTTCTTGGGGATGCTCCTGATTTACATGTCCATAGATTTTCTGACATTGAAGTGGCTACAAATAAATTTGCATATAAAAATAACTTGGACAAGGTGGTTATGGTCCTGTTTACAAGGTAAAATCTTGACAAAAGAACCAATCAAGTGCCTTTACTTTAACAACTAAAGATTTTGGTTCTTATTGTTGTCATTCTCCACCCTTTTGGAATTGAAATTGCCTCAGCGCTTGTGTAAGCATTTCTGATACCAAAATCATACAAATTTAATCCTGTCTATCTAAATAGCGAGATTAGATATACACCTTCATCACAAAATTATTTGTAATGCCTGCATCAATTTGGTCAAATTAATCATGTTTGTGTGGAGGGTTATAACTCTTAGAAGGATAAAATAGTGGAGATAAGTAATGTGACTTTGCATTTCCTTTAATTCCTTTCCTAACCATTAGTATTTGTTTGTCCAGGGCATCCTACCTGATGGTCAGGAAATAGCAGTTAAAAATTATCAAAAACTTCTGCACAAGGATTCGAGGAATTCAAAAATGAGGTAACACTTACCGCAAGGCTACAGCATGTGAATCTTGTCCGGTTATTGGGTTTCTGCATTGAAAGAGAGGAACAGGTGCTGGTGTATGAGTACATGGCAAATAAAAGCTTGGACTTCTACCTCTTTGGTTTGATATCTTTGCAGCTTTAAACTCTATACATTCTAGCTTGAATATAAATATGTGTCACAAAATTAATTAAAGCCTTAAATGCTGGAGTTCCTCATCATGCTTAATTTCCTTATTAAGAAGAAGAAAATTAACACCAGTGTCCGTTTGTTTTACCGTTGCAACAATGCAAAACCATTCGCAGAATTTATTTTAAGTCACTTCCATCCAATATGCTTCGTAAAACTTGCATCACTCATCTCAACCATTGATTTTTAAAATCAATTCTACTCCACTATAAACCAAATGGACACAGACTGTTGCTCAAACTTGTATTTTGGTAGATATATCCCTGCTACTATCATATTTAGCAAACTTTCTTGTTTTAGTAGAAGTTTTGCATAGGTATTTGCTTGTGAAAATAATGGAAAAGCCAAATCAAAAAAGAAGAATCACCTAAAATCAATTTTGAACCCCTTGATATGTGGTCTTTTCTTAGAAAAAAATATAATAATCACATTACTTCTGTCATGTGAATTCCACAGATCCTATTAGACGACATATGTTAGACTGGAATAAGCGTGTTAGCATCATTGAAGGAGTTACACAAGGTCTTCTTTATCTTCGAGAATATTCGAGATTCACCATAATTCATAGAGACATAAAAGCTAGCAATATTTTATTAGACACTAAGATGAAGCCAAAGATATCAGACTTTGGGATGGCAAGAACATTCACAAAAGATGAACTAGAAGCAAACACTAGCAAGATTGTGGGAACATAGTGAGTATTCTGATGATAAAATTCCACCATAAATTCAAACTTCTCATAATTCTATTCTTATCATGTTACTTAATTGCTCCCATTATCTGTTCTGATACAGTGGTTATGTTCCTCCTGAATATGTTAAGATAGGTGTGTACTCCACTAAATCTGATGTTTATAGTTTTGGAGTCCTTCTTCTACAAATTATAAGTGGCAAGAAGACAGCTGGCTATTATGGAGAGAATGAAGATTTAAAGCTCTTGGAGTTTGTAAGTAATTTATAGTATACAATCTTTGATGGAAAGTATTGTGTTCCTTTATTTGGTTTAGTTTTTTTTTTTTTTTTTTCAAATCTTTATACATCAATTCCATAATGTTTGATGTTCAATGGCTACAGGCTTATGAGTTATGGAAAGGAGGAAAAGGTATGGAGTTTGTGGACCATTCACTTGATGATACATCTTCCCTGTGCAAATTAATGAGATGCATGCAAATTGCTCTGTTATGCGTCCAAGAACATCCAAATGATAAGCCTTCCATGCTGGAAGTTTCTTCAATGTTGAGAAACGAAAATAACTCTCTAGCCACCCCTAAAAGGCCTGCATTTTCAAAAGTGAAAGATGAGGAAGAAATAAATGAATGTCAACCCCTTAAAATTATATCGGTCAATGATTGATACAACAATCACTGCAATGAGGGGCAGAATAGTACTACTGAATTTGGATGTAAAGTTTCCTTCTTTGCAACAAGCAGTGTATGCCTGCATATACTTTCAAGCAAACATGAAAATGCATATCAATAATACAATAAAGGGCATTATAGTGACTATATGTTGAAATTCCAACAAAAAGGTTTCAAACAACTACTCTCTCCAATGCTATACTGGTGTACACTTTCTAATTTATCCACATATCAAAACTATAAGAGTAAATATATATGGCTTGGTTTGAGAAAAAATTTCGGGTGAGGGGATGGTAAATATAAGAGTAAATATATATAACTGCACATTGTAGCATTTAAACCCAACTCTTATTCTAGTTTGAGAGGCAATCCCGGGAATATTCATATCATGGTGGGGTTAGCTCTCTCAACGGGAATTTTTTCCATCCATTAGGCTCGAACCCAAGACCTTACTTAAGGGGAATCAAATATGTACCGGGACCTTGCAATTAGCACTAGATTGAAATTCATTTGCCCGACATTATAAAGAATTAATGTTACAAATTTACAAACATTATAAGTAGCATTACCAGATTCAACTTTGATGCTGAACTTCATACCACTTAAGTAGTGCTCACCCATTGTGCAAAATGATAACAATTACTTTAGGCTAGTTAAGATGGCAAAATTCATATAATAACTCATATAATACTCATTTTCTTTATATTTTTTTTATCATATATCACACTTCTCTCTCTTCTATTCTTATCTCTCTCTTAGTTATATATAATATTATACAAAATAGTTGTACTCATATTATTTCTCTTATTGCTAAAAAGTTTACCCAAACTAACATAATTAAATAATAAATTTCATAAAACTTGTTAACACATAAAGGGAAATATTGAAGCTTGCAGTAAAAAAATAACAGTTTCCCAGCTTTAATTGGATTACGGACATGATCAGCCAAAAACTTGTGATGAAAGCATAACAATTTGATCTACGAGAAAGAATATAATTATGACTTTTGAGTTTGAGCAAGAAGTACCTTATTAAAAAGAAATACCTTATTCCGAAATCCATTTAATTCAGTACTTGCAAATTCTTGTCTTAAAACATGCTTGCAACATACTCCCTAACAAACATAATTTTAGCCATTTTAAAGTTCATTGAAACCTTTCTTTTTTTTATTTTATATATAATACATACCTTAAAAGTCGATGTCATTTTAAGTTGAAAGACCAAGTCCCAAACTCAGTTATTTTAAGGCTGGGAATAGAACAAGAATAAGAATATAAAAATCAATCATGTGTTTAAAGCATGAAGAACCACCACTATTTGCTAATTAGGTTATAGAAAACCATTTTTCATAATTCAAGCATCTTAGAATCATAGATTATCAGTCACCAATTTTAATAAATTCACTTAATGTAGTTTGAAAAGATAAGAATAGATAGAATGATTTCAAAATAATAACTAAATGGGCTACCGTTTAAATTCAATATTCATCATAATGAGATTTTTTAAGAAAAGTTTATAATCAAGATATTTTAAAAACTTTGCCTAAAATATTTTTAACGGGAAATAAATCAAGAGTTTAATAAATATATATTAATAGTGTAAAAAAATTACACTGATATATCTAATGATATATTATCACATCATTTAATAAATTTAATAACACATGAATTGTCATACTCATTAAATAATGTGAAAATACATAATTGAATGACATACATTAAATTCATAAACCAATTCAAATATTCAACTCTATATATATACATATGTTTATTTTAACATGATAAATTAACACAATTCAAATACTCACCTAGATCCATGTGTATGGAAAAAATACTGTTGGGAGGGGTCCCCGCTTTGCGCCTGACAATACCCCGAGAGATTAATCTCTTACCTACCGGTTGGGAGGATATTCTGAGAAACCAAAAAAATATAATTTTCTCAAGATTAACCGTCTCTTTTTAAAGGTTGACACCATTAGTGTCTTTAATTCATTATCTTAAGCAATAAAATATCATTGGTACCATGTGAGAGTTAGGTGAGAATTAAAATAAGTAATAAAGTATTTAAATAATACAGTTTAGTTGCTATTTAAAATTTAAATAATAATCAGAAAATTTCTATTTTTAATTTTTTAATTTTTTCTTTGTAAAATTTCAAAAAATAGAATGAAAATATGAAATGGAAACATGAAAATATAAAGCAAATACACCCTTAAAAACTAAATGAAAAAATAACTTCAAAAAACTGAAAGATATTAAAAAAAATTGCATGTGACACGTAATGGAACAATTTATGTATTATCGTTCGATTGATATACAGTTTTATAATTTCTGATTGGGCCTCTGCTGTATTTTGTTTGGGCTTCTGCCCTCTTGAATGGATGCTAATTTCGACCCAAAAAATAATATAATTTTTAATGAATAATAACTATTCTAATTGTCTCTCCGTTATGCCGTGGCTTTTGGGCACCACAGGATGCCTCTGACCAAGAAAAGGCCACCTCCTAATCACCTCTTAAACTTTAAGCTATGGAATGACAAAAGGGAATAAAGAAAAAGTCTCCCAATCACCACTTCACGACAAAATTCTCTCTTTCTTTCTTTAGTCCTTAAATTAACACTAACAAACCGTGAAATCAAAATTCATTGTTAAAAAAATGGAAAATTATAGATCCACGATAAAAAAAATTTATGTGTACCAAGTATTGGGAAGTGAGGTAGAAAAAAATTAAATAAAGAGAAAAAAAAAGAGAGATATAATGGTTGATATGATGAGAAAGGAAGAGTAATAGAAAAAAAATGAGTGAAAAATGTAAGTGTATAAAAATAAATTAAAAAATTATAAGAAATGTAAAAGAAAAAAATGTAATGAGTGATTTGATAAAAAAAAATTAAAAACAAAATATTATGTAAATTATTAAATAAATTTATTGCATGAATTTTCAAAAATTAATACGTTAAAGTAGATTTATTGTATGAATAATTGAATATGTTATATGAAAATATGATATTTTTGAGTTGTGGTATGACCATTCTCCTGTCCACACCACATATCTCACGTTCATATAACGTTACCTTTCCATGGAAAGTGGAAACTCGTCTCCCTCCCTCCCATGTTGGAATTTTCCGCCAAACTTCTATTTTTTGGCATCCGTTCTCACGGGAGGCATCAATAATGGAATGTTTTTCCGTTATCATGTAAATCTGATAAATTCAATTTGAGTAGTTGATTTCGTTGGAGTTAAAAAGGAATTAAACTCGATCTTAGTTGGATTTGATCAAATCCAATCAACTCAGGTTATCTTGTTTTACAATTAATATTTTAAAATAAAAAAACTTAATAATCTGATGGTTCGGGTTGCAACTCCCGCCCAAAATATAACCAAACCTGAAACAATTTTAGTTGAGTACTATGATATGAAGACAATAAAAATTCAATATCATCATTTAAAAAATGTAGAGGTAGAATCAATTATTGACTCCGTGTCCATTCATGGCTCGTGTAAAAACAAAGAAGCTAGGACTAGTAAACGCTACAAGTCAAATTGATTTGGTGAGCTCATAGTCTCACGCGGCTACCCATCTATCTGTACTTCTGGAGAAGTCTCAAATCACGGCACCCTGCTTGCAACTATGCCTCAATACTAAATTTGTTGACCTAACTAATTGCATTGCCACACATGTCCACCACGTACCCATTACCTCATGCTTTCGAAATTCATCAAATTCAAACAAGGCCTCCAACAAATGTGGCTCAGTACCTTACACATTCATTCATATACTTAATCCACATCTACTAATATATATATTAATTTTGAATATGCATACTGATGAAAATATATATGATTAACTTTTGTGAAAATTTTAGTTTAAAAAAATAAATATTTTAATATATTATCTTTATTATTTGATAACTTAGATAGGAAGGTGGACGGTTAAAGTAGTAGTAATTCTAATTCAATTCTAATTCTAATTCGAATTATATATTATAATAATTTGAATGTCCATAATCTTGGGTTGTTTGACTCACACATAGCGTAGAACAATTCTACCCTTCCTTGACGCGTCATCTTTTCCTCTATAAATACCTAGAATACATTGCACTTCTACCTTCACTTCTTTTCATTGGAACGAGAACAGAGAAAAAAAAAAAAAAAAAAAGTAACACACACATAAACAGAGCATAGTCCTAGAAAACAGGGGCGACCTGACCTTTAAGAACACCACAGCCATGGCAAGGAACCTAAATACTCTCTTCCTAGCGCTACTTGCAGTAGCCACCCTCTTCCATGGCTCAGCAGCTCAAACCAGACACGTGGTGGGTGATACCACAGGATGGACCATCCCTTCCGGCGGTGCTTCAACCTATGCCAACTGGGCTGCCAACAAAACCTTCACAGTTGGTGACACTGTCGGTGAGTTCAAACAAAACTTCTCTTCTAGGCCTACTTTCCAGCAATGAGTTTTTTGAATTTGTTTTCCTAATTTGTGTGAATTATTATTACACATGCAGTGTTCAACTTTGCCAATGGGCAACACAACGTAGCCAGAGTCACAAAATCAGATTTTGACGGATGCAATGGTGGAAGTGCCCTTTCTACTCTTACAAGCAGTCCCGCTAGTGTGACTCTTAACGAGACAGGGGAACACTATTTCATTTGCACCGTTGGAGGACACTGTTCTCTTGGTCAGAAGCTATCAATTAACGTTGTCAAAGCTTCTACTTCCCCTGTTTCTGCTCCTCAGCCTAGTCCATCACCAAAGACTAGTCCTTCCCCTGTCTCAGCACCAGCCCCAGCACCCACTACCACCACCACTCCTCCACCAAGCACTGTCCCTGAATCTTCCCCTGCTCCATCTCCATCCACTGGACCAGTCACTTACACAGTGGGAGACACCTCAGGTTGGGTCATTCCTTCTAATGGTGGTGCTGTTTTCTATAGAAACTGGGCCTCTGGCAAAACCTTCAAGGTTGGAGACATCCTAGGTAAGTCAACTACATTAACCAACCAAAATCAATTATAGTGCAGCTGTCATTTATTCTAAAATCACGTTTCAAATTTAAATTTAAGCTTTAGTGGTAATTGGACCTACGTTTAAAACGTCTAAAAATAATTGTGTTAAAAATCCAAATTTTGAGTTTCACCATTTTTAATACAAGATAACATTAATTTTTTAAAAAGTTATGATTAGAAAAAACTCAAACTTTTTTTGTATTATGCAGTGTTCAACTACCCAATGAATGCACACAATGTAGAGGAAGTGACAAAGGACAAGTACGATTCTTGCAGCTCAACCTCTCCTCTTGCAACTTATACCAACCCACCTGTGAGGGTGGCATTGAATAAGACTGGTGCACATTACTTCATCTGTGGAATTCCCGGACACTGCTCTGCAGGTCAAAAGCTTTCCATCAACGTTGTTGGCAGCAGCACCGCTACCCCACCTTCCTCCTCCGCCACCTCACCGTCCGGTTCCACGTCATCTCCTCCACCGTCTTCTACCATCAACCCTTCTTCTCCCTCTCCAACAGGTGCTGCTAGCCCCCCTCCTCAGAACTCTGGCGCTGCATCTCTTGGAGCTGTTGGATTTTTTGCCACCCTGTTGTCAATTGCAGCGGCTATTTTCTATTAGAGAGATGAAAAGAGATATTGTAGTTAGGATTAGTCATTATTGATTGTTCTGAATCTGAGCCTGTGTCATTCATTTTCTTTCTCTTATTGTGTTTCATACATTCAGTTTTTTGTTTTTTTTTTTTTTGAGACATTTTACAATAAAGTTAAGCTTCCATACATCTGCTACAGTTTTGGTTTCTTTTTTGTTTTTTTTTGTTTTTATTTATTGATGAGTACAATAGGTGGTGTACCACTGTGTGAATATGATTATATGTGATAATAAAAACTATATTTAATTTTTAAGATCGTTGTTGGACATTGTTTGAATGAGAAAGAAATATTAGTGAGTGTGATGGAGGATATATATTTTAATTGCCTCCCACAAATCACAATCAAATTTTGACATTTTGTTTGTTTGTGGAGAAATTGTGACCTTTGGGATGAGGTTTGATAACTTAACCTCTTTGAAATAATCTGATTTGAAAACAAAAGCCTTGGCAAAGTAACCTACTTTCTTTCTTTTTTTCAAACGATGGGCTTATCTAGAATATATGTCATTGTGAGTTAATGACTTGGAAACATCATTTTGTGGCCCTCTCAATACTTCAGAATATGGTATGGGCTCTTACGTGTCTAGCCTGCAAGAAAAAGAATTTTCTCGTGTTGAATCTTTACATATTTTTAATATTTATTTTTTATGAATATTAAATAAGTAAATGGTTAATTATACTTTTGATACTTGGAGCCATATGTAGTTGTTTTTAGTCCAATTAAGATCTCGTACTTTTTTAATTAAATAAATGTGATGTTAAGATGAGTGATTTATTTAATTTTTAATAAAATTGAGTAACAAGAATGATGATCTTTGATAAAATAAAATTCTCTCTTTTGTTATTTCAATTTCACACCACCCTATTAATAATAAGGGTGAATCTCATGTTTGGATCATATTTTCATACATGCTTAATTAGAAAAATAATAAAATTAAATAATGTGAATGGTAATTTTTAAAGATATTTGATCAAATAATATTTATTTTCTGTTATTATGTTAAAAATTAGTCACTCAATTTATTAGAAATTAGATAAAACACATATAGAATATATAATCACCTTTATTTAATTGAAGAAAGAAAATTCTACAAGCATCAAAATTATATATTTATGGAACTATAGGAATTCAAAATACAAGTCAAAATAAAGTTTTATTAAAGTTTTTAAATATTTTTAGAAAGACAAATAAATATAAAATTTTTAATATGAAAATTACATGTGAAAGGATCTATCAGGTTGAGCTCCCCTCCCAATATCTTTTTGTTTTTTATTATCTCCCAATATCTTCTTTTCACGTATGATGACAACGGGTTCAATATAAAAGTTTAAAAACTTGTAATGGTACAACATTGTGTAAAGTAGTTTCATATAATATAGAGTGAGGAATAAAGAATAAAAAGTAAAATACTCATCTAATGATAACGGGTCCATTTAGTTTACAGTTGATTAGAATTGATTCTAAAAATGAATTGTTGAAATTGATTATGCACACTTTACGAAGTACGTTGAACGGAAGTAATTTAAAATCAATTTTGCAAAATCATGGTTTTGTTTGGTCAAAATCTAAATCAAACAGGCTAAACATCATCGAATGTTTACATTATTTTTTTATGTAATGTTTACATTGTTAATATATATCCACTAAATTCAAATAAAAATTTGTATTATGTGAAATATTGTATATTTTTTACATAAATAATAAATCTCTAAAATAATTTATCTTTGATTGGGTTTTGGCATCCTATATAGTATACACGCTGAGTTTAAAGAAAAGGCATTCCCATTATGCTCTCTTCCAAAATTATTAGTACTATATGAAGGTGCATGTTTCCACTTTTCAGGTCAATAATAAAAAAAAAAAATGAGGTTTGAAGTTTGATTATAAGAAGGGACAAGCCCACTAAACGGCGACACTTGCGGGGAAATTACGTCCCTACTATCCCAGCTAGCATCAACAAAAAGTTATTTATTTAGGACCCGTTTGTTTGTATCTTTAAATTTTTTAATGATTTTTTTAAAAAAAATCATAATAATTATGTGTTTTGCAAAAAATTAAAAGTCTAAAAAACTGTTCTAGTTTTTTTCTTGGAAAGTTAAGAATAATGGTTTTTATTTTAAAAATATTATATTAATTACATCATAGAATCACTTTTCCTTAAACTCAAAGGAGTCCCCGTTGAATTAAGAAAGCAAAAAATCTAACATTAGAGGATTAATTGATTAAAAACACTGATTAGTATAAGCTTGATAAATTAAAATGTCCATCCTGTAATTTTCTTTTTTCAACGCAATTGGTTGTAGTTATTTAAACAGAAATTGAACTGAGGCAGCGACTCCTTGTTCTACCCAAAATAAATCAATTAGGCTTAGATATGTGGTGAAACTAGATGAAAATTGAATAATTAACTGAAAGATAAAAGTTAATTGAAAACTGAAAATTTAGCTAATTTGATTGAAAGTGTTTGATAAAACTAGTTGAAAATAGTGAAATAACATATAATTATACAATTAATTATTAAATAATGATAAATGAGGGTGGTTGGAGGATAAACTTATAGTAAATTTTTAATTAATAGCTGAAAATGAGAGTTTTTCAAAAAATTAACCTTAAATAGCTTTTTAATAAAAATTAGTAGCTAACTAATTATTAATTTTAACTTTTATCAAATTAAAATACCTTCCTAAATACACTTTTATTTCATCGATGAGAGATCACGTTCTCCTATCGCCTTTTATATTTAGCCTGCACACATTTTTTCTTTACCGTTTGTTTGTTATGATAGAAATGCTGAAGAGAGAGATAAGGGAGAGTGTAATACCGAAAACATCATTAAACCACTGCATTAATTATTATGGAAAAAGAGGGGGAGAGATGATTTATGATGTGGGTCCCACATGAAATTTTTTCTCTGCTCAACAACGTAGAAATTGGAGAGAGTTAAACATTATTTGTCCATTTACCATATTGACCCTACGTATGTCATACTTTCTTCATGATAATTATTTGTTATTTGTAAGGGTAGTTTAATCTTTTTAACATTTTTACAAATCTCTCTCTCATTTCTCCACAACCAAACAACTATAAAAAATAATTTCTCTACTATCTCTCTCCTATTTCTCTAATACCAAACAACCTCTATTTCTACTTTATTTCTCTACTATTTATCTCTTCCCTATCTCTCTATTTCCTATTTTCCCCTTCCATATTTCTCTCTTTAAACCAAACACAGGGTTAATGATCACCATTTCTTACATAAATAATTAAGCGGAAAGACGCCATGGATAGAAGATAAATAAGTAATATTGGCCCAGTTTGAATACAACTTGTGCAGAATAACTTCTAGAGGAAAAAAATAGAATGAATCAAAAAGATAAGATGAATTTAACTTCTCCATAAGTTAAAATCAATTACTTATATATGGAGAAGTTAAATGGGAGAGCTTCTGGAGAATGTGGACTACAAAGACTAACTTTTACTTATGGAGAAGTTAAACTCATTTGAACTCTTTGATTTATTTTTTTTTTTTCCTCTATTGTATTCAAATTGGCGTGATAAAAAGAGAAATAAAGAATTTTAAATAAGTATATAATCTATAAACTATCTTGTCAACAATGCCGACTCAATTATTTACTGACATCGTGGTCTTGTGTAACTCGCGTAGTGATTCATTTTTTATGGATAGACGATTTTGAACGTGCATATTTATAAAAGGAAATATTATATTACTATATTATATTAAATATAACCATTAAATAGATTTGAAAGGGAAAAAAAAAAACCAAATGCATGTGACAAAGAATTTGATGTCCTTTAAAATTTTTTGAAAGAAGGATGAAATCAAAGACATAAAACATGCATTGGAAATTTGGGACGTATGAATAATCAATTTTTACTATTTTTAACCAATATTCAAATAAAGTATATGTTTATTTTTTGGGTTATGCTAATAAGTGTCTTTAAGACATCTGTTAAAAAATTTACATATAAAAGGTTTTTATTGAAAATTATGGTATTAATTAATGGACGATTCTACCAAATAAAACTTAGCCCACCTAGTTCAACTCATATTTTATTAGCTATTAAAGGTGAATGAATAATTTTACTTTTTACTAAATAGTTCTTATATGGTTATTTGAGTTTAATTTAAGGGTAAATATGGATTTATAATAGAACTTATACTAGTTTCATTGAGAATTTATCAAATTAAAGTTAAAGGGAGAAACTTTTACATTACACGGTATTATCATTTGAGTTTTTATTTTTTTAACCAATATTTCATAAATGTAATCGAAAACAAATTTAATATCAATTTAATAAAATAAATATTGAATTTTATAATCAGAAATTTTAATGATTATATTCTTATATTCTCGACCATGTGAATCATGGGATAAATCCTTCATTACATTTAAAACATTAAATATTACAAATCTCATAAAAACTTTTACAAGTTTAATTCTTTAATCAATGTCATTAGGCAACTAGTACCCTTCCATTATTTTTCAGTTGAAGATGAAATAGCATTTCCGTTTTTTCAGTTGAAGATGAAAGAACTGATTTTGGTATAAGCGGAAAAAAGAAATACTATTATCACTTAACTTACGTAAGAATACACGTGATGATTGAGTTATTTCCTACACCAACGTGGGTCCAACTAAATTCTAATTAAGCGTAATAAATGGAAGAAATAGGTTTTGAATTTGTATTGTTTTAAATTTGTATGCTTTTAATTAATGAATTGAGTAATGCTTTTCTCAAATCAATTCACTTAATTTAGCTTAAATTATTCAAAGATCTAATGCGTACAATTTATAGAATTTCAGAAAAAAAAAAAGTAAAAATTTGGGCGGAAAATTTGTGACATAGCATTTCTATTAAGATTATATTATCTATCAAATAGAAGATCAATAAATTATATTTTAGATTTAATTCATCTAAAGTCAGACATTTATTTTAAAAGAACTAGAGAAGCCAAATCCTTAGAATTTATACAAGTAATATAAAACATGAGAACTCATTTTCTTTTATTTTGTCTATTAGTTTGCATTTATAACCACTCCACAACATTATACTCTTTAAACCAACAAGCCCGCATAATTGATAAATAGCTTAATCTCTCAAGTATCTTGACAGGGGGTTTAATCTTTGGTGGTATGTATGAAAAAGACTTTGTTGGGAGAGGCAAAGTCCACTTCGGTAATCTGTACAACTCGAAAGGGATTAATCTCACACAATTGGTTGGGGGATACCATTGGTTAAAAAAAAACATTATAGTAATTTTTAAATTGTTTTAACCATAGGTATCCCTTATTACCAATGACAATCCTATTCGGGATTTAGTACCCCTCCCTAAGAGTGTGTTTAGTGGGGATCGAACTCAGCAGCTTTTCTCACAATCTCAATCCAACTGAGCCACAACTCTCTGGTATTATACTCTTTAAATTGCACTATATATACTTTTTTTGTGAGAAAAGTACATTGTACACTGTATATATTAATTTATAGGAATTACTTCTAATTTTGATATTTAAATTATAGAATATAGAAATGATGGTGTCCATGCTGTAGTTGTAGAGGATCAAAAGCCAAAAGAATACATCAAATGACAGACTTAAACGTTCACACACAGACCCAAAACAAATGTTTAAAAACACAAACAAGAATCACTTTTACTAATGAATATGCTTATAATTTATTTTTTGTCAATGTGTTGTTTCTTTGTATCTTGTTCATAATTAGTCAAATGTGGCAGCTGTAAGTGAAACTTGGGTGCGTTTGTTTTTCTGGAACTGAAAATGTTTCCTCTTCTTCTTTTTTTTTTTTTTTGGGTCAACGATTCAGCAATGCACCCGTATTGCCAATTAATTAAATCTGTTATTATTATGAATGAAATTTGGTTCTCCTATTCTGACTTTTCGTTAATGGCATGACTAGTGATCAAATATGATTTTTTTTTATACAAAATCTGTAATTTCATTATAAATTCTAGCTAAAATTAAGAGAGTGGAGGATAATTTCTACCATAAACTTTTATTAAAAATAATAAATCTGACTTCGGCCTTCGGTGCCAGCCAAAAGCTCATAATTTGGCTCACCATTGACGACGAGGAGACATACAACATATGTAAATTATAAATTTATAATTACGTACAAGGGAAGAATTAATAAAACAAGGTTTGTGTTTTGAATTAACTATACTCCCTTACAATTTATTTGATATTTAAGATTATAAAACAGAAATTAAAGAATATGATTAATATTTTAAGTTTTATAAAAATGATTATTAATTAATTAAATTTCTATTAGAGTACCTTTTATTTCTCGTGTTAAAAATACACTATTAAAAAATACATAATTAATTAATAAGAATGAAATTGAAAAAAAAAAATAATGTGTTGGTACTATAAAATAATAATTAAAATAGAAAAAAAAATTGTTAAAATGTTAAATAAAATGAAAAACTTTGTGGAGCCATGCATATACCAATTAATTCAGTTTAATTATGATAGTACACACAATATAAAAAATAGTTATTCATACCACGCCAATAAAATCTAGTATAAAATTCTGAATGTACATGGCTTGCTTTTGTGCATTCTATAATATTCTAATTTTCGAGTTTCATTTTTTTTTACTTAATGGGCTTTATTTTTTTATGACTTATTTTAGTCAGTCGCATGAAATCCTATCTGTAAAGTGCATGTGAGATTCCTCTTTCGATTCAAAAAGCATGGTGGGAAAAATATTAAAAGAAAGTTATCTTTCATTTAAAAAAATAATAATTAATTTGTGATATTTTTAACTATAGAAAAAAATATATCAAACAATTTTCATAATAAAATTATAAAATCACATATAAAATTATATAAATATTATAAAATATACTCGTAATTAAAAAGTTACAAAAAAAACTTTTGATTCTGGAAGTTTTCTATCCATGATCTAATAAGATTTTCTTCTTTATTTATATCTCCATTCTTGTTTTTCTGAATTTTTCTAATCATTTTTATCACCGAACATATTGATTAGTTGGTAAGGTGTTGTTCCAACTTAACCGGTATTCTCAAGTTTGAGTTCTGGGTATACAGTTGTGTTAAATACTCGGAGGGAGAGTTTTTTCGTTCAGATAGGTCATATGCTAAAACACGATTGTTTCCCGTGAAGGATACTTGTGGTCTTACATAAAAAATATTATTTTCCTTTGGTTTTTTCCTTTTTTTTTCTTATTTTACTTCTCCCATGCTTCAATCATGATATCTTTACTGTTTATAAACTTCTACTTTTAACCAAATCTTATATTCAATTTTAGATGTCAATTGACTTCTTTAAATAAGAAAAAATAATTAATATAAAGATAATAAACAAACATAACAAGAAAAAGATAAAACTTTAATTTTTAAAAAGATAATGTACGAAGATAAAATCATAGTAAATAAAATAATCATAAAGAAATAATATTATATACTATAAAATATTTAGAGGTCAAATTAAGAGTTGATAAATATTTAAAATTAGACCTGTATAATTAATAAAAAATATTGAATTTATTTAGGGTAATGGCTCAGCTAGTCCCCTTACATGTTAATTTTAGGGCTTCAATTATTTGTTATCCTATATATGTCTAGCGAAATAGACTCTTTTGGGCCGAAAAAATCAACATGCGGGGCTTATTTTTTCAACTGAGAATTACTTTTTCAGCATATTTTTACTTTTTCCACTGTCATTCCCTTTTTCTTTTTTTTTTTCAAAAGTACCTTATGTTCACTTCCGAAATTACTCTTTGGAAATAATTTATTGAAGAATTTTGCCCTTTTAAAAACTTGTTTTCGAAAGCAATTTTTTAACATACTTGTGGAAATTAACTCATGAAAGCTAAATTGTCAATGCTTTCAAAAATTAATTTCCAAAACTATGTTAAAAGAAAGGGTGGTATGAAATATTTCAAATATTAGAGATGGAATTTTTCTATCTCTAGCTCTGTCTCTAAACTTAAATAATTAATACTACCCAGGTTGAATGAAAGACAACCTGAAGAACAAAATATTAACGTATAGATAAAAAGAAAGGGGTGGGGAAGTTAGAGAGGGGAAGGGGAATGGGTGGGATTGTGAGAGAGGAGAGGGGGAAAGGTTGAGGGTAGGGTTACGAGATGGGAGAGGGAGAAGGGGTATAAAGGTGGGGGTGTTATTACAAGGTGGGGAGGGTGGAGGTGTGGTGAGGGAAAGGAAGAAGGGGAAGGCATAGGGATTAGGGGTAAAGTGAGGAGGAGAGAGGGGGAAGGAGAGGGAGAGAAGAAAAAGGGTGGGTGGGGTAGTTAGGAAAAAGAAAGTTCTAAAAAAAGATAGGGGAAATAAGTTAGTTTTAATTTGACAAAAAATATTGTCATAGGTGAAAAAAACAACTTGAATAAGAACCAGATAAATATCAAATAAAAAAATCGTCACTATAGGAATATGAAACTACCAGAAATAGGGAATGTGCAGTTCAAATTTTAAGGAACATTTTAATATGCTTGTTGATGGTGAGAAGGAGGGAGAAGGAGTGGTGTCGTGGTGAGTGAGAGAAGTGTTGGTTCAAGTGTTTAAATTAGGGGTGTGAGTATTTTGGGAAATAAAAATACATGGCATATGTGGGAGGAGAAATGAATGTGTAAAAAGAAGTGCCCCCTAACCCAGACACAAATGTTAAGAAAAAATATTTTAATATATTGATCTAACCTTATTTAAAGTAAAACTCTATCTAGTTCTCCATATTAACCAAAACTTGTTAAAATCCTGTTTGTTTTAAATTTTAGTGGAACAAAACCATGGTTTTGAAAATTGATTTTAAATCACTTCCGTCCAACGTACTTCGTAAAGCGTACATCATCCATCTTAACCATTCATTTTTAGAATCAATTCTACTTAATTGTAAACCAAACGGACCCAAATCATAAAGGTTCAATAACTATGAAATATAAAGATAGAAAAATAAATAATAAATGCCTCTAAAACTTTATGAATAGTCTCATAAGAATGACCAAACAAAATTCTTAAAAGGGTCTTATAAAAAAGACTTGAGGGAGTATCATATAATCAATATTAAAAATATAAAAATCATATAATTATAAATACTTCATATTTTGTAATTATAATTACTCTCAAACATTATTTTTTTTCTTTTTTTGGTGACATGCAAATAAAATAAACAGCAAAACAACAAAAACTAATCTAAAGTGTCCTTTAACGGGACATAAGAGACAATTTCAGGAGGAGAACTCCAAGTCCAAACCAACACACATTGATCATTGCAAAAATCCACTTCAGTCAATGCGCTAGTGACTAAGTGCGTGTTTGGTTTACCCTAAAATCACGTTTCAAATTTGGATCTAGACAAACGCTACAGAGAGTAGCTTCTGTCCGGACATGTTTGAAACATTGCTCTAGTATAAACCAAACACACCATAAATTGGCTTTAATTTGTAAAACACGGTTACACCAACAAGCTTTTATTAAGCATGCTCCTCACTTCCATCATGAAGCTCGGTAAAAACCATATTTTGGCATAGTGTGAGTCAAATGGGATGCAAGTACAAAGCTAAAAAGATGCACCACTACTAAGGAGTCTGATTCACATATAATGCTTCTAAAAATCCTACTCCAAGAAAGATCAAGATTGTGTTTGATAGTTAGGAGACATGCCTGCAAAATACTACTATAGCCTTTGAATTTGAAGAAGTCGCATATCCAACACTCGAAATTGTCTCGCAACACACCATTCATCTATATCATCCTGTTCGTGCCGCAAGACTAACTCGTTACACCCTGCCCCGCCGTGGATTCACCGTGCTCAGCCATGGATTTCGGGAGGATTCAACACCTTCAACCAGAAGACGCCGAGAGGAAATTTGACACGAACATTGGCGCCGTATGTGGGGACGAGAAACACTTCTTGGATCCCCATCTTCTTCAAGATTATGGTTCAAGAATCCTCAAGATTCTCTCTGCGATGACGATTTTCGTTCATCCTTTCCGTTTCGATTAGGTTCGTGAAAATTCTCCTCCAAGATCGTGGCGGCTTCTCCAGTGGATAACCACACCTTCCCCGCTCCGCCATCTCTTTCCTGGTAACATTGAATTCAATTATACATTTCTCTATTGTATTTAGCATATCAGATATCTTTTGCTATTTTCTCTCGCTTTCTTTCGATTGTTGCGACGCTGGAAATTATTTCCAGAGATGCCTCTATCATCCAAGAATGAATTCCGATCCAAGAAAACAATACAAAACTGATTTGGGATAAAGATGGTGAAATTCCGGGAGTCGCAATTACTTTTAATCACGTCTAGGATACTGCATCCAGCCAGGTGTTTCCTCGTTGAGTTCTTCTTTGGATTTCTTCTTAACGTCGTCGGTGAGCATTTCGTTTTGTGCTTGTATGGAACGGTTGCCTTTGGCTTGCTTTTTGATGGGAAAATCCATATTATTGGGAAGCTGGCATCTGTCTTCCTGAACCTCTGCTTTCATATTTCGTCACACGCCTTAACGTTATCAACCTGAATGGATCCGGGATGAAAGCGCCGGGATATATCGGAATGAACTGTAAGTTCCGGGATTACGCAATAACGCTATTGTCATGTGTCGTGATGCACGTCCTCTACCCTTGATCGACTTAGCGGAAAATCTTTTCGAATTGTGCCATACCCGTGATGCCACGGCACTAGCTCGGTTTCACAAGGAATGAATTCTGTTTAGACTCAGTCCAGTCTACGTGTGAATCCCATGGTGCTAATCCGAGAATAAATGAAATTCCGAGATGTTTCGAGAACGACTCCAGTTGAAGCACTCTGCTCTTATCACCGTACTGAGTTTACTGGACTTTGAGGGAGATTGGTGCATTTTTCTCCTTGTCTTGATCCAGATTCTTGCTAGATGTTTCAATCCAACCAGTTTAACGTGCTGAAGCATTTGGAGATAATTCTGAGACAATCCTTCCGCCGTAAACGCTTATTCTGAGATGTTCAGCATCACGCCGTGCTGTTTTGGTGTGTTCAGATAACGCCTATTCCGAGACGCGATTGGCGATGGACAATTCTCTACAAGAGAGAGAAACATGGTGAATAGGGCATCTCTAACCATCGTCACCGCCGTTTATACTCAGAAAATGTCAAATTCAGTGAAATAAATGCTCAGTTTGCGATTTTCGAGATACACGTCGGACGAATCTTATATAACCAAGACGAGTATATACTCGGGCGCCAACCGGATTAAACATATCCGAATATATATATGTATAAACCTCAAGAAACTATAATGTTATGACGTCTCTAACGTATATGCCTTCTATTGGAATACAACATGATGGACCCACTTATTTGGGAGCACACCTTGCTAGTCCAAAGTCTGAAATATCAGGTTCATAATTTTTGTTAAGCAATATGTTGGAAGCTCTGATATCCCCGCGCTCGTGTTCTTCAACTCGGGTGTTGCTTTCCTTGGCTTGATGCTAGCAATATTGGAAATTTTGGAGATAAACGGAGATGTCTGATATGGACAGTGAATTTGGGTGATAGTACAAACCGTGAAGTTGGTTCCGAGATACACGCCGTGGCCTTCCTGTGATTATGGTCCAAGATTCCGAGATGAACACATTCCCTGGTGAGGACCATTAATTTCGTAATCCCTTGCCATGTCAAAGTTGATCCCTTGCCATACCAGTAGCTCTTGCAAACCACAAAGAAACTGGCTCTGAACCAAAGCTCATCAAGAGGAATTCCTCCCCCAAGGCATGGCTGGACATGCACATTGATATATTTCCCAACTTCTCGAACATATACACTTGCAATCTCGAGATTGGAAAACCACGTGTACGTGGCTGTTCGCAACTTCGGCGTTGAGAAACTGAATATCCATGTTGGCGTGGGCCAGAAGAAGCCGTCGTGCTTCGCATTTTTGGCGTTTTGCCTTTCAGGTTCCTTTTATCTCTTGGGAGACCACCTCAACAACCTTTCAGCACCTTTCTGTGCAGTGGACATCCAGGCTCTTTATGCAGCGATCTGGTTATGATTTGTCTTAAAGCCAAGATGGGTGACCGAGTTAGTCTTGCTATTATGAAGTGTCTTGACAAGAATTTATGGTTTAACTAGGATGGAGACTCTGATAGGTCATCTCTAATTCATGCACCATGTTCATACTTATATGGAGCCACGCAGCTTATCCCTCAAGATCACGGAACATTGGTCGGGATGCACGGGATTCTTCCTCACCCTGAGTTGGCTCTCGATTCTCTCTCTATTGACACCACAATTTCTGCATGGGAGTTCATGATCTCAATTGGGAAAAAGTAAGTGGTTCTGTGAGGTATTTTCACTCACGTGCCTCTTGCAAATCGCAAACTACTTTAGATCATGAAATTATTCCGGGTAGAATCGCTGCGCATCTCAACTACAATTCTCAAAATAGCTCTTGGGCCATACTTTATTATGCTTCTGTACCATATATCGCAAAACCTACTAGTGTTGTGAGGACAATTGAGCATTATAGGAAATGGGGATTTTCAGGTTGCCACACGGATAATAGCTACGGTGGAACATAAGGCTCCAATAGAGGCATATACGAAACACATATGATCCGGGATGAAAACAAGGCTCCAATTGAACCCGCGAGACGAAATGCCGTGATAAACACATGATGATGACTGAGCAAACCTTTTTCGGGGTTTTCCTGCACCTGCGTCTCTCTTCATTCAGCTTCATGATGATTCCTTTAGCTTGCAAAAATTATGAGCAAAACTAACTGCTGATTATTTGCAATCTTTGGAGTGGGCCGAGATAAATCTTTGTAGAGCAAAATGATATGGCGTAAGCATTTCTTGGTCCAGCTAGTTGGTTTCGGCACCGTAATGAAATGTTGTGATGCAACTTCGAGTTCAAATGAACTACTTGCCGTGATGAAATTTTGATTGCGGAGCAGGCCAAGGCGTTACTGTTCAGATTGGGATGCGGGCTACATACGATATGTATGTGCAACTACCTACACGCGGCTTACAAATTGAATTACGCTGATTTTTATATCATGGAAAGTCATGAAAATTCCAAGATGTGTGGTGATTATTGGTCCACCTAAGATTAATACCAAGATAATATCGAGATACTAATGTCTTCGGAATAATACAATTCCGAGATAATTTCATGGCCATAACCACTGACTCCATGTCATCGTCGATAAATTGATAAAGAACCACTAGCGGTACACTTATCGGCTCATCATCCGAGGTCGCCATGGTACACTTATCTGATTCATGTCGAACAAAACTTAATTCTGGGCAAAGAAGTTTTGTTGATTTACTTAATGATATTTTGGCTACTCAAACTTTCTCGAATAGCGCGCTCAGACTATAAATCTTGTTTTTTATATCCGGCTCAGGTTTACAATTTATTTGGACTAAGCACACAGATCGTTTACTTCTCTGATGCATGAGATCTTCGCACCTCGGAATTACATGTTGGAATCCTCATCACGGACTATTTTCCTTCGTCCTCAAATTTTGATCCTCGGATTTCCTAAGACATCCTGAATTTCGAACATAGCTCCTTGAACATCTCGACACCTCGGGCTTAGTCCCTCGACATCTCGAACGTGATATGAGCGGGGTACAATCCCGAACCTAAATCGCGGAAGGATCTCGGGCGTAGTCCCTCGACCATCTCGGGCATGGTCCCTTGAGCATTTCGGGCGTAATCCCTCGACTATCTCGGGCCTAGTCCCTTGAGAATTTCGGGCTTAGTCCCTCGACCATCTCGGGCTTAGTCCCTCGAGCATCTCAGGCGCAGTTCCTTGAGATCATATATCGGACTTAGTCCCTCGACACCTCGGGCTTAGTCCCTCGACGATCGCGGATACGCTCCTCGACTATCTCGGGCATGTCCCTTGAGCTTTTCCGGGCCTAGTCCCTTGATTATTATCATATTTGTTTTTCGATTTACTTCGGATTATGCTCCTCATCTTCAACCCAGTTCTGCGAGGCCCAGGATATCCATGTCATAACGTTCCTTGACACCTCGAATGATCATCTCGGACCTAGTTCCTTGAGATCATAGCTTGCTTATCATCATTTCGGACTTAGTTCCTTGAGGGGTACGTCGATGTGTGCGCCCAAATCAAAACCAACTTCAACGGTTAACAGCATGCACCGACTTAATACCAGCTTGGGAGCATCTCTCTTAGCTTATTTGGTGCCGACATTATTCCTGAACTTAATAAATGTAAATTCGATATGCAAACAATCTGGGCTTGGTCCCATGCTTACGCTGACATCAATCGTCTTTGCCAAAACGGAAATTGCCTGGATCGGCTGTACATGGCACGTGTTGTCATTTGCACCTAACCAACACTACCGACTTCGACGAAGTACATAATTCCGATCATGGGACTCCATCAATCAAAATGCAAATCGATTTCGATCCTGATTACTGGTTTATCCTGACTGACTACAGTACGTATCAAGCCGGCTTAATGACTCCAGACGGTTTCAAGCCGGATACTTTATATCAAAGCACCCGACTTGGGGGGCATCTGTTCTGCAGATAATTCGAACTGGACCCGGGATCATTCTTCAGAATTATAGTGCAAGCCGGCAGCTTCAGGCGCGTGCACATGCACCACGGCTCAACACGTCTCCGTGTTTTTAGGGATCCGTTACAACCAACTAACAGATTTTCCCGCCAGATGACCTTTATAAATACACTGCGGGAGACTCATTTGAGGTATGCATTTTCTCTATATTTCATATACTCTGATCAGGATCCTCACTGACTTAAGCATCGGAGTCCATGCAGGTACACCCTGCCCCGTCGTGGATTCACCGTGCTCAGCCATGGATTTCGGGAGGATTCAACACCTTAACCGGAAGACGCCGCGAGGAAATTTGGCACGAACACATCCCATCATGAACGGTAAAAGCTTCCATCTACATTTAGGTAGTACAAAGGATAATGTCAAGTAAATATCGTTATTGTTTTGGTTATTGAAAAACTGTACTAAATCAATACCAACCAGTCAACAGACAATAATAGCTTTATAGTGTGTTTAGTTTAAAGTTTGATAAGCTGAAACAGGAAAAAAAAAACACATCTCAATACACCTTTTATAAAAAAAAAAGTATATAGGCTTTGAAAAAAATATTGGAATGTGCTTTATTTTTATTTGAACATATCTAAACTTTAAACCAAACACACTATTATCTTAATTCTATTCATTCCTAGTTCGTTAATCTACGTGAATTGAAAAGGTGCATGTCCACTAATACACATCTCATCGTATTAAATTATAAGACTATTTATTCATAAAAAAAAAATTATAAGACTATTTAATAATTTTATCTGTATTTGTTTATAAAATAATGGTCATAAGATCTGAAATTATGAATCTATAATTATATAATCCAATAGGTATTTTAATATTTTCTTCACTGTTTATTCAATTTATTACAATATTTTATTAGTTGTTTTTTATTATTGTTACTACTTTTTGTTATCAAAAGTCATGTGTAAAATTGTTTAAGATGCATACATTGATACAGATAAACACAAATAAATTTGTTGAGATTAATATTGAAATTTGGATGTGGTATTATAACAAAATATGTTGATTTACATCTATCTATAATTATACCACCCTATAGGTATTTTATTAATTTTTCACAATTCATTCAATTTATTACAATAATTTTTTAGTTGATTGGGTATTTTTGTTACTACTTTTTGTTATCAAAAGTCGTGTCATCTTTTTTATTTAAAGTAAAATTGTTTAAGATGCAGACATTGATACAGATAAGCACAGATAAATTTGTTGAGATTAATATCGAAGTTTGGATGTGGTATTATAACAAAATATGTTGATTTACATCTATCTATAATCTATCTATAATTATACAATTCTATAGGTATTTTAATATTTTTTCACAATTCATTCAATTTATTACAATATTTTTTTAGTTGATTGGGTATTTTTGTTACTACTTTTTGTTATCAAAAGTCGTGTCATCTTTTTATTTAAAGTAAAATTGTTTAAGATGTAGACATTGATACAGATAAGCACATATAAATTTGTTGAGATTAATATCGAAGTTTGGATGTGGTATTATAACAAAATATGTTGATTTACATCTATCTATAATCTATAATTATATAATTCTATAGATATTTTAATATTTTTTCACTATTCATTCAATTTATTACAAGGCTTAAATAACTTTTTAGTCCCTGTAAAATATATGATTTTTGCTTTTGGTCCTTATAAAATTATTTTTATTCTTTTGATCCTCATAAAATTCAGAAACTTTGGAAAAGGTCTTTATTGCCACTTGTCATGCATCCAACCATGCCACATAAGTAATCATGTTGAGGTGACATATGATGTGGCGTGTCTAGATGCATGACATATCATCAAAAAAATGATAATAAGGACCATTTTCAAAATTTTCAAATTTTATGAGGACCAAGAGAATAAAAATATTTTTATAAGGACCAAAAGTAAAAACCGAATATTTTACAAGGACCAAAAAGTTATTTAAGTCTATTTTACTACTTTTTTGTTATCAAAAGTCGTGTAATCTCTTTTATTCAAACTAAAATTATTTAATTTATAGATACTGATACACATGAGTATAAATATATTTGTTGAGATTGATACAAAAGTTTGGATGTGGTAATATAATATAATGTGTTGATTTACATCAACTTTATTGTGTATTTTCCTAATATTTTATTTGCATTAAAATTGTTTAATTTATAGATATTGATACACATGAGTACAAATATATTTGTTAAGATTGATACTAAAGTTTGGATGTGGTAATATAATAAGATGTGTTGATTTACATCAAATTTATTATGTATTTTCCTAATATATTATTTAGGGTGTTCATTGGTTTGGTTTAATCCGACAAACCCGATAAACCCTAAATCCTACTATCCAATATGATTGGTTTGGATTTTTTTAGCTAAATCAGGTTGGATCCGAATCGAACTAATCAAACCCGTCAATGATTGGTTCTGGTACGTAACGGATTAAAGATACTGGATCTGTTACCCGAACCGAATCAAACCACCCTAAATAAAAAAAATTGTACTAAAATAAAAAAAAAATTGGAAGAGATGAGAGATTAATCATCAACATACACATACAAATTTATTTGTTGAGATATTATTTAGGGTTTAGGGTTTGCTACATGGAACAATGATTGTTAATATGGTAGAGTGTTCTGATACTTTATCTTTATATATCAATATATATAGCAAAATGAAATAACAAAACAATACATAGAGTCAGTAACTCGAATTCCTCCATTTAGCCTTATAATATGATATAATGATGATATCCTTTTAAAGTTTTATTGGTGTCACATCAACTAAAGCAAACCTAGGTGGATATACACAATTTTACTACAAACATTCACTAGATCCTATATATTACCACCTGAGTTCCCTATAACCTATATCATTTAGTTAGATTGTGTTTCTACTATCGCACCATCCGCATATACACAAAATTCAATTTAAAAAAACCAATATTTTCATCATTCTATCGAAATCAATTTCTTAAAGTGATCCGCATGCAATGCACGGGTTATTCACTAGTTGAAACACATTCCAGATGCACCCTTATCATTAATTCAAATATGTAAAAATTTATTAAATTTAAATAAGAAGGGTATAAAATTTTTAGATGAACAACAAGATTTTATATCTGTTTAGTTCATAGTTAAGTAAAATGTAATGTTAATCATATAACATTTCAACATACAATTAGGAGAGAAAAAGAAAAAAAAAAGTGAGATGTAATAAATAATATAATAGAAAGAGATAAAAAAAATATATTAGTATACATATTATATATTTTTGGGTCCAGCTAACGAGTGCTCTAAGGGCACTAGTTAAGGAACAAAAAAGAGAAGGTTTTTATTGGAATTACATCCGTGACATTAAATATCACATACTCCAATAAAAATCTTCTATTTTTAGTTCTTTAACAAGTGCCCTTAGGACACTTGTTAGCATTTTTCTATTTTTTTTATTATATAAATTTGATATCTTTAACGTTCTGTTTGGTGAAGGAGAAATAAGAGGGGAGAGAAGAGAAATAAGGGGAAGAGAAATTCTATCAGTGTTTGGTTGAGTAGAAATTAGTGAAAAAAGAAATTAACAGTTGTGGGTCCCATGGGTTCCAAATTTCTTCACAATTTTAGGAAGAAATAAGAAAGAGGAAGACGAATGTTGACCATGATGAAAGAGAAATCATCAAATTTTTTTCTTGTCGAAAGTGCCCTCTCTCTTCTTCTTCATCATATCTCTTCTCTCACCATTGTTCTATGCCACACACCACTGCGTCCATATTGCCACCATTTAACTGCATTTTTTTTGCACCACTACTGCACCAATTCAGCCATTGTTGATGTACATCTTCTTCCCTCACAGTGTATCATTACCGCTTCACAGTGTACCACGCCGCAAATCACCGCTTCACAATGCATCTTCTTCCCTCACAGTATACCATCAGCGCTTCACAGTGCACCAATCCAGCCACTGTTGGTGTTGATTTATTTAAGAAGATCTTTGTTTGAATATTTCTTTCAGATGTTCTTGAATTTCTTGTTTAATATTAATTCCATCCTCCTCCAATCAATCACCATAATGTTATTCACATGGATATGGATTTTCAATTTTAATGGTTAAGGAAAGTTTATATGTGGTTCGCTGAAAGATAGATCATAATCCAGTATGGGTATTTTTGTCTTTTAAAATTTATAATCAAATTTATTTCTATTTTATTTTTCTCTTACCAAATAAAAATATCATTTCCCTCTCCTCTATTTCTTTCATACCAAACAACTCAATTTTTCCTCTATTTTTCACTTACTTCTCCACACCTCATTTCTCTTTTCCCTATTTCTCTCTATTCTATTTTTATCTATCCTAACAAACACAGTGTAAGTAAAATAAACTCGGATACTATAAAAAGTTAAAACGTAAAACCAAACAAGTAAGCCTCGTCCCATCTTTTGTACGTATCAATTTCATTCCAGAATTCAAGGCAGAGAAGACTGAGCAGCAGCTCATGTCATCATTCATCCGTCTGTGAAGGTGGCAGGTTACATCAATCCTCAGTAAACAAGATCCATTCCATTCAATCCATACAGATTACTATTTCCATTTATTTAAATTGTCGTATATGCTCTGTTTTGAGAGTGACTCATGAATCATGATGACAACCTCATTAAGCAGCGTATACCCATCAATGACAACTCCAGAACAGGTAATACTGCATGACGTTGACAAAATTAAATGTGCATGGTTAAACTCACGATCATCGAGCTCTATCAGGGGATCCATAAATTAAATGCACTAAAATTAAGAGACACTTCTACAATTAATCTGTAGGAATAAGATTCATAAAGTTTTGCCGGTCATGAAGATATTTAATTTTCCTTCTAATGATCCATTTTTTCATGTTATCATAATCATAGTATTAATTTCATTTATAATATTAAATACTACTTTTATTCATTAACCTTAGGACCTTCCTAATTTAAAGACTTAGGATAGACCGTATCCAACCAAAATTCTTTCAAAGCAGAAGTGAAAGCATTCGCAACAAGAGTCATATTCCTTGAGTTTTGAGGCAGGTAGACTCCTCCTATGGGCTTTAGATGTCTACTCCCCCAATGGGACCAAAAGCCCTTAAATCAGACCGGGGTACAACAGAAAAAATTTGCAATTCATCACTAGAAACATATCAAAGCTTGTTATCCTTTGAACAACGAGTAAATTAGTAAATTAATCCCTAACATTTTTAGGGTAATGAAATTTAGTCTCTAAAAAATAGAAAACTCCAATATAGTCTTAAACTTCTTTTTTTTTTTTTTTCTGGCATTATAGTCCAATTATGTGTTTCCTATTTATTTTTTATGACTTATCACGTTTCGTGACACTTTATTACATTATTTGCTATCGGGGCACAAAAATAACGTCATTGGAGTTGAGACCTTCCCATGAAGAAAAAGGAGAAGAGAGAAAAAGAGAGAATAGGAAAGCATACAATGGTTGGAGTTGAAGTCTTTCAAACTATAAATTTAATAAAACCACATCATTTTTGTGCCACAGCGGACACTGTAGTGACAAATAATGTGACAAAATGTTACTAAACGTGACACGTCGTAAAAAAATTAACGAAAAACATAGAGTTACACTATAGTGACAAAAAAAATAAGAAGTCAAGAACTATTTTGGGACTTTCTATTTCTTAGAGACTAACTGCATGACAGAAAAAAACCAAAGACGAATCTGCTAGTTTACTATTTTATCAATTTCTTGAAAGTTGAAACTTAACGAATAGACTTTCAAATTGATTCCCTGTCCATATCCAAGCTTGCAGATTGCTAATGTGATCCAACGATCAGGATCTTGAGAAATTATTTAGGGAGGCAGTTCAATAGTTGACATGTGTAAAGGCATTACATTCTAATTTCTAATATGACCCACAAAGCATTACACGTGTTTAATGTTGAATGGATTGCATATAGTAGGCGGCAATGTCCACTCAAGAATTTCTCAATTGATCTCTCCATACAGTTGGAAAAATTCATTTTTGAGATTGGTTAGGCCCTAATCCCTTCATTTCCAGCTAATGTCCTAGCAGATAATCAGAGCAACCAACCCTCCACCATTTCGAGGAGGTGTCCTTGAATATCAATAAAATTTCACCATTTCACAATATTATCATGTCTTTTCACTTGATTTATTTCATGTGCTACCCATTTCTGACTTTTATGCAGCTAGAGTTGATGCTGTTTGGAAATTCTAATGTCACAATCTTGTTCTTTAGTTATTTTTTGTCACCGACCACTTGATAATGAAAAACACACCTTGGAACATCCCGCTTGATGATTTGCAAAAAAAGTTACTGCTGGAAGCCAGGGAGCCGATAGACTTGGGTTTAGGAAGCTAATCTTGACTGAGAAAACAGAGGTTCCAGTTAGCAGATTAAAGTCTTAGCCACAATGAATAAGGCTTGGTTCAGATAGCATAGCATATATATATTATCATATTTTTGCCATGCATCAAATTTAAGGAGAGTCTTGCCCATAGAAATCCTACTCGGCTCGAACAAGATTGTCTCTCGTGGAGGATACATGTAATCTTTGCACAAAAAAGAAAATTAAAGCATAATTGCTTTTAGACACTCCATTTGAGAAGTTCACATTCCATATTTTTCTCTTTTGATCTTTTCAGAGCGAAGCAGAAATTAAACAAAACAAGCTAAGATTTTATATACAGTTCACATTTGCAGCAATGCAATTAGTAACTCAACGCCAGCTTCTAAAATTTTTCACAAGCAGAGCTACACATACACAGAGAGAGAGAGAGAGAGAGAGTCTACATTAAGAGGATTCAACAACATTTTGGATCATCTTGAATTGCAAATAAACATATGATACAACAGGAAAGACTCTGTCTACGAACCTGGCCTACCAGTAAAACGATTGGATGGGACCCCTAGATGCCGGCAAAATTGCCCATCCTCCTCATTGTTACCTAAAGGTGCTTTGCGCTTCCGAAAAGTTGCCTCTAAGTTCTGATCTTCACCCTCTACATTACATTTAGAATTGGAGTCAATGGTACCATAACCTGCTCCTCTAGGGTAAAAACAGAACTCTCTATTTTTCTGCAAAGATAGATGACTAAACTTGGTGCCCTCTGGAGAAAGTCCTAAACCAACATCATCTATTTCATATGCTGAACTACTTTTGCCGCTCGAACAAGGATGCAAAAACTGACCCAACCTCAAAGATAAATCACATTCCCCATCTGGTGACTCCTCCTGAGTGCCAACAGCAGTTTCTTTTGCAACATGATGGAATCTACCATAGGAAGAAGGATTTTCCAACAGACCAATTCCAGATGGCTCAGGGGCTGGAGTAATGACTGGTCTACCAACAAAGATTGTGTCAGAACATGTGTTAATGTTATCTAGGGTGGTTGGCCTTGGTTGAGGCTCTCTGGCTTCAAAACCGTAGTACAAAGGGTACACTGAACCCATCAATGAGGGTCTAGCATCCATTGCCAATGGCTGGTGATGACCAGAAGGGGCACTGTCTGAGAAAGGATAGTTATAGGAACCCATCAGCCTACTATTTTGGTGGTTAGAATCTGACACAGGAATTGGTGCAAGAGCAGAAGTTGTCACTCTTGCATAGTTCAAGGGGTTTCCCCCAACAGGTCTAGGAGATACAGAAGGAGGTTGTTGAGTTCTTGGGGCAAGGTATGTCCTGGGGTTATTGTGCCGATCACTTCTGGAAGTTCTCACAGGTTTGCAGCCCAGATTAAGTGCAGCTGATCAGCATAAGGAAATGGAACCAGAAAACCAAAAATAAGAAAACACATCACTTGGAGCTCAAAATTACTAAACTTCAGTTCAGTGTATACAACACTCTCATCTCCCAAATGACACATCAAAATAGGATTTTGACACAAACTCTTAGAAGTGGATCCAGAAAAGGTGAAAAATTGAGTACCTTCAACACATGGGGGCAAGAGGTCTCCTGTCTCCGTGGTCTCATCTCTCCGTATGATTGTGTTCACAGCATCATTGAGCCGGTCCCAGAGTGTATCAGGATTCAAGTACTCTGCCTAACCAACCAAATCACAAAAATTTAGCAAAAGGGGTTTATCCAATACAGTGAAAGATCTAAGAATCCACATTCCACAAAAATTTGTGAAACTGTCAAAAACCTCGGAATTTGCTTTGGAGTACATGATTTCCTCGGCTTTAAGAACAACGGTAGGGAGCTTCTCTTGCCATTCCCTGTTCTTCTTAGTTGCAGGACTGTGAGCGTCATTCACAACCCTAATCAAACACATGGTGTGCAATCAAGTCAAAAACCGAATGCACAAAAAAAACGATGAGGAAAGAGGCGAAGGAGATGAACCCAGAACCTGAAAATTTGCTGAATGATAGAACTTCTCACTGGTTGGTGGCGCTCGCTGTGCCAAGCTCTCCTCACACACTCGTAAGGCCTTGGCCCTGGCCTCGGCATCTTCGAGAAGTTCAAGTGTTAGACCCACTCTCAAGACCGAGAACAAAACACACACACACACTCTCTCTCTCTCTCTCTTCACACTGACACACACAAGAACAATATGGGAAGAAGGAATGGACAAGAAATAATTGAGTGCTTGTGTCTGTGTGTTGGGGGAGGAGTTTACATATACTATATACACAAACAAACACAGTGTGGCACTGCTCTCACTACATGGGTTTTGTTTGTTTGATGGGTCAATTACTACTTAGCCTTTGCCTCACTTGTCTTTGTTGTTGCCATTCTTCTCATTCCACAATTTGTAATGGGATGGTAGCAAAAGAAAGAAGGGGTAGCTTTCTTTCTCGTTCTTTTGTCTTCCCCAATAATTTAGAGGGTTTACCATTACCATGGTTCTTTTGTTCCTTTGATGTATTTTTGTATAGTATTATTATTGTTCAATCTCTTTTTAATTTTACTTTTATTTTGTATAGGGTGGGGTCTGGTCACACCTCTTGGGAAAAGGAGAGTAGGGAGGGTTAGGTTACTATCAAAAAGTACCTGCATAATAAAGTCCATTAAAATTCTCCCTCTCCCAATGCTATTCCATCAGCCATATTTAATATTGGGTTGTTACAATACATTAATTATCCCATCTCTATCTCTATTTTACATAATTGCACAACCATAGCCATTGGCAGCATATTCGTACACATAAGCTTCAACCAGCATGAACACTGCTAGGAAAATGACAAAACATAACTAATATCAACTTCGTTATAAAGTAACCAAAGAGAATCCAGTTACATCAGTTTCTTCCTTAATAAAGCTAGTCAGATTCTCTCTTCTTCTTTCTTTTAAACCCCCCTTTCTCTAATTATTTTAACCCTAGGGGTTAAATTTTGTTTCTTCTGTGGACAACATTGTTGTGCTACTGCTACACTCTTGTGCCACCTAAAATGTGCACATGGGGAGAGGTTCTGTGGAATTGTTATTTTGCAGGTCAAATTTGAAGAAATTCATGCCTATACTAATACTAGTACTATATGTTGTCAATGTATTGTGCTATTTGATGATATGAATTGAAGTGATGAATATGAGTCATTAATGATTCATGACCCATTTCTTCTAGGAGCATTCAGTAAATTTATTTATGATGTATGACCATATGCATTGAATGTGCAGTGAACACATTGATGGGTAAACAGGTACATTCTGCAGCCTCAGCGCTGTAAATAACCCCTTTATGTGCTGAAATGGGCCTTCCCCACTCGCTCATGTCACGTCCACTCTTGACAACGCCTGAACAAAGCCAAACTCCTTTTTCAGTTTTTATGTAAGCCTTCAGCATCCCACTTTCAAGTTCTATTTTTTTTTTCTTTAGGTACACAGTACTTGAAGTCTAATAGTGTAGTGTAATTGTGCAAATCCCCTCACCCACACAGTTCTCTGTTTCTACATGGTACTTTATGTTCTTAAAACTTTATAGTACACACAATATTTCAATTTATATTACTCAATAAGGATAAAATAAATAAAAGAGATGGATGGGGAAGCTATATCCAATGGATGAAAATAGTCTATCCATAATCATTAGACTTTAGAACCAACAAGTATAATCCCCATCAGAAGCTGATCTTCTCATAGGAATGGAATGATTTATCAGTTAGGAGTAAATGTTCCTTTAATTATTTTTCAGCAATTATCTACTCAAATTGTGCTAGCTATGTGATTGTTTAAGCTTTTTGAGTTATTAAATGCTGATTTTTATTGTAAAGTGATTAGGACCACAACCTTCAAACTAGCATTTAATTTGAAGTATAATAAAAGCAAAAGATTAATATTCTTTTACCATATCAGCCAACAACCACTAGTGTATTAGTAACAATTAATTGTGACAGATACCAATTGAAAGGGATACAATTTAGTCTATGGTTAATCAGCATCCACACAGCTTTGCGTCAACACAAGTGATATCTGATATTTTCTTTCATTTTGTTAATATGTTGTGATTTATGGGCAGGAAGAAAGCAGATAAAATAGATGCATCATGCATGTCATATCAGCCATGTTGTGGCTAGTAGGAATTGTACTAACTTTTGTTGCCTTTCAATTCATTTTGATGCATTTATGGCGGGGGTGCAAGCAAAATAGTACCAAGGCTAAAGACAAATGTGGAGAGGAAAGCAACTTCACCCCACTCTTCACCATCACTTGCGAAGTAAGGGGAAGATTCTCAACCCAACTTCGGCTAATCAGACTTTTTATTTTGTGAATGGGCTGGGATTTTTATTTCTATTTTCGTGAAAATTAAGTTGGGAAATAACATTGTCAATTAAAGAGATACTAGATTCTCTCATAAATAAAGTAATCTAAGGGATGCTAGTTATTAATTAATTAATCCCTCTATAGTTCTATACTTCTATTTCATAAACTTGTGTGTATATATATGATTTTTTAAAAAATGTTATGAAAGATTATTCCAAAATATAAGAATATGTGTTAGTGTTTTAAATTAACAAAATATACTTTATTTTGGCAAATACCACATTAACAATAACTTTAATTGGTGGACTGTGTTTCAATACTCTGAAGACCTTATTGCTCATTGTGTAACTATCAACAATTTCGTCCATGTCTTCAACAAATATTCCCTTTTATTTGTCAATTGTGTGCACAGTGGGCTTACTAGCATGCATCACCATCTTCATTCTCCTTCCAAGTCCCACTTTCATTTTCATTGGTCTACTACAAATTCATTGGAACAATTCCCTAAATACTATTTCCTCTATTTTTCTCAGTTGATATCCTTAACTCTATAATTTGGGCCTTAGCTGATATTTTTATCCCTAACATAATCTTTTGTACAGTATTAGTTCCAAAATTTGCAGTCTAAATTCCAACATACTACCTAATTTTGGATGGTAATTAACTCATCCCCTACTTGATTGACTTTCACCATTCCCAATGCATCTGCAAGGGGTAGCTATTCACGTGCACACTGTGCACGGCTTCTACAGCATTCTCATTTTAGTGGGGAAACATTCTCCAATCTAGAATCGTTGTTCCTCTCCACATGGTGCATAACATAAAGTTCCACCTCAAGTCGATTTTTATATTAAGCATGGTTGCCCATTTCCTAGCATCACGAGTCATGATCCCCGTTTGGTTTATGTTAACCTGTGTCTGATTTATTTTAAAATCATATTTTAAACGTAAATCTAAATTAATAATACTAAAAATAACATTAGTCTAAATTTACATTTAAAATATAATTTTAAGGTAAAATAAAAACGCTACGGACCAACTCATCCTTCCTTCCCCAAGTTTTCTCCTAGCAAAATTTTCCTTGCACCCACACATAATATACAAGGCACACACTGTAATGACTGAGACCGTAAGATACACACATTAATGAGTGTTGAATGATATTTCCGTTTCCATTGCAGTTTCACATCAATTTTGTACCATAGTTCCTTAACGTACGAAATCAAATCTAAATGTTGGTTGATAAATATTTGAAGCATCAACCATGCCCCTTAAAAATATGTCATTTCAGGTATATTCAAAAACTGTCCTATAGATAGTGTATCATCACACTGTAACTTGAATTTATTATTGCTAAGTGAAAAGAGACAAACAAAATCCTAATTACAAGTAAAACTACAGAAATAATGTAGTGGTGGAGCACATGGTCTGTGTAAAGCATAAATCAATTCCTGAACCCCACATTTGACCGTATCCCTCACAAAACAAGCAACGCACACATCGTTACCCGAAAAAACGGACAAGGTAATTGTGAAACCAACTGCCTCCAGAGAGCATATGTAATAAAATGAGCTAGTACACATGAAAGCCCCTAAAAATATAGGTTTTGAGCTTTTTATTTTAGAAATAAAAAAATTATCAGACTTTTTAACATAACTTAATAAAGTCAGTTACCCGTAAAAAAAACCGGATAACGTGCATCACCCGTAAAAAATTATACTACCCGTAAAAATCATGTAAGAGTGTAGGATTTAAATATTTATTTTAAAATTCAAATAACTCTCAAATTATTTTAGTTCAGTCCACAAAAACTTGTTATCCACATTGGACCGCGTCGGACAATCCAAACTGCCAGCTCTAAGTGCCACCTTAAATACATATGCAATTGTATTACACTATTACAATTAAGGTGTTCATATCCAATTAAATTCAATGCAAATCATAAAAATTGATCCAAAAAATCAAGAATCAAATCAAATCGAAAATAAAAATAAAAAAATACTAGATTGAATTGTTTTTCATATTATGTCCAATTCAAAGTTTCAAACTGAACTTATATACACATATATTATTTTATAAAAAAGGCTAACGAGTGTTATGACGACACATGACACTGGCTAAGTAAACAAAATTATAAAGTTTTTATTGGAACGTACAACAATTAATATTATAAATGCAATTAATGTTGTGATTTTCAATAAAAACTTCTATATATGAATTTCTTGACTGTGACACTCGTTAGCACCATCCTTAATTTATAAAATATATATTTATATTTGTATAAGTATATATTTATGAAATTACTTATACTAATATATATTTTTATGATTTTATTATCTAGTATCGTTTTAATATCTCTACAAATATAATAATTTTAAACTAGTTTTGAATTGCTTTTCATGTCTCATATTTTCTTTTTATATAATTTTATATTTATATTGATAAATATAAGTTTCAATAAAAAAATTTACTATTATTGTAGAATTTAATCACTTTTATCTGATATTTATTGTCTCTTTAAAAAACTGAAAACATATCCATTCAAATCCAATTTAAATTTGACCGGATTTGGAAAAAATAAAACCAATCGGATGATGGAATGATAGAATCATAATGATTGCGCCGGTTGCCTTTTTTTTACCTTAAAACTAATCCAAATTGAATTGTGAACACCCTAATTACATTTAAGTTATTTTCAACCAAGTTTAGTTTGATTTGTCGTCTACATGATCAGAGTTAAGTTTAGAGTCTCTTGGTTCACTTTACATTGGTTGGGAATTACCTTAGCTAATTTTATGGTCTAATTTGGATTAACTTATTACTCATGGAAGATTTTTAATATAGATAAATAGTTGAATGTGAAATTATAAAAAATACCTTTGAAGTTCATAGATGTTTTTGAAGAAACTAATAAGAGAGCTTCTCATAATGTTGAGGTATATAAACTAATTTTAACTTATAAAATAAGTTATAATTTTATTTTAAATTTATTATTTTTTTATTTTTCTAATATTGCTTGTTGAGAAATTTATTCAAACTAGCTCATAAAGATTTGGGTTAAGTAACTTTCTAGTTCTATGTGTATTGTATGAGGGTTGAAATACCCTTATACTCTACTAATAATAAGTCATTAGCTTATAAAATAAAAGGTTTCTATTCACACCAAGTATCAAGATTACTCCACTTTTTTCTTCCAATATGGTAAAGGAATTTTCATTCCTTTAATTCTCTCTTATTTTTCTTCATTTCCTTTTTTACACTTTCTCGCTTCCCATCGCAACTACTTCTTGCTCTGATTTCCTTACAACCCCTACCCTCAAATCCTTTTTACCCTACTGGAATGAGAGTCCAACAATGACATTCTAAAATATGTTTGAATAATGATATGTTCACACCCTAATGATCATCACTCATTCACATGTTCTCACCTCTCGCTATTTTTTTCTTATCACTTCACATTACTCATTACACTCATCATTTCTCTCTTCCCTCTCTCTATCTTTTTCTGAGTATAGCACACCCCTATGTTTGGATGAATCATTTTTCAATATGTTTATATGTTTAGATAAAGGACACAACATTTATAAAAGTTTATTTTTCTTTCTATACAAAAAGAAATCAACTCCCCATATGAACTTATTAATAAAGTGAATTATATTTAGATAAAGAAATGTATTGTTAAAAAATTAATTAGAGTATATAAAATTATTTACAATGTACCTTATTAATATATTATTTGCAACACATAAATGGCAACTTAGGGTAAGTTGAAAATAAGATTGAAAAATAGGTATGTTAGGGTTGTTTAGCTTTCTATTTTATATTTTCATTTTCATTAGAAATAAAATATTTTTGAAAATTTTGTTGGCTTTAACTAAAAAATAGCCTAGAACCAAAAATAAAAAAAAAGTATGTTGTTTTCTTTTCTTTTCTTTTTTTTTTTTGATAAATTTCAGGGCAAAAAGCCCGGTATGTTGTTTTCTTTGACAATTTTTTTAAAACAAATCTTTAATATTTAATTTATATAATTTATTTTATATGCTCAAATAATCAATAGATGCTTAATTCTTTTGATTCACACTCAATAGATATGTGATGTCGCCTTAGGTTTCTTCTACCCCGGTCATTTTTGTGTTTGGTTTGCGTTCTCCTCCTCTTCTTATCTTGATTCATCTGCAACCTAAGTCGCCCCTACACCATTCCTCATTGCCTTGACATTCTTAGACATGACTTTCCCCGTGGTGTAGTAATAGAGCGCCTATAATTTATAACTTTACTTGGCGTAGGAAGCTGGTGTAGGAATTGGAGATTGGACACTATAACCTAGGATTGAGATCCTCTTTGAACTCGTGAATATCAAGGTTGTATAACTTGTTCCACATGGCAAAAAGTAGGGACTAATGGAGGCATTGTCCTTGAAGTATTCATCATCCTCTTCACGCACATTCCTTCATTCTTCTTTAACACGATGCAAGGTATTGACAAGAAAACCTTGAAAGTGTGAGAAGGAAAATGAGGGCACAATCACGGATGTGAACACCCGATTTTAATCAGACATTTTTTCATAAAGATGTCAAAAATAAGAAAAAATTCAAATATAAAAAGTATAATTTTTTATCATCATTTCTTACTTTTATTTTTTTGCAAAAAAAAAGGGATAATGAGAATAAAAGGAAGTGACTTTGATAACCAAGCCCAATTTTATGGAGTCTAAAAATATTTTTTATTCGACTTAGATCCATGACTCATACCATTAGCATCACTCGGGTGATTCTAAAAACCCTAGCCACTTTATATAAATGGTAAGATTTTGTCCTTTAATTTTGATTGAAAATTAATTCTTTTATTTTTACTGCAGATTAAGAGATTTGTGTGATCAAAATATAAATTTTAAGAATGAGAAAAAGAAACCAAGGAATTGAATTATAGGAGATGTGCATACCCATTAATTTATATTAGTCTCTATTTTCAATTATAAATTAAAAATAACTTATGTACAAATTCTTGTGCCTTTTTCATGTCTTTGTATATGCACTTTATTTGATTTTGGGACATATATGAGCGAACACATGCTTTTGTTTTGGATGAATTCCACTTTACTTGTGCTTTCTGGCTCCCATATGAAAAAATTGAGTTGAAAAGACTAATTTCAACCTATGAAAGAAGTTAGATTTATTTTACCTTTTTGGTTCATTTTATTTTCTTCTCTTATAGTTTCTTTGTAGAAGTTTATCCAAGTTAGCTTAAGATTATCAATAAGTATTATTTTTTTAACCGTGTTTATATAAGAAAGATATTTTGTTCGATTGATTTGCCTTTGATATGCTTGCTTCACAAAGTTAATAACATAATATAGGAGGAAAAATGAGAAGAGAGAAAATATGGAATAGATAACCTAAAATATAAAGGCATTCATCAAAATAATTTATGATTAAGTGGAAAAGAGACAACTGCAAGAAATGTCAAAAAATAATGAGTTGAAAAAATAATTGGAGTGGATAAATAGGCTAAAATAAATAATCTCATTTTACTAAGAGGGACTTTTGATTGTGATTAAGGAACGATGAACCCTCATTATTTTTGTCTTCATCTCAATGCATATGTTTCTTATGATTGAATCTTACCGAGAGTGTTATTCGCTCTAAAATTCTTTGATGCTCTTGGATTCCATTGGACAAATAAATTAGATAAATACTCGTGGATGCCTTTCCTTCATAATGGAAGTTAAGAGGTTTTGTTTACCTATATCCTAGTCAAGGTAAACCGTAAATTGAGTCCTTGGACATTTAGGAATATCTAGTTTATGAACAAACTTACTCTCACTCAATCACTATTAGTAATTATGCCTAGTTATTCCATACAAACTATTTCCTTTTGCATTCTATTTGTATGGAGTTAGGCCTAAATGTAGAGTTTTAATATGGGGGATACATGGGATAAAAGAAAAAGTATAATTTTTGAACTATGAAACCATGTATAAAGTCTAAATACAATTGTGTGGAAGTTTTGCTTCATAAAATCCAACAGAGATCATCTCAATATAATCTTCAACAGAGTATTTACCACAATTGAGAATTGCTTATGTATAAGCTTAATTATTCGGTGCATTGGGAATAGTAGTTTAATATATTTTTGGAAGGATCACTGACTACTATCATTTTGCATTTTAGATTAGCATGTGTCCTTATTATTTTACAGACTTCAATTTAAGTAGGAAATTGTGTGAGTTTGTCATTCCATTTAGAATATGGGATTTTATCAACTTTGATTAGTCTTGTTTACAAATGTGTGCAACAAGATACTAGCCTTACACCCTTCCTTTCCCCCAAACCACTCATATCGGATTGCAAGGAGTTACACCTTTGATAAAGGTTTTTACATTAAAAATGGATTATTATTTTACTACGGGCCAAGGAAATGAACAGAGTAATCGAATTTTTAGGTTGGTTTAGGATTGGAAAAGGGCCACAGAGGTCCAAATTATTTCTCTGAACGGTAGCTAAGAGTACCTTAGTAATTTATAGTGAAAGCTACATTACACGACTCTTAACTTTAATTGCCCCATATGTAGAAATTTGGACAACGACATCTTGCATATGCTCTAAAATTGTCTAATTGCGATTGAGGTTTGGTAGAAATTGATCCTGATTAGGAAAGTGCAATGAGTTCTTCGACTCTAATCGGTGGGATGAACTAAGGGCAAATTTGTTAAAGAGAAGTTATGATTTTGTTAGAGACATTTGGGAGACTCTGTTTAGGATTGCATTGGGGGTATTTCAAGAGTCAGCTTATCTCCACCAACGACACATTATGCCAGATTCGGAGGGGCGCATATACACGGTTAAAGATACTTTTCAACACTTGTCAACTAATGGCTTAACCCCTTATCCTCCTATACGTTTGTGGTGTCCTGGTTGCCACCATTTTTTTTAATGTAAAATTGAACCATTGGTAATGGTTCAATGGTGGGTTTCAGAGTTGGATGCAGGGAAATTGTGAGGGATCATTGTTGTTATTTTTTGTGTTTACTTGCAATTAAGGGGAATGTTCAATCATGCAAGCAAAACTCTAAGCCATAATGAAAGGCCTACAATTTGCTTATCATTACTGAATCTCATAGTGCCATCCAATTATTGGAGTTAGGTTGTGTTGATATCATATAAACTCACCCATCAAAACTATTTTGGACCTGGTTAATTTAATTGGTGAGGTTAGGTAAAGCCACATTCCTATAGAAGGAAATATAGTTATTGATAGGGGTGTTCAAATCCAATCCAATCCAATTGGAACCGCAATAACCGATCCAAAAAACCGCAAACCAAGCAAACCGCAAACCGAAAAAACCGCAAACCGCAAAAAACCAAAATTTTTTATTGGATTGGATTGGATTTCGGATCTACATGTGAGAACCAATCCAATCCAAACCGATCCAAACTTTTTTAAACATTTTGATATATTATCATTATTGATATTATTTTTCTGTGATAATGTAAAAAAATTATTATTATGCAACTATATTTAACAAATAACGTTCAATCATGTGATTGAAAGCCATCAAGTAATTTGTGTGTTATAAGATAGGATAAGATAATTGCATGTTTTTATCATATTGGGTTTACTATAAGTGAATATTGTTATATGGACAATGGAATTGGGATCCACCCTCATATCTAACTAAGTATTTAAAGTTACGTACAACTTATTTATTCAAGAAACATTAACAATTTGGTAAAGCATAACTTTTCGGCTTTAAATTGGTAAATGATTAACGATTTCGGAAAGTAGTAATGATGTCATAGTTTTACTTTCATAACTTCATTTTTTAGTTTATTTGAGAAACCGAAGTCCAATCCAATTCAAACCGATTAAAATTGGATTGGATTGGATTTGGAAAAAAATCAAAACCGATTAGATGATTAAATGAGAAAACTGAAATTATTGGATTGGATGATTTTTCCCTCAAAATCGATCCAATCCAATCCGCGAACACCCCTAGTTATTGATGCTTTAACTAAACAAAAATATTTCATTAAGGAGGGGACTTATAAATTTCTTTGTTATGCCACCTTTTTATTTCCATTTAGGTTGTGTATGATTTCGATTCCTCAAATAACCATATGATTTTTCTTAGGCACGTACTGGCCCCTAATTTTACCCGAAAAACCAAAATAAACAACTATAGGATAACCTTTTTAGAAAACCTTATTTTGTATCCATAACCTTGACGTATATTATCATATTAGTTTCTACTATAATAAAAAATGAATAATGATGCTTGACCTATGTTTTCGTCAGCCAAATTAGTTTTCGACTTATATTTCTATTGGTCAACTTAGTTTCTCAATTCTCATTATAAACTAATATAACTAATAGAAAATAGATTACAAACCTTCATATGCAATTTTTTAGTGTAACAGTTGATATGAAGATGGCTATTAAGGCTAAGAATAAAAATAGAGGCTTACTGTCCCTTCTCTAGGGATGATAATGGATACTCTTTTGGTAAGGTACGAATTATAATGTCTGTTCATATGCTTGTGATTTTTTTTTTAAAGTTTGTACCTGTGTCTATACCCACTTAAGAAAAAATTTTAATGTTTATTCCTATACCCGCAATGCACCTAAATGCTCGTACCCTCGCTCGTTACTTGCACTTTTATTAAGTGAAAAAATTAGTAATTCAATAAAAAATATCAATTTAAGAAAATTATAACTCAATTGAAAAATTAATCCAAAATCATCTAAACATAATTATTAAGGGTGATATGTCACCGTTGCGTACATGATCAGAGTGGAAGAAAATTAGTCGAAAGGGTGAGGCAAGTCACACAAATTAGGGTTCTACAATCTAGAGTTCCAAAATTTCAAATGTTATATTATTTTGATTCTGATATTTTTTTTATTCTAATTTTATTTTATAATATATATCAAATTTATATATATATATGTGTGTGTGTTTTTATGGAGTGAGTTGATAATTCAACGAACTAATTTATTTTAACGTATAATATGTTTTTTAAATATAAGTAAAAGTTCACTATTAGATAACATACCCACAAATGTCTAAATTATCTGAAATTTGATATACATGATCATGAAAGCAATATAAAGTGATTCAACAGTTAGATTAGTCAAATTCTCATTTTATAAAAAGTTATTAAGATGTGTAACTCTTAAAGTTTGACACTTGGTATATATATATATATATACACACGCGCGCGTATACGGAGTGAATTGGATATCATAATGCTCATACTCACACTCATACCCGTTTAATAAATTTTTATGAATAATCATTAAATTCAACTCAAATATTATCCCTATTTCCTTTCTATCCTTATCCTTAAACATGTTTACACTTTGTACCATGAAAATTACTAAATGGCAACATTACTTACACCAACATTAAATATCATCCATTAATAAAAACAATTCTAAATTTTTACACTTTACTCTCTTAGTCTTAGGTCTCATTTCAGGCTTTGATTTTTTTCTCATTATATTACTCATTACATTTTTTTTTCTTTCTTCTTCCTCTCTAGTCTGTATGTCAGTCTTCCTTGCACATCATACTCCAAATTTAGAGTGTCATTTAATTTAATTATTTTCCTAATAAAAATGTCTACTTTGAAGATTTAATATTTATTGCAAGTAATAAAAACATAATGAAACGAATTTTATTCCATTTGCCGTAACGAAAAGTCGAAAATCAAAAGGGAGCGATCGAAGGAAACTTTCCGCGCTCAGTCACCCGCTGCCTACCGTGCACAGTGGAGACCGGTAACCACCACTGCCCCATTGGGCGAGATCGAAACCGGACTCAATTGAATCATCGACGATGATGGCGAGTCAAAGTCCAAGAGCAGCACCATCATCACCACAATCACAATCACACGAGTCATGGGAATCAATGCTCCCAGGTCCACCCAGTCGCAACAACTTTGGATCCGCAGATCTGAGCCACCATGGCCTCCTTGCATTCCCTTCCGGCAGCTCCATCTCTATAATTGACACGCGCTCCATGCAGCTACTTACCTCATTTCCCATTCCTCCGCCACCTTCCTCTGCCGCACCTTTCGTCACTGCTCTCCGCTGGACCCCTCTCCCCCTCAGCCGCCACCCTCCTCTCCTCCGAACCTTCCTCCTCACACCTCCTCCTCGTCGCCGGCGATCGCCAAGGCCGCATTGCTATCCTCGATTTCCGTCTTAGATCCTCAGTCCTCTGGTTCGACACTGACTCCAAACTAGGCATCCAAGACCTCTGCTGGGTCAAGGCCCGACCCGATCACTATCTCCTCGCCGCCATCAACGGACCTTCCATTCTTTCTCTCTATAACGCTTCCACTGGACGCTGCGTTTGGAAGTACGACGCTTCCCCTGAATTCTTCTCCTGCATTCGCCGCGATCCATTCGATTCACGCCGCATCTGCGTGCTCGGTCTTAAGGGTTTTCTATTGTCCCTCCTCCTCCTTGGCGACACTGAGGACGGCGTCGTCATCAAGGAGCTCCAGATTCGGACCGATTCTTCTGAATTGCTTAAGCTCGAGAGAGATGCGGCCGGTGGTGGCTCGTCTGCTGCTTCGTCCTCGGCGGCGGCTCCCGCATCGGCGGCGTTTCCTCTTTATGCGGCGAGGTTCGCCTTTTCCCAGCTGTGGAGACACATTTTGTTCATCACGTTTCCGAGGGAATTGATTGTGTTTGATATGCATTATGAGAGCGTGATCTTTTCAGCTGCGTTGCCTCGTGGTTGCGGCAAGTTTCTCGACGTGTTGCCTGATCCGAATAACGAGTGGATCTACTGTGCTCACCTTGATGGCAAGCTCAGCACCTGGAGGAGGAAACCGTAAGCGTTTACTGTCTTACATTTTTGTTATATTTACTATCAATTTATGAGCATATACAAGTGCACATATACATTGGTAAATACAGCGTGTAGTAGTTTATATATTTTAATGGGTGTAAGAGAGTAGCAGAAAGGGATTGGCAATTCGTATATATGAGCAATATACATGGATGGAAAACTCTCTTTATATATTGATCATGTTAATGCTATTTTTTATTGTCAAATTTTGATTGTCGCAAGTTTCAAACATACTTGAATTCCATGTATTTGAGACAAGTATGAAGATGCTGGCATTTGATTTGAGACTGTCCTTATTTGAAGCTATTTCCCCCTCCCCACAAGAACTGAATAACTTTTTATGTAAGGTGGTCAAATGATCAAGAGAGAGGATGGTATATCCATGTGATGATGGCTGACTATATTGTCAGAGGGGATGGATATAAAAAAGGATCATATAGTTCTTATTTTTTCTCTTGTGATTTGCTCTCTGTAAGTTTTCCAGTAGGTATGTCATTGATCCATGCAACTCTAGTCGTGGTCCAAGTTATTAGCATTTGATTGTTCATAATTAACTTTGATTGTTTGAGACTTTCAGTAACCTTATTGGGTTGTTCTATTTTAATATGAAGAAGTTTGTGTTCCACAAATTTATAATAACTTGTAATATCATTTTTCCTTTCAAGCACTGTTGGGCCATGAGTCTGCATAAAATATTTAATGCCCAAAATATCTATGCATTCGTCTCAGTAGATGCTATATTACATTTCTGCTCTCTCACTCTCTTCCCCTTATCTGCGTTTGATCTCAGTGGGGAACAAGCACACGTTATGTGCTCATTGGAAGAGATAATGCCATCAGTTGGTACCTCTGTCCCTTCTCCATCAACACTTTCTGTCCTTTTATGCCAATTAGATACCAGTCTTCAGATCATTGGAAAGAATTATTCTGATGTGCCTAGTTCTCCTTACCTTCGTGAGGATTTTGATAATCCTTTTGATTTTTGTGATGAGTCCATGATTGTTGCTAAGATACATTTGATATCCATATCTGATGATGGAAAAATATGGAACTGGTGCTTGACTGCTGAAGGGAATGCAGACACTCAAAAAGATGATAAAAAATTGGGTTTGGTCAATGATGACTGTACAGTATCACTTACCGGGGCCAACTCTAACACCTTACTATCTTCTGCTGGTGGACGGGACCTAAATGTAGGCAGGTCGCAAGAGCGTCTCAATGATAATGGACGCCGCCTGCAAAACTCAATCTTCAACCAGGAAGAAATTTCAATGAAAGTAAGTCTGTACTTACAAACTTGCTTTGCTTTATACTCCTTCCTTCCCTTTTTAATTGACATTTTAAAAGATTTTTTTTGTTTCTATTTGTCTACCATTTTAAAAATCCAGGATAACATTAATTACTATTTTATCTTTTACACCCTCATCAATGGTGGAGAAGAGATAACACATTGAAGAGATAAAGGGTATACTACAGAATTTAAAAATATTTTGAATATAAACAAGAGCATTAATTGCATTTCTTAATTTGTGTACCATTACCTTGAACAATACTTAAAAAAAACAGAGGAAGTAAGCTCAGAACACAGATGCATTGATGGTTCAAATGGAAAACTCTGAAGATAGATACTGAGAAGTAAGAAACTTCAACATTAATGGCATATCATATCATATCATATCATATCATATCATATCATATTTTATTATATTAGTTTCTAAAAATATAGCGAAATTTGATTTTGGTCCCTCATATTTTTTCTTTGGTTTTGGTCCTCTATATTTTATAATCACATGCTCTTAGTCCTCAACATTAGTTATGTTATACTAAGTGATGACGTAGCAATATTTTTTGCAGATTTTCCTATGGATTTTCCTTCAAAATTTCCTGCAAATTTCAAAATTTGTAAAAATTTCTTGCTCATTTTAAAATTTGCAGAAAATTCCCCCCGAATTTGTCTACAGCAAAGTAGAGATAATTCACAACAACAAATAGACAGAGTGCCATTGTTGAATTTAATTCTTTCTTTACGTTTATTTTACAACTTGATTTTGTTCACTGCTTGTAGTCCGTGATCTTAATATTTTGCTAATTTTTTATTGCTTCTGCTTCAGTATCCTCTCAAATGTACATTCAAAATGTTTTCACCTGGCTAATTTTTTATTGCTTCTGCTTCATATATTCCATCAATTTGGAAAAGGTGAACAAACAGCTTAAAGCAGTTTTTGAAGTTCCCCATATCTTCTCTCTTTTTTCTTTTGGGGTGATATAATACTATGAAGTTTCAAAATGTTGATAAATCTAATGTAGTTTTGATTCAGGACCAAGGGGGTCAGCCATAATTTTAAATTGATTCTTGATGTTTTTTTTGAAAATTTTATAGGGTAAATTGTAGGGAGTTTATTAAGCTATTTTAGATTATAATGTAATGACTGTATAGCTAGAGTCCTATTAAGATTCTATGTGGTTTAGAGAAGTTATGGCAGATCATTTGTCAATTGTCAGTTAAGTAAAAATATGCCTATAAAAGGGATTGCCACGCAAAAAATGAGAAATGATTATTCCAATATATTATAACCAGATGCACATTGGAGAAGAAGAAAAGAAATCAATATGAACCCTAATCCTAATACACCCTACACTCACTGTGAAAGATTACGTGATGACCACCTAACTACTGTATATCCATCATAGTTTCTTGTCAGGTTGGGTCTTGTGTCTAAACTAAATACAAGCCATTTCTAACACAATTATGATAGAACAATTGTATCTATTAATAAGATAAAGCAGAATGCATGTATATTCCTGGATGCTTCATTATCTTACCACTGGTATTGGATAAATAAGTTTTTATGGCTTCCCTTTGTTGCTTGGACAATGACTTCTTCAAGGGAACCTTCATATCAAATGTGGAGAGGGATTGAAGAGCCTGCTTATACTGATGAGATGCAGTCTTTGTGGAGCAGGATATCTTATTCTGCTTTCTTTACACCTTGAAAATTTGTTGTGTGCAATACTTGCTTTGAAGCAATGGGAGGGACTATGTGGGAATCCACGTGTAGATTCTGGAAAGTAACCACTATTCTTTTGGGTATTTTGTAAAGTGGTCTGAAAGATAAAACTAAAGATGGAGAAGATGAAAATCCCTTTCATGACATTGGGCGTGCTAATAAATTGTTATGAGGTGGATTGGAGGAAAGAGATGGTTTTTTTTAGGAAACTAATAAAATGAATGGATCGGGTATAACATGTTAGATTTGGAGTCTCTAACAGTCGATGACATCTTCCCTATGATATTCTTGGAGAGAGTCAAGTAAATTCATGGATGAAAAAGCATTTTTTTTTTAATTTTCAAACTGAACCAGCTTTTCTTCTGGAGGAGCTCAAGAAAAGTAACATTTAAGATCCATGATCTTTTTGAACATCAAAGATATGCATTGATTTCATTAGGTTAGATCTGTTCTACTTGAATTCCATTTAATGTTTCACTAAGCAAATCAGTCAAGGATTCTTGTGGATGAATCCTAGTTGTTTAAAATTTGGGGAGCAAGTCAGGAAATAAATTCTAGTTCTTCAAAACATTATCTGGAAGGTTTCAGGATCAACCTAAAAGCTCAAGGTTAAGTTTTCTTTTCAAGTGGACGATAATTAGTGCAGCAAAAGTGGTTCAATGATGATCATAATTGATTCTTGAATTTAATATAATTTTCTTGTTGAGAACTTTTTTGGGTTATTTTGGGTAATTTTAAGATGACTTATACTGTGTTTCAATTATATTCCTATTAGGATACTACATGGGTTAATCAAGTTTTGGAGGATTGTCAACTTGTTAGTCAAGTTTATTATGCCTATTTAAAATCTTGCTATGTGTACAAGAACAACTTATATTTCAGTTATGAATCCCATTCCAAGGATATCCTTATTTTTTCAGTTAACTCCAGATTTTCTACCTACTGAACATTAGGCCATCTACTATAGTGCTACCTAGTCACTTCTGTCCTGCATCAAGTTTGGATTACCAAGAGGAGAAGGACAATAAGAAACATAAATTACAGGAGTTCAAATTAAACACACTGTCAAACACTATATAGGCAATTACAGTGAAATCAGTAACAATGGTGCAGCACCTTCAGTTTAGTGACTTATTAAAGAGCAATCAACATGTGCAATTTAAGCGGGGGCATGGTTCAAGTATGAATTCTTGCCCCTGTATTATGCGTATGCATCTATAAAACTTATATGCACACACCACATGCAAGAATTTTGATGCAGTCTTCTTTGCTGTTTATTTTGGCCCTATTTATTTATATAAACAAGTCCTGAATAGCCATTCCTTCCCAATCTACCTTGCCTTCCAAGATAATAGACAAGCTAAAAGATGCAAAAGTATAATGTTTGTCAAATTGTAACAAAGTTTCTGTCATCATTTGTCCTCCACTAAGTGAACATTCCAATGGATTCCTTTTTCCTAGAGGCAGATAGTAGGATCTTAAATTCCTAACTCAGGGCCAGGGTTATCATTATTTGACTTATAATCCATGAGATAATCTGAGTCCTGACTTTTCTATGCTGACAAACTGCATCTAAATGCTAGGTAGCACCTATTAAGATTTCCTGTGTTGATTACAAAATTTTGAAGTTGACTGATATCTGTAAACATCTTTGCCTTTTCCTTCTGATGCAGATTAGTTTAGTGGGACAGCTTCAGCTTCTTTCTTCAACCGTGACAATGCTGGCAGTACCAACCCCTTCTCTGACAGCTACTCTGGCCCGTTAGTCTATCCTCCCTCCAACTCACATATTTGTTCAAATCTAGTACTATCACCCTTTTATAGAGTTTATTATGTGTACCCTGTTAGTGTTGATTAATGAGATAATGTTATGTGAAGGTGGAGGAAATCATCCTGCAGCAGCTGTACCCCTGGTTGCTTTGGGAACACAGAGTGGGACAATCGATGTTGTGGATGTTTCTGCCAATGCTGTTACATCAAGTTTATCTGTACATAATGGCATTGTTAGGGGATTACGATGGCTGGGAAATTCAAGACTGGTTTCATTTTCTTATACTCAGGTATATAATTTGATACCTGTGTTCAAACAGATATGTTATTTCCATACGTAGTTTGTTTCTTTCTGCTGCACTCTTCGTTTTGTAGTTTATGATTTGAGCATATTACTTAATGCCTACTTGACTACTTCATTATATTTCATACATTTTTAAAGCATTTATGCATCTTGTTGTTCAATTATTATGCATATGCTTTTGGACTCAGGCTAATGAAAAATCTGGAGGATATATTAACAAGCTAGTCGTGACCTGCCTTCGAAGTGGCCTTAACAAGATGTTCCGAGTTTTGCAAAAGCCAGAACGTGCGCCAATAAGAGCATTGAGAACATCTTCGTCTGGAAGGTGAATCTCAGAGCTATATTTTATTTTTGTTATTATCATTTAATTCATTATTAATTTATTTTCTGAATCTTCTTTTGGTTGCACATTTTTCTATTTTTCTTTCTATACTGATGTGTTAATACAAAACTTGTAAGCCCTAACGGCTTAGTCATATCAACAATTTTGTACTAGGCCTAATAAAAGCTAGAGTTTACAAAGTACTGTACTTTAGTTCTGGTATATATGCATTGTTGTTGTTAGAGTCCCACATTGCCTAGAGATAAGGCCAAATTGTGGTATATAAGCCTTGGGCAATCCTCACCTTACAAGCTAGCTTTTGGGGTTGAGTTAGGCCCGGTCTAAAATTTAACATGGTATCAGAGCCTATCCTAGATGATCCGTTGTTATTGGGCCGCCACTCGTATAGTTGTCCACGCTCCAGATGTCCAGTCCTGGGCGTGAGGGGGTGTGTTAGAGTCCCACATTGCCTAGAGATAAGGCCAAATTGTGGTATATAAGCCTTGGGCAATCCTCACCTTACAAGCTAGCTTTTGGGGTTGAGTTAGGCCCGATCTAAAATTTAACAGTTGTATCCTATCTTTCAGATCTTAGTGAATGTTTGTCTCTAAGATGTCCTGTAGAATGTAGTGATCTGAGTTGCAGATGATGGGATCATTGGGACTCAAAACCTATCTTTTGTTACCACAAAGGATTGACTTCTTTGTTAGTTGGTGTTACTAACCACGTCAAGGGTTTAAAAAAGTTGGGGAAAAAATCAGTGCTTCATTTCCATCCTTTTTCTCTTTCATATCCACCACTCTGATTGTTAAGAAACTTTAGGTTGTGAAGATTTGCTATGCTCCCAGTATTCTAAAACTTGATTGTTGATAGCAAGGGAAACAATTTTTTTTTTCTTTATTTGAGAGGGGGCTTCTATGGTAAAATTTTTCATACTATTTGATCAGACTGTTATACCAAATGTTGATACTTCCTCTCCAACCCTGTCTAGCAGAGCTTTATGCTTTACTTGCACCCTATATTAACAGATAAATTTGTGATTACATCATGATTTTCAATAGTTTGATATCCACAATATTTCAGGTATCTTCTAATTTTGTTTCGCGATGCACCGGTGGAAGTTTGGGCAATGACTAAAAATCCTATCATGGTAGGTTGGTTGACAAACCCCTGGCCACGGATTTTTTTTTTTTAAATAATATTTGCCAGTATATGATGTGATGTGGTTACTGGCTTAAGTATATATAATCTTGAGTGCAATTATTTATGTAGGCTTTGGGTGATGCTTTAATGTTTTTGACTAATAATTTTGAAATGTCCTTTCTTCGTAGTACTTACTACACAATGTGTAAAAAAATTTATTTTCTATTTGATGTGGAATGAGATAGAATTCAAGGGATATGGAATATCAATATTAGAATTAATAGGAAAATGGAGTAACGTATTGAGAATATGTTGTAAGTATGGAATTTTTAGTATCTTGTTGTTGAATAAGGATTTTGTGCAATTTAGGGTTTAGCATTTCATATTTAATGAATGTTTCTTTAATCTAATGAACTTAGACTTGAATGTCAAATTGAAATTCCCTGTAAACCTCTGTTCTCCCTCCTCAATCTGCCTCCTGCACCTTTGGCTTCTCAATTACCCTGCTTTTGGCTCATTCAGTTTCCCCTTCCCTTTCTGAGTTTCCCTTGATTGTCCTATAATGACCTGTATTTATGGTCTTTTAAAGCAAATGATTTCAATATATTTTTATCTCAGAACACATTGTGTATTCTTAAAAATGGACAAAGATAAATATGGCTCTCTGAATTGGCATTGCAGTTGAGTGTTGATGCCTTCTTGGTAAAAGCAGCCATTACTTAGGCCCAGATCTAGTTTTTGCTCCAAATGCTTCCTTGATAATTGCAAGTTGGACTTGGTTAATACAAGCTAATTTCCTTTATTCATGATTGATGTCTGGACTTCACTTTTCTTTTTTAATTTCAAAGCCCTACTTTTTAAATCTTTCTTCCTTTATATATTTTGGTTGGTACTGTTACTGTATGTTTTTATCTGGATATTTATAATGCTTGCTATCTCTATGTAGCTTAGATCATTAGCTCTTCCATTTACGGTATTGGAATGGACTCTTCCAACAGTTCCACGTCCTTCTAAGGATCAAACATCTGGGGCATCAGATGAAGCATCTAAACCATCAACGGTTTCCTCCTCAGATTCAAGTGAGTCGTTTGCTTGAAGTGCTTAGATATTATCAAGATAGTTGCTAGGCTAGAATTAATGGTTCATTCCTATTTGTGCCAGATAAAAAATAGCTTATAACTAACGTTAATTTCTATTATCAGAGGGTTCAAACACAGAAGGATCTCAAGATGACACTTCCGAAAGTTTTGCATTTGCTCTGGTGAATGGGGCACTTGGAGTTTTTGAAGTACATGGTCGAAGAATTCGAGATTTCAGGTGTTAACTCTTTTCCATTGAGAAAATGTTCCTTACTATAATTATGTTGTTTCTCTTGATATATGGACCCTTGAATTTGTATTTATCATTATTTAATCCTTGTTTAGGCATGTATAAATTGTCTTATATTGTCATTGTTTCTACAATTATCAATGGTTAATCTCTGATCTAATATATTAATTTGTCTTTATTTTACTATACAATACATTATTCGTGTGGTTCTCCCTTTGTGTTTGCTTTTATCTGATTAAGTTAGCATTGTCCACAGACCAAAATGGCCTTCTTCTTCATTTGTATCGTCAGATGGATTAATTACTGCAATGGCCTACCGCTTGCCTCATGTGGTATACATAATTACTTTAGAATTGGTTCAATATAGATAGATAATCTGAATTTGCTCTAATTGAATGATGATTTTGACTAAATTAGTTTTTCAGGTCATGGGAGACAGAATAGGCAACATAAGATGGTGGGATGTGACAACTGGACATTCTTCCTCATTCAACACTCACAGAGAAGGAATCCGTCGAATCAAATTCTCACCTTATGTACCAGGGGACAATAGCCGGGGGCGTATTGCTGTTCTGTTTTATGATAACACTTTTTCTGTATTTGATTTGGTAAGATAGGAGTTTTCTTCTTCTGGATTATGGGTGCAGTTAAATTGTTATTTTATTTCATACTCTGCATAAATTGTTTGTACTGCTTGTCATAAATATTTTCATAACTTTGATTAATTCATATCTAACATTGGTTTTTACTGGGGATTGGAGACTAAGAAACTGAATATTATTATGTAAACAAATAATTTTTCCAGTTTTCATTTTTCATAGATAGTCTTTTGTAGTTATTTGATCATAAATGTCAACATTTTTTTTCAGGACTCACCAGATCCCTTAGCCAATTCACTTCTGCAACCTCAATTTCCTGGAACCCTTGTGTTGGAACTTGATTGGTTGCCCTTGCGGTCTGATAAGAATGATCCACTGGTACTGTGCATTGCTGGAGCAGATAGTAGCTTTCGTCTTGTTGAAATTAATGTGTAAGTGCCACAAGTCACTCTCAGATGGAGTGATGAGGTCTTTTCCTCCTTGGTATTATTATCAGGATATGATTGGTGGTCTAGATGGTATTGTTATGGCTTGGATAGAATGGATGGTGGGAAAGGTTTTTAGGAATCATGAAAGCATTCATCTAGATATTGAAATGTTTATATCAAAATAAGCTTAGCATAAATGACATGTAATGTCATTTGACTGTTGTTGCATTTAGCTCCTTCCTTCTTCTATTGTCATAAATATATATAAAGGACAGAGAAGAGAAGGGGGATGGGTAGGAAGGAAATTTTTTGGACTGCAGCTGAAAGGTGAAAGAGATTAGAAAATTTAAATCATTATACACACACATACACATTGTTTAAATATTTGTGTTTGTGTGGAATTGTTTTTTTCAGCTCAACACAATGCAACATCAAGAGATATTTAGTTCATCATGTTTCTAACCTTTTAGGATTTTGGTATTCTCCTCAAGGTGAATGAATCACTAAGTTCTTGTCATCTAGATGACATATAGCTAATAATAGTTGCTCCAATTTTAGGGGTTTCTATGATGGAATGACTTTGTAAATGACATGCCTTTTCATTTCATGCAGAAATGATAGACGATTTGGTTATGCACCCCACATCAGAACCACAAAGGAGAGGTTCCGGTCAGTGCCTATATGCTGTCCCATACTGCTTCCTTCCCCACATGCCTTGGTAATATGCCACATTAAATTTACTGATTTTACTGAACTAGTTAAATATTACATCCTCTTACCTTGTGTTTAGATAGAGTAATTCTAAATTACTGGATTACATGTGTTAATATAGTAAAAAGATGAAAAGAAAAAAGGATACCCCGAGACTGCAATACGCAATCTGCACCTAGGTATTTGGCCACCAACTTTGCCCCAAAATTCTCTTCCTCTTCCTCTTCCATGACCCCGTACACCCTCCATATAACATTCAGTTTTCTCTCTATCAGGACACTCTCCATTCAAACACTGCCAGCTGTCTATTCTGTTATGCCCAGGGTCCACTAGTCAGTTTGGGCCCATATTCTTTCATTGCTTCCTCCCTCACATCCCTACTCCCTGTATTTCTCTTAGCATAAACTTTAGTTTCAATGCCTAACAAAATACTGGTACATATTTTACTAGTCTTGTATAAATTATGATTATATTCATCATCAGCTCTTTGTTATTGTTTATCTTTAGTGCTTCATTAAAAATTTGCTAATGTTGTTACAGGCACTGCGCATGATTTTGCAATTGGGTGTAAAACCTTCTTGGTTTAATACTTGTGGTACGACCATAAAAAGAGGCCTCACTTAATTCCAGGAACTCCTTCATCTACGGGAGATCTTCGCTCATACATGATCAACATACCGCCTCTAGGTGACTCTGTGGTTCCAGAGATGCTTTTAAAAGTATTGGAACCATATCGAAAAGAAGGTATCTTATGCAGAGTTTTGATTATGAAAACTCTTACATTTGAGATTTTAATATTTATACTTTTGGTGTTAAAAAACATTACCAATATTTCCATTTCTGAAGGTTGCATTCTTGATGATGAGAGAGCCAAGTTGTATGCTAGTATTGTGGATAAAGGTTGTGCTGCAAGGTTTGCGTTTGCAGCTACAATATTTGGTGAATCCTCAGAAGCTCTGTTCTGGCTACAGCTACCTCAGGCACTTAAACATGTAATAAATAAGTTATTGAGAAAATCTCCAACGAAAGGTCCCACGGAAGAATCTGTCTCCGAGGATGATGAGACATCTTTGCTGTCTAGGATATCATCAAAAGGAAAACCAACAGAAGAAATGGGTAGAGATGTATGTAAGATGTATTATAGTTACCTTATAGTTTCCCACATTGAAATTGTTTGAAAAAAAAAAACCCTAATTAATCTTAAGTTTCAAATTATTCTAAGGTTGTGTTTAGGAGTTTGGAGGGAAGGGGAAGGGAAGGGTTAAGGGGGGAAGGGAGGGGACTGGGGAGGAAGGAAGGGGAGGGCTTTGTAAGTCACAGGAGGAGAGAACTACACTCACAAACACAAAGGAGGGAAGGACTTCCTTCAAATTTCCCTCCCTTCCCTTTTATTTTCCAACTCGCAAACACACCCTAAGTGACTTCAGCTTTTGTTTAGCAGGGTCAAGGTCAACTAAGGTTGATGGCTTTTGACCAAGAAGAGTTGTGGAAAAGTGCTAGTGAGCGTATTTCTTGGCATGAGAAATTAGATGATGAAGAGGCTATACAGAATCGTGTACATGAGTAAGTAAATTTATCATTTCTTTTATCATTTTGTTGATAGTATATGGCTATCTTGACTTTTCAAGGTCAGATGGTATTCAGCTCAATGTTTTCATGTCAAGCTCAGTAGTTGTAGTACAAATCCATCAGTTCTTCAGTTCTGCGCTATTTGAAATTAAATTATAATACGCAAGCCATTGTATTGAGGTCTCTGCTCCCCATATTAATATCTTGTTCCAAAAAGAAAACGTGCTGCTGTGACAGAAACTTCACTGAAGTTTCTTTTCCTTGACTACTTTGAATGGGATTATTACTCCACCAATTATCTACTCATTTAGAAATTCCTTTTGAATTTTGGTGCTATCAGGCTTGTGTCAGTTGGAAATCTAGAAGTTGCAGTTAGTTTATTGCTTTCTACACCTCCAGAGAGTTCTTACTTCTATGTCAATGCACTTCGCGCAGTTGCTCTCTCTTCTGCAGTTTCAAGGTCTCTTCATGAACTTGCAGTGAAGGTGAGGTTTAACTGGGACATGCATTTGTTTCGGCATCAAAATACAAATTCTGGTTAGTTTACAAGAATTTTATGCTTTTCAGCATTTTGTAATATCAGATATATTTATTAGGTTGTTGCAGCCAACATGGTGAGGGCTGACAGGTCACTTTCCGGCACTCATCTTCTCTGTGCAGTTGGAAGATATCAAGAAGCATGTTCTCAGGTTAGGATGCATGCATAACAAAATTTTCTTCGTACTCCATGCATTTTTAAATTCAGCATTACTGTGCCAAATACATTCAAACAGGTGTAAACAACATTTAAGGCCCCTTAACTGGTTACAGTTGTTAATCTTATAAAGTTGTAAACAATAACCTGTTTGCTTGATGGTCCCTGGGTGATTTTGAAGTTCAAATATGTAATGGAATTTTCCTTTTCTCCATTTAGGAGACAACTTAACGTATTTACCCAACATTAACTAGAACAAAAACTTGTGGGAAAAAAAGTGTGGCTGCAGAGTTTTTAATGTTATGGAAGTGAAATTTTTTATTGGTTTAGGCAGTTCCTTTTCTGTATGCTATAAGATCTACTCAGTACATCACTCTGAATTTGTTGTCAAATAATAATAAAAAAATGTGGTTAAATTGTTAATATTTGAACTTAGTGGACTTGCACTATATTCTATGCTTCTTATACTGAGAGTCTCTTGAATATCAACTCTAATAACAGTGCTTTAAATATCTTAAACTGCGGTGTTCCAAAGTAGACCTCCTTAACAACTGAAATCTGCAGAAGCCAACCTTAATGTGATCTTAGTGGCAGAAGCTTCTACGGATGATTACACACATATTAATGGTTAAAAGACATAATGGGAAGTTTTTTTTCATTATGTTCCATCAGAAATTGTGCTACACACCTGGAGGCAACACATCTCCTGCCATAAATTCTACCCTTTCAGTTTTTAAATAATGAAACCTCCAAGTTATACCACTCCGGTCTCAAATATAAGCAACTCAAAATTCAATTTGGTTGGTCTCAAATATAACCAAAATCTAACTAGTTTCACCCTATTAAATGCTAGTATCCCCACAATACCCTTATTTAATTTATATTTCGTTTCTAATGGTCCACTTTGCAATAAATAATAGGAAGGATAGTTTAGTAAATGCAGCTCACTTTTTATGTGAGTTGGGGAAAATTAATGAGCTCAACTAATATTCTTAATTAGCGTGAATTAGTTAACTTTTGCTCATATTCAAGACTAAAGTAGTAGTACATAGAGCCCAAGAATCGAGGTACTCCTGGGGACAATTAGAGGATATCACTTTGACTAGCCCAACACAAGTGATTCTTTGTACTTGGATTGATATATCTCAACAAGCTGGATGTTAAATGGCCTTCCTTACTAGTTAGCTTAGAATTGTTTTTTATTAATTAAGGCGTTTTCAATTCAAAAACATTTATGATAAATGGGTCAAAATTGGAAAATTTCTGGATGTTTTCTGCAATTTTTCTGAAATGTTATCAATATAATGTGCTTGATTTTCTTAGAGATCAGATCTTATACTTGATTTCCTTGCATTGTCATATCTTATGCAGCTACAAGATGCTGGGTGCTGGGCAGATGCTGCAACCTTAGCTGCTAGTCACTTAAAGGGATCAGATTATGCAAGGTTCTTACTCTTTCTTGATAACTGATATTTTTGTCCATATTAATTAACTGGAATTTTTTAAAATATGAACGGAGTGAGCATCACATTCATTTCATGTCATAATCCTCATCTGCCATTTGCAGCATAACCTCTAGTGCTCTGGTTGAATAACAAAAATAAAATTTTGCTATAATTTCTGATATTATTTTCTCTAACTCACTATTCTGTTTAATTTCGTGAAGAATCTGAGTTTTTCCTTTTGATTATTGACAGTTGGCAAGCAGCAAATTTTCTAGAACCATTTTGGCATTTTACATACTTCTAATCTTACTTTCCAACATGATTGCTGTCTCTGCATTTGTATGACTTTGAAAAGTGGCAAATTTTTCTTGAACCATTTTGCATTTTACATGATATTGATCTTACTTCCAATGTGATTGCTGTCTCTACATTTGTATGACAATGAAAAGATCACTTGAATTGTATACCATCATAACCAGGAGATCTTCCCTACATTTGTATTCTTGCAGAGTGTTGCAAAGATGGGCTGGATATGTCTGCATGGTGAACATAATCTCTGGAGGGTACCGCTTGTTTTATTCTTTGAATTTTCTCTCCATCACTTTTCACTCCATTTGAATTCAAATGACCTAATGCAGGGCTCTGATCTTGTATGTTGCCGCTGGTGCACTACAAGAGGCATTGGCAGCTCTTCGTGAGGCTCAGTTACCTGACACAGCTGCAATGTTTATTCTTGCATGCCGTGAAATCCATGCAGAAATAGTTTCTAACTTAGGTATTATTGATGATGAATCAAGTTCATCAGATAAGGATAAGCTACTAAACTTGCGTGCTTTAGATCCTGAGAATGAAGATGTCATTGCAGTTCATGAATATTTTGGGCAATACCAAAGAAAATTGGTGCATCTATGCATGGATTCGCAGCCATTCTCTGACTAAGTATAGGGCTTGATGAAATAGATTAAAATTTCTCATTTATATTCATGAAATTAGTGGATGGATCACTCTCGGCCTGGAAAGAAATTGTAGGCTGATTGCCAAAGGATCAGATGCTTTCATTGCCTAAGTTGTTGTCAAGATGCAATGAAAAGACATTGGGAAGGGAAAGATGACATGCCATAGAGCGACATGGAGTCTTGGAGGTAGCAAGAGATACCAGACCAGTGTCTATTGCAGTGAATATGGTTTATATGAACTTTCTAACGTTGAGGTTGAAGTCACATGTAACTTTCCCATTGTAGATCGTATATAAAATTTTGTCGGCGACAAATCATTAAATTGTATTTGTATGTTATTTTATTTTATAGGTTTTTATTTGCATGCAGCGTGAGAATACTGTTAAATCAGATGTGTTAATTAATTAATAGCATTCGATTCTTGTTGTTCACCCATTCTAAGTACTACTCTCATCCAAGCACGCTTAACTGCAGAGTTTTGATGGGATTCGGTGCATTAGTGCTGGTATGATCACACCTAATTTTAAATTGTTTATCTTAACCAACCCAGTAATTTGTCGGTGTTGGATAAGTTCAGTGCTTTTCTCGTTTAAATTGTTTTATCGTAACCAACCCAGTAATTTGCTTTTAATGTTCATATCTCCTTGATGGGAGAAAGGAAAAGCCTTTAAAATTTAACTTTTTTTTTTTTGTTTGGTAACAGCCTTTGAACTTGTTTGCTATGACAAAGAAGTGAATTTTAGTTTATTCAACAAGATTTTAGTTTTAATTTAATGGCTTTCCCCATTTGAACAATCCAAAAGCTTTGAGCTTAATGACATGGTTGGATTTGATTATAATTTTCTGACAAAAAAAAAAGGATTTGATTATAATTTTAAGGTAGTAATTATTTCTGTTTTCAGAAATTATTTTACAATACGTTTAAATACAAAACCGTTTAAAATTCAAATATATAACTAAAAAGACTAGACTTAGAAATCTTTTTACTTACATCCACAAATAGGGGCGTAATCGGGTCGAGTTTGTGGTGACATCTTGTCCGAACCGATAGAAAGATGAAATGAAATTAAAATATAAAATGAAAAAAAAAAGAAAAGAAAATTGGAAAAATACAATGAGAGGAGCAATGAAATAGAATTTGGGACACCACCACCGCTTATGCTGCTATTGCGCCTATTTTTATTCTTTCGGGGTAGGAAAATGAAATAAGATTAAGGTTTCTTTTTCTGGTTTGGTTCGAGTTGAGTCTATCGGGTTCAGCATAGGTAAACCTGGGACCCGAACCGAACCAGATCAGGTTTTAAAGAAAGTGTCAAAACCGAACTGAATACCCTAATCGAACCGTTAGATATCCTTTGGGTTGAGTTGGGTCCATCGGGTTCACGGATTGAGTCGAACCCGCTTACACCCCTATCCACAAGCTACAGCCTACAGGTTCATGCATTAGAGATAATAGTTGGAAAGTTAGGTCCATGGAAGCGAAGGCATAACCCCCGAACGAAAAAAAAGGGATAAAATGATGTCACCGAAGAACGAGCAGCCGGGAAACGCAATAAGCAGATCCCAACTTAACCCGCAAAGAAACTTTGGGTGTGTTTGGTTTAGCATTAGAACGTGATAAACTCACATTTCCAACGCTACAAATAGTTGCGTTGAGAGGTCCAAACTTGAGTTTGACCACTTTCAACACCAAACCAAGCATGCACTTAATGTGTGTTTATTTATCCCAAAATCACGTTTCAACGTGATCTGGATAAACGCTACTGAAAATAATGTTATCGCGGATGCACCCTGTAACCTGAAAAATAACAAGAAAACCTGAGGCACGTGAGGAGCACGCTGTCCTTAAGGATTCATTCGCCTTGATTGCGACGATCCCCCAAGATACAACGGGTCCATCCCGTACCGCACCGTAAGCACGAGGTCACACTGAACTAGCTAGAACGATTCCATTAAACCTAGGGATAACTCATAGTAATTTTGTGAAGAAGAAAAAAGAGTGGAGGCTACTCTATTAGATTAAGAGAAAAGGAGTTTATATATTAAATAATGAGTAAACTGTCACTTTCGTCCCTGACTTTGTACGCGTCTTTCACTTTGGTCCCTGAGATTTTGAAAACCCTCCCGTAATCCCTGACGTTGACGTTCGTCTTTCACTTAGGTCCAAAACCCAAATGTCCGTTAAAGTAGGGACCAAAGTGAAAGATTTTTGACAACTTCCCCAAATTTGGCCTTGCACAGGGTATACCAGTGGTGCTTACCAGAGCCAGCAGATTCACCTCCACCACGTTTTCCGATTCCTCCTTCACTTTCAATTCCCCTGTTTTTGCCAGAGCTGGGTTTAGATTCTACATTTTCTGTAGAACCGTAAAAATATCAGAAAGTTAACAAAGAAAGAATTAATAACATCAAGTATATTGCAACTATTACTGAAACTGCTTTGATTTGCTTAATGACCTGTTCCATACACTTGATAATAATAATGTCTTTGGAATATATATTTAACTCTTGTTGGATGATCTAAATGACTTGCGCGGCCCCCTAAATAACTCTTGCTTAAGGAAGAATTATTCACGTTGAATAAGACTTGGTATTAAATCAAAACAAATCAGTTTGAATCATGGCTTTGCTTTGCATTTGGATTTACAAAAAAAATTACATGCAGGTTTTTTTATTTGATTGTACAGATAAAAAAGATATTTCAAGTTAGTTCTTGAATTTAAATAAAGCAACTGGTTCAGTATTTTACAAACAGGAGTTTAGCCATAATGACAGGTTTCTCTGTATCTTTGATCTTTTGCTCGAGAAGAGGATAAAAAAACAAAGACAAAAGCTTTAGGTCACATTTTTGCAATATGTAACATATTTATGATGTTTAAATTAATTTATTTTAAAAACTCTTTTATAGTTTTTAAGAGAAATTTAAAAAATGTTTATTCTTTTTAAAATGACAGAAACAAACATGCATCTAATTGAGTTAGTTTAACACATGTAACTCTTATACCTCCTTTAATTCATTTATTTAAAGATGAGCAAGACCAAGCAGCTGCAGAGTTCACCACTTTATTTCCTCCTTTCTAATATATTTAGCAAGTAAAACTCCTGATTTTAAAAAAAGGGCCCCAACATAGTCATAACTTCCACCTCTGGTATCTCCAACTTCTGATAGTGAAAAGCAGAGCACCAACACAATGCTACTGCTGATAAAGAAAAATGACAGTGATTTTGGGTTAGCATAGTAAAATTGAGCTTTGTTAATCTAATCATGCATGGGAAGTAAAAAAAAGAGAAAAGAGAAAGAAAGAAAGCTTTGTAGAAACAGGGTATGTAGAAATTGTTGAATAGTTGAAATTTGATAGGACCCTTGTTTTTTCTTTAAAAAATTGTTTTTTTATTCAAGGGCGAAGAAGAAATTTTTGTGGAGAAAAAACCCAGAGAAGAGTGAGAAAGAAAGCATAAACGAAATTTTGGGGAAGAAAAAAACCTAGAGAAGATGGAAGAAAATGATGACAATTATACTCTGTGCAACGCCAAATTTGGGGAAGTTGTCAAAAATCTTTCACTTTGGTCCCTACTTTAACGGACGTTTGGGTTTTTGACCTAAGTGAAAGACGGACGTCAAAGTCAGGGATTACGGGATGGTTTTCAAAATCTCAGGGACCAAAGTGAAAGACACGTATAAAGTCAGGGACGAAAGTGACAGTTTCCTCATTAAATAATTAGGGTTAGGAAGCATAAAAGTAGGTTTTTGACCAAGTCAAAATTGGGTTTTGACCATGTCAAAAATATTTACTGAAAAGATATATAAAACATTTATTTATTAATTCTCTTAAAAAACTTTTGAAATAAATAAATAGTATAAAAAATCCAACAAATAACTTCTGTCCAGATTCATATTTAAACGTGAATTCAATGTAAACCAAACACACCATTAGCCTATCTTCTCCTTAACACCATTAATGCTGAAAGTTTGCTCCAAGACATACACAGAGGGAAAAGAAACCTTCTACGAAGCATGTTTGAATAATAGTTTGCAAAATCATGGCCTGATCCAACGAGAAAACTACCTTTTTTTTTTTTTTTTAATTCAAGTCATGGTTTGAGATTCAAAATAACGTTTAAATAAAAAGTCAATGTGATTTTACTTTTACCAAATATATTATTTGTCGATGAAATGAAAATCTGATTAAACACCTCAAACTAAGATTTGGAATATGTATATAATCCAAAAATGCAAGTGTCAATTTGGAGAAGAGGTGGGCCCGTATAATTCTCGCTGGAAGTCTGGCTAATCAGATAGCCTGTGTCCACGGTGGTCGTGAGGTTTGACAAGATTTGGGGGTGCCACTTTTTATGGGGCCACCGCCATTGTCCATATCCCCCCACATTGGTGGTGAATATGTTCAGTGACCATGTGGTATATTATATTATACTATATGGTATATAAAACTATGTTAAGGATATAAGACAGATAACACATAATCCGAGTCATCTTACTATCTTAATATGTGTACTATTGATATTATATGCAGAGGGTGAAGTAAGAGACAATATAAGGACATCATATTTCATATATATTATATATCATATATATTATATAATAACTTGTGAAGTATGAACTCTCCAAATATTTTTTTGAAGATTATACATCCCAAACGCAAAGACAAAAACATAGAGAAACAAAGTTTGGCACAAAACAAGTCCCTCATTTCAATTCAAAAAGGAGTCTGAGCCTGGTAATAACCCCCAGGTTGCCCAATCCCACCAAATTGTGGCATTCCATAAGGCATCATAGGTTGCAAACCAGGAGGAGGGTAGTAAGTAGATCCACCAGCAACCCTGGTTAAACCCATTTGGCCTTGCATCCCATCCCTCCCATATTGTTGCCATAGCTGTTGTTCCTGCACAAGCAAATGTTGCTTCCTCTCCATGTCTGCTATTTGCACATATGAAGGTGGTGGCACTGAGAGAGATGCTGCAAATGGATCCTGTGGCCCCACAGCCTGAACTGTCCCATCTGGAGCAGGCAAAGCTAGAACTGGTGTGGCACTCTTACCTTGTCCAGGCAGTGCCACACTACTAGCACTCCCACCACTCAGCTGAGTTGTGTTCACATGTTGCCTCACAGCCCCTTGATCATACATTCCATTCAGTAGCAGTGGATCAAAACCACCTGCCAAATCAGCCTTCTGCTTGGACAAATTACTAGTAGACTCTACCAATGCCAATTCCCAATCTGCTTTACCAGGTTCAGCAGCTGGTGTTTGCCATGCTGAAGTCACTTCAGATTCCCCATTTGAAGGAAATGCTTCCCATGAACCTTCTGTCCTAACAGTTGCAGGTCCAGAGAACAATGCCAATGCTAGTTTATTGCCTTGCTCATCAGCTGAATGCCACCATCTCTCAGATCCACCAAATCACTTGTCTCCTTTTGAGCAGGAGCTGCCTTAGGCTGGGGAACTGAAGTAGGTGGTGGAGGTGTGAAATTCTCAGGTGCTGGAAGAGCCTTCACCTCATTCATATCTGGTTCTGGTTCTGGCTCTTTGACAGTTACCTTGACCTCTAACTTCTTCTCAGGGCTCTTTGACCTATTAATCATCTCCTTCAAGAAACCCTCAAGAGTCCCCAGAAGGTTATCAGTAATCCTCTGCACTTCAGGGTACTCTGATGACCTTGCAATTCCCATATCCTTACACCAACCATAGAACCCCACAAGCTCATCCATTATCTTGGAGGCAGTGACATAAGAATCAAATGCCTTGACACAATGTGCATACTCCATCTCCGTGAACCGATCCAGCAACACCCCCAACACATCACATATTTCTACATACAGCTTGAAACTGTCCCTCACAATCTGGTAAAGAGCAACCAACACTAGCCTATTATTCTTTGCAGCACCACTTGGCCTACAACCTAACACACGATCAAGAATTTTCAGCAAATGCTTCAACCTATCCAAAACCCTCTCAGCTCCCATTTCCCTCACAGGGGTAACCTCACTCCTCTTCTGATCTCTTCCAAATGACTCATTCACATCCCCATATGAACTACTCCTCCTCCTACCCATACCAGAACCAAACTCATCCCTAAACTCACCATCCCCAGATTCAACAACACCACTACTTCCTCTCAGCTTCCTCTGATAGGCCACAAACTCAACCTTCTCATCAAGATACAATGCATAAAGCCTAACAAAGCCCGCATGATCCCATGAATTAGAATGCGCCTCGTCTCTGAAATCAGACATGTTGAGAACCCTCATCCCTCCGCGAGTGGCATGCATAATCTCCTCCTCAAACACAGGGTGCCCATCAACCAAAAGCCTATGAACAAGCATGAGTGCCTTAATAGCCACAATCCAATCACGGGTCTTCCCTAGCCTCTTCGAAATGGTGATCAAACAAGCATTGACGTAACCCCTTGAATACGATGTCAAGCTCAGAATTTCTCTGAGATACTTGTCATCAGCAGGGACTTCTTCATGACTCGTGGCTTTTCACCACCAACACTTCAAGGTCAGGAGCCAAATTGCCAGCTACTTTGGCTATGCTGATGCTGGTTTGGTCCTTCACAACCCCAATTGCCTTGCGGATCGTGCTCGATGCCATTTGGAATTGTGCAAGAGAATAATAACAAATGGGTATGCTCTTGAAAATCGAAATTAAGAGACTTTATGCAAGTGGGATTGAGTTATTACCTTAACTAGTTGTGAAGAGGTCAGAAAATGTGTGAGGGAAACAAAGAATGAAACAATCCGTGAAGGGCATCGAAGATCTGCTGAGTGATGACTTGGTATTGAGATGAAGCTGCGTGCGTATATTTGAAGTTATAATAATAAAAGATAGAGAAAAAAGAAAAGGGAAACTAGAAAAGCGAAAAGCAAGACAAGGCAGAGATTGCAAAACCGCGTAATGAACGGAAAATTCCATTTTGATTGCGGAGATATTTTTTATTTTATTAATTATTAAAAAATAAAAACAGAGTTTTGTTTGCATAATAAATCGCAGGACGCGGTGTGGCGGTGGACTTAACCTTAACGGGACATGCTGACGTTGTTGTCCACTCGTAACGGCTGAAAAGTGCCAACTTTTAAAACCCTTATTTTTTATTTATACAGACATTCAATTAATGTGTGGCCACATCATTTAATGAATGTGACACCTCATGTATTATTAAATTGAATAAATGATGTGTCAACACATCATTAGATGTTTGTATACAATTTCTTTACACTGACAATGTATATATAGTAATCTCCTAATTGACATGGTAACACATTATTGGTAACTCATTAAATTACGTGGTAACACATCATTGCAGGACTGTTAATCTCTTAATTTTCTTGTACTATTTAAATAAAATTATTTTTATATGGATTTAATTTATACACACTGTCAGTGTAAATGTATAATGATGTGTCGTCACATCATTTAATGAATATAACACCTTATATGTTATTAAATTCAATAAATGATGTGTCAAAATATCATTGAATGTCTGTGTAAAATTTTTTTACACTGACAGTGTATATATTAAACTCTATTTGTGCAAAAAAAATATTAAACTCTTTTTATATTTAGTTCATGTTTATAACATTATTTTTTAAATAAATTGTTCAATATTGAATTTTCAAAATTTTAGCTGATCATTACATTTAAATTAAAAGAAATTTATGTAAAAGCAATCTTGTTGACACATTATTTATAGGGAAAAGAGTATATAAGCACTATAAACTTTCACCCTCTTGCAAATAGGCACCATGAACTTTTTATTTTGTCCTAATTAACCCTTAAACTTCTATTATTGTTACAATATGTCATTTCATTAACATAGAGTTAAATAATTAATGATAACAATCATAATTATTCAAGATTTTATAATTAAAATATTAAAATAATATAAATAAAGTTTAAAAAAATAGGAAAAAACCCTAAATTAAAATAACACACCATCATGTTGAATTTCACATGTATTTGAAATTTGACATAATTCAAAAATAAAAAATTTAAAATTTTACTCTTTCACATGTTTTTAATATTTGAAACATAAAATATTGAAAATTGATATTTATTATGTTAATTATTTAATTTCATATTAATGAAATGACATATTGTAATAATGATAAGAGTTTAAGGATTAATTGGGACAAATTGAAAGTTCATGGTGCCTATTTACAAAAGGCTAAAAGTTCAGGTTGATTTTATGCTATTTTTCCCTATTTTATATTCATATAGTTTTCATTACTTTTATATTAATTTTAATATGTATATACTTTTATTTTATCACATATCTTCGAATATAAGAAATGTGGACATAACGTATCATTTTTCTTTTTTATAAAGAAAGGATTTGCTTAGTCAGCAGTCACTAATACTCAATTTTTGCACCAAAAGTTGATTTGTTAGAATTAAGCACTCAGGTTTTACCCCTTTTTTTAATTGGTACATAGGTTTTTAGCGTTTTGAAGGGTTTAATCTGTACTTATATATAGATTAAAAAAAAAACACAGACACTGCGGTTGCTTTAGCGTTTTTATGCTGGAGCATATACCATGACCATTGTGTGTTTATATTATATAGGAACTTATAGAGATACAATATTTAATATTTTTTTTATAAAACAAAAATTTTACCAATCCAATCAATTAATTAAATAGTTCTTATAAAGTAAATCAAATTTATTAAATTTTATAAAAATAAAAAAATAATTGATACCTAATCAAATTAATTTATTTTAACACATAATATATTTTTAAGATATAAGTAAAAGTTCCCTATTACATAATATACTTATGAATATCTAAAATATCTAAAATTTAATATACATGATCATGAAAGTAATATAATATGACTCAACAGTTGGATTAGTAAAATTCTTATTTTATAATAAAATATTAAATGTTGTAATTCTACAAGTTTGACATCTGACATCAATATATCATGTCCCTCTCTATATGTATAGCATTAATATCATGTCTTTCTCCATATGTATAATACATACATTCTTATATAGTTGAAAACTTTAAGTGTGATATAATTTTTATTAATTTAACTGTTAAAATAAAATATTTTATTATTTTAATTATTTGTGTTAAATCTTATAAAGCTTCAATGTTAATAAACCGATGATCAAATGATCCTTATTTTCATACATTTCAAATGTATTTATAAAGTTAATATTGATATATTTTTTTTAGATAAGCTAAATGAATTAATAGGAGTACAGGGGGTACTCCAACCCATAACAAAGTTTCAATACACAAAATACAAAAACAAAACTAATGTAACAGGGAAGCAATCTGCAACACCCCCACAAAGCTTAAAGACATAATGATAATTCAACTAAATTTAAAAGACCAATAACCGCCCAGATTGAAAACAAACAAATTAACTTCAGGAGCAAAATCTAAGACTAGAACCAAAAGTCGAACACACCCAGCAGATACCAACATGGTGAAAGGCTCCAGAATAACATATTCCAGGAATAAGCGAGCCAAAAACATACCACAAATGTATAGACATCAGGCATAATCCATAAAGGACAACAGCAGCAGCAGACCATTAACCACACTAAACAAAAACAGAACCTAAGTTTAGGCAAATAAAAGGTTGTAGAGACCAAGAACAAAATGGATAAGAGAAATGGGTATCTTTAGCCTTTAACCACTTCCAAGAACGCAATTTTATCAATTTTAATATATCATATGGAGCTAGCAAATTATTTGAAAAAATAGCTACATTCCGTGCCAACCATAAACTCCACAAAACACTAAGCCAAATCACAGCCCATCTATTTCGCATTTTAGAATTGCAGCTTGCAAGTCCCAAAAACTATTCATAATGTGCAACAAAGGATTTATGATGCACAAAATGAAACCAAACCATTCCAAACAAAGCATCCAAATCTGATATGCAAACGAACACTCAAAAAAGAGATGAGAAGAGGTTTCCAATTGTTGTCCACACCACACACAGCCAACAACATCATTGTGCAGAATATTCCTTTTAATTAAATTAGCTTTAGAAGGAATTCTATCCAACAACACCCTCCATGCAAAGCAAGAAACCTTAGTTGGAACTAAGTTACACCATATAAACTTATGTAAAGGAATCTCAGCATACAAGGAATCATTAACAATAGTTTGATATGCTGATTTTACTGAATAAAGACCTTCACAATCATCTTTCCAGTGTCAAGTATCTTCAACATTGTCATGAACCTGAATTAAGGATAAATCCAACAAAAGCAAAGATAGTTGGGATGCTTACCACTGAAATAATTGTCTTCTCCAACACCAGTTCCACCTATATCCTCCCTCACTTCTAACAATCATATCCGCCACTGAAGCCTCTCTAAACCTAGTAATTGAGAACAATCTACTATACCTCTCACAAAAAGGAATTGGAGTGCACCATGACTCACGCCAAAAAGAAGTAGACCTCCCATTTCCCACAACTCTGACACACATGTTAGAGAACCAATCACAAGCTAATCCCACACCCTCTTCAACACTCCACAAATCTACCCACCACCGAGACCCAACAACCCTCTCTCCTTTCTTACTCACTGAAGACACACCATAAATAGAAGTTAACACTCTATTCCAATAACACCCTTTCTCAACTAAAAGACGCCATCTCCATTTCCCTAGAAGAGCACAATTAAAAGCTGACAGATCTCTCAAACCTAGACCCCCATGTTGTTTCCTTCGACAAACATCATCCCACGCAACCCACGCTAATTTCCTATGATTCTCATCCCCACCCCATAAAAAATTTTTTAAATAAAGATTCAAAGTGAGAAATGATACCTGAGGGAGCCTTGAAGAAGGAAAGAAAATAAATCGGGATTGAGTGAAGGACAAATTTCAAAAGGACAAGTCTTCCACCAAAGGACAATAAATTGCTCTTCCACTTAGATAACTTTCTCTCCACCTTTCTAATAACTGGCTGCCAAGTTTTCAATCGTTTCGGATTTGCTCCAATTGGTAATCCCAAATAAGGACAAGGGAAAGAACCAACTTTACAATTCAGAAATTGAGCCATAAGCTCCAGCCACACCAAATCAACATAAACACCTGTTAACTTACTTTTATGAAAATTGACCTTTAAGCCAGACACCAACTCAAATATCTGTAAAACAGCTTTAATTGCCCACTCATTACTGAAAGAAGCATCACCAACAAAAATTGTATCATCAGCATACTGAAGGTGTGATACTAAGATTCCATCTCTGCTAGTAATATAACCCTTAAAAACATGTTCCTGCACTGCCATAGACATAACCCACAGTTAATATTGATATATCTCAATGAACTTGTTAAATAATTTTAGATCCATATAAAATTTTATAAATAAGAAATTCATATGCTTGAATATAGCTAGCTATCCGGAAAACAAAATACAAAAATAACTATACTAAACATATTGCAAACGATTTACCCCTTGTAATGGGGATATATGTAGTTAAAATAAAAAAATTATAAATAATAGTTATTTAGGATTAATTAGTAGAAATAGCCGCGCAATGCCAAACTATGAGCTAATACCCCTATAATAATGTTACTGAAAGATATAAGATTAAAATATTCGATGTAGATTTTAAGAGTAGACTGGGCTATATATATATATATATATATATGTATATGTATATATATTATTTTAGTATGTTATTTAAAAAAATGACACATTTTTTCACTAAAACTAAAATTTGAAAATTTCAAATTATTCATATATTCTTTATAATCTTGAACTTTTTCTTTTAAAATATATTTTTTTCAATTATATTTAAATTAATTATACACAATTTTATTTAAAAATTTAAAATTTTCTCCTACATCACACGCAACACTTACTAGTTTAATCTTGCTAAAACATTCTTATCTTTATCTGTATCTTTATATATATCTTTATATATGTAAAAGTAAGGTAGTGAAAGTAGCCTATAGGATCTAAAGTAAGGGCACAATAGTAAATTCCTTAACCAAAATTTCTAAAAATAGAAAGTAACTTTACATTTTAAATGTTTAATATTACGCACCACCATTAATTAGCTATAGTAATTATATTAAAGTGAAATATCACTATAAAAATAAAAACTATGATAATAATATAAATAATGATAATTTAAAACATATCTAATAATTTAAAAAAATATGAAATTTAAAATATTCTTAAATACTTAATTTTTTTATAATTATGTTGATAGTAATTATAATAACTATTAAATTATGGTTATCTTTTTTTATATCAAATATCAATATTATTTAAAGCCTATTTTAACAATTTCAATATTAAAAATAAAGGTTTATAACATAAATAAAAATATAATATGAAATTTAAAACATTATAAATATTTTAAAAAGGGAAAAACTTAATTGTTTTGTGAAATTTCCCCTCATAAGAAACTTAAAATTTGGTTTGATTATGGGTAAAACTACTAGAAAAGTTTTTAAGTATTTGATGAACTAGACAATGCCTATATAACCCATAAAATGTTAGTTTTATTCAATTGCACTGTCAAATGCGGGCAAATATAAGTTGACAAGAAAATTATTGTTGTTTATAAAGAAATATTATAGTTCAATCTATTTTAATTTAAACCTTAAGATAAAATAATGAACTTTACATTTGAAGACAATTCCAAGAATCTTAAAGTTTTATCCTATACAAGAGGCATTTTTGGAGCATTAGAAAGAATGCTCTAAAAGGCCATTTCATTTTTTTACATCATATACTAGAGGTATTCCATAAGCAATAGAAAAAAATCTCACTAAGAGGTCATTCCATAAGCATTGGAGATAACAAATTATATTATATTGTATGAATTTGTTATTAAATATGAGATAAGAAATCAAATAAAATAAAATCTTTTTAAATAAATAAAAAGATATAAAACACTTTATAAGACTATAAGAGTGTGCTATTAATAAAAAGTCTAATCATTTAATTTATCACTTTTGAAAAATGAGAATGGGGAATATTAATCATATGAGAGGAAAAATTTCAAAAATTGGTCAATTTCATGGATAAATGGTGGTGAGACATATTTTCAGTTGGATAAATGGGTTAGGGGGATAAATTATAGGATAAATAGTTATTAACCTTAAAAAATAGTTAGTTATCCATTAAAAATGTTATATATAAATAATTATTTGACAAACTACAGAAAAGAATAATAGTGTCTTTTTAAAAAAAAATGTATTTTAAAACTTTTAGAATGTTTAGATAATCATTTTTTTAAAAAAATATTATGTAATGAATAAATTAAAATAATTTTAAAAGTTACTATAGCTTTTAACTTCTTTAAAAAGTAAAATTTAAAATGGGATTTAATGGATATACACTGACAATATAAAAAAAGTATACATGTTGGGTTGGAAAGAAAGAAAAAGAGAAGTAGCTTGAGTTGGTTGGGATATATTGTGAAAATGAAAAATTGAAGCAAGTATAAGAATAAAAGATAAATAGAGAAAAATAATCATTCACATTAATATGCAATTTTTAACTTTCATATATTATGAATTGAGTTTAATATATAAACACTGTCAGTGTAACTAAATTTTACACAAACGTCCAATAATGTGCTGCCACATCATTTATTGAATTTAATAACACATGAATGGTCACATTCATTTAATGATGTACCGGTACACTATTGGATACACGTGTAAAACTCTTTTAATGTGAATGATTATTGTTTAATGGGTTATATTTATTAAAAAATTATTGTGTATCGTTTTTTTAGTCAAATTATTATTGTATGACTAATGTGACAAAAATACCCCGTGCATGGCACGTGTGCACGACTAGTATATATAAAAGTAAGGTAGTGAAATCATCCTTTGATATTTAAAAGGAGTATAAAATGGTAAATTCCTTAAAAAAACTTCTAGAAATAGTAAGTCACTTTTATATATTAAATTGTTAGCATTATTAATCATCATTAATTATGTTAATGGAAAAAACACTATTACTAACTTATAAAAATAATCACAATAATAATAAAGATATATCCTCTAATTTACTTCAAAGCCTATAACTTTTACTGATATTTGTTTTACTTAACTTAATAGTTTAATTTATTTGAGAAATTACAAATACTAATATATGGAAAAATGATTAAAAATTTGCTTAAATTAATTGAGATAAAATGCATAAATCAATAAGTAGGGGCAATGATAAAAATAAATAAAATCAATTATTAAATAAACACTTTTTAACAAATGAAAATGAGAAATGTTAGTAATATATATGAATCTATTTGATGTAAAATGCTTTTAGTTAAATATTGGAAGTGACGTTGGAATAGAAAATAAGATATTATAGAGGGAACAAAACTTAAGAAAAATTGAAATAAGAGTTCTATGATAGGTAGGGGTGGAAACATGCCAGGCCAGGCCAGGCTTTGGCAGGCCTGAGCCTGGCCTGACTCATAATTCTTAAGCCTGAGCCTGGCCTGTTACCTGTTACAGGCCTTTTTGTAAGGCCTGGCCTGGCCTGCGAAAAAGCCTGGCCTGGCCTGTAAGCCTGTTTAGAAGCCTGTTTTATAACAAGGCCTACCAACAGGCCAACAAGCCTATAAGCCTATGCAGGTCAGCAAGCCTTTTAAGCTGACTTTTTTATATAATTAATTTAATATATTCTAATTTTTTACTATATTATAAATTTTTTAATTATATTTATAGTTATTTATATAATTAATTTAATATATTATATATTATTATATTAAACAGGCCGGCCTGTTAAGCCTAATAGGCTTTTTCATAGGCTTGAAGTCTGGCCTATTTAACTAAACAGGCCTTTTAAGAAGCCTTGGCCTGGTCTTTTTAATAAACGAGCCAGGCCAGGCCAGGCCATAAACAGGCCAGGCCGCAGGCCCCTGACAGGCCGGCTGGCCTATTCCCACCCATAGGAGAGTTGATGGAGGGTGTGATTGGAAATGAGAAGAGAAGTTAAAAGATAGGCTCCATGCTTATTAATGTTAATAAAAATTTACCTCAAAAACCTATAACTTTTACTAATCTTTGTTTTACTTAATTAAATAATTTAATTTATTTGAGAAATTACAAATATTAATACATGAAAAATAATTAAAAGTGGCTTAAATTAATTGTAGTAAAATGCATAAATCAAAAAGTGAGGGCAATAATAAACATAAATAATACGAAATTATTATATCAATCACTTTTTAACATATGAAAATGAAGAATGTTGTCACATATGAATCTCTTTGATGTAAAATGTTTTTAATTAAATATGAGAAGTGTCGTCGGTATAGAAAAGAAGATGTTAGAAAGAATAATACTTAAGAAAAACTGAAATAAGAGTCACATGATATATAGGAGAGTTAATGGAGGGGGTGATTGGAAATGAGAGGAGAAGTTAAAAAATAGGTTTTGTGCTTATTAACGCTGACAGGCATATACCTCAAAAGCATATAACTTTTACTAATCTTTGTTTTACTTAATTAAATAATTTAATTTATTAATAAATTACAAATATTAATACCTGAAAATATTTAAAAGTGGCTTAAATTAATTGCGATAAAATGCATAAATCAAAAAGTGGGAGCAATAATAAACATAAATAATACAAAATTATTAAATCAAGCACTTTTTAACAAATGAAAATGAAGAATGTTAATTATGAATCTCTTTGATGTAAAATGCTTTTAATTAAATATGGGAAGTGACGTCGGGATAGAAAAGAGAATATTAGAGGGAATAAAACTTAAGAAAAATTGAAATAATTCCATGATAGGAGAGGACATGATTGGAAATGGGAGGAAAAATTAAAGGATAAATTCTATATATGCTTATTAACGTTCACAATAATTTACCTCAAAAGCCTATAACTTTTAGTAATCTTTGTTTTGCTTAATTGAAAATTTTATTTTATTTGAGAAATTACAAATATTAATACCTAAGAATAACTAAAAGTGCCTCAAAATTAATTGCGATAAAATGCATAAATAAAAAAGTGGGGGCAATAACAAAAATAAATAATAGGAAATTATTAAATTAAGCACTTTTTAACAAATCAAAATGAAAAATGTTAGGCACATGTGAATATATTTGATGTAAAATGTTTTTATTTAATATGGGAAGTGGAGTCGGAATAGAAAAATGATATTAGATGGAATAATACTTAAGAAAAATTGAAATAAGAGTTTCATGATAGGAGAGTTGATGGAGGGGGTGAGTGGAGATGGGAGGAGAAGTTAAAAGATAGGTTATATGCTTATTAACGTTCATAAGAAGTTGATTATTTTTCAAAAAAAATGTTATATGTATATATATATATAAGTCTTCTAAATATATGATATTAATGGATATTTAGTTATTTAATTAATTACTATTTTTATTTTGGAAATATAACATCTTTTTAAATACTTTAATTCATATTAACAATATTTTGATAGGCTTGATGATATTTATACTTTCAAAATTTGTAGTACAATAAGTTATTCAAAACTTTCATACCATAACATTAAAATGAAAACGACATTTTTATCATATTATTGAGAAATATAAATTTGTCTTTAAATTGTGTAAAATGACGCATGACTTATAATCACTCAGATAAACACACATGTTTTCAAAGTAAGAGTTATATTTAAAAATAATGTTGGAGAAAAAGTTTTAATTTCAAGATTTTCATTAATTTCATCAACTAAAAGTATTGTTTTTAAATTTTAACGCAAATAATTTCTAATTGTCATTTTATTTACAATTATAATAAATAAAAACTTATATATATGTAATTTATCTTATATTTAACTTTAATTTTATATTATGTTTAACTTTGTATTCAGCAATTGTTTGCTTTTTTATATTTTAATATACAATTTATCTATTAATATTATTTTATTAAGTCAGTATATCATGTCTCGTGTGATGCACGGGTATTATACTAGTGTATAACTAAATAAAAGTATCACTCTTATTTTTTGAATAAACAAATAAATGTTGAAAAAACGTTATAATCTACTTAAATTAATTAGACTCAAAATAACTTTCTTATATTGGAGTATGAAAGAAAAACTTAATTAGGGACGGAACTAAATGTAATTTTAGGGGTAGTACACCTGGGCTGAAATTTTTTCAACATTTTGGTTGAATATTTATTATAACTTATAATAATAAATGCTAAAAATTGCACCTCTAATAGTTTGAGTTGCTTTATTCATCTAATAAACTTATACAATATATACAACATGTTTTCTCTCTTTCAATACATCTTCTATTGTATCTTATATTTCTTTCTCTTTTATTTTTATCTTTTTTTTTCGTATTAATTACATATATCCCCTATTATCAGGGACAATTATGTGTAGGACTTAGTTACATTTAAGGTTCCTCATTCCTTTCTAATGATGTGTTAACCAAATATATTCCTTATTTTTATATCTCTTTTAATTGTATAAGTATAATTTTTATCTTGGTTTTATTGGTGCTAAAACCGTAAGATGTGCTTGTTAAATTGTGTAAAAATTTACTTCCAAATAACAATATTTTCATTAATTAGTCATCTTATGTAAGTTTTAAGTAAACTATCAGGAACTCGTCAAAAAGAAAATAAGTAAACTACTAGGATAGCATTGGCATACATACCATATTAATTATTAAGAATGATATGATAAAATTATATTCCCTCATGTCTTTTTTATAAATCAAACAAAATAAAAAGATATATAAATCCATGTGATCCTAAGAACTTAACTCCTTAAAAAGTTTGATTCTAAAGGTATGTTTGGATGAACGTTTGGTAGAGGTAAACGTGAGTATGTGTCAACCATTACGTGAGTTTATCTTTTTTGGATTGTTTGGATTAGCATTTATGAATTGAGTTTGAGAGAAAACTTGAGTCTAGTTGGAAGCAAAAAATTGTAGCTTTCACGTTTATTGATACTTGAGTTCAAATGGACATGTGAGGTTGATGTGGGCAATTTGCTCTTTTACCCTTCACCTTTACTGGGTCAAAGCATGTTTTCTCACTTGATACTCTCTCACTCGGTCTTTTTTAGTGATTATACCTACAAACGCGATTTATACAATCTCAACCAAACAACATTCAATTTCTTAAACTCACGTTTGCAACAAACTATCCAAACAAGAAATCACATTTATACAAACTCAAGTTCCTTTCAAATCATGTTTACCTAAACTCAAGTTACAAACGCCAATCCAAACACACACTAAGCCCCTGTTTGGTAGAGTGGAAATGGGGGAGAAAAGAAGTGAGATGAGTGGAAGTGGAGGGAAATAGACCTATTTCCCTTGTTTGGTGGCACAGTGGAAATGAGGAGAAATGCACTTTATGGTGAGTCCCACACCAAGGTTTATTTCTCTGCAAAACAGACGAGAAATGCAAAGAAATGAGGAGAAATGCACTTTATGGTGGGGCCCTCACCAACCCCTTTCACATTTCTCTTCTATTTTTCATCCATTTCACTCACACCAAACAACCTATTTTCACATTTCTCTTCTATTTCTCACTCATTTCACTCACACCAAACAACCCTTATTTCTCCTCTATTTCACCTCTACTTCTCTTCTTCCCACTTCTCTTCTATTCATTTCTTTTCTCTCCATTTATTTACTCTCACCAAATAAAGCATAAGTGTTATGCATGTATAGACATTTTAATTTTTTAAAATATTATTATGAAGAGCGTAAAAATATTTAGAATATTTTTTCAAAATATTTGTTCACAAAAAAGTTATAAAGAAAATAATTTTGTTTTATAATTATAACCTAGCTCAAGCTCAGGCGTCAATCCGAACTACGTCGTGCAAGGGACTATGTTACTTGTATATTAATTTGTGAAGGGGTTGAAAGATTATGCAGGAAGATTAGTGCATGCCACTTGATTACCTGGAAGAAAACCCACAGCCGAAGGAGCAAGGTAGTTGGAAAACGATTTTGAGGTTTATACTAAAAAAATAATAATTTTCTCATAAGAAGTTAGGAACAAATTTTTTATAATTATGAGTAACTTTTTTTTAACATGTGCATCCTTACAAATGAAAATGTTTTATTAGAAAATGTAACTATTACAGAATAAACCACCATTTTCATGTATTTCACCGACTACAAATTCATCCCCAACGTTATAATAATTTATTAATAGTTCCTAACCTATATAAAAAATATTAATTTAGTTCTTATACATGGACTAAATTGCTTGATTAATATAAAATATAAGAATTAAATTGATAATTTTTTACATAATTTAAGAATTATTAATGAATTACTGTAATGTTATGGACAAATTTGAAGTCGGTAAAATATATTAGAAACAAAATTGATAATCTACTTGACTATTATAATATTTAATGTACCAATAATTATAAAAATTATAATTTCTAATAAAATGTTTCAGCTTTTAATTTATTACGGTATAATGTTAAACACGTTATATTAAAATTGAAGTATCATCTTGAAATGTTCTCGAAAGAAATGATAGATGATTTTTAAAACACGTTGAGTAAGGACCTGCCAAACGGGCAAAGATTTAAGGTGTGTTTGTTTTAAATTTTTAAATCACTTTAATTCAAAGTACTTCATAAAGTGTGCATCATTATCTCAATCATTTATTTCTAGAATCAATTCTATTCGATTATAAACCAAAATAAATTATTTTTCACCCCTGTCATGTTTTTAGTTTCACAATCTGGACACAACCACTTATCTTCTCCGGCGAGCACTGTAAATTCCGATTCGAGTTTGGCACCATGTTCTTTCTCCGAGTTCACTCAGTGGACGCCGAACACCCTCTCGATCCCCAAATCATCTTCTCAGCTCCACAATCCCAATCCCAAAACCCTAAATTCAGCGAACGTAGAGGCGCACTCCACTTGTTCCGGAGCGCGTCGCACTCGTCACTCCAAAACCCTAGCTCTCCTTCCCCTCTCGTTTTCATCCTCGCTGTCCCCAACTATCTCTCATTCGACGACTTCATTCGATTCTGTGGCTCCCACCTCGACCACCTCGACTACCTTCTCTTCATCAGGTACCCCACCTTTCATTCAATTCCACAATCGTGTTTATTGCTGCTTCATTGAATAAAAGTTTATTACTCTATTTGCGGAATTCTGTTATTGTATCGCCGAAACCTTAGTGATAGTGCACACTGCATGGTAGTTTTAGGCAACAAAGCCCTAATTTAACATTAATTGTTTGTTTTTATGTGAAATTCTTCGTTAAATGGGCAGGAACGATGGGATGGAAGATCGATATAGTGTGTTGATTAAGTTTGTTGATCAGTTTGCTGCTGATGGATTTTGTAGCAATTTCAATGGGAAGAAGTTTTCTCCTGGGGAGGTAATGGGTTGCCATAAATTTGTACACTTAACATGTGCATTTCCTCTACACCTTTTCAATTTCCAAATTGCTTCGACTTGCTTAACATTCCTCACTCTCTCTCTTTTCTTCCACTTTTCAAATGGTGATCAAACTTTAGGCAGAGCTATGCCATATTTTATTTTTGCTTTCCGTGGAGTACTCAGAATATGCAGAGGTTGCTGGGACTCCTCCTGCTGGTTATACAGAAATACCAACTTGCCCAGTTTGCCTTGGTGAGTTACATTTGCATTTGCTGTAACCTTGTGTTTGCTTGGATCTTGAAGACTCTTATTTTTCTCTGTTTTGATAATCTCGTGGAATTGGGTTTATGATATTTGTCTTCTATTTTACTGTTTGAACGCCAGAGAGATTGGACCCAGATACAAGTGGAATACTCACAACACTTTGTGACCACTCATTTCAATGCCCTTGTGTCTCAAAATGGACGTACTTATCTTGCCAGGTATGCGGGTTCTTTATTCCTTCAAATCTTCTTTCCACATTTTATTACGCTTCTGATTTTGGTTGTTTTAGGTTATTCTGTCGTCTTAACAATAACATGTTAGTTTAACCTTAGAGCATTATTGGTACCATGAAGGTGGTCTTAGTACTTGATGAGAAGCTTGGCCATTGATGTTGCACAATTTGTTTTGGGAATCATAGGCTGACTATGATACGGTGTTGTGGTTATTTTGTATCTAACATGTACTAATGCGCCTCCTTTTGGATGGATTCACATGAGGTTGAAAGCTTCCCACTTGTTCATTTTCTTAGCAAACTTAAAATCCATCACAGTTGTACCTGGGTTGCCATAAGCAGGCCATTTATCAAGATTTAAGGACTTAATTGGATAGAATTCTATATCTTAATACTTCTCATATATTGTCTTTGGAAGTTGAAAGAATCTTGTAATTATTTTTAGACATCTTATCATCATGTTAATACACCATTTCACACTTTTAAGTCCCTAAATGAATGGTGTAAAAGTCTTGGAAATTTTTTATAGCAAAAATATTATGTTCTTGCATAAGCTCAAATTCATGTATTAAGGCTCCTCTAAAGTGATCAAGGTTATATATGCCATGGATTTAATCTACAGTAATTATAAATTTATAATCTTAACTTGCAAAAATCTATGTATGGATATATCCTTACTTGCTCAATTTAGAGACAAACCCACTTTAGATAGAGACACACCCACTTTAGAAGAGCTTTTTTAAGATGAAACTGTAAACTCTTATTAATGCACACTACAGATATTAAAATCCAGTATCTGTTCTGTATTTTTCCCAATAATTATTAATTTTAAGAAGCTTCCATATATGAATTTGTTAATTTCTTTTTTCTCAAAAATGAGGAAGGAAAGAAATTAGGGTACCAGGACCTGCTACATCTCTGCATATATAGTTACAGAGAGAGTGACTTCATTTGAATTGTAACACAAACACTTCATCAGTATTTAATTTGTAGTTATATTGTTTTACAGAGAGAGTGACTTCATTTGAATTGTAACACAAACACTGCATATATTTTTTTATATTAGATTTATTATGCTGAAATTTCCCGTACCAACTACCAAAAGCAGTGGTTTTATTGGGAGTGCACATGGAAGAATTATTATATTGATGGAGAATTCTATTGTAAAGAACTTATGATGTCTGTATTGTAGGTCTGTCGATTTTGTCAGCAACAGGATGAGATGCCCACCTGTTTTGTTTGTGGAACATTAGATGATCTCTGGGTTTGTATGATTTGTGGATTTGTTGGATGCGGAAGGTAACATATTAGTATCAGTTCTTCAATCTTCACTGATAACTTGTGTACAAAATCCCCATTATATTCATTTCTTCAGGGAAGATTTTAATACCTTCATTTTTCTTTTTTATCTAGGTATAAAGAAGGACATGCTATTCAGCATTGGAAAGATACTCAACATTGCTATTCTCTTGATTTTAGAACACAGCAAATTTGGGATTATGTGGGTGACAGTTATGTCCATCGACTGAACCAGAACCAGTCTAAAATTGATGGCAAGTTGGAGGAGATGAATTCTCGCTGTATGTCACTGGAAGGAGATTGTGATGTATGTGAATGCCGTGAAGATTTAGGAATTGATGGTGCCCTTTTCAACAGCAAAGTTGAAGCGGTATGTTTCTCATGAAAGAAGCTTCTCTAAATTGTGTTTGCCTCTATAGTGAGAGAGTAAGGATGTATCGATCCTTGAGTTTTAGTAGGTTAAGATTGTGATACACTTTAAATTAAATCAATAGTGCATACATTCTTACTTGCTCACTCAAGAGGAGCCTTATCTATTTCTCATATGTTAAACAACTCCCAAATGTCTTTTTATCTTTTATTTATGCTGATACTAGCTTGGACAGGTCTGAAACAAAAACTTGTTCATCTCTGGTATGATTATATTCACTATAACTAACACTGTACTCTTTGCATTAAACACTTAGTCCATATACTGTCTTATAGACACAGGCCCATATAGTTATATATGGGATGAAATTCAAATAAACAGTCAGCTGGTCACATGTGAAGTTCAGCATATTTCATGGCCCATTGTCAAACATTTGGTTGTTGTCTACCATATGTTACTCAATCTATCTTGCTGCCATTGCAGTTAGCATCTCGCTCTAAATATTACATTTTTTCCCATGCATGGTCACTGATTAATTGTTAACATGAGAACAGATTATGGATGAATACAACCGTCTTCTTACATCTCAGTTGGAGACTCAAAGACAAGTGAGTTAACTTTGCTGTCCTTACAACTCTTTCATTGGGAGATTAGAATAATTCCGTTAACCAGAGTCTTGGGATTGGATGTATACAACTATAGACTTTTCATGTCATCAATTTGCATGAAAATTACCAGTTCCTGTAATTTCATTGGAAATGATGTAATTTCTAGTGTGGTTACCAGTAGAAACATTGGATCAGGTTTTCACTTATGATGAAAGGCTTTGGGACAATTACTGTGATACCCTCAGTATGTTGATCTTTGGATGCAATACTACTGATGATGATGTGTTTGTGAAGTCTGATTATCTTATTACCATCTTATTACCTTTTTGGTTTCAGTATTATGAATCTTTACTAGCAGAGGCGAAAAGTAAAGCAGAGAGTTCCATATCTGATGCAGTGAAGAAAGCTGTGGCTTCTGAAATGCAGGATATCCAAAATGAACTGGAGAAATGTACAGAAGAACGAAATGCAGTTGCTGAGGTAACTATTCTCCTGCATTTGTGTTTATTGTTTGCTTGAATTCTGCCATTTAGCCAGTTCTTTCTCTCTTAGGTCAATCGGAAGCTCATAAAAAATCAAGAGATGTGGCGAAAGAAGGTTAAAGAAGCTGAAGAGAGGTAAAAGCCTTCACACTGGCACTTCATCTTCTGTTGTCTTTACCACTTGAGTTACCAAGTAGTTTGGAATAAAATCATTTGCTTACATAACTTATACATAGTTGATGTATAATGTGTTAGTAAAGTAGTTCTGTTTTTTTACTTGCTGCTGCACTTCCCAATACGTGTCTAAATTTTACATGATCATTTAGGGAAGCTGGATCAGTAAAGTTGATGAATGAGCGGATACTTGATTTGGAGGAACAGGTATTACAACTACCTTGAGCAATTCTTTTCATTGAAGCTTTCCAAATTTATTGTTCTGTAATGGGTTAAATGATATACAAACAGATAAGAGATATCAAGATTTTTCTAGAAGCCCAAAAAACTATTGATAAGATGTCAGATTCAAATGGAATCAAGGAGGGAACAGTCTTACCAGTGGCTTATGAGCAATCTTCTTCTCCAGGCAACAGTAAGAAAAACAGAAAATCTGGTCGGAGGCGGAACTAGTTTTGGAACCTCAACCAGAATACTTTGGAACTTATGGATTTTTCTGCATTTTAGGAGGGAAGGGCACTGTTACTTGTTAAGGCTCCAAACACTTGAGTACTCAGATGCTGTCTGTATATATTAGATGCTTGTAAACAGTTAGTTCACCCAATTTCGCGGTCCTAAGGCATTCCCAGGCCCCATGCCTGTTTGGTGGTTATAATGGTATTGACTTAGCTGCTAAAAGAAGAAATTAGAAAAGCCGTACAATTCAATTCCATTTCAACTTGTTTGCTTTATGTGGGACAATGGCCCCCAGATAGGACTTGCTGAGTGATAATACTACTCGAGGCAATGAGCGATTGTTAGTACTAGTAGGATGAGAATTAGCTCAGTAAGGATATCTTTGTAGTTTTTGAAGTTATATTGGATAGAAAAGTAACTGAAAACTAGCTTTGCAAAGAAATGAAACAGTTATCATTTAAACTATGCTTGGATGGAACGGATGAAATAAAGTGAAATCATAATAAATTCTATTATTTAGAATAAAATGAAATATAATAAAGTGAAACATAATAAAATGTAATTTATCTTATTTCATTCAACATTTCACTTCTCCAATTTCGGGTGAATAAGACATATATCCATCCCGTTATTAAAATCTCTAAATAATGAAATGATAATTTTGTTTCATTAGACATCAGACATGCAAATATAGTCTTATAGTTGAGTCGTTTATATTTTTAAACAATAATTTTTAAGTAAGTTTTGATATAAAATTTACGATTTTTAAAAAGAATTGTTTAGCATTTTTGTTGGAAGCTAAAAGGGTTTTTGAAAAAAAAAGATAACATTATATTTTAGAATGTTTTTTAAATTATAAATGGATTTTAATTTTCAATAAAGAGTATAAAACCACCCCGAACTTTTAGCCTTTTACAAGTAGGCACCATGAACTTTTAATTTGTCTCAATTAATACTTAAACTCTTATTATTATTATTATTATTATTATTATTATTATTATTATTATTATTATTATTATTGCAATAGGTCCTCCCATTAATATGAAGTTAAATAATTAACATAATAAATATTAACTTTTCAATATTTTATGTTTTCAATATTAAAAACATGTAAACGAGTAAAATTTTTAATTTTTTATTATTAAATTGTGTCAAATTTCAAATACATTTAAAATTTTAAAAGCGAAACATGATGGCGTATTCTTTTAATTTAGGATTTTTTTCTATTTTTTTATTTTTTAATACTATATTTATATTATTTTAATATTTTAATTAGAATATCTTCAATAATTAAGATTGGTTTAGTTAATTATTTAACTTTATGTTAATGAAATGACATATTACAACAATAATAAAAGTTTAAGGGTTAATTAGGACAAAATAAAAGCTCATAGTGCCTATTTACAAAAGAGTGAAAGTTTGGGGTGGTTATATACCCTTTTCCCTTAAATTTTTAGATGGTGTTGGTTTTTTTTTTTTTTTTTTGGGTCTATTATGGTGTTGGTTTAAGTGGAAAGAAGTTTGATTTCCTCTAAAATCTTACATTCAAGTTTTGTGAATAAAAAATAATAGGTATAGGGACAGATATATAGGGAGAGTTTTAGCCCCTTTAAATAAATTCATTTAATTCGATTTTTTTTGGTCAACATTTAATTCGATTTGAATTAGTAAGGTTTAATGTGATTTTTAAATCTTAAAGGGTGAGTAGGAAAAACCCAAAGAGAACTCACGTTATCGGCTCATGATAAAATTCAATACTAGGATATTAACCCGCTTAATAGGTGGATAAATATATATTTTTATTCAATTAAAATTAAATAAGAAAAGAGTATATAAACATCCTTAATTTTTACCCTTTTGTAAATAGGTATCATGAACTTTTATTTTATCCTAATTAATCCTTAAACTTTCATCATTGTTGCAATATGTCATTTCATTAGCATGAAGTTAAAAAATTAACAAATATAATCTCAACCCTTCAAAATTGTGTTTAAAATATTGAAATTATACAAAATAGAATTCCAAAAATTAACAAAATAGAATTCCAAAAATTCTAAATTAAAAGAACACATGTTCATATTTCGCTTTTAAAATTTCAAATATGCTTGAAATTTGACATAATTCAAGAATAAAAAATAAAAAATTTACTCTTTTATGTCTTTTTAATATTTGAAACACAAAATCTCAAGATTGAGATTGGTTATGGTAATTATTTAACTTGATATTAATGAATGGACTTATTGTAATAATAATAAGAGTTTAAGGGTTAATTGGGACAAATTAATAGTTCATGGTGCCTATTTGCAAAAGGAAAAAAGTTCAAAGTGGTTTTATACTATTTTTCCAAATTAAATTTATAATAAATTAATATTTTTAAAATTTAAAAAATATAAATAAAATAATTTTGGATTTTTTAGTTTTAAATTCTAATAGTATATTATATTTTACTATTAAAATCTAATATTTTTATAATAAGATCTAATTAAAAAATTTCAAAAACATAAAGATAAGAATAAAGATATATATATATATATATTAAAAAAATATTGAAATAGAAAATAATGAGATAATATTTTTAATCCTAATAAATTTCAAAATTTAAATTTAATATTTATTCTCATTTAAAATTTAAATAAGGAAAGAAAAAAAATTAGTATTAATAATTGAAAGGGAAAATCTCACTCTCACAAGTGAGTGAAATTCACTATCCAATGACAGAAAGAGAGAAAATGTCAAAATTCATTGAGAGGGAGAGTAGAGTGAATGAATGTCTCGCTCTCCAAGGTGAGGTCTCAAAATTATAATATAGATAGTTTTGAAGTCTACTCCCATTAAAAGTATTACCAAACTATCAATAAGTAAATTGAATATTGTTAGAACATATTAAAAGATAAATGAACCGTTCGACTAAAAAAAATGAACCATAAAAAAAATTGTTTATTCAGTAGTAGACTATTAACAAATGAATGTGTTTATATCAATATCATCGTTAGGGTGGAATGTGTTAGGGTGGAATATGAGTTGGGTAGATTTAATCAACCTGACCCAACTCAAGGTAAAAACAATAGGATGGGTTGGGTTGGGTTTTCAAGTTGAGTTAGGTTTGAATGAAGTGGAACATGATTCATTTGAGTTAGGTACCGGGTTTTCACCTTTTGAATACGACCAGACCCAACTATATATTAAAAAAATTAAAACACTAAAAAATACAAAAATATCTAATTTTTGTAGACCCAACCCAACTATATATTTTCTTTGTATTTTTTTTCTATTTTTTCTATTTATTCTTATCTCATTTAATATTTATATGAACTCAACCATAGTCAGGTCAGGTCAGGTTCTAACTATAGCTGTCAATTCGGGCTACCTGACTCGGTTCAATGTGGGCAAAAGCTATCCAAACTTTTAAAATAGGTGTTCGAACCCTACCTTTTTGCGGGTTTTTTTACGGACTACGCGGCCTTTTGCGGGTAACGGGCTTTATCATGTGTAGTTAAAAAGCCCGAAAGTTATACGAACTTTTAAAATAGGTGCCAAAGTCTTACATTTTTTTGGGGATTTTTGTGGACTGGCTCGGTCGAGCTAGCCCATTTTGTCGGCTCTAGTTCTAACTCAAAAAGAGACATTTGATCCAGCCCAACCAAGTTCTTTAATCAATTAAGATCCAAAATACCTCTGAACCTAAACCCTATACACCCCTAGTTATCGTTAGGGATGACAAAATGGGTTGGACTTGACAGGTCAACCCATTCAACTCGCAAAAAATGACGTATCGAGTTGGGTGACTCAACTCGCCCAAACCTAAATTTTTTTCCTAAAAGATCTTTTTTGTTTTTTTTTTTTACTTGGTAGTGAGTTGGCCAACCTACCATTTTAGACTATAATTAATATTTTTCTTTTGAAAAATGAAATATAAGTTTGAATTGTCAATTGGGATTACCCAACCCAATCCATCCTAATGTAGGTTATAGGCTTTTCCGTGTCAATCTAAAAATTCAATACTTATTTGGACTTTTAAAATAATTGTCCGAGCCTTACATTTTCACGGACTTTTTATAAATAGCCCAAATTTTTTACCTATCAAATGTATTAATTTTACGTACAGATAATTGTCCATAAAAAATCACAAGTTCAAATATAAATAAATATCCAACCCATTTCTAAATAATATTTGTTATGTTACAATTTTAATGAAATGAATATTAAGTATAAATATGAACATAAGTTACCACGCCGCGGTTTAGATCTTTTTCCTTAAATATATGAGAATACAAACACTAATATCTTACTGAAATCCGAGTCATTCTTGTCCCTAATCAGTCAGTGTCACTTATCCTCATAATAGGTTACAAAACAAAACAATAATAGTGATCTTTTGATTATATAGGTTCTATGTTTCACATGCCATTTTTGTTTTTAGGTGACCCGCTGTTTAAAATGACACCACATGAATAAGCTCAATTAGTTGACCATAAAACAAACAAAAGAATAAGCTCAACTATTTATTACAAGATAAAATATCTCATACAAAAATGTTGTAACCTTATTGTAAAACCAAACCATTTTTCAACAAAGTAACTAACTAATTGAGTATAAAATCAAGTTTTACACAAACATTTAATTAAATTTCACTATTCTATTACATCATAATATAAATTTAAAAGTAATATTATGATATGATACAATTATAAAATATTATTAAACATTTGTATAAAACTTATGCACACAGTTAATGTATAGTTAGTAAGTTCTAACTAATATTCAGAGTTAATTTTAGTAAGTGTTATTTCATGTAGCGAAATCTAGGTAAACCGAAAGCAGATCTAACAAGTCCATTTATGGAAGCCTCATTGCCTCAAACAGTTAGCTCGTAGGCTAAAGATAGCTCTAAAAAAAGAATCCTTCGCATAAAAGGTAAAAATAAAACAACTGAATATCAGAATTATAAGCTCATTTAGCTGGAGAAGAGGGGGAAAAACTATAACGACTAGTTCACTATATATAAAAATCTACACAAATAAAGGCAGGACCAACCAAAAAGGCAAACAAAAAATAATAATAACAACAATGACCCTCCACTCTGCAACGCCCCAGCCGAATTTACACTAAAACTTCGGTAATAATCCTAGATGAGTAAACATACTCTGTCAATCCCATGGAGCAGAAATTGGTCAGGAAGCCACTAACAAGGTGATTGGTTCAATTGATTTATCCTAACCTATAAACACCTAAGTTCCGCAGCTTCCCCTTGCAAACCGAATGGAGGCACCAGGGGGCGGGATCATATGCAATCAAATACACACTCAAAAGGTTCTTACAGAAAGTACTACATAACGCACCGTCACCTTTGGGGTTGCTCTGAAATAGTAGCACCTGAAGTAGTGCTAGGACCAGCACCATTCTCGGTTGGGGGTGGAGAACCCCATCTTCCTTCTGACTCTAGTGGTTCAAGTACATGTACTCCACCATCAGTAAGTCCTAATGCAAATTGATTGGATTCGGAGGGATGTGCAGCAATCACAAGAGGATGCACTCTCAAGCTGTCAAAAAAAAAAAATCAGTACATATTATAACAGAAAATTACAACAACGGATCTTTCATTACACCTGATAATAAACGCACCTTGGGTTGGGATGGAGATAAGCAGTTTGATTTATTCTACATCTTAATCTAAGCGTTGAGGCAGTAAGAACACCAACACTCCCATCTTCAAAACTTACATATATTGACTGACTATCACAAGAATATGTGGCATGTGTGATTGAACCACTAGCTTCCCGAGGCACCCACTAATCATACAAAAATGAAATTCCAGACTATAAGTTTGATGGCAACTAGAGATCACAATGAAATGCAGAAGCCAAATGGAGCTAGCAATTAAATAAACAAAAAATGCTCTCCACCAGACCAAAGCAAACAAATGCATAATTCAAATATGTATGTATACAACTAGCACACCTGCTTTAGGCATTCCAACTTTGGTGCCTCGTATATGGCTATCTGCGTTTCATGAACAGCCAGTAAATGTGTCTGGTCCAGATGAAATTGGACACGAGTGTCTGCAAGAGGTGCTGGTGCTCGTCCACTTGGCATTTGCAGGAATTTACTTGCTTGTTTTTCCCATCCATCTGTGCTCCAAACACATAGCTGTTGGACATAAAGAAATTCAATGAATGTAATCTTGATTCTTGATATATGGTCGATATAACTTAATGATTTTCAGCATTATACTTCCAAAAGCAGTCATTCTAAGAAATCATTCTCCACCTAGAGATGCTTTCGCAACTCCCACCAAATTAATATAGATAGGTATTGCAAATTTGTAAATGAGTCCAGTGAAATACAGCAAAAGGTCATTACTAACAAAACAAATAGATGCACACATGAGAGCGCACACACACGGACAAACCATATGAAATCACAGGTAAATACAATATATTTGAGCATTAAACATCTCTGGACTATCAGAGCAACAAAAGGCTATATTCCTCCTTAAAGATGACTTCTAGCTTTTGGAAATGCTCCATTCATGTAGCAAGAGAGTTGCAATTTGAAATTCTTTACCTGAGAGTCAGCTCCAGATGATACAAGCACATTTAGAACATGAGAAAAAGCAAGACCAGTAATTCTCTTTTGATGACCTTTTAGCTTGGTTTTAACCTTGATGGGAACAAAATAAAAGAAGGCCAATGTCAAAAACTTTAAAAAAAAAATATAATATATGAAACTAATCTGGTATCTTTAGGCATGGGGTGTGTGTGTTCATTATTTGAAACTTAAATTGACAGCTTAACACCTTGCATAGAATAATACCTCATCCACCCGGACATTATAAATTTGTATGGAAGAGTCCTCCATGCCAATAGCAATAATATTGTTGTCTTGAGGATGAAATGCAAGAAACGTAGCAGCTGGTGGTGGCGGCATGAAAGTTGTCATTGTCTGCAGTTATGACTCAGAAATTAGCACCATCACAATATATAATTGAAACAGAATGGGAAAAAACTAACTCTAGAAATACTAAAATAAAATATCAAAAGGATGCTTAGCTGAATACTTAATAGATAGTAAACTGTCATCTAAGTTATGTGGAGTTGCATTTTTTTTCTTGAAAGAGTGTCATTTTGGCAATGTTGCTTAAAGGTCAAAGAAGATAGGAACTACCAAAACATGAAAACCATTATGCTCTCTCTCTCTCAACAAAAAGAGAAACAGAGAAAGAAAACATGTTAGGCTCCAAACTACTTTCACCCAACTCAAAGCAGCCAAGAAGTTAATTTCTCATTTTTCTGGTGGTAACTTCATAACTATATTCAATCTCTTATTTTCACTGTAATGTTAGCCATTTTAAACCTCAAACACACAGAACGAAATAAATTTTAGTGAGGTATAAACATGTATAATGATAAAGCCAAGAATAGACTATACTGGGCACCTGAGTGAACAAGGTGCTAGCTGTTAGAAATATATTATATAAAGTCATTGACGTGTCCTCCACCCAACAACTTAAACTTTTGAGATAGTTGATTCTTGACATAGTATCAAAGCCTTTAAGATCAAGTGGTTAAGAGTTCGATCCTTACTGTCCCCATTATTCTAATAAAAAAAGTTCAATTTCAGCATAAGGTGGGTAGACCTGTGCATTATCCACACTTCTTGCGTGAGGACATGTGTTAAAAATATATTATATAAAGCTATTCATGTGTCCTCCACCCAACAACTTAAGCTTTTGGGATAATTGGTTCTTGAGTCTTGACACTGGCCTTTGAAAATATTGCACAGTATCTATTTAAGCTTTCCATTTTTATTATCTCATCTATTGAAGGGTCAGAAACAAATAACCAGTAAATTGAATTTTTCAATAAAAAGAATTAGCAACAAGACCTACTGTTCAGTAATTCCTCAAGTTAGTTCATACATTAAAATTTAAAAATACGCATAAAAAAGAAAGCCATATACCTTGAAAGTCATCATATTGAATAGGGAAATTTTTCCCCCCGATGCAGACATAACATACGAGTCATTCTTGGACAGTGCAAAACATGACACAGCATCCTCTGGGTTAGTCTCACCTATATCGTTAGTCATCAGTATTCCACTAGATGGTTGCCATAGTTGTGGTTGAATACTTGCAGTGGCCTGTATACGAAATGCTTGTTAATAACAGCCTTGTGAACATTAACATGTACTGTAAATACAACCATGGATTACAGATTCCCCGTTACCTTTCCCGAAGCATTACGGTCATTTCTCTGCCATTTCCAAAGCTTGTGAACAGCATTTGCTGCCAAAGCCAAAATCGCAACCCCTTGATTCGTATAAATTAACCTAGAAACCTGAAACAATATTCATATAAATTAAGTTGCATGCATCTAAAAAAATTCAGATAAGCTATGTAACACCTATGAACATGCTCAATTTCCTTTTTCTAGTAACTGATATCATGCCTTAGTCAGGACCTTGGTTATGGAAAGTGGTTCAGGTTATCTGTAACATGCAGTAGAGTGGGTGTATGCTGTCACTAAATATGTACAGCAGATGTAATGTAACAGGTTATTTATTTATTGAATAATTCAATTATTTTTCTGAAAAATTCAATAGAAGCAGAGCATACATGCATTAATGAGAACGGAATACAAGTTTATACATTAGTTTCACATGCTAAAAGGAAAAGGAGAACATACACAATTTTAATATCATATCATACCCTCATTGATGATAAACTGTCAGGAAGTTTCAAGGAGCGACATTGTGATGGTTCGTTAATTTCCGTCAACTTCCAAATCCTAGATTTATCCACAGCTTCATCAACAATTCTCGGTTTGACATCAGCTAAACTTCTAGTATCATTATTCTAAAAAAAAGAGGGAATAGTACATAATTAAACACAATCCCAAAAACAAATGTAATTCACATTCTTTGACAGATTAATTATAGATATGTGGAAAAACTCACAATCCCAACCATGGCTGCTACTGGAGGAGCTCTATCAGCTAGGCTTGTTCCAACAGTTACATTGGTAGAAGGAAACGCGCCAATGGTAGGTGCCTGAATTGACATGAAGGATTTAGAAGATGTAGTTGCAGTAGATTGTTTGAATGAGAAAATGCAAGGGAGAGAAAGTTTAGAGAGAAAATCAGAGAGAGATTGAATCTGAAAATTGTGTTTTGTATTGAATGAATGATTGAATTACAACTGAGGTATCCCAGCAACACTTATATAGTGTGCGCAGCACAGACTTGGAAGCTTACAAGGGAAGTTAAGCTGTTAGCTTATAACTGACTTGAAACTGACTCAAGTCAGTAATAAGCTGTTACACTTGACAGCTGGTAACTGATTCTGTTTACTAAACAGAAAACAGAATCTAACTGGCACATGTCAGAATACAATTCAAATACAATATAGAATACAAATAACAAGCTACGCATACTCTAACATAGATTAACTAAATTTGAATAACTTTTACCTTCACAACAGCTGCAGAAGCAACTCTGGAAGCATCAAATGAACGATTCTCCACTGTCCGAAGCAGCCTCATTCCTTCTGAATTTGCTAAAATTTTAACTCCATTGTCATTTGTGGAGACAGCCAAGAGTATTCCTTCCTTATTAAATCTAATACAGGGAGAAGCCTGCAGGTTTCAGAGACATGTATTACTATGTAATGAAGTAATCATAATATACATAAAACATGATGCTGAACCAATAATCACCAGTAATCCACCATCTGCATCAACACTTGTCAACATGCTTATATTATCCATGTCCCAGAATTTGATCATAAACTCGTCACCAGCAGCTAAGAATCGATTCTTAGTGGTATCAAATTGCACAACACCTACAGATCTCTTCCCAAGACCATGATATGTACGCTTAACTGCTCCTTCACTTTCGTTCCATTCCACAAGAAATGACTCCCCTTCTTTATTTGTGCCACACGAGAACAATCTATGAACCATAGATGCATAATAAGAAAATGTTTAAACCCTGTAATTGCAACAGACAGAAAAAGGGAAGATAAAAAGAAGTAAAAAGTTTATGTCCAAACCTTGTTCCATCAGCACTATATGCCATTGTGGTAGATGAATGGCCAGGTGCATCATAGTCAACCCTAGAACCCATGTTATCATACAGCCATGCCTTTATTTTTCCATCAGTTGCAGTTGAGAAGATGAACTGCAGAGCCAAATCAGAATACAATTGGAAATTTTACAAGAATACAAGTGAATGATATGTGAGACAAAACAAACTAGAATAAAAAGGAATATTAGCTTCTTATCAAGGCCAAAGGTATCCAACAATTTGAACATATTACAAGCACAGAAGCTTCCAGAACTAAAAAAAACTTATTCCATATTGTAGTACTATTATTGACCAAGCATACTTAACCACTAAATGACTAATTGAGATGAGAGTTAAAACATCCCATGAATTAACTTGAAATTATACTTCAAGCTCATTATTTTTGGGTGTAGTAATGAACACGAGTCTTCCAGCTGGTAACAAAGGAATTACATAATAGAGAAACATTACAGAGAGGAATTTTCTTCAAAATTGAATTAAAGACATCTTATTCAGATCAGAGAATTCTGTTACTAATTGCACCAACCCCCCCCCCCCCCCCAACACACAAAAAAAGTAAAAAAAAACCACCACTTGTAAAATACCAAGTTCAAGGATAAGATTAGATTCTAGATACACAAACGTGTATGCACACATGTAAAAATAAGAACCAACACATCTACAACTCTGTGTTTTCGTGTTCATCCACACTGATGGCAAGAACTTTAAAGGAGCTCATGACTACACACATCATTCACAACAAAGTGAATGAACATAATTTCAGACAATAAATAGTGTGCACACATTAGCCCTCTGAAAACAAAAAGATTCATAGATAAAATACGTGTAGAAAATATACTGAGGTTGGCCGATTATAACATACAGACTTTCTTTCCCTTGCATATGTAGGAATGTGAGCAAGATCGCTACAAGTAGCCACAAAATTTCTCTTCATTTTTTAGTGTTTGTATGACAGCTCCTTGCCCAAATGTTCTCTCTCTCTCTCTCTCTCTTCATTTTCAGTCGTTACTGGTTTAGACAGCTGATGAACACACAGAACATATAAATTATTACCTGAATATTTTCTTTGTGATGAGGGCATACAGAATATACAGGTGCTTCATGACCCTCAAAAGTATACTGCTTTGATCCAGTAACTGCATCCCAAACCTGCAAACCTTGAACTTTTAAAAATGGTTTTTTATTTAGATGTATTAAAAAATAGATGACTAACCAACCTTGATGACCCTATCCTCTCCACATGTTACAACACAAAGCTGTTTGTTTGGATAAGAAAAAGCAAGATCATTGACACTCCCAGCATGAGCCTCAATCTGAGCCACAAAAACCAAGTAAGTAGCTGTATATCAAGCAGATAAGTTATGGGCCTTTTGCTTTCAATGTATAGATAGGAGATAAACAGAAATAGCCATAATTTAATAAACAAATGGTGAGCTTATAGAAAATCTAATGGACTTTGGACAGATGAACAAACCTCTAGGTGGTTTCTCAGATCATCCCCACCGTGATAGGAATATATGTGCACAATATGTTTAGAATAAGCAACACCTGAAGTAACAACAATGATAAAACAACCTTTTATGAATCCTTACAAAATTTTTATATAAGGCAAGTAGCAGAAACATCATAAGAACTCATTGGTAAATATGATAGTAATACACAGCAAAAGAGTTCATTAGAACATACTGCAAAGTGTTCCGTCAGGACTCCACACCACACGATTAACAGACGGCGAGTAATCACTGGAAAGAGATGCCTATATAGGAACCAGGGAATTAGTAATCACCACATGACAAGTTGTTTTAAAAAACAATCAATAAATATGCAGCATTCACAACTTTATTTTGAAAGCCATACCTGTAAAGCCACTGAACATGATGAAGGATCCCAAACCTTAAAATTTCTATGAGCAATCCTGTCACGGCTACCTATATCCCACACCATGACATCACCCATGTTCGTTCCAACTACCATCATCAACAGACAAACAAAGGAACAAATAAAATCAATGGATATGACATACAGAACCTGAAGAAATTGTTGAGACATAATTAACATACACACCGAAAGAGGCTTACCAAGAAGAAGAATTTGCTGTAGTGGATGGAAATCCATACTTTTGACAATTGAACCTTGGTTGAGAGTCATCACAACAGTCTTGGGCAAGTCATCAGAGGAATATGAACTCTGACCATGGCTCTGGCTAGAGTATGCAACGGGAAGCAAATTTACTGGTAGATTATTGACCTGCTAAAATATTTAAAAACATGCTGTTATATACAACAAACCATTAGTTTAATCAGCTGGTACATACAACATTTCAAGAGGTAAGGAGGGAAAATCCCTGATAAATCAAAATTAAAAAAGGAATCTGCATTAGATTGCAATGCAAGCAAACACACACACTAGCCCATTCAACATAAATTATATGAATGACCATTTACCCAACTAGACTGTGTAGAAACAATTTATATTCCCTCCATAAATGCAACTTATTAATTTATGGAATGAAAGCAATTTTTAAAAAAGAGTCATTGAAAGACACTAGCCATTCACTTTAGTTTGCATTCAAAACGGTTCTCCAAAACACATTTTGGAAAGTGCTTTTAGTTTTGATGAAAACAATAAGAAAAGAGCCTATACAATTTCATTGTCAAAAAGGAGTGTAGGGAAACACAAAACTGCAAGCACTGAAATGCTAATTTAATTTTCTCTTCATCATTCCACAATTGAAGAATAAATATCCAATTATTAACTGATCAGCATAAATCTAGATAAAAACAATAAAAAATCAAAGGGCAAAATAGAATGCAAGCATGTAAAAAGATTCAAACTTTCATTTTAAATTAAGCTAATCCAAACATATACTAAAGCCTATAAATTACAATGACAGAGATAATTCTTATTTGGCACATTGGCACACTGGCCTTAAGTATAATAACAAGATTCAAAATTTCATTTTAAATTAAATAAGACAAAGCAGAAAATAGAATGCAAGTACTGTACTTCGTCTGATATGCCAAAAGGTCTTGTTCTCTTCAATACATGATCTGAATCTGCAGTTTGATAGTCCATAGCTGGGTTATTGGTAGGAGGAGTTCTGGGGCGCTTTAAGATAGCTGCTACAATTGGCAAATAAGTAGAAAACCAAAGGGGGCAAAAGAAAATCAGTATGGTTAGATATGAAGTGTGCAATCTGGTTTCATTAAATGGCATCATGAGATAACCACAATTATATCCTTAAAGCTGCTATTTGCCTATTTCAAATTACATGTGTTCTTTTCCATCACAAGTGATCATATTGATTATTGATAACAACCGTACATAGCGACCATGAAACTAATGTCAATTCTCAGGCCATGTGTTACTCAAAAAGCTAAAAAACAGTTACTTGTTGAGATTTTACCTGCATTATTAGCTGCGGCCAAACCTATGGGTCCTGCAGAAGCTGAAGGGTGTGGCACAGGAGAAGGGTTAGCCATCCATCCAGCAAGGGATGTCGGAAGAGCAGCTGGTGTAGGCTGAAATGGCTACAAAATCAAAATGTATAAAGTCATAATAAGTATAGAAGAGCATTACTGGTGAAAATTGAAGAATTATATCCTGTTGTTTTACTTACACCATGAGCACTAAGTGGTGGGAAACCTCCAGCCTTTGGGACAGCACCCATTAAGGGATTAGTAACAGGGGATGGGGCCCGTGCACCATTTGGTTGCCCACAACTATGGTCTACAAAAAGGGTCTTTATGTCAGGGTTAGGCCTCGGATTCTTACAAAGTTGATGCTGCCAGTTTAAACTGCAAGTCAATTAAAAAATAAAAATGTGAGTGACATCAATCGTATCACTGAATGGACTATATAGACATAGATAAAATAGGAATTTCTAAATAACCTCTGATTAATTAGAGTTCGCAATCTGGAATTCTTCAAAGAAGGAAACTGAAGTTTATCACGAAACAGGGGGTTAGCTTCTATTAGTTTCTTCAATTCAGCCAGCATTATTCCTCTAGCAGATTTTGTATCCCCATACTTAGATAGCTGTTCATTATGTCTGCAAATTCATAAAAACACCCAAGTTATAGGCCAGGAAAAGAAAAACCAATAAACCAGGCAACAAAACATAAAATCCAAGGGATACGGTCCAAACCTAAAGTTATCCAAAGTCAACAACTGTGTGATTTCCTTAAAAAGCTCTTCATTAAATGCTGCAAATACTTTCAAGTCCTTCACTAAAATATCCACAGCCTTAGCTCGATCTTGCCTGCAACATTTTTGCTTATTTAATTTCTAAGTAATAAAAAAATAAAATGGCTGAGCAGTAAACAAATTAGAAAAGAGTATAACACAGCCGAACATCACGGGTAACCTACTTGTCTAACGCTTCTAGGTACTTCTGCTTCCGTATCTCAAAGAAGATCTTCATGGAGTATCTATTGTCATCCACCTTCGTGAATCCAGACAAGTACTTTTCGACCTCATCCCACTCCCCATTTGTCACCATATCCTCGAAATACCTCATGTTAAAGAAAAAACCCGATTCTTGCTCCAACCTCCACGTTCACAAATTCACATACACAACATAAATTAACAAATAAATAAAACGCAATAAAAACCTTGAATCATAAATTTAAATTTTAGGAAACTAGCGTACTTGTGAACAGACTCCTTAAATTTCTCTTCATCAAGAAACTGAAGTATAAGAAAAACCAGCTCTCTGCTGAGCGAAGACATGACGGTGCCCCCAAGAACTGAAACAAAAACTGCCTGAAAGATCTAGAACCGAGCAGATCAACAATACCTGAGCATCGAAACACAGAATTGAACGGCAGATACATCATGAACCACAAATTCATCAAAATACGTTATATATAAATACATCAAAATCACATGGAGCAGTAAATTGGAACAGAAAATCATGCTAGAAATGACAAAATGAGAGAGCGAGGAAACTCTCACCTTCTAGAGATTCCTTGGCACAGATCGAGAGGCGTCGAAGCAGAACGAGAATGGCGAGGGAGGGTTTCAGTATTTTTCTCGCTCTACTTTCTCTCTCTAGCTTTTCCTGTGTTGGAGCTCTTCTGGTTGAGTATTTATACAAGAAAAGGGGCTAGGGATTTGAAGAAGAAGAAGAAAGAGAAAACCACGAGAGAGAAGAAATTGTGTGAAGCGACGAAATAATGTTTTCAGATAGTTTAAATAGCGTGAGCCAGAACGAGACGAGATGGAATCATGTATGGTTATTATAAGTAGTTTGATAAGTCACTGTACTTATACAAGCTTCAGATAAGCAGGCAAGCTTATCTATAGTGTAATATGCTACGACTTATCAGGAGTCATAAATTTGGCTAGATTTGGATTTATTATCGGCTGGACTTGCGGGGTTTTCAACCTGCGTCCTGCGGTAATATAACACCATTTATTTTCTAAATTTTGCTATGAGAGCTAGCTAGTACTTATCTATAGATTTTTTTTTTCACTTAACATTAAGATTTTTTAAAAATTAAGTTAAAAGAATATAGTACGGGCCTTATTTGTCATCCATGAAGTTTCCCTCTATTTGGCTTTGTCTTTCTGTCCAGGTATATTTGTGTGTTTTTATTAGGTGGGGATTTCAACTACTTTCTTATTAAAAGAAAGAAATACAACCTTTTTTAATTTAATTGATTGAAAAGGAAAATTTTTTTATATTATTAGAATATTTGACTTTTTTTTTTCCGCCTGTCCATTAAGGTTAGGATGTTATCGCACAACTAAAGCTACTATTATTTCATTCATTCATGGTGGATCCCATGTTGTAATCTATGTGTGATTTGTAATTTGTAAGGTGCAGCCCTCCAGTGATAGCGAACTTCACCCACTTGCAATTTGAAAAGTACTAGCACGTAATTATAATTATCCAAGTAAAAAGTAAATAATAAAAAATGATGTTAATGACAATTTTTTAAAAGGGGAGGGGGCTTGGCATCATTAGATGATAAACCGTTTAATGTTTATCATGCCAATATAATTTATTGGGTATAATAATTTCATTTGTCTTTTTGCGTAAAATGGTCATCATTCCAAATTCCAAAATGGCAATAGCATACAATTAAGATTAAATCATTAAATGTGAAGTGAACAGGAAAAAATGGATAATAAATGCAACATATAGAGCGCGATTGACGACCAGATACGTTGCCAATTTTCTATTCCTAATTAATCTTTCTACTATATTTACTAAATATACTCAAATAGGTAATAACTAATAAGTTAGAAAGGGTAGTAAAAGGATTTTTTTTTTTAAGTGCTCTTAAGACTGTGAATGCCTAAAATAGAAATTTTTTATTATACAATATAACATATATTATTATAAAAATAATTAAATGCTATGTTTTCTAATGAAAAATGTCTATTTATTGATTGATTAAATTATGTCCTTAAAGCATTAAATACATTAAATATGCGTTGGTGTCATCATTTCCAAAATTTTATCTGTAGATTTTATAATTATTTTAAATTGTAATAATTTCTTTAGTTGACTTTGACTCAATTAAAAAGTAAGCATAAAAGTTAATTGAATATATTTATTTTATCTTTTCATATTTATGTAATATCAATATATTAAATTACAATTAAAGTATTGAATCAGTAATGTGAATAAAAATTATGTTATATATAGTATTCGTTTGACACAGTTTATTTTGGATTTCTCTTTTTCTCTTAAGGAATATTTTCAATAAGCTCATAAAAATAAAGTAACTTAATTTCAATATTAAATTTATACCATTTATAGTAAAGGTCTACCATAGACCCAAAAAATATAGGGTCCATTTTAAGATTCCCCTCATTTTAAATGGTAATTAAAGGATGAACCTTTTGAGTTTGAGTCCATCATAAAGCACTAACATTTTTTACTATACAAAATAATTTTAATTTTATAATATATATTAATAACTTTTTAACATTAAATTAGACTATTTATAATAAAAGTCCACTATAGACAGCATTTTTAAGGGTTTACTATATAATTACCCAATTTAAAAACCGTTACATTTTAGTCATTGGATATTTCTAGGAATCATTGATTGTTTTAAAAATCATATCTAATTGCTCAAATATATTTGTGTATGGTATATATAATTTAAAAACTTGTACACCAAAAACTTAACTTTATTTAACACATCTTTATCTTTAATGAGCGGCTAAAGAGTGGCAGTGACTTAAATTGATTTGTGGTGCTTAATTGTTAAGAGCATAAATCTTAAATCACCTTGAACTAGCATATAATGCATCAATCCCACTGATTTTTTTTATAATGGACACTTAACTAAATTATACTCCCTTCGTCCCTTATTATAAGACCCTTTCAACTATTTCACACAGTTTAAGAAAAGTTAGTTAATGTATTGATCTTTTAAAAAAAATAATAGCATTCCAAATATACCATTATTTAAAAGTCACTATATTTTAGAGACATTAATTGTGACACCGTGGAAGACTTTAAAAGTCACTTTCCAATGGTGTAATTGGCATGTAGGTAAAACTTCATTAATTATTCACACTTATTAATACATGGGGAATAAAAAGAGTTGAATATTAATGAAAGACAAGTATGGAAAAAATATTATTTTACCTAAAAATTTGCAAAGGGTCTTATATTAAAGGACGTTCAATTCTAGAGGGGTCTTATAAATAGGGACGGAGGGAGTATGTAGTATCGATAAAAGTGATTGAAGTTAGAGTTAATTTTATTAGGATCTTAAATAACAGTAGTATAACTTTTTAATTATACCCTTATTTAATATTATTAAATAACTTTATCATCATTTGATAGTAGAAAAAATATTAAATCTATAATAAAGATAAATCAGGTAAATAATAATAAATGTTTCCTTCAAAATTACAATATGCCTTATAAAAATAACCATAAAAAACTTTTAAATGTCTTTTAAAAAGAACCAAAGGAAGTGTATGATATCTTTAAAATTTTAAAATAATAATAATAATAACCAGTATTTTGACCACTTGTGTAATATATGAAATATTATTCTTATTTTATTAATACTTCTGAGATAATTTAAAAATTTTAATATAAAATATTACATGAAAATTATAGATATGCTTCTTAATCAACGTGTTTTAAAATTTAAATGAAGATGTAACAAAAAAACATTATTAAATTATTAATTTAATTAATTTAAATGTTACAGTTTTGTAACGCTAAACATAAAATATCAAAATTTGAACTAGTTTCCATTTCTCCCCCCACTGTTATCATCTTTAGTTCACTTTCACATACCAAAATTGTTTAATGGTTATATTTGGATGATCTGTGAATTATTTTTCATCTATGTGTTGTTTTTCAATTAATTTCATCTTCTAATTGATTTATTATATTTATAGTTAACAAAAGTACCGGTAATAAGTAGCGGTATTAAAATAATTACCCACACGTGTATGGGTTTAGGTCGGGATATTTTTTAAAAAACGCGAGTATAAAGACGAGTATCTATACTATTATATTGGAGAAGTAGTGGAGGGTACGGTTCATTCACCATTTTTTGTTTTTCTTTTATTACATTGGAGAAGTTGTATACGGTAATGTTGATTCACCATTTTTTTTCTTTTTTTTTTATTTTGTTTGTTTTCACAATTTGATTTATTATTATTATATTAAAATATTTTCTCTCATTATTCGCTCATATTATTTTGTTGAGGAGGGTTCAAATTACACCGGTATAAGTTACACCAAGTGTTACAACGCTGAATAATTTTTTAACCGATCATTGTATTAAATAATCCACCGTTGGATTGAAAGTTACTATCATATAGATCATACATATAAAAATTTTACATTAATCTGAAATTAGTTGATATGTCATTGAGATGTCTCAAGATTAACGTTATATATACATTTGAAATATATGAAAAATCCAACCATTTGATTATCAAGTTATTAGTATCAAAATTTTACGAAATTTGGCACATATAATCATGATGATAAACAAACATAATTCAACGGTTGGATTACTAAAACAACATATTCGATTTACAGTTATTAGCGGTGTAATACTTGATATAATTTACACCGGTGTAATTTGAACCCTCCTCTATTTTGTTTCATTATAAAAGTGATATTTTATAAACCATGAGTATTCTTCACATGAAGTTTTTTTTTCTTTTTATTTTGTTTGTTTTCACAATTTGATTTATTATTATTATATTAAAATATTTTGTCTCATTATTCGTTCATATTATTTTGTTTCATTATAAAAGTGATATTTTATAAACCATGAGTATCCTTCCCGTGAATCAGTTTTGATCCTACTTTTTTTTCTTTTTTTTCATACTTTAATTTTATTTTTATTATCATATTAAAATAATTTCTCTTATTATTTATTCCTGTATATCTGTTTCATTATATAAAAACTCACATTCATTCACCATTTTTTTGTTTTTTTTTTCTTTTTATTTTGTTTGTTTTCACAATTTGATTTATTATTATTCTTATATTAAAATATTTTCTCTCATTATTCGCTCATATTATTTTGTTTCATTATAAAAGTGATATTTTATAAACCATGAGTATCCTTCACATGAAGCTTTTTTTTTTCTTTTTGTTTTGTTTGTTTTCACAATTTGATTTATTATTATTGTTATATTAAAATATTTTGTCTCATTATTTGTTCATGTTATTTTGTTCATTATAAAAGTGACATTTTATAAACCATGAGTATCCTTCCCGTGAAGCAGTTTTGATCCTACATTTTTTTCTTTTTTTTTCATACTTTAATTTTATTTTTATTATAATATTAAAATATTTTCTCTTATTATTTATTCCTGTTTATCTGTTTTATTATATAAAAATTCACATTAAGCAATACAATAAATGTATTGATTTACATTAAATTTAACATAATATTTCAATATTTCATTTATGTATTTATTTTATTCATTAATATTTTTATTTATTATCTCACTTATCTATTCTATTTATCTATTTATTCTATATTAAAATTGCTCATCCATAACACGTGTCATGTTTTCTCACTTACGTTTCTTTTATTTTTTTATTAGCAATATAGTAAAGTGATTTTTTTACGAACCATACAACTATCTTCCATGTGAGGCAATCATTCTCTAGTCGTTTTCTTCTATTTTTCTTTTTATATTTTTTTATCACATTTTAATTTTCAATTTTTATTATATTAAAATAATTATCTCTCTATTTTATTCATTAATATTTTCACTTATTATCTCTCTTATTTATTATATCTACTCTATATTAAATTTTTTTCGCTCAGTACATATGTTACATTTTCTCACATTCGTTATTTAGATTTTTTTAGATTTTTTTATTCTGACTTCAATAAAGTGATTTTTTTTATGACCCCAAATACTCTTCACATGAGGCAGTTATGTTCCTTCAATGAACATCCATATAATGGTGGAACTAACTCTTCCAACATTGGTTTTGTCCATACACTTTATATAGGTTTTAGGTGACTAAGATGAGAGATCTCAAATACCAATATAATTTAAATTTATAATTACTTTTATGATGTCTTGATTATAATTTTTATAGACAAAATTTCAAATTAGAATTATAAAATTTATAATTATTTTATTTTCTTTTAATTGAATAAAATTATTATATTGTATTTTGATTTATTATATATTTAATCTATATCTATCTATACTGTTACAATTGGCTAGATTTTTTGTCACTATCCATTGGGGTTTTTTTTTATTCCTATAAGTAGTAAATTTAAGAGTTCTAAATCTAGCCTAACCTATAAGATACTACATAGATAGCAGGTAGATAAATATGGAAAGTTTAGGGAGGAGAAAATAGAAAGAAAAAATAATAAAGAGAAAGAATGTGAAAAATATGATATGAAATGAAGATAGAAATGAAAAGAAAATTAGGGTGTTAAAAGAAATGTAAAACAAAAAAAAGTGAAATTTTTTTTTTTTAAAGTATTAAAACTTTGATAGTTAACTTTTGGGTGTTGAAAGTAGAAAAAAGAAAAAGATAAAAAGAAACAAATCAAGAGAGAGTGTGAAATAGATGACAATTTATGTCATAGGAAAGAAAGAAGGATAAAAAGAAAAAAAAATAGGTGTGAAAAAGTCTTATATATTTTAAAATTAATCTTTAAATACATAAATACATTACAGATTGCAACCAAAAATATATATAAATAATAGGAATTTAAGTAAACACAAATGACAAGACAACACTAAATATTTTGAAATGAATACAATATTAATTGAAATCACCTAAATACATACTCTCTCATTTCCTTTTTATAAGGCACTTTTTAGAATTTTTTGTGTTCCTTTTTTATAAGTCACTTTACAATTTGAAGAAAACATTTATTATAATTTTCCTTATTTGCCCCTATTAACTTTAATGTCTTTCCAATTATCAAATGATAGTGGAGTTAGTTAAATAATATTAAATAAGGGCAAAACTAGAAAGTTAAACTATTTTTTAAAACTCAAATAAAATAATTAACTAAGTTTAATTACTTTTATTGGTCTTTGTGATTCAATATAATGTGCCTTATAAAAGACCAGATGGAGTATATTATATTTGTTTATATTTAACTGTATATATAAACTAGATTTTTATTTTTTTCCCAAAAAAATAAGAAATGCGGAACACAATTGGAGACACCTCGAATGAATTTAATTTTATTTGATCATCTCACTCCATTAAAGTTTTAACGAAGACAATTTTCATTTTTCTTTTTTTGTTGTGACCATTAATAAAAGTCAAAGCTAGACATTGTCACACGTTGGTGTTTAATTACCAAAAACTATTTTCTCTCATGGTCAATTATATATATGTTGTTATATCTAGGGTGAAGTCTCGACAAGGACTTAGGATTTTTATATGTGATTATATTTTTAAACGTTGTAATTTGACGAAAAATATAGTGTATAAAATGATATTTCAAAAAATATAAACAATATGATATGGTATATTTTATATTTATAATTATTAATATTTGAAATTTGTTGTTTCAAAAAAAAATTTTATGTGTTAATTTTTTTTAATTCTTTCTATATAAACAAGTATAAATTTTAATATGAAAAAAAATCACTAATCATTATCATTTCCTAAAATTTACATATTTATATATTAATTAAATTAAATATATTATAGTATTCAGTATAAACAATCTATTTAAATAATAATATCCATGCATCGAATGGGTCGGACACTAGTTATAATACATAGCCCAAACCTACCAATTACCATCCCTATTAAAGAATGTTATACGGTCTACCGACGGGTTTTTTTTTTAAATTCAGATAATTAATATTTATAAAAATAAATATGGGATTAGAAAAATTAAACTTCATTTTATTCTAAAAATGAACTAAATTAGAATTATTTCATTAAAATAAAATTTTATTCGCTCTTCTATTTTTCTTCCAAAATATATTTATTGAAAAAAAAAAGTCTTTTTACTTATTGTTATGGACCAGCATTCAGCTTAGGTATGTCGACATCCACCTCATGGATTGACTTAACGGTATATAATTAGCGAGTATGGACTCTAACCAACATGGGACGATATCCGAGAACATGATAATCTCGGAGCGCATGAGTCCACTTTCATTCAAGCGTGTTGCATTCCTATTAGATTACCGTTACAACTACCTAACGGATCTTCCCACCTTATGCATGTCTATAAATACGACTAGGTTGACCGAAATCATGAACACATTTATTCCTATACTAAAAATTATCTGCTACACTTGCTGACCTGAGCGTCAAAGTGCCTGCAGGTACAACCCCACCGAAGTCTGACGTTGACCACCGTTGACAACCAGTATCTCACCAGAAACCACCGCTCGAAGGATTTCAACAGAGCAGTTATTATCATTGTTGTTAAAATCGGACCGGCCGGTTTGACCGGTCCGACCGAGAACCGGCCTGGTGACCGGTCCGTTTAACCCAAAAAAACCGGAGGAGCTCAGAACCGGAGAGAACCGGTGAAAACCGGTATCAGAAAACCGGTTGAACCGGTCCTTTTCAAAAAAATTCAATTTTTTTTATTTTTTGTTTTTTATTTAATCTAAAATATTTTTAAGATAAATAAAGACATATTTAAGAATTACACATAGATATCTATTATTTTACTAATCATTATTAATTTTTTCTCTTATAATAAGGTCATTTATACTGATTTACAACTTTATATATCTTAATTTCTTATAATTTTGTGTTACTTTATTAATTAAATATTATATAATATTAAAAAAATATATTTAATTAAAACTGGTTCGACCACGGTTCAACCATTGAACCGTGAACCGGTGTCTTCACTGGTTCAATTACCGGTCCGATTTTTAAAACCTTGGTTATTATCATATTAAATGTTATATTTTAATAAAAAAAATTCTATTTATTAAATTTTAAATTATTGAGTTTATAACATTGGATAATAAGACCCAAAAGTACCAATTGATCAAATATAGAAAATGAGCGGTAATGAATAAATAGAAGGAGAAACTCCAATGGGAGTTACTTGATATTTGCTTAACATAAAAATTATTATTTTAATATGGGGCCCACAAGTTAAGATGCTTAAAAATGGGTAAGAGTTGCTTAGCAACTCAACTTGTAGGACGCATATTAAAATAATAATTTTTATGTTAAGCAACTATGCTAAGCAACTCCCATTGGAGAAATGTTTGCCTAAATTAATGCCAAATTATCTTGTAAAAAGCATACCAATTAACATCAATTTTACTTTTAAGATATAAAACATATATATATATATATATTAATTTTTAATATTATCAACTATGTTAACAACATGACATACAAAACTTGTGAACTTATTTTGACATATAGAATATATTCAATTATTCTTTTGACTTTAACAGTGTTTTTTTTGGTATAATAGTTAATTTATGTACTTTTCATATAATTTAAAAATATATATATAACATAATTTATTTCAAATTTTATAGTCTTCATCAATAGGGGTTGATTCAATTTGTACATGCTTGCTTTCTTTTAAGTAAGGTCTCGGGTTCGAGTCTTTTACGTTGATGGAAAAAGTCTCCCCTGAGAAAACTAACCCCACCATGATGTGAATATTTCCGACTCGAGCAGGATTGTCTTGACAACTTGTTAATATTTAGAAAACTGACTTATGGATTTATTCTAAAGTTTATATATTAAGCACCTCGACTTTACTTTAATAGGAAAGTATTAAAAATTTTATGTATCGTATTTATATGGTATTTTTGTAAATTTAAAAAAAATATTAAAATAAAAATATTAAAATTTATGAAAAATATTTTTTTTATTTCCCAGAGTTACCTCCTACCTGATATGTAAGAGACTAATTAATATTGTCGGGCGTAAAACGGGGACCCCTCTCAACTGTATTTTTCCATACATGTAGATCCAAGAATCGAATTCAGAACCACATGCTTAAGCGTCGAACCCTTCCACTCGGACTAATACATGTTGGTATTTATGAAAAATATATGATAAATTTAAATTTATCAATCCTAAATTTATAATTGTGAAAAGTTGTGACTTCTTTATTTGGAATAAAAAATATCCTATCCGCATAGACTTGTGACCACTAATTAAAGTGAGTCACCTCTTTCGAGCTGATCCATATTTTTGGTGGGGAAATTTTTTGACTTTGACAATAAATTTTTTTTTTTTGTAACAATGCTGGAATTAGAAAGAAAGAAAAAACATATACAAAACTAGAAAGAGTCAACTAAAGCTACTCCTGCAAAATAGGTCCGCTCTAGCATCAGCTGAGAGAAGCTCAATCAAATCATCATCATTCTCTAATACAACTATGGATGAGGATTGAGAACAAGCTCCCCTCTTAGCTAAGTAATCAGCACATTGATTACTTTCCCTATGAATGTGATCAAAGACTAATATCCAGTCCTGAGCAATCATATTCTTGATACTCTGGATGATCCCCAAATTGATAGTATTTAGACACATGTCCCTTGATTAAGGAAAATAAAAAATATATATAATTAACTTTAAATAATAGCATTTGAGAAAAATAAAAATATAACAAAATAAGATGTTTAACTTAAAAAAGAGTTACCTGAGTTAAAAATTTAAAAGGAATAGTAAGTAAAAGGTTGATACATTGAAGATTGGAGACTCAAGTTTAATATATATTGATTAAGTAATTTAATTTTAACGGAGAATTTAAAATTATTTATCAATTGAAAATAGTTGTAAGTCATCTGTATCACATGGTTTTGTTCATATTATAAATTTTCAGCACCTTTTTGTCAGCAATCCTTTTAATTAATAAATTAAAGTCCTTAAGATAAAAATAACAATTAAATCCCTTAATTGATCAAAAATGGTTTTATCCCTCAAATAAAATTATAAATTTCTTGTTAACAACAAATTTCATCGTAGTATGAAAATCTCAATGCTATTATGCTTTTAAAGTTTAGATGTTAGTATTGGACTAGTTTGAAATATCTTCTGTTAGTCATAATGTATGTTGTGCTCATTTTTCACAATTTATTGGATTACCAAACTGCACTGGTAAAGATCGTTTAAGATGGTCTGTTATTTGGCAAGCTACTGTTTGATCTTTTTTGGCTTAATGGGATTATTTTTACTGTTCGGGAGATTTTACCCACTGCTTTGTTAGATATTATAAAGGTCCGGACATGGAATTGGATTAAATCCAAAGACAGCTCTTTCTCAATATTCTTTTTCTTCTTGGGAATTATCTCATGCGGCCTGCCTAAGTTTCTACAGCTAATGTTTTGCTGGTTTTCTTTGGAGTTTGATGATCCTGATTCTTCCTGGCTGCGACTTTGCGGATTATTGAAGCTGCTACATGTGAGATTTGGTTTTTAGAATTATTTTCTTGTGTATTCAAGTTTCATTTGGCATATGATAGATAGTTATCTTTGTTTGACTCGGCATTTCATGGACCTCTGTTTTAGTTTTATTATTTAATTAGGTGGGGTTAAGGCTTTTCTATATGGTGATGTTGGTTTTGATACTTTATCAGTTTGGATTGTAATTTTTCTTTCATACATCACTATGGGTGATGTCTCTTGTAATGGGTTGGAGTATCTCTTGTACTCCTTTTAATTTAATTTTGCTTATAAATAATGTGGTAGTCAAAGGAATGCGTGGAAGACAAAAATGTGGCACTACATGACTTTTAAGGATAATTTATTGGTACAGAAATCAAGACTGACTTGGCTCCAAGCAGGGGATGCAAATACTCAATTCTTTCATGCCTGTATCAATAGGAGGAGACTTAGAAATGAGGTTCGGTGTTTGAAGGTAGCCAATGATAGATTTTCTTATCCTACATCTTTAAAAGAGGCAGTCAAAGGTTATTTTGAGAGTCACTTTGAAGACAAGTCTACAAGTAGATTATATCTTCCAAATTCTTGTTTTCATTCCTTGTCAGATGCTCATGCTGAATCTTTGATTATTCCTTTTAATGAGGAAGAAGTGAAAGCAACTGTTTGGGATTGTGAGGATTCAAAGAGTCCAGGTCCAGATGGTTTTAACTTCAATTTTAGAGTAAACCATCACTTTAGTCCCTAACTTTTTCAGAGTCGGACACTCTAGTCCCTGACTTATGGAAATACACAATTTAGTCCCTGACTTTGTTCAACATCCATCAGTTTAGTCCAAAACGTTTATATTCCATTAAGTCATTGTTGATGTGGCAATCTGACTTGTCTCTAGGGTCCAACATCCATCAATTTAGCCCCTGACTTTGTTCAACATCCATCAATTTAGTCTCTGACTTTGTTCAACATCCCTGACTTATGTATCATCATTTTCCTTGCACTCACCCCCTCTATATTATATGATTATTAGCCCACCTCCATGGTTGAAACATCACAACTCGTGGATTTATTTAATTAATCTACAGTACATAGTTGCATGCTAGCTGCATCCATAGACAAAATATGCATATTAATTGCATGGCAACATAAGATCATTTGTGCTTTTAGGAAGTTTTAAATTAAAAGTCACCACCAACTCCTCCAAAACCGCCACCATGCCCACCGCTAACTCCTCCTCCAAATCCACCATCTTTACCACCTCCATAGCCTTCACCAGCACCAATGCCACCTACATGGCCCCCGCCAGCACCACCTCCTATGCCACCACCATGTCCACCTCCAACTCCTCCACCTTTTCCACCTCCATAGCCTCCACCAGCACCACCTTTGATTCCTCCTCCTATGCCTCCACCTTTGCCTCCTCTGGCTCTGCCTCCGATAGAATAAATAGAATAAACTTGCATACTATTTTTCCTCAAATTTTTCAAACATTACTCTTGCATTTTTTATGACCTATTAATAATTGGATTCTTTGACTACTGTCATTTTAAGTGATCAAATTTGTTGAGTGTTTTGTTCTTTTTGTCTCATTGTACTTGCTCTACCTGGATTTTTCACATCTATGTCATTTGAACCTCCTTCTCACTCTCTCTATATATCTCCTTATATTTCTGTTTCGGTGTTTTTAATTTCTGGGTATATGTATTATTGTATTTAAGCTTGTGCATTGTTGCTCAAATGAAGAAATTGAATTGGATTAGCTCAGATTTTGGGAGTAACTGGGTTGTTATATTGTGCACAGAAGAGGTGGCTGTGAAAAATAGAGGGGTGAGTGCAAGGAGAAAGATGACACATAAGGCAGGGATGTTGAACAAAGTCAGGGACTAAATTGATGGATGTTGAACCCTGGAGACAAGTCAGATTGCCACATCAACAGTGACTTGACGGAATATAACGTTTTGGACTAAACTGATGAATGTTGAACAAAGTCAGGGACTAAATTGTGTATTTTCATAAGTCAGGGACTAAAGTGTCCGACTCTGAAAAAGTCAGGGACTAAAGTGATGATTTACTCTCAATTTTATTAAGGATTTTTGGGAGGAGGTGAAATCTGATTTTATGGCTTTTATTCATGAATTTCACATCAATGGGAAGCTAGTTAAAGGTTCGAATAGTTCCTTTATCATTCTTGCTCCTAAAACAGATAATCCTCAGAAGGTGGAGGAATACCGCCCTATCTCTCTCATTGGGTGTATGTATAAGGTGTTGGCAAAATTACTAGCAAATAATTGAGAAAAGTGATTGGAAAAGTAATGTTTGAATATCAATCTGCATTTGTAAAAGGTAGATTAATTTTTGACAGTGTGGTGATAGCTAATGAGGTGTTAGAGGAGGCAAAGAGGAAGAAAAAGTCATGTCTTTTTTTTCAAAGTAGACTTTGAAAAGGCGTATGATTCAGTTCGGTGGGATTTCTTACAGTTTGTAATAGAGAGAATGAATTTTCCCTTGAAATGGAGAAGGTGGATTGCAGAATGCTTATCTACTGCTAGAATTTCAGTTCTTATTAATGGTAGCCCAACAAGCGAGTTTGGAGTGGGTAGAGGTTTAAGACAAGGTGATCCATTAGCACCTTTCCTATTTCTAATTGCTGCAGAGGGGCTGAATTCTCTTATGCTTACAGCGGTTCAGAAGCAGGTGTACTCGAGTTATGATGCTGGCAATTATGGTGTTTTGGTATTACATCTTCAATATGTTGATGATACTATTTTTTTTGGGGGAGGCTTCCTTGTGTAATATTTGGGCTATTAAGTTAGTTTTGCAATGTTTTGAGCTGGTGGCTGGGTTAAAAGTTAACTTTCATAAAAGTAAACTTTTTTGTGTTAATGTAGATATGAGGTGGCTAGAGTGCATGGCTCAATTCTTGAACTGTAAGGTTGGATCATTTCCTTGTTCTTACTTGGGATTGCCCATTGGTGCGAATCCTAAGCGGCGGCCAACCTGGCAGCATGTGATTCAAACGGTGGAAAGGAGATTGGCTGGGTGGAAGAAAAAACTATTGTCCTTTGGGGGTAGATTAATCCTTTTGAAATCCGTCTTAAATTCTATCTCGATCTACTTCTTTTCCTTCTTCAAGACTCCCACAGGTATCATTTCTCAGCTCAAATCTTTATTTAAAAAATTCCTTTGGGGTGGGGATGATGAGCATAGGAAAATAACTTAGGTTGCTTGGGTTGATGTATGCAAAGATAAAAAGATGGGGGTTTGGGTGTGAGAGATTTGAGATGTTTTAATTTGGCACTTTTAGGAAAGTGGAGATGGCGTCTTTTAGTAGAAAGAGATAGTTTGTGGAATAAAGTGGTGTCATCTATATATGGGGAGGGTTCCTTGAGTAGGGAGGGTGTGAGACGGGGTGGCTCTAGGTGGTGGCTGGACCTATGGAGTATTGAAGAGGGTGTGAATATATCTTGTAATTGGTTTTCTAATGCGTGTGTTAGAATGGTGGGAAATGGGAGGGGAACTTCTTTTTGGAAAGATAATTGGTGCAATTCTATACCCTTTTGTGAGCGTTATAAGAGGTTGTTTTCTATCACTACTAATAAAGAGGTGTCTGTGGCGGATATGTTAGTGAGTAGAGAGGAGGAAGTTGGTTGGAATTGGAGTTGGAGGAGGCAACTGTTTCGATGGGAATTATCTTTGTTGATGTTGGATTTAAGCTCTGTTCAGGTGAATGTATGCAATGCAGATTATTGGAGGTGGAAAGCTAATCCGGAAGGCTTTTATTCAGTCAAGACTGCATACCATTTAATTAGAAATGACTCTATTTGTGTTGTTATCCCTCTTCATAGATTTATTTGGTGCTCTCTTGTACCTTCTAAGATTTCTTGTTTTGCTTGGAGGATGTTTTTAGACAGGATACCATCAAGAGCAAATATTGTCAAGAGTGGAATTTTACAACTTTCTTCTGCAGGATGTGTTTGGTGCAATCATAGCTTAGAGACTACCTTTCATTTATTTTTTTGATTGCTCATTTGCCTACCAGACTTGGATGTTGTGTGTGAACTGGTGCGGTTTTACTTCGGTTCATCCTGTTAATTTTAGTGCTCATTTTGAGAATTTCCTGGGGTTGCCAAGTTGTAACTTGAAAAATCGAGATAGGTGGTCAGTGATTTGGTTATCAGTCATTTAGAGTCTGTGGTTGACAAGAAATGAGGCAGTTTTCTCTAATACTTTTTTAACAGCTTTTGAATTGTTAGAGTTGATTAAATTGCACTCTTGGAAATGGTTTAAAGCTAAAGACAATGAGTTTGATTATCAATTTTCCTGTTGGTCCGAACAACCTGTTGTATGTCTTCACCTGCAGAAAAGGGTACTTTGATTTGTTTCTGGTTTAGTACTACTTTGTTACTCTTTGGACTGGATGGTTTAGAGAGATTCTTCACTGTTCCTATATTTCTGGTTAATAGGTTTATGTGGTCTTTTGATTGGCCTTCTCAAACTTGTATTCTTTTGGAAGTGCAATATCTCTACTTGTCCCACTAGGTCTATGGTTTACAATTCATGTGCAAGGTTCACTTGTTTAGAGGTGTGTTTACATGAGGGCTGTTAGAATATGGTCTTGGGATTTTTAGCTTGGTTAATTGGTTCTTTTTTTGGTTTTGGTGTATTGTTTTTTTGGTACTATCGATTATATTGGGTTGAAGTACCCCTTGTACTCCTTTTAATTCAATTGTCTTTTGCTTAGCAGAAAAAATGTGGCAACACATTATTGAATTACAATGTAAAACTTTTTTGCACTGATAATTAAACTCTCACATAATATATCTCAAGTGTTTTTCAAAGTTGTTCTACAATATTTATATAATTGGAGATAATTTTATTATCTATATAAATATTATTTGAATAGTCAATTTTGTGTTAACATTACACTATCAGATTTGATTGCACTTTGATTCCTTTAATTAGTTTGGATTATATGTGATTTTGTGTTTTAATTTCGGTCTCTATACTTTAAAATTAAGCAATTTTAGCCTTTAATGTCAATTGTCTTTTATCTTAAATCCTCAAATTATCATTATATATCTAACATTTCCATAAATTGAATTGATTTAATCATTTTAAAGTCTATTTTTAATATTATATATATAAGTTTTGAAAAAAAGTTTGGGGATCCATCTCTATTAAGATCCGCCACTATTGATAGCGCTTCCCCACACAATTAAAACATATAAATTGGTCAACTTGAAGAGATTAATTTCATGATAAAGGACGTGTTGATTCTGTTGAATAACACGTTACTCACTGCTGACCACCCGCCTAAGGTATTGAGCGTGCATTACCCAGACAACCGGACATCTATTTTTCGAGCTTGCATTTCAGCTCTATTTGGTCCGTCTAAGGAATTACTCACTTATCATTATTTAATTTTTCAATTTTCAACTAACTTTAAGCTTTCACCTGCCTTTTCAATTAGTTTTATCAAACACACTTTATGTATTTATGTATATGTACTATGAAATATGGACTCAACTCAGAGGAAATTAAGATTGATTTTTTTACGAGCCAATTAAGATTGGATTAGTGACGAAAAGTTTTAATAATTTGGATGAAATTATAACTCAAATATTATTGTCAGCAATATAAAAAAAAATTCAACACGTATGTTGGTGGCATCTTTTAGTCTTGTAGCGTATTTGATTTATTATAATTAAAATCACGTTTTAAATATAGATTTGAGCCTTAGTGACATTTATCCAAATACACATTTAAAATGTGATTTTAGGATAAGTCAAACATACACTTATCACAAGGATCTCGTTGAAGTGTGATATATAAAGAATTATTTAATACAATAATTTGATATTTTAAAAACATATGAAATGTAATAATTTGATATTTTAAAATAACATATGAAGTATTTAAATATAATTAAATGTTTTAATAAAAATAAATGACATTTTCTTTAATATTTATAACAAGTTAACAAAATATTTTAATAGAATTTACATAATTTAACACTGAGGTATGAGCAATATGCGTATACAAATTGGTATTTTGAAATTGTTTATACTGTATTAATATAGTAATGTTTAGGGAAGACCTGGCTGGGGGCAAGGTATAAGAATTCTTAAGAAATTTCTATATATTAAACGGTTTAGCGAGAGGGGGACAAAAGGAATGCATTTCATCTATGAGTGTTAAAACTTTTTATTAAAAACTTATGCGCACATGAATGTTAATAGTGCTCATGCGAGATCTTAATATCTCATAGTTTATTTATATATATAATTGTTACAGATCGGTTTGTATAAAACAAAATTAAAGCATACAAGAACACAAGGAAGCTGACACAAAAAAGAGCAGCAGGAGATCACTGGGCTTACATCGAGAGGCAAGCCCCTGGTAGCACAAGGCGAACCTGGCAGCACAGTGTACCCTGCAGGGCGGACTTGGCAGCACAACGGACTTTTATACCAGAAAAAGAGAAACAATTTCCTTTGACTTTAAGACTCACTCGTCTGACAAAACCATGAAAGGGATGTGGCCTTGTAAGCCTGAACAGGGAAGCAGTCTACACGGCGGACAACGAGCCAGTCAGAGCGCAGTGAGAACAATTTGCTTGTCAGCGCAGCACAATTGCCAGCGCAGTGTAGCAGCAAAACGTGACCTTTCACCAATATGGAGGGACATCTCTCTTGCTTCAAAACACAACTCAATTGACATATGCAAAGAAAGGAAATGTTACCGTTGAAGCATGGCAGAGGTGTATTTTTTACTGTAATTAATTAGTAGAGTATCCAATGTAAAAACTTGGACCCCAAGTTGTATGTAGTTATATAAACACCAGGCGGCAACCCATCAAAACAGGGGAACATGAATAGAAAATCACATCACTTTGCAACTATGCTTCCTTTGAGACATGAAACCCTTAATCCCAATCTCCATTTTCCATCCTCTCAATCTCCATCTCTATTTTCCAATTATGTACCGAAACATTTAGCGACTCCATTGGGGAAGCATGGTTGCAGCAAATAGATGATTAAAAAAAAAATGTGCCCTGAAAGATTATTTGCTTCTCTGTTCTGGAATACCTTCGTCCAGATCTTTAAAAAAAAACGCCATTGAAAAAATGAGTCAACTAATGGCTTCCTGTTTTGAAAATTTTCTTCCTCCCGGTCTGAAAAATAGCACTTGAGGTAAAAAAAAAGGGGAACTCTCTATGAGAAAACCAGGAAGCTAAGCACAAAAAGGGAGAGAGAAAGAAGCCAGACGTAAGAACGCCATGAAGCAGAGACGACAGGGCGAAAAAGATATGATAAAAGGAAGGGAATGAACAATAGTCAAGAAAGGAGCGAGAATGTAAGAGCGCTCATGGATGGAAGATTCAAATGAAGAATTTATGTTCTGGAAGAAACTCTTCTCCGGATCTAAGGGAGAGACACCCAATATAAAAGGCACCATAACTAAGGAGCCTCAGCTCATAATCTCACAGAGCGCAAGCGCAGAGGCAACAAAGGTAGGCGTGGAAATGAGTTTTATGGCTTTACCTTATAGTTAAAAAAAAAAAAGCAAAGTGGAGTGCTGAAAGAAAGAGACGTTGATGAAAGAATAAAGATTGGGCTACCTACATCTAGAATATGGAGGATGGGGGATGTCGCCCTTAAATATGCGTCTTGGTACAACACTTGACGAAAAGAACGCCTTAAATGAAAGATTCATGTGTGTAGCAAAAAAAATACAAATCTGAAGAAACGCCCAAACGACGGATCACGCCCTGACACAATAGAGCATACAAATCTTATGGGATGGCTAACATGACAAAACACCCAACACAGTAGAATGCTAAGAGGCAGAGAAACACCAAATCGAGGCGAGCTAGACGAGCGAAATACATGCCCTGTACGAAGTATTTCATGCAAACAAAGGTTGAAAGCGACCATTCCAGGTTGGAAAGCTAAAATCAAAAAACTATGATGAATTTATATCCGTATGCCATACAAAACCTTACTAGATGATTAGATATTGCTACTTGCTAAGTTAATTAATGCGTTGAATTATTAAACACGTAATTGAATAATGCATATTGCATAAAGAGAGAAAATGATAGGCGATGTTAATTTCAAACAAGAATACTTTGCATTTGTAAACAAACGAATTGGTACATTAAGCCCATATATTGACTTGAGTAGAACTATTAAAACATGACCATGCATCCTTCAAAATGATCACGTTCATAATTTAATGAAAGAGGAAAAGGTTATACACCTAGATGAATAACAAATCCAAACAAAAAATAAGAAGTTGAGCGTAAAGAGTTCGCTTAAGGAACAAAGTCAAGCATAATATAGTAAAAAAAGTTCACTCAACATTGCGGGTCTAAGCGAATAACTTAGGAGAGAATTGCGGACGTACTATCCTCAAGAATGCTTAGAACCAAGAACGCCTAGCAACATTGCGGGTCTAAGCGAATAACTTAGGAGAGAATTGCAGGTGCACTCTCCTCAAGAACGCTTAGAACCTAGCACGCCTGACAACAACGCGAGTTTAAGCGAATAACTTAGGAGGGGTTGTAGGCGTACCCTCCTCAAGAACGCTTAGAACCTGACACGCCAATACACACACATACATAACAAGCTTCATACAAATAACAAAAATTACAATGTTACTTGCTTCACAGCTGGTAAAAAACGTCTTAAGAGCTACAAACGCAAAAAACGTATTAGAATATACAGTGAAAAAAGGGATTCAATATTTCCCAAAATACACAAAAGCATACAAAGACAACGCTTGAAACATGGAAGATTCGCATATTCAAAAACTTATATTGAGCAAAACATAGGATTCAAAAGAAAATATCATGTTTGGCCCTGCTAGTTTTTTTTTAGTTTTTCGTGACTAATAATTGTGATAATTCCGACTCATGAAGAGATAGTTCTCTCGATCAATTTTAGCTCTTTCACAGCTTCAACTATCCTGCTCAAAAGCAACATAAGAAATTGTAATGTTGCCCTCCTCAAGAATGTGTATTGGCAGAAATGACCCAGGTTAAAAGATTAATCACAGCGCAACAGGAAGGCGTATCAGAAACACGCCCAGCGGGCGAAGATATAACCGGCGAAGGAAGGCATACCCTTCACAATCGGCCCCTAATGCCATAAAAGTATATATTTTTATATTTATTTGGCATGCAGGAACAAAAATATGAAAATGTCTTTAGAAACATGCCCAACAATGGCATTTAACAATCTTAATGCAAAGGAGTACGATAGGAAGGAAAACGCATCTGTCATAGAAGACATCTTTAAAGTCTCGATTATTTTTTAAATTTCTTTAGTCATTCCCATTTGGAAGGAGTCTGATTTTATTTCAAAGAAAAAAAAACATATTTGTCATTGATATGCCTACCTTAAACAATTATGCAAGCAAACGAGAAAGGATGAGAAAAGCCAATATTGGTATATAAGGCATGATTATATACTTCATCTAACATCCAGAAATAGGATTTCATCAATACCAAGACAATGAAATAGACAGCGAACCAATCATAACAAGCCAACGTCTTTAGATGATTGAATGAAACTCAAAGAAGAAAAAGTACGCTGAAGAAAGGATGGCGAACATGAAACAAAACTTTTGCACCTTGAGAGAAGCAACCGCCTCCCAAGTGTAAGGGGGCAAATGCCATGGATCCAACCCAAAGAAGACGCCCTCAGAAGACTAAAGTGAAATGAAAAGCAGGGGGCAGCCCCAATGGAGGGGGAGCAGAAACAAACCATCACAAAATAAGAATATGAAAGAAAGAAAGAAAATGCAAAATTTAGAAAACTTAAAAAAACGAAAGAAAACAATGATCACAAAACAAGCGGGGCATGGTAAGAAGCTTCCATGGGTATAAAAAATTGAACAGGAAAGTGGTACAGTCGCTTCAGATTTATAAGTTGCAAGAAAAGAAAATGCTTAGAGATGGAACAGAGCGACAAAATGGGACGCCTCCCCAACTAAAGCAGCCCAGTTGGACGCTACAATACATAGCCATAAAAAATCATGTGTGCACATCACAGTACTTCATAGTGCATGTTAAAGGGGGCAAATGTTCCAGATCGGTTTGTATAAAACAAGATTAAAGCATACAAGAGCACAAGGAGCTAACACGAGAAAGAGCTACAACAGGAGATCACTGGGTGTACATCAGGAGGCAAGCCCTTGGCAGCACAAGGCGAACCTGGCAGCACAACGCAAGTATGAAGAGCGAACCATGCAAGGCGAACCTAGCAGCACAACGTACCCTGCAGGGCGGACTTGGTAGCACAACTGACTTTTATACCAGAAAAAGAGAAACATTTTTCCTTTGACTTTAAGACTCACTCGTTTGACAAAACCATGAAAGGGACGTGGCCTTGTAAGCATGGACAGGGAAGCAGTCTACACAGCGGACAGCGAGCCAGGCAGAGTGCAGTGAGAACAACTTGCTTGTCAGCGCAGTAGAATTGTCAGCGCAGTGTAGCAGCAGAACGTGACCTTTCACCAATATGGAGGGACATCTTTCTTGCTTCAAAACACAACTCAATGGACATATGCAAAGAAATGAAATGTTATCGTTGAAGCATGACAGAGGCGTATTTTTTACTGTAATTAATCAGTAGAGTATCCAATGTAAAACTTGGACCCCGAGTTGTATGTAGTCATATAAACACCAGGGGGCAACCCAACAAAACAGGGGACAACATGAATAGAAAATCCCATCACTTATGCTTCCTTAAGACATGAAACCCTTAATCTCAATCTCTATTTTCCAATTCTGTACCAAAATAATAAGTATTTATTGTATTTTTTTTTAAGTTAAATAAATTTTTTATGAAAAATAGTGTATGAAAATTATAAAAAAATATTTTTTTATCATTGAAATGATTTTTTAGATTTTTTAAAAATGAATTACTCATATGTTTTATATTGTAACTCATTTTAAGTACCCTTAAAATATTTTTCACAAATTAATTAATTTTTATATATAATATTAGTTAATTTTCATATTTTATAAAACTTCCCTATTTTCATGTTATAAACAAATTCATGCTTTTCTTTATTATTCTATTCTAACAGTTAAAAAATGCTTTTAAAAAAAAAAGGAAGAGTCAAATTTGATTTGGCCTAGTCACATATTAAAAAAATAAAAGTTTTCGACTAACATGTGAATATGTTACCAAATAATAAATACATAATTTTTGTTTAAAAATCACTAATAAATTATTCATTACTCAAATAATTCCTATTACTTTCATAGGAAATGAAAATAAAAAATGTTTTCTTAGAATAAACGATAATAATTTCTCTGCAATTTCACTCTGAAATTGCAGAGTGTGTGGTTCCCTTAATCTATGGTTATAAAGTGCTAGTTGATTTTTTTATACTTTAATTTATATACGAAATAAATCATTTTGAATGGTTGTGATGATGTTGAATTTTTTCTAAAAAAGAATCCTAATCCATTCTTATAGTGTGAGTGAATTTTCTCTCTCTTACTATTATTATCAGGATTTTGATAAAAATTATCCCGTGGGTTGGAAGGTATATAAGACTTTAAAATAAATAAATAAAAAAATTTATTATTCATTTATACTTCTGATGTAATTATTATTTTTTATTTTAATAAAATAATTCTATTATTAGAAGTTTTATTCGCAACCTTCAAGACCAAGGCGGGCTGATGTTATCAAAATTGTTGTTATTATTATATATTAGATTTTTATTATAATATATTCAAATTATATAGGCCTAAATAAAGAGTTTAGCCAATATTATTTTTTTTGTTACAACAATTTAGCTAGGGTGAGGGGATGTTGTCCCAATTCAAGGTGGATAAAGTTTTTCTGGTTCAAAAAACACTTATAGAGGTACTTACATTTACCTCACCCAAGAAAATAAGTGGGGTTCGAACTTACGATCTATCAGATACGAGACACTGTCTCGCTCCACTCGATTAAAATTAGATTCATGAACTAACTAAAGAACTTATTGCAAATTAGATTTTCAAAATAAATACAAGTATTAGGTTTGGGAAATAAACAAGTCTCATGTCTTAAAAAGTTTATTTTGACCCAATTTTATCAATATTTCAAGTGAATTAAATCCGAAAATAATATTGGGATGGATAATCATTATTTAAGTTCAGATTATTAAGCTTTACAATTTAAAAAAAAAAATCAGTAAAAACTTAATTACATTTTGTATTATGTATTACTCATAGTTATATAGAAACTCTATTTTATACCTCAAGTCGAACTAAACTCTCTGTTAGACTCGATCGTTCATAGTTGTAAGATTAACAATTAATTTAGATTTACTTTTATAATTTTTTTTTTGTATTATCAAGTTCCTTCTCACTTAAATTAACTAACTGTTGATTAAAATCTGTCTCATTTCAAAATTAAAACATATATATCATACCATAAGCTTAAATGAAAATTTTAACAATACTTACAAGCGACCAACTAATAATTAATGCAGCATCATTTGCGATAAGACTTTAAGATTTTTTTTTTTGTTTTTCTATTTTGTGTATTTTTTCCAACTAAACATAGGTTATAATATTAGAAACTCAAATATTCTCTGAAGATGAAGAATAACATGCATTCTAGGAAAAAGCTAGAAAAGAATCAAAAGATGGGAGTATAAAACCATGTCAATAATGGACCCCAGTAAAAAAGCGTAGAAACATGTATAAACACCTAGATTCAATTTGAATTTTTTTCCCCAACAATAATAATAGTACTAGTAATAAGGACCTTCGGATTTACCAAAGCAACACGCACGCACTTCACAAAAAAGGCGAGTAAGAATTTCCATGTACTCGCGCAAGTAGGAATCCTGACACCACTTGTTCACATCACCGAGTTTGCATATTATAATATAATTATAATTAATTAATTATACAGGCGTGTGACAGACGTCTATTTAAATTGGATAAAGTAGTAGAAGGGCTAAACAAAACAAAACAAAGAAAAGTCGCACTCAATTTATCGCTTCTCTTTATCTCGCGAGATATCTTATATGGAAGAAACCGTCTCGATTTATCTCCCGTCATTGTCTCGTCAGGAAACAACCGCACGTCGATTCACTGTGACGCAAGACATTTTAAACGGTTCCAATCAGGTCGCTTTTGTATTTATCTAGAAAGAAGAGGTGCCATTCACATGTAAAGCTCCCCATCATAAATAAATATAAGTGCAACTCAACTTTCTCTTTTTCGTTAGTTCTATATCATTCTAATTTTACATTGGTCTTGTGTAATGGTATGGATCTACTTACAATATTTTGTCATTAATTTTGTTTAATTTATGATAAAGTTTCTAAGAAACATTAGTATTATTATTACCATAACTTAATTAACCATTTTGATTTTGACTCTCGACGTGATTGATGTTAATGTGGGCTATCAAGTGCCACTTGTCGTTTTATGGAAAACAAATTTGGATTGATGGTATCCCTATCCCCTGCGACCTGGACAGCATCAAGAGCCAGAATTTATTGCTCAGCAACAAGCAATTAGTCAATTACAAGTATTTATTTTATTTTTCATTTATTACCACCATTCAAGCTGTCAAATTGATAGTTTGTTTTCTTTTTTTTTTTAACTGGAAACGGTTTTTTTTAATAATAAACAGTTGTTTTATTTTATTTTTTATTATCATTTTATTTATTTATTTTTATAAAATTACAAGCTATTTTTTAATTAAATATAATATTAGCTTTTTCTTTCTTCAAACCGTGAAATTGTGTTTTTTTTTTCTTTTGTCCGGAATTCCCATAAGCATAATTGTGGATTACCTTATAGGTAAAGTCCGCTTAGATCACAGTCTACTTTCATTGCAACTAATCACTATTTAATAACCGTGAAATATTTTAAATCACTTTCATCCAGTGTGTTTTATAAATCATGTATTATTTATTTTTTGTCATTAATTTTATAATAAATCTATTAAGATGAATTCTATCCAATTATAAAACAAACAGATTCATAGTCATGGCCTTACACAATTGATTCTGTAACTAGAAATTAAACAAGTATATCCAATTGCAATTCTATTTGAATAAAGTAGGACAGTCAAGATCATTAAGTTGAATCAAACTTTCATCTACAAAATTTTAATTTTTACACATAAAATATTGAGAATATATTTATTTAAAAATAATTTGATCTTTTGATATATTTCTAAAAAATATATACACGCATGTTTATATTTTTACTATTTAAAATTTAAATTAATTATACATGTTTTCTTTATAATTATAAATATTTTAATTTCACTATGCATGTGCTTTTAAATCTACCTTAATCAAATATAGAAATTTCCTTATAGTTTAAAGTATTTTTATTTTTAAATTATTTGAATTCAAATTTCAAACTCAGTCACTATAAGTTTGCATCGCAGGTTTAAATTTATGTTTTCATTAATTATACAAATCCTTTTATCATTTTTTTCTGAAGTCCGAATCCTTTTATCATTGATACATGATTAATTGCTTAATTCTATTTTAGTTTGTTTTTAATTTATTTTCATTTTATTTTTTTATTTTGTAAAACAAAACGTGACGACTGAACGGGCTTTGATTAGCTTATATTCTCAGAATACTAATTAGGTGCTTAGATGTTGACTTTTCTGTTTTTATAACAAGAAAAGTAGGAAACAATATAGTGGCTTAACCCCCAAAAATAAAAATAATATACTTAGTGGCAAGTGATGTACTTTACTACTTTAGCATCAAAGAAAGCATTCCCTTTGTAAAGGGACCCCATCCTTTGAAAGGTAGTAACGTAATTTATATGCATCATCGCCAACATATGTCCCTTTCTGTGAGTTTTCGTGGTTGCTTCACGGACCAGTGGTGGCAACATCCAACACCACTCTCCCTTCTCTCATTATTTTCAGCCTCTTTGCTTTATTTGACAATCCCTTTGAACCAATTTTGTTTGGGCCTTTCAAGTTTTAACAATATGCCGAGTGCACATGTTTGAAAAGTGATTATTTTTTCAGTCCGTCCCTTGGGCTCTTTTCTTTACGGGAGGACTTGCTTCCTTCCATGAGAGAGTACTCTATTTATTATAAGTGAGTTATTTTTTCTATTTAATGAGAGTATTTTTGTCTTTTTTCTCCATCACCACTACCACTACCTTTCTCTCCTCCTTTCCGGCCACTACTCTCATAACCTTTGACCCCTCATTCTTTGCGAGATTCTGTTAGAGTCATAATTTTGCAGCACTATTTTACTCAAATTTGTTGCCTTATATGCATTTTCATCACTAGAACCCGACTTTGCAGCATTATTTTACTCAGATTGACTGCGGTTGATGCTATGTATTTTTTTGCTTGGAGTTGATGTTGGACGTATGCTGATCCGGAAGGATTTAAAAAAAAAAATCCTGCCTGTTTCAAAATTTTTGCAACAAGAGGCTTTGATTTTTTTTATTATTATTAGAATTGCTAAATTGTTCACATAATCGAGTATGCTTCCTCAATTTATTGTTTAGATCTTTAGTACACTACTCTAATACTCTCTATTTAGCATCTTTAAGCTTTGTAAGTGTTGTTGAGCATTTTTAAAGAAGGCCTATTGACAAAAAAAGTGATTTTTTTGGAAAATAATTACTTCATAAAAAAATTAATTCTTTAAAACAATTAAGTTAATATTAACACATATGAAGGGTGCGTTATCAAATAGTGGTTAATCACAGTGAAAATAGATTGTTAGTGCAGATAGACTTTACCGGTCAAAAACCACATTTATTCTTGTTATGGATCAATTTAATTTTTAATTGATAACGATAATATTCAATTATGTTAAAATAGATTTTAAATCCAACCATGATTTGTTCACACTTAATTTTATATACACATTATTTTTTTCTATCTTTTTTCTCATTCTCTATCACCTCAACTTTTATGTCTTTTATTTTTTTTCTCTTCATTTCTTTTTTCTTTCTATATCTCGCTTTTCCACACTTTCTACACTAAAAAATTTGAGTGTGGAAGTAACATTTTCCTTTTAAATCACTTCTATATCAATGCACTTTATAAATTGTACGTGTCTTGTTCATTTTTAATTTTGTATATCAAAATTAATTATACTCAATTGTAAATGAAATAAGTACTAATTGATGTGCTACATGAAGTCTGCTTTTTTTCAAAGTGTTTTTTTTTTTTCATTTTATGATAGCCAATGAATTTACAGATGTTTATTACACAATTGGCCCTCAATTTTTTTAAAAAAATCACACAATAATGATCAATCTAAAAATCTCACTGGAACACTTGCTCCCCATTTTGATTTCAGTACAGTCTTAATGATGTTTATAGTTTTTATTTCAATTCTTTACCGATACTTTGAAAGAACGAAATTTGAAAATCAAATAATAAAAAACACACACTTGATTCGAGAAAACGCTGAGTTTAATATGAATAGAATTTTAATATTAAAAATAATTATTGATATTGATTTCCTTTTTTCGGAGCAATAAAGGAGGCATACAGTAAGAGAAAGAATAAACTATCCAATGACATCTACGTCCACCACTCCATTCTATCCGCAAAAGACAAACGTTGTGGTTAGAGACGTACAGGTGCAAAGGGGTCAAGAAGCATGGGCGTCGCCTCCATTAATTTATTTCTTCAACCGTATATATCCCAATTCATAGAATTCATAGATTTTTTTTTCCCTTTCGAAGCATATAAATCACCAAAATGAATTTTGTCTCTTTCAATAATTTTTTTTTCATTCACACAATCAGTAATCAAACTCATATCAAAATACTTAAAACCATCTATTTATCAATTGTGCTGGACTTAGTTTAGAAATACTCGTATACTTTACACTTTGCCATTATGTATGTATATTTATTCATGGGATCGATTGCTAAAGTACTTTAACTGATTTTTTTAGTAAATTACTTTATTCTTCCTTTTATTTTGTATTGTTCACACATAATTTTTTTATTTCTAAATTTACATAGAATCCCTCCTATTTTATAAATATACTAATCTTCAACCTTTATTTTTGTGTGAAATTGATAAAAATACCCTTATTATAAATTTTAACTTATTACATAAAATCCCTTATATTTCATAAACATTACAAAAGCTTCATTTTATTTTACTAATATATTATAATTAAATCCTCATGTTAAAAATTTAAGTTATGAAATATTTAAATAATAAAAAAATAACATTATAGTAACATAAGAGAATAAACAATAAAATAAATCATTCTCATATCATAAAATAACAAAAATCGTATTAAAATTTTTATAATAAAAATTTAATAAAAACTTGATCATATAAACTTTTCTGTTAATTAAATTAATATATAAATTTGTTTAAAACTAACAATTTCATATACTTATATTTTCATATTTTAATTTATTATTATTATTATTTATCCTTTAAATTATTTATGAATTTTTAATTATAATTATATAATAAAAACGTCACAAGAAAAAAGAAAAGTGCTACACATTTTAGTGAGGACATATAAACTTGAATTTAAAAAATATGTATTATATTTTTCTTATCTTTCGTTTTGAGGAATGATAATAAATTAATAATATGAAGCCAAAGTGCTAAACGCAAACAATCCTGTTTCAGTTTGGCCCCCATTACATCTGAATTTTTTAGATAGTCCCGGATGATCCCGATTTATTAGTATTTGATACATGAAAAATATTAAGTTCAATAGAAAAAGATGTAATATTTAATTTTTCCATTGTTTTATTCTATTTTTTATAGAATTAAGTCTCATTGATTAAATTAAAATACTTATTAATAGTTAGTGCTTGTTTGGTTTAAATTTTGAACCATCCAAAATCAATTATGTAGAATTGATTTTAAATCACTTCCGTCCAACGTGCTTTGTAAAACGTTCACACTCATTTTTAACCATTGATTTCTAGAATCAATTCTACTTAACTGTAAATCAAACGAACACTTAGTAGTTAAAAAAAATTATCCAATAACTCAATTTGGAGCTTTATTTTTTATTTTTTGGTCAACACTGCTAGAATTTTTTTACCAAAGCAATTTATATGCATTGTTGTTATATCGATGGAGAATAAAAGTAGGTTCTAGAAAATGGAAAAAAAAAAACACGCACAAAGTTTGGTCCAATGGGACGTAATATTTAAAAACTTTTTTTTGCTATGAAATAGGTGCTGCTGTATAATTTTTTTTTTAACTATCAACTGTTAATGAATATTTTTATTTAATCAATGGGGCTCAATTTTATAAAATTATTAGAACAAGAAAGTGGAAAAATTTGAATATTACATCCCTTTCTATTGAACTCGATATTTTTTCATGTGTTAAATGTTAATTGATTGGAACTATAAATGATGTAATGGTTCGAAATTACCTAATAATTTCTCCCTTTTTCACATGTTTCTAAGTGCAACATTTATCCCTTGGAGATAGAATGGAGGTAGATTTTATAGGATACAAACTTGATGATTGCTATGGTAACCTTAATGAGATAAGGGGACATATGTGACTTAAAGTCATTTGAAATAGTTGACTAAAGTGAATTTGGTAAAACCAACTTAAAATTGAAAAAACTAGATAAAAATTGAAAGTTAATTAAAAACTAAAAATTAACTGATTTGATTAAAAGTGTTTAGTAAAGTTAGCTGAAAATGGTAAAATGATATATAAAAACATAATTAATTATTAAATAATGATAAGTGAGAGTTGTTGATAGATAAACTTGTAATAAATTTTCAGCCAGTTGCTGAAAAGGGAGTTTTTTTTTTTTAAAAAATTACCTCAAATAGCTTCTCAAGAAAAACTAATAGTTATCTAAAAAAATTACATTACGAAATACAACTGAAATACAAATTTTAATTTTTATCTAGTTGAAAAATCTTACCAAACACACCGGGAACAAATATTCCATGTAATTTTTTTTGTTGGGATAAATATTTTTTTATCCTTTTTGTATTAAACTCAATCTTCTTATTTTATTTAAAGCTCTCTCTTAATAAATTACGCTAAAAAATAGTTATCGTGTTTTATTTACAAAGTCTAATCACTTATCTATAGCTTTATATGACAAATTCTGCATACTATGAAATAATAAGAAAAAATTGAGAATATATGATATTCTATACTTTTTGTTTTATTTTTTACTTGACTTAATAATTTTTTTTACCAATATTATTTATACTCTTCCGGTTTCTGATTCCGTCCTGAAACACACTATAGAATGGAGACCCATACAAATGAAAGGGTGAGCTATTAAAATTTAAGTCAAGATTGAACTATTAAGATTTAAGTCAAGATTTCAAATTTTGACATTTTAAATTTCGAATTAATAATTAAATTTATGATTTCTAAAAAGACAAAACTAAGATCCAGTGTTTTATATTTATTCTGTCCGATTTTCCATTTAGGTATCGGGCATTGCCATCTGCATTTTTCCCCACCTCAGCAAAACATTTTAAAGTGTCTAAATAGTAATATATAGTTTTCTCACTAGTAGGTTTTTCATAAAATCTATTACCTTGTGTAGTTGTGTCACGTCTTATGCTATTTTCAACTCCCCAGCCTTCTGGTTAGCAATCCTATTGATCACACAAGTAGGCTTGGCTTTCTCTCATTGTTTTTATATCCCCTGTTTTCACTTCCCCTCTATGTTCCATTTACGTCCTTTTATCTTCTCTCCAACATTTTATGCATGTATTAAATTGAAATTAGTCAAGAACAAAAAGTAACAAGGTGGTCATCAATAAAAAATTACAAACAAACAAGTACTAGTACGTTTTATGCTCCAGATTATTCAGTTGCTCAAATTTGAGAATTGAAGTGTTCTGCCACAATACAAAGCACCTTAATTAGAATATACTAAGTGGCAGTCTTAGGCGAATAATCAATATGATGAAGGCAGAAGCCCCTTTTGGTACTTTGAATTGTGCGAGATTCTTCCAAGACCATATGCCTAATAAATATAGGGAAGAACTACTTTATGATTCTCGTAAAGGTGCACATTATCCGGTAATTGAATTCGTAGTCAAAATTTTGGAAGAATAATTAAGTATAGATTAAGACAAGAAATTCACTATCATAATAAATTAATTTAGTTTTATATTGAGAAGATTAATCATGGAAATTATACACTCCCTCGTGATCTTTTTATAAAGCACACTTAATGGAATTATACAAACTAATAAAAATAGTAAAAGTTAGTTAATATTATTAGGATTTTAAAAAATAGTATATATAACTTTCAAATTTTATCCTTATTTAATATTATTAACTAATTATACTATCATTTGAAAGTTAAAAAAACATTAAAATTTTTAATAAGGACAAATAAGAAAAATAGTAATAGATGCATCATCGAAATTGTAAAGTATCTTATAAAAAGAATCACAAAAAACTTTTAAATGTGCCTTATAAAAATGAATGGAGGGAGTATATTGCTATGACAACTAATGAAAATATATAATTAAGAGGAATAAAAATAATTACACATGAATTTCATTGATTTGGGAAAAAAACGTATGCTAGAATGATTAAAAATGTTTTGTAGAAGGTTTCATAAAAGAAAGACATTAGAATTTCTTACATTTTAACAACCAAAGATATGTATATGTTCTGTGGTGAACCAACCTCGGCTCGGGAATGACAGCCGGGGTGATGCCTCGCTTTGCTGTAGGTGAGCTGAGACGAGGGGTGGTACATGCAAAGACACTCTGACGCTCAAGTCAATCCGAGGTTGCAGGTAGGTGAGAGATAATTACTGGGGTCTTAATGACATACCTGTTTCGTTTGGATGTAGAAAAGGAAGTGGGTCTCTTGCATTGACCCAGGGGTCCGACCCGTACCCACGAGGCAGTGAACCAGGTTGGGTTGTACGGTAGCGGCATATACTAGGATTCGGGTCGGGGACCCAGATCAATTGCATATTGGGCCCCTCTCATCTATTTGGGCCTCGTTAGAGCCCAAATACACACTCCAGAACAGTATTAATGAGTCATGATTAGTGTAGAAACAAGGTCGGGGATATAGAAGAATTTTTTATAACTATTGTACAAGAGTCTACTTTGGACCAGTGTTATCAAAACTGAACTAGCTATTGGCTCGATCACACTACTGAGTCAATGAGTCATTGGTCGGACAAGTGAGTCAATGAGTCATTGGTTGATCACGCTACCGATGGATATCCTTGATTCAAATCCCCGTTGTTAATTTTCTTGTCTTTTTACACAACACATTCACTATATATATTAAAATGTGAACTCTCTATATATTAAAGGATGGCTTGGTGCAATGGTCAAGCACTCTCAACTCTTTGCATGACGTGTAGGACGTGGGTTCGCCCCCAAAATCATGACCAGATTGGCTAGACTCAGACCCGACCAGTTCTGCTGGTTCGGAACTGGTTTGACGATACCGAATCAAATGCATGAGCGATCCAAATATCAGATCGAAACCAGTCTCAGGTTCGGGTTCGGTTTGCGGCCGGGTTGGTCCGAGAGTGATAACACTGCTTTAAACCCTTATATATTTTTTAAATTTTTTGATTCTAAATGTGTTTACTGAACATATTGCATGCTTTTTGTAGATGATACAGTATTTGTTGGGGAGTTGAGATAAGAAATACATTGAAAGCTAGGGATTTGAAGACAAGCCTAGGAAATACACAACTTTCATCTAAGTAGAAATAAAACATTATACATGGACCGCAAGGTTAGCAAGTGACACAAATATTTAGAGATGAAAATTGAAAACATACAATATTATAAGCCTTACGTTTTAAGTATCTTGAGTTCATTATACATAATGTCAGGGAGATAGAGATAGATGTAAAAAGCAAGATTTAAGTATGGTGAATGAAATGGAGGATATCTTAGGTATAATGTGTGATAAAAAGGTACTTGAGGGTAGAGGTGGCAAAATGGGCCAAGCCCATCGGGCCGGCCCGAACCCGCCCGTTAAATTATAGGGCTTGATTTTTAAAAAATGAGCCCGAATTAATATAGGGCTATTTTAGCCCAGGCCGTTTTATCAAAATACCGGGCTTAGCCCGCAAAGCCCGCTAAAATACCAGGCTTAGCCCGCATTTTATAGGGCTTGGGCACCATTTTTTAGCCCTAATTAAATTTGGGCCTTTTTGGCCCGACCCGTTTTAGCCCGCGGCTCGCTTCGGGCCGGGTAGCCCGTTTTGCCACCTCTACTTGAGGGGCCTAAGTGTAGAAAGTAAAAAATAAAAAAATAAGTTTCATATCACATAGATGAGAATACCATAATAGATAAGTAATAAACAAAACAATATTAGAAATAGCTCTTATTGTATAATAAAGGACAGACTCATTTTAGATAATTTGGGATGCGTAAAGAAATACAAGTAAGGTGTAAAAATATTAGTAAGGAAGGTCATTCAGATGAATAATATATTTCAACAGTTAGAAGTAGAAAAAATCTAAGGAAATCTACAAGTTAAACCATTAAGAATTTTTTTAAAATAAATTATTTATTTCTTAACTTAATGTATAATATATGAAATATTATGAAGTCATGTGATTCATGTGTTGAATCTTATTTGATGAGAAAAGACTTGATTATTGTTATATTTGACCTAATCTAATATACAAACACCCAAAGAGTGGGTGGCTCCTAGGGCTTAGCTCTCATCACTTTATCCACTAATCTATGGGATGAAACTGTCGAGCATTTCATCGTTAGACCGTTTCTTAGCATTTGTAAGGAATAGCTATTGATCACTTCTCTCAAAAGAAATATTCATCATCATTTCATAATGAAACCATCATTCTATATATTTCGATTTTTACACATCAAACTAAGAACATTTTTGGGATATTCCCTAATACTAGTAATAATTATTCTTGGTTCTTGCAATGACTTCATCGTAATTACTCATCAAAATCTGGAATTCGCCTCTATAGAAATATTAATCATATTATAATGTTACAAATAACTGCTATTTCTAGATGTTGAAACTTGAAAATAAAAGGTGCCATTGTAAACAAAATGGGGAAGGATATAACAAGAAAGAAAAGCAAAAGAGCAAGCAAAGAAACAAACGGAGAAATGCTATATCCTCTTATAAATCTCCGTAAATGTATTTAAAATAGAAAATAGAAAAGCTATTTAATACTTACTTTATATAGTATTAAGAGTATTTATAGGAGGATATAGAATTATTCAAACAATAATTAGCCGATAAATATGATTCCGTGCGCAAAGAAACTTCTTCCATCAAGATACACAAGCAAAAACATCATAGAAGTATTAAAATGTTCTCTTTTTCCTCACCATCATTACTGCTGGTTTAAGCTCGGTAATGTACACCGATCTACATTCCGAGTTCTCTCTTCACCTTATTCCCCCACTTAATAAAGACATTCTGCTACAAGAAAGTGTACAAGCAGGATGAGTTTTACAGCTACAAAATGTACTGACTCTGTTATCTTAGTCTATTTTTTCCATGCAAATTAAACCTGCTTCTTCATATACAAGAACAATGATAAAGGTACAAGACTAATACTATTTAAACATCCTACCAAAACCTCAAGCTAAAACCTATGCTGCAGACTAAAGTTTCAATCTAAGTTGCGTTACCGTTTTATAAGCTAAAATCCTTCTCTGAGGGACAAAAAAAAAGGCATTTATTCTGGTGTTCTTAAGCAACCTCCAGGAAGAAGGAACTTAAATTTATCTGCATTCTCTATCAAGTAGGCAGGAAGATGGACAGCAGAAGCTGAGCGTGGTATTGACCCCATCTTTTTAATCAACTCCTGGAAGGAGTATTCTTCAGGGAGCATGTCAAAAAGATCATCTCCCTTGCAGATAAGGTTCTGAATTCTTGAATGACTAAGAAAAGATTTCCTTTTCACACGGTCTGCATGGCTATAGGCTGTCATTTTGAACACAAACTCTGAAATATACCTAAAACAAAAGCTGCAGTGCCATCCTGCATCTGAGAAGATTACATTTGTCTGGCGTGAATGCCTGTAACGTGTCCAGGGACCATAGACATGAGAAGTGGCACGCCAGCTGCTGTAGTCCACAGGGAACTCAAAAGAATACATATAGTGCTTCAGTTCAAGATGCATTATGGGAGGAATCCCATCACACCACTGAAGCAGTTTCAATGTATGAGGACTTGGAATCTCATCTGTATCTGACATGAGGAGAATGTCACCGTGGGAAATCCCTGCACGGCGCAACAATGCATTCATAGCCCCACGTTGTTGTGACTCAAGCACAAATGGATCCTCACGTGATCCAGGGACTGCAACTCTGCCAGGGTAAATGTCATGGGCAATCTTTTGTTTGGCAAAAGCAAATCTTTCTTTGTTTAAGGCAAAGAAAAGAGGTTTTGGAATTCCTGTAAATGTGGTATTTGACTCAAGGATCACAAATTTTGACACATAAGGATAAAGTTCATGCCATCTAATCTCTAGCATATCTAACTCATTGCTGAAAATAATAGCATCAAATATGCTGCGAGGTTGGGGGCGAAGGGACCAGCCATGAAGACGGCAAAGGTGGTCCATAGAGACATTTTCTGCATAATAGTGAGGTATACTTGTGAAGGGGGTAGGGGGATTGTCCCAAAGGGGTCGGAAGAAATAGGAAACCTTTTGGCCATGGGTAAGAATTCCAATCACACAAATTGGCACCAGTAATAGAAGTAAGATAGAGAGGAGCTTAGGAAGTTTTCTTCTAGAAGTGAGGCGTGGTCTCAGAGCCATGCCTTGAAGGGAAAATGTTTATAATTTCGAATTGATTTCCCCAATTCAACTATCAGAATGACCATGTTCACCTGCAACAGTTTGAACAGAAGGGATTAGAAACAATAAAGATTTTTTTCCTAAGAGCCAAATGAATACCAAAGTTGAGATAAGAGAAAATCCTATATAAGTCCCTATAAAAAGATGAAAACACTTATAAAACTGTATTAAGGTAAGTGAATTTCTCCAGCAACTACCAAGGACCTAGTATATGCAAAATTACCAGAAAGTTATATTTGATATTCCATGTAAACAAGGGATGTTATTGTTAAGAACTAAACACTGCAGTTGCTTGCAGGAGATACCAAAATTTCCAAGCAGTTAAGTATACTCATAACTCATGGCTGTTAAGTAGTCTCACACTTAAGCTATTTCAATAGACAATAAGAAAATATGAACAAAGGATATGTCAGAATACTTTCTTGAAAAGAAAAGTGTAGATTTTTGTGGTAAAAAAAAAAATTGACCTACATAAACAACCAGAGTTCATGAATGGGATGTTTGGCAAGAGATTTATCTTGACAATGTGGCCATAATTGAAGCATATGATGCAAATAATTACATCCAAGTCTTCCATTTAATGCTTATAATGAATCTACCTTCTAGCAATGTAAATAACAAAGAAAAAAAAACAGAAATTCAAATAACTACCAGCTCAATTTTTTTTTTCTTGATGCCAAGTGTGGAAGAAGCTGTATTTTGTGTTGTACAACTCCTTTTTCCATATTGTTATTCACATTGTTGCAATACCAGATATTTGAAGAGACTTCAGGGTCCTCTACTCATTATTTTGATTTGCATATTCGTATACCTGTTTGTTTTTCTCTCTACCAAATTATTGCAACTAAATACAATTTCATGGTCTGGGGGGTTCAAGGTCAGTTATTTAACTCCTTCATAAAGAGGTGAATTAAATGCTGTACGGTTTTTTATTTTTTCTGTTGAACTGCAATACAACTATAGCTTCCAAGGCCAGAGGATGTTCATAAAGCCTCCATGACACACGGTGTTAATTATAATCAGAGTTTATAGGTAGAAGGTGAGGTAATCAATTAACTGTGACGGTTAATTCTAAGGAAATAAATTGGGAATGATTAGGTAAAGGCTTATGACCGATACATGTGAAAAAAAAAAAAAAAAACTATTCCCATTATCCATTCGGAATTTATTCTGACAAAATCTTGAAGGTGCTAGAGCCTAGATGCTTGTTAAACCTTCTTCAACTATAAGAGACGAGTAAATAATAAAAATTTCATGAGTTTAACGGCATTCCTTTATAAAAGAAAAGTTTTAATACCTGCCTCCTGTTGGATATATATAATAATCCGTTCGGAAACTTGACTTAAGAATCATGAAGGAACGGAATCAGAAATTGAGAATCAAACACACAGAATCTGAAAGGTATCCTTTGAATTGACCCGGCCATTCATAAAAGAAAAATGAATCTATTCACCCTTGTCATGATTAAAAAAAGGAAAAGCGCATTATCTTGCCAAATCTCATTAATGTTTCAGAAACAAGAGAAATAAAATTAAAATAGTAAGAGAAGAGTACCTTAGAGAAGTTGCAGGAGGTGAGAAGATGTGAGGAAATCCATTGAATGAGCGGGAAGTGCGATAGATTAGAAGGTGAGAGGATGAGAGAGAAATAAGGTGTTTGTTTGGTTGTTGAACTTGGAGGACTCTGCAAAGAAAGAAGGAGGAAGGAAGTGAAGGTTACTATTAGGGGCATAACATAACAACTACAGTTATTGCACGAAAGCAACATCCAATACCAACACGCACACACACAATGAAGTAGAAGGAAGCACCTTCACTTGCCACGTTGAGTTCCAGGTTTCAAAGCCTCTTACCACTTTTCTTTCTTTTCTAATTTTTAGTTTTGTTGCCTCCCTCTTCGGGCTGCCAAGGAGTATATTATATATTATATATACTACAGATGAATCTCAATATGTTTTAATCTTACAATTATATTTTAATTTATTATTAGTATGTATGTCCTCCACTTCAATTTATTTATTTATTCTCACTATTATATACGGACGCTTCGAGGGCTAAAAGAGATCCAATTCTTAATTTCTTATTGGATGGATCGCATCGCGTTTGAATATAAGCAAATTTGATAGTATTATATTAGTTTATCACCGTTAGCAAAGCTGTCTAACATAACCGACAAATTGCCTCGTTAATAGTCCACACAGATTATTCTTTAGATTAGGTACATCTGCTGAGTGTGCGTGGCACTTTTGGATCAAATGAGTTTTCTATGTTAAATTTTATTACTTTTATTTTTTTAATTATAAATAATGAATAATTAATATATCAAAAGGTTTTATTATTATTATAAAAAAATTTATAATAAATATTGTTTTAATATAATTTATTAAATTTAAAAATATTTATCTTTTATATTTAATTGTTTTTGTGTTTGTGTTATGAAATCTTAAAAGTATCAGTAAAGTAAAGTGAGAATATTATCTCATGTATTACACATATAGTTAAAACACTAGTTACACACATTTGAAGAGATCGTTGGTGTTAGAAGACCAATAAATCATTTAACTTTTTAAACAATTTTTATAAATCTAGTGTAATTTGCCGCTTTCTTTTTTATAATTATGGAGCTGTGTTGTTCTCAAATTATGTAGCTATAGTATATATGCACATCCCAACATTTAAATCTTGATTAATTGGACCATTCAATTATTTTGTACGTACGGCATGGCATAATTCCATATGCGACTCGTTCTCTATTTTTCACAAGCAGAAAAAGATGAATTTCATTTTGAAATGGGCATCGCCAAACCATCCAGCATAGCTAAGTTAAGAATATTCCTAGTAGCATCTTCCACTCAAGACATCATGCAAGGTAAGATAGAGTTTTTTTTTTTTAATCAATGATCATTTAATTGAAAGATAGCCAAATTACTCTTATAATGAAGTGAAGACAATATCCTAAATATCCTAAAGAGCGATTTTGTAATGCTTAATCAAATATACCTCATGTATCATATCACGCTTGCTCGAAATACTAAAAAATATAAATAAATAACGAAAAATCATAACCTTTCATGTGTCTAATCTTGACATTAGACCAACATTTTAACAACTAGGTGAATTTTTTTTCTTTTGTTCCTTCACTTGTTTTTTTCTCCATTTTAGCCGGCTCGGCCCTGCAAAAATGCATGCGAGAGGCACTTAAACTTCAAGGAGACATTCTCAGTTTTCATATCTGTGTCACAAAGCGGCGATGCACCTGGCTGGACATTGAGGAGGAATGGGGAAAATATGACAAAGAGATTAAAGGGGACAAAAGAAGAGAGAATGGAGAAGGTGACTAGAAAAGGAGAAGAGGAAAATGGTTGTGGTGATGAAAGAGGTGACTGGGGGAATGGAGGAGAGGAGGTAAAGGGGAAGGAAACTCCCATTAGAGAGAGGGGATGACCCACCTAAATTATGTAGAAGTACCCACATATATGAGGGAGGGAGCCGGCCACCGTGGTGATTTGCTCTGTGTCGCTCACTCCTGTGAAGTTGTTTATCCAAATATGAAACAAATGTAGCATGGTAACAAGTCGGCAGGTAAGAAAGAGTTTAAAGCTTGTACATGTTAGAATAAACTTCTTAGGAACCACGTAGAGATGTCAAAATGGGTTAAGCTCGATGGCCTTGTTCGTTTAGCCCGATATATTGGCTGGGTTATGAAATTTTCAGCCCAAATCAATTTAGGCTCAACCCAGCCTAAATTTTAAGTGGCCTGATGTGAAGCTGACCCGTGGTGGACTGGATCAACTCATTGGCCCAACTTTTTTTATTATTAATTTTTTATAATTTTATAAGTGTTTAATCTAACATTATATACTAACATTATTTATGTTATTAATATTCATTTTAAGGTTAATATTGTATATATATATATATATTAAACTTTTTTATCTCTAATATTTGTTTATTGTTACAATTGATGCACATTATTCTATTTTCATTATTATGTATCAATTTTGTTATTTTATATTACAATATGACAATTTATTATATTTTATTATATTGATAAAATTATAGAAAGATATAAAATATAATAGATTGCATCTATGTTTTAATTTTAGTTTATGATTGCTAAAAAAATGTTAATGTATTGCATATGTTAATTTATTTTAATAAAACTTTATTCATTTATTAATTTTTTTTTAAATGAGTGGTTTATGGACTAATCTAACCCAACCCAAAAATGTTTTGATCTGTAATGGGCTGACCTAAATGGGTCGGACTAGCGCGAATTGACAACATTATTTATAATGCTCTCGATTAAAAAATTATCTTCGGAAGATCTAAACCATTAGAAGTACATGTTTTAAAATTAAATTAATAGGTATAAATAGAATTATACATAGTTTAATTGATGGATGTAACTGCATCATCGTGCTGTTCAATTTGAACTTTATGGGATCCTATTCACAGAATTTGTAATTCAAAGTAGGTAGCCAAGGTTAACAGCATAACTCATAACAACTCGTGGTTCTGTGTGTATTTTTTATTCTTTTTTGATACATTTGAGTTTAAATCTTGAGTGCGAAAAAAAAAGAAGAAGAAAACTCTCACTACCGAACTAGCTAGTCTAACCATATCTTATATATTCATGACTGAGATAAAATTGTCTCATGTGATAAATATCTCTATGGTTCTAAAACTCACTCGTTGAAACTTTCAAACATGTTGAATTTGACTTCTTTAAAATATTACTACCTCCATTCCAATTTGATAGTCGTTTTAGGAAAATAAATTTTTTTCATAATATGAGTCGTTCTCTAGTTTCTATGTGAGTATTAATGATAGGTTTTCATTTTTTTCACTTATTACTTTTTTTACTTGATTATTTCTTTTGGTTCAAATTTCTTTTTCACGATTAAAATAATATGAAAATAATTTTATTTTAAACAGGTCCATTGTTTCTTTTTCGTTTTCTTTTTTTTGGTCGAATCACCGTTTCTTTTGAACCCAACAAAAATTCCATGCTGATCCAGTTTTGTAAAACCCAATTTCAATACGGGAACCCACCATCTCAACACTCTTAATTTAGCCCATTAACAGCCTAAAGCCCAATAAATGCCCAACTAGGACCAATTGAAGGCGAGAAAAGGTGGCAATGCATGCTGTTAGCAACAACTGTGGGTGGATCATGTTATAGATAAATGCTGGGTAGCAGTGAAGATGAAAAGATGAATCTAGAATTGTGACGAGGTCAAACAAGACTCCCCTAAAATAAGTTTAATTATAAAATAAACAAGCGAAAGTAATAAAAATTATATTTGTTTATAAAATAAACAATTAAAAGAAATAAACATGGTATAAATGGAATGGTCTAGACTTTGTGTATCATGATATTTGTGAGAAGATATGCAAGGTGTGTTAGTTTTTGGGTTTCGACTTTGTAATATAAGTTGGAGTATCCTTTATATTCCCTTTTTTAATATACTTTTACTTATAAAAAAATGGAATGGTCTAGATATAAATAATATATATCATGATATTATAGAATAATTTTTTTAAACTTGATTTTGAATAAATTTAAGAATTAAAGTGATTTGTATATAAAATAATCTTGACAGAATAAATATTATTTAAATATCTTTAAAAAAATAACTTTAAAAATGTAAATGTAAAAAAAAATCATATTACTGTAATTTATAATATCTAATTATTTTATTTCTATATTTTATTGAATATCTCAACAAATGTCGCGTATTGCTATAACAATCAAGATTTTTCATTTTTTTGGTAATATCATTAAATTGAAGATATACGCATGATACTTAATTTCTTTAAAATGTAGATTCTTTTATTTAAGAATCTTGATATTTAAAATTTGGAATTGAATCATCGAAGCTTTTAACCCGCGGCTAGAAACTAGGGTGCTAGCAACACTTTCGGAGCATCCTTCAATCGGCTTGGTACCTCCATCCGAAGGGAATGTTATAAAAATCGGACCGGTTATTAACTCGATCAGGGTACTAAATCAATGGGTCAGTGGTCGAAGGTTGAACCGGTTAAATCGGTATATATATAAAAATATGTAAATACATACTCAAATGTATAAGGTATTAGATATAAAAGATCATAATTTCTTTAAATATATAAATACTTTTAAATTTGAGTTTGATATAAAAATCATAACCACTAATATAATATAAATCCCACATGATACATCATTTTTAAAACCTTTTTATTAATTTTGTATTCTTAATATTTTATATTAATTAATTAATAATATATTAAATTTTTAAAAATTAATAAAAGAGCCCAAATACTATCCTAGTATTTGTTAAGGTAAAGTTAGAAGTGATATGGCCCACTAATTTATGTGTAGTTAGGCCCATGATGCAACAAAAAAAAAAGCCTGATACATTCCTTTCTCATACTTTCATTGTTGATGATAAAAAGAATATATATAAAAGTAAGCACATATATATTGAAGTGTTGTTGTGGTTTAGTGGTCATGCCACCATTGCAGCGTGCATAGGGCACGAGTTGAACCGGAACCCGACCGATTCTCACCGGTTCAGGACCGGTTTTGTGACATAATCGATCCAACATAATGACCGGACCGACCATTGGTCCGGTTCCCGGTTGAAATGGTCGGACCGGTCGGTCCGGTCCGGTTCTAATAACTATGGTTTAAACTTAATTGTGATGGATCCTTTATTTCCAGCAAGTTGTGGTGGGATTTTGCGTGACTGGACGGGAAAGCCAGTGTGTGGGTATGCTACTAAACTGGGCATATGCTCTATCATGTCGGTTGAAATATGGGCAGTTTTACATGAAATTAAACACACTCATCAACAACTAGGGTGTTAAAAAAATTATTGTGGATCTTTTATAGCAGTAGCTCATTATCAAAGGAACTTCAAAATTTCATCATGATTCTCAATTAGTAAGAGAGATTAATCAACTGGCTAGAACGTTTGAGGATATTTAGTGGAATCATGCCCTTCGCGAGGCAAATTAGGTTGCAGATGGATTAGCTAGATCGAGCCAGAATATTCAAAGTGGGCTTATGATTTTCACAGGCTTCCTGCACAGATATTCCTATTTAATTGTTGCCGATATGGCAAAGGTTATCTTCCCTAGAGGATTGTAAATTACTCATTCGGGCTGCTAGTCCCCTTTAACCAAAAAAAAAAGCTTTGAAGGGCATAAAACTCATCTAGTATATTTCTTTTATTTATGAAATATAAATATGAAATATACATGAGAAATTGAGTGTTCATTTGATTTACAATTTGATAGAATTGATTTTAATCAATTTATAGAATAAATAATAGGAAATGAATGATACATGATTTACGAAACACATTAATTAGATATAAGTAATGGATTTAATTGATATACACTGTCAGTGTAAAGAAGTTTTACATATGCATTCAATAGGGGGTGTCGCCGCATCATTTAATGAATATGACACCTCATGTGTTATTAAATTCAATAAATGATGTGGCAGCACATCATTGGATGTCTTTGTAAAACTTCTTTACACTGACAGTGTATATATATTAAACCCATAAATAATTTAAAATTAATTTCCCATTGTTCTCACTGATTTTAACTGATAATCAAACAGTCACTAAATCCCATACCCCTTAAACTAACGGATATGATTTCTCAACGAGAAGGTTTTATCCATTGGGTAAATTGTATAAAGGAAGGAAGGACCATATTATTTTGTTCTCTCCCTGTCCAAAGAGAATTAAATGATATCTCAATGCAGGTTTTATCCGTAATGGTTTGATCCCAAGCGATGTATATGAAAAAATTTTGTTGAGAGAGATAAAGTATACTTCAATAATTTCTTTTACGTACCAGCTAAGCTCGTACTTTCTCTGAACAAGTCAGCCAGGATGAGCTCGAATCAATACCAATCAGAAGTATCACAACAGAAACAATTAAGCTACTTTACTGTATAACACTTCTTAGCTTGGGAGGCTTATGTTACGTACCTGCTAAGATCGGCCAAGGTAAGCTCGGTCAGGGTAAGCTGGGCCAGGGTAAGCTTGGCCAGGGGAAGCTCAGAGAGGTAGACCTGACACACCTAGCAGGACCCCTGGCTTGACTAAGGGAGGAAATCAGACAGAAAAGGAAAGAGCTGATATTAAGCAGCCTAACAGCAGAATCAACGCATGTTGTCCCCCAATCAGCAAATCATGCCATATATAGAAGATACCCCTCCAACACCTATAAAAGGAGGGGCGTAGGCAGCATTAGGGACATACACTAGCTTCTTCACTTAGCCTAGTTATACCATGCGAGTAGAATTTGGGCTTTGTAAGAACATTTAGCGCCCGCCGTTAGGCTCTTGTAAAACTCTCCCAGAGAACCACAAGTTTTTCAGAAAATGGTTAGGACAAGGTCAAGCAACGACGAAGATGTCCCAACCATACAAGAGCTTGCTCAACAACTCGAGCAACTCAGACAAGAGAACCAGAGGGTTTTGGAGGAGAACAGAGTTATGCGAGAACAACTAAACAAGACACGAGACCCACGAGAAGAAGAGGAGGGCGGCACCTACTCTTTAGGAACCCGAGCTCCTTCAGAACACTTAGAATCACAGATCGAATTGAATAATCACATAGATACACATTTTCATCCTTTTTTTGACTAATTATATGATAACGTTATTTCAAGTTCCACATATATCATGATTATTCTTTGATTATTTTAAAATCATTCTTGATTGTATTATGATGACATTAATATGTTTATTTGTTTAAATATATGCGTTTAGCATATTTCATGACAAATTAATCGATATGAAAAATAACCCCTTTTAATATTTATTACAATTGTCAAAATTACATTCAAAATCTTTTTAAACAATTTTGGAATATGTGTTTATTATATTCACAACATTTTAGCTATGGAAATTAGAAATTACGGGACTTTTGCTCTAAACTTTGTACTCTATCATGCTTTCCGCTTTTGTTTGGCACAATCATGAATATAAATTTGTCATATCAATGAATTCGGAAACCTGTTTAATTATTCACCAATTGCACAATAATTAAAAATAATCATCTCAATTATTATTATTAAATATCATCATCAATGTTCCAACATCCATGGGATCCAATATCCTTTCTACTTTAAATTATTTCTACAATTATATTTTAGGAAAGCTTGATAAAATATATTTGTGGCATAATTGTTGCATTAATCCTTATACAGTATAATTTTGTTTTGAACAACAAATTATCAGAGCTTTAAATTAAGATTTATTTTCATTCTATGTATATCCTAATCATACATTGATTGCCATAATTCTATCTCTATATCAAGTTAAACATATTTTAGTCCAAAAGATCAGGCCGATATGCATTTTCAGTACAAAGTATCAGGCCGACCTAATTCAGGTTAATAAGACTGACCGACCTCATCAGACCGACCTACTTCAGTCCAAATGATCAGGCAGACCTACTTCAGATTAAACATTTACCCGACCGACCTCATCAGACCGACCTGCTTCAGCCCATATGATCAGACAGACCTACTTCAGATTAAACATATTTTAAGTCCAAAGGACCCAACCGACCTCATCAGACCGACCTGCTTCAGTCCAAATGATCAGGCAAACCTACTTCAAATTAAACATTTACCCGACCGACCTCATCAGATCGACCCGCTTCAGCCCAAATGATCAGGCAGACCTACTTCAGATTAAACACATTTTAAGTCCAAAGGACCCAACCGACCTCATTAGACCGACCTGCTTCAGTCCAAATGATCAGGTAGACCTACTTCAGATTAAACATTTACCCGATCGACCTCATCAGACCGACCTACTTCAGTCCAAATGATCAGGCAGACTTACTTCAGATTAAACATATTTTAAGTCCAAAGGACCCAACCGACCTCATCAGACCGACCTACTTCAGTCCAAATGATCAGGCATACCTACTTCATATTAAACACATTTTAAGTCCAAAGGACCCAACCGACCTCATCAGACCGACCTGCTTCAGTCCAAATGATCAGACAGACCTACTTCAGATTAAACACATTTTAAGTCCAAAGGACCCCAACCGACCTCATCAGACCGACCTACTTCAGGTTAAACATGCATTTTCAGTACAAAGTATCAGAACGACTTACTTCAAGTTAAAAATATTTCAATCCAAATGATCAGACGGGCATGCTTCAGGTTAAACATGCATTTTCAGTACAAAGTATCAGAACGACTTACTTCAAGTTAAATATATTTCAATCCAAATGATCAGACAGACCTGCTTCAGGTTAAATATACATTATTTAGTACAAAGTATCAAGCCGAACGACTTCATCAACTTAAATAAATTTCGGTCCAAAGGACCAGGCCGACCTACTTCAAGTTAAATATATTTCAATCCAAAGGTTCTCCAATACCCTAAAAACCGAGTTATACCTCGGGGGTAACGGGTTGATTTCGCCTACTTCTCCAAATGTTCTCCAATACTCTAAAAATCGAGTTATACCTCGGGGTAACGGGTTGATTTCGCCGACTTCTCCAAAGGTTCTCCAATACTCTAAAAACCAAGTCCAATACTTGGGGTAACGAGTTAAAACATTTCTCCAAAGGAAGAGTTATTTCGCCTAAGTAATGCTCTAAAAACCGAGGATCACCTCAGGTAACGAGCTCATACTCTAAAAACCAAGTCCAATACTTGGGGTAACGAGTTAAAATATTCCTCCAAAGGAAGAGTTGTTTCGCCTAAGTAATGCTCTAAAAACTAAGGATCATCTCAGGTAACGAGCTCATACTCTAAAAACCAAGTCCAATACTTGGGGTAACGAGTTAAAATATTTCTCTAAAGGAAGAGTTGTTTCGCCAAAGTTATGCTCTAAAAACTGAGGATCACCTCAGGGTAACGAGCTCATACTCTAAAAACCAAGTCCAATACTTAGGGTAACGAGTTAAAACATTTCTCCAAAGGAAGAGTTGTTTCTCCAAAGTTATGCTATAGAAACTGAGGATCACCCCAGGGTAATGAGCTCATACTCTAAAAACCAAGTCCAATACTTGGGGTAACGAGTTAAAACATTCCTCCAAAGGAAGAGTTGTTTCGCCTAAGTAATGCTCTAAAAACTAAGTATCACCTCAAGTAACGAGCTCATACTCTAAAAACCAAGTCCAATACCTGGGGTAACGAGTTAAAATATTTCTCCAGATGAAGAGTTGTTTCGCCAAAGTTATGCTCTAAAAACTGAGGATCACCTCAGGGTAACGAGCTCATACTCTAAAAACCAAGTCCAATACTTAGGGTAACGAGTTAAAATATTCCTCCAAAGGAAGAGTTGTTTCGCCTAAGTAATGCTCTAAAAACCGATGATCACCTCAGGGTAACGAGCTCATACTCTAAAAAACCAAGTCCAATACTTGGGGTAATGAGTTAAAATATTTCTCCAAAGGAATAGTTGTTATGCTCTGAGGATCATCTTAGGGTTAAGGAACTCACACCTCAAAAATCCAGGTCCAGCACTTGGGTATTATTTAATGTTCTTAGTTATTATTTTGACCAAGTTATCATACAAGAGTACGACCTCAGCTTACCGAGTTGACACCTTAAAGATCCAGGTCCAACACCTGGGTATTATTTAAAGTTCTTGGTTATTATTTTCACCAAGTCCTCATGCAAAAGTACAACCTCAGCTTACCGAGCTGACACCTCAAAAATCCAGGTCCAACACTTGGTTATTATTTGAAGTTCTTGGTTATTATTTTCACCAAGTCATCATGCAAAAGTACAACTTCACGTCACCGAGCTCACACATCAGAAATCCAAGTCTAATACTTGGTTAATATTTTCACTTATTTTACAAAAGTACGACCTCACGTCACCAAGCTCACACATCAGAAATCCAACTCTAATACTTGGTTAATATTTTCACTTATTTTACAAAAGTACGACCTCACATCACCGAGCTCACACATCAGAAATCCAAGTCTAATACTTGGTTAATATTTTCACTTATTTTACAGAAGTACGACCTTACGTCACCGAGCTCACACATCAGAAATCCAAGTCTAATACTTGGTTAATATTTTCACTTATTTTACAGAAGTACGACCTCACGTCACCGAGCTCTCACATCAGCAATCCAAGTCTAATACTTGGTTAATATTTTCATTTATTTTACAAAAGTACGACTTCACGTCACCGAGCTCACACATCAGAAATCCAAGTCTAATACTTGGTTAATATTTTCATTTATTTTACAGAAGTATGACCTCACGTCACCGAGCTCACACATCAGAAATCCAAGTCTAATACTTGGATAATATTTTCATAAGTACGACCTCACGTCACCGAACTCATACATCAGAAATCCAATTTACAGAAGTACGACCTCACGTCACCGAGTTCACACATCAGAAATCTAAGTCTAATACTTGGTTAATATTTTTCATTTATTTTACAGAAGTACAACCTCACATCACCGACCTCACACCTCAAAAATCCAAGTCTAATACTTGGAAAATATTTTCATTTATTTTACAGAAGTATGACCTCATGATACCGAACTCATATCTCAAGAATTCAAGTCCAAAAACTTGGTCAATTTCTGGGTTATGTTACTACGCTCATACCTAGACGAGTCTAAAAACTTGTTCGATTTATCAGGTTATTTCGTTGGAAAAGCACTTCGGCGTACCGAGATAACACCTCATGGTTTCATTTTTTGGTTTCTATTTAAACTAAGCCATATGAACACAGGGTACCGAAGTTACAAACTACACTTTGAGGTTTGCAAAACAAAGTTTATTCAAGAATCATTACACCAGAAGACTACCAACCACGCACTAATTTACATAAATGATAAGGATTACAAGTTTCCTATCACTACAAAAATAAAAAGTAAGGAGCTGATGCTACCAAAGATGACTCTTAGATTACACCAGAAGACTACTGCCTGTACCAAGCAACAACTCTTGACACCATCCCCTTCAAGGCCTAGGTGTGACAGGACTACATTGGAGATTAGTTTCTGGAGAGTCTTCCACCACCTTTGGCAGGTTGCAATCCCCGAGTTGCGCCCAGGAGTCTCTTCGACTAAACCAAAAGCCAAGGAGGAAGATGCAAAGAAACCCAAGCCTAATACCGAGTTTCCTCACAAACTTGTCCTCCCATCTTTGACATAAGAAGAAAAAAATACCAAATTCCAGGGAAGAGAATATGGCATCGTTCGTCCTACCTTCATATAATCGTTTTTGTTCCGTTAGAGTGTCCCATCTCGGGAACGACCTCAATAAATTAGGACCTCTTCGAGCTCTTCGCCTTAGGCAAGCTAGGCTTGAGCTCGGGGGCTGTGTTCTGTTAGAGTGTCCCACCTCGGGGACGACCTCAATAAGTTAGGACCTTTAGGGCAACGCTACCTAGGTGAGCCTATTGGGCCACCTAGGAGAGGCCCATGATTAGCAATTTATAAGGAGGGGACCTGTTCTTAACCTAGATATCTGATACTTTCTCACTTTGAGGACTGTGTTCGGCGCCGTCTTGGTACCTAAGCTCGGTCTCTTAGGGACTTTTGAGAACAGTTTTGATCCAACTTCATCAAAAAGAAAGTTCCAATATCAATTGATTTGTTGATCCAATCTATGCTAAAAATCGGATCAAACAGATTAACTGATACCAGAAAATTCCTCAATGCTCCAATCACCTCGGACATGACAAACGCTTACGGAATTGGATTCTTTACGCTAAGTATGGGGGTGTAAAGCCCCATTTATAGTACATGAACAATTAAGCTACTTCACTGTGTAACACTTTGTAGCTTGGGAGGCTTATGTTACGTACCAGCTAAGCTCGTACTTTCTCTGAACAAGTCGGCCAGGATGAGCTCGGATCAATACCAATCAGAAGTATCACAACAGAAACAATTAAGCTACTTCACTGTATAACACTTCGTAGCTTGGGAGGCTTATGTTACGTACCTGCTAAGATCGGCCAGGGTAAGCTCGGTCAGGGGAAGCTCGGAGAGGTAGACCTGACACACCTAGCAGGACCCCTGCCTTGACTAAGGGAGGAAATCAGACAGAAAAGGAAATAGCTGATATTAAGCAGCCTAACAGCAGAATCAACGCATGTTGTCCCCCAATCAGCAAATCATGCCATATATAAAAGATATTCCCCAACACCTATAAAAGGAGGGGCGTAGACAGAATTAGGGACACACACTAGCTTCTTCACTTAGCCTAGTTATACCATCCGAGTAGAATTTGGGCTTTGTAAGAACAATTTCCATGCTTTGAAAGGAATTAATTTCTGACTATCATCCAAAAATACCCTTATTCACACACACACAAAAAAAACTATTTCAATTATTTTGCTTTTTTTTTTGTCAAATATTTGAATTATTTATATGCAAGGCATAAAAGTACCCAACATTATCCATATATAATTTTAAAAATGAAACCAAAGCATGCTTTTGTGAGAAGTTGAAATTACAATTTAGTCGAGCATTCTCAGGGCTCGAATTGCATACTAATTGATCCACGTGCTCGGTGATCCATACTGACTAATTTAAATCAAGTTAAATTAGTAATTTTTTCTTATAGCTATTTTCTCTATTTATGAAACCCAAATTCAAAATTTATATTTCATAAGAACCAAATCTTGCTAATTAATTGAATCAACATGCAATATTGTATCCATTTCAATACTTTCTAGCCAAAGCATGGGAAAAAATTGCAATTTCCTATAAAACTGAGCTAAGGCCAGTTCAAACATATTAATTAATAGAAACATATATCATTTCAAATAATACAGAGTAGTCCATTATTGCAATGAACTCAAGGCGTATATATTTGAAAAAATAACTTAAAGTACTTATTTAATAAATACTTATGTATCTTAAAAACAAATAGAAATTAAAGATAAAATGAACTACTTAAATTCCATATAACTTATTTCATAAATTATTTTAATTTGTGAAATTTATATAAATAAATAATTAAGTTACAAACTACTTATCGTAAGTCATAAATTATTTTTACAAGCTTATAAAAAAAATGTACATAAATGCTTATGACATAAAATAAATTTAAAAAAACTTCTAAATACTACCTAAATAAAACTCTTAATTTTTTTAAAAAATAGATATGATAATTTATTTTTATAATAACATAAACCGCTATCATTCCATTTGTTTATAGTACACGAACTATTACTCTATTTATAAGGGTAATGATTCATGTACCACAAACAATGATACACTATTTGTATCACCGTTTGTGTTACATTCTAATTAAAAAAAATGAAAAAAAAACAAAAAAAAAGAACGCGACACAAATAGCAGTACAAATAGTATATCATTGATTTAGCTGCACGAACCATTACTCTATAGTCACATGATTCATAAATCAAATGATGGACAAGGGTAAATATTATTCACGCAGTTCATAACTTCAACTGTATATATATTATTCGATCATGTTGTTACTAATTAACTGCTGTATATAACTAAGATGACAACTAGAAGGTTTATCCTCTGCTCTTTAGCAACTTGAGCCGCTGTGCACACTGAATGAAACTCCTGCAGAACATAACCCAAATATACATACATACTAGTTAGTAATGTTTATCCCTTTTTTTTTTCCTGTTATTAATTATTATTATGAGTATATCTAATTAGTTGAATTATAATAATCAATTTAAAGTGGTTTTGAGAAATTAAATAGAGTGGTTATAGGTAGCTTGCACTTGCCTCCATGGCACATCTTCAGCAACAAGCCAATCACCTTCGTTGTCCTGATAAGCCAGTTCATAGCTGCTTGAGTCCTGTTGATTACCTGTTTTCAGTTTCAAACAAAAAACAATCAGTTAATCCCGTAACTAAGTAGTAATTAACTTGCTTAATTTGGAATTTGGAAAGAACCATACATATCATCACAACAAGTTTAGCTAGTGTAGTCATATCATATATATATATATAGTCTCACACGTACATTTTCCAAACATGTCCATCAAGGTATCCTTGAGCGTCTGAAATGAATGGTGCATGCTGAGATTAACTTTTCTAGCGATTCCTACACCCTCCATCTTCACCTTCACGTACAGGGTATTCGATCCTTTGAGATTACCACAGCCATGGTCATGATGATGATCAATCCATACCATCATATGATCATTCCCTGCATCATCATCACGATCCCCATAGTTATTGGAACGAATTTTCTTCCTCCTATAATTTACGGGTGGCCATCCCACCAGAGCATCTTCATCGTTCCTATATATATATACTCAATCAATAATTAATCAAGTCAAATTAATACTTGAAGAAAAAAGTAAAAAAGAGTTTTAATTTGAATCACCTAAGACGAGATTATACATAATTAACGTGATGAAGAGAGAGTATTATTAGTTAATTACTTGTTGGTGATAGTAGAGCAGTGGGTGGTGGAGTGTTGTTCATCGTGGTTTGGTTGGGCAGCTGGCGTTAAGGTGAGAAGAGGCAGAGTAGGAAGCAGTGCGTGGTTGGTGCTTTGATCGAATAGTTGAGAGAAACTGCGTTTGTTGTGATTGAAATTAGGCTCATTGGCACGAGAATTGAGATCGACAAGTTTAGGGGGATTGGTTGGGAGAGCGAGACCCAACTGAAGCTCCATCCATGCGGTGTTTAAGCAAGCAACAATTTAGCAAGGTGGAGAAGAGATGGAGAAAGAACTATATATATAAATATAGAGAGAGATCAGACAGAGTAGGAGCTGGGGATGGGGGCTTTAATTGAGTTAGGAAAGAGATGAGAGAGGGACAAGGAAGGGATAGGAGAGCCCGGGCCTGGCGGTTATGGGACATGGTGTTGGGAACAAGGGCTCACCTGTCCTTATCATTGCCTACCTTTTTGCCGACCACCAATTGCCTCCTTTGTTTACTTCCCCATCGTTTTCTCATATCTCAACCACCCCCCTTTCTCTTTAAACTCACGCGCATTCAACTTCCACTCACTTCCTCTCAATACTACCGCTAATTATAAGAATATTTTAATCACTTCACATAAATTAAGAAAGTTGGTTAATTTAGTTAAACACAGTAAATTTATCATAATCATTTTTACATAATTACCCTTGAATTTATTGAGACTCATTATCCTTCTCTCTCCATTTAATTATTCCGTTGTGTCATTCTCTCTCTATTCATTAATTAACCACCCATCTCCACTAATTGGGTATTTTTGTCAAAAAAAAATAATTAATGCAAGGAACAAACTAAAAGGATTCTTATAAGAAATAAATAACTAAATTATTAGGATTAATGAAATTGAAATTAATTATATTATAAATTTAAATTTTATTTTTATAATACCTATAATATTGATGGGGATTAAAAAATATATAATATAAAACATCTATTTTTATGGGGAATAAACTATAACTACCTTGTTAATATCTTATAATAAATTAAAGATATAGAAAAATTAATAATTAATACAACTAAAATAATATTATATTTCTTCTATTTAAGATAAAAGGTACACTCTTTTATTTCTTATAAGATAAGAAGGACAGTAGGAAATATATTTTTACTATTAAGTATAATTTATGTAAATTCCATTGTACATTAAATAAGGAATAAATGATATAGAAAAATATCTTGACCTACCATTCAAATTTAATGTGGCCATTGATTTGGCTCACAACATTATTTTACATTTATTTATGCAATATAAAATTATTTTATCTTTTCATTTATTCAAGAACTAGAAATCGACCTACCACTTAAAATTTAAAGAAAATTATTTTATCTTTTCATTTACTTTCTGGCACTATTGACTATTTGACTTTAGCTCTCCTCTCGGTTCAGCTCATAACATTATTTTGCATTTAGTTATAATTATAAAAGTTATTTTTATTTTTCCATTTATCATAAGAGATTATTTTGAAAAGTTAATCATAATGTTTTTAAAAAATAAAATTAATTAATGTTTTTATATTCTATAATTTTAAAACTTATCAAAATAAATTAAAGCAAACAATTTTTTTTTAGAAAAACAGTTTTTAAGGTAAAATAGACTTAAATGCACTAAGTTAGAAATTAGAATGAAAGAAGAGCGTTGCATGCACGCTCCTTAAACGAGGGTGAAACAAGTGAAAAATGATAAGGTGCCGTCGCTACGGGGCCACTGGGTCACAAAGATGGAATGCATATATCTGAGGGTACATATCTCAGTTGGCTTAAAGACTTGTAGTCAAATCAAAGGCTTGGAGCTCGTAGGTCCAAATCCAACCCAATGCCTGTTCCCTCAATTGCTTTAGATTTTCGTTAATTAACTATTAGCTATTTGATTGATTGAAAGATCAAGATTTTTTTTTTTTTTTGTATTAGTTGTAAAATCTTCATGGTCGGCCCAAGGGTAAGGCTGCTCAAACCCTTGCTTTAGACCCCCGATTGTTAGTAACATCATTTATAAAAAAGTAAAAATATTATTATAATTATGCTTAGTTCATTGGTTTATAAATTGATTTTCCTCCTCAATGGTTGATGGTTCAATCCTTGTTAAATGAATTATAACTTTTAAGGCTCATTTATTTCACTTCATGTATTTATAAAGGGCCCAAAATAAAAGTTTGCTTGAGGCCTCACTATAAATTGGGCCATATTGGGCCGGCCCTGAAGATCTTATATGTTGTGTTTGGTTTATATAGAGAAATAGGGAAAATAATAATAAGGAAAAGAGAGATGGGGAAGAGAAAAATGGTAAAGAAATTAAGTAGAATAGTGTTTTGTTAGTGAGTCAAACAGTCGACCTGGGATACTAGATATTTAAGAAAATTAACTATTAATAAAATAGTTTAATATATGTACATTGTCAGCGTACAAAAATTTTACATAGACATTCAATGATATGTTGTCATATTATTTATTAATTGAATTTAATAACACATAAAGTATCGTATTCATTAAATGATGTGGCGACACACAATTAAATGTTTGTGTAAAATTTCTTTACACTGACAATATATACTAATTAAATCCTTAATAAAAATTCAAGTGACTTCTAAAATAAGAAAATCGTCCTATGAAAATAGTTTGCTTTTAAAAAGTGTTTGATAAATTTATGATATACTTTAATTTTGAAACTAAATTTTATTGGAAGTATGAATAGATCACATCTAATATATATACTAGTGAAAAGACTTGTACCAAGATGTTTGTCTATCTATATTTTTTATTATGGTTTTTTTAATATGTGCAATATTGCATAGGATAATAAATTAAAAGTGGAAATATTTTATTGAAAAATGTAACATTTCGTATTACCAATGCACTAAATATTATGATAGTTGTATTTTTCAATAAAATCTTTTCACTTTTAATTTATTATTATATGCAGTGTTGCACAGGTTAAAAAAACTGTTTTTATTATATATATAAAATTATTAAAATGAACAAAATAATATTATAAATGTGATAATTATTGTGTTGTGGGAGTAATCATTATTATTGTTATTTGGATGATTTTTAAAATAATTATTATAAGAGTATAATTTGAATAGAAATTATGGACACTAAAATAATTACGCTCCCCTTTATCCATTTTATTAATAATATAAATTAATAGTATAGATAGAGTTGTAAATGAGCTGAGCTATTTATGAACTATTTAAGCTCGGCTTGTTAAATGCTCGATCAAACTCGTTTGTTTAATTAAACGAACAAGTTCAAGCTTAAAGTTGGGCTCGATTATTTAAATGAGCAAAGTCCAAGCCTTATATGCTTGACATTAAGAGCTCGTGAATAGCCCGCTTATTATATATATAATAATTATTTAATATAAATAATTAAAGTAAAGTAAGATTAATAAAATTTAGAAAAAGAAAACATACAGCTATAAGTTTATTTTTAAAATAAATAATGAAATAATAAAGTAAAATAATTACTCTATATATATGAATATAAGTATTGAAATATTTCTTATATTAATCAAGAAGTTATGTATTGAATTACAAAAAAATATAATATTTTAGAATTTTTTAGCTATATATATTTATTAATAATATATTTTAATTTTTATATTATCATTTAATAATAAAATATTTATTAAATACTAAATTCATAAACTTTAAAATGATTTAAAGAAAATTTTCTTATGAGTAAAAATAATGAAGTTATAAATGAGCTAAATAAGTAAAGTCCAAGTTTTATTTTCTTTAACAAGACAAACTTAAACTTTAAGTTTATCTCGTTTAAATAAATGAGCCAAACTTAAACCACCCATTTTTTCACAAACCAAACTTAAATTTTAAATACTCGGTTCGGCTTGGCTCATTTACCGCCTAAGTATAAATATAAAGGGCCGGGTTAATTTATTGGATGATGGTGAGTTGGCTGAAAGATTCTTAAGGAAGGTTCTAGCACTAAACATCGGCACGCTCATGATTTAGACAATCTGAGTATATATATTATTATCATAATCAAAGTTAAGTAGATTCCCAACCCAGGAGAAGTTTGATGATGCTGGGAATCGAGTTACGTACGACATATGGGGGACCAAATCTTAGCGTGCAATTACATGACATAATAATTCTCTTTTTCATATATATCAGAATCAGATACAGATGCAGAAATCAATAAAAAAGACCGACAAATTAAAGGGAACAGACAAGGAATTTTATTCCAAAAATTGCCGTATCTATCTCGCAAGGATAAATGAATAAATTAAAAAAGTAGTATTAGTAATTAATCCATTATTGCTAAAATTATACACAAAGACAGGAACTAACCAAAAATGTTCCCCTTCCCTATGTACTCTTCTTTTGTTGGTTAATTTTTTTGTTATAATTATATATTCAGTTGCTTAATCAATTAAGCTACAAATCAGAGGGATTGAATATTGTTGTTTTATGGTGTGCGCTTTAGGCACGCACAAAGGTAAAGTCCCAACATTTCAAAGTTAGAAACACTGCCCCCTACAGCAGACTCACAAAGTCACAGAGGCAGTTTTGGTGTCAGAATGTATTCCACGTGAGGCCCCAACATGCACACGAGGCATCTGGGCTGGTGTACCCCCCATGGTTTAATTTCCCTCTATTCTTGCTTGCATCAGTATATATAGTAGTAGTACTAACTAAAACCATTCCAAATTAAGATCAATTAAACAAGATCATTTGGATGGAACTTTATAAAGAAGTACTTTTAGATGGAAAAAAATAGAATAAATTAAGAAGTTAAAAGCATTTAACTTTTTCATAAGTTGAAATTAGTCTTTGTAGCTCACTTACTTTAAAAGTTATCTTATTAAACTTTTTTATAAGTAATTAATTTTAATTTATGAAAAAATTAAATTTATTTGAACTGTTTAATTCATTATAATTTTTATTTTTTTAAATTTTTTTTATAGAAATGTATCTAAGCTCGACTTAATTTAATTTCCTTGTCAAACAAAATGGCAGTTCAAGACTTTGAAGCCAGCCCATGTGTTGCAATGGTCCAACCCATAGCATTATGGTAAAAGAGGACCACTTGTTGCAATTCAAAACGTCAAACAAGAAATGATCAAATCCAAAGGCAATAAAGGGATAACATTCTATGAATGAATGTATGAATATGCCCTCCTTGTCCGTTGGATTAATTGGGCAGTTGAGTGGTGTGAAATTGCTAGCAGGGAAGGTTCATTCATTCATTCAGTTGACACACTGTATGGCCTATAAGAGTAGGTTGAGGCCTCCTATCTATAGGCATAGGGTGCATAGAGTTATGGAGTGGTTCGAAGTGTGTCTCCTCAATTGAAATTCTGACGTGAGGTACACACGGAGTTTGGGGTTTGTTTGTCTTGATGGACATGCATTGATGCTATTGTTTTCATTTGTGGGCGCATGCTGTCCTTACTAAAGAGTAGTTACTGAAGAAGCCAAACACAAGTAGCAGGAGCTATCAGTGTGAAACGGCCACATCAGGAAAAACATAACTGGAGGAGATAGAGGAGTAGTAAGTACTATTTATTAATAATTTTAATTAGGATTAAATATGTTTTAGTGTGGAAAATATGATAAAATTTGGTTTTAAATTTTCATTTTTTTTATTGGTTTTGTCCTTAATTTTTTAAAATCACATTGTTTTTACTTTTTAGTTCTTTTTATTAAATGTACTTTATTATGTCACTTTCGTAGTTCCACTATAATTTTTTCTAGGTAAAAATTCATAGATAATTTCTTGTGATTTTTTCTCTAGAAAATTCACATGTAGTAAATTTCTAAAAAAACTTCAAATTTTTTACATAAAATTTCTTTGCTTTATTGTAAAATATTTATAGTAAATTTTCTGAAAAATTTAGAAATAGAGAAAAAAAATCTCTTAATTTTAAAACCTACAAGAAAATCGAAGGAAAATCTATAATAAATATTATCATGTTATTACTTAGTAAAATATAACTAATGAGGGTTAAAATTATGTGATTTTAAAAAATAGAGGAATTAAATCAATATAAAAAATATATGATAGACTAAAATCAAATTTCATTTTTAAGATTAAAATTATGTTTAACCTTTTAATTTATTTAGTCCACTTTTCTTTTCTGTTTTTTTTTTTTTTTTGATATATTATTTCTGAGTCGGTTGACGATAGAACGGAATAAACTGATTGGGTTGCATTGGGGTTTGGGCGGCAGTTGTGAAAGGAAGGGAGGTTTCTGTAGACAGAGGGAGTACAAACTGAAAATCTGAAATACATGCCTAGGGGACGGGGGGCATGCGCGTTTGGATCACATAAAAGAAGAAAAAAAAGGTAGAAAAACTTTTAAAGACATTTATTTATTCATAAATAATCAGACATGATACAACTAAACATGGATACTTTGAATTATAGCCTGAAAACTTCATTGAATTAATTATATCCACTCCATAATTCAAATCAAATCAAATCAATTAAATATAAATTAATAATAATAATTCATTAATTATATGTTGAATTTAAAGCAAATTAATTATCATCAATTCAATTATTTACTGTGTGTTTGATTCCAATCAAAATTGTGTTATAAATGTGAATTTAGGTTTATAATATGATTTTAATAAAAATTAAATACATAATTATATTTTTTAACTAGCTTATATGATCATTTTTATTAATTTTATTTGTATATTTCAAGTAAGAAGATTACCACCGATAGCAAGGAGGGTTGTTCAGGCTTGTCCAGTGTCTCGAATTCAAACCTTGGGTATATGGTTGCGTTAGTTTAAAGGGAGAATTTTGCCACCAATAGTAGTTATACCGTACTTCTCGTGGGGGAGAAAATAGGTTAGACCTTTAAATAAGAGCCTACGGCTTAACCTACGTTAGGCCCAAATCAGTCTAGAACGATTTATTAAATAGATAAGGTCAACACTTTTTAAAACTTATATATACTTAAACAGGCTAGATTTCAAGTAGCCCAAAAAGCATTTAAAGCTTACTATTCTTACCTATTTAAGTAAATATAAATCGACAAAAAGTAAATAAAAATAAAATAATTTTTTTTATATTTCTATTATTATTATAAAGAATTTTACTATAAAAATGCATGTTCTATAATTATATATTTATTAGCTTATTTAAATATATGAGTATGTTGTTTTACATAAAAGTTTTAAGCCTATTGGTCTATTCAAATTAATACTACCTCCGGTCCTATATATACAAAACATTGGACTAAAATCATCAAGATAAGGAAATGCATTGGAATCTGTTAGTGGTAATTAATAGTGCCATCAATTTAATTTTTTCTCAAAAATACCCTTAGTATTAAATGAGTGAGTATCTCTTTAACTACTCACAATAAATTAAGGGCATATAAGGTATTTAGCAATTAATGCAACTAAAAATAGTACTATGTTTCTTATACATAGGACCAAAAAAATTTTCATTTTTGTTTCTTATATATAGGACCGGAGGTAGTATATGTTTATGGCATATTTAAATACCTTATTATAATTAAATGGGTTTTAAGCCAGGCCAACCTTTTAAATCGAGCAAACGAGTCCTTAAAATAAAGTCTACATTAGGTAAATAAACCAAACTCAAACAAATTTTGAAAGATATACCAGACTCAGACTTTAAAAAATCTAACTTGACTAAGCCTATTTCCATCCCAATTGACAACTCAAGCATGATTGTATTACCTGAATGACACATATCATCTCGCATAAAAATATTTCGAGTAAGAAAATTGATGATGGAAGTAACAATATAATTATATAAAAAGTTACATATTAGTTAAATATAATATTAATGTTTGGAATTAACTTGATTATAGTCTAAAATTATGATAGAATAATAAATCTTAACTTAAAGTAATATAAAATTTAAAAATTTATATAAAAAATATAACAAAATAAAAACTTTGAATATAATAAATTTTCCATCTCAATAAAATGATCCAAATTGAACTAAGGTGGTTTTATCCCGATTAATTTGGTTTGAATTTATTGAAAATATTTCCAAAAACCAAATTAAATCAACAAGTTAAATATAATAGGTTTAAATCTTCTTTTATCAACACCAAACCAATTTATGAATACCTCTAACTAAAGTTTACTAGCAAAATTTTAAATAAAGTTTATGTTTAAATGTGTAAATATGGGTTCAAGATCCGTACCCAAAAATTAAACTTCTCGAAATAGAAAATTAGCTTGTTATATATTTGATTAAGAGGGAAGGGAGTGGTTAATTCAAGCTACCCGCCCTAACATGTTGCGGGTTGTTAGTGATAAAAATATTAGTTAAATGTTAATTAGTTGGTTGGTTAGAAAATTAGTTAAGAATTAGTTGATGGTTAGAAAATTAGTTAAGAATTAATTAATAATATTGGCTATATAAACCTACACTTCTATTATAAATTCACACTTTCTTATTTCATTATCAATACATTTTGAGTTTTTCATCTTTAATCTATTTCTTTTTCTCTCTATATCATGAATTTCAACACGGGTTATAGTGAGCTTTTGCAGGTTGTTCAAAAGGTCAAAAATTACTCGGAGTTCTGAAATAAATACTCAAGAGCCATATATTTTACGGGTTTTTTATAGGTAGTTGGGTGGATTTTTGTGAGTTTTTGCAGGTATCAAGATTTATTGGGTTAGGCTAAAAAAATTGTGAGTTGTTCAAACTTTTAAAACAAATGTTCAAATCTTACATTTTTATAGACTTTTATTGATAGATCATGTTGAATTAATCCATTTTGACACATCTAAAGCAGAAAAAAAAATAAAACTAATTTACTACTGTGTCATATTGTAAATAAATATGATTATTAAGTTTAAGTTTTCATGCCCATGTGACACAATTTTTATAATTCTAGTGTCCCCTCGTTTCATCAATTACTTCAATGGGCTAGAGAATATATATATATATATATATATATAAAAGCTAGTCCCTTTTACTTCTACCAATCAATGTGGTGTGATTTAAAGGTGTAAGCATATCCCAGTATATTTTTTATGAAATATATTTTTCATCAAATTAATCGATTTTTCACTCAGATTTAAAGGTGTAAGCATGTCCCAATATGTGCTTCACATGTGACATAGTGTGAAAAAATAGTGTGAACTGTGAAGGGGGTGTTAGGATATAGGGATAGATAATATGCAATCTTGAAATTAGAAAAAAAAAAAACATATTTTTAACTATTTATATTATAATTTTGAGACATTGTCCTGGAGAGTAAAACACTCATGAACTTTACTCTATCTCTCAATGATTTATAACATTCTCTCCCTTCTCTCATTTGACGATGAACTCCACACACTTCTACACTTTTTGTGAAAGTGGGATTATCCTTCTCAATCTTTAATGTAAATCTTCGTTTTCTTCCTAATTAAGATTTTAAATACTAATAAATGTTAATCATGAATTTGAAACTTATCAAGATTCAAAATCTTATCCTATATATTATTTTTTATTTTAATCCTTATTTTTAATATAAATATTTGTTCTTATCATTTTAATTTTAATTTATTTAATTATATTCTATTATCAAATAATATTATAAATTAGATTTCAATAATAAAATAAAATCTACTATTATAAAATTAAAATTGAATAATTATTTAAAATTATTTTTTCTAAATTACAAAAATATTAATTTATTATACATTTAATTTTAATTAAAAATATATATCTTTATTCGTGTATTGCGTGGGTTAATATACTAGTTTATAAAATTTAAACACCGAAAAAAATTTGACTTCCTTATATTTTTTCCTTCCCTTTTTTATTTTTTTTTTCTTCCATTTTCTTCAAATATTTGGATAAGGAGCCGTGATATTTTCACACTTTAATATTTTTCAGTTTCATCACACCCCATTTTTTTCTATACATATTTTCTTTTTTTATCACATTAATTATCATATTTTTTTCTTTCTCGCTCTTTAGATGAACTTAGTTCACTAGGTTGAGAAAGTAAATTAGGCTGATGTATAATCGATCTTATGTGTTTAGATAATTTTATCGAACGTAAATATAAGGCAATATACGAACAGTGACCTGATATGTCTTGCTTTTTATTTGATCATATGAATGAATACAGCATAGTCTAATTAATTAATTTCTCCAAGAAACAGGGCTTTAATGAGTAGTTAGTGAGTCGCAGTCACTTGGAGTGCAAGTTGTTTCCCAGTACAGTACACAGTACACACGTGAGGAAGTGACATAAAATGGACCAGCCACTTTGTTATCTTCTCGACTACATGTTGCACATTTTGGGGTTAGGAGTGTAGTGCACTCCGATTATTAATGTTTGTTAAATTAATGGTAAATGAGGCAAGACAGATTGGGAAGAAAACTTATCAATTGCTCTTAGTCTCTTACGCATGTCATGCATTGATCAACATGTCAATTAATGTCTAAGCAAAATTTAGCATCCCATATCGTTTTTATCGCTAACATGGGTGAGGTATTGTTTATTATGTAAATCAAATCCTCTAACCATAGAGGTCGTGGTATCCTTTTTTTTTTTTTTTTACTTAATAGAAGGCTCAGTATATCTATTCAAATTCCATTCACCCTCGTCATTTCAAAATTTTATTGGATATATATTTTTTAAAAAATACTATATTAAAGGGTTTGCGTGTATATATATATATATGATCACATAATCATATAATGTAAAAATTAATTAAAATATTAGACAATCAAATTAACGTGTGTCATTAGGACCGGACACGTGAAGCATTGAAAAAAGATATTTGTTAGGCCTTCATTAAATTATCTAATCACTTAAAGAAGAAACATGCTTTTTTTAGATTTTTATCTGTACTTTCATCTAATGAATATTTTAATCTCTTAATATATAAGTTAACAAAACTCATAAAAATTGTTAATATTACAATTAATATTAATTATCTTATCACTCTATAGTGTTTTTATTAGGTATGAGGAGTTTAAAACACTGGGGAGATCTCCAAAATCGAGGTAATCATATAAGTGAGTTAGACAATATATTTGACTCAAAACCTTCAAGTGTTAGGTTTATGGGTCTTGCCAATTATACATTGATCTTCTCACTCATTCTTATCTAATTTTTTACTAACACTTGATATTCTAACAATTTTTTTTTTTTTCCTAATTTCACTTGGCAGAAATATCAAGAGACAATAACAAAATAATTGAAGACAAAACAAAAATTCGTAAGATAATAAACATTTTAAGAAGAGGAAGTAAATACACAATTGTGTAGTATATATGTACTAATTCTTAAAATGATCAACAACATCCATGATGATGGGGATAAGTGGAGCGAGTAAAGATGACACGACACACACATAAAGAACCTTGGAGGCCCATATGATTTGTGATGAATGGGTTTGTTGTTGGGGTGGGACAAAGGGTCCAGACCATGTTGTTTGGTCCTATCAACAACGAGTTGAGGCCCACATGACTCCTGGACCGCTTCATGGAATTGAAGACAACAATTCAGCAAGCTGCAATCTATTTGTGTCCGACCTTGGAGTTGGAGTTGAAAGGGACAGTCTAAAATGAAGTTTATGTTTTATATTCATAACATAATTAATAAATCATTTATTCATAACATAGTTAATATGCAATGAGGTTGGCTCAAATGGTAAATGTTTTATTTCCTTTGAGTAAAATCGTTGGGAGAGCTAGCTTTATCATAATGTGGATGTTTCTGCTCGAACATGATTGTCTCCCGTGATTCGTGGAGGATACATTTGATTTATATAAAAAATTAATAAAAATAATTTAAACTGTTAATTTTATCATTTATAAATCATCACATATATAATTAACATTGGTAGACAAAAAATGTATATTACTTTTTAGAGAATTCAGTAGAGAGGAAGACATGTAAAAAGAAATATGGTCATATGGATAGAGCTTTGCTTATCTTAGGAGGGATGGTTTACATAGGTAGCTCACAAATTCAAAAGGGAAGGAAGGTTAATATCTATTATATTATTTTATATCTGTCACTCATTTTCCATCTATTTATTTTTTATAAGAAAAGGTTTTCAATATAGTTTTTTGTATGCATGTTTTTTTTTAAAAAAAATTGCATGTCATTTGCTATTGTTATATTGCAAGTAATTAAGTAGTGTAAATAAGGGTTGTTTACTTTTAAAAAATATTTTTTGTTTTTTAGTTTTAATTTTAGAAAATATCAATTTGTTGTTTTTATTCTATTTCACGTTTCATAGTGTTGTATAGGAAATAGTAAAAATAAACTTTGTTTCCTATACAAAACTTTGAAGACAATAAAAATATGATATTTTTTTAATTGAAACTAAAAATGTTTCTATAATCAAAACTTAAAAACAAGAAATGAAAATAGAATGATTTTTTAAAGTAAATGACCACTAATATTTTTACTTATGTAACATTTTGTTAGGCCTAAATGGTAAAATCTTCGAGAAGGACAGACTCAATAAGGATAACGTCTTGAGCATTTTAAGTTTAGAGTTGGTTTCGAGCCTAAGGCTAACAACTCAAAACCTAGTGCTTTTAAAGGGCTGGTTCAAGTACCCAACGCTAGCTCGAAGCCTCAAAACCCCAAGCGGTTATTCAGAAGCCTGACTCAGAGAATCTCTACTGGGTCACTTATCCACGTCAGAAGGCTGTTATGGGAGGTTTTCAGCTTTCATCCGAAGATTGCGGAGCGTGGGAGCGTTTAAGAGAGGACCCACAACCAGTTATATATGAGCAGTTTCAAGGAGACACTATAAATAGGATGATGATGAAGGGGCACAGATCGACAGACTGAATACCCAAGCACATAGAAGCCACTAGCGTCCATCCGGAAACCAAGGTGACCTGTTGCAACGAGCAAGTAAGGACTAGTTTATCTTCATCTTCTTCTTTTTTTTTTATTTTGAATTATTCTTAAGAACAACTCTAAAAAATGACACAATAAGAGGATTAGTATCTCGTCCCCAGATATTGTTTAACCAATTTAAGGGACAAACACATTGTTTTTTAATTTGAGGTTTCTATGTTTTAACACATATAACTCTAACGCTTCTATCACATTAAAGACTAAATTGTTTTTTTTTAATAAAATCAAATTGTGTATCTTTGAAAATTAATTTCCCACAAACTTATATTCAAAGACATGCATGGGATGCTCTGCAGGCAAGATTTTTTTCCCCTTTTTTCTTTAAATAAAGTAGCTTGCAAAAAGCCGAAAGATTTGCTTCACTTTGCAATTTCTTCATTATCAGACAAAAGACATCCACTGCAGTATAGAAGCAATTAATAAGCAAAAAAAAAATTCCAATGCTGCTAATTAGTGGCCATAAGCTAAGTGGGAAACAAGGAAATTTGTCGTTTCCTCTAAACTTTAATGTGTTGTTAGGAGTAGGAGGAGAGGAACATGTTTGACAGTGACTTAAAAGACCAATCACATGTTGAACGGTAACTTAATTAGCGTTTAATTCGCCTGCTGTATTATGGTATAAATGGAGAACCTTATGTTTTATTCTGCACTTCAATTACTTGACCAAGTCAAAATTTATTAGGTGCTCAACTTCTCATGATATGAAATTACCGCGGGGGGGGGGGGGGGGGTGTTACATATTAGAAACGTTTGATTTCACTAACAAAAGAAGTCACGTGATTTTATTGTATTACTTTACTAATTTGATTGTAAATTTAATTTCAATTTTATCTAAAGGAATTTGAAGTTTTTTTTTAATTATGAAATAGTAAATAAACATTAAAATATGTGTAAGGATTCTCAGCCTCAGCAGCAAACATTAACTACAAAATAGCTAGGGATCCGCTACGCATTTAATTTACCAAGTGATTTCATAGCTATTCCGTAGCTAAATTTTGCAGAGTCTATAAAGAATCCGGGTTCTTAAAATAGGGTCGCAATTTGGTACCCCCGTTAGAGAGGGTTTTGGTACGTTCTTGTCATTTTTTTTATTGAATAGGCCAAAATTAGGTAGGAACAAGTCGTGTACTCCATCCTAAATTATTTCAAAGACATAAAATAGATTTTAAATGAGACTCATGTGTATTGCAAAATGTGAATGTGAAAAAATGGGGGAATACAATAAAAAATACATAATAATAGTTATTGGGGGTCAAAAAGTTTTTTAAAAATAAAAAATACAAATTCTAATAATTAAATATTGTCCTATAAGTATAAAAATACTAAGATCATTTAAGAAAGTTGAGAGAAATTGATTAAATGATCAAAAAAGGTACCAAAACCCTCTCTCACGAGAGGGTACCATAGAATTTCCCTTTAAAATATACACTAAATATAAAAAGTAATTCAAATTATCCCATATCACATTCCATAAGTTAATTGTTATATACTTGCTTTTTTTTTCGATTTATTTTCTTACTTTGTTAAGGATATTTTATCATATTTTATTTCTTGTACACTTTTATATTAACTTTTTCCAATTAATACAAAAATATATAATATAGAGGAACATAAGACATAAGAATAAATTCAAAACTAATTTAGAACTATAAACGTGTAGACACATTAAAATAACAATTTTGATAACATTATACCTTAATTAGGACTGGGGATAAAAAATTCAAGAAATGAAAATTTTTTATTAAAAAAAGTATTTAGTATATTTTACGTTTTTGTTGTAATAAACACTTTTTTAATAAAGATTTTCTATTTCAATTTTTTTTTTATCTTTTATGAGTGTGTTGGTAAGGTCAATGGGTTGGTTATTAACTTATTTGATGAACTTATAAATTAGTTTGATCAATATAAAAGTGTTTAGAAATATACATAAAACTAGGGGGAATTCTACGATGAGGTACCTTAATAGGTGCCTCACCGTGTACCCCTTGATTCAGGGGCATGTAAGCAAAAAATTATTTTTAGAATTTGTAATATGGTCCTCAAAATATTTTTAGAATTTGCAATATGGTACACGGTGAGAAAACCTATTAAGGGGTACACGGTGAGGCACCTATTAAGGTACCTCGCCGTAGAATTCACCTAAAACTAGCTTAATTATTTTATGAACTTCTAGTTCATAAGTTACAAATTAAGCTATACTTTAGCTAGCTTCTACCATGTAGCTACTAGCTTATTTATTATTCTTCCATTTTATCTCTCATAATTAAATTAGAGTTGTCAAAGTGAGCCAACCCGGCTCACTCGAGGTCACCACGGGGCGGGGCGGGGGTGGGGTAGTGACTATCCATATACATACCCGCTAAAATTAACGGGTACTCATGCGGGTAACGGGTATCTGCGGGTATTCACGGGTATCCATTAATGTTTAAGAATTTAAATTTTATAAAAAAAGTGAAGAAATGTTATATAATATATTATAATATCATACTTTATATATAAATAATCATTATATAATATCATTTTACGTGTTAATATATTAAAAATATTATCAAAAAATACTATTAAATAAATTATATTTCATCATAAAATGATAAAAAATCCTAATATTCAAATATATTCAATAGAAAAATATGTTTTAATGAGTATGCGGGTACCCGCGAGGCGGGTAGTATAATATCTGTCCCCATCCATTATATAAATATGTGGATACCCATTGCGGGTATATCCACGGGTACGGGTTTTTTTTTTACATCCTTACTTTCAATCTCTCTTCAAACTGTATTTTTATTTAAAAATTTTAAAGATGATTTAAAATCTTATTCTCTGTTTTATATTTTTTGTTATTATTTTTATATTAAACTATTTATTTTAATTTTTAATAAAATCTTTTATCATTAAAAAAGTTAACAAGAATTTAAAATTTATAAAAAAAATCTAAAATTACAATTACTTAATAATATATTTTTATATGAAAAATAAAAAGAGAATTTATGCAATAAGAGTTATGTAAATATACTCCTTTACGTGATTTTACATGTATCAACTTGTTTATCGATTAGTTTTACCAAACACTTTCAATTCAATAAACTAACTTATAAAATTAGGACCTTGTCAACTAGCAGCTAGCTTATCAGCTACCAGCAAGGCCGGCCCGAGGGGGAGGCCAGTAAAGCAATCGCTTTTGGCCTCCCCTATCACAAGGCCTCAAATTTTCTTATATGTTTTTTATATATTAAAATTAGGGTAAAATATATTTGTAGTTTTTATAAATTAAATAAATTTGATTTTAGTCCTCCTAACTTCAAATAAAACACCTTAAAATTTTTTTTAATATATATGTCAATGAGCAATTTTTTAAAAAATTTGTAATAAAACATCTTAAAATTTCTTATTGATATATATGATATATAAAAGTAGCAATGAGATTTGAATCTAATGTTGCCTCAACTGTAGGCTGTAGCTATTGGCAGAATGTTAGTGGCTTATCTTCCGGACTCCGGTGGCCCACTGCGATGAAGAAAATTGTTTGATTTATTTAAAAACTGCTTCAAGAAACAGAGGCGAGAAAGCAAGAAAGCAAATCAGATACGGAACACGAATTACAGTGACAGGAGAAGCGAGTGACACGATTGATGTGTATTTGTCAAAGAAAGGCAATGCAAGCCATCCACGGGACTCGCAGATGATGCATTAAACATCAGTTCTTGTTTTTTGGGTACAATGCATCAGTCAGAGTTCCCTTTATCAACCCTCAGCCTCAATTTCAGTTCACCGTCCCACTTCCCAATTTTACTCCATGATGTTTGACAAGATAATGCACGTGTTAGTCTTAGACCCAATATTAAAGATGCTATTGCTACGTCAATGCTATTAACATGCGTTAGTGTCTTGTCCACCGGGCACACTATTTTAAATCGTTATCTCATCTCTATCCATATTCAATAAAACATATAATATCTGAGTAGGGATATTGCGACATACAACTAATTCAAATTTGAAAGTGACTCTTTGTGGGTGGACTGAACGTTTCCTCAGTATTCCAACCAATTGGAATACCTCACATGAATAAAAAAAGGAGCAATGTTATTATTAACTACGAAATTTTACACAACGAAATACTTTAATGAGAACAAATCTCGTGCGGAAAGATTCATACCATTCAGCAAAAATTATTAAAAAATTGAAGATGAGTGATTCAGTCTGCATTCGGAAAAGGAATTGATGTTCTCCTAGACTACTTTCAAATAAAAAAAAAAAGAAGTTAAAACCTAGCTTGAGAACATAGGTCGGCAGTAGTAGTAACATCCTAATCCTAGCAATGGATTCCGAATTATTAATAGCCAAATCAAATTCTAACCAAAATTCTTTCTTGCTGTTTCCTTTTAGATTTTGCATTATATAAACCTTTTAAATGGAACACTGCCAGTGCTATAACTACGTGTTTCATTTGCACTAGATTACAATTGGACTCCATACTATTTATTTTTTAGTGAAAAATTTAGATCTACATGTGACTCAATCATTTCCGATTTAGCCAAAAAAATGTTTGTAAATATGTGCCAATTATCTGTGAACCAATCGATGAAACGAATGCCTTATTTTCATATCACCCTTTTTGTCAAACCATCTATGCGACTTATCCACTAAAAAGGATATCCTAACCCCAGATATTTTGATGGCAAAGCTTGAATGAATATACCCCGAGTCAGCTTTTGCTGGGGATTTATCTTTTTCTTCTGTTTAGATGTAAGTCGCATTGATGGTTTGACAAAATATGGTTTCAGTGTCTTCAAGCTTTCCAGCATCATAACCTGCAATGATATGACCACCCGTGCACGCGCGTTGAAGCAGTGGGATTTTCGTTGACATTTTTTTTATCTCCTAAAACAAATTTCACTCTACAACTTCATTACACTTCAAATGTGTTCTTTTTTTTTTTTGTCAAACTTCAAATGTGTTCTTGATTTATATATCATCGCACCAGGTTTACTGCACTCGGCCCTAGCAATAAATACCTACCCTATCTGTGATCGAGTATTGGTATGCTCACCCAAGCCATTAGTCACTAGAGAAATATACTGCCCTTGCGTTTCGGCAAGAATAAATACATTAGCAAATGATGCACTTTGACTCAGGTACAAGTATAAATAAGAAATGCATTTAATATGCTAACACCATAATTTAACCAAATCAGGAAATACACAATGAGGTTAATATGACGTGTATCACTAAAGATATTTATGATAGACGTGAATTTATCTACAGCACTTCATCCTGTTGGACGTAAAACGACCCATCATCAACAGGCAACGATGGTGGGGTTCCAGGTGGTATACGAGCTGCACCGTTCTCACCAGCACATATACACAAAGCCTCTGCATCCCTCAGGGTTGCATCTAGGTCAATGTGACCACTTAGCTCATTTATAAACTTTAAAAGGTTGTCAAAGTCCATTTCCTCTCCCATTATTTTACCACGGTACCGTTTCAAGACTGCGACACAAACATAGAGGTGCAGATGCTCAGAAGGATAATGTGTCCATAATACTTCCCACAAGCGCATTGTTTTCTTGAACTCAAACTCCCTGAAATGTCAATCAACATTTGTAGTTGTCTAAATAAGCATTGCAGAAAAAAGTTTCAGATAATTCAAGGGCAGAAAAACCTGTCAGACTTGCAATTTAAACGACAAACACTAAGAACTTCAATAATATCAAGTGGATTGGTTTGTAATCTCCATGAGAAGGGACAAAAAAATCCCTCCAAACTGTAATCTCTAACAGAGAATTCTATGGAGAGTATAATTTCCCCAACTAAGTGTTGAGGAAACTGTTATCAAGAGAAGAGTGACCATGCTTAATATTTTCCAGCAGGGTCAACAAACATCTTAGATTTTTTGGGGGTTTAAACAAATTCAAAATTCATAACAGGATTGAATCATTGGACATCACAGAAGGCGCTTATTCTCTGCAAATGTAAAGCGTGTAATACTATTCCAGTATAGATTCCTTCTGATTCATCTTCCGAGAAGTAAAGGGTTAGCAAATTAGAGAACTCTGTGCACAACCTGCTTCATTTTAGGCTAAATAGAGATTCATTAAGCTAAAGAAGATGCAAAATCATCTCTAGCAACAAGAGAGAGGAGTATAATTGAATGAGGACCCAGTTTTCTCAAAGGATATAGAGATTCATTAAGTCCCAGTTTTCTCAAAGAAAGCAGCAGCTCAAACAGATTCATTAAGGACCACCCAAGCCAATAGTAATCAAAGGTAGTTTTCAGAGGTACATTTGCTCAAACAGATTCATCAATGATATGCAACTGCCTTCTGTGTTGCTGGCATAGTGAAACTATTTTCAAAAGGTATTAAGGAGAAAACAACTGAATTTGACAACATAGAAACTCAACACTGTTAAAATCACATGTACCAAAAATTATTGAACTATGACAAATATAGCAATTCAAGGAACCTAACCTTTTAAATTGAATCAAAATCCAGCGGAAACAAAAGAAATAATTTAAGCAGTCACGCTGCTTAAAATAGTTGTGCAATGGGCTATCCAGCAGCTCCACCAACTGCAACAAAGAAATGTTAGTTAGGAATGGCAGAAGATACCAAAAGCAATACATCTTAGTACCAAATTTCCCCAAAGATGTAGAGACCAGTTACCCAGAAATGTAGCACATGGTGGGATGGTGACAAACAGACACACCATCAGACATAGACTATCAAAGTAGCAATGCCAGTTTCTGCTACAGATAGCTCAAAACAAAATTTGATTTCCAAAAAAACTTGCTAACAGCCTAAAACTACTATTTCACCTTATAGTTTCATGAAAAGAAGCAAAGAAATGAGATGGGGTTTACAAAGATTGACTCATTAGAAGGTTACTAATAGGTCTCATTCATGCATCTCAAAGACACACAACATAATTTGTTCTTGTTGATAAATACAGAACATAGTCATCTGCAGTTCTGCAAAGTTATTAATGGAAAGACTTGAAAAGAAAACATAAAGATGAATGCAAGTAAATTGATGCCAAACAAATAATTGCTCATCTGAGAAAACATCTAATAGATTCTATAGGTGAATGATGTTATATCCATTTCTCTATAATGCAGAATCAGATGATTGGGCAAGACTTCATAGCAGAAAATTGAAGAATGAGTATTTTCATACAACTTATTGATCATTATATGCTAGTTACATCAGCAAGGCCAGTTAGAGCCAGCAGTACAACCTCTTTAAAGTACCAAAATTATGGAAAATCACAACAATACCTTCAATTTGTAATTCTTCGAAGTCTATATCTAAATTATTTAAGCACAACTCTGGATATGCAGATGCCTTATAAGATGAATGCATAATGAGCTTGTGTACATGTGTGTTAAAAAATATAATGCTAGGAAAAGACCACTGAAGAAAAGCAAAGGGTAAAATTAACAAACAAAAATAGACAACCTAATCATTAAAAAGTAATAATGGCTTGTGTGAGTGTGTGCACACGGGGCTTGTCAAGGATAAAGGGAACAAGAGAAAAACCTTAGATAATGCAAAAAGTTGAGAGTGCATGCCATTTTGGTCACGATTAAAATTGGCTCCAAGACGTTCCATTAGAGCAACAAAGCACCAAAATGCCTCTGATTCATCACCCATCACAAACAATATTGGAGACAGAAGATCACTCATTCCCTGCAAAACATCATATATATAAAATTCCCTAACCATATGACACAACAATCTGTTATCTGTTTTTTGGATTGGAGGATTGGAAGAAGATAGTATATGTAAACAATAAAGGGGCATGATGATTCATGGTTTCATAATATACTTGGTTCAGGAAGATAATAGTTATTAAGATACTCCTCCCTAACTGCAGTGAATGCAGAATATTCTTTGTTGAATCAAATAAGCAAACATTCACAGCAACCGCACACACACATACAATAATGTCGATAACTTTAAAACAGGATAAAAACAAGATTTTTGTGTTCAAGACAGATGATAGTGTCAGATACTTGTTCAGAAAAAAATGGAAACACCTTTATTGCAGAAACTGCCACAGATACAGTATGCCAGTATCAATGTGATAAAGAACAGAGACCTAATAGGATACAATTGTTAAGATCACTCTCTTACCTCCCAGGTATACTGGAGACCTAACTCTCCCTTCCAATTTCCACTCCAAACCAAAAGGTTATTTTCTATTCTTCACTATTCCAACTATCTAACTATCATCTAACTATGCCCAACCCTAGGAAGAACGGCTTTAGTTGCTATTGTTGTAAGATTAATCCCAAGATCCACTGCATAGTACCTGACAATAACCAAGATCGAAGTTGTAGAATGAATATGTCAACAGGATGTCTCGCAGAACATTTACATTTGGATTATCATCCCCCTCGTAGAAAGTGAGCGATCTATCAGTTCTCACCTTCAAAAAAACAAGAAATAACAGTTAAAACTACATAAGCATCAATTATCTGTTTATTTATGATCATTCTAATTTAGAACTAGTTTCCAGCTTACCACATCTTTCTCAATAAGCCCTTTCCTTTCCCTGAATTTTGTGAATCTTTTAGCCTGTGCTGAGGAGATACTCTATAAAGAAAAATACATGAACAAATTTATATTTTGAAAAAGGGTTCATTGAGAGCTTATAGATTTACAGCAGAAAATCAATATCAAAAGAGATGGCAATATCCACGATCAGAATTCATAATTACTCAGGTATTAACTAAAAAAAGAAAACAAACTTAAACAACAATAAACAGATGAGTAAATCCAATATTTGTGTAACTGGAAGGATTAGGGTTTGCAATTAATCTTTTATAAGTTCCATATCTATTTTTAAATTGCACAATCCACAACCCAGTTAACTGGGGCAGCAGTCACCAAGGAACATTGATTCTTGCCAGGTTCCAGGTGAGACAAAATTCATCTGATGTGGGTGTAAAGTGGTCACGAGTGGTTTGGTAATCTTCAATCCAAATCCGACTCATTTACACCCATACTGGATAGCGTGTCCTCGGTCTTGCATCAGTAGACTTAACCGATGCTGAATTTAATGTCCTTGCAGCATGGTATTAATTTAAATATTTGACAAACTAAAAACTAAAGGTGTTGTCAATCTTCTCATGATTTTGGGATAAAAAATATTACAAAAGGACACTGACCTCATATAATCAGCTGCCCTAACTTAATGATTCAGAAAAACTATTTTTAACTATATCAATAAAAAAGAACACCAGGAGCAGATGAAAACCTGCCACTGGTTCTTTATGGTCTCATACTCCGACTTCTTGACTGACTTCAGGTATTCTCGCTCAGCATATGTTGATTCATATGGATAGTATCCCAAAAGCAAACCCCAAACCTATCATATATAAAAGCTTTATCAGAGGAAGAGCATATTTTAATTTATAATCAAAATACTTAGCCTAAACCTCATCACAGATGCAATACACAAACCTCATTTCGTAAATTGTGGTCAAGTCCGCCATAAAATATTCTCTTTCTCAAAGCTTCTGAATCTGTAACTCGCCCTTCAGAATCCAAGAAGGTAATCAACTGCAAATGATTGACCCCAATAAATAATAAGCAAACAACATCAGAAAACTTTTAGGAAGGATAAGATTAATGACATGCGGCAACAATTCTTATAATTCTCTCTCAACATCTGAAATCTAGCGCACAAGTTGTCTTGTCACTTCCAGAATGCTCCTTTATGACACAGTAGAAATAAAATTTAACTTATGAATATATTTGGGACAAAGGGTTTTGCAGAAAAAGAGAAGGGATACTAGATATTTTAAATTCAAGTAAAAAATCTCTCTAATAAGAAATTTTAGAGTGAAAGGAATAAAATGAGAGATTAAACCATCTAATCTCTTGTTCAATTTTATAAACACTAAATGACTCAATTCAAAAATGAAAAGTTTACCCTCCCTTCCCCTTCCCTCCAAAACCATCCATCCAAACATAAACAGAAAGGAATTGACATGAATTCACTTATCGATACTGACATCGAACTTAAAACTGATTGAATTTTCAAACAAAACAAATTGTGATAGTGGAAATTTGGCATGCATACTTGTTAAAGACACTAGTACATGCAAGCATAATATTCACAATGAATAAAAATGTATTGAAGTTACTCTTTTCAGGGACAAGAGTCTCCATATGTGGCAGTTTAAATCCTTTAAGGGCTTGGTATGGATGACAGGATAAGGCCAGATAGTGTAATAGTATGTTTAGGGTAACGTTAGACCTTGTTAAACGTATGTTGAAGCCATCACATCCCTTTGTTACTTTTGTGTTAAAATGCCTTGGAATGTGCGCATGCACAACTTCAACAGCAAGACAGAGAGACTTGATAGTAAAGGCCTAAGGCTTAATAAAATTTTAATTTTAATATTTTAATACTATACAGTTTTGATGCGATGACATTGAATATGATATTGCATTGCATGAGATAATACTATTATATATTTGATGATGCATTGTATCACATTGAAAAAGATAAAAACTAACACTTCTACAAAATATCCTTTACTCAAAATATACTATATTCTCATAAATTTGTTTTGTTACATTAATTTCTGGAGGAAAAGACGTCCTAAGTCCTAGAAAAATAAATCATGACTACTATACACATTCAACAAAAAAAAAAGGGAAAAAGATAAGGTTGCATACAAAGATTAACAAAATTCTAATAAAAATCTATATCCAATAGCCAATAAGAGATTTAAGAGAGTTCTTGAACGAGCCTAGAATTCATGATCTAAACTTATATTTATATATGTATGTATAATAATTTTTGAAGATAGTCATATGAACTATTTTTTATTATCCATGCATTCCTATATGATTAGGTATTAATATTTATTTTTATTTTAATCTTTATATTTTTATATGTATAATTGATTAATTTTTAAAAAAATAAATTTTTTTACACTTAAATTTATAAATTTTATAATATGAAAAAATTCCATACTTAAACAAATTATAATACATGTAATAAAATAAAAAACTATTTAAGTACATTAAATTCTATAATATCAACTACTATTGACATCATTATCTTTTTGGGCCAAACATAATTTTCGTTTATGTCTACCACTGCCAAAGTATTGACTATTGACTAGTTCAAAAAGTGTGCCAAGTGAAACCCTAATCACCACCACTTAAGAGTGTTAATTTAGGCCGACCAAGCCCATACCAATTACAAGCTATGTCAATTCTGGTATACCCCATCGTGGGCTGAGTATGGTTCAAATTAATAAATTATTGTCCCGGCCTGATCCTATGCATGTTGCAGGCTATGCAGACTGGCTTGTTGTTGGAACATTTCCTTTATTTTTCTATAAAATTAGAATGGGGATGTTTTTATATAAGCTAATATATAAAAACCTAATCAAGCCTAATCTCACCCCTCAAGGTTTGATTAAGTTATCCATTAATGTACAAAAAGACTTTGATGGATAAGCTTACACAATAGAGTCATATCAAGCAACTTATAAAATCATAATGTATTGTATACACTTAACCTGTCATGCAATACGGCATACCAAACAAGCGCTAAGTTCCTTTCATTTCCCTTCTAAAAAACACAAAGTTGTCTCTCTTTTTCCACATTGTTTGACTAGAAGTCTAGTACACAATGTAAAATTAAATTATTTGGGTAAATTACACAACCCCCTTGATGTTTAACCATTTTCAATACCATGCATAAAGTTTATTTTGCAGCACAGCCTCCTTGAAGTTTGGGTTAGAACAAAAAACATCAAATTCTATTAGTTTTAATGTCCCAAGGATCATGTGAGAAGCAAATGCTTTAAAAAAAAGGTTGAGTAGCTTGTGAGCTGGCTCAATCCACTTCCGGTCCTACCTATGGGATGTTAATCTTGTATAATTTACTGTTTTTCATTCTAGCCCAAACTTCAAAAGGGTTATTTGTAATTTAACCTTTTTTTATTTGTCTCAAATATGTCATTAAAGACAATGGGAAAATAAAAGATGTCTTTATCAATAATATTAGTTTATATGCACCAGATTGAATCTTTGAAGATAAAATGTACTTTCCACCAAATCATGTTGAAAGATACATGGTCCATTGACCCTCACAAGCAAACAAAATGAAATTCCACGAGAACTATAAAACCAAAACTATACTGACTATCTAACTACAAGTCCAGTCATCACCAGGAAGAAAAAATATTCTAGGTTATGTCATTTGCTAAACAAACAATAAGGAAAACTCACAATACAATATCAATGATCATTATGATAACTGAGCATTTCCAAGAGAATTCATGCATATAATCTGATGCTAGCAGCCTGTATAAGAAACAATTTATGAAACACAGTCCATACCTCTTCAGAACCTAAAGGGGGCTGCCGCGGTTTTCCCCATACCAGTGATAATTGATCAAACTGACAGAAGAAAAACCAAAAAAAGGATATTATTAATAATATATAGTGTAAAAGGGAACTGAAAATATTATTAATAAATAAATAAATAAAATCCTATTTTAATGAAGATGTAAACTATTATTCCACAAAAGTACAAACAATTGGGGACCCTTAGACATAACATATTGATTATACAATGCCATCCCACTGTTCAGGGTAGAATACACAAGCAAAGTAAGCAACAAATGTCTCAAATCAAAATAATTTTGCAACAACACAAAGTTTTCTTGCTGACAGCAAGCTCATATTCACAATATCAGCACCAAAGAAAAGGGGGTTACCTCTTGAGAATCTAAGACAGCGGGACTTTCATCAGAAATGTTTCCTGCAACATTGGAAGACTTCTTAGGTTGATCAAGGTTAGTCTCGATTTGGGTTCTCCTCTCACTGGCACTAAACCCATTACTCTGGTTTTCTCGAAAGAGTTGTGAAGTAGTTTCACGGGCAAATCTTGTGACAAGAGAGAACTTCTCTAAAACTTGAATAGAGAGGTCTCGAGCAGGATCATGTACTTTATGTCTTGGTCTCCCATGGAACTGAGAAACGCTAACAATTCCATTAGTGACACCACTATCAGCCCTCTCTTGGTTCTCATTTGAAGTGGATTCATCAATTGACGTATTTGAAGGTCCGCATGCAAGAGGAACAGCCCGGGGCAGCTCCAAGGAAGACAAAGTTCTCTGGAAGTCAACCAAGCATTAGAAAATTTAGCAGGCCTAATAAATTGGCACAACATTCAATTATATAAATTAAGTGAAACTTCAGAGGCCTAAGGGAATTCCAGATGTTAGCATTTTTATTCTTCTCATCTTACTTGCGAGAGGGACAAGTTATTTGACATTTGGCCTATCAAAAAAAGAGGAAAAAGTTACTCATATCTTATATCACTAGTAGGTAAAATTTCCTCCTTTTTTGGAAATATTTTCCTCCATATATGCTGGTGATATTTCTAAAGTTGAAAGATAATATGGATCAATGAACCCAGTTGCTAAATCGAAACAAATTTCTCTTGAATATTGCACAGCACACACCTGAAGTGTATTCTGAAAATCATTGACAAGGAATACATTTGCATCTTCAGCAGATCTGAAATGCAGACAACAAGAAACAAAAAAGAGATATTTAACATTTGGCAAGGAAATTATAACAAAATTGCAAAAAAAAAAAAAAAAAAAAAAAAAGACAAAATGACAGAAGTGAGTTGTCAACATAATGTTTTTCTTGACCCAATAAACATGGCAATGAATTTGGAAGCGTATAGCATTTTTTTTTAGTCATGCCAGCTTGAAAGAGTGATTTTGATGCATGTGAAAGAGGAAAAGGATAGTGGGTATCTGTAAATACAGTATGCAGAAAACAGGGGCAAGATGATCACCAACATTTCAAAAACATTGTGGTTATTAAGGTATCACGAGATGCATCACACAGCTGATCACATATTAGAAACTGAGAATGATTAAGTCTTGCACATAACACATAGTGAAGTCATATAAAAAGCTTATGATGACAATCAAACAATGCCCAGCTGCAGGTTTATGAATTGCATACATGGGTGAAATAAAAACATCATTGATAAATCCACAGCAACAAAAATAGTGGCAACAACCAGTTAAAAGACAGAAGTGAAAAATAACTACTAAAAAAACATAGGCCCTGTTTGTTTAAGCATAACTTTAAACAATTGATTTTAAGATTGTGAAAAAAGTAGTTGTTTTTGTTTTGCAGAGTCTGATTTTTTCACAAAATCTTGTCCAAACAAGTTAAAATAAGCTATAAATGACTTTTTTTAAAAAAGAAGTAATTTTCTGTATAATAATCTGAAAAAATGCAATCTTAAGCTCCTCAGTCTATCGCTCTACACAAGACAACATATGAATTGATCCACTAATTAGTACTTATAATAATTAGAGCCAAAAGCATTGAGAACTTATCGAATAATCAACACATGAGTTCTGGCCAATGATTAACTGGTAAAACAAGAAAATTACCAATGAAATGAATAAAAACACTATTTTTGCAGACACAGAGGATAATGGTAAACACCTCTTGATTCATTTTCTCTATCCCAAATATAGGCAGCTAAAAGAGAAAAAGAAGGAAAAAAACAGAGAGCAAAAAACCAGTTGGGAGAAATACAACAATAACACAATGAGTATTCTCAAACAAATTACAAAATATTTCATGTTAATCTTAATAAGTGAGATTAAATGGAACTATCCATCCTTGCAAAGAACTTGCCACACAAAAACCTCAAAATACAGAGAATAGAAATAACCAATTAATTACATTTTTTTCTCAATAAAAACTTCTCTTTTGCTATATCTTGAAAATATGAAAAAAAAAAAAAAAACCATAGAAGCTATGTACAAATGGATTTTCCAGACATATTCAGCTCATCTTGCCATGTAATCATAAGCAAAGAGAGACATCCACAAACAATCAGCTTAGAAAAATGTTATCCAGGCCCAACACCATGATATGATGATATGGACATTTCACCATTCAATTTTCAATTTTCTCCCTTTTCCCCTTTAACACTAAACACTATCATTCCATATTCTATTGCTATTTTCCTCTCCTGAACTATTCAGAAAGCCTAGCTTTTTATTGATACAATACAAGCAAGCAATGGGAATCAAATAACTTCTTTGAATAGAGCTTGGGGCTAAGCCTCATAACTGTGCCACAGGCTTTCTTAATTCCCAGGTAAATTTCAATATTTTATAGTATATCATCAATATATTGGTGATTGTGTTATTTAATAAGCCACATGAAAAAGAGAAAAAAAAAAATGGCATGAAACCAGAAGCTAACCTCACAAGAAGAACATGTTGCTTTATTGTAGCAAGGAACTCTTTGACTCCTCCACTATAGAAGTATAGTGGAGGATGAGCAAGTCCTGCAAGAAGATTTTATCCACACAAGATTGAATTTGGGAAACAAAACACAAGGTATGAACTGAGTCAAATATCTAAACCTGTTAAAGATATAAATAGTGTTGTCAAACAGACACAAATATCTTATTCCCCAAATAGTACCCAGAATAGTTAAAGTTACTACAGCTGGATATATTTAACAGAGATCATCTCACGGGTGAGCCATAGCAGACTTTCAAAGAGAAAACATACATCCAGAAATTAAACGCAGCAGCAGCAGCTATGTACACACTCAGCAGATAAATATGAAAACAAAACAAATTTTTTAATCAATATAATTGGATCATACAGATCACGGGTAGAAAGTAGAAACCAGTGCTTCATATTTGAGAATTTGGCAAAAACTGGGAATTTTTTGTTAATATAGAAGTTAGTTAATAGTTATTGATGTCAGAAGTATGGATGTAACAGAACAGGCAAAAACATCTCAGAATGGTTTTTAAACGCAACAAAGTATGTCAGCTAAAAAAATTCTTAAAATGCACCGAACATGGAAAAAGTATCGAAACAGATAAATATGTTTGCATTTTATGAAATGTATTATTTAAAAGGAACGTTAGTGTCATTTTCTAATAATATATCATAATATTAATTCTTAATTCTTCAATACATTAAAATAATTTTTTTTGCTATTATATCAGAAGTATCTTGCAGTACCCTTTCCCTAAATTTTTTAAAAGTTACTCTATCCGTGTATCCATGCATCACAGTAAATCACATGCAGATGTTAATACCATGCATGCTTCAAGAAACCTTCTATTTATAAAATTTTCCTGTGCTAAATACAGGTTAAAAGATCAACACCTTCTCAGTTTATTCTGCCCAAAAACAAAAGTTCTCAGTTCAGTTTTTTCTACATCAGGATGGCATGCTTAGGCTAGGTTTCCTTTAGGATTTTGTTGGACCAATAAAATTAGTGCTGCACAGTTAGAACACTAGTTCCCAACATTTAATAGCCAAGTTTGAATACTTATGATTGAACAAGCTATCTACTCATTTAGTGTTTTTGCTCAGAGAATTTGATGTAGTGTTTCTGCCAAATTGCACATTAAATCCATCGGAATTTCATCCTGGCACATTAGCTACATTTACCAACAAAAGTGGGTACTGGGAATTTCAATTTACCTACCATACGAAAAGACTAGATTAATCCATATAAGGTAGTATTTCCTTTACATTTATGCCTAAAATAAGAAATTAATTACTTCCTCCAGTCCTAATTATAAGAACCTTTTAACTATTTCATACGGATTAAGAAAGTTGGTTAATTTAGTTAGTTACAATAAATTTGTCATGAATGTGTATCATATTTTCTAAACTACCCTTGAATTTATTAAGACTCATTATCTTTTTCTTTCTATTTAATTACTCTATTTGGTCATACTCTCTCAACTAATTAATTACTCAGGAGGTATTTTTGTCAAAAAATAATTAATGCATAAGACAATTTAAAAATGTTCTTATAAAAATGACCAAGACCCACCCTAAAAAAGGTCCTTAGGACTGGAGAGAGTAACATATTTGCTATTGTACTAATATCATACACATTAAAAACACAAACAATAGAAGTTATCTGGTAGATACAGAGCAGGTGGAGAACAAAACAATGAAGAAGAGAAACCAACCACAATAAATATAAAATCCATTAGATTATTCACCTGACGATTGAACAACAATGATATACTGCCACCCAAAAGCAGGATTATGTCTCCGGATGGACCTGATGTCAGTGAAGGGCACCGCCCTAATGGTATAAAGGTTTCTGTCTAAACAAGAAACGAACAAATTTCAACATATAGACCACATCGCACAAGGTAGTAAAAGTGATCCAGTCTACTCAAAATGCAAACTACCTTTATCAGATAACCAGGTTTCTGAATTATGCCCTTTGGAAGGTATCCAAGTCTACAAGCGAAAAGAAGATATTTGCATTAAAAACAAATTAATCACACGCAACCAAAAGGTAACGACGCAAATGATCAAATCAAAGACTACCATAAATAAAGAAGAGCCTTGCTTAATCAACTTGAGCCTTCCACTGATGGGAGTCTGAGTCGGATGAATTGCGACATTGTCCTTCAAAAATACAATTTCAGCACCATCCCGCTCACTAGGGGAGGAGCTTTGCTTGGTGCTGTCGCTCCGCAGCATCACGCTAGCAGATCCCTAATCCAAATTAAGGGGAAAAAAAACTCAGTTAAATTTGTGATTGATAAGATAAAAAGCAGTGGAGGATTGGAGTATTATTGAATTGAATCGCAGAACCCTAATTGAAATGCAAATTGATCGGAGGTGATGAAGTGAAAATGGCGATTACTCTTACTTGTTGCTGCGACGCAGCGTAATCGGCGTCGTCGGATAAGTCGTGAAGCTCTGACTCTAGCATCGGTGATTTGGCTCGCAGGAAACTGAAAACACTGAAAGAGAGAGAGGTGTCTTCGAGGCGAAGGAAAATCCGTGTTGCGGGAAAAATGAAGAAGAAATCAGAGGACGTGACGTTTGTGTTGTGTTGTTACTTGCGTTGCGTTTGTCTATTCTAAAACGCGGGTACGGAATTCATTTCGTGGAATGTACACGCTGGATGTCTACAGCAGTCGAGATAAACGGCTGAGATCGATGAATTTCTTTTATTCTTCTTCGCCCTCCACCACCGCCAATGAATGAGGAAACTTCGGTTATATTGTTGAGTTGACTATAATAATTTGAGTTTTCTTAATTAATATACACTAATAGAGTAACAGTCATCCAATAATGCATATCATTGAATTGGTGTGGCACCCCATGTATTATTAAATTCATTAAAGCTTTGTTTGGGGAGTTGAGAAATGGAGAGAAGAGAAGTGGGAAGAAGAGAAGTGGAGGTGAAATAGAGGACAAATAATGGTTGTTTGGTGTGAGTGAAATAGGTGAGAAATACAAGAGAAATGTGAAAGTAGGTTGTTTGGTGAGTGAAATAGGTGAGAAATAGAACCAAAATAATCGATTTTTAATACAAAATAATTGATTATTTTGACTAAATAATCGATTATTTTGACAACATAATCGATTATTTGTATCAAATCACACAAAATAATCGATTATTTTGACAAAATAATCGATTTTTGTATCAAATCACACAAAATAATCGATTATTGCGTGACCACAACTCCATTTCTCTGCATTTCTCCACAACTTTGGAGAGAAATACAAAACCCGTGGGACCCACCAAAAAAGTGCATTTCTCCTCATTTTCACTGTGCCACCAAACAGGGGAAGTAGGTCTATTTCCCTCCACTTCCACCCATCTCATTTCTCTTCCCCTTATTTCTACAACACCAAACAATGGGTAAATGACGTGGTAATACATCATTGAAATTTGAATGCTTGTGAAAAACTTTGTTACACTATTAGTGCATATTCATTAAATCCTAATAATTTGCATACCTAAAAATATATTATACTTCGCTAATAATTATAACAACTCTTAGTGTGATTTTGTTTCAAGATTTAAGATCATATTTGTGGAAATTATATCTCTGTCAGAAATTCTATTATCAGAAATGTTATTTTGGGGTAATTTTTTTAAACATGTTTGATAGATATTTAATATTTTTCGGAATAATTTTAATATTTATTTATTTCAAAATTAAAAAAATAAAAAATAGAAAAAAAAATATAGTAGAATAAAGTGAGAGTGAAAATTTATTTTAAAAATAACTACCACTTGCCATGTTGGAGGTAGAGCTGACAATTCGTGTTACCCGACCCAATGTTGTGGGTAGCATTTTTTGTAGGCTAGGTTAAAAAGCCTAAAAATTATTCAAACTTCTAAAATAAAGCTCCAAGCCATGTATTTTGTGAGCTTTTTTTGTGGGTTTTGCGGGCTACCTGGCTTTTGTGGGTTTTTATGGGTAGTGGCCTTTATTAGGCCAAGCTAGAAAGCCTAAGAGTTAATTGGGCTTCTAGAATAAAGGCTCAAGCTCTACTTTTTCGTGGGCTTTTATGGGTCAACCCGGTTGGACTAACCCATTTTGTCGACTCTAGTTTGAGGTATTGTGAGATTTATTTTCCACTATTCGTTGATGCACAAATGATTTTTAAACCTAACCAGCGTTTTTTTAACTTGGGAATGCAAAAGAAAGAAAAACAGAAAGTACAAAACTAAACAACGTTCAAAACATCCAAAAGGATTAAGGTCACCACCTCCGGGGGTGGGAATTCCGGAAAGACAGAAGGGTCTTCATTCCTAGCACCAACTTTGGCAGGCCAATCCGCTAGTTTATTAAAATAACGAGGAGTTTGGTGAAGGACCACTGTCCAAGCACGACGAGGGACGTCCTTGATGAGCTCAACAATATTCCAGTAAATAGGGGAAGAAACGGTACAACCAAAATTCAAGGTCTAGACAACATCTAAAGAATCGGATTCAACGATGACATTTCCGAAGCCTCATTCCCATGCAAATTGAAGACCACACAACACGACCCGAAATCCAGCTTCCATACAATCCCCCCAAAACAACAAACCCAGAGAAGCCAGCAGTCCCTTTCCAATAATCTCCACATAAGGATCCTCCTACACCCATACGCAAAACTATGTGGGAAAAAAAAGCTTCGATCCGCATCAAGCTTGATGCAACCGACATGAGGGCGTTTGGAAAGGTCTCTGATAAGCTCCAGCACCCGTATCACCTTGAAGCCCTAAAAAACGTAACCATGATGGAGTTGAAGTGATATGTCGTAAAACATAGTCTAACGTCCACTTCTTGTCCAAGCATTGGTTGTTATGCCACCGCCAAATCCACCAAAATATAGCCAAGAAGAGTGTACCGTGAGCAACACTTAAATTACTACATAACCAGGAGGAATCATCTGAGGCATTGAAAAAAGCATAATCACCAATCCCAACCCAAAGCTGGATCTCTAGAGAATAAGGACAGTCTCCCAAACAGTGGAAATGATCTTCCACGGAGTAAGAACAGTGAGGACAAGGGGATAAAGGAGATAGATTTTCAGCGAAAATGCTTCTCATTCGCAGGAAAACCTTTCTGGAGAATCAATCAAACAAAAAGGCGAGTCTTTTTTTGGACAAATAATTTTCCAAACCCAATTGAGATTTGGTGATCCATCCAAAAAATCTAGATTCCTAAAAAAATGCCAATTATATTATACCCAGCATCTGCACTGTATATGCTGCTACCCGCTAGCTCCCAAATCCAACCATTAGGGACCAAGGGATTAATTTGGGGAATATGAGATAAGAAAAGATTGGAGATATCCCAATTCCCAAGCGTAGATCCTTTCCAGACACAAACTACCATTATTAATTAGATCCTTGAGAGAAAAGTGGGAGTCTGAGATATGAACAAAATGGACCAAATCACAAAGACGATCACACCTTCATTCCAACCATTGAACCTAACAAAGGTCTTTCCTTGGCCCACATTAAATTTAAAACCATCCTAAAGAACTTATTCAGCCTTGAGAATACCCTTCTAAACATAAGAAGCACAAGAGTCACGCTTAACACTCAGAATAGAATCCTGAATGAGGTATTTAGATTTGAAAGCTTGAACCTTAAGCTTAATGTCATCCGTCAAAAGGGCCCACACCAGCTTACCCGATAAGGCAATATCAGTGGCTCGCGCATCTCGTAAACCCAAACCACCATTAATTTTCATACTAATAAGCTTGTCCAAACCAATAGGGTGTCAACCACAGTGCTCAGAATCACTGCTCCAGAAAAAGTTGCGAACCTTTCTATCACATACAAAACTTGAACTTAAGAACTTACTTAATGTATCTTAAACCAACTACCATTGATTAACTATGTTTTTTTTTCTCCAAAAGAAACATAATTCATACTTCTCTTTCATTGCAAATCATGAAAATTTGGGTCACGAAGATCATTTAAAAAAAATTGCCTTGTAAAGCAACTAGGCACGTTTACACATATATCCATGAAGCATGGAGCTAAGGGGTGCCATAGCCCAAAAATTTGCTTGATATATAAAAAAATGTAATTTTTTATTGGACATTTCGAAAATGAAAAATAAAATTTGAACATATTATCTCCCTAAAATATATAATTATAATAAAATATATCACAATATATAACTTTATTTATTTATTTACATAAAAATGATAATATTTTAATTCTCGCATTTCGTCTCTTGTGTAATTTAATTTTGTCAATAAAAGAATAATGTAATACTAGGTTTTTTTTATTGGATAAATGTACTTCAATTATTATATAATATATATCATTCATTGAAATATTTTAATAATAAATTCACAGAACAAAGTTTATTAATTATGAATATATATATATATATATATATATATGAATCATTTCTAGATTTTCTTTAAACATTAATGGTATATCTACTTTTTTTTCTCAAAAAAGTTATAGATCCATCTACATAAGAAAAACTATTTATTTATTGAAGTTTTTTTTTTCTTTGTCAAACTTCAATTGAAGAATAAACTAGTATACATGATATTTATATTTTTACATGCACCCGTAGAAGGCCCAATAGGTAAATGATTTGGTATACAGGCCCAATAGATCTAACACCATGATATATACTAATACAACTCATAACTAGACACCCCAGATTTGATATTTATGATTCGCGATTTGTCATCATAATTATTTTGGAGCAGTGTTATATATCTTCTAATTCATTTTTCTAATAATTTTCTACACATCAATTAAATAAAATGTTAAATAAAAATGTAAATATATTTTTGTTTAATCATAGCTATCCTTACTATAATGTAAATATATTTGAACGAGTATTTACAAAATTGATTTTGAAGTGAAATGATTTATTTATTTTTTAATGTTTTTAGAGTTTTTTATTCTAAGAACATGTTTGAAGTGAAACTGAATATAATTTTTTAATTCAATGTATAAACGACTTGTTATGAGTGGCTTTATTTTGTCTTACTATTGTAGAAAGTAAAATGTTCCTTTCTTTTGGGAAGCTAATACAATAGTAAATTAATTCACTATAATATTTTTTTACACAACAATTGAAAATCATGACAAAAATTGCTAAAATCGTGCTCTAAACTTTAAGGTATGAATTGACAATGACTTTACATACATGGTCCAAGTGGTCATTGTCTATTTTAATAGGCTATGATTTTTAATTTTGACAATAAAAACTTAATAAGAGTTGTGTAAAACCAGGGAATTTGCCTAATCACACCATATTTCCTTATTAAGGGTCAGTTTGTTTGTGTTAAAAAAAAATATTTTTTTGAATTGTTTAAAAAAATTGATTTTATTTTAGAGATTCTTGTATAATCAAAAATTAATTTTCGTTTGGTTACAATCATAAAAAACACTTTATTTGTTACAATAAATGTTTTCACATTGTTAAATAAATGATTTCACATTGTTAAAAATATTTTCTCCCTCTTCTATTTTAACAGTTTTTTTGAAGAAATAACTCTAAGTTACTTCTTTAAAAAAGCAAAAAACTGATTATTTTTTGATTTTGTTTATTGAAAAAAGTTTAGACAAACATTTTAAAAATTCATATAAGTAATTTTTTTTTAAAAAGAAGTGATTCTTTTAAGAAATAATTTTAAATAAATGAACTATATATATATATATATTAATTAGTAATCATGGCAGATTCATGTAAACTTTATGCTAAACCACATTTATTTTTCATATTTCTGCTTTATTTACACACACTTATTTCAGCACGGCCTAAATTTGCTTCAACTTGAAATCAATTTTGGAGAGGTAGAATGAATTCCTAAATGTGAAACTAAACATGTGAATATCCACCTAATTAATAATATGTTTAGGATCACCTTGAGTCACTTCAACCCATTTTTTTAGTATTTTTTTAATATTTGATTACTTCGGACTAGAATTAATTTTGTCTCTAAACTCACATTTTTTATTAGCAAGATGCTCGAAGCCCAAATAAAAAAATTAAATAGGTACCCTATGATCCCACAAATCCAACGCATGGAAAAACTCACGATTGAGTAGACATGATTATTATATTTTTTATATTGAGTTGAGACATTTTATATTAAATTTTACTATACAATTACTTTTAAAAAAAAATTTCAAATATAAATTACATCACTTCAAACTCATTTAACTCATTTTTAAGCAAAACCAAATTTGTAAACTAATTTCATTTTTTTATTAGTTAAACGCGCGTATCATGAATTTAATTTCTAGTAAAATTAATACATTTAGATAGCGTGTTCATACATTAATCCTTTGACAAATAAATTTACATATCATGATTTTCTTATGTTACGTGTACCACGGTGTATTGCCTTTAACAAAAAACACTGAAAAAAAAAAGTAGAGAACTTTGACATGGATTCTCTTTGCAACAAAAATTAACCTGGTTGCAGAACTAACATTCAGAACTAGCTACCAGTCACCCTACTAGCCAGTCGCCATGTTCAGCAAAAGCAACTGCTGTTATCAGTAACTAACGTTCTATGCAAAGTTCAACCTCGATCGTGTGTGTGTGTGAAGTGATGAACAGCACAATTTATGCATGAAAACAAGAGAGACAAACAAGGGGAAGCAACTGGAGTTCCTCTACAGATCTGTCTCTGTTGTCCTCACAAACAGACAATTAACATTGACTTCATTGTCATGCATAACTGAAACATTTACCCGTAACCAGTCACATTCCAAACGGTTATTTTATTTTACCTTTTTTCTCGATATTCTCTCTAGATTCTCCTTCCTTATTTCATGCCAAGATATATATTAATATTAGACCCCCAACATCTTGCCACTAGTAAGTACTCTTTATTTAAGTCTCACACCTCCGTAAGTTATAATGTTTCTGCGGTGATATAAAGTAAGATTGTATTTATAATTTATTTCGTCTAATTTTAAAAATAAATGCATTTTATGAACTTATTAATTTACAATAAGTTGCATATCCGCATACCTCACATGTACACAACATGGGAGTACGTGGCTGAATCAAAATCAAAAGATAAATATGAAAGCTAGATTAGCTGTAACTTAAAAGTTAAATAACCATGGATTAATTGGTAAGGGATTATTTCAGTTTAACCGATTATCTCGAGATTATCTCGAGTTAATGAAAGAGTTAAAACTTTACTGATAATAAAGTTCATACCCAAATCAAATAGGATTACTGTGTGATCTTAAAAAAATGTAAATAAGGTACAATATTCTCTCCCACCCAATAGGAATACATAAGTTAGATGGAAATATTAGAAAAGGGGAAAAATTGGAAACAGAAACTTATGGGACAACCAAATTGATCTCTCAAAAAAATGAATAAATAGAAACAGTCAAAATTTTCAATTGAATAAAAAAAAAACAAATATAGTAGTCATTTCAAATATTCTGTTGAACAGTAATACATAGGAAAGCATGTTAGCTTTCTTCATTAGAAGAGGGCCAACATGACCCCACAAAACTTTTAGAAGTCTCAGTTATATTAAGGAAAATGGGTGTCCTTGTCCAATGTCCAACACTACAACTTGGGGGCCCTTTTGATCAGACATACTTGAAAGACCAGCATATTTTCTGACCTCTGACCATTGAGAATTTATGCTTCTTCATTCCCCCCCTGCACTTTTGCTACTTGAATACAATAACCATGCACGAGGCTACAAGCATTAAGAAAATGGAAGAAGAGGAGTTGATGAGCTAGGTAGGTAGTAGTACCTTTTGACCATCCCTCAGCCTTTAGTTAGCCCAAGGAATTGGAATGGAAAGTCCTAGGATCTGGTGATGAAAGAAATGAGAAATATGGAATGGTTTAAGGCGTGGGGGAATATGTTTGGTTAATGGCACGCGAACTTATCGCCACAAATCATGACACAGAGAGAGAATTACAAAGGGAACTCTTTTATAAAAGGGTCTTTTCCACTTCCCAAAACCTTCAAGAATATATAGAAAGAAAGAATAACATTTAGAAAAGAAAGAAAAGAAAAGCAATTGAGAATAAGAGGAAGTGGTGAAAAAATTAGAAAAAAGAAAAGAAAAGTGGTAAGCAAAACCCAAGGAGAGTGTCTCCTAGTGCAGGTTCAAGGCAGGCCCCCTTTGGCGCCGGTGTCCCCGCGCCCTTTTGCTTGTTGGTTATTTTGCCTATTTGTTTTGTGTGTGTCTTTGAGTGAAAGAAAGAAAGATGGTAAACTCTCTACGTTTGGAAACTTCTTTCAAGACAAATCCTTTCACTGACATTCTGCACTCTGTTCCCAATCTATATATGTGGTTTATATCTCTCTCTTTTCCCACCAACACATAGTTTGACCACATCACTTTTATTTTTTCAGCTCACGTTGATTTTAAAAATGAATGAATGAGATGAGTAATGTACGTTTTATGAAACATGTTGTATGAAAGTGATTTAGAATCAATTCTGCGAAATCATGGTTTTGCACTGTAGCAACGGTAAAACAAACAAACTACTAAAAAGTTATATTAATTTGAGGACATTACCAAAACTACCATATTTGAGAACATTAATTGTATGGCAGAGTCAGGGGGTTGGTTGGTTGGTCATTACCAAATGAAGAAATGCACTAGAGAATCCATTTTGATTTATAATTACTTGTTTAAATTAAGTATCTTAGTGGTAATTTTTTTGTTGAATTGTTATGTGTGTTTGTTAATTTGTAGTGACTTGAAAAGAGAAGGGGAGTAATTTGAATTAATAGATATTTTTAGAAAAGCATGATTAGTTGATAGAGGCAGGGCACATATAAGCCAACTATCTTATTCTCTCTTTGTTACTTAAAAGCGTAATCAAATGCAAGCATGATCTAAAAAGGGTCCTAGTTAAAAACAATAATTAATGCTAGAAAGAAAGGGCACAATTAAAGGAGTAGTTGTTTGGGATGTGTTTCATTTGTGTGTGAAGAATATTTTCAGGTGCATGCGCAAAGACAGAAGAGCTTGATTTTTATTGAGTACAAACTAAGCATGACAAACCCTAAAGTAAGTGTTGCTCCCCCTTGACATCATTCCACTCACCTTCTTCACCTTCTCATCCCGAGGCAGAACCAGTATATACATTCTCTGCTTCTCCACCCTTTCTATCCTCACTTCCACTTCTCATCTTCTATACCCTTACCTTAACTAGTTCCCTCTCTCATTCAATATTTACATTGCATTGCATTAATTCCTCTCTCATATATCATTCATTCATATAACTAACCATATATAATTCCTAGCTTCTTATTTTGGCAGTCATATATTTATATATGGTCTATTGAGGCCACTCTAAACCTACCTAGTTAATTATATATATATCATCAGCATGAGAAGTGGTAGTGTTAAGTAGTGTGGATTACAACTACAACCACAACCAATGTTGAAGGTGTGTGTTGTAGGATATAAATAAGGACAAATTAGCAAAGGCAAAAAAAAAAAAAAAAAAAAAATCCCCCATGGCATGCCTCTGTCTTTTGTCTATTTCCCAGTTTTTGATTTAGTATGTGGAGAACCCACTTCTGTTTGTTGCTATAGGAATGTATATATATATATTTATGGGTTTTGTGGTTTCCACTTTATTAGTTAGTTTTGATTTAGGCATGGTGGTGGTGCATATATAGTTGCAGCAGAATTAATGAATGCAATTAATATTGCATTAATTGATAGTGACTCCCATAATTGGAGAAATTTAAATTTGTGTAGTTAGTATAGTGATGTTCCTAAACACCAACCAAACTTATATCCTCTTAATTCCTCCACCACCATGGTCATATTTCATATTCATGTTATGCCTTTACTTACAACATGGAGACTTAATAATTGTGATTAGGTGCATTATGGGACCATGTGGGATATTGTTTAATGTTGAAATGCCTTTTTCTTCTTCCCCTTTTTTGGTAGATAGTCAGTCGTCTATTAGAGAGCTGGCCATGAAAACCACTTGAAATTTTCTTCTTCTTCTTCTTCTTCTTTTTCAATTAATCCCTCCCTCACTGAATATATCCATCCATATGGCGGATCGATCAGATGATCATATATAGAGAGAAGAATGATAATGTTTGGGATAAGAAATAGGGAAGCAGATAAATGAAAGCGATGTTGGTGAGGTTCAATCCGAAGACGGATTTACATGTAGAAGCAGTAAAATACGATCTCAGATTGAGCCGCGCCAATATCACTTTTTATTATTCATGAGATGCATATGCATGAGCATCACCTTGCTTTCCAGCTCATCCCAACTCATTATATTCTCTAGCTACCTATTGTCAGAATATTCCCCCAATATATTGATTGATCTTATCATCATCATAACATATCAAACATTTCCCTCTTGGGCCAATCTCTTCAATTGAATTTGAAACACTATTGTTATGTTGTGCTATGAGAAAACTAAACACATGGAAGTCAAGTGCAAGTATATATATCACTTTCTATCTCATGCCACACCCACACGGGGGTAAGGTAAGTATCTCTCTTTAATTTATCTCTGTTGGTGCTTTTCTGGTTTGATTTTGAGTAAAATTATTGCATATGAGTGTGTGTGTGTTCTCTCGTGATTTTTTCTCATTTACACTAATTTCAAGGTGTATGGGACAAAAGTTTAATGAGAGAATAGAAGAGTGATCACTACTGTAGCCATGCATATGCATATATACCATGTCGGATATTCATCATATCATCCCAATATATCTTTACTTCTTTATTTTTGTACCTTTTATAGTATTTGAATTGAACATCCCTGTTGAAAAATGGAGAATTTAATTAAATTTGATTTCATTCAACTTTTTCATGAGAGTTTTAAGTTTTCTTAGTGTTTTTTCTATGTAGTAGGATTTTTAGTTTCAAGAAGTTGACATAAATAAGTTTATTGTATCACATGTATGATATATATGAGGTGTCTTGCATCTGTACTTGTAAATACCTATATATGTATATTGATGTGTTTGCAAGTTTTAAGAAACCAAAAATGAAGATTAGTGAGTTTGTTAGAAGTGCTTGAGTTTTCGATCTCCCTTCTCTATCCATTTCTTTTATTTCCTTTTCAAAGTGATATCAAGAATTACATGGTCGTTTTTTAATATGTCTAATTCCTAATTTCTTTCAACTCACAAGCTCACAAATTAAAGAGAATTATGATAATTGGTGTGTTAGTATATGAAGACAATTCTTGGCAACCTCTATTAGGAGAAAGAACCATCGAAGGGAACCTCTTGTTGCGGTTAAGGTTGGAAAAAGTAAACTTGTTAGAAGTTATGGGATAAAAATAAGATAGTCACCTCTTATTTGGTGCCTTCTTTAGCTAGGATAATGTGAATGACAAGAGATGAAGAATGTGTAGACTTTGGTTTTGAGAGGTTGGAAAGGCAATGGAAGTTTTCTGAAAAATAAGAAATCAAGTCACCTCTTTTCAATCCGATGCCTTCTTTGGGTAGGATAATGTAGACGATAAGAGAATAAAGAATGGGTTCTTTCATTTTTGAAGTTGGAGACTTTTTTTTTTTTTTGAAAAAAGTCTAAGAGGGTTCATCTTTACTCAACATGGAACCCCATTCAATCCCAAACAACATCTTTTTTGATTGGATGGGGCTCCACTTAATAAAGATGAATATTGCTCAATGATCTTTATGTACAAACTATGAAATATTTCTTCTTACACATTAATTCGATTAAAGATATATATGTTTAATTTGAGTAATAGTGCATGTATTGGAATATATATATATATATATATATAACAAAAAGTGTACATGTGATTTCCTTTTTTGTATCTTTGATCATGAATTTTATGGTATATGTCTATATTTTCAATTTCATATACATCTTATATCCTTTAATTTTACCTGCTACCCAGACCAGGTATAATTTACATTTTATTGTGATAATCATATTTTTCCATATTAAACAACGAGAAAGTAGACCAAGAGGCTTGTGTCAGTTTGTGAAGGAAGTGTACTTAGTATGAATCTTCCAGCTAAGGTACGGAACCCTATTGTTTGGTCATCAACTTCCAAAGTAAAGTAAACCATCATAGTATAATTTGATGATTGAGCTATTTAAGTCAAATTCTAAGCACAATATTTGTTTTGATAGAGCTCATTCAGAAAATTTATTTGGGAAAGAAAAGAAAAGAATTGTTTTGTTGGAGGCAAACTTGTGGCACATGTTTCAAAACCCAGCATTACTATGATGTGTTGCAACATGTTATAGGGTCCGTTTGGTTTACAGTTGAGTAGAATTGATTCTAGAAATGAATGGTTAAGATAGATGATGCACGCTTTACGAAATACGTTGGACGAAAGTGATTTAAAATCAATTCCGCAGAATTGATTCTGGATAGTCCAGGATTTAAACCAAACGGGTTAATAGACACGACACTATCACTTATTTTGACCTATTAGCTAGTAAATGCTTGGTCTTACCTTACGAGTGTGGTAGCAAAGTTTATACAGGTTTTGAGTACGTCCCTTGGGCGTTGCTAGGGGCAGATTGTGCGTTTTATGAGAGGTTAGCAATATCATCCATTATTGACAATTTTTGTTCTTACAAATTAAAATTGAATGTTTCTCTACATTTCTACTTATTTAAAATGGATAAGTTTTACAACCCATATATAAACGCATTATTTTATGGAATACTTGAGCTCTGAATCCCAATGTTCTCCATGCTGCTTCAAGATTATCATGAGGATAATCAATTTGTTAGCACACTCCAATTATTTAAAGGCATAATTAATTTTTGGCGATTAATCTTTTTTAATATTGTAAGCTATATGGGAAACTTATTTTTCTTATCATGGTATAACATGTATATCTTGTGTTTTAATATAGGTCAACTTGAAGGACTTCATACATATCACATTCATTTTTTTTTTGTTTTTGACTGGAAATCCCTCACAGGTATAACTGTGGGTTTAACCTTCGTACCAAGGGTGATTATTAGATAAAACTCTTCTAAGATTGGCGACTACAGGGGATTTGAACCCCTGAGACCTTGTAGGTAAAGTTTGTCTAGAGTCATAGTTCTTTTCTACTGGGACCAACCACTTTTTAGTATAAATATTACATACATATATGTACTCTTCTATGTTTAGTTATAACAGTTTTTAAATAATATTTTTACAGTAATGATATTTATATTAGGAAACATATACACAATAAACAAAACCCATTTTTTTATTACAACAGCTTTTGTAGATGGTGGGTTGATTTGTTTAGGAGGTTTTTCAATATTATCCAACTTCAACTAAATATTGTATGAAATTAATTATTTGATATTTATAGACTTTTCTCATACATTTTGGGATTTGATTCTTTGAAGTAAATTTTTACTTTAGAAGAGAAAACAAAGGCATTTTATACATTCGTTAAAGAAAAAAATAATGGTTAATATTACATTCACACATATATAATAAATCATGAATTTGTTAAAACATATATACCGGTTGATTTTCTTAATAATGAATGAGATGCACATTATATGTTTTTTCTTTATAATTTTGGAAGGAAAGTTATTCTTTTGTACCTCATTTTGGAAAAAAGAGAGGGATGAAAGGTGTATCCATCTAGAGGATATAAATAATTAATGAGAGAAAAAGAAAAGTGAAAGATATGATAAAATAGGAAAGAAAAGGAGAAAAATAAATAAATATATATGTTCAGAAATTGAAGGCCATGAAAATGCTATAAGGAGGTGAGATCAATAGATGCTGTTATTGGTTACAATATAAAGCAATTGGTGGGGGAATTCAAATCCTTATGTATAAAGACCCGATGTAATTTTTTTTTAAGACTACGTATATCATTTACGATAGATAATTTTATTTAAATTGGATAATTGACAACAAAATTATTCTTTCGAGTATTTAACACCAGACCCCGAACTCAAGAAAAAAAGAATTAATGAAATATGAAATATTAGGATTGATTTTGGAAAGTAAATCTTCGGAGTTTAAGATTCAAGTTTATTAATTATGGATGAGTTTACCTTAATTCTCAATTTTGACAAACTTTGTATATGTATAGGTGAGTAGTCAAGAACCTTTCAACAAATTAATATTCCTTTAGTCGTTTCCGTGTGGTCTTTTTATTTTTATATCTTAGCGTGTTCAGTTTATTTAATCATCCTAAACCTTTAAAACAATCCTTTGGTCAATTTTTCCGTTTATTACCTTCATCCAAACTTTGCATTGATTACTTTGGTGTACCTTAAAAATAAGACTAAGAACTTTGACGGATGAACCTAATAATATGAAAATATTCAATCCTTGTATATCTGTTTACTTAAATTTTAAGAAGATACCAAAAATAACATATATACTCAAATCATCATACCTAAATAATCAGATGATTTTTTTGGAGGTGAGAAAATTAGTTAGTATTGTATATTTTAATCGATCAATTGAAAATGTGCTAGTTATTCAAAAGAATTGAGCAAAGTTGAGGTCCTTGGGGAAAAGACTTTTGTTGTTTTTTGCTTGTAATTAATTTTTGGTAGGAAAATGAAAACTCAAGTGGAGTGGTGGATCTTTTATATATCTTCTCAGGTCTCAGCAGTAGTTTCTCAATTCTCATCAAGCATGTGGGATCTGAGGTCCATTATCAGTCCATTGCGCGCGCTTTTATACCCAACACAAGTTGCGCGCGCATCTAATCAATACGACGTTGCCGTTCATTTAGCCCTATAAAGAACTTTCATCACCGTTCCCATTTTATAGCTTGTTTGGTTTATCCCAAAATCACGTTACAAATGTGAATCCGCGCTATTGAGACAGTCATATTTAAATTATTTTTAGTCTGTTTGGTTTGACGTTCTACTTTTTAAAATTCCGTTTTTACTGAATTGATTTTAAATCACTTCCGTCCAACGTACTTAATAAAATGTGCATCACTCTCTAGACCAAACGGACTTTGGTCTCTACATTCTATGTGATTGTGATACACATGCAATATTCTGCTACAGGTGTGTATAATGATATTTAGAAACTCATTCATATACGTACTCATATAAATTTGTGCTACTAATACATAAGTACAGCTCCAATGAATTTTTCTGGGAACTAAACATGAAGCTCTAGCTAGTCTTTTGAAAAACAAAAACAGGCACGTAACCGTATTAAATTTCTGTGGACCGTACTAGAAGATATGGACTATATCTTAAAAGACCAAAAAAAAACATGATGCATTGTTCTGACACTTTTTCCTTAAAGGGGGAAAAAGGAAAGAACAGTAATAATAGGATAAGGGAGTTTTGCTCTATATAAGAAACCACACGCTCATTGTTTCAGAAAAGCAAGCGGGAAATCTGCTAGTATATATCATTATATGTTACACTTTTTCCATCGTGTGTTTGGTTGCTGTCATACTCATAACTAGCTCTCTCACTGCTTCCATATGTCCAAACCCCTGTTGCTAGCTAAGCTAACTATAAGATGTTTAAATTGTTAATGTTTTTTCTTCTGCTACTTACTCTTGAAGGAGGGCTATGAAATGTAAAAAAAAAAATAAAAATGGAGAGTACAAATCAGCTTTTGCTTTCTCAATCTCAATCTCCTCTAGTGACAGGGTCAAATTAAACATTAAGTTGTCCAATATTTGAATGTTAGTTAGTTAGGTGGTGTTGTTACTTGTTAATTAAAAGATGAGCTACTAGCTAGTTAATTGTGGCAGTAGCTGTTAAAAAATTGGGCACTGAATCTTGTTGCCACTATCTTGGATTTGCACATGGCTGGTATAATAAGGGGAGAGAAAAAGGTTTTCATCGCCACCTAAGTGACCACTGAGATGGCATTATTAATTGCTGCCTGGTTTTCTTTTTACTTTTCCTGCTTCCTGCCACACGATATGGTTTTAATTTACTTGGGGGTTTCTAATTTGTTGCAGGAAATTGAATGAATTCGATCGATTTGTAAGTGTAACTTTAACTACTGTACTATAATAAAAAGATAAGATACTTTTGACAGGACCCAGAACAGTGATTGGGTTGCCTTGCCTTGGCACTGTGTAGTAGTACTATTTCATTGGATTTGTCATCAGTAGTTAAGTAAACAGAACGGGGGGATGGATCGATGTTTAGCTGTTTTTCTTTTCACCAAGCATGCGTCAATGCGTCCTGTCCTGTCCTGTCCCAGTGAGATTATTAATCTGGCTTGATGACCCAATATTGTAACCTGAAGAATCAATCTAGCTAGCTACACATTAAAGTACAGGGGTAAGGAGTACAGATATGTCTCATTTTCTTTTACCCCAAAACAAACACCTCAACTCAATAATCGATTTTGTGAATCGCGATACTCCTGTCCTGTAAAATACCAGCAAAGGGAAATTTTTTTAATACATTTTTGTTTTTATTATTGGATTGGATTGAGCTTTACATGAGTCTAACCTGGCCTGCCTGATGTGTATATATATCTAGATAAAGTGAATTATAAAATGATGTTTCTTTTTTAAAAATTGAAATAATTTATTAAAATTAATATAATTTATTTAAAAATTATTTTTTTAACTTCTTAATATACAAAATTAATTATTAATTTATCATAATTAATAAAAGTTCTTGTTTTATTAAATAATAAAACCAATGCACTTATTTTTTAAAATATTATTGATTTTATCGAGGATTTTATTAATAGATAACTAATCTCTATGATAGTCAATATTTTGATAACTTTAATATGTTTTAAAATTCATAATATTAATAATAAAATATATGAATTTTAATTAACATTAATAGAATATGAAAATCAGCTAATAAGATTAAAAGATAGTAATTAATTCAGGGATAAATTTGTAAAATGATATATATATATATTAAAAAAATCTTTACTCCTTACCCAATACTAATTTCCTCTTATAATTTAAAGAAAAATTATCAGCAATTAAAAGATTTTGGAGGTATAAAATAATTAAAAATATTTTGGGGCACTAAACCCAAAGGTTGGCCGTGCATAATAGCCTATCCTATTTGGTTTGTAGTTGGAAATAGTGAGTATTGATTTTCAATCACTTCTGTTTAATATACCTCGTAAATTATCTATTATTCATTTTTTACCATTAATTTAATAAATTTATCAAAATTAATTCTATATAACTATAAACCAAATAGACACGTTAACATGTTTTGTTTAGCGTTGAAACGCACTAAACTCACGTTTCTAACGTTAAAAATAATTGCGTTGGTGAATCCAAATTTGAGTTATTCCATGTAATTTAATCACCAATAAAGTGTGTTGAGAATGTATTATTAGCATTTTTCTACTAATGAATGCTTTGAGGACATTAATATAAAATATTTATTATATTAAAAATATAAAAAATAATACTATTTTTTAAGTAATTAGGAGCATTTTAACTCCTGCCTGCCATTTGTTAATAAGATCACCCTAGATGTAAATAATAAATAATGATTAAAAAAAGTCTGCGCCTAACAACTTAAAGTTCCAAATTTTGTATCAAAAACTTCTTTGACCAACTTTAAAAGTTTGATTCTTGCTATCTTCATTCTTTTAATTAAATTAAAATAAAATGAATTCTTTAGCATAAAGTTTGAGTGGCGGCTAATTGATTTATATTTAAAGGTGACTTGTCCATGAGAAATTTTTTAATGTGTGGTTAGCACCAGAGGCATAGACAATGTTTTAAAAAATCGAACCGGTAATCGAACCGGTAAACGTACTGGTTCACGGTTTAATAGTTGAACGGTGGTCAAACTGATATTAATTAAATATATATTTTAAATATTATATAATATTTTAATTAATAAAATAACATAAAATTATAATAAATTAAGATGTATGAAGTTATAAATTTATTTAAATAACCTTATTATAAGGTTTATAAAATAAAAAAAATAATTGGTAAAATATCTATGTGTAATAAATATTTATGTGTAATTCTCAAACATATATTTTTATTTATCTTAAAAGTATTTTAAATTAAATAAAAATAAAAAATTTGAATTTTTTTACCGATTTTTTATCGGTTTAGCGGGTTTTTGACCAGTTCTCTGTAACACCGGTTCTCTGATTTGTTTAAATCGAACACCATACCGGTTCACCGATTTACCGATCGGACCGACCGGTTCAGTCCGGTTTCAGAACAGAGCGGATAGCCATAAATTCAGATCACGTCTCGCCATCAAGTTGAGTTCCTTACTATCAAGCATTGATTTTTCCCACTTGAATTCTCTAATTTGCGCGAGGATGGATGGCTTGACTGCGACAAGACTAGAGAGAAGAAGCAACATGCATGGCCTATCATAATATTCTCAAACCTCTTACCTATAAGGCTATAATGGCAAAACAATTACTATTTGAAGTTTATTTTGGTTATTTTTATAAGACCTCATTTAAATTATGCGTGCTGTGTTAATTATTTTATTTATAAAAATGTCCTTATACTCAATTGTTTTTTCTAGTTAATAAACTATAAATGTGGCAAATTAATTTCATAAATTCTATCTCCCTCTCATAAGTATTGGAGAAAATGAGTAATAATTTATAAAGTTGTCTCTTTCGTTAATGAGGTGAAAAGAGCTTATAATTCTGGGAAAATAATATAAATTATTGATAAATTTAATAACACTAACTAATTTAACCAAAGCCCTCAAATTTTGTGAATTAGTTAAAAAGGTTTACTATATAAAAAAAATAGGCTAGGGAGTAAAATACTCTCCGGATCCTTTTTATAAGGCATTTCTTACAAGTTTTTATGGTCCAAAATATTACAATTTCAACAAATATTTATTACCATTTTCCGTCCTTATTTATCCTTATTGACTATAATGTCTTTCCAATTACAAATGGTGGTGGAGTTACTTACTAATATTAAATAGGGATAAAACTAGAAAGTTAAATTATTTTTTTAAACTCTAATACATTTAACTAATTTTAACAACTTTTTTAATATGTGTAATTCAGTTAAGTGTGTTTTATAAAAAAGATCGGAGGGAGTAAAAAAAGATGAATATTCATGAACCTGAAAAAAAAAATGTCATCTCTCATGCCGTCATGCTTGGGAAATTGAAAAGAAAGAATGGTATGCGCTTACGAAAGATTGTAGCATGATTGATGCTAGAAGTGGCAAAGTTTCCATTACTGAAGGTAATCGGATTCTATAAATAATTGTTGCTTTTGTTATAAACAAGAAACTTTGTAGCTACCATTCTTATGAAAACGAATAAGTTAAAGCAAATTCAGGTTCTTTTTTTCCAATTCAAATTGTCAAGGAAGACAGATATAGGCAGTCCACAGATAATTATGCTCTGCATAAAGACATAAATGATATATGCTCTATATGCTCTCTACGTTGGTATCAAGCATATATGCTGATTTGGGTGGACATTTTTTAGCAATACTGGACATTTTTTTAGCAATACTGGGTTAGATCATGTTATTTAATGTGTTTAATTTACTTCAAAACTACGTTTTAAAAATGGATCTGGGCCATCGCTACTGAGATTAGCGTTGACTCAAATTCACATTTAAAACGTGATTTTGAAGTAAACAAAACACACTTAGGGTGATTCTGATACATGGGCTTGGAACTACTATGTACCCAAACAATTAAGGATATCTAACAACTTAACAATATCTTGCTTAGTGAGTTAATTTTCTGTCCAGTTATTGATTGAAATTCAATACATTGAATACATATTAATGATACTAAAGATACAGGATACTTGATTTGTGTATACTAAAAGTATGATTTGATTCAGTAGAATTAAATAAAGCATAAATATCTGAGTGAGCACTAAAGTAGAAAAATGTTATTTCCACTGCTAAACGCAATTGATTAGGTAGCTGCAAACAACTTTCTGAGATGTGAGGCCTTTCATATACATACAGGATTTTCTCAAATACATCATTAGCAAATGGCAAGTTTCTATCCATATTGATGGTTAGCTCTCTAATAAAAGAGCCCAAAGAAAATGAATATATCATTACTCTTCCATTCCATCATTCTTCTGGCCCTGACAGATTTTAAACACCCAAAAATCATGTAAGCTTGAAATGTCCATCTCCACACACAACAACAACAACAAAGGAGGCATTTCAACCTTTGTTTCAATCAATGATTGAGTTGAGCCAGCAATAAAGAAGAGAAGAGGAGGATCACTTCCTATCATCGATGCTGCTTGCCAGTATTCAAGGGAGAAGCTCTCATGCTCTTGGATTGTGTGTATGTGATTTGTGGAGTTCCATCTGTTTTCTTCTTTCGTCGCCCTTGTTGAGATAAACGAGAGTGATAAGACAAGATTGCAAGGTCGTTAAGATCCTGCAATGGAGTCAGAGCCTTCACAACTTCATCCATGTTAGGACGGCATTTGGGATCTCTACTGAGGCAACTATAAGCTAACTGTGAAATTTTCTGCACTCCTTTTAAAGAATAGTTTAGTTCCAAGCGAGGATCCACAAGTTGGTACAGTTTTCTCTTGTCAGCTAAATATGGCCTAGCCCATGAAACAAGATTCTGTTCCCCACTTGGACGCTTCTTGTCCATTGATCTTCTTCCTGTTAAAATCTCAAGTAACACAACTCCAAAGCTATAAACATCACTTTTAGCTGTCAAGTGTCCTGGTGAAAACAGAAACAGAAAATCATACAATAATTGGTTAGCTTTCATAGGTCTTAGAAAGGCTTCTACTTCATATTATGGTGCCTGGATGGATGAGCATGAGATAAAATCATCAGAATGTTAATATATGTCATCATATTTGAACATTTTCATGCTTTGTGAGCTCTTTCTTGTACTTAAACTGGAAATAAGTTTGAAGGTGTCATCAAAGTTTATTATCCTTACTACTTGTTAGTTAGTAAGGATCTGTTTAGTTTGCATTTTCATTTTCTGTTTTCATTCTGTTTACTGTTTTCTGAAATTTTATAAAGGAAAATCTGGAAATGCTGGAAATTTTCTGTTACCAGTCCCAGAGATCACAAGTTTATTCTAGGACATGCTTGTGTGATGCCAATGTTGAGAGTATTAAAGTTAAAAAGATATGTTCAAATAGAGAAACAAACAAAAGAAATACATCAAGTCAATCATCTGACATGACACCCCCAGGGTTATAGCAGTCTCTTCCATGACAAATATATCCATTGCATCCCATGTTGAATGTTTGGAAAGTGCTGCTATTGCATAATGTTTTGCTTTATAGCAGAAATTATAATCATTATGCAACTTTTAGCACAATATATGCAGAAGCTCTTGTGGTGTGTCAGATGCTAGAGAGTTTTCTAGTCCTTTCAAGCTACTTGCAGGTAAATTCTTACCTGTCATGACATATTCTGGAGCAGCATAACCGTATGTTCCAACAACTCTGGTAGAAACATGTGTCTTGTCTCCTTGAGGTCCTGCTTTTGCTAGACCAAAATCTGAAAGCTTCGCATTATACTCCTATAAAACACTACACATTAATAACTGCAAAGAAAAATAAAACAAAGAGAAAGAAAGCTTTTTAGAATCTGATATCACTGACCACATACCGTATCAAGCAAAATATTTGATGTTTTAAAATCTCTGTAAATGACTGGCTCTGGACCATTATGGAGGAAGGCCAATCCTTTTGCTGCACCAAGAGCAATCTTAACCCTGTTGGACCACGGAAGAGGTACAGTTCCTTCAAAATGTAGGCAACATCAGCATTCTTATTGTAAGACAAGGATTAAGAGGAAAGAGACTAGAACAGAACTAGCTGTAAGATGTTCCAAGTCTATCATCTTCATAAATGATATGGAAGAGGAAAGAGGGAAAGGGAAAAGTAATTAGGTGATCATGTTTCAGAAAGAGTAGAGAAAAAACCATTCTGCAAATTTCTCAAGGCATCCAGTAAATACTGAAATATCTGTTCCTGTTTCCATTTTCGGTTTCCTGTTTTCTGAAATTTTACAAAGGAAAAACTGGAAATGCTGGAAACAAAAATTTGCTGTTTTCAGCATTTCCAGTTTTTCCTTTGTAAAATTTTTATTTCCAGCATTTCCAGTTTTTCCTTTGTAAAATTTCAGAAAACAGGAAACAGAATGAAAACAGAAAATGAAAACAGAAAACGTTTCCTCAAACCAAACAGGCCCTAAAATTTCTTGATCATTTCCTCAGAATACGTGGTATTTTATTTGGTAATCCTACAGAGGATTTCCAAAAACAATAGTGTGTATAAATTCTTCTTTTTACTTAATACAATCATTGGCTACTGCACATAAAACATTTCATGATATTATAAGCTAACAAAGGTCTTAAATAACATAGCTAATTTAAATTTTTATGAAAATACAACAAGTCATCGTCAATTTGCTGCAATGAATAATTCCAACAGGGGAAAAAGCAATATAAATGATATGCTGATGGAGAAAGAAATCTACTATGATTGTTGCATAAAGTTACAGATTAACCAAACCAGATCACTTTGTAACAATTCATTTGTTTTGGTTTATTCTTCAAATAACTGGAAATGATTTGTGCTAGACACCTAGAAATCATTATCACATAAACTCTAGATAAAACATATTAACATTCCATATAATTCCTATGTAGTAAGTCAAGGCAGAAACTCACTTCTGAATAAATGATTTTCTAGACTTCCACGGGTCATAAACTCATAAACAAGAAGCCGCTGTTCATCTTCAATGCAGTAGCCAATAAGTTTCACAAGGTTAGGATGGTGAAGCTGTCCAAGAAAGTCAACTTCAGCCTGCATTAATGAAATGCCATGTTATAATCTAATCCCCATCATGTCCTAAACAATTTTTTATGATATCAATCTACTAACCCAAAGCAGATATTTTACTAACCACCCATTCTCTATGGCCCTGAAGACCATCTGGCTTCAAGCTTTTGACAGCCACTGTAATCCCTGACCCAGGTTTTGCTGGGGCAGTTCCATCTTCCTCAATCCATCCTTTGAAAACATAACCAAATCCACCCTCCCCAAGAATGCTATCAGGTCTGAAATTTCCAGTTGCAGCTTTTAGTTCTTGGAATGTAAATTGAAGGAGCTGACAAGGAGTCTTATTTTCCTGAGGTGGGGGTTCAGGATTATCAGAAGAAAGTCGAGCTTCATTGGGAGGACATAGTTCTCGGTTGCTAGCATTCAAGTACCTTGTCTCAGTTGCTGCACCAGTATAAAAGAATGTGAATTTTTTCATACAAGAAATAGATTATAATTGCATTTTAGCTTTTGTTTTGGATCTGATAATGTAATTGGAGCTAGTACAGCTACAAAATCTAGCAGTCCAATTGAGAGTAAATTGATAATTGAGCAAATCAGAAAATTAGTTCACTCTCTACTCTCTTCTGGGATGAAAAACTGAAATCCTTCTGAATTTTACTCCATGTTCCTTCAAAGGAATTATGCAGTTCGCTATGCTTTGCTTTTAGTGTCTAGAACTGGGAAAAGGGTTCTGGGAAAGCACAGCTAGAAAGCAGAAAAAGATCATCTTTTTAACCACCCACTTCATAAATGGAAAATGCTTGCCATACACGCACACAAACAACAAACAATAAAAAGCTTCCCTTGAGAATTCCATGATTTGAAGCAAACCCAGAATCAAACTTGTTGCGAATTGAGAAGGGTTGAAGAGGTTCAGAAAAAAAGAAAGTATAATTCAAAAAACAGAGGAGAGTGGTGGGGCCTAGAAAGAGGAGAGCACTAAATTAGTCTTGGAGATTCAAAATCACGTAATGGGAAATTTCCATTTTCCACGATGGGAAACAGTTGGTATATTATACTAGTATTTAGCAAATACCTGCATCATAAACGAGACTAGTACGAGGGATAGTGTTAGCAGAGTCTCTGGAAGCTGAGGGTTTGCACGCACCTCTAACGCCGCGTTTAAGAACAGCCCAGCAACCGCACTTCTTCTCCATTTCCATTTGCTATTATATATGTGAATGATGATATGGCTCTTCTTCTCGTTTGTTGGTTGGTTCCTCTGCTCGCTCAGAGTGAGAGGAAGGGATTAACCATGGCTGCGAAGGAAGAGCAGAGAGTGAGGAGAGAGAAGAGAAAGGTGGTGTTTGTGTTGGAGATTGCAGGCATCATCATCGCCATCATCGCAGTGTGTACAAAAAGAACTTTTTTCCCACCACCTTTTGTGTGGGGATGGATGGGAATGGGGACACTCTCTCTCCTACCCTCCCTGTTTTTTAACCTGCTTGTGCTTGCTTCCTCTAATTTACCAAAACATTACAAATAAAAAATAAAAATTCATGTCTAACAAAGTTAGTTTTAGCATTTTACGAGAGGGAGGCCCATCCATGTCTTTCACCACCATTCATCATCATTCCTTTATGCCTGCCTCACCCACATTTTTTTTTTTGGTGCAAGCCTCCCCCACATTTTGAAACAAAATGCAAAATACTAAAACACACACATATATATTTACTTTATGGAAATGCTAAGAATATTTTTGTTTTAACATATGATAAACTCATTTTTTAATACCTTAAATAATTATATTAATAAATTTGAATTTCAGTTCGGTTATTTTTCAACGTCAAATCAAACACACATTAACTAAAAAGCATAGTTAGAACATTGATCAACATTTAAGAAACTAAAAATAATTTTTCTAAGGCAGTCATTTTTTTAATAAAAGTCTTGTATTTATTGATGTTAATGGGTGCCCTTAAGACTAAGGCAGTCATTTTTTTCACCATAGGTATCCCTATTACTAAGGGTAATCCTATTCGGAGTCTAATCACAGTAAAGACTCCTCACCCCGACTAAGAGACTAACGCACTCGTTAGAAAGATAGTATTTTTTATTTGGACAATTTTTCTTTATCTTAGTCTTCATAAATGCATGCTAATGGCATTTTCATTCTCATGCATCACATTACTTGTGTGTAGACCCTCACTTGCACTAACGCTTACATATGTTATATAATTTTATTGTGGATACTTATAAGCTAATGAGCACAATGAGATCAATTACTTAGGGGGTCGTTCGGGGTGGTTACGAGTTTTCAGTTTTTTATTTTTAAAAATTTTCAATTAAGTTTTTACAACTCAAAACCAAAATCTGAAATCTTGTTTTTGTGGTTTTCAAAACAAACATTTTGAAAACCACAAAAAGTGGTTTTCAAATTTTGGTTTTGAGTTGTAAAAACTTGATTGAAAATTTTTAAAACCCAAAAATTGAAAACTCACAACCACCCCGAACGGCCCCTTATGCATTAAAAAAGCTTACTTATATAATAAATTTAAATCTTTATTTTTCAAAATGAGATAATTTTTGAAGTATTTTTCTCTTCATCAATCACCTAATTTTTTATTGATTTTTTTTTATTTAGTCTATTACACTTAGAATATTTTCATTGTGCTTTTAACTATCCTATTTTGTCTCTGTACTATAGTTATAAATAAAATCTACTTGCATGAGTTTTAAATTTATTTAATTTATTTATTCAATTCTTTATGGATTAAATATGTTTTTAGTCCCTCAAAATATAGTGAAATTTGATTTTGGTCTCTGATTTATTTTTTTATTGGTTTTGGTCCTCTATTTTTTTAAAATCACATGATTTTAGTCATTATCGTTAGTTATATTCTGTTAAGTCATAACATAACAATATTTCCTGTAGATTTTTTTATGGATTTTTCTTTGAATTTTCCTACAAATTTCAAAATTCAAAGGTAATTTTATTCAAACTCTAAAATTTGAGGGAAATTTACTATATATTTTTTTACAACAGAGTAAAGAAATTTTGTAACAGCATTTTTATGTATTACTACATATGACTTTTCTAGAGAAAAAAATGCAAGAAATTTTATGTGAATTTTTACTCAAGAAAAGTCATAGTAAAGTTGTTAAAGTGACTTAACAAAGTATAATTAACAATGAGGATTAAAAGCATGTGAATTAAAAAATGAAGGACTAAAACCAATAAAAAATTAAATAAGGGACCAAAAATAAATTTTACCATATTTTCAAGGATAAAAAAACATATTTAACTCATTATTTATTTATATGATAAATCAAATGTGAAACTTTTATTGATATAACTTTCCATGTATCGGTTATATTAAGTATCAAATGTGTTTTTAAGAAATTCATATGTATGAATCAAATCGCAGTTGACTCTTGGCACTGACTTAATCTCTTAATTTATTTTTCCTTAAAAAAGTGATAATTCTTAACTTCTACTCTTTTAAAATTATTTTTTAAAAATTATGTAATTTAAATAAATTATGGTAAATTTTATAATTTTATTTTTTCTTAATTTAAATTTAAAAATTTTATATGAGTTAATTAAGTATCTCACTTTATATTTTTCAATATTTTTTCTCTTAAATACTTTTTCAATTTATACTTTAAATTTAATTTAGTTTAAAATATATCCGTATGATACACAAAATATTTACTCGCCCATTCATATTAAATAAAGATTTCATCAGAGAAATATTAAAAGTATGCATATTATATGTATATGACTATATGAGGTCATGATAATTTCGATTCATGTTACACACATATTTTATTCAGAACAGTAACAGTGTATTGTACGTGGAAGAGTGGGAGATTTCATTGGCTTCTCATATTTTTTTCATTTAACTTAAGAGTTTGATATTATCGAGAAATCTTAGACAGTTCAATAAAAGCAATAATTCACAAAATGTATACATGGACAAGCATGGAGATAACGTCCCCAATCAATTAAAGGCAGAAATTTTTTACAAAAGCCGTTATCTCTAGATCTGACGTTTTCATCAGCTGTGCATAAATTAAAAATGGTTATGATTATTTAACACTCCATACTCTTTGCATTTTTCTTATATCAATTAATATATTTTTTTTAGCTTTTGTTTTTTTTTTATTTCTCTCTTTCTCATTGTTTAGAAAATAGAACCTAATCAGCCGGTTCGGTTGACCGGTCCGATCTGAAACTGGCCCAATGACCGGTCCATTCAACAAAAAAAAATGGTGGGTCTTAGAATCGGTTAAAAACCAATAAAAAATTGATTGAACCGATCTTTTAAAAAAATTAATTTATTTTATTTTTTAATTTTTTATTTAATTTAAATTTTTTTAAGATAAATAAATAAATATATTTAAAAATTACACATAGATATCGATCTATTATTTTATCAATTATTATTATTATTTTTGTATAAACCTTATAATAAAATTATTTATATCAATTTATAACTTTATATATCTTAATTTCTTATAATTTTATGTTATTTTATTAATTAAAATGTTATATAATATTAAAAAATATATTTAATTAATATCGGTTATACCATGGTTGAACTATTGTACCGTGAACCAATAATTTCACTAGTTCAATTATCATTCCATTTTTTAAAACATTGCTCCTCCCTATACATATCTTACTCTACTCTATTTTCGGTGTCAATGATAAATTATTATCCAATAAAAAGATAATATTATAAATTTAGTATTAAAATATAATAAACTCACATTTTTAACATTACAAATAATTATACTAAAAGATCTAATTTTGAGTTTAATTAATTTTTAATGTCAAATTAAACATAACAGAATGAAAACAGGGGATTTTGAAGTAATTTTATGGGGTGGCAGACGCAAAGATTTATGTTGTGTGTTTCATCTTTCATGACCCTTGATTGGTATAGTAATTAAGAAGAAAAACTCAAGCAATGGATTTATGGGGTATTTCACAATTATATTGGACTATTTTAGTTTCTAGAAGGATGCTTACAGATTACTTTTATATTTCTTTTAATTATACAACTGATGGCAAAAGTTCAATGATCCAAAGCTCAATAGAAATTTGATCCCATAAAAGACAAGGATAGGCATATTATTGGGGCTTGCAATACAACACACAAATCCTGATTGGGTACTGAACGAACATATGGGATTTCCCTACATTGCTTTCACTTTCCTCTTCTTCATCTGTTGAAAGATTTATGTTAGTTGTAAGCAGCATCTTTGCACATAAGAGATCCCACAAAAAGAGTTTGGGATTTGTAAGCAATCTCCAAATGCTTATAATTAGGCGTCAATTAAGTTACACTAGTTAAACAATTTAGGGTCATATTATTGTTTGGTCAAAACTAATTGAAAGATGGTCAAGAGCATATTTGAGTGCAATCCCATCACTCTTTCTCTCTCTAGGCATTGAGGTGAGATAGATTCCTAAATGGATGAGCAATGGGTCTATAATAGGTGGGTTTCTCTTGAAGGGGTATATTTAAGGGAGAAAGGAAAGAGTGAGTGGGGGAGAGTGAGGGAGGGTGCTTGGTGAGAGGTCATTTCATCAACCAACTATAAACAAAATTGTATTCTATGATGCTTGGGGCGATGAAAAGCAATTTGAGATCCTATTCTTTTTTTCTTCACTGTGCTTGCAACTTGACAAACCTTGTTGGAAAGGAGTGATGCCAATTGCCCCCACTAAGTTTGTGGGTCCTAATCAATGGCCCCTACCATATACTCACTAACACATACAAGAGACACACAGGATGAGGGAAAGGGGGGAGGTTTTGGAATAGAGACCAGTGTAAGGCACTCAAGGACATCATATGGGCAAACAAGAATTCCTGTTGTTGGAGGGATAAAGTTAACAAGCCAAATAATTGGCATCAGAGAAATTAAAAAAAGAATTGCTAAGAACTAGATTTTTTTTGTAGATATAATGTAACGCACAATAAATGTGCTTGACCTTTTGAGTTGGATTGAGTGCTAACTCCACAGCTATTGGGGGCATTATATATATAGGGCCCCAAAATCCCAACAATTACACACTATAAGTTCTTGTGTGGTTTCTTAGTTAGTACTATTCATAATCAATTCCACGTAATTGATCGTAGATGATTTTCGTCCACATGTTTTATAAAATATGATCATTCATTTTTAATCATTGATTCTTGAATCAATTCTACTTAATTATAAATTAAAAAGACACATACCTCATATTCACAAGCAAAAATACATAAAATATATAGAGATATGAAATTCATACAACAACTCATACAACATATTTTTCTCTCCATCTCTTTCTATCACATCACTTATCACATCCCACATTTCTCTCCTTCTCTCTTTAAGTTATATATGTTGTACATGTATAATTAACATTAGAACATCCAACATTTTTTTTCTTCTCATATATATATATATATAAAATAACTAATTTATTATATATATATATATATATATATATATATATATATATAATAACTAATTTATTGTATGCATTGCAAAAACGATGAAGCACTTTGGGTTAACATGGTTCCGTCCAGTCAAGCATCAACATCATGATGATCATCATCATGCATTCAACTAATAGTGTCAGGACTCAGCACGCAGGAGATGCCATTGGTAGTAAAGGCACATAGATAAGATATCTGAAAAGAATATGTCACTTACGTCCAGATGCTTCATGTTTCTTGAGTAACTTTTCACTACAACATTTTTTCTTAGGCAGACAGAAACTAACTAAGGACCAACAACCTACTAATTCAAGTTTATAGCTGTAATATCAATTCTACACGGTGGAATCCCAGCAGCATTTTTTAATTAATTAATTAATTTTTTTCCACTAAATGTTACCACATCAGCAGCTAGCATTTTATTATGTGTATAAAGTCAAGAAAAAGACAAGCATATATATAAATTTATAGGTATCTGGAATAAAAGTTAAAGCATATTTCGGAGTTACAGTAAATAATTAGAACGGCGAACGGTTTTAAGTGAGCTGTTATTCTTGTGATATGTTAGGTGGTGTGTCTTAAGGTAAAATTGAACGTGATTCTAACCGCTTATATTGGAAAATGAGATCTGGAGTGAGATTTGTCACAGAGAAAGGTGAAGATTCCCACGGTTGAACAATTTAATGGACAAAAATTCATGTTATTTTTCCCAAATATTGTTAGCGAGTAAAAACATGTTTGGTTTAATATTCAAACGTAATAAATTCATCTTTCTAAAGTTAAAAATAATTACGTTAGAAAATTTAAATTTAAATTTAACCAATTTTAACCCTAAAATAAACACAGTAAACAGCTTAAGGAAGTAGTAATTGGCTATTGTAAATATTGGACACGTCAAAAGCAACGAGTATCAATTCGGGTCAGTACTCAGTACAACTTATTTGGAATTGGACCACTGCAAGCAAAAATATTATTTGCATGTATTGATAAATTGGTTCTTTAATCTAATTCCATTAATTGAGGTTATTTTAGCTGACTAGTGTCTTTTTTTTAATAATATTATTTAGTACCGAAAATTATTATGAAATTGAATATAAAAATGGAAAAATGTATAATAATAATAATAATAATAATAATAATAATAATAATAATAATAATAATAATAATAATAGCCAAAGAAAAAGTTGTTTCTGAAAATAAGTGCTTATTCCACTCATATTATCAGCCAATCATATTCATTCGTACAATTTTATGAAAAATATTTTGTACAAAATAATATTTTTTGTTTATTCATATAATGAAAGGTTAAAATACTATAACATATTTAATTGTTTTGTATTAAAATTTAAATTTAAATCAGTTGGTATTAAATATTTTAACACAATATTAAATAAAATTTTAAAAATATATTAATTTTGACATTTTCATTACTTTTTCAACAAATTTTATTAGCCATGCCCACGTATTTTGACGAATTTTCATGTTAGGGATAACTATTGAGTTCGAAATCGATGGACATATGTCAAAATTACTCATAAATCATAATGGATAAATTTCTTACCAATTAAATGGGTTAGGACATTTATCCATACAAATTTGCACGGATAGATATTATAGTAGCGAATTTGCTTTATTTTCACATAATATATTTCTTATATTTAATTTTACAATTGGAATTTTAATTTTTTTTTACTTGAGTTATTGCACTTTTAGTCAATATTTTTTCTCTGATTTTTTATAGTTAATTTTAGCATTAAATTAATATATTCTATTTTACTAATTTTAGTATTTCTATGTTATGTTTAGGGGTGTTCATGGGACGGGTTGGGACGGGTTTTACATGTCTCTAACCCGACCCTAATTTTTTACCGGGCCAATGCTATGGACCCGAACCCGTCCATAAACCCGAACAGAACCGATGATGTACGAGTCTACGTAAGACCGGGTCTGAGTAGGACAGGACCGGGTTGACCCGATATATAAGTTAAATATAATCATGAAATAACCATATAACAATGTTCAAAAGAAAATAGTTCATACAATTAATAAATATATTGCATACAATAGAATATCTCCTAACGTATGCAATATTTTTTACTTTTTAAAAGTTTGGATATTACTAAACCAAGAATAACATTATATCACTACATAATTTTATGTATATAATGTATTTTTAAAGGTAAATAAAGGAAACTTAGACTCAAAAACCCTATCTAAAATGAAAAAAAATAAGGTGAGGACTTTACATAATAGAAAATCATAAGTAATAAATATTATATTTGTATATGAAGGACGGGTCGGGAAACCCGAAGGTGAACCCGAACTCGTCCCCAACCCGATGTCGGACCAAAAAATGAGATCTGATTTGGTTTTATTCTTTCTTGTAGGACAGGAATAGACCCGACCTGAGTAGGACGGGTTGTGACAGGTCAAAGGGACGGACCGGGTCCTGAACACCCCTAATTATGTTTAACTTTTGACTTAATTGCACTTTGATCCCCCGTTATAGCTTATCCGTGATTTTGGTCTCCCTAAATATTTTTTTGAGATTTTGGTTCCCCTAATTTTTTTTATGCGATTTTGGTGCCCTGAAATTTGTTGTACTCTTCCGTTCTCGAAACCAATTAAGCATTGAAGTCTTTCATTTCTTTGGAAGCAGTGCATTTTGCTCACGATATGACTTGCTTACAAAGAGATTGAAGACCTAAGGATCAATTGGTTTCGAAAACGGAAGAGTACAACAAATTTCGGGGGGATCAAAGTCATAAAAATAATTTTAAGGGGACCAAAATCGTGGATATATAAGCTATAATAAGAGAACCAAAAGTACAATTAAACCTTACTCATAAAAATTTACAGCATGTGTGTAGTCTTAATATTAATATTGTAACTCATCTTGCCCAATATTCACACAATATGTTTCCTATGTTTTATAATTAGGATTTTCAATATTTTATTTTTAAATAATTGATTTAAATATTGTACTTTTAACAAATTTTATTTATTTGCTATTTTCTCATAGCTAATTATAAACAAATCTTTTATTCTACTTTTTTTCAATTTTATTTATGAGATCCATTCTAAATACTTTTAATTTGGAGGTAGCTTCTGATCTTTTAAGAACTTTTACAAAGTCTTAAAAGATCTTTTTTTTTTTAATATTTATCCTTTATGACTATTTAACCTTTCCAGTTCCTAAATTTTAATTAATATGAATAATTAATACATTCTTCCGCACGCGTGTCTAACTAAACATTTGGCGTTCTTAATTATGGTAATTAAACTCAAGTCTCATGTTAAAATGTTCATTTCACATTTTAGAGTAAAATTTAGATAGTGAAATTTAATTAAGGGTTTAATGAGACATTAAAGTGGCATGATTAATTAATATGTGACAATATAGTTTAATTTTAAATAGGATAATTAAGTTTAGAATGTCAAAATAATTTTTTTAAAATCAATACATAGCTAATTTTAATATTTTCTTAATTTGTGTAGTCCGATTAAAAAGAGAGTATATTTTGTTTAATTAAAACATGGATAATATGAGTCTTGATTCAAGTATATAAGTGCCCGTTAGTTATATGTGTAGTCATTAAAGTTGATATATATGCAGTCGAAACTTTATTTAAAACCAATTGCTAAAGTGTGTTCTTAGGTTATTAATTAATGAGATAAAAAAGTATAAAGTATTTTATAAAATTTTATAGGGTTAACTATCTTTTTAGTCCTAGAAAATATAGCGAATTTTGATTTTAATTCCTCATTTATTTATTTATTGGTCTTGGTCCTCTATTTTATAAAATAATATGATTTTAGTCTTTATCGTTAGTTATGTTTCATTAAATGATGACGTAACAATGTTTCTTTTAGATTTTTCTATGGATTTTTCTTCGAATTTTCCTATAGATTTCCATAATCATAGGAAATTTCATTCAAATTCTAAAATTTGTGAAATAAATGCCATGGAATTTTCTACGGCAAAACACATATATTTCATAGCAACATTTTACATAAAAAATTAGTGTTTTTTTTGGAAGTTTACTACACGTGATTTTTTTAGAGAAAAAATTGCAGGAAAATTTCTGAGAATTTTTATCTGAAAAAAGTTGTAGTGGAGCCACGAACATGGCTTAACAGTGTATAATCAACAATAATGACTAAAAGCATATGACTTTAAAAAATAGAAGATCAAAACCAATAAAAACATAAATGAGAGACTAAAACAAATTTTCACTATATTTTTAGGGACTAGAAATATATTTAACTCCAATGTTGTAAAAATCGACTCGGCGATGGTACTGGGTTAATGGGTCACTGGTTGAACCGGTGAGTCACTGGTAGGGCCGGCCCAACACATGTTGAAGCCTAAAGCAATTTTTGAGATGAGGTCTTTTTTCATTAACTAAAATAAATTATTAAAATTATTATAATTTTATTGAAATTATTTCTTTTAAATTTTTTAGATATAAAATTACTTATTAAATTATTATTATGTATGATTAACGCTTATATTAGTATTTTGGTGATTTTGATATATTATAATATTTATTATATTACATACTAGAAAAATATGTAATGCAATTAGAATTAATATGATAGGAAAAATCAACTAATAAAATAATTATTAATTATGGGAAAAAAATATGGTAAGCTGAGACCTATTATTTTAAACAAAAGAGAATTTTATTAAGAATTTAATCACTATACATTAAATTTTACACTGTTATCCAGTGACGTGTTGCCACATCATTTAATGAGCATGACACCTCATGTATTATTAGCTCATTAATTGATGTGGCAACACATCATTGGATGACAATGTAAAACGTTTTTTATAGTGCCAATGTGATAAGTACTTAGAATTAGTAATTTTTGGATATAATTTTAGCACTTTGAGATGATAATTGTTCTTAGTTTAGCCCCTAATTGCCCTTTTATTGCTTAAATTTAGTTTTATGTAGTTTTTATCCCAAATCTAAGTTTTGAAGCTATTCTGATGTAGAAAATAATCTTTTGTAGATTTTGGATGAAGGAAAAAGAATTTCAGAAAGAATCAGAGAAAGAAATCACCCACAAGTGCAATTTTTGAGAGTGGGCTGAAGCACACTTTTGTGAGCTTCAGCCCCCAATTTCAGAAAGCAGGAGCTCGAGCTTAGAATGGTGCGCTGCGGCCCCCGCTCGCGTGCTGAAGCGCACGAAATTTAGCCTGAAAAGTGAATTCGCACTTCTCAGCATGTTAAAGCGTGTTGCAGCCGCTTTAGTGAGCTGAAGCCTCCTAGCGAGCTGCAGCCCCCTCTGTGCGCTGAAGCCTCCTAGTGAGCTGAAGCCCCTATCACGCTACACTTCCTAAAGAATTTAAGTGCGCTGAAGCTCACTTAAGAGGCTGAAGCGCGCATTTCTCTTCGGTTTCAGGCTCAATATAAAAGGAAGAGAGAGAAACTTTTGGAGGATCGATCTCTTTCGACTCGTCTTCCTCTGCAAGTTTCTCCAGGGAGCTCTGCGAGGGTTTTCTTTGCCATTTCTTCTCCTCCATTTCTCTTGGGTTGTAAGTGCTACTATGAATAGCTAAACTTTTATTTTGGGATTGAATGTAGTTTATTCAAACTTGGATGCATTTTGGATTCATTAATCTATAGTAATTTCGTTTCTTTTCAATATTGGCTTTTGCGTTCTACTCTTAATGCTTGATTTTATTAACTAAGTAGTAATCTCGATTTAGATTTCTTGAAGTAGCGGGGAACGTATTTCAGAAGTTCGAAATGAACGAAAAATGCTCGATGGGTCGAAACGCTAGGAATGGCTTTAGGTTTATCGATAGCTTTAAAACATCTTTTCTTAATGCTAGGCAACTTGTTAAACATTGGAGGAATCGGTGTTTAGGGAGTTGTTCTAAGGATTTCACATTGGAGGAATCGGTGTGAATGATTTTAGCTTGTGCTTCAATATTGTCTAGTTTGAATATTATAGGTTTTTGATATCCAAAATACAGAAGATGGCGATAGATGAAATTCAATCCCATCTTTTTATCATTTGAACTCTCCAAAACTTACTTTGCATTTTACTACTTTTATGCAATTTCACTTTAGTTTCTCTAAAAACAAAATATGAATCAAATGTTCTCCTTTGTGTACATATACTTAGTAAGCTAAACCTTTAATTTTAATTGAAACCGTTCCTCATGGGTTTGACACCCTTACTTATAAACTATTATACTATTCCGACATTGGTACGCTTGCCAAGCCCGCAACACAATGTATATACATAAAATCCTATATTTATATAAATTTTAAATATAAGTATAAAATTATAAGGTCTATGTAATATTGGGGACCTAAAGCCATTGCTTTAGTAGCTTGGCCCTTCGGCCAGCCCTGGTCACTGGTTGAACCGGTTGACTTATGTCTATATTAAAAAAATAAAAAAAAATAACATAGGCAATATAATTTAATAGAAATAACTATGATTCCAAATCCAAAATCATTTCCATGACATAACCATGATTCCAAATCCAAATCCAAAATCATTTCCATGACATAACTATGATTTCAAGTCTAAATCCAGAATCATTTCCATCACAAATAAGTTCAAAATACAAATAAACATCTCACATAACTGAAATGCATACTAATTAATAATGAAATCCATACTAATTAATAATGATTAATAGTAATACATTCCGATTTGCAAAATGATAACCACGTATTAACAAAATTGTATATCTAATTTTGATTTCACATATTTGAAATTGAAAGGCATAATTAATTTCCATAACAAGGCCAAAATATCACCACAGATTAACAAAAATGAATAACAATTTCACTTTCACATAACAACACCATCCAGTACATAGTTTCATACCCATTTCAAAACAAATTTTCAATTCAATCACAACTTCTAATTTAGATAAACAGAAATTTAACAGATAACAACTACAACACATAGGATTCAGAAATTTAATCCTTACCCGAAGAACACAAAGATGTGAAGCCTCGGAGGGTGAAGGGAAATCTGCAGAATGTTGTTCCGCTCTCTGCAGGTACAGGCGGCGCCGGAGGTGGAGGCTAAAGGCGAAATGCGGAGGCGGAGGCGACGAGCAGACGCTTCACGACCGCTAACTCACTGTGCAGTGCGTGCGTCACTCTCTGTTGTCTGCTCATAGTCACAGGTGCGAACTCACTGCTGCAGCACGACATGACGGAGGCAACCAGACGGTGACAACAAGACTAGAATTAAGGCAGAGGTGGGACTGGGAGGCGCAAGGCTCTAGGGTTCAATTCTCTTCTCTGTTTTTCATTTGATAAATTGATATTGATGATAGGAATAGGATTCAGAAGTTTTTTTTCCCGTTCATGTCCTTGGCTGATACGCACGCGATATAGACACAACTTTTTTTTTTCATCAAACACAAAACGACATCGTTTTGACGTCAAATTGAAAAAAAACAAATTGCACGACCCAACCGGTTCACCATTGTTCTAGTGGTAGAACTCGTACTCGGGCCTGTGAAGTTATCTGGGTGCGGTTGAGAAGCGAATCCGGGTTGTCCACAGATGTGGGGTGTACCTGCAAAGACACTCTGATGCTAAAGTCAGATATATTAAACAGCCAAATGTGGTTGACTGAGTAAAGATTGCATGGTGGAGAAGGGGGAGGCCCTCCTTCTAGCGCCAAATGTTCTGGTGGTAAAACTCGGACTCGGGCCTGTGAAGTCGAACTTGGATCTGGGTGCGGTTGAGACGCAGCTCCGGGTTGTCCATAGATGGGGGTGTACCTGCAAAGGCACTCTGATGCCTAAGTCAGATATATTAAACAACCAATGTGGTTGATTAAGTAAAGATTGCACACCTTGTGAGGGCCCTGGGTGTGTGTAAATATGGTAAGCAGGGTATTGTGATAAAAGTAGTAAATAGGCAGATATATAATTGTAGTAAATAGGCAGGTATATAATTGTAGTAAGTAGGTAGATATGTAATTGTAGTAAGTAGTCATGTTGATTAATGGGCCTAAGAGATTAGTCCATAACAACCATGAACCGACCGAGTCACCGGTTTTACTTAAAATCGGCCGAGTCGACCCGATTAGCACCGGTTCATATGCATAGCCGATCCAACTCACGGCTCGGACCGGTTATATCACCAATTTTTGGTCCAATCGGTTCTTTTTACAATATTAAGCACAAACTTTATTAATACTTGTTCTCTTAGCAAATAGAAGCATTTTAAAGGGTGCATTGAATGTTTCGTAATTATAGTACTCCTAAATACTTATTAATAATAGAAGTTGACTCCTTCAAAGTAATAGATTTACTTTTAAGAAAAAGCTAACAATTATACTTATTGATTAGAAAATCAATAATTAAATTTTAAATAACTTTTAATTTTATGATATCCATACATGTATATAATTATAATTTTAACGATTAATGATTACTTGTTTTTTGTTCTAAATCTCATGTGAATTTGAAGAGGCAAATCAATTTTAGCAAAACCTTTTAGTTTTAGTACTCCTTATATTTTTTAGGTTGTTCATCCCTAATTATTCCTCATTTAGTAATTTGAATCCCACTAGTTAACTTTCTAATGTTAAATGATGATGTGACAATTATGAATTGTCGTACCCCCGCTACCACATTGAAAAACTAACTTATGTGGCAATACTTATCGTCATCATCCTTTATCCCTACCCTATATTTTTCCTCCCCTTTTTGCCATCCTTCCCTCTTCACCTTCCATATTATGTCATGCCCATCTTCCTCCACTTTGCCACCATTTCCCCTTTTCTTCCCTTTTCCTCCCCCTTCACCACCTTGCTCATATTCCCATCCATCACCTACTAGCAAATTGATTTTGCTTGATTGCCATGTTCCTTGTTACCGTTGCACAACTCCCCCTTTTCCTGTACACATCCATTCTCCCAGCTAGCTTTCCCATTCAATTATCTTACTGAATTCTAGAATATTTACTTCAACACCATCTCCATCGTTTCTCTGATCCAATCTCTTCATAACTCAAACCAATTCCACCACTTCTCCAAAACTGAAACAACCCAATCTTTCCCTCCCCTTAAACTTGTTGACTTTGGGCCTTTTCCATTTTCCCTTCATCAAGCATCATACAAGTGACCAACAAAAACATTGAGCATAAACAAAGAAAATTGAACAATTTTCACAATGGCGTATATATAAGTGACCGAAGTAGGTGACACATCGACAACAACCATGTAACATGTCATATGGAAGAAGCCCATTGAGATCAGTAGTGATTATGGTTGATGGTTGCCTTGTGGTGTCTTATGCAATGTTAATCAATACATAAAACGATGCAATAATGGCAATCCTAGACATTTGGGGCGACAACCAAATTTCTCTTATGGTGGCCATGATGGATGACGTACGCATAGTGCATTAAGGCATTAGGGGTTTTCTCTTTCTTTTTTTTTGTTGCTTTTTTAATTAAGGATCACAAGAATGAAATGGGGAAAATGTGATATAAAGACACAACTATAGTGCACAACAAAAGGGAGACACAAATTTTTTTAATTAGTACAAGATGGCTTAATTATGGTGCAGGTGGCACGACAATCATCGTTGATATTATTGGTTTTTTTGGTGTTTTTAATGGCTTGTGAGGTTGATGGTTGGTGGGATATGTGGCAAAGAAAACAGTGATGTAAAAGGTTTCTTTATTTGTTGGCTAGGGATGGTTTGCATAACAAGGGTGTTTGATTAGAGTTAGAACGTAGGTAGACAATTAAAGGGTTTTTGGCATAGTGAAGACAATATTTTGTGTGGGGTTAAATGAAAGAAAATAAGGTAAATGACTTTATCAACACTACAAGTTATAAGAATGTTTATGACAGTGATAAGTGGCAATGGGGTATGATGAAAGGAGATATTTATTCAATGACTGTAATTGTGATGGTTAAGTACAATGGTAAGAAGAGAAAAAGGAGGGAGAAAAGGGAGGGGAAGAATGAGGGGATTGTGGAAGGAGATGGGAATATGAAGGGGTAAAATTTAACGATCAGTTTGTCATATCATGATAACGTCATTTAATACTTATGAGTCAATACTAGGGACTAAATTTAGTAATGATGAAATATTAAAGGATAGAAAATCTATAACGCATTGTTTGAATCAGTGGAATGTAAGAGGAAAGAAGCTCGGAGGATGGAAAAGATGAAAAGAAAGACCTTCCTTCCCCCATTTGTTTGGTCATTCGTACATGTGAAACGATTAAAATTTAGGACCCACATCCCATTTGTTATTCCTTTAGGATTTAGGTTTAGACCATATTGATTAAAATATCCATTTTTTCATTGTCCAACCAAATATCCATATAAAAACACAACTGATTAATAGCTATGTAACTTCGCCACCAACATACGTGCTTGAGTCGATGGTGGTGTGGATCACAACAGGATGTGATAAAATTGTCTTTTGGTGTTTTTAAAATTTTTCTAGCATTTATTACTTTAACAAAAATTATTGGCTCTAAAGCCTTTATTATCATAACTAAGTTTAACATTTTAAATAGAAATATGAAACAAGAACATGATTTTCATTTTTTAACTGAAGAAGGATTTTTATATATAATATACAATCTATGGAGTGCTAGATTAGTAATGATTTAAAATGTAAAAATGCAATATATATAAAAATTATTTTAAATTATTCATTTAAACATTTATTACTATCCATTTCATTAAAATCGTAATCTTAATAATATCATTTTCCTTTTTATGTAATACAAAGATATTTAAAAAAATCCATATGAAATGTTTTATTTATAATATATTTTTACTCGAGGGCATACATATCATTCATAAATATATCATTTTATTTCTCCCACTTTTTTATACAATTAAACAAGGGAAAAGAAAACTTTTTCTTTTCTTTTCCTTTCATTTTCTTTCAAATCAAATAACCAAAAAAATCATCTCACTTTTTTTTTTCACTTTCTTTCCTGCCATTTTTTCCCTAAACCAAACAAAGTGTAAATATTTTTAAGAATGTGAACTAGGGGTGTCCAGGAGTTGGTTTGATTCAGTTTCTGTAGGAAAAATAAATCCCAAACAAAATAAAATGTTGATTCGGTTCGGTTCGGTTCGGATTTTCCAATTTTTTGTAAGTGATCCAACCAAACAAAATCGATCAAGAACAGCGTTGATTCAGTTCGATGCAACCAGATCATTGAATTTTATTAATGTCACTACAATCATCACAAATTATGTTTTAACTACTTGTTTTAGGAATAATAGGCAATTTCATTTTCAAGAAAAAAAAATCACTCATATTATTTAAACCTTCATCGTTTGATTTTTAATTTTTATGCTTCCTAATGGCTGAACAAAATAGGTTGATGTTAAATCTTTCCACTCTTCTAATTTTTGTAGTTTTTTTTTTTACTTAGGGTGATTAGTTCGGATAATACGTCTAGTATCTCTAATCTATTACCCAAATCAATAAATAACGGGGTTAGATTGATTTAGTTCAAATTCAACCTGATCGAGCTAAAAATCTAATTCAATTAAATTAGTTCGGTTCGATTCATAATCGGATTATAAACTAAATCAACGAAGATGCCTATACTAAACTGAAAGATCCCCCTACATTTCTAAAGAGTTAAAATTATAGGTAAATTTTTATGAGAAAATAATAAAAATGAAGGAAAAAAATTAGTTGTGTTATTTAATATATAGGATAAAATATACAAAGGATGGAGAAGAAATAAAAAAAATAAAGATTACGACGAGAGAGAGAGTTTCTGTTATGAAGGAGCATTATTGAAAGAAAAGAAAAGAGAAGATGTGGTAGGAGGCTGCCAGGTTTGCGACCCGACCTTACTGCTTACCCTATCACCCGCTTCTTGTTGATCATCCCATTCTTATTAGGGGTTTGCATCCTATCAGTATCCAATTCCAATCCAACATTTCGAGTTGAAGAATTTCACGATTTCTTGTCCGTACTGTATTGGATTGCTTGCATGAACGTTTGTTGGGCGGTGATCGGATCGGCGGTGGTGGTGGTGGAGTAGGAGGATCGGACGCAAATTGAGCTGAGGATTCGTCCCTCCGAAACATGTCTGCCCATTGTGTGTGGAAAGAGATCAGCCCTATTCGAAGCATCATCGCCATCCTCATCATCTCTTCCTCTCCCCCTGTTTTCCAAGAGGATCCGTTGTTCCTCTTCTTCTCCCGTTCCTTCTCTCCCCCTAATCTCCCTTCCCTTCTCCACCACCTCAACCACCTTGTTCCCCTGACATGGACAACCAGGTTCTCTTCTCTTCCAATCCTCTTTTTTATTTTATTTTTTTGGTCGCTGACTCATTTCGTAATTTCCATTCCAGCTTCTGGAGAAAGCTCTAGAAGAATGTGGCAATGATCTGGACTCTGCTATCAGAAGTTTTAAACGAGCTTCGCTTAGGAGGATCTCTTCATAATTCACTAGATTCTACTCCTACGGATCTGATCATGTACCTGTAATGTAATCCTCAATTTCAATCAGAAGGTATACATAAGAAGCAATCGTGTTCATAAGTTCGAACCCACACTCGAGGTTATTCCACGCTTGCAGTGCAACAGATGCTTGATAAGCATTAATTTCGTTGTGTTCTGAATTTACTTTGCCCCATTTATTACCTTTACAATTAATACATGTTGGCGTTTTTTTTAGCTACTTCAAATTCATAACCGGCAACCTTTTTTTGGTATAAGACTCAAATTGTGCAAGATTTTATGAATTAAGTTTGTCAGTTAATTATGTATTCTTTTTGTTACCTTCAAAGCCTCACTAGTGCTGCCACTGCTCATTTCTGGCAGGATGGGGATTTGTTGAATGGATGACATGATCTCAAGTTTTGTTAGGGACATGTGTTCTTCATTAAAACGGATTTCTTTTTGCAGATTGAGAGTAATAATAATCAAGTTCATTGGTATGGTTCTATATCTTTGAAGTAAATATTAGCACACTTTGCAGCTTTGAACTCATGGTCCTCTATGTGATGGTTGGATGTCTGTTCCTTGGGTTCTAAAATTGGTTTCACATTGACATGTTGACAACATATGTGGTTGGTATGGCATAATATTAGTTTTAAAGATGAAACTATAGTGCAGGAATTGAGAAGGGGAAAAAAGAGATTTTTCTTTAGTTTTTCATTCTTCTCATGCATTTTGCAGTGGAACAAGTATATAATATAACAATATACCATATGGACATGTAGTTTCAATTCTTTTCTTAATAAATTTTTAGCAGTTTTTTGGTCTCTTGGCTTCCATGTCACTTTTATGTTCAATCGAATTCAGGAAGATTGTCATATTAGTCTGGTTTTGCTACTCTGAACCTTGATTTATATATTGATGGGAAGAACTGGCTATTTTGTTGTAGGTGAAGCAAGATGTGATGCAGAAGTTGCAGCTTCTGAGGATCCAGAAGCTGGACAAACTATCCTATAAATGGTGCTGAATGGGGTGGAACTTTTTGTTTAAAGAAATGATGAATGGCTGCAAACATGGATGATGCTAAAGCTCGAGCTTCAAGAGTGCTACAGGCGCTAGAGAAATCCATTTTGTGACGAGCAAGTGCAGAAACAGAGCGGGTAATTTCCTTTATATGTTTATCTTCGTTTTCATTGTCAACCCAGATACCATGCAAAGATACATTGTTATTCTTCTTTCCATTGTTCCTTGTGTTCCTGACTCTGATTGTGGTGTTGCTTATCCTTTGGTTTACTTAAGGAAAATATGATGCTGAAGGAACATGTGGAGGCCCTCATTCAAGAAAATGCTATTCTGAAACGTGCCTGTCTGCGTTCAGCATGAACGCCAGAACAGAGTATGAAGCTAGGAATCAAGAGTTGAAAGATTTGAAGCAATTAGGTGTCCCAGTACCAGGAACAGGTTAGAACTTTAGAGGTGAACAATTATGCGTTGACAATGCACCTGAAGCGGGCTGAACAAAGCAGTTCCATCCTGGGCGTTTTCATCCTGATGTTTTCTAGTCATCACACATAGTAAGTGTTAGACGGCTGTTCCTGTAGTTTAATAATCATGAAGAAGGAACGAAGCAATGAATTTTGGGAACATACATGCTTTCGGAAACACAACATGATTGTTATTTGTTCAGCCCGAATGCCATGGTTGTCCATACCCTTAATATGCCTCCACCTTGTATTAATGGTGGATAGTGAAGATCTATACTATTGAATGATGCGCGGATACGGCAACAAAATCTATCCTATCCATATGTCATAGGCGTCGTATTTAGGATAGATACCGAAATGATCCATCTCATATATATTTTAAAATTTTTCATGTCAGCCCCAGAGAGCAACGCCCCCTGCCTTATTTTTTATATGTTGGAAATTTGATGTCTAAAGTTGTGTGTGTGAACTACTGCTGGTTGTTTTTGTGCTGCCAGCACCGTTTTTTTGTCAAGCTTCTAGCAACTTGAAAGGATCATGTTTCAGCTGAAACATAACAGATGCCTCCTTATGAGAAGATGGATCTATCATATCTGCAGCCATTTCAGGATGAATTCCCTTCGTGTGTGATGGTGGGGTCTTGATCATTTAATGAATAAAGAGTTTGTGGTAAGATGGTGAGTGAAGGGTAAGGGGTGTCTAAAAGATGTTTCGATCATGCGAGGGAATGATAAACTAAACAATCCATGAAGGTGCTGTTACAGGAATATCATAGAGGCTAACCGGTGTGCTCATTGCTTCGCTGATCTTAACTAGTCTTAATCAGGACTGGGGGTTGTCCATATTTGGGATCTTTAAAATACCAAGGTTCAACTGGATGAAAACCACCCTTGTGTAGATATTTATATATATTTGCGATTATCATCTATCTGTAGTTAAATATTAAATATTAAAGAAACCACACTTGTGTTGTAGATATGTTAAATATTAAAGAAAATCTTAGAAATTAGTTAAGATGTCTAAATTAACTTTTTTGTTGATGTGAAGAGATTTTAGTCTTTCAAAACATCTGATTTTAGTAGAATTTTGAAATTCATGTGTATGAATAAATACCATGTGAGGGTTCCTACCATTGGTGAGGAACATAATTCGAAGATCGGTCTTTTACCAACCGAGGGGAAAGTAAAGGAGTAATGTCTAAATTATAAGAAAAAGTAATTTATAAAACATGGACCGAGTCAATGCAATAAAAAATTAAACTTACACTATAACCAATGTAATCAAATATATAATATATTAAATGTTTTTTTAACAAATGAAATTAATTTAGGTATGTTTAAAGTAAAAAACAAAGCAATATGAAAAATAAGTAATAAACTTGTTTAATGCCTGTACTGCTGTTTGGTTTTCTTTTCCTGGACCTAGGGCCCTTCAATCCACGGGGGCGACTGCACTTTTTTTTTCTTCTTATTTACATGAATAATTAAAATTAGCCGAATTAACATAAGCAAAACTTGATATTGTTTTTTAAACACTCTGTGTTATTTTAGTGTAGAAATCTACTGGAATCTTGTTAGTAAGCAAGCAAAGCCTATCAATTGGGTACAAATGAATTAGCAAGCTTTAGTCTTGCTTGATATGTATGCAAAACATACAAAAGGATAAATGAAAAATACAATAGTGGACCATGTAAAAAGCAAGCATTAATCTTCTGGGGGTATACATTATGCCATTATATATGCACTTTTACTTTTCTAAACGCACTTTGAAGAATTGGAAAAGAAACAAGCAACCCCACCCACAAATCCACAATGAAGGTTTGAGGAGGAAGCATCGTGCCTTAACGTGTTCAAGTTGTTCAGTTTTTTTTTTTTTTTTTTTTGGGAAAAAGCTATTGATCAATTATATATGTGCAATGTATCAATTATATATGTGCAATGTTTGAAGAGGATATTTTCCTCTTTTGAGCCACTTCTCCAGAGTAGTATCACCACTTAATTGATGCGCATAGTCATAGATCTGGTAGAGACACAAACTAGATGTCAACAACAAATTGGTACATTGCCTCAATTGTGTCACTAACTCCACCATCATTACATATTGAACTACCTCTGCATGGATTTTAGAAAGGTTTAATTAATCAGTTTCTGAATTTTTAATTAGCTCATCATAGACTATTAGTTACTAATCCCTAGATTTTAATCAAACAACCAGGGTACATCCTCTAATTTATTAAGGATTTAATTAGTATACACAGTCAGTGTAAAGAAATTTTACACAGATGTCCAATGGTGTGCCGCCACATCATTTAATAAATGTTACATCTCATGTGTTATTAAATTCAATAAATGATGTGACAGTACATCATTGGACATCTGTGTAAACTCCTTTACACTGACAGCTGTATTATATATTAAGGACAAAAATCACCTGTCTTCCATCCCTGTCCCCTTCCTCTGTCCCTCCAATCATGGTTTGACATCATCATAGAAAATATACACGTCAGCTTCCGTTTTATTTTACCGTTGTGTAACATTTCCATTCAACCTCGTCTTCTTCCCATCTCCTTCGCCTTCTCCCTGCGATTCCATTTCTCTCTTTGTGGCTAATGATTTGCAATCGAACAACCGAACAAGCATTTCCACACGACTCTGCTACAAATGGAGCTATTGGAAACTCAAATGGATTCCAAGTAAGCCATGAATATGAGTATGTCATATGTTATTTTTTAATCCCATTATACTTAATATATTGTTTTGATTTAATCTATCTGATCTGTTGTTTCATTTCGAACTTGATCACATGCAATTTGAACCTGAATTAAACAATCGACATCGACATTTAATTTTTCTAATGTCATTACCTTGATCACAGACATGGGCACCTTCAATAATTCTACTTTGGTCGGGCCGCAAGTGCACTAAGCACACCAAGTGTTCGATGTGAAAGTGAATGTTTTATCTGACATGTTAAGGTGAGTGTATATTTCTTCATTCTTCCTTATCAGTATAGGAGGCTGCTGTAGTGGTGATATTCTCCTTTAATATGGCAACTGCTTTAGCCATCATCATCTTTGAGAAATACTAAGTTTCTTTAAAGCATTCTGATATAATGCCAAATACAAAGGCGATGACATGTTTTCTGGCCATACCAAAGCTAACGCTTTTGCCATTGCTGCATCTTGGTCAGTAAGAATATTTTGGGGTTTCTTTCCTGACATAGCTTTAGCAAAAAGTATTAAACAACCACACAAAGCTTTCTGCAGTCTCATCATATAACAATGCAGCACCAAATACAATGTTAAGCCTTGTGATGATTCACTCCAACCAACATTGCAAATGGACGACCTTCTTTATTTTTTCTATAAGTAGTGTCAAAACAAACTACATCACCAAAATATGAATAATCAACCATCATATTTGCATCTGCCCAAAGATGTTAGTGATTAAATCATCCTCATCAACTTGTATTGCATAGAAAAAGTTAGGATCTTGTGATTGCATTTTTTGTAAATACTCTAACACACCACATGTATCCCCTGACCTCATTTGAATTGTTCTCTTAGAGCGTAAATAATTTTTGTAGTCTTCTGGAATGAATCCTAGATTCTCACGCCCGCCAACATCGCCTAGCCATTAACTCACAACTTGCCTTGGAGTAATTCCAGAACTCTCAGCCAAATCAACCTCGGCTGCTTGAGAAGTAGTTATTTTCCTTTGAGATCTAAGCAAATGACTCTTGCTCGGAGTTGTAGTCTCATGTGTATGTTCAGCAACAAATACGGTAACACGATACTTCCCGGTTAAACGACTATTAACTTTCATCTTAGCTAAGCAACCAAATCTTATCTGTGCACGAGGATTCTTGGTATTAGCCTCTCGTTTATCTTTCTCGCGATAACCCTTCACATGAACAACAAACACTCTATCAATCATCTTTCCATCATGACCTTTGTGTCCTTTATTGGTCTTTACACTGAAACCCACTCTGTAAGCATAAGAATTGTAAAAATTATAGGCTGCCATCTTCAGTGTCAAATTCCATCCCACTCTTGGTATAAGATCATTAGGAATAGCATCATGTATCTCATCAATCTTTTTGTTTTCAAGTCCATCACCACTATATTTTCCAATGTATTATGCTCTTCTTCTGCCATAGAACTGATAGCTTCAAAATATTCTAATTTAACTCATTCGCTTGTTATCCGTCTACCTGAATTTCAAGACCCAACACCTACATCAAAAGATGAATATCAATATTTGAAAGGAGGCAATAAAAAACAGAGCACTGAAGCTGCACGTACATGAGAAAATAAAAATCTGAGCAACAAAAACAGAGAACAATGAAGAAAAAAACTGCACATACAGGAGGCAATACAAGGGGTAAAATTGATAACGAACAAGACGGATTCTTGAAGCGAAAGAACGGTGATCGAAATTACAATTTTTTCCTCCTCTTGTTGAATTCCAAGACCCAAACACCTATGAATCTGCATAAACAAAATAATTATAGCCATAAGGATAGAAGCAGCCAAAGCAAAAAATAAAACACATTGAGGAGAAATTGCATATACCGGAGGAAATCGAAAAACAGAGCACCCAAAATAGCCCAATGAGGAGGAAGAAGCTAGACACACAGGAGGAAAAAAAATAGATCAATACGAGAGGAGCTTGCGAATGAATAAAAGTGATTTTGAATCAAGGCGGATTAGAGATGAGCAAATCAGTGAAATGAATCAAAGAATGATCGTGTCACGAAATAGCACGATCACCGCTTCTTAGTCGGAGTTAGTTATTCTTAACGGCGTTAAATTTAATGGTTGTTGAGCTGTCTTTATTAAATGACATGTAATTCTCTCATTGGCGGGACAGAGAGAGCGACATGAAGAGGGGACAGGTGATCTTCGTCCATATATTAACTCATTTATTAAAAAAGTTAAAACACTTGTCAATTAATGCCCTATTTTCCTTGCCTTGACTAGTTAGACATGGTCCATTAATTACTTTAATTAATCATATAATTAGAGTACAAGAAAACATAAAGGAACGTCCGAACTAATCAACTAAACAAAGATTTACAGCAGCCAGTGTTAGAGTATTGTAAGGTTGTAACTGAAAATTTCAGGACAAAACAATTCCCCGTATCTAGTGTCTGTTGTCCTATTTTTCTATTCTTTTACGCATACAGCCAAAGAATAAAAATTAGTATACTAAATTAAAACATTTTTAAAAGTCAGTTGTAAAAATGAACTTATCCTAGACTTACGATATAGGATTAATTATAAATCCTAAAATTGTCACTGAGTCAAAGACTCCTAAAAAAGAAAAAAAAAATAGAGACAAGGACCATAGTTAAGTGTATTATGTAGATTGAAACAAATGTTTATTTGAAAGGAAAATACATTTGAGTAGAAAAAGCATCAGGCTTATTTGAAAGTTGAAATAAACAAAGATTATATGGATCTATTTTTAAATTAGCTAATCTTTTTTAATTATATTTTTGTTATGGAACAACTATCTCACAATTTAAGATGTTGAGTGGATGACGCATAAATAAATATATTTTTAACATGTCCCTCACGCAACAGTCCATTGGGCTTGAAGCGTGAACAATGCACAAATCACCCACCTTATGTTGAAATTAAATATTTTTTCAGAATAAGAGGGCAGTAAGGATACTCTTGATCGTAATGAGGGCCTCTATACCATGTCATGAACTAACTATCCCAAAGTTTAAGTTGTTGGATAGAGAACACATGAATGGATATATTTCTAACATAAAAAAACTTTTATTTACATTTAGAAATATAATTAATATTTTTTTATTAAAATTATTATTTAATTTCTTAATTTAACTTTTACTTTTACTTTTTCATGATGTGATTTTCTTTTTTTTTTTGGTAACACATGAGTGAAGAAAAATAAAAGACAAAAAAAAAAAAAGAAACTAGAGACTAAACTCAGCCTTTAGGGAAACAAACTCCTCTAGTATCGGTAGCCACTAAATGAGCAATCCTACGAGGACACTCTAACACCAAGGTCAATTGAGTAGAGGATACCACACCAATATTTGCTAAAACATTAACACATTAATTTCCTTTACGATAAATGTGATTAGACTTTAAGATCCAACTTAGGTGTTGTTTTTCTTTTTAAATGAATGTAGTAATTGATATAATAATAATAATGTTATTTTAAATTTTAAGAGCACAAATAAATGTACATAGACACACAAATAAAGTATAATTATTTAAAAAGGAAAAAAATAGTTATGGTGGTGGTGTGAGATCACTTGAAATGAGGGCAACCGTAGGCATCCAAGTGGATGGTTTAGGTCTCCAAGAGTGGCAAGAAGCCTGATTTTTTCTGATCTTCCAACAATTTTCTTAAACTTCACAACTATCCTATAGATGTATATTAATTTATTATTCCCAATTTCATGGAAGAAATGAGAACAAGATTGAACTTCAAGACTTTCCTTATAGTAGTTTGGGCTGCAGAGCTCAACATGCAAGTTGAAGATGGTCATTGGTATCAACATATCCACAACACACACAAATATAATTAAATTAAAAAAGAAGTCTTGCAAAAGGAAAAGGAAAGAAAAGAAGAAAAATAGTGGACCATTCTGGAAACTAACTAATTAGGAAGTCACACACACATACTACATCAAATCAAAGCACTATTTCATTTCATTTCATTTCATGTATCTCTATGAACTACTGCTGATCTACAACATATATATGATGATAATGTGATTATCATCAGATATATTATACACACACAAATTACAGAGGTGAGTGCTAATTTTCAATGTGTTGAGTGATCATGGGGATCTGGGTAGGAAAAAAAAAAAGAACAATAGAGGGTAGAGATTGGAAGATCATGAAATTAGTGGATTATGCAGCAAAGAGAGGCTTTCCTCCTTTGATCATCATTCTCTTGAACTCATTAAAATTAACCATACCATCTCCATCCATATCAACCTTCTTAATCATCTCTTTGCACTCTTTCAATTTCTTCCCCTTCCCTTAATCCCAGGAGTAAGCACCAAAGCTAGCTCCTCCACTGATATAAGACCCATCTTATCTTTGTCCAAACACATCAAAAGCCTCTTTCAAATTAACCTCTTCTTCTTCTTGATCCCCCTAATTCCTTACCTCTTTCTCCTCTCCTTCTCACCGATCCTCCTCCCATAGACTCACTAGTCAACAAGCAAACTCATCAAAATCAAGCAACCCATCTCCATTGGAATCAAACTTGACACAACAATATCATCATCTCTTATCTGTCATGAAGATTCTGATGTTCCTTAGTGATTCCCTCAGCTCCTGCTTTGTATGAATCCATCACCATTCTTGTCAAAAGTGAAACACACCTTTCTAAGATCATCCCTTATTTCCACCTTGTTGTTTGGTGCAGAGGAGGAAGCAGAGAAAATTGGTTTTGCAATTGCAAGCATTGTTGGGAAAGAAGATTTGGAGCCACACACGAATCTTGTTGGTGGGTATGTAAAGAACATATTTATGAACCCTGCAATGAACAGAACCGCTAACAACAGTGTAGCTAGAACCATATTTTGGTCAAGCTAGATATCATAAACAACAAGGAACAGGGATAAGGAAGAAGAGGACTAGGAAGAGAAGCCGATAACTAGCTAGAATTCAGGAACCAAGAGTATACGAAAACTTTGTCTGTTTTTGTGGTTTTTATTGTTTTTTTTTTTTTTTTCTACACAAAAATAAAAGGTTCCAAAGTGTAAAAGAAGTTACGCGGGTTTGGTGGTGGTGCTCTTTTTTGATCCCACAAACCGCGTGAAATGTAATATTTGATAACTATATCTATTAATTATGGATAATATATATGTTCCTGGGTGAACTTGTGTCGGGTGAGAACCCGATGGATGGTTATCCGAGTCCCGGATACTTGTGGATGGCCGGGACGAGATGGGGGCACCCGTAAAAGACATTCTAACACTCAAGCTAGTCCGAGGTCTTAGTAGGTGAAGAGTAATTACGGAGTATTAAATAAGTTACCTGTACCGTTATCAACAGTGGTTTTTATAGGCCTGAGGTAACGTGTAGGCATATAGAAGGGATCTGGATCGTCTTTACGTTCCTTCCCGGGTCGACCCGGGAATGCGCGGTAGGTGAACCGGCCGGGTTATATGGATTTCGCCCTTCTGCAATATCGGGATCGGATATCCGGATCCGGATCGTTACTAGGCTCAGATTAATTAGGCCTTGTGTGTTAGTGGCCCAGTAGTGTTAGTGGCCCAGTATCCCGGCACAAAACAATATATATCAAAGTTGAGAACATTTTGATGAAACGTATATATAGCGATGTCATATCAAAGAATCAAATCCAAATGATATACTTGACAAATCACAAGCTTTATGGCCTTGTTGTGTTATTTTCTTTCCTTAAGCTATCCATTCAGTGGTGAGAGTAATGTGTGCAGAAACAGTATGGTACAAATGCCCTCGTGGAAGGAATGATATCCACTTTGCCGCATCCAATCATGTGCTATAGAATAATAGAATCCATTTACTTACTGCTCTTTCTGTTTCCCTACATACTTTAATCATGATTCCACGACATTGATCTCTTTTTTCCACCGGGAATTTCTCAGAGCTTGTAGATTTGCCTTTTCAATGTTAAATTTTTTAAAGGAAAAAATTCGTGCTAATAGTTTTGGTCCACTTTTTCGTCTTTATACTTTAAATCCTGTGTTTTTTTGTCTCTAAACTTTCTAAAAAAACCCCCAAACTGTGGTCCCTGCCCGTCAGTGAGCGGACTAACAAAAGTTACATGTCAGCCTCAACAGTGAGTCTCAAATAACCAATTGATCATCTAATTAACTTTTTGATTAATTTTTAATTATTAAAATAACCCTAATTTAGAAATTAGGGTTTTCACCTGAGTAATTTTACCCGATAAAAACCTAAATTCATAATTATGGTTATTTTAATAATTAAAAAATCAATAAAAAATATTAATTAAATGAGTCAGTTATTTGGGGCCATTATTGAGGCTAACATGTAACTTTTGTTACCTAGCTCATTAGGTTAACAGATCTTACTAACGGTCGGGACAAGGGATTAGGGTTTTAGAAAGTTCAGAGACAAAAAAAATAAAGGATTTAAAGTACAAGGGATGGAGACCAAAGTTGACCGAAACTATAGGGACGAAAAACATATTTTTCCTTTTTTTATAATTAGTTTCTAATCTGGCCATCGGATCAGGTCTGCTAAGCTAAAGAAAATAATGTTTGTTAGTTTAAGTAGTAAAGAATTTCATTTGTTATTAAGTGAGGTACGTTCGGGCAGGTGCTCATTTTCAGTATTTTGTTTTCAAACATTTTAAACCAAGTTTTTATAACTTAATAAACTAAAAATTAAAAATTCACAAAAAAAAAAGTTATCAATTTTTGGTTGAGTTATAAAAATTTAATTTAACTTTTTAAAAATAAAAAATTGAAAATTCGTAACCACCTTAAATAGGTGATAGGGTATCAGATTTGATTTTCGTGATAAAAAATAGATGTTGAGAGATCTTTACCTCATTTATGCCGTGTTTGATTAGCGAGAGGTATCTCAGAAATACCCGGGAGAGGAGAGAAGTTCAAGTCAGATACAATATTTCACTAGTTTGGTTCACGTGAAAATATTTGAGAAATAGAAAATGAGGGTGGGTTATCTCTCCTAATTAGGCGAGATTTCTACCAAAAATTAGGGGAGTTGCTACCCTATCTCTCAATATAAATTAATATTTCTCTTTAATCTCTTCAATCAAACTAAACAACTCAATTTCACATCTCTCTTTTATTTTTTATTCCTCTCACGTCAAATAACTTATAAATCACCTCTATCTCCATCCTATTTTTCTTTTCTCTATTTCCGTAATATCTACCAAACATAGTATAAGTGAGTTCGCTCAACTCAACTCCCAAGTAGCTTCCAAATATTGTAGATTTCAAATAACAAAATTTACTATATGAGATAATTTTAATTTATTCAGATATATTTCAAACATGTTCAAAATATAATTCATGATTTAAGCATATAGGGCCTTCTTAATAGGTATCTTTAGGAATATAATAACTAAATCATGTGTTGGTTTGAGTGGAAGAGGTTCAGGTCTCTTAAGCATGCATCTACTAGGTGGGGATACTCTTGAAAATAATAATAATAATAATAACAAAAATAATAACTAAGTTTTAATTTGTTTTCAAGAAAGTTTACATATTTTTAAATTGAGTAAATTACTCTAACCTCCAGAGCCAGTGAAATGGATCGGCCCTAACGGCAAAAATGTAGGGTTCAAGCATGTATTTTAGAAGTTAGGATAACTCTCGAGTTTTTTAGCCCAACCCGATAAAGCACGCTTCCCATAAAAACCCACAAAAGACCGGATAACCCATAAAAAGCCCGTAAAAATGTAGGGCTCATGTACTTATTTTAGAAGTTCGAATAACTCACGGGTTTTTTTAGCCCAACCCAGTAAAGCCCGCTACCCGCATCGAGGTGAACCAGGTAGCCCGAATTGTCAACACTACTACTCCGGACTTTAATATAAGCAAAAATAACTAAATTCACATGTATTAAGAAAGTTAGTTAAACTCATTAAATTTTCTTGATATCATGTAAAGAGTACTTGTATTGCCTAAATCACCCTACATTCAATTTTATTGAAAATTGTGTCAAGTGGACATGTTTTCTTTCTATTGGCACGTGATTCATTGAATAGAGTGTTTGGAAAGTAAAATCAAAGGGCATTTTGGGTTTATCTTATTAATAGGGTAAAATTAGTTAAGACTTGCTTATATTTTAGTCCACCAAATGTGAGTGTTTTTTGCTTATATTCAAGTCCGGAGGGAGTACTAATTAACCTCCTCTCTATTTTATACTTTAAACACAAAACCCCCTCTATTTTGAAAGCCTACAGCCCTACACAAAATCTCAATTAATCTAACTCTTGTTAGGAATATTTCATTAAAAGTATTTTTTATTATTTATTAAAAAATAATTTTTCAAAAACCCAACATTATCCTATTTCAAGACACCATCTTTCTAATTGAATAAGAAAAATATAGAAATGCATTAAAACTCCAATCTTAGGAAAATTATTCTTTTAATCTATTAATACTTCAAAAATTAATGTGAATAAATTATTTATGTTCATTTTTTCAGTAATTTATTCAGCTGGGTTTTTAATTAAATTTTTAATATGATTTTTTTTAAAAAAATCCTTTATTTTACTGGTATGAAATTATGATTTTTGTTATTTAAAATAATGTCATTTGAAAAAAAAATGTATGATGTTCGTTTTTTATTACGTTTTCTTTTATTCACCAACACAAAAATATATATTTATAAAATATAAAGAATTTGTGTAATGCTAAAAAAAATTGAAGGATTTTTATGTAATAAAGAAAAATCTATAGTTAGTAGGGACATTTTGGCCAAATTAATATAAAAGATAATTGATCACTGTGGACTAACAGTTTCATTAAGTGTATTATAGAAAATTGGATTTAAGTACAATGTACTTTTAAAATTAGAGGGGTTTTATGTAGATTTTGTATTGTAAGTGCTAAATAAAGGAGGAGTTGAAATAATTCAATCTTTTATATATATATTTTTTATTTTTAACGTCTTAAGTACTCACCATCTCCTTTACATATTTTACTGTAAACTTCTATAAAAATAATCGAAGTATATATAATGAAACAATTTTTCTTCATCTCGATATCTTATTAATTTGTCATATTGGGTTATTAAATAGACAATGACAATCACATGAGGTATTTGATGCAGTACCTTAGGTAAAGATATATTCTTGTCCCACGTGAGTGGTGTGGAGTGGAGACTTTAATACGTTGTCTTACGTGGGAAGTCTTTGGATTTATCCGGAGTAAACTAGTACACCGGTCCTTAATTTTTGGGGACTACACAGTTTCGTTTCTGATTTTTTCAAAATAACACTTTAGTTCATGACTTTATAAAAACATGGACTTTAGTCCCTCAAGTGCATGTTTTTTAATAAAATAAGGACTAAAGTGTTTTTTTTTAACAAAGTATGGACTAAAGTGTTATTTTAAAAAAGTCAGGACAAAACTGTATGATCCCCCAAGAGTCAGGGACCCATGTGCTAGTTTACTCGATTTTGCCTTCTATTCCATATCCAAGTATAGATAGTGATGAAGTGGATTATGGAATGAAGTGTATATTTGATTTTGTGTTGAAAATTAAATTTAAGTTTGTATTCTTAAAGTAACTATTTTAAATGTTATAAAAACAAAATTACCACATACTAGTAGAACAGTAAACTAAATATGCTAGGATATGATTATGAATGCTATAGAGAAACAAGTTTCTCTTTTTATTAGTTAAATATAGGAGGGAATGAAATACATGGGGAATCGTTTTTTATTTCCCTCTCAAATACTCAGTGTCCGTTTATTTTACTGTTGAGTATAATTTATTTTAGAAGTTCATGATTGAGATAAGTGATGCATGATTTACGAAACATGTTAGACGGAAGTAATTTAAAATTAATTTTACAAAAACCATAATTTTACATTGTTAAATAATAAAACAAACGGAGACTTAATTTTTACTCAGTAAAATTGAGTTGAAATGAGAAATAATAAATAAATGTTTTAACTCATTTTAATTTCTTTTTATTTTGTTTTTATTAATTAAAAAATATGCAGAGAGAATGAATTTTTTTAAGTAGACAAATTGTAAGCGAGATATATTATACATATAACAAATTTATACATCTCATACAACACATTTTTTGTTTCTATCCCACTCCATCACATTACTTATTATATTTCATATTTCTATCACTTGTATTCCTATCTCACTCATTATTCTATAAAATAGTTAAACAAAGTTGTTGTAAACTACAATTTCTCAGTTGCGAAATACTTGGTGAAACACTAATTTTAATCATATCAAGATGTTACAGGTTGTATCACCACTTCTAATATTTGTGTTGTGCAATCGGGGGCCCAAGGAGAATAGAAGAACCATAGCTAAGAAAAAAGAAGCGCTGCTCCAGAGGCGGCCTCTCTTCTTTCATGGGAGGGCTTCATACTTGGTTCAAGTGTGTTTTTCTACCCATTATGTTTGGGTTATCCACTATTTAGTGATATTTTTTTCTCCACTCCCTCCTTCTTTTTCTACCTTACTACCACCTCTCTCTCCTTCTTTCCAGTAACCACCACTTTCATAATATCCGGCCTTCCTCCTACCTGATATTTTGTCATTTACTCCTTTTTTTTTTCACCATTCTTCTCCTATTTAATTGATTTTGTCAAAGTTGTTTCTCTTAGCAGTGTTCTATTTGGATATACTACCTAGAGCTGGGTAACGGGCCAGCCCGCACCGGCCCGCGGGCAAACGGGCTTAACCGTTTAAGCCTGCATGTTAAATGGTCCTGTTTTTTGTGGTCCGCGTAAACCCGCGGGTTAGCGGACCAACCCGCTTAAGTACTTAAACATTATTTTATTTCAAAAAAATTGGTTTTAACTCAAAAAAATGGTTTTAATGGAAAAAAAATTCTAGAAAAAAGGCATAAATTTTAGTTTCTTGTTATAAATTACAAATCAATGTTTACAAATCTGGAAATGAAAGAAAAGGCACAAAGAGAACTTAGGGTTACGTATCTTAATCATTTTTTTAGTTTTTTAAAAAGTTGCGTTTTACAAAAAAAAAAGTTCGCGGGTTTGCGGGTTAACCCATTTAAGCCCGCGGGTTAAACGGTTAAACCCATTTAGCCCGTAACTCAAATGGGCATAATATTTTGTGATCCAAACCCACTTGCGGGCCAATTTTTGCGGACCGGCCCGCGGGCCCAGGCCCATATACTCAGCTCTAATACTACCCAACTCAATTTTACAATCCTGTTTAATTTACTCAGTTTAGCTATAGTTGATGTTCTTTAGATTTTTTTTACTTTGAGTTGATGTCGGATATGTACCGATATGTAAGGAATAAAAGAGAAAATGAAAAAAAAAGAAGCTAAAGCTCTCTCAGGATTTTGTTGGACAGAATTTAAATTTAAAATCAAACCAATTAGATAATCAAATAAGAAAATTGATAATGTTGGAGAGATTTTTTTTTTCCTTAAAACTAATTCAATCTAATTCGTAAACACCTTAAGTATTCTTGTAGCAACAAAAATTGAGCAATAAGTACTATTATTATAAAAAAAAGTAATTTTTATTTCACGATAAACCTATAAAAAAGAAAAAATAAGAAAGAAAACGTAATGAAATAAGAAATAGAGTGGACCATATCTCATACTTATTTTTGCGAATTGAATCAATTCAATTTTAACCAAATTTATAAGCAAATATATAATTCTATTTGTAAGTTTACCATATCACTTATAGTACTTTTTTAATTTTTTATATATTTATGAAAAATATTTTCGAGTAAGAATGAGTCTTTTATTAAACATTTGAATAAAGTATATTTAAGTGAACCGAATACTTATAACAATTAAGGGTTTATTTGGTTTATAGTTAAATATAATTGATTTTTATAGATTTATAGAATTAGTGGCAAAAAATAAATGATGATACACGATTTATGAAGCACACATTAGACGAAAATGATTTAAAATCAATTCCACAAAATTGATTTTGACTATTCCCAACTAATGACCAAATAGACACTAAGACTAAGAGAAATCAATTTTTTAAGTATTGATTTTTTATAATAAATTAAATATTCATAAAAATTACATAATTATTATCTTGATATCATAAAAATAAAATAATGTTGCTTTCCTCAGGTTTTTTTTTCGTTTATTCTGTATTTTTTTATGTCAAGATCAATTTTGCACTTTGATTATTAGTTTTTTCTGTGTTTGCCCATGTCTTGTTCCTTTTTTTATTTTTAAAAAAATAGTTAGATTAAAAATAGCCTAATAAGTAATGACATTTACATCATATTCAATAAGTGATACAATAATATTTTAATATATAACATGTTCTCTCAAAATCATAAATCAGACTAGCGAGAACTAAAATTACAAAGTAGATTAAGTAAACTAACAAATCTCAAATCTCCACCACAGCTTCTCATAGCGTCTTAATGAAATCACTAATTTCTATTTTCTATGAGTGAAAATTTTTTCCCGTTTTTTTCTTAATGAGATGTGCAATAATCAACTCCCTTAATTTCAGGTCATTTTTCTATGGACCAAGCCTTTTCTCAAGCCCAATTTTGCGGTTCCTTATTTCTAATTTAGGCCATTTTTCTACGTGCCCAGCCTTTATCAAACATCAGCTGATCAATCTGGGCCAGGAATTTAGTACATCATGGATCAGTTGCTGAGTTCCCAGTCTAGTACATCAGCCCAATAATTTTTACCAAAAAAATTAGCCCAAGAATAATTTTTTCCAAAAAAAGACAGCCCAAGAAAAATATTAAACTCCAGTAGGTTGATTTTGGTTGAATATGCTACCTAAATTTAACTCGTTATTGGGATGAAAAGAAAATTATTTATAAAGTCACAAAACACAAAATTATTGAATTTTATTCAGCCGTGATTTTTTTTTTTTTTTGGTTTTTGGAAACACTAGAAAATGAAGCCAGAAAGAAGAAAGAAAACAGATGAGGTTGGTCCACCATTCCGATATATTCGTCCAGTATCACAGGAAAGTATGGGATGAAGACCCTACAGAAAGGTTGAGGGAGGAGCCCAAGAACGCAAGTGTTTGGGGCTTTATTACTATTCTGTTCTGCTTATGCTCCATTCCTGTAGGGGCGAAGTCCTGAACCAAACTTTTCAAGTGGTGCCCACAACAGTGTCTACACCAATACAATCACCAGCAAAATAAAAATGTATGACAATGTATATGTATATGTATATGCGAGATCCCCTTTCTTTTTTTTTTCTCATTAATAATTAAAAGGAGTTTTCTTATTTGAGCGAATATTCCAATAGTATATTGATTTTAGTGAATAGTTACATTACAGGTAAAATTCATTTTAGATAATTTTGGATCCAATAATATAGAGAAATTAGTGTAAAAAATTATGTTTATGTAGAAATCATATAGTTTAATTTTAATGCATTACTTCTAATTTTATTATATGTTGATGTTTTTTAATAAGTGTAATTATGTTAAAAATATTAAATAATATTGTAATGAATAATTAAACAATAGTATTTTTTATACCTATGATATCAAAAATATTTTTCTTTTAAAAAATGTATCTTCTAATTTTGTAAAAAGATAGGTGTCACAATTTGTAAAGATAAATGAGTTTGTTTTATTTTATGATCCGGTCTAGTTTTATTTTATTATTTGAATATATATAAGGATGTATCATGTAAAGTGTGAGAGGTGAGTGAAGTTAAGTTTGATAACATGATCACATTTAAATCATTAAATTCATTTTAGTTAAAACAATCCTAATGTTCTGGGTAGAACTCCAAAGTGATGGTCTAGTGGTGGTCTTCTCATGTTTTCGGTGACAGAGATGACATGATAAAGACACTCAACTTAAAAGTGAAGTCAATAGTAGTTTTGGCATAATTTTAGTTATGGATAGAAGTTGTATACCTAGATTTGGATGAGTAGTCTTTTATAGTGGATGAGGAGTGCATTGGCACCCATTCCCATATGGTTGGTGGGAGAAGTCTCATCACCCGACTAGGTGCAGGGTTAGTGACTAGGTGGAACTCTGTGAATATAATAATCGAAATGATTTAATGAATTCTCGCATATTTAACCCTATATGTGATAGGGTGTGCAGTTGGGTATTTGGATCCTCTTCATCATCTCCAGCAGAATTTAGCTATGAAATAGTTATGAAATCACTAGGTAAATAACATTTGTAGCTGATTCCTAGCTATTTCGTAGCTATAATTTGCTGCAAAGATAGACCAACAAAAGAGAATCCTTACACGTGCAGTGATTAGTGCATGACTCATGGTCATGGTACGAGGGCCAACCGAATACATAAGAGTTCCTACGTACACGATCGGGCGGGCCATGATAGTCTGAGTATCCGAGTAGAGCAATTGGATCCGGATAAAATATCAGAAGGACTAATCATCCATTATAATCATGATTTCTTACTGACACATATATATCACACACAAATAACATTAATATAGATAAGTACTTAATTTACTTAAATGCTCCAAAAAGGGATATTGTCAAGTGGAAAAAATTTAACTTATTCATGGTTTTATTTAATTGTTATATATTTAATTTTTCTAAACACTAGATGAAGCAATTAATAGTTTGATTTTTTGTTTGAAAGAAAAACGTTGATGATGGATGTGGAGGGTAGTAAGTGGAACAGGCTGTTAAACAGAGGGAGTGACCCCATGAAGGCGACTTGATACGGAAACAGACAATACCACCTTCTCCATCTCTCTCTATCAACCTCCGTCCCGTTCTAACGTACACCTTTATTCGCCTTTCCCTTTGGGAAATGATCACATGCTCCTGCTTCCACGCTCCTTAGAATGGTCCCACTCCCATCACCATTCACCACGCGCTCCTTCTGCTTCTACTTCTCCATGCCATGCCCCACTACTCAGTCACTTGTGTAGATTAGATTAGATTAGGTCTGCCACGTCATCAACCCCTTGGGCCCCACTCCCACCACGTGATATTAACATGAATCAATCAACTCTCGCTTAATTTGGTTTCATCATTTGGATCTATCTTTAATTTGCACACCAATTAATATTCAGTCCATACGTTGTACCCGTTTTTTTTTTGTCATTAAATATTACTAAAACTTATATGAGATGTTTAACTTATAATTAATTGCAGTTGAAGTAAATTTTAGTTTCAATCAAATTTTATTTGTAATATTAGAAATTTCAATTTGTTAAAAAAAGGTTTTATATATCTACTTACCATTCTTGATCTGTGAATTACTTTATAACTATAATTATAAAGATACCTAGTAGAAGTTTTTTTTTAAAAAAGTATTTAACTGTGAAATAGGAAAATTATAATGTATGTTCGTGTCTTATAGAATATCTATTTAGAAAATTATTAATTCTTATATATTTAAACATATCTAACAAAAAACTTGAACACGAGATCTTATGTAATGGCAATCAAACATCTTTAATTTCACTTGAACCAATCACTCATTGATAATTCTTAAATAACTTTGAAGTTGAGCAAATATACATTAACCCACGTTAATAATTCTACTTAATAACTTTGTGTAAAATACAAATTTAATAAATTCAATCCATGAATAATGTGATATATTACATGTTAATCATGCGGACTGAGTTTTAAATAAACCAAATATTCATAGATATATAACTTTATTAATTATAGTTAACATTTATTTATATTTTTAAAAGTATATGATATATTAAAATGAAATTGTTAGGTGAAATATAAATTAGTTCTATTTTTTAAAAAAAAATTGTATAAAAATAATAAACTTAACATATTTATTTATAATTTTCAATTCAACGTTTATGAAAAGTTATTTAGAGAATTAACTTTGATAAAAATTATTCTTGGAGTAAGTGAATCTCTATCCAACATAATAATAATAAGATTTATAATAGTTGGTACATGTTTGATTTCTTTTAGACAATATATACCAAATTTTGTGCATGAAAAACACCTTCATTAGTAGAGCAGTTTCACCATCTGATTAAACAAAAAAAATAACTATATACAATAATCATAAAAAAATTATTTCATTAAATATAATTTGTCATTCTTTCATAATGCTGTTATATATATATATATTAATGTATTAATATTGAACTTTTTTAACAAATTTTCTCTTAAATCAAAGATTTTTTTTTTTCAATCCCATTTAAAATTTAAATAAAGTTAAACCTTATAATAACAGTAAGAAAGAATTAAAAAAATAATTTCATGATCAAAATAAATAATTTAAATATTATAAAATCTACCTGTAATTAAAAATTTACATTAAATCTTAAAAACATTTGTCTCTCAAATAATTTTTTTTCTAATCTTCTCCGTACTGTCTTTCAACTCAGGATTTTTTTTTTTGTTTAATATTCGATCCATGCATTTCAAAATACGGATTCATGAAGGATTGTTTAAATTCAACTAACCAAATTACTTGGTTACTTGGTATTTTTGTTAGTCTTTTTTTTTTCTTTTATTAAATTTCAATATAGTTTTGATGGCCAATTAATTTAATTCAGAAGGTAACCATAAAAAAAAAATTGATTCAGAAGGTACCGTGCAAAATTAAATACAAATTACCATACAAAGTTTTGAATGATGCAAAAGATGTGTTTTTGTACATATACATATCACATACTTTTTTTTTATAAGGAAAACGTTTCATGTTAAATTACCCAAACCCCCAACCACTAAGCCGAACCAAGTGGGTTACATATCACATACCTTGCATACATGAATGATTGTTACTATTTAATTATAATTAACTGGCCCTTTTAATTTTCTTGCCCACCACTTTGTCACCTCGCCTAGTCCAGATCATATAAAGTAATGTGACTTTAGGAAATATATATCAAGCATTATCAAAGATCTATCTTAGGTACTAATAGCTAGGAACGTGAATAATATGTCACACACAAATAGACGGGGTGAAATTGAAAAGGCCGTTGTACTGGTGCAAGTTGTGTATTAGTGTTTGACATTTGACAATATGGTGATGAATGAATGAAGTATCGGTTAAGGAGAAGAGAAAAAAGATTGATACGATGGTATCCGTACCACTGCATATCATAGATGCCGCGAGA